>BSBM01001067.1:870000-2265000 GCA_027924585.1 Larix kaempferi
ACAAGTGACGCAACTCAATCACGAGATTTAACAAAAAAAACATTATATTACATAACATGAATTAGTGCACAAAAATCAAATATAAATTCTACGATGAATTAAAAAAACACTATGCACATGCAAAAAATTGCTACTTACCTCATGTATTTCCTGAGATTATATATTACTTGTTTGATATTGTTATCAAAGTTGTCCGGGAGAGAGAGAGGTAGAACATACTGTAACACTATACAAATCATTTCATTTTTTAAATAAAGAGTAGACAAACAAATTACCAACAATATTCACTGGAATAGAAAAAAAACTATAATTATATGCATACCATAATAATTACCTTCATGAAGACATGCCAATCATGCATTTTCACCCCCGCAAAATCAACTTTCTTTGTTATGATATTCTTCATGTTCGCACAAAATCCGGTGGGAAATTTAATTTTTCGCATGACTTCTTTTACAACATTACTTTGTTGCTCCGTTAACATCCATGGAAGTGAGTTTATATTAATTTGGTCTCCGTTGCTATGAAATTGAATGACGTCTTTCATTGCATGGTTTCATTCTTGAATGTCTTTGCAAATTTTGACAACTTTTTCTTTCTCACTCCTTCCATCCAATATTCGCCATAATGTTTCAGTCACATTCTTTCCAATATGCATTGTATCAAACAGATGAGAAATTTGTAGGTGCTCATAGTAGGGAAACCTACTAAATTGTCTATGATAACTTTTAATTCCTCATGGAAGCCCATTAATTCCTTCATGATCACGACGACCATAATGAATCGTAGTTTATAAAGAAATTATAGAAATCAATGTCAATTACAATAAACAACACACAATAAAAAAATACATAACATTTCATATACAATGATTCATACGTACCTTGACGATTTCTATTATATTGCAACTTCCATAGGTGAGGTGTCATTCTCTACGGTTTAATGCAGTCTCTTGCTTTCCATTGAAAAGATGTTTTTCAATAGTTCAATACCCATGATTCTTAGAGAGGAAGTGCCTATACTCATCAAACACCTCCTTTCCTAAGTTTTTTGAACGACGAGATTTGATCTTAGGACCACAAACTGGACATGCAAATTTTCCCTTTGTGTGAAGACCTACATAAAGAGATGGAATATCTATGTCAATTATAATTATATACAAAATGAATGGATAATTTAGAAAAACACGCGTGCATAGTATATTAACTAGTTCATAAAATTAAATGCAAATAAAGTGGAACTTATAATTACAAACCACAAAAATGGGTTAACCCTAGGGAATCATGTATTGTCCATACAAGCATTGCATGGAATTGAAATTGCCTTTGTTGTATTGGTCTAGATACGTCGTACATAGTGATGCCATTCCATAACTTTAGTAGCTCGTCAATAAGAGGTTCGATATATACATTCATATCTTTAACTTGGTACTTACCTGATTGATTTGAACATATAAAATATATAATTATGAGTACCATTTAGATATATAAACCATATTATACAAGAGAAAAATAAAAATATATATATATGACATTATGCAACAAAATACAACAAATGAGATGCCACTACATTAAAAAAAAGAGTTGTAGACACAATATACCTAGAACAATCATCGACAACATTATGTGCTCTCTCTTTATTAACAACCGATGAAGGAATGTTATTGTTGATAACAAAAATAGGCCACACCGAGTAAACGGATCTCATCTCTGCAAATGGATTGACACCATCTACTACCAAAGAAATCCTAAGATTACGAGGTTCTTCTTTAAAGTGAGGCCATTTTTCCTCCATATCTCTAAATGCAGAACCATCTGCAGGAATTCGAATAATGTCATCTTGACTTATGTTCCGTGCATGGTAATCCATAAATTGCGCTATGTTTTTGCACCTAAACAGACGTTGCAAACGTGGAACAATGAAAATATAACGAAGAACCTTGCAAGGCACCTTTTTTGTTGCTTGATATGTTCGATATCTATTGATATGACATTACGGACATTCTGTTGCAAATTCATGTTGATTATAATATATAACATGGTCATCAGGGCATGCATGAATTGCTTCATACTGCATTCCAATTTCTTTCATGATGGCAAATAAATCTCGATATACAGTGCGAGGTAAAATATTTGATGGTGGTAACAAAAATTCATCTATCAAGCTAACAAATTAAAATAAAAATATAGTTAATATAATATATAAATAATATTAATGAAACACATTTCATCCATATTAATTTGACTTATGAATTAATAATAAAATTATTAGACAAACGGTGATAACCTTTAGCGCGATAATATATATTATGTGATGGAATATATTACATACCTTAACATTCGTGTGATTGATATGTTTGAAAGACCATTCATAACCTTCAAGTTCATTATCAACAATATAGCAAAGAGAAGATTTGTGTTGGAGCCCTCATAAAGGGGTTCGTATGCCTTCTCAAGAAGAGGTAAATCATGAATATCATCAAAATTATGATCATCATCATCCATTCTAACATTAAATGAATCATGGATCAAAGTATTTGTACCATCATCTTCAACTATGTTATCAGTATGATCATCTTCTTCAACATGATCATTAACTTGTTCTCCATTATTCATAGCTCCATGTTCCTCCAGTACTTGTTCTAAAAGCACTTCCTCCGGACGATATGCCGTAGGATGTCTTTCCTTTATAATTACATGAAACCATCAATAGATAAAAGTTAATATAAGAAATATTAAAATAATACATACATTTACAAAAGCAATCAATATAAAAACATATATAATGCAAAACTTACAAATGGGTGATATTCATGTCCCCCCTCAGCATGTCCATGTTCCCTACAATTTTTTATGGCTGTCGTGATCTTTATTCTTCTCCTCTTAAATCCCATGCATTGACTACATGGACAATAACATTTCCCATCACCCTTTCTTTTCAGTCCATCCCACAATCTAGCAAGCAATTGTCGATTTTGTTCGCCTGGATCAGGAATATAGCTATTTGACATTTTCTCATAAAGAGCTTGAATGAAGATTATTGATCTTAGAAAATCAAGCTCCACACTTCGCTATTTTTAATCACAACAACAATAGAAATAATGATGTATTATTTTACGGAAAACAGTCCGTCGGAGAATAAAATAATTTCCGCAAATCGTCACTTGTAGAGCAAACATGTCGAAATGTTTCGAAATTTATAGATTTTAAAATATAAATGTTCGTCGGATATCCGACCACTTCAGCATAGTTACCATTATGAAATTCATGTCGGACATCCGACCACTTCAGCATAGTTAATGTTATAAAATATATTTCGGATATCCGACAAATGGAGCATCATCGAAGTTGTCGGATTTCTGACAACTTTTGTCGAATATACGACAACGGTGGTCAAATATCCAACTTCCATCGGATATCTGGCCGACACTTCTATCAATTAAAAAAAAATTATTCAAATTTCATAATTTTGAAGGTGAAATCCAACGACACAATCCTTTTCGTCGGATTTTGGGTCATAATTCCATAGTGAGATACTAGAGTTTACGAATGAAATCATGAAGGTGGGTGTCTTTTTGGTGATAATTGGGGCATGAATCTCTCATGTGGCAATAGTTCGGCCGAACTTTTCATATATTTCAGTCCAAAAAATTACAACTTTCGGCTGAAAAAAAAATTTCAGATGAAAGTTAGACTTAGCAGCGCTCTTGATTTCCATGCGTGAGCGCTTGCCGAATGGGAAATTTGGCGACTGTACATTATTTTTCTGCGGACGGTTTTTCGACCAAAAATACTTTTGCCCAAAACACTATCCTATATTTATTGATAGTAACTATCCCGGGTTGACTTTGCTCCATGCCCGTTGGATAAAGGGAATCAACAGTCGAGATAAGGATCACCATTTGAACAACCCGACAACAAATGTAGCTCCCTTGTCACGCCTCTTGTTGCATAAACCCGTCACCGTGTCACATACATCCATCATGCCCATTGGCTACTTCTGTCCCCTACCTCCTTATATATCACATCCTTTTCGCTCCCATTCATCCCCATGTTTGGAATCCATTTTGTTAGGCTCTCGCTTGGTCACTTGGCTACATCCATCATGTTCAGTCGACGAACATGCGATTCGTGGTTCATGTTCGAATCCAAGTTCGAGTTCGGGTTCGTGTTCAAGATCATGTTCGAGTTCGAGTTCGTCGACATTGCATTGTTGTAGGTACATTGTTCTTTCCTCCACTAATCAATTGGAAACAAAGAGCTAGTAATAGAAAAAATATAATGCTTATGACTAGTAGATTATTTGAATCACAGTATTGTAAGGTTTTTATCAGCAAGAATGACAGTATCTTAACTGATTCACAATCTTTTCAGTTTCTTTTTGCTTCGTTTAGTACTCTTTTTTCTTTTTTCCACTATTACCATCCCGATTGACTTGGTATATCCATTTTTTATTTATTTTTCTCTTCGTTGGCTATAGTCCATCCTGGTCATATTTTTATGTCATGTTCGTATTTTCTTTCGCCGGCGGTAGATGATAAATAGATTTTTGATGACTTATAGCTCTGTTTGTTGTAGTTTTTTAGCTCTGTATGTTATAGCTCTTTGTTTTTTATAGCTTTATCTGTTATAGATTTTTTATTTTTTATGGTGCAACTTTGTATTCTTAGTTAATAGTAATAAAACCTGTCATGTATGCTTAGTTACCCTAGCCCTGTCTGTTCTAGTGTTTTGGCTCTGTCTGTTATAGATTTTTTATTTTTGATGGCACAACTCTGTATGCTTAAATAACAGTAATAGAACATGTCATGTTTGCTTAGTTACCCTAGCTCTGTCTCTTGTGGTTTTTTAGCTCTGTCTGTTGTGTGTCTATTATAGATTTTATTTTTTATTTTTGATGGCACATCTATGTATGCTTATTTAACCGTAATAGAACCTATCATGTATGCTTAGTTCACCATGGTCAAACTAGTATAGATTTAATTGCATGAAATAATAGTGTTCCATAAAGGGAATCATAAGTAAGATTTAACAAGTACATGTATAACGATTATAGAAACATGCCAGTTACACTCTACATATTCAACATAATGAATTTGTTAAATAGAGGTATACAATTTAATCTCTATTCTAGTCATCTTGGTTAGTTTGATCAGGTGAATACTACCGGTGAATCAATTAGGCAAGTAAGCTCTGTTATTTACTCTAGTAGTACTACCACTCATTGAACTAGAAGTGTTACAATAGGTTAGCCTTGGTGTGTAATATAAGTATAACCTAGATGCTTATAGTTTTGATTACTAGCTTCTATTATTGCCATTGAATGGTTGATCTAAGCTATCCTTATTCAATAAGGTGTACTAGTTATGATATGCCTAATTAGGGAGATACAATAATCAATACATAATTCTTATTCATGGAACAAATTGCAACAAATTGCAGTTGCTATGCTTGTAGTATTTGTTGTTAACGAAGCAATAGATCCTGTATATTCACAATCAAAGGCATAAGATTTCACACTTCATGTTAATTAACAAAAACACCAAAATGGAAATGTAAATAGGTATATAACCACTGCATAAATTTGTACATTGACCATGAGAAGTTGAAATATTAAATACCTGATTTTGTAAATCATACTCCAGTAAATCCATCGAGCAACACAACAGATAAAAAGAGAGCATATGTTTAGGAATTTACCAAATAAAATAAAGTTCTCCGTGATATTAAAGAGTCTACAATAGTTAATGATGTGGCACACACCACACATAGAATTTATGATGCATTGGAAGACTGTCAAGCTATTCATAAGTCTACTATGATTTAATTTAAGGATAACATCATGACTCAACTTGTTTCAATTTTACTTGATCCTAGAAGTAAAGTTCCCTGAAATTAGAAGTGTTATGCAATTAGTTTGATTTACATGAGACTTGTAATATAATTCGAGCATTGTGCTTGCGAGGAGTTTGGGAAAAAATATTTATGCTACACTTTATATTTATTTATATATATATATATATATATATAATGGTTAAGCGTTTTGTTATTGCAATTACCATTATGTTACATTTTTTTTAAACTTAGAGTATTAGCATTGTACCTTTGAAGACTTCTACCAATGATCTATTTAGTTGCCAAGTTTATTCCCCAATATTCTTTGGCTTGACAACCCACTTAATGAACATTCATTAAGTTATGATCAATTTCTTCCTTGGAAAGAAATGCTTGTTTTCATTGAGAATGTATGATTAGAGATCGAGCATAATCCCTACCAGGAAGTTGCTATGCCCAATTGACACTACAAACTCTTCTAGTGTAAGTTGATTTTGCTCAAGTTGAAGGGTTTTTTTTTTCAATTGTTCTGTAGGTTAACAAAAGACTTCCACTTTTTGCATTGATAGAACACTTGAGCTTGAATTGTAGGTTAGCAATTTAGTCTTCCACTTTTTGCATTGATAGAACACTTGAGCTCGACCTCTATTGATAAAATGAATTAACCATTTCGCTTTTAGCTTGAACCTTCCATTGCTTCAATTCTCCCTATTGAAAGTAGATGGAAACCTATAATAAATTCATTTTTGCCACTCATCTCAATGACCTCATTTTGCAGGAAATTCAATGTTCTAATTAGTGTTATGGTTGATTATGCCCGAAAAATTGTCTCGAGCTAGGGTTGACTAATATCCATTTATCTTCCCTTAGATGGAGTGTTTTGTACAATGGTTAATGCTTTATATATGCTCTCCAAGACAAACATGCAACATTGAACTAGTGTGCATCCATTTAATAATTCACATAGAAATAGTATCAAACATTTTATGATTTTTTCTAATTAGTCAAATGAAAGATATCTAGATATCAAATTTTTTGTACCAATAGAATAGGATGTGAGGCTTACTTCCCACACATTTCAAAGAAAGGATGTGCAAATCAACTTGAATCTATTGTTGAACTTTTGTCCTCTCTTAGTTACAAGACATAATATCACTCAAGGGTTATGTCTTGTGTACAATGTTTTGGAAACTAACAGGTCTCTATGGATTGGACCTAAAATAATGGATTTATCTGTCAATTGTTTATGTATGTTGACTAGATGGGTATTCATTTTGGCTATTTTTTATTTGACACCAGCTAGATGAATCAAGGATAGAAATGAAAGGAATTCAGACATTGATTGTAGTGACTTCAAATTATGTGATAGGATACTAGTATAACTTGAGATCTCCTATATAACTAGAGCTCTTTGTTTTAGAATAAAGAGTAGCAACTATTAGAATAAATAGTAGAATGAACTCATATTGTTGTGTAAATATTCATGTAGAAGACAAATTTCACATGGAAAGAGAGGGTTCATTGCCTGAGGATTCGTTGGGTCGCTCTTCGAGGAAAAAGCCTTCAAGAAAGTCTACTGATACAGTGACATATAATGAGGCAAGGACATCAAGATCAACATGCATTGGTGTTTATAATTAGAGATTGTCGAATTCATCTAGAGAATCCAGCTTGTTGTATCGCTGGTAGTCAAGTGAAAGGGCCATGGTGGATTCTCCCATATCATCTTTTGGAGAACGTCCATCTCATCCATCTTCTGTTGGTATAATTTAATGTAAAATTTATTTATGTTAATATACATCAATTGTAGTTTTGCACATGTTCAAAAGTTTTGCACAATTGTGTTTGTTTTTGTAGAAGATCAATGTTCGGCAGAGGCCCAAAATCAGGTTGGGGATGAAGATCAACATGAAGATCAAGTGAGGTGCGAAGGTCGAGCAAGGAGGCTAATCATTGAACAAGATGTGGGTTCCATTCCCATAACAACTTATCCCTCTAATGTACTTGAGGATCTTCTATGGAAAAATGAGGTCGAACAATTGACCCTTCAATGTTGTGAAGCTCACCATGTGAAGTTACATGATAATTTTGGTAGTTTGGATCTCCCTCCTGAGATTAGACAAAGTTTGGAGATTGTTTTGCATTCATTGCAAAAATTAACTAGTTATGTATATCATAAACTCAAACCAACTACATATGGTTTTATTGACTTGATGCATAGGCGAAGGGCAGTCGTGATGGGTGCCAACAAGTGGGATGACGTGAAGAAGAGTAATTTCCTTGTTCAATTTTACAGAAGGACTAAAGCGGAAAATGTTGAAAGTGCAATATTTCTAGCACCCTCACATTGCACATTTGTTGTATGATCGATTCCTTGCAGCCTATGGTAGATTGCCATTGAATGACAAGGTACTTATTTATTTTGCTATATTTTTTATGTAGAGTTTTTTGAAAACATGAAGTCAAATTATACCAACATTCATTACAAATTTATGGAGTTGGAAGAGGTCAAACTTATAATTGAAAAGGTGCTTTTCAAGACCCTACATTGCCTCGACCTACAACTCCTTCAATATCTCACCCTGCTAGGCTTGTTACTTTAAGATCAAATATGGAGCCTACATCCCAAGTAGGGAGAGATGCAAGGGGCACTGTGGCAGAAGGTTTAACAACGACATTTGCAGGAGTTGATATTGGAATGAGTCGAGAGAGGAAATGAGCTACTGTTCATCAAAATTATGTTTATAGAACTGATGATGAGGTAGATGCAATTATCCTTGAAGATATCAAGGTCTATTCCAAGGAATGTCGTGATGTATGCTTTGAGGTCCAATCGAGAGACAGAGAGAGAAGATGAGAGGTTTGTGTTTATATTTAATCGATAATTGTTTCATTCATTATGTATCTAACTTTTGGTTGTTATATCTATGGCTTTGTAAATTTTGATATATAAAATTGAATGTTAAATAAATGTTCATTAATTGCAGTTTTCTAAATTGTTGAATGAACATGATTTTAGAGTCTCTTCTAGTGAAAATGTAGAACAAGGACATAGAGAGGTACATTTTGTTTCAAATATTTATATTTATGTTTTAAATGTATTGTTCAATTTGGTAAAAGTTCATTTTAAGTAATTTATGTATCTCCTTGTTAATGTGAACACATATTTTGAAATTGAAATTAGTTTTGTTCACAGCTTCGATTAGGTTCATATTTTTTCTATGATAGCATTTTTTTAACTTTTTAATTTTGATTTAAAAAGTGTTTATTTTAGTTTATTGTATTCATGGAATGTTTTATTTAATTACAAAATTTAAATTTTAGGAGGTGTGAGTGAGTATGGGTGGTGGGTAGGTAATCGTTTACAAATTATTCTTTTCAATTTTATTTTTATGTTTATTTTAGTTTTTGGATTTAGTTTAAAATTGTTAAATAATTAATACATGAAATTCATATTTGCATTTACATATGTTATCGATCTTTGTCATAGATCAATCGAGAGGACAAATGGAAACGTGTAGAGGATAGAGGGAAACGTGTACTGGAGGATATTGATCCTCCTTGACATAGAGTTTTTATGGGCCTCTTTTGTTATGTATGGAGTACAACATTTTGATTTTGTCATTTGAACTAGATTGTATTACATATGTGTTGAGTACATATTATAGTTGTTTTGGATGAGAACTTTATTTTTGGATTAAATATATAACATAAAATTTTGTATGATAAATTTGCATATCATAACTTTGCATGATGTCCATGTGAATGTATGATTTATTAAATGTATGTTTTATGTTTTTTTTCATAATGCTAGTCAATCTCATATAGTAATAATATATAGTTCAATTTTGTTAAGAGTGAATCTTAAGAACATATTGTGTTATGGCTACGATGTTTCATTGTATTCTTGTAGACAATCTTGTATCAAGTAAAAGATAAATCTCATCAGTGATCCAAAGCTTTTAGTTTGGGAAGTGTTGTAGCCTAGTCACTTCTTGAGAAGTCTCTATTTCTCCAATTGTCTTAGATACAATGCTTTCTAGCTTGTTAGTGTTGTAGATAATCGTGTATCATGTAAAGATGAATCTCACCAATGATCCAAAGTTTGTAGTTTGGAAGTGTTGTAGACATCCCACCATCCTGAGTCTAAGTCTATATTTCCCCAATTGTCCTAGTTACAATGTTTTATAGCTTGGTAGTGATTGAGAAGTGCCTCTATTTCCCCAATTGTCCTCGTTACAATGCTTTATAGCTTGGTAGTGTTGTAGACAATCTTGTATCATGTAAAAGATGAATCTCATTGATCCAAAGCTTGTAGTTTGAAAGTGTTGTAGACAAATCCACCAACCCGAGTCTAAGTCTCTATTTCCTCAATTGTCCTAGTTACAATGCTTTCTAGCTTGGTAGTGTTTGAGAAGTGTCTCTATTTCCCCAATTGTTCTAGTTATAATGCTTTCTAGATTGGTAGTGTTGTAGACAATCTTGTATTATGTAAAAGATGAATCTCATTGATTCAAAGCTTGTAGTTTGGAAGTGTTGTAGACAATTCCACTAGCCTAGTCATTTCTTGAGAAGTATGTATTTCCCCAATTGTCTTAGATACAATGCTTTATAGCATTGGTTCTTTATTAATAATTTTCTTGAATCTCATATAAAGCTTGTAGTATGGAAGTGTTGTAGACAATTCTCTATTATGTAAAAGATGAATCTCATTAATGCTCCAAAGCTTGTAGTTTGGAAGTGTTGTAAACTATTATGTAAAAGATGAATCTCATAAATGATTTGTACAATTTGTAATTTATGTATTAATGTTTATGTTTAGTGCTAAATGTTCAATGTTGAAATGGTTTATGACATTGGTAAAGCTCATGTACTATGTCTTAATTTGTTTAATGATTAACTATGCTATATGTAAAAGATGAATATCAAATCAATGATCTTTAAAGCTTGTAGTTTGGAAGTGTGTTGTAGACTATTATGTAAAAGTTGTTCATCTTATAAATTATTGTGCATGTACTTATGTGTTAATGTTTATGTTTAGTATTTAATGTGCAATGACGAAATGGTTTTACGACATTGGTAAAGCTTAAATAGTACGTCTTAATGTTTAATTATTAAAATACACATGTACATGCTATGTAAAAGATGATTATCATTAATGATTTAAAGCTTGTAGTTTATAAGTGTGTGGAAGTATGGTTTAATGATAGAATTTGAATAAATGATTGATATACAATTTGTAGTATGTTTTAATGTTTATGTTTAATGTTTAAATTTGTAAATGTAACTAAAAGCATGGCAAATGGGGATAAGGATATTTTGGTTTCTAATTGCAAGAAATGATTCTAGGATTATTAAGCTTATGTCTAATTAGAGCAATAAATACAACAAGTTGATGAATATTGGGATGAAAATTTCACCACTCTTGAATCAAGAGACAAGGGTGGTGAAATTTTCATCTCAATATTCATTAGTTTTCTTTATGACCACTACTCTAACTTAGCATAAGCTTCAGAATCCTGGAATCTTTACTTGTGATTAAGAACCAAATGATCCTTATCCCCATTTGCCATGATTCCAATTATAGCTATAACATTGTTTACTTTGTTATTACATCTATATGTGCAAATATTAATTTATGTGAAAACATTGTTCAATTTCATAGTGATCATATCAACAACTATTAATTAGACAATGATAAAAAAAATATTAAAACATCGCAATAAAACTTAATAATAATTTAAAAACTCAATAATATAAAAAACTAATAATTTCACACTTATTATTTTATTAGGTTTAATTGTTAGAATGTGAAGTTCAAAACTAGATTCAAGGCAGTAGTGGAGGTCATTATCTCGCCCCTTAAAGGTCCTTTCAGACATATGGGGACCCGAATCAACAGTTTTGGTTGTCAAATTGACACGGTATCAAGTATATGAGAAGGCACAACCATTATAATGCATATTCAAGTAAACAATTAAATACATTTACACAATCGACAATCAACAATGTACATCCTAAATAAACATATATCGATTCATCGAAGATTACAATGTTTGGTTGTTTCAATACAAATCTAATGATGATAGAACATTATATATTCAATATACATGTAATGCAGAAGATGTCAAGTTTGCAAGCTTGCTTAAAAACATCGCAATAAAACTTAATAATAGTTTGATAATTTCACAAGCTATTTTATCAGGTTTAATTGTTAGAATGTTAAGGTCAAAAGTAGATTCATGGTGGTAGTGGAGGATCCACTATCATTATCTCGTCCCTTAAAGGTCCTTTCGGACATATGGGGACCCGAATCGACAGTTTTGGTTGTCAAATTGACACAATATAAAGTACATGAGAAGGAACGACCATTATAATGCATATTCAAGTAAACAATTAAATGCAAGTACACAATTGACAAACAACAGTATACATCCCAAATAAACATATATTGATTCATTGAAGATTACAATGTTTGGTTGCTTCAATACAAATCTAATGACAATAAGATAGAATATATCCAATATACATGTAATACAAAAGATGTTGAGATTGCAAGCTTGCTTAAAAACATCGCAATGGAATGCCATCCTCAATTATTTGTTCATGATCAACTTTGGTCATTTTCCATCTTTTAATTTTTTAACTTTTTCTTCGATGGAACTTCTATTAATTTTATTCCAGTTGCACATACTAAATGACTATATTGGCAGCGTATGACATCATATTCATAGTCCTGAAAGTAAATATATTTTTCACTTTAATGGGTTTCTTGGAAAAAATAACAATTTAATATAATCGATCCTCTCTCATATGTAAATCCTTTGTCATCGTAGTCCTCCAATAACTTCATATTTCTTTTAGTGCCTTGCATCAAATAATATTTCACTTTTTCTTCGTTGTCTGTGGGTGCAATCACAGCGAAAACATTTCTTGTAGTCAATGTCAAATTTGTTTTTTAAATGCATTATCGATAACAAATCTTTTGTACTTTACATACATATAATGAACAATGAATTTTGTTTGTTTATTACGTTACCTTCTCTGACAAGATCCAAAATTCTATCACCATTAGATGATACTACTATGTCTTTGATTCCAGCTCCTCCAAGCTTGCAAGTGGCATTTTCCCCTTTGGATTAATTTCTCTGTGTTTCCAAGGTTTTATATTATGTTTTACATAGTTGTTCATTATGTTTTCACAGAGTTTTGTAGATTCAGTGTTTTCAATGCAAATAGGACAAAAGCATGATTTCTTTCTACTATCAAATGCAAACACATTTTGAAAGGATTTTGTTTTAATAGAGTGCAAATCTCTAGTCCCATGTATGGTGCTAGCGTCGTATGGGATTAATCTATCTATATCTTGGATTCCAATAAGCCAAAAAAGCTTGTGATGTAACAACTCATGAAGGACATATTTTAATGTTAGTGTATATGTTTTAAAGCTATATTTAAGACATACGTTTAATATTTTTAAAATTTAAAATTAATAGAAATTTTTAAAACAAAATATGTACACATACTTGCATACATCTTTACATTGTTGATTGTACTCATGGATTAGATTTGAATGACACCATTCGACAACTTGAGTAGCTGAATGAAATCGTTAGAAAAAATAGTTCATTTTCTATCTTCGAAGTGCTCATTTTACACATGCTCCTACACCATCGTGTTCTCCTTTTCCATGGCTAGTCTCAAGGAAATTCCAATGATGTCTAATGTTCAATTCTCTATGAAGCCGACATAACCAAAAGAATGATCATGAAAATTTAAATTGTCCTGCACATCCATTTGACCATATCCAATGTTCATTGAATTCAACTTCACATTTTTTCAATGATGCATAGAAAACATTTTCAATACAATATTGTACAAAATGTGTATCATGTGTACGATCATCACTGATCTAAAATGGTATTCTTTGATCACATGTAGACTATCACTCATGCTTTTAATGCCATCAATATTGTGTTGAGCATGTCTATGTAGAACATGGACAAATATAGAAACTTGGTTAGAATGATAGTGTTCACTTTGTATCTCCTTTTGTGCAACAAATGTATAGTTTTATGCAAAATCAACCACAAACAAAATTGTTCTAGGTGGAAAAACTTCACGAGACTGTTTGAACTGAAAGTCTTGCCATCGTGCTCTATGTGAATGTTTGGTGTATTTATAAATTTCTTTTTCAAATTTCTTCAAAAAATCTGTCACACATATTTTATCTTCTCGCAAATCAATTCTTTTGGAAAGAGCATCAAAATAACTTGTAGCATATTTTATATATTCATATCTCTTCCAGCAAATAGTTACATTTGACAATGATTGATCATTATCAATACAATATTTATAATGGAATAAAGCTATATTTCCACAACGATCGCATTTTTTTTTCCGTTGACACGTTTCTTATGGTAAAATAATTCATCGTCTTCTCTTCACAAATAGAATTCCATATATGAAAGCATGGATTGTGGAAGGAGGGGGTGAATTTGGCCAAAACGTTTTACCAAATCCAAGAGAAGTGTCATAATAGAATTCAAATTCCACATGATAACGACAACATCTGTCACGAATAGTGATAGGTCTAACATACCATGGTTTATGTTATACAAATGTAGTGATCAACATATTAATTCCACGGCAATCCTCCTTGAATTTATTAAACAATTGTAATTGTGTCATTTCCAATATATGTTTTGCATGGGTTTCATATTCATTTCATGATACACTTCATCAAATCACATCCCTTGCATTTGGTGAAACTCGAGCATGTGTCAACCAATATTAATGTGCATTAGCTTTAACACGTTCTCCCATTCTATCTTTGTAAGGTTGTTTACAAATACTTTCCCAACAAGCAAGTTCATCATTTTCATCTATTTGTAATTAGAATTTGTTATGGTTGTACAATGTTTTTTTCGAGGTTCCTAATATTTTTACTAATTGTGTCGTCAAACATTTTTGTCTGGTACTAGTTGAAATAATTTTTGTTTGAACTACTCTACATGCAACACCGATAAATATTGCATCGGTTATATTTTCTAACACATTATGTTTCACCTTCAACTCTTTTGTCACCTTTTGAATACCTAATAATGATGTAGCGTCTTTTAACATTTTGGACACTAACAAACATCTCAAAATTTGAGCTTGTGCTGCTACTTATTCATTTTTAAGAACATCTTCATAAATTCGATTAGCACAATATCGTGCAACGTGCTCGACTATTTTATTCTCATATTTGTCGCAACCAATGTTTTGTAATATTTCATCATCAATGCTAAAAACACCTATATATTCAGTTAAATTTAATTTAGCATATATCGAATATACTAGATTAGAAACATAAGATAAAATCTAGATTCCACATTTAGTAATTGATATTAAAAAAACAAAATTCAATCATGAATTAAATTAAATATACTGAAAATTTACACACACACACATATATATGTACATACCTAAGATTGACTTGATTTCGATTTCATTATGGGTTTCAACGACATCTTCAACAACTTGATTGACATTATGAGACGGTTCTCTCTCATTTTTTTATGGAGCATTTTGAAAATTACAATGTATTATAATAAAAAATGGATTTAAAAAATGTATGATATATATACATACCAGGTTTGATTTCATGTTCTTGAACTTGATTTTCAATATTCATTTCATCAACATTAGGATGTAAATCTCTATTTACAGCTTCAACAATTGTCTCTTCATGTTTAATTTCTTGCTCTTGAACTCGATTTTCAATATTGATTCCGTCAACATTAGGATGTAAATCTCTATTTACATCTTCAGCAATGGTCTATTTAGTATGTGCAACCTTTCGCTTTTTGGCATGGTAGATTCTTTGCTTTTGATTATGAGCTGCATCATCTCAAGTACGAGCACTTTTTCTTTAGTGTTGTCTTTTATTGCCCATGATTGTAATCTATATAGGTTTTTACAAAATCAACACCTTATAACAAAAAAATAAAAATTTGATTATTAAAAAAACACTTTAAACAAATTCATTTGAGTCTTTGAGCCATTTAGAAAACACATTAAGAGAAATTGGGTTTAAGCCTTTCACCTAAAAAAAATCTGAGAAAAAAAATGCCTTTGAGCTTTTGACCTAAAAGAAAAGTCTTTAACAAAAAAATTCCCTTGGAGTCTTTGAGCTTTTGAGAAAACACCTTATGAGAAATTGTCTTTGAGCCTTTGACTTTAAAAAAAAGTCCTCAAGAAAAAATCACCTTTAAAAAAGTCATTTAGATTCTTTGAGCCTTTGAGAAAACACTTTAAGAGAAGTTTCCTTTGAGCCTTTCACCTAAAAAATAAGTTATTGAGAAAAAAATCACCTTAGAAAAAGTCTTTTAGAGGCTTTGAGCTTTTGAGAAAACACTTAAAGAGAAATTGCCTTTGACAAAAAAAAAATGTCTATGAAAAAAACATCATCTTAAAAAGAGTCCTTAGAGTCTTAGAGCCATATAGACAACACTTTAAGAGAAATTGTCTTTGAGATTTTGAGCTAAAAAAAATATTTGAGAAAAAAAATCACCTTAAAAAATGTCTCTTAGAGTCTTTGAGAAAAAAAATCACCTCAAAAAATGTCTCTTAGAGTCTTTGAGAAAAAAAATCACCTTAAAAAATGTCTCTTAGAGTCTTTGAGAGAACACCTTAAGAGAAATTTCCTTCGAGAGAACACCTTGAGAGAAATTGTCTTTGAGCCTTTGAGAAAAAAATATCCTTAAAGAAGTTCCTTAGAAAAAAATCTCCTTAGGAAAAACACCCCCTAGAAAAAAAAAACCCTTATAATTTTTTTGTGAAGATCTCTATGAAAATGAAAGATGCAAAATTATGAATCTGCTTAGTGTATAAATAGGGTTCGAAAGAGGTTTAATTATTAAAAGTGGACCCGCATTATTCTAGCCGACGGAATTTTTTGTGATCATGTTTTCGGCCGAAATATATTTTCGACCTAAAAAATAAGGAACGTTAATTTTGACGGTGATTTAACGGAAAGCGTCTTTTCGACCGAACTATTTTTCGGCCAAAATAGTTTTCGACCGAAAAATAGTTCAGACAAAAACCTGTCAACATCTGAAAACTGGCAAGTTTTCAGGTTTCTCCAATTTCAGAAGGTAAAAGCGATATCCAATACTGCAAAGTGACTTTTGGAACTGATACCGGTATTTTCTTCATTGAATCTACTTTATGTAGGTATAGATTTTGTTGTATATTTTGGTTGAGATATGATAATTTTATTTTTTTTTTGGTTAACATGTATCTGTTTTGATTTCATTGCTTTCAAAATTCAATGAAATAAAAATGCAATAACTTCAACAAAAAATGAAAAAAATTATTGGACTCATCATTGGAGTGTCTATTTCAAAACGATACTCTTAGATTGTTTAGTTTTAGTGGCAATTGAGAGAAATGTCCACTCTCCCTAAACATGTTTATATTCTACAAGTTTTTCACATCGATCCAATTCAAAAAACTCTAATAATTAGTATATTCACCCATTGGATACAAACTTATAGTCATGCGTTAATACACTCTTTTTAGATTGTTGTAGCATATTTTGTTTTTAATAAATACAAGTTTAACAATGAGTTCATGTAGTTCTTCAAACATGATTGTTTATGAGTTCTTTTCTTTTATAAGAACATACTGTCAAACATTTGATAAATTGACATATCTGAAATCTCAATAAAGAAATCAAAAAACTAATGAATAGAAAGCTAACTAATTCTTCAAAAAATTTGTTTTACTGTAAAGTGAAATTCTAAATACAAATATAACTTTTGTTCGCCCGAAGTTGAAAAATATGAGAAACCCATATTTATTTTCTCATAACACCCCCCAAAATAGACACCCACATTCATGATTTTACCCAAAAACTTTTGTGAAGAAGACGTTGGAGATGATGGCCATTCATTCCTTCTTGTTTAGAGATGTTCATTCCTTCTTGTTTAGAGATGTGACCAAGAGGAACTCTCTCTATCTCTCTCTCTCTCTCTCTCTTAGTTGCTGGGGTTTTTAATTTCTTCTCACATAAGTTAATAGACTATGATTAGAGTTGACAACTTTATTCAATTTTGTCTAATAGAATTTTCAGATTACATGCTTAGATAATGAACTCCCATGTGATCCAATAGATAAAGTTCATTTTTCTTTCTAGCAAATACTAAATTAGATTAATAGATAGAAATAGTGGGCTATGAAGTTTTATCTTTCAATTCAACATTTCAAAGTCCAAAAGGAAGACGTTGAGAAAGAAACAAGACTCACTACATAAGTAATTTGGATTCATGGAAGCTTTGTTCATATTGACAAGACTTCTATCCTTTCAAAGACCATCAACCTCAAACCTAGACATTAGAGACATTTACAACAAACAATGAGCAATTTGGCATTGATCACACAGATTCAATAGTGTTGCGTCATGGTAGCGAAGACAACTTTGAAAAAAGAATCAATGTCTATGCTATGACAACAAACAACATAATTGTAAGCTCAAGTACAAAACGACCAATTCGTTATCATTGACAAGAGATTCACTCAACCATGCACATCATAAATTGCATAGCAAGAGACATAATCTTCCAATACCAACACAATAAGGATTCATTAAAATATGAATCAATGGAAATAGTTTTTGCACTACTTTAGGATTCGACAAAGTGTGTCAATCAAGACATTTAGACAATTTGTTTTCACCATGTTTCTAGAGATAAAAGAACTGCTCCCAAAATCCCCATTCATGTAAATTTTGTTTTGCTCGCCAAATTTTTGAGTTTTTGGATCATTGTCTCGAGAGAAAACAAAATAACTTTGGGGGATATGGTGTACTTAGCTTTGGACAATTCGATGACCCAACGATAATGACAAATAGATCACCGAGCAATATTGACAGAGCACAACAACCATGACTAGTCCTCTAAGATATCGTATTTGAGTTTATATAAGAATTGTACATGTTAATGTTATTTATATGATTTATGTAAACTATAGAGAGATTGAGGGTATGACAATGGAATGTTGCTGATGCCATTTACTATGGTACTGTGAATACTTTCATGTAGTCAATATACGAAGTTTCAAAATGAATAAAATATATATTTGGTTGCAGTTTTCTTCAAGCTATGTATTATGTTGAATTTATCTTGATTGCATGTTTTATGAATGTATTATAAGACATTGTTGTTTTGTTTTATGACAATGGAATGTCGTTGATGCCATTCACTATGGTACTATGAAGACTTTAATGTAATCAATATATGAAGTTTCAAAATGAATAAAATATATTGGTTGCAGTTTTCTTCAATTTATGTATTATGTTGAATTTATCTTGATTGCATGTTTTATGAATGTATTATAAGACATTGTTGTTTTATATCCTTGTTTATCTTCAATAAATCAATCATAAGGATAAAGTAAACTCTCTTTCTTGCCCAAGGTGAGTGCCAACTTCAAATGGTAATATGTCAGTAACCTTAGGAGAAACTAGACTTTGAATTGTTGGCAAACAAGTTCATTATTTAAGCAAATGCAAGGCCTTCACCTTGTTTGATCCCAAATGTCCACAAATTCAAGGAAATGGTCTCCATCCTTTCTTTGTACTATGACCATTAATGGGGTGTATTTTCCGTAAATTCTCTATAATATTCTACTTACCTAGGGTCTTCTCTCTTGTTTCAATTAGTTTGTGCTCCACTTTTGTTTTCCTTCCTTTTAGAATGAAGATATTCAAATTCCTTTTGTAAGGGATAGTCCATTCCCAAACAAAACACTTCCACTTCCGATCATATTAACTTCTCCTCCAATTGTGATTCTACAAAACCTCATGTGTGAAGTATTTATTTATCTTCAATAACCATTCCACTATTTAGAGGGAAGGAATGATTTAGACCCATTAATGCACCACCTAGAACTTCTTAATATTCTCTCTTTAACTTCTTTTATAGTTCCTATGATTGGCTTGAGGGTGAGCTTCACTATCCTTTTGTTGAGTTTCTTATGTCTCTTAAAAGTTACAAAATTATTAATATCTTGGAAACCCTAGAACTTCTTAATATTCTCTCTTTAACTTCTTTTATAGTTCCTATGATTGGCTTGAGGGTGAGCTTGATTATCCTTTTGTTGAGTTTCTTATGTCTTTTAAAAGTTACAAAATTATTAATATCTTGGAAACCCTAAATTGGAGCCTTTTAGTGGAAAAAGAAGAAAGAAGATATGAGCTAAAGGGTGCCTTGGCCTTCATGATTTTGTCATGCCTGGTTTCATAAGATTTTTGTTGAGCTTTTTCATAGTGTCTTGCAAAGTGTCGTTATTCATACTAATGGGTATGCCTGAATTAGCACCCACATAATCCATTTTTTTGTATCCCCATTCAAAATGCTAGTATTAGTGGATTTCTTGTCATCCTTTATCTTGCTCCGAACATCGACACAATTCTTGCACAAGCTAATGACTCTTTTCTTTTAGTTTGATTGGAAACTAACAATATAAAAGTAAAATTATTAGCAATTCTTGCACAAGCTATTGACTCCTTTCTTTTATGTTAAATAACTATCTTATTAATATTTTTAATCTTGAACCAATTGTTAGAATATATGGCTTCTTGTGTAATAAAGACACTTCAACTCTAGGTTGGGTTAGTATTCACTTTTTGTGTAAAGAAATTTATCCCACATTCAACATTCATAAGTGGAAATAACTTGCTTAAGGAATATTAGTATATAAGGAGGTGAACTTCATTATAATATGTGCACCAATGAATCATAATACATGCACCAATTACTCATGATACAATCGTGTGTTATTTTGTGTATCTCTCATGTGATCAGGTTTCTAGGTTTTCATAACATGGTATCAAAGCCAAAGTGTACCCCTGTCTAGTCTGCTAAGTATGCTCTTCTCGTGCATCACAAGATTATTTGGACAATCAAAAAGGCATGATTAGGAATTGAGACCGCTGCCTATTTTTTCCCACAGGCCACGGCCATAAATTTTGATATGTCATAAGCCATTATACAAATACTTTTTCACTTGTCATACAAGATTTCAAAAGCTACCGTACATAGCCACCAATTTGTATATATCATACATAGGTAGTTGTGTGAATTTCACTAAGTCATCATACAGATTCTTTTGCAGCCATCATACTAGATGTCTTAAGGCGAAAGCTAAGCGTTGAGCTGCACAGCATTAAATGCAGCGGCTCAGTATTTAGGGTCCGTTGGATCTAGCGGCTCAGTACTTAGGGTCCGTTGGATCTAGAGATTCTCTAGATCCAACGGACCCTAAATACTGAGCCACCGCATTTAATGCTCTGCAACTCAATGCTTAATAGAATCGTATGACTTGATTGTACAATAGATTCAACATTGGTTGTATAAAAATCGTATGAAAAATTAGATAAGTACGTTGGTGCATTTAGAATTGTACAATGAATTAGATTTGTATGGCGAATTAGATATGTACGTTAGTGCATTAAGACATGGCGAAAGCTAAGCATTGAGCTGCAGAGCATTAAATGCTACAGCTCAGTGCTTAGGATCCGTTGGATTTGGAGAATCTCCAAATCGAGCCGCCGCATTTAATGCTCTGCAGCTCAATGCTTAGCTTTCGCCATTAAATTTGGTGTATGGATCGAATTCATTGTACGATTTGTATAGCCATCGCCATACGCTCAATTTTCAAATCTGCCATATCAAAGGCTATTGTATAGTCTGAACAGTTTGGATGATGTCATAAAAGTCTGTACAAGCTCTGATTTGATGGCCATATAGCCCATATAGGTTCCTCTTTCCCTCATAGGTTCTTCATTTTGGCCGATTTTTTGTGTCGTTATGCCTGGCAGAGGGCATGGTATTCCACACATTTACTTTCTGTTTTCACCTCCTTTTTTGCGTTGTCTGTGAGGTGAGTTTTTTGTACAGGGCTGTTTACAAGCCTTTTAATTTTATTTTCTTCTTCCCCTATACTTTTTTCCTGCGGCCACGGTAGCATTCGGAGGATTGGTATATCCTGGCACTAACTAGATTACTTGGCATTTCGGTATTAGTCAGATGAGCTTGTGCTTAGATGGGCTGGCTTTGTCCCTTATGGAGTTCTGTTTTGTATTTTTCCGGAGATTGGCTGAGTGTTGGCTCTATCTGGCTGTCTTTTTTGGCCGGGTAAGGAATGTAACCTTTTATACTTCTTTATTCAAGTATAGTTATTTTTTCTGCTGAAAAAAAGGTTCCTTAATTGCTAATTAAATTTTTTTAATAGACCATATGAATGTATCATTGTATCTAGATTCTAATGGCAAAATTTTAGCATACATGTTTGCTTTATTAGGATAAAATACCAAGCTATCAACATACTTCACAAACACAGTGGGAGATCTACGTATTTCTTGCATGATTTTCACTATATTTTACCAAATTGCAGCAAAAGAGTATATGTGTGAGTATTTCTAACTATAAAATAATGGAGATGCCATTAGAGAAATATTTTGGCTTCAATTTCCACACATAGAAAGTGAAAATACAAATGCAGATGATAAAAAGAACCTGCAAGGGATTGTAAAAGGAACTAAGACACCGCCGCCAAATCCAACTAAACTATTGGAATGGAAAAGCAGTGGAAATAAAGTTAAAGCCATTATTAGCCTTACTCTATCAGATTTTGAACCGTAGCATATAGACCTGGAAAAATCATCCAAGGTTTACCTAGGACAATCTGAATAAGCTTTTTGGAGCACAAGCAGTCAATGCAAAGTTTTCTTTGAAGCTACAACTATTCAGATTCAAGATGTCTAGCAAGATCATTATGTCAAGCCACATAAATAATCTGAGATCTCTCATCAGAAAGTTAGTAGATGAAGAAGATGCCAAGGCCATTCTGCTAAACACTCTGCCTTCTCAATACAACAATGTAATATTTACTCTGAGTCAATTACTTTCTCAAACTCTAGAATATATGATTGTTTCTCTTTTATCTAAAGAAAAGAGAACCACTGCAAGAGAGACTGAAGGTCCTCCATTTGAGATGGCATTTTACTCAAGACACAATCAAAGCAAACCAACCAAAGATAAGGGGGAGATAGAATGCTACTACTGGAAGAAAATAGATCATATAGCTTGAAACTGTAAATTCCGAGCCAATTATGTTCTCAAGGGTAAAGTCAAAGAGAAACCATATTATGCATAAAATCTATCAGATCAAATGTTGATGTACAACCCATACACTTTGGATGATATCGCGCAAGTCCATACAAGCTCCAATTTGACTACCATACAACTCGTACAGGTCCTTTAGTTGCTAATTAAATTTTGTTTTAGCAAATCCGATGAATGTATCACTGTATCTTGATTTTGATGGCTAAATTCCAACATAAATAATCTAAGATCTCTCATTAGACAATTAGCTGAAATTAAAGAAATGGTAGATGAAGAAGATGCCAAGGTCCTTTTGCTAAACAATCTGCCTTCTCAATACAACAATGTAATCTTTACTCTTAGTCAATTACCTTCTCAAACTCTAGAAGATATGATTATTGCTCTTTTATCTAAAGAAAAGAGAACCACTGCAAGAGAGACTGAAGGTGATCCTCCATTTGAGATGGCATTTTACTCAAGACACAATCAAAGCAAACCAACCAAAGACAAGGGGGAGATAGAATGCTACTACTGCAAGAAAATACGTCATATAGCTTGAAACTGTAAATTCCGAGCCAATTATGTTCTCAAGGGTAAAGTCAAAGAGAAATCATATTATGCCATAAAATCTGTCAGATCAGACGTTGACATATAGCCCATACATTTTGGATGATGTCGTGCAAGTCCATACAAGCTCCAATTTGACTACCATACAACCTGTACAGGTCCTTTAGTTGCTAATTAAATTTTGTTTTAGTGGATCAGATGAATGTATCATTGTATCTTGATTTCGATGGCTAAATTCCAACATGCATGCTTGCTTAATTAGGATAAAATACTAGGTTGTTAGCATACTTGACAAACCTAATGGGATATATATGCATTTCTTACATGATTTTCAATGTATTTTACCAAATTGTGGCAAAATAGTATATGTGTGAGTAGATCTGACTATAAAACAATGGAAATGCCATTAGAGAAATACTTTGACTTCAATTTCCACACATGGAAAGTAAAAATACAGATGTAGTCGATGAAGAAAAACCATGGGGGATTGTAAAAGGAATCGAGATACCACCATCATATCCAAATAAACTATTGAATCGAAAAGCAGTGACAATAAAGTTAAATCCATTAATAGCTTCTCTATCAAATTTTGAATTGCATCATATGGACTTGGAAAAATCATCCAAGGTTATCTGGGACAATATGAATAAGTTTTTGGAAGCACAAGCAGTTAATGCAAAGTTTTCTTTGAACCTACAACTATTCAGAGTTAAAATATCTAGTGAAATCACGATGTCAACCCACATAAATAATCTAAATCTCTCATTAGACAATTAGCTAGAGTTAAAGAAACGGTAGCTGAAGAAGATGCCAAGGTCATTTTGCTAAACAATCTACCTTCTCAATACAACAAAGTAATCTTTACTCTAAGTCAATTACCTTCTCAAACTCTAGAGGATATGATTGTTGCTCTTTTACTGAGGAAAACAGAACCATTGCAAGAGAGACTAAAGGTGACCCTCCATCTGAGATGGTATTTTACTCAAGACAAAATCAAAGCAAACCAACCAAAGACAAGAAGGAGATAGAATGCTATTACTGCAAGAAAATAGGTCATATAGCTTGAAACTATAAATTTCGAGCCAATGACATTCTCAAAGGTAAAGACAAAGACATCATATTATGCTGTAAAATCTGCCAAATCAGATGCCAGCGTATAGTCCATATATTTTGGATGATGTCATACAAGTCCATATAAGCTCTGATTTGACTACCATACAGTCCGTACAGGTTCTTTAGCTGCTAATTAATTTTTTTTTAGCGGATCAAATGAATGTATCACTGTATCTTGATTCCGGTGGCAAAATTCCAACATGCATGTTTGCTTTATTAGGATTAAATACCAAGTTGTTAGCATACTTGACAAACCTAATGGGATATCTACGCATTTCTTGCATAATTTTCACTGTATTTTACCAAATTGTGGCAAAATAGTATATTTGTGAGTAGATCTGACTATCAAACAACGAAAATGCCATTAGAGAAATATTTTGAACTCAATTCCACACATGGAAAGTAAAAATGCAGATGCAGTTGATGAATAAAAACTTGTGGGGGATTGTAAAAGGAACCAAGATACAACCGATAGATCTAAATAAACTATTAGAATGGGAAAGCAGCAACGATAAAGCTAAATGCATTAATGGCCTTGCTCTATCAAATTCTGAATTTCATTATATAGACCTGGAAAAATCATCCAATGTTATCTTGGACAACCTGAATAAGCTTTTTGGAGCACAAAAAGTTAATGCAAATTTTCTTTGAAGCTACAACTATTTAGTTTCAAGATATCTAGTGAGATCACTATGCCAAGCCACATAAATAATATGAGCTCTCTCATCAAACAGTTAGTTGAAGTTAAAGCAACAATAGATGAAAAAGATGCCAAAGGCCATTTTGCTTAATAGTCTACCTTCTCAATACAACAATGGAATATTTACTCTAAGTCAATTACCTTCTCAAAACCTAGAGGATATAATTGTTTCACTTTTAGCTGAAGAAAAAAGAACCACTACAAGAGAGACCAAACGTGATCCACCATCCGAGATGGCATTTTACTCAAGACACAATAAGAGCAAACCAACCAAAGGCAAGGGGGAGATAGAAAGCTACTACTGCAAGAAAATAGGTCATATAGCTTGAAATTGTAAATTTTGAGTCAATGATGTCCTCAAGGGTAAAGGAAAAGACAAATCATATTATACCACAAAATCTACCAGATCAAATGATGACATACAGTCCATACATTTTAGATAATGTTGTACAAGCCCATACAAGCTTCGATTTAACTACCATACAACACGTACAGGTTCTTTAGTTGCCGATTAAATTTTATTTTAGCAGATCAGATGAATGTATCATTATATCTTGATTCTGATGGCAACTAAATTCCAACATGCATGTTTCCTTTATTAGGATAAAATACCAAGTTGTTAGCATACTTAACAAACATAGTGGGATATCTACACATTTCTTGCATGATTCACTGTATTTTATCAAATTGTGGAAAAATAGTATATGTGTGAGTAGACTTGACTATACAACAATGGAAATGCCATTAGAGAAATCTTTTGACTTCAATTTCCACACATGGAAAGTAAAAATACAGATGCAGTTGATGAACAAAAACCTATGCGGGATTGTAAAAGGAACCGAGATACCACCTACAGATCCAAATAAACTATTGGAATGGGAAAGCAGTTGCGATAAAGTTAAATCCATTGATGGTCTTGCTCTATCAAATTTTGAATTGCATCATATTGACCTAGAAAAATCATCCAAGGTTATTTAGGACAATCTGAATAAGCTTTTTGGAGCACAAGCAACTAATGAAAAGTTTTGTTTGAAGCTACAACAATTCAAATTCAAGATGTCTATCGAGATCACTATGTCGAGCCACAAATAATCTGAGATCTCATCAAAAAGTTAGATGGAGTGAAAGCAATAGTAGAGGAAGAAGATGCCAAGGCCATTCTGCTAAACAGTCTACCTTCACAATGCAACAAAGTAATCTTGACTCTGAGTCAATTACCTTCTCAAGCCCTAGAAGATATGATTGCTTCTCTTTTAGTTGAAGAAAAGAGAACCACTGCAGGAGAGACTGAAGATGATCCTCCACGTGAGATGGCATTTTACTCAAGACACAATCGAAGCAAACCAAAGATAGAATGATACTACAAGAAAATAGGTCATACAGTGTGGAATTGTAAATTTCAAGCCAATGATGTTCTCAAGGGTAAAGTCAAAGACAAATCACATTTAGCTAATGCAACCATTATGGAAGAACCACCAGATGCTAAGAGTGGTGATGGTCTTACTAAAGAAAGGGCCTTCTATGCATTTTAAGAAGTTCACACTTTGACAATAGGATGGGATCATATGTAGATACAACTCAACATGGATGGTTGCCCAGTTAGTCCAGGAGATTGTGGATCTCGAGAATTATTCGAGAGAGATGCATGTAGATTGATGTCCAATAATTTAATTCAAGGGATTCGTAATTCGAGATTTTAGGGAGGTAGAATACGGGAACTCGGGAATTCAACTTGGGAGCTACAACTTTATGAGAGGTATTATGTAGTGTGATGAAGTACTACCTAATCCAGAAATTTCAAGCCAATGATGTTCTCAAGGGTAAAGTCAAAAGACAAATCACATTAAGCTAATGCAACCATTATGGAATAGCCACCAAATGCTAAGAGTAGTGACGGTCTTACTAAAGAAAGAGCCTTCTATGCATTTTAATACGTTCACACTTTGACAACAGGATGGGATCATATGTAGATACAACTCAACATGGATGGTTGCCCACTTAGTTTTGTTAGTTTTGTACCTAGGGAAGTGTTCCCCAAGTGACTTTTTGCCTAAGTCACTTAGAAGGGGGAAAAAGGTGACCCTCACATTAAAAGCTACTTAATGAGACTTTATAAAGTTAAAGTCACTTTTGATAAATTTAAGTAGGTGAGTGAAATTTATTTAAGTGATTTAAATAAATGTGATTTTTACTCTCATTGAATCTTAGCCATTGGATTGAGCCTTTCTCCACCGTTGGATTAGATTCCCACTTAGGGTTTAGACAAAAAGGGTTGAGGGAGGCAAACCCACTCATTTTTTGTGATTGAAGTGAAGAGAGAGCTGGAGAAGAGAGCAGGGCACGATTTTTGAGGAAGCTTGCTGAGAGATTTTTGGTGGGCACAAATATCGAGACACCCTTCATTTATTATTGCACAGAAATCGAGGAGTACGGACTGCAAGTATTGCTGGCACAGATTTCGAGACAGAGGTATGGCCATTTAATGCTGTACGGAACCGTACTGTACGGATTTTTGGCACAGATTTCTAGGCACTGGTTTGGCACAAAAATCGAGAAACTTTTCAGGCACGAATTTCTAGACTGTTTCAGTACATTTTCCAGGCACAGATTTCTAGGTGTACGGCTGCATTTATTGCTGTCCGTACTATACAGATTTTCTACTAAGTGTGGGCAGAGAAACCGAGGTCTGAGTATTTAGTATTCAGCACAAAAATCAATGCTGATGTGACTGCTGTTTTGGCACTGTTTTCGAGGCAGAAATATTGCACAGAAATTGCAGTCACCTCTTGCACGGAAATCGAGATAGTCTGCTAGTTGAGATAAGTTTGCTTTTTTTACTGTAAAAATGAATGTCTAATTATTTTCCAGAAGATTAATAAAACTCTCTCTCTCTAACTGGTTTTCCCTGTGGGAGTTTTTCCAAGGCTTGATTTTGGCCAAAAATTTATGAGTCTATCATTTTATGGTGTGATTGCTAAATATGTTTTTCAGCCTATTAGTGTATTTTACTGTGTGTTTAATTGTTACTAAAAGTTTCATAAGTAACTTACAGCCAATGCAAAACAGGTTGTAAGTGAAAACCACGAAATGTTGACATAAACCAGCAAACAGTAAAGTGCAGAAAATCTTCATGGTATCAGAGCAAGGGGGCAGAAAACAGTGATAGTTTGCAAACACACAGAAATTTTCAGATCTCAGAAACTTCATTATTTTTATCTTCTGTTAGCGGGCAGCATTCTGTTGGGCTGGTGTTCAGATGGCTACAGGTCTAAGGATTGAGGATAGACTGAATGGGACAGAAAATTTTGTGCCTTGGAAGGCCAGAATTTTATTGATATTGGAGGAGAATGAACTATGGGTGGAGGTGGTGAGAAATACCACAGCTAACCCGGTTACCATTCCCGATGCCACTGATGCAACAGCACTTTCAGCTTTCAACAAAAAAGACTGTAAGGCTAGGAGGATTATCCTTGATGCAGTAAAAGACCACATAATCCCTCACATTTCTAGGAAGACTAGGGCACATGAGATGTGGAGTGCCTTGACCAGCTTGTATGAGAGTTCCAATGAGAACAGAAAGATGGTTCTCAAGGAGAAACTCAAGAGTATCAAGATGAATGGAGGAGAGGGAGTCACAGCTTACCTCACTAGTATTTCTACATTTCGGGATGAACTGGCAGCGGTTGGTGAAATGGTATCTCCTACTGAGCTAGTACACACAGCAATGAACGGCGCTTCAAAGTCCTGGACTGTATTTGTGCAAGCCATAGTGGGTAGAGAGAGCCTACCATCTTGGGATAGACTATGGGATGACTTTGTGCAGGAGGAGACCAGGAGAGGTCTCGTACAGGGCAGTTCATCAAATGGTGGGGCAGATGAGGAGAACGTGGCACTGACAGCCAAGGGTAAGAAGAAGAAGGGTCCCAAGAAGAATGGGGCCAAGAGGCGGCAGCAGCAGCAACCGCAGGGTGGACAGAAGAAGAACTTGAGTAAAATCAAGTGCTATTGTTGTCAGGCGTTTGGGCACTATGCATCACAGTGTCCAAGCAAGAAGAAGAAGGGACAAGGACAGCAGACAGCAGCCTCAACAGAGGTTGATGATTTTGGTGATAGGTTTCAGAGAGAGTTTTCCCTATATGTTGGATAGATTGAGAGAGAGAGAGAGAGAGAGTCTCCTTAGCCACCAGCACAGACATGGATATGGAGAGTGAGCATTCATTATTGACAGGGCATTAGACAGGTCCATCCACCACTGGTACGTGGTACATTGACAATGGAGCCTCGAGACACATGACAGGTACTCGGGAGTTCTTCTCCGAGCTATCACGGACAGCTAGAGATGTGGAGGTGGTACTTGGTGACAACACCATTGTTAGGGCAGTTGGTCAGGGGACCATTACATTCGAGAGGGAGTCCATGAGTCCCATGACTTTGAGGGATGTGTTGTACGTCCCTAGGCTAAAAAAGAACCTTGTTTCAGTTTCCACTATTGAGGACAGGGGTCTTGGGGTGTGTTTCTCAGATGGGAGAGTGCAGGTGTTTCCCAAGACCACAGGTGTATCTACCCCCATGGTATTGGAGTTAGATGTGGACGACTGTACAAGTTATTGTTTCAGCCGCAACATGCTCTAGCACACAGCAGCAACAGCAGCAGCAGTGAGCTATGTGAGTTATGGCACAGGAGGATGGCCCATTTACATCACCCCGCTCTGAGATTGTTGAGGAGCATGGTCACAAGTTTACCTGAGTTTGACACTGAGCAGAGTGATGTGTGCAGAGGGTGTGCTTTGGGAAAGTACACCAAGACTGCTTTTCCTAGCAGTGACACGAGAGCAGCAGGAGTGCTTGACTTGATTCATTCTAACATTTGCGGTCCTATGTCTTCAGTATCTCTGAATGGTCACGAGTACTATATTAGCTTCATTGATGACTACTCCAGGAAGACCTGGATCTACTTCTTGAGGAACAAGAAGTCCCCACTAGTATTGAGTGTCTTCCAAGGGTTCAAAGCCCTTGTGGAGAAGTAGACGGGGAGGAAGATCAAGAATTTGAGATCAGACAACGGGAGTGAGTATACCTCCAAGGAGTTCAATGCTTTCTGCAAGCAGGAGGGTATACAACGACAGTTGACAGTTCCCTACACTCCTGAGCAGAATGGAGTAGCGGAGAGAAAGAACAGGTCGATCGTTGGAGCAGCGAGAGCCATGCTTCATGATCAGGGGTTACCGTTCTTTCTATGGGCAGAGGCTTGCAACACTGCAGTGTATCTGCAGAATAGGAGTCCTCACCGTGCTTTGGGGAGGATGACTCCAGAGGAGATGTATTCAGGCAAGAAGCCTGAGGTGAGCCATTTTCAGATATTTGGCTCTCTGACTTACTCTCACGTCTCTTCTGAGAAGAGGACGAAGTTCGAGCCCACTGCAGAGAGAGGTATCTTTGTGGGTTACGATGAGACTTCGAAGGCATATCGACTTTACATTCCGGGCCAGAGGAGAGTTGTAGTTAGGCGGGAAGTGAAGTTTGATGAGGAGAGGGCCTTCAAGAAGTCGAGAGAGATGGAGCAGGGGGGGCCACCAGCTCCCACACCTCAGTTGATACAGGCTTCTTCGATACAGGTTTCAGGTCCGTAGGTTTCTGGTGTGACTGGATCACAGTGTACAGGCACAGCTTCTATAGGATCAGTGGTTCAGATTACAGGTACTTCAGGGACAGGTTCAGGGACAGGCACAGGTTCAGGATCACAGGTTTCAGGCTCACAAGTTACAGGGTCTTCTGGGACTAGTTCATCAGCTACAAGTCCTCAGGGTGTTAGACCTTCTGCTTCTGGCACTTCCTCAGATGAGGATACACCAGTTTGGGAGGAGCCTTCAAGGAAGAAGAAGCCTAAGTGGCTTCAAGACACCTTGAAGGAAGCAGAAGCATTTGGTAGACCTCAGGAGGCGATCAGATTAGTGGTTGAGCCAGACAGATATGGGATGGCCCTTGTTGCGAGTCTTCGTGACTCTGTGCCTTCTACCTTTGAGGAGGCCTCTCAGCATCAGGTATGGAGAGATGCCATGATGGAAGAGTACCATTCCATCATGAAGAATGATGCTTGGGAGATTGTGCCAAGACCTGAGGGGAAGTCAATTGTGACTTCCAAGTGGCTTTACAAGATCAAGCATGCTGCAGATGGCAATGTGGAGAAATTCAAGGCTCGGTTTGTGGCTAGGGGGTTCTCACAGGTTGAGAGAGTTGACTATGATGAGACATTTACTCCAGTTGCTCGGTATTCCTCTATCAAGGCAGTGATATCTATAGCAGCAGTGATGGGTTGGAAGATCCACCAGATGGATGTGAAGACCACGTTTCTCAATGGTCTTCTGCAGGAGGAGGTGTATTTGGAGCAGCCACAGGGATTCGAGATACATGGGAGAGATTCTCATGTGTGCAGGCTTAGGAAAGCCTTGTACGGTCTGAAGCAAGCTCCTAGAGCTTGGTACTCCAGGATCGATGCATATTTGACTTCGATGGGATTTCAGAAGAGTGAGGCTGATCCCAACCTATACTACATTGTGGTTGGTGGTGATCCACTCATTCTTCTGTTATATATTGATGACTTATTTATCACTGGAGATGAGCGTCTTATTGCACAGTGCAAGAGAGATCTTGCAGCTGAGTATGAGATGACTGATATTGGGCTGATGCATTACTATTTGGGGATGGAGGTTTGGCAGGAGCCTGGACATATTTTCCTAGGACAGGGGAAGTATGCAGCGGAGATTCTGAAGAGTTATCGGATGGAGGACTGCAGGCCTATGTCTACACCTATGATCACCGACTTGAAGTAACTTCATGCTTCAGAGGGTAAGTTGGTGGATCCCACACTATATCATCAGCTCATCGGATCGTTGATGTATTTGGTCAACACCAGGCCAGACTTGTGCTTTGCGGTCAACACTCTTAGCCAGTTCATGGTGCAGCCTAGGAGTGTGCATTGGACTACCGCAAAGCACATCTTGAGATACCTAGCAGGGACAGTGGATTATGGTCTGGACTATAGGGGTTCGGGTGGAGTCAGCTTGGTTGGGTTCACAGATTCAGACTGGGCAGGTTGTGTGAGGGACCGGAAGAGCACTTCCAGTTGCTGTTTCAGCTTGGGCTCGGCAGCAGTGTCGTGGTTCAGCTGGAAATAGAAGTCCGTTGCATTGAGTTCTGTTGAGGCTGAGTATATGGCAGCCAATCAGGCGACTTGCAAAGCACTATGGCTTCGTAAGTTATTGGTAGATTTATTTGATCAGCAGCTGAGACCTACGGTGATTTATTGCGACAATCAGAGTTGCATTCAGCTCTCTGAGAATCCGGTATTCCATGACAGGTCGAAGCACATTGAGATCAGGTACCACTTCATTCGGGACTACGTTCAGAGAGGGGCAGTTGAGCTACAGTATATATCCACTGATGAGCAGGTTGCACGTGTCGTGACGAAGTCTTTGGGGAGGAGAAAGTTTGTCTTCTTCAGAGATAAGTTGGGAGTGGTGCGGAACACCTTCCTCGGTAAGAGGGAGTGTTAGTTTTGTACCTAGGGAAGTGTTCCCCAAGTGACTTTTTGCCTAAGTCACTTAGAAGGGGGAAAAAGGTGACCCTCACATTAAAAGCTACTTAATGAGACTTTATAAAGTTAAAGTCACTTTTGATAAATTTAAGTGGGTGAGTGAAATTTATTTAAGTGATTTAAATAAATGTGATTTTTACTCTCATTGAATCTTAGCCATTGAATTGAGCCTTTCTCCACCGCTGGATTAGATTCCCACTTAGGGTTTAGACAAAAAGGGTTGAGGGAGGCAAACCCACTCATTTTTTGTGATTGAAGTGAAGAGAGAACTGGAGAAGAGAGCAGGGCATGAGTTTTGAGGAAGCTTGCTCAGAGATTTTTGGTGGGCACAAATATCGAGACACCCTTCATTTATTATTGCACAGAAATCGAGGAGTACGGACTGCAAGTACTGCTGGCACAGATTTCGAGACAGAGGTACAGCCATTTAATGCTGCACAGTTTTCGAGCTGTACGGAACCGTACTGTACGGATTTTGGCATAGATTTCTAGGCACGGGTTTGGCACAGAAATCGAGAAACTTTTCAGGCACGAATTTCTAGACTGTTTCAGTACATTTTCCAGGCACAGATTTCTAGGTGTACGGCTGCATTTATTGCTGTCCGTACTGTACGGATTTCCTGCTAATTGTGGGCAGAGAAACCAAGGTCTGAGTATTTAGTATTCAGCACAGAAATCAATGCTGATGTGACTGCTGTTTTGGCACTGTTTTCGAGGCAGAAATATTGCACAGAAATTTCAGTCACCTCTTGCATGGAAATCGAGACAGTCTGCTGGTTGAGATAAGTTTGTTTTTTTTACTGTAAAAATGAATGTCTGATTATTTTCCAGAAGATTAATAAAACTCTCTCTCTCTCTCTAACTGGTTTTCCCCGTGGGGAATTTTCCAGGGCTTGATTTTGGCCAAAAATTTCTGAGTCTATCATTTTATAGTGTGATTGCTAAATGTGTTTTTCAGCCTGTTAGTGTATTTTACTGTGTTTAATTGTTACTGAAAGTTTCATTAGTAACTTACAGCCAATGCAAAACCGGTTGTAATTGAAAACCACGAAATGTTGACATAAACCAGCAAACAGTAAAATGCAGAAAATCTTCAAGTTCAGGAGTTGGTGGATCTCAAGAATTATTCGAGACACATGCATGCAGATTGATGTCCAATAATTTAATTAAGGAGATTCGTAAGTTGGGAGTTTAGGGAGGTGGAATAAATGATCTCGAGAATTCAACTTGGGAGCTACAATTTTATGAGGGATATGAAGTAGTGTGATGAAGCCCTACCTAATCTAGGAATTGTTTTCAAAGAAGAAGCTTCTGAAGAATGTTTTGGTTTTGATATTTTAAGTTTTTCATTCAGTGTATTTTATCTTCATTTAGTATGGTTTGCTTTCAATTCTATAAGCCTTAAGAGGGGGTGTTATAATATGAGGCTTATTGTGTAAAATAGTCACTTTGACTTTAGGTTGGGCTAATATTCACTTTCTGTGTAAAGCAATTTATCCCACATTCATAAGTGGAAATAACTTGCTTAGTGAATATTTAGTATATAAGGAGGTGAACTCCATTGTAATACATGCACCAATTACTCATAACACAATCATGTGTTATTTTGTGTATCTCTTGTGTAATTAGGGTTTCTAAGTTTCTGTAGCACCAATGGTAGTAGGAAGTGTAACACTTTTTAAGAATCTCCTTTTTAGCCTTTTGGACATGTTACTTTGATAAGAAAAACTGCATAATTTTTCTCTACCCATTCTAAGCTATATTATTATCTCCTATTACTGCAAGAATATCAATGCCCCTATAAGTATGTATTTATGTTTTATAGTTAGAACTTAGAACACAATATCTTATATAGTACTAGGTGGTTCGTTTGTCTAGAATTCATTTGCCTGTCAAGGTCCTATCAAGGTCAAGTGTATAAATCAATAATCAGTTTAACCAGGAGCTTTGAGATAGATCGGGAATAGAAATAGCCCTAGCTATGTCCTCCAGGGTACATGAGTCAAACGTCCCTATTTAAGGAAAGCACAACCAAACAAAACATAAATCATTTGAATTATAAATTGTGCATATTTGGATGAATTGATGTAAGTACACAACTCAACATGATCATCGTATCCACGGTGTTAAGGGGCTAACTAATTCCAGGGTGTTGTTATGTACATCTTGAGGTTCAAATCTTGTTCATGGACACAGCATCTAATATCAAAGCCATTACCTTGATAAAGAAGAAATGGGTTCTCTGTATTCACAATCAAGTCCTAGGAAGTATGATGAAAAACATCAGCACACATGCTACTAAGTAAAACGAAGAATTATCATTTCATACTAACTTGTTCTATCAGGCATCTATGGTACACAAAGTAAGACACTACATAAAAAAGAAAGCTTCAAATTCCAATGGAACTAGCAGGCTGGATTAGTTTCTCACTGAAGTACAATACACCAATTATCTCTTTCTTCATATGAGGAAATGAAAAAGAAAATCAGAACATATTGTAAAATAATTATGGTCTGCTACAAATACATTCTATCAAAAAGTTGAGGATCCAAAACAAAAAGAGCATTAAAATCAACCATGCAATATTTATTTGTTTACTGGACAGGTGTCATCCTGCAGCAAGCTACACCGCTAATGATCTAAAGTAAGGAAACTCATTAAAGAGTCTTCAAACTGCCTACTGTGTAAATTGAGATAATGTGCACCTCAGAATGTCCTTACAATCAAGCTCAGAATGATAACAGTGATGACTACTACATAATTCATGGCTCAGGCAAAACATCAGGCCATAGTATTATTGTTCTTCTGCCCTTTCATTGTGTGTTCTTCATAAATAGTATTCTAGAGATCAGACTAATGTTCAGATTGTATTTTAGAATAATAACACGAAGGTATGAACACATGCATTACTTGAAATTTAATGCTTTCAGACATTACCATTAACAAAGTTGTATACTATACATCTTCTCTTATCCATTTTTTCTTCATAGAGATTATGCTGACTGGCTCCCAGCAGATGCTCTCAACTTCTTGGATGGTGGATTCCCTCCAGAAGCATAGACATAAGAGTAGAAGCTAAGCATTGCAGCACTGTTTAAACAAGGAAAGAACAAACTAGCAAATAAGGAATCAAATACAAACACTATAAATCTATTCATAGACATTCTTTAAGGGAAAACATAGAAACCAGTTATTTATCATTTAACCATGGAGGTGATCTAACCCAAAAAACACACATCAAACTAACACTTGAATTATGCAATAAAATGCCCCCCCCTTGGAGTGCCTCAAATTGAGAAAGAATCAATTGACTTAAGAAGCACAATAGAAGATAGAGCCATGGAGTTCGGTTGTGAAAGTACTGCATAATGAATGTCAAAGAGAAGAAAATCAATTATCCTCCATCAAACAAGTGCAATAGAAACACATGGGGAGTGTTTGTTAAATAGGCTCGACTCTGGTATGTGTTGCGGCAAATGTGTCAAAAAAGAAAAGAATATTTCAAACGTGCTCTTGAACCTGGCTAGAGTTGGGGATGAATATAGATGAGAAAAGATGTTGATTTTAATGTAATGAGGATTGATTGTTTTGAAACCCTAACGACAGCCAAAGGATTGGCTCTTTATCAACGATTCATCCTAAGGTGTTAATTGTTAAAATGTGCATAATGATTGTTTAGTGGTCACATTTATTGTTGTACTACTTGTCATTATGATGGTTGTCAGAGTATTATTATTAAGCATTTGTACACATAATGAGACATCATTAGACTACGTGAAAACTCAAAGATCAACCATTAGTGGCTTATAATTTTTAGTTAACTCACTAAATCCTACAAGTGAGTTTATCCCATATTTATCATGGAGTTTGTTCTCCCATCCCTCAAGCACATATAAGAAAGGTCTTGGAGGCACAATAGTTTACTGTGTGCTTGAGAGAGTGTATGGATACCATTTGAACTCCTTAATTAAGAGTGTGTTCAAGCTATTGTAATAAAAGATTTTCTGAAAAATAGAAAGCTAATTTCTTGTGGATGTTTACCCCACCTTGGGGTTTTACCACATTAAACCTGGTTCTGTCATGTTTTTCTATTTGATCTACTTATGTGTTTTTATGCTTTCCATAGGAGATTAGATTGACTAGATCTTGGTGTTTGTGCTTAATGTTATGTATAATTTTCACCTGAATTTACATTAATAAGATGGACAACAGTTACACCACATTATTGAATTCTGGAATTTTCATCCCTGACAGATATGGGAAATTTAGAGCTTGAAAGAAGATATAGTTTGTCCAGCCAATGCTCTGGCTAGAATGTAGTTGGAGATTTAGAAGACAATTCCCAATCAACAGTGAGGAAGTCATTGGTACTTATATTAAAAGAGTATGAGAATAGAGGTTGCTAGGTCATTTTTCAAGTTGAAGAACCTGGAAAACAAAACATTGCAGATATTATATTTATCAAACCAGAGATGCCAAAAAAGGAAGATAAGAATAACTAATAAAGTTCAAATATGTGAGATTTTTGGGTCACTACAAAAGTGTTTACACTATGTTTGAGGGGGATTCATGGGATTTGGGGTACATGGTGTATGTTCAGCCCCTTGATGGTTTGAGATGGATTGTAGCATGAGAGATGGATCATGATGGATATGCACAATTGAGATAGCTTGCTCAGTGGATGCTTGACCTCAAGATGGTAGTAGCTTAGTGTTCTTCCCTTAGACATTGGAGATCTCTTGCTTGGATGGTGGATGCCCTTTGGTCACATGGAGGACTCACTTGGTAGGAGAATGCCCTACAAGGGATATGGAATATTTTTCATCTTGGAAGAGGGATTGGAGCCCTAGACAACATGGGCGTACTCAGTTGCTTACTTGTGTTGGTGATTGTAGCTGCGTGAGGTATCTTCACACAAGTCGGCCCACAAGAAGATTATAATAAATTGTATTTTTTTGTTCTAGAAGACAAGTCGGCCCCAATAGAAAAAAAGGTCAAGCAAAGTCAAGTATAAATAAAGTGTCACCTCATTCATTCTCACATCAAGCAAGTTCGCTCAAGCAAAGGAGAAGACTGCTTCTAGGGTTTCTATCTTGGGGTTTACTCTTCTATGTGATCTCTCTTGTACTAGATCACTCTTATATCTGGTTGTACTTGTATCATGGACTGAAATCTCTGAATAAGAAAAGGTTGTTGGGTTTTCTCCCTTGTGGTTTCCCAGGCTAAATTCTTTGTGTCGTGTTTCTATGCATGGTTATTCTTTCAGTGATCCTATTTTATTTCCGCTGCAAATAAGATTGAAATTATACTGCTATCTTAAAATCTAACATAGAGTCAGAGCGGTGCTAAATAGATGCCACTGCCGAAAACTAGGGCATCCATGTTTGGGTGTCTCTCCATAATTTCTCTTGAAAAGAGCTCTTGGGAAACTCACCCTAGGAGGGCGCACTTTTTTGTGGAGGAAAATTCCAAATTGGTGAAGTGAAAAATTTTGACCTAATTTTTGTCGAAACTGGGAAATTAGGGTTTCAGTTTTTGAGTTGTTTTGTCCACAGATCCAGAAGAAAAGCAGGTCTATTCAACTCGCCCTAGGAGGGCACATCTATCTGTGGAATCAGATTTTCAAAATTCCAAACTTCAATTTTGACCTAACTCCTGCTAGGGTTTTTGAACCAAATTTTCAGATCTCAGCTTGCAGTCACAATGAACAATGTTAAAGTGGAATATAGACTTGATGGGGATTCCAACTTTAACTCATGGAAGTCTAGGGTACTCATCATCCTAGAGGAGAATGATCTTCTGAAATTCGTAAATGATAAGGTACCAGAACCAGAAGAAGAAGAGGAAAAGTCTAAATGGAGGAAGAGTGATGCTAAGGCAAGGAGGATTCTAATAGACTCTGTAAAAGATCACTTGATACCTCAGATCTCTCAAAAGAAGACAGCCAAGAAGATGTTTGATGTCTTGAAGAAGCTATTTGAGAATAGCAATATCAACAGAGCACTTTCCTTAAGACAGCAACTCTCCAATATCAAGATGACAAGTGCAGACTCAGTTGCATCCTACCTCATGAAGATTTCGAACTAAGAGATCAGTTGAGCACCATTGGGGAAATAGTTAAAGACAGAGCTTGTCATGATGACCCTCAATGATCTTCCCCATTCTTGGGAACCATTCATTTATAGCAATAGTGGGCGATCCAAATTGCCCAAAGTTGATCATTTATGGGCAGATTGACAAGAAGAATCCAGACTTGCAGCTAGAGACAAGTTGCATGGCTCTCAACATGAAGAAAGCAAAGCCCTTGCAGCACATGCTAGAAGAGGAAAAGGTAAGGGAAGGAAGAATCAAGGCAGAAAAGATAAAGGTGAAGTATCAGGTCCAATTCCAGAACAAAAGAAGAAGGACCCTTCACATATTCAGTGCTTCAGATGTCAGAAGCACGGTCACTATGCCAGACATTGTCTAGAACCAAAGAAAAGAAAGTACCGTGCTTCCACTATTGATGTTGATGAAGATACTCCACTAAAGAGGTCAAGGAATGCAAAAGATGATCTTGAGGAAAGTACAGAAGATCGTCGAAAGGAGTACTTTTTCTAGTACACTCTATGGGTGCACCAATGACTGCAGTACCCAAATGATGTGATTGTCATTGGTTATGTATGAAGATCTAGGATGGAGAAAGAAGATGAAGATATGAGGACTCCCGTTATTTCTGTAAGGAGGCAAAGATCAAGAGGGAGCCAACAAAACAATAAAAGATAAGTATTTGTACTGTCATTTGAGTTATTCTTTAAATCTTTGAATGTTTGGTTTAAAGGATAATGTTCACAATAGTTATATGTAGATATGTGATACAATTTTCTTTTATGCATTTATATATGACTGAGATTGACGAGCAGTAGGCTTATGTAGTGCATGTTATATATATATATATATATATATATATATATATATATATATTGGATAAGTAGCCTATAGTGTTGCACAACAATCCATGAGCGCTTGTTGGAACTAGTCTAGGATGAAACCTCTTTGCTGACATGCCCGGAGTAGTGCGCGCTCTTAATAGTATGTTTTGGTGGAGATGGAAGGCATCCAGATAGTTACCAAGTGTGTGTGGGATATGGATGGATGTTATGCCGAAGCATTGGCTAAGATGCTTAGATAACTATGTGAACTATTGCATTGAAATGCCAATATGATGTCATTGAATTTCATGATTATGCAATGTTGGTAACTAATTGACTGAACTTGACTTGTAGGAAAGATCATGTGCTATGACCTACAAGAGACTTGTTTCGAAGAACAAGTGATAGTTGTTCAACAAGAGGACAAGTGATGGATGTGAAGATCCCGTTGATACTCAAATGCAGAGGGAGTTAGCCTCGGAGTTTGAGGTGAAGGACCTTGAACTGATACATTATTACTTGGGATTAGGGGTGTGGCAGAGACATAAGCGATGTTCCTGAGTCAGGAGAAGTATACTATTGATGTCCTGAGGAAATTTGGGATGATGGACTGAAGTCCATGGCAACACCTATGGTGACGAATATGAAGAAGTTGAATGACTCGACCTCCGAGTTAAAGTTGGTAGATCCTACCATGAACATACAACTGACCGAGTCATTGATGTATTTGGATAACAACAAACCAAATATTTGCATTGCACTCTCGTGAGAAGCTATGCAGAGCCAGTGTTCAAGATGCGATTCAGATTGGCATCTAGGATGACAGCTTGTATAGACTGATGGACTAGCCAGTGAGTAACTCCAGAGGGAAATGTTACAAAAACCGAATCGGTGGTTGAACCAGCCGACCCTGAGAACCAGAACCAGACCGGAACTGGACCAAAATCGAAAGAAAAAAACCGGATCACAAAACCGATTCACCAAAAATAAATAAAATATTCAAATTTTGAAAAATTATATATATATTCATGTGCATCCATGTGAATTCAAACCATTATACACAAAATATGCAAAGTTTCTCATTTATATAGCAAATAAGAGTGCATAGAACCAAAATAGCAGTTAGCACTGAGTGCAATACATGTCTAAATCAAACTACATCAAAAAGACTCTAAATGGCCTATAAAAAAGACTAGAGTCAAAGACTAAACAATCTAATCATCATAATCATCTGAATCCTCGGGATTAGAGGCCTATGACTCAGGCTCTGAGCCATCATCTCCATCCTGATCCTCAATATGGGGAGTCTGGGCTTGGGCCACCTGACTTGACTCCCCTGGTCCAGAAGGCACCTGTTCAACATCACCTTCCACATCCTGTTGTTGTGGAAGTGGGTCCAAATCTATCCATGAAAGGTCTTCATTGTCAATGTCAAATGTTGGTAGCTGAGTCTCCACAACCCAATCTGTTGAGGCATCACCATCATCCAAGAATATGGAAGACGATTCAGGGGTCCTATTCTGCAATTGGTTGCGCCTCAACCTAAGTTTGTACTGAACAAATACCATATCATTCAACCGTTTTTTCTCTAAACGATTTCGCTTCTTGGTGTGTATACGATCAAAAACACTCCAATTGTGCTCACAACCGAAAGCACTACATGTTTGGCTGAATATTCGAACTACAAACTTCTGCAAATCATGGTTGGCCTGACAAGCTCTTTTTCACCAGTGCATTTTCTCATAACGGTCAAAACCCATGTGTGGTTGTAAATGTATCTTGTTATGGATTTTGCTTGTTCCACACTTTTTCACCCACTCAATTTTCCCAATATCTTCAAGCATGAGGTCCAAACAATGGGCTACACATGGAGTCCACCAAATGGTGGGATGTTTATCCTCTAACATCCTTATGGCTACAACATAGTTGGAGGCATTATCTGTGATAATTTGTACTGCATTTTCCCACCCCACCTCCTGAACTACATCATCCAAAAGACGAAATAGTAAATGTGCATCCTTCACTTGATCAGATGCATCCATTGATCTAAGGAACATAGTTCCTTTTGGGCAAGCAACTAGGAAGTTCACAATGGTGCGGCCTCTTGAATCAGTCCATCCATCGGACATGATCGTGCACCCTGTTTTACTCCGTGATTTTTTGAACTCTGAGAGGTATTCTTGTACTCTTTCCACTTTATTTTTTAAAAGTGGCCCCCTAATATCTTATAACTGGGGCTCTTAAAGCTTGGACCACATGAAGTTACAACATCCAACATAGGTTGATAATAAACAGACCTTGCAACATTGAAAGGTATGTCTGCATCATACCACCATCTAGCAATGCATTCCCAAGCAGCCTCCTTTTCCACCTTCTTCCAATTGGCATCAATGGTGGGCTGAGCACCAGGGGTAGTGCGGGGTTGAAAGAAAAACCCAAGGTTGCCACGGGGCCTTTTAAATTGGGATGTATTGCTACCAACACCACCAACTGCAACATTTTCTTCCCTAGGTATGGTATAAGGATCATGGATAGGATTTGGAAAACTAGAGGATTCTTCAAAACTACGGTTTCTCTCAGAAAAATCAGAGCTACAACTTCTCCCTGCTCTTTTTGGACCCTCTCTTTTCTAGCTTTTTCGGCTTGGTAAGATTCAAGATGACCAAGCATCTCAGCTCTCAAGTCATCAGAGACTTTCGGGCATGGTCTTACATTCCCCCTTGCACCTGCTAAATGTTGTTTCAGTCTATGTATACCTCCCCCACCAAACTCCTTCTGACAATAGTTACACACAATTTTCCCCTCAACTAATTGACAATGTACCCATGCAGGATCCTTTCTATCTTTGGGAGCCATGGAAAGCAATATAAATCTGCAAATAAAAAGTAAAACCCTACTTTTTTAAATTCTATGAAAAAAACCGATTTCAAATTTTCAGAGACTAATCACTATAGGATTAAAGGAATACATGGCTCATTTCACATACCTTGAAGAGACGCCTCCAAATCTACCCAAGAAATTCAACCTTGAGTGGGCTCAAAATATGCTCCACATCTGCTCCAATTCTGCTCCAAATGTCTCCAAAACAAATCAGCCCATACACTCCGCAAAAATACTCCTTCAATCCTCTCTTCAAATCAACCTAGAAACCAGCCATAAGACCCTCTACAATCAACACTCAAAGAACCGAAGATTCAAGACCCCCAAGCACAAACTCGAAATTTGGAAAGACTCCAATGAAGAGTGAAAGAGAGGAGGTGGGGGTCTTTTTATAGCTTCGTTATGGTGTTTAGGGTTGTCCACATTCATCCCCCCAACACCAACTTCCTTTTTTTTTAAATTAAAAAAAATTGATTTTGGTCGGTCGTACGGCTCCGTACGGCTGTTGTACGGACCGGTCGGTTTCATGATGAAAACCGGTTCCAATCGGAACTGAACCAAAGCGGTTCAGACCGGAAAACCACCGGAACCGAGCTAACCAGCCAGTTTTCCCTAAACCAGTTCGGTTTTTGTAACCTTGCCAGAGGGAGAGTATGATGCAGAGTTCCAAAGGGATTCTGGAATGATATCCAGTGACATAGAGAGAGCAAGAGGCTCATTTCAGTAAACTCACTGATGGATGAGCAACAATGTCCAGTAGTGGTATGCTATGGTGCAGAGGGGAGCAATCCAGCTCCTGTATATTCATACAATGATCAGATTGCCGACATTCTCACCCAGCCTCTTCCCAAGCCGAAGTTTGTGTACTTCCGAGATAGGCTTGGAGTGGTGGAGAATGTCTCCCTCGTGGAGAGGGAGTTTGCAACATCAATGATATATTCTCCCTAGACTGAGAATAGTGGAATTCTCCATGTGAGGGAGAGATCTCTATTGTGGACATATCGATGGATTGATATGTTGTGCATGGGCGCACTCCTCGCTGAGTTTAGTTACCATGGGATGCATGGGTGCACTCCTCGCTAAGTTGAGTTACCATGTTGACTCCCCGATGGACTGGGTTGACTCGTTGACTCCTTGATGGACTGAGTTGAGTCGTTACATGTGGACTCCTAGATGGATTGAGTTGACTCATTACACATGTTGACTCCCTAATGGATTGGGTTGAGTCGTTAACTCCTCGATGGACTGAGTTGAGTAGTTACATGTGGACTCCTCGATGGACTAAGTTGAGTCGTTACACATGTTGTCTCCCCGATGGACTGGGTTGAGTCGTTGACTCCTCAATGGACTGAGTTGAGTCATTACATGTGGACTCCTTGATGGACTAAGTTGAGTCGTTACACATGTTGACTCCCCGATGAACTAGGTTGAGTCGTTGACTCCTCAGTGGACTGAGTTGAGTCATTACATGTGGACTCCTCGATGGACTAAGTTGAGTCGCTCCCCGATGGACTAAGTTGAATCGTTACACATGTTGACTCCCCGATGGACTGGGTTGAGTTGTTGACTCCTTAATGGACTGAGTTGAGTCGGTGACACTTCTTGATGGACTGAGTTGTGTCGGAATACCTTTCTTACGATGACGAGATGTTCAAGACAACAATGATGTTCAAATGATGTACAGATGTGTTTCAGCATGATGATACCTCCCTAACTAAGAGGGAGTGTTGGTGATTGTAGCTGCGTGAGGTATCCTCACAGAAGTCGACCCACAAGAAGATTATAATAAATTGTAATTTATTGTTCTAGAAGACAAGTCGGCCCAAGCAAGATAGACAAGTCAGCCCTAATAGAAGAAAAGGTCAAGCAAAGTCAAGCATAAATAAAGTGTCACCTTATTCATTCTCGCATCAAGCAAGTTCACTCAAGCAAAGGAGAAGTTCGCTCAAGCAAAGGAGAAAACTACTTCTAGGATTTCTATCTCGGGTTTATCCTTCTATGTGATCTCTCTTGTACTAGATCACTCTTATATCTGGTTGTACTTGTATCTTCGACTAGAATCTTTGAATAAGAAAAGGTTGTTGGGTTTTCTCCCTTGTGGTTTCCCAGGATGAATTCTTTGTGTCAGTGTGTTTTTGTGCATGGTTATTCTTTTAGTGATCCTATTTTATTCCTGTTGCAAATAAGATTGAAAGTATACTGCTATCTTAAAATCTAACAACTTGGAGGCCTGGAGTTGACTTGGGGATGCCAAGGTTGCGGCAGTGGTTCTTGTCGGTGATTGGACCTCGAAGATTGGCAGATGGCTTATGAGGAAACTGGAGTCCATGGAGCATGGAGGAGAGCACTAGACCTTGTTGAAGGAGCGCCCTAGCCTTTGGAGGATTTATTGTGTACGGCATCACTTAGGGACTTGGCATGTGTTCACCTGGAGTGGAGAGCCTCACTTGTCTGTGGCATACTTGTGTATTAGTAGGCTTGCTTGTAGGGCTAGGCCCACATGTGTTATATTGTTGGCATCCCTTACCTAATATAAATAGAGGAAGATGAGAGTCCTTTCAAACAACATCTTCACATCATCTTTTGTATCTTCTTCTTATCTCTTGTTCTCTTGGGGTGATGTGCTAGGGTTCATGAGGATACCCTAGTGGAGCATCTGAAGAAGAAGACGTTTTTCTCTCTTGGATTTCTTCTTTGTAAATTTGATCTCTCTCTTGAAGGCACTAGGGTTCTTGGAGGCATCTTGAAGACTAGGGTTAGGGTTTATCCCTTGGAGGATTGAGATTAGGGTTTGGTGAAACCCTATAGGTTGTATTTGGGAAGAAGACATCTTGCCTTGAAGTCTTGCTAGGGCAATCTTAAGCTTGTGGAGCTTCTTTGGTGGAACTGGGGTTTTCATTGTTTTCCCAGTTTGAGTTTGGAGAGCCTATTGGCGTGTGCGAGCTTATCTTGAGCTTGGATATGTACTTGGACTTCATCATTGAGTTATATATATATATATAAGGTTGTCAACTGTCCACATCTTGTCTATATTGCAGATTTGATTTTAACATTTTCTCCTCTTGGGATGGTTATTTCCAGCATTTTTTCGTCTTGCTGATTTGACACACATAAGAAGGAAATTGGTAAGGCACTTAACACTAATGTTGAAGACAATAGTACATCCATCTCATGCTGTTCCGTTTGTTGTTATATCTATTGTTTATGATGAGTTTCGAGATCTGGTTTATGCCTTAAAAGTTGCCCTAGAGGGGCTGAAAACTCATTTGACTGTTGTTATCTTTTCTCCTTGAATTGCTAAGAAGTTTAGGGTTGTTTGCAAGTGAATTATTGTACTTCTTCAGCTACTGTTTGGTACTTTAATTTACAGCAGTCCCAGAGAAGAAAATTCTAGGGCTAAGATCTGGGAAACCTTCTAGGGAGAAGGTGGAATTTCTGTTTTACATTGAAGTGTCAATTCTGAGAAATTTCCAACAAAATACATCTCAGTCTAGAAAACTCACAACTCTCATTGACACTATGATGGCCTTACCTCTCTAAGATGGTCATGTAGATGATCCCTAAGAAGCATCAATTTGCCTATGAGACAATTAGAAAGCTCACGGTGTCGATGACTTAGATATAGAAATGACCAAGTTTGGAGCTTCTTTCAAGAGCTCGAGCCCTAAATTGATTCAAGAATTTCAATCAGGGAAGTGATGTGTCATGGGAGGATATTCGACAACAGTGAATTTCTTTCTACATTCTTATAAACCATGAAGGAATATTTGGCTTCCTAGAGGCTAAAAGAAAGAAAATAATAGCCTATGGAGACCCTGGGAAATTAAGATCGTTGATTCAAGGATTTATTATGTCAAATTCTGACAAGGATCAACAAGATGGTTCCTTCCAAGATTAAAAGCGAGGTTAATAGGGACTCTAAGAGTGTACAATCCACAAAGATATTAGGAAACCCTCCAAAGGGTACAACAATTGAAAACAAAGAATGTTTGGATTTAATACACTGAAGAAATTCAACATGATCTTTAGATGGAGAAAATTTAAAATCAATTGAGAGAGTTGACATTAAGGACATCTTGAGATGAATTATGTTGCATTGTCTACACTGTGAATGGTCGCACCAAAGATGATTTTTCATTTGTGACAATGAGCTTTACAATCATATAGAAGAAACCAATAGGAATGTGAAAGTGAGCATTGACTAGACGCTATATGATAAAATGTGTCAAGAATGTGCATCAAACAATACAAGAAACTCCCCTAACAATCGGAAGGTGTGGTGTGCAAATTATGGCGTTAATTCGCATCTACATCTAGATACACAATGACACAACCTAGAGGACCTCATAGGTTGTATACTAAGATACCAAAAACAACCTTTTAGGCCAAAATGTCCCGTTTCATCGTATCTGACACAAACACAATGATGACACGTGTCGAACACGTGTTTTGACTGTGTCCTTTTTCAGAACACAGTCAAAACACGTGTCTGCCACTGTCATCATCGTGTCCCGACCTGTGCACAATGTGTCCCAAAAACAGGACACAGTTTTGACGGAAAAGAGGCCTACGGCTTTATAAATTGTGTTTTCTCCCTCATTCTTTCACATTTTCAAGTGAGTCGCCAGCTTTGAGAGTGACCTTTTTAGCAGGTGAAGAGCATTTGAAGGTTTTCCAAGGGATTGCAAATGACTTGAGGGCAGATTTCATTGGGAGCATTGCAAGTTTACCTTCAAGCAACAAGAAGAATGTCAATAAGCAAGGGCAACTGGTAAAGGGCAAAGACAAGGGAGGAATACTCTAGCTGGTGTTCTCCCCTTCTCCTCCTCATCCAAACTTAAGTTTATCTAATCCTGCTAGTGCTCCTTTGGTTGCTACTGGAGCTCAAGTTGCATATAACCCTGTATTAGCAAGACAACAAGTCCAAGAGAAGAAATACCATTTGCGAAAGCATGTGACAAGGAAATCAGGGCCTACGGCAACGCTGGGTGAGGGAGGGAATGTGATTTGGACTTGTAGTTTCTGCAAGAATAAGTTCAAGAGCACCCATTACCAGGTTAAGGGCCATTTGTTGAGCCTTCCCTGTGGGATTGTTTCATGTAAAGCAGTGAGTGTAACCCAACGAAAGGAGATGGAAAGAGAGGATAATGTTGGCTTGGGGAAGGTGACAGCAACAAGTAAGAAACAAAAAAATGAGGATCTGATTCCATTCTTGAGGAAACCCTCTAGCACTAGGCCTAGTAGATATGGGAGTGAGGTTGATATTCGACCAACAAGAAAGAGGCCAACTCCAAGTGGTCCAATGGACAAGATTTCCCAATAAGAGGCACGAGGTGAGATGGACATTACCATTGCATTTTATTTCTATCTCAACTTCATTTCATTCAATGTTGCATGGTCACCATTGTTTATTTAGATGCGTCGAGGTTTAGCTGAACGAGCTCCAAATGGTTATGTGCCTCTTGGTTCAGAGAAGCTTAGAACCGCATTGTTGGTTAAGGCAAGGAAGGAAGTGGATAAAATCTTAGAGTCAATTAAATCAACATGGCCCTCATCTGATGTCAATATCGTTTCTGATGGATGGACGGATGCAACATGCCATCCAACATCAATTTCATGGTGTCTTCCCTAAATGGACCGGTGTTCTTAAAAGCGGTGGATGCTCTTGGGAAATACAAGGATGCATAATATATGGGTGAGTTGTTCATCAAAGTCATTGAAGATGTAGGTGTTGATTCTTGTGTACAAATCATCATAGATAATGCAATTGTTTGCAAGGTTGCTAGCATGATTGTGGAAGCTAAATATCCATAGGTATTTTGGACACCTTGCATTGTTAATTTTTTGAATTTACTAATTTAGCATAAGATTAATCTAGGGGAAAGGTCATTTTCTAGATTTGAGTTGTAGACTCATTTATACTTGCTTTTATTGCTCTTACAGGTATTTTGGACACCTTGCATTGTTCATTCTTTGAATTTAGCACTCAAATCTATTACTTCAAATGTGACATGGATTGGAAATCTTATTGATGATGCACGCCATATCCGTAATTTTGTAGAAAACCACACCAGTGCCCTCACAATCTACAAAGAGTGCACACGTCTATCATTGTTGAATATCGTAGATACTCGGTTTGCTTCCTCATTCGTCATGCTTAAGAGGTTGAGGGAGGTCAAGACCACTGTTAGGTTCATGGTTATTTCAGAGTTTTGGTCTTTTTGGAGAAAGACAGATCAAAATGTTTCAAAAAAGGTAAAGAACCCAGTGTTAGATGATTTTTGGTGGGAGAGAGTAGATCTTACCATTAAGCTCATGTAACCAATCATTTATTTGTTGCGGTTTGCGGACACGGACCAGCCCATCCTAACAAATGTTTATGAGGGGTGGGATTCCATGATTGAACCCATGAAGACCATTGTTGTACAAAATGAGTGCCCTGAGTATGGGACATCAACGGAGAGCTTATGGTCCACCATACAGGATATTCTTATCGCCAATTGGGATAAGAATTGCACACCTTTGCATTGCTTGGCCCACTCATTGAATCTCAAGTTCTACAGTCATGAATGGCTCAATGGTGGGCCCTCACATAAAGTCCCTCCTCACATGGATGGAGAGATTTCATAGGGGAGGAAAACAACATTTAGACAATTATATCATAATAGAGAATCACTTGATCAGGTGGAAGAGGGCTTTGTAGAGTTTTCCACTGCCAGTGGGAGATTTGGAGGCTATGATGTGGTCAGAGACAAGGGGGTTAAGAAACCCTATGCTTGGTGGGAAACTCATGGGGCAGCATGCTCTATTCTACAAAAGTTAGCCTTGAGGGTCATCTCTCAAGTTACTTCATCCTCTAGTTGTGAGAGGAATTGGAGCACATATGGGAACTTGTGCAGTTTGAAGAAGAGCAGGTTTGAGCAATCTAGGGCAAAGACGATGGTTTATGTGCACACCAACCTTCATCTTATTTACAGTAAAAGGGAGGAGTGGGTGAAGGGAAAGACAAAAATGTGGGATGTGATTCCTTATAATATGGGTTTGGACAACATTGTTGAGTTGGCATTAGCCAACATGGATCTTAATGATCCAATGCTAGAGCCGATCACCTTTGATGATGGTGATCCTCTGGAGGGGTCATCCTCCACACTAGTAGATGCAGATCCTAGGATGGGCAGGGAGGTGGAGGAAGAGGACGATGAAGAAAGCAATGATGATTTTGTTGATTGAGGACTATTGACAGATGAGATTCTTCCATCTTGATCTACCCCTTTTTGTATTTGGCAGTGGCATTCCAACATCTATGTAATACATTTTGATTTTGATGACTTAATGAGAAATTTTATGAATCTGAGTCTATCATTGACATATGCATTGTGATTTGTGAATGTGTAATGTAGATTGATTCTAATTTCTATTGAATATTTGTAAATGTTCTAGTTCCTTAAAAAAAATGGATCTATGTTTATATTTTTAATATATATCATTTTAAAATATATATATATATATATATAATGTGTCCTCCATGTCCTAATTCCAGGGGTCGCTATGTCCGTGTCTGATACTCATATTCCTGTAAATATTTGATCCAAAGATCACTACTCCCTCTGGATCGCCCTTAGATCTCAAGTGGAATGAGTCTCAATTCAGAAGACTATCTACTTATAAAAAAAAATAAAAAAAAATAAAAAAATAATAAAAAAAAAAAATACCTCATAAACAATATAGACTCAAACAACTAGATCTGCATTTACCAACTAAAATATAAATGCAATCAACCACATAAACAACAGATGTACCCTGGAACCCTTTTGGGGAAAACCAGCTAATTATGGGGATATCTTCTCTCTCGAGCCCAGAGCATATAGATGTATAAATGACAATACAATACAGGATTACCTCAGTCGGTAACTCAATCCCTCTGAAACTGGACAGACTCTAAATTTGCATGCATCCAGTTGATGCATGCACTAAAGAAGTAAGCCCTAACTGCCAAACTGGATTTGAGTGCTCTGATGGTGCCTCTGACTGATCTGCCCTCTCTATATCTCTCTGCTCTGATCTACTCGCTCTGAAGACTGCCCTCTGATGAAATCGGCATCCTCTGCATGCACAAGTGCGCCCTCCCCTCTGGATGTCAAATGCTCCTACTAGTCCGGATCTCAACAGATCTGAGCTCCGATTGTCCCTAACCTTCCTCCAATGCTGAGGCAAGGCTATCCTGGAAGTCTCAGACTCCGAATCAGTCAATCCAGCTCACAACGAGCTTCTCCCTTTTCAGGAAAAACGTCCTCCTCCAATCTACTCAGAAATCACACTAATGAGCTCTCTCAAGTCACAAAACTGGGTGTCTAGCCTCTCTGGAACTGAAGGTCATTGATCTAGCTCAGATCTGACCTTCCTAGCTCCTGCAGCAACTCCTCTCTATCTCAAAAAGTCGCCCCACATGTGCAGCTACGCCCTCCTCACTCTAGCAGTATCTCTCCGACAATGCAACTGAGTAACCTCATCTGGGGACCCCCTGCCTCTATAAATAATCTCATCGATGAATTAGGTTTGCCAAAACCCTAATTCCCGGTGCATGCAAAAAGTCACTTTTGCATGCATGCATGCAAAAGGTCGTTTTTGCATGTAGTCACTAAATGCTGACAAGTCATGCAAAACTCATGCATGCAAAGGTCAATCTCCCCTGAAGTTCCGCATGCAGCCCCCACTGGGCTCATGCCACTGAGTAGAGTGCCTCTACTCCATCATGATTCCTATGCAGCTAATGCACCTCCATGTAAGGCATCTGAACCATGGAGGACATCCCGAGGTTACCATAATCTAACACTCCCTCTTAACTAGGGAACTCCTGACACTGATGCCTGGATCCATCAAGTCCACTGCTGCTGACACTAATCTAACTGATCTGCCTGTCACTGCTCTCTGACCTAAAGAACTCTTATCAATCTCCATATGTGTGGCTTCAGAAGAAGCCCTCCTTTCAATCACTGCTGACTCTTCCATTGCACTCTGACTCAGACTCCCTCTGAGTCTCTGCTGTTATAACCAACCCTGAAGACCTCTGTCAAGTGGATCTACTGCTCTGTAGATCATTTGCCTATGACCCTGAGTTGACTCAGCTCTATAAGTCAGCTCCCTCTGTCTCTGAACTGACTTAGCTCTCTCCTGAGCCAAGTCCATCTCAACCATGTCATACCAGCTCACTCTCTGACTGGTGCCTGCATGAGAAGCATGCTCATCCATCTGATATGAGCCCAAGGGCTCAATCTCCTGAGACTCATCACTGTCAAGAGCATCTTGCTCATCCATCTGAACTCCAGAATCACTACCCCAATCCTCATCATGGTGAGCATCTCGCCCACCCATCTGTTGAATAGGCTCACTCCTCCTGGCCTCATCTCTGCTATGAACATCCCGCTCATCCTCCTCCTCTACATCTGAAGAGGATGCACTCAGCCATCCAGACGTGCCTGAAGTAGGTTGTCCATGAACTAAATAATCACCATCGATCATGTGACCCATTAAGACTGGGTCTACTCCTCTAGGATAGGTGAAGAACTGATCCCTATGAAACACTACAGGGTAGCCTATTGCTGCCAAGGCTGCCATTGAGAGGACACTCCCTCTCAGTCCTGGAACAAAGAGCACTCCTGAAAGCTCCAGGAGCTCCCCGCAGTCAAGCAGAAATCTCACTCTGCCCACTCCAGTAACCAAATGGTCAACCCCCTGAACATCCCGAGTCAACTATACTAAAGTATGCTCTAGGATCAGGAATGCATCTCGCACTCCTGTCATATGACTGCTGAGAGTGTTGTCCACTCTCTACCTCTGATCAACCTGAGCCTCTGGTAGGCTACTATCATGTCCTGACTGAACTGTGGCCAAAGAGAATTCCTTCTCAAACCGAGAAGAGAACTCATCAACCTCCTCTGCTGCTGCCACCTGCTCGTCCTTCGTCTGCTTCCCCCTCTTCTTATGCTGACACTGTCCCCCATAATGTCCATACTCGTTGCAGGCGAAGCATTTGATCTTGCTCAGATCCTTCTTATGTCTACCTCTCTGTTTCCCGCCTGCTGCGAGAGCCACATCCTCCTCCTCTGGAATGGCAGAAGTTGAACCCTGAATGTACCCTCTCCGGGTATCCTCCTGTGTGAAATCATCCCATGGGCGATCCCACTTGGGAAGGTTATCACGACATATGATAAACTGAACAAACACTGCCCATGACATAGTCACGCCATTCAAGGCCTGTCGAACCAGCTCACTATCCTCTACCTTCTCACCAACTGCTCCCAACTCATCTCTCACTTGAGTTATCTTGGTGAGATAGGTAACCATGCTCTCATCCTTCCCCATCTTGATGCTTCTCAACTTCTCCCTAAGAACCATCTTCCTATTTCCATTGGAGCTCTGGTACAAACTAGTCAATGCATCCCACATCTCAAACACATTGTCTTTGGTAGAGACATGTGGGATGAGGTGATCCTTGATCACATCAAGAAGGATCCTCTGAGCCTTCACATTCTTCTTGTCATACATTGCTTTGGCAATGGCATCAGATGGAACTGTAACGGGATTTGCTGTCGTGTTGTTCACAACATTAGCTCACTCTCTTTCAGCAAGAAAGTAATACGTGCCCTCCATACACTATAGTTGGAGGCACCATCCAATCGGTCCTCCACCCTCAAACCGGTAGCCATACTCACCCAACTGAAGAAACTGTAACCCACAGTGAACAAGAGTATCTCCTGATCACAGATCTGGCAGATCTGTCTCAGATCTGACCACAAACCAACTGATCTGATAGATCTGACCTCTACAACCTTAGATCTGAACGGGGATGTTCAGATCTAGTAGATCTGGTCTCTATCTCCACAGATCTACTAGATCTATCTCAGATCTAGTCTCCAATACTGCAGATCTATGTGTGACTGCTCACCCTGACCCTCAACAGGGCTCTGATACCATGTAAATATTTGATCCAGAGATCACTACTCCCTCTGGATCGCCCTGAGATCACAAGTGGTATGAGTCTCAATATCAGTATATACTCATAAACAATATAGACTCAAACAACTAGATCTGCATTACCGACTGAAATATAAATGCAATCAACCACATAAACAACAGATGTACCCTGGAACCCTTTTGGGGAAAACCAACTAACTATGGGGCTATCTTCTCTCTCGAGCCCAGAGCATATAGATGTATAAATGACAATACAATACAGGATTACCTCAGCTGGTAACTCAATCCCTCTGAAACTGGACAGACTCTAAATTTGCATGCATCTAGCTAATGCATGCACTGAAGAAATAAGCCCTAACTGCCAAACTAGATCTGAGTGCTCTGACGGTGCCTCTGACTGATCTTCCCTCTCTATATCTCTCTGCTCGCTCTGAAGACTGCCCTCTGATGAAATCGGCCTCCTCTGCATGCAAAAGTGCGCCCTCCCCTCTAGATGTCAAATGCTCATAATGGTGCGAATCTCAACAGATCTGAGCTTCAATCGTCCCTAACCTTACTCCAATGCTGAGGCAAGGCTATCCTGGAAGTCTCAGACTTCGAATCGACCAATCCAACTCACAATGAGCTTCTCCCTCCTCAGGAAAAACGTCCTCCAACAGAACTCGGCCTCCTCCAATCTACTCAGAAATCACACTGATGAGCTCTCTCAGCTCACAGAACTGGGTGTCTAGCCTCTCTGGAACTGAAGGTCACTGATCTAGCTCAAATATGACCTTCCTAGCTCCTGCAGCAACTCCTCTCTATCTCAGAAAGTTGCCCCACATGTGCAACTACACTCTCCTCAGTCTAACAGTATCTCTCTCCGACAATGCAACTGAGTAACCTCATCTGGGGACCCCCTGCCTTTATAAATAATCTCATCAATGAATTAGGTTTGCCAAAACCCTAATTCCTGGTGCATGCAAAAAGTCACTTTTGCATGCAGTCACTAAATGCTGACAGGTCATGCAAAACTCATGCATGCAAAGGTCAATCTTCCCTGAAGTTCCGCATGCAACCCCCACTGGGCTCATGCCACTGAGTAGAGTGCCTCTACTCCATCCTGATACCTATGCAGCTAATGTAACTCCATGTAAGGCATCTGAACCATGGAGGACATCCCGAAGTTACCATAATCTAACAATTCCCATGTCCTCCGTGTTTCATGTCCTCGTGTCAAGCGACTTAGGTTGTATATTATGCTAGTACACCTAAAGGTTCAAGTACCCAAAGAGGAGGTCAACATTCCATAGGTTGATGAGATCGAGGATGACAATGGGAGGCAATAGATGTGGACAATACTACATTATTTGCTACAAAAGAGATCACTTAAATTTTGATTTCCCCTACAAAGATAGAACCCAACTTGAATTCTACAACATATGCGGAGTCAATGACCATTCTATGGAAAATTGCCTAGCAATCCTCGTAAAGATTAAAGATAAGTGAAACATTTGCACGCTTGTCCTAGTACCTAAGCACAATATATTGAGGACGAAAGAAAAATGCTTGAAATATCATCACTTGACATGGTTCAATACCTAGAGCTAATGTTGCCCACAATATTCCCATAGTTTGACTAGAGGTTTGGAAGGTAAAGCAACAAGTCAAGTAACCCATAATTGTAGAACAAAAGATCTTACAAGAAACAACAAGATTGCTTTACGAAAATAGGGGAAGAAAATTATCTTGCGATTGTGTCGGAATGACCAATTGGTCAACAACGCGAGACACGACTGCTCAATCAAGTCAAGGAATTAGTTTCTCATTTTCAATAAGGCAATGTTGTTTCTAAGATTCTTAAATTACTGGAAGTCTTGTCGGATAATTTTACATTTTGTGGGTCAGCCTCATTTTGAGCCTAATACTATATTAAAATGCTCCTGAATTTAATGCTCTAATGCCCAAACAAAAAATTTGATACCATTCAATTAATCATGGAACTATTCTTGAACATGTATTAACTAAACAATGGTTTGACTAGAGATTAGGAAGGTAAAGCAACAAGTCAAGCAACCCAATCTTGTAGAACAAAAATATTACAAGCAATAACTAGATTGGTTTAGGAAACAGGGGAAGAAACCTATCTTCTAACTGTGGTAGAATAATCAGTTGGTCAACAATGAGAGACACACATTAAAGAAATTTTGAGGTCTAAAATGGGCCTCCTAAGGAAAATTATAAAATAATAGTGGAAATAATAAAATAATATTAGTATGTACCTCATCAAATTTTGGATGAAAAAGGAAAAACTACTTTTTAAACTCGTTTTTTCAATGTATCACCTTGTGCATTCACTCAAATTTCGACCGGGAGCACTCGTTGGATGGGGAATTCAATTCCACACCCAATGAGTACTACCCACACGGCATGCTTTGATGGATCCTGCTGCCCCAAAAACAATAAATACATGAAAAAATGTGATAACATCGAGTACCGACATGGTATGCTTTTGATGGACCCCACTGCCCCAAAAACAATAAATACATGAAAAAAGGTGATGGTGATGACATCATTCACGTTTTTTCATGTATTTATTGTTTTTGGGGCAGCGGGGTCCATCAAAAGCATGCCATGTGGGTACCCGTTGGGTGCGGAATCGAATTCCCCATCCAACGAGTGCTCCCGGTCAAAATTTGAGTGAATACACAAGGAGTTAAGTTGAAAATACGAGTTGAAAAATAGTTTTTTCACTTTGACCTTTTTACCTTTTACTTTTTTACCCAAAGAATGGTGATTCGCCTCCCATGGTTGACATCATCACCTTGAATTCTATTGGTTGAGTTTTATAGTACATTTCTTTTGTTTTGAGGCCCATTTTTAACCTCAAATTTTCTCTAATGACTACTCAATCAAGTCAAGCAATTAGTTGTTCTTTTCCAAGAAGACAATGTCGTTTCTAAGATTCTTAAATTACTAGAAGTCTTGTCAAATATTTTTCGCATTTTGTGGATCAGGGTCATTACTAGCTCTGGTACTATACTAAAACTGCAACGTATTAAAATATTCCTAATTTTAATGCTTTGATACCAAAACAAAAAAGCTTGACACCATTCAATTATGCATGGAATTCATAACTATTGAACATGCATTAACTAAACATTCAAAATACAAGTACAACATAATATAGATAATGCTAGATCATTGTATTTTATGCCACAAATGTAGAAATTTCATGAATTTCAACTCTAATGAAAATACAGAAATTTCTCCTCTTTCCTAGAAGTTTCTGGGATCTAGTCCCTGTGAATTAACAACCTTAGCGCTGATCTGAAATATAATAAAACAGCAGCAACAGTGGACAATATTTCACTTCTTAACAACCCCAATCCATTAAGCAATTCAAGAGAAAAGATACCGTTATCCACCTAAGTTGCACTTAGTTGGATGTCAAGTGAGCCTGCAAAGATCGTGTGAAATTGCCCACATAAGATCCAAAGAGATGATGTAAACCTCACAATGAAAGAATTTAGGAATAATAGAAGAAGAGACAAGCAATAGAACTTAGATCCAAAGAAACTCTGATTTGAGGCAGAATAATTACACATGTTACATTAAACTGAATAGTGAACAGGTAAATATACAATGCTGAGTATGATGATTCGAATTCACTAGGAGGAATTCGAATTGGCCTTCATGCACAGATCCATAATCAGTGGAGAGTCATCAATGCCTAACTAGGAGTCCACCTTCTCATCAGTGAAGTCATCAATGCACAAGTAATGGTCAACCGAGAGTCAAACTGAGTCTAACTGAATGTGTTTGGTGTAAGTGGCACATGGAAGCACTTATATAGTGAAGGAGGCTCAGTGGAGGGCGCCATAGGAGTTAACTGGAGTCAGAATGGTCAATCTAATCTCACTGGAGGTCCAACAAAGTGATAAACTCAGTAAAGAGTCAGTTAATCCTTAAATCAAGGAAATAACTAAAGATAACTCAATATAACTAAATATAACTGGACTGGTAGGTGAAGAAGGCGCCCTTGTCATGCAGTGGAGCAAAGGAGGGCGCATTAGTCACTGGAAGGGCTAGAAATGATCTGAAAGAAGCTCCGGGGGCTAGTTTGCTGAGGACTAGGTGCTGGGACTAATGACCTAGAATGCATGCAAACCCTAATTTTGCATGCATGACTGAAATGAAAATGACTGGAAAGCTATTAGAACTAGGATGGAGTATAGGAATATCCTAACACCCCCCCTTAATCCATCCTGAGCCCTGGTAACTAGGACCAAAGGTCACCCATACAATAAATGAAATGATAATAAAAGACATAACTGTCCATAAACTGAGGAAATGGGGAAAACCTCATGGGAAAAATACCCCCCCTCAAAAGAACAGTAAATAACTCAAAGAACCATCATGCAGAAAAGAAAGAAGCTTTCATCAGTGAAAACTTTTGCAAAAGACTTGGCAAGCTGATCCCATGTAGGAAGGTCTCCCACTATGTGGAGGATGAAGCAAGTCTTTCAGGAACTTTTTCTGTATCTGGAGCGAATGGAACATGAGTAGTCTTCCCAAAAGATGGAAGAGAGAACCCCATCATCATGCTGCATCTCTCATGGAGAGATGGATGGCATAATGCAAGGTTGGCATGATACTGAAGTCTAGTAGTTCTGTAAGCAAATAAACCATCAACTGTGTTCTCAGTAGTAGCAAGGACTGTGTGAGAACATATTTCTCTTGAATCTGGACTGAGAATAGGTGTTGGTTCTGAATCTTCTTGAACCATGATCTCAACATCAAAATCTTGATCTTCTTCTTCACTAGAAGAGGAGTCACAGGGAGAGGAGTCACTGTGATCTTCATCAGAATCTGAAGGAGTAGTTGGAGAGAACGGCATGAAGTGTGAGAACTCATATGCCTTTGAGGCATGATTAGCAATCCCATTCGCTATAACCTTTCCAGTGGAGATTTCTGTAATTTCTACTGTGTTTGGACCAAAAATTACTTGTTTTGGAGATCCTGTATGAGTCATTTGATATACTGACAATAAATTAGTTGTAAGAGAAGGAACAAATAAGACATTTTTGAACTTACCATGCTCCATATGAATTGTACCCAAACCTTTGGCAGAAATCTGAGAGTTGTCTCCCATGTGAATGGTAGGCCCATCTTGGAGATCCAAAGAGGAGAAGGATTCTTCTTCTGCAATCATGTGGTTGGAGGCTCCAAAATCTATGAGGAGGGCTTTTGTTTTTGAAAAACCAGCCATCAATGCATGGCAATCATCAGATCCACTTCCAGAATCAGTCATCTTTGCTTCTTTTGGAACAACAATTTGGTTTTGTTCAAGAAGCTTGGTTAGAAGATCAATCTTCTTGTGCATGCAGGCATGCTCAGGATGGTTTCCTCTCTTGCAGTAGGTACAATTAGGTCTCTTTTGTTTGTCATTCTTGGATCTTGAAGGTTTCTTTCCTTTGCCTTTTTGTCCCCCTTTTGCATTCGCTCCACTTGATTCACCAGCTAAAAGAGCTAGATCTCTGGAGGTTTTGATGGCACCCATTTGAAACAGTTTGTTCTCTTCTTGAATGAGGGCTTCAATAAAGTTATTTAAAGTGGGAAACTTCCATCCACGGATGGACATTCGAACAGAATGAAAGGTAGATACAAAGACAGAAAATTGAGATCCAAGTTTGCTCAATATAGAGAGTATCAATTGCTCATCACTTTAAGTGATGCCACATTGCTTGCAATGCAAAACCAAATTCTGAAATTTGGAGAAGAATTCTTGGATGCTCTCGAAATTGCTAGGTTGAAGGGCAACCAATTCATTCTCAAGAATGTAACCTCTTAGTTCGTCTTGTTTGCCAAAAAGACTCTTCAATTTTATCCATAACTGATTTGGAGACTTCAATCCATCAGTATGAAACAATAGATCATCAGATATATGAAAGCATATGCATCCAAAGGCTTCATCCATTTTGTTTAGGTGCTTGACTCTCTTTTCAGCTTGATGTGGTATGGCATCTTTTTCCTCAACTATTCTAGTAAACCCTCTTGACTGCAAGAGTACTATCATCTTCATCTTCCATTCGAAATAATTGAAAGGAGTGAGAAGTATAGGAGAAGAAGGAGCATTCGAATTGCTCATCTTGACTGCTTGAACAAGTGCAAATAGAAAGCTACTGAATCTGCTGCTGCAACTGCTGGAACTTCGAAATACCTGCAAAAAACTCTCAAGAATGGAGGTAGAATATACTCTCAAGGCTCTGATACCATGTGAAATTGCCCACATAAGATCCAAAGAGATGATGTAAACCTCACAATGAAAGAATTTAGGAATAATAGAAGAAGAGACAAGCAATAGAACTTAGATCCAAAGAAACTCTGATTGAGGCAGAATAATTACACATGTTACATTAAACTGAATAGTGAACACGTAAATATACAATGCTGAGTATGAGGATTCGAATTCACTAGGAAGAATTCGAATTGGCCTTCATGCACAGATCCATAATCAGTGGAGAGTCATCAATGCCTAACTAGGAGTCCACCTTCTCATCAGTGAAGTCATCAATGCACAAGTAATGGTCAACCGGGAGTCAAACTGAGTCTAACTGAATGTGTTTGGTGTAAGTGGCACATGGAAGCACTAATATAGTGAAGGAGGCTCAGTGGAGGGCGCCATAGGAGTTAACTGGAGTCAGAATGGTCAATCTAGTCTCACTGGAGGTCCAACAAAGTGATAAACTCAGTAAAGAGTCAGTTAATCCTTAAATCAAGGAAATAACTGAAGATAACTCAATATAACTGAATATAACTGGACTGGTAGGTGAAGAAGGCGCCCTTGTCATGCAGTGGAGCAAAGGAGGGCGCATTAGTCACTAGGAGGGCTAGAAATGATCTGAAAGAAGCTCCGGGGGCTAGTTTGCTGAGGACTAGGTGCTGGGACCGATGACCTAGAATGCATGCAAACCCTAATTTTGCATGCATGACTGAAAATGAAAATGACTGGAAGCTAGTAGGACTAGGATGGAGTATAGGAATATCCTAACAGATCAAACAAGTCTACTTGTTTATTTCAGGATCAGAAGGCCATACAAGCCATTCTGGCCCTTTTTTATATTTTTTGCATATTCACACTTCACACCCCCTTGGGAGAATTGTAATATATGATGTAGCATGATGACCTTATGTAAAAGGATTGGCCTTCTTAGGACTTAGTCATCAAACTAATCACCCTAGAGTGTTTTTTCCTTGTTAATTATGCGACTCTTTTTAGCGACACATAATTTTCGAGTTTTTCACTCAAATCCTCCAAAACTGGGGTGGTTAAGTTGATGATTATGCCTTCGAAGGGTTATTAAAGCCTAGAGTCTATGTATATTACCATGCTAGTCATAATCCCAAAGTCTTATGAACATGCATTAAGTCCCCCCTAGGATTTTTTAATTTTTAGTTTTTTAATAAATCATTGATAAGGTGTAATTTAATTGTAAAATTTCAAAAGGTCATAAAAATGGGTCTAGGGGGGCAAACTAGATATGGGGATGCTCGTTTCCTAACCCAAATCCCCCACTAAACCCCTAAACCCACTTTTGAGAGTCAAATTGACGATTTTCAATTACTAATTTTGATTTTCTCTCAAAAATGACAAAAAGTGTCATATAATTGGAAAATATGGAGAAAATCCAACTCCTAAATCAAAGGGAGTATGTCTAGAACATGTCTCTGAGGAGTCAAGGTTGTTGAGCATTTTGTCTGGTTCATTGAAGGAGGTATCTAAGCATCTAATCCCACTCTTTATTGGAGAATCAACTTGTCACCAAAGAGGGAGGGTGCATTTCTCCATATGGCAGCCTTGTTTGAGTTGGTTGGAAGAGGTCGAGTCCTCCCAAGAGGGGCTGGGACACCTCATGAAAGGTGGCACCCTCCCCTTGCATGCATACAAACAACAATCCACCAATCTCTCAACCTCCAAGCCACCTCCTCTCTTGGAAATTGCGCCCCCTTGGGGTTTCTAGCTCAATTTTCTATAAAAGCAAGCTCTTTCCTCTTGTTTATAAGGGAGGATTGAAGCTCTGCCAAAATTTGTATGAACTCTTTTGAATCATTGAGAATAAAGAATGCTTTGGAGGCAGATCTATGGTGTAATGATCTTCATGTGTGGATGCTAATTGTCAAGGGTTTCTGATGTATAATCTTTCTTGTTTTTTCTTGCTTTTCATTGGTTACCTATGGGCCTACAAGGAGAGCTACCTCTCAGTAGGGTAAGAGTTTATTTTTGGTTTCATTTATGCTCTTACTGATTTCCTGTAGTAGATCTATTGGAGATGCCTGCACATTTTGTTTAATTGTATGCTTTCTAGTTTTTTGCTTTAGGCAACACCTCTTTTTAGCCATTTGTTTGTGCAAAGGTTTTCAAGTCTCAAGTAACCTCACTTGGAGAAGGATTGGAGCTTGCTTGCATCCTCCTCATCTTCAAGATCTATCAAGGACATAGTCCCTCAGTATTCCACCAAAGCAACTTCAAAGTCTTTCTAGTTTCTTGGCTACTTCACCTTCTTTCTCTTAAAAGTTAAAATCAAAATACTTTTCTGGTTACTTTTTTATATGATAACAAGTGTAGATCAGATCTGAACTTTTCATCTTAAAGTCTTACTTGTTACATACTATAGATAGATCTAAAGGGATTTTATTTGAATCATTATCATAAGCATAGATCTAGTTCATTTTAGTACTTGTAGCTACCAAATTGCAATATGTTTCCAAGTACTAAGTAGGGTAATTTTTTATTTCAGATTTGATTAACCCACTAACTCTTAACCATTTTAGCTTGCTGGTTTTTGTCTTTTATCGCCAGGGAAAGCGGAAGTGCTGGCGAAATTCGTAAGATTTGAGCCATTCAAAAGCACCTCTTCAAAGCCCTTTTAAGTTTGAAGTTTTTCCATTCATTTGTAAGTCTTTTGATCCTAATCTATAAAGGATCAAAGGCCTTCTTCTTTTGGATATCATTGTAAACCTTTAATAAAAGAAGCAAGTGGGCTACACAGCGCCCACACCCCTTCCCCCCATTGGGGGAACCTGTATCACCTCTTGTTTGGATTGACTGTTCATTTTTGGTATGCTTTCTTGCTTGATACTAACCCTTAAAGTAGTTTTCATATTTGCAAGTTAGATTAAATTTCATTTTTGCAAAGTTAGATTAAATTAGTTTCATGTTGCAAGATTAGATTGATTTAGTTTCTTTCTTCCTTTTGTTTTATCTTTTCTCTGTAATAAGTAACGAACCCGACTTGGTTGTCACGAAGTATGCTCTCGCCGCCACCTAAAGGGCTCACCGATTAGTGGTGGATGATTAGAAAAGAGACTCTTAATCAGTAGTAATTAGTGTAACACTTATTTGCTTCACAGTTTCATTTTACTTTCAAATCGGAACGAACATTTTGCATTATCTCCATGTATGCTCTTGTCCATCACGGACTAGTTTAGGTTGGTCTGATCTTTGGAACAAACAGAAACAGGATTTCGCACTCAATAAACTCTCACATTTAATTAACAACACACATTAATTAAAACTAATTTCCCTAAACAAACGGAAATCCAACGTCCCAATCTTTACCTTTTGTGGGCAAAGTTTGCAAAGAAAGCGAGAACAACTAGATAGTGACTACGGGACCCCGTCAGGCTACACCCTCGATTGGTGTAGTGTTGGACACACCCCCGTGACTCCGATCTAGCCCACATTTTCTTGTGTAGAACCACATTGGGCAAAGTCCGTACATATTCCACATACCTTTTGGTATATCGAAACCCCCCTTCCTGTAATCTACTCATCATAATAAATTTAAAACTAGCCAAGATACACTTGCAAAACATTTCTTATTTTCAGCAGCACTATTTGACTCCATTGCCACTGATCTATTTTGCAACAATACTATTTGCTTAAATTCATTTCTTGTTGTGAATGATATATCTTTATATGTTGTTGAACTAATTCAAACTTTTGCATTTATCTTGTTTCAGTATTTTATCTTAAAAAACCCCTAAAAAAACTCACTCACATTTTAACAACTAAGAACTAAAGCCTTAGTAACTTTTCTTAGGGTCTACACCCCTTGGCATTGTTAGGAGTTAGCCTAAATGGAGGAGTCAAGATCAAGTGACAGTACTTGACTCGAGACTTGCCCCCAAGGACAAACCAAGTGGCTTGAAGATTTTTGCCACATTACCCAGGTGTGTATCAGGTGGCAACAGATACCAAACTTATGCTACAAGTTTCATACCTCTAGGGCAACCTTATCATGCGTAAACCAGATTTGAAAATCACTTTATTACAGCAACAAATTGTGTTCTAATGTCTTCAATATCAATGTTAAACAATTTCAGCCTCAACTTATGTCGAATCAACAAAACATATAAGTGGCGGAAATTACCAAACCATGAAGACAATGATAGTTGAAAATTAAATCTGCAATAAGATAATTCTGGACAGTTGAAAACTTCATATAGATATATATAAGAGATGAAGTTGAAACCCTTGCTAGGGAAAAGCATGAAAAATCCTAGCTCCACCAAAGATCCTCCTCAAACTAGCATCAACACTAGCAAGCTTCTTTGGCTCCAAGCAAGACATCTCGTCTCTCCTCTTCTTCTCCAACAAGTATAAGCTTCTTCTCCCCTAGGGTTTTTCACAAACCCTAGTTCCTTAGTCTTCTTAGGGTAAAACTAGCCCTAGCACATTCAAACAATCCTTCAAGACCCCTAGCACTCTGAAACCATGAGAGAGAAAATACAAAGACGAATCCACAAGAGTGAGAGAGACTAAAGCACTCTTCTCCTCACATCTCTCAACCAGTTTTATTAGAACCAAACTAGTTTTTGCCAAAACCAACCGGTTTGACTAGTTTATAGGCCTAACCGGTCCAAATCATGGCCCTGAATCAAAACTGGCCAGTTCCATACCGAATCAGCCGATTTTGTAAGAGTTCGTACGTTGAGCGTGGGACAATGATTTTGACCATAAAAATTTTAAAAATAAATTAAAAAAGGTAAAACAAAAACCCTAAAACTAACCCTAGACCCTAGTAATCAATGGTAATATTAAATTCTTAAAGTAAAGAGATATAAAAGGAAAGATACAGAGAGTGTCAATGTCAACTTTTACTTAAAATTTTAACATTACCATTAATTGTTTCAATATGTTTGAGAGTGGTTCCAACCTCATCAGACTTCATATGCAAAAAGTAGAATTTTAAACTCTATTATGCCTCATATTGCATAGGCATAGTATGACTTATTTTTGCCTCATACTATTCCAGTTTGATGATGTATTCCAGACTGTTGTGAACCATTTTTTTTGCTTATGGGTCTTCTATGTAATATGGGTGATGTGATGACCATGACATGATGTTATTTTTCTACTCAATTCTACTTCTATGCCATGCCAGATGATGATGATGTCTTACATGATGCCGCACTATACTGTCTATTGTTACTACATGATATATTGTATTTGATTGTTCTAATGAGTATAGCTAGTAGTACCTTGCATAGGTTGACAAGGGTGAAGGGTTGTTGGTTTGATGACGTACCATGCACTAAGATGATTACTCTTAATTTGGTATTTCTAAACTATTCCCCCTTCTTTGGTTCCACCTTTAGCCTTTATCATTTCATCCATACCACTCCATCTTGTGTCTGCATCCCATTGGCTTAAAGTTGATTGATTGACTCTTGTTCTCCCCCTTAGTGGATCTATCACCATCTGTTCTTTGTTTTTCTCATTGTTGTGTCCAAGTGTTGTTGTGCTATAGTGAATCCTTAGTATAGGAAGCTTTCAGGTATGCTCCTCGTGGTTGGCTATCAATAGTCAGGAACAACTACACTTGAGCAATGCCTTCTCCCAAGATCCAAAATTCTCTATGCTATTGTTATATAATGGTTAACGGTTGGAAGAATAGGTAATCCCTGTTGGGGCTATGGACGCTTGCCAGCAGCAGGTGTTGTAGGATACTATGGTGCCCAAACTCAATAGTTACAAATCCTTGCATCTAGAGTTCTTTCATAGGTTTGTAGCTCTTCAGCAATAGAGAGAATTGGAGCACTTATGGGTTCATCCATTCGATCAAGAGAAATAGACTTCAATCAGCAAAGGAAGAAGATCTTGTGCACAGCCACTCAAAGCTCCGCCTCATCTCTTGATAGAAGTTAGATTATAGCGAGGGTCTGTCAAAGTTATGGGATGTGCATCCTGAGGATGCAAAATTGGATACCCTTGATTGCTTGATGACTAACCTCTCTTTGGCTAGTTCTTATGTAGATCCTTTTCATTTTGGGGATTTAGATGAGAATCCATGCCTAGGTCTAGCTACGCTGTGGCAAGTTCTTCTACATCGGTTGTTGGTGGAAAAAGTGGTAGTCGTATTACATCTTCTACCCATGATGCTTCATATCAACACTCTGGGGAGTTAGGTATTGTTCCATTGGAGGACAATGACTATCTATCAGATTAGTCTATCTCACTCTAGATTTTCATATTTCCAAGTAAGCTCATTTTTTTTATCTTGAAGAACTTTAATCTTGGGTCTTCACTCTTTAATAATTATCATTGTGATGCTGACATATTGATATTATGAATTCATGTTATTTCAATTTCAATTTGACTAAAAAGTATAGATTTCATGAAATTAAAATCTGAAATTTGTTTTATGAGTATCATTAATCATTTCAGTGTTTCATTGTTTCAAATCATGATTCATAAATTTTAAATTTACATTGTTCAAAATCTGTTGGTGTAGGAAATCAAAATGATAAATCTGAAATTATGAAATTCAATTTGATTTAAAATCTGAAAATTATATGTATGAATTCATGATTCACATCATGGATTCTTATTGTCAAATGATTCACTATCTTAACATGAATGATCATAGTGATATGAATATTGTATGCAACATAACATCATAGATTCTAGAATCATTAAATCATGATTCAGCGATTCATTGATTCTAGAATCTTTGATGTTATGTTGCATCCAATATTCATATCACTATGATCATTCATGTTAAGATAGTGAATCATTTGACAATAAGAATCCATGATGTTTTATGATGAATCATAATTCATTTCAGTTTGACATTTTTTTTTTTCATTATAAAATTAAAATATTATATATATTTATTAAAAAAATGAGGGTTAGGGTACCAAATCCCCGATTCCTAATTTCAGGGTGAGTGCTACACTCACACTGAATTCTTCAACCGATTTTGATCACACCCACAAGTCGTGTAGCTTTGCTTGTATGAATATATACAAGATCATATGCCTTTGTCGATGCCAACTCATTTCCCTTCACATAATGAATATACTCATAAATGCTCCAATTTCTCTCAACCACTAAAGCGATAGCAACTTGTGAAAGACTACTAGTGCTAGCAATTACAACTCAATGGCGTTGGATCCATAATGTGGAACTTAATTTTCAAGAACTTTTCATGAGATTTTCCTCGAAAGGAAACCAAATTGAACTCAAAGTTATTCCAGGGAAACCCTCTAAAGTGATAAGATCTAACAACATGACAAAATTGCTAAAAACCATGGTGTAATTGCACAATTGTGCTCACTAGATGTTCAAGCATCTATACCCTCTATTCCAGTGGATCTCCAAAGAATTATTGACAATCATTCCAAGGTATTTGGAGAGATGCCTAAAGGTCTTCCACCTACTAGAGATCATGACCATGCTATTCACTTGCAACTGGGAAGTGTACCACCTAACATTAGACCCTTCAGGTACCTAGATGCACAAAAGAGTGAGATTGAGAATATGGTTCAAGAAATGTTAGATGTAGGCATCATTCAACCTAGCCAAAGTGTTTTCTCTGCACCAGTGGTGATGGTTTGCAAAAAGGAAGGTCCATGGCGTATGTGTCCAGATTATAGAGAGCTCGACAAGATGACCATTAAAGATAAGTTTCCTATCTGGTCATTTGATGAATTAGCCGATGAATTACAAGGAGCACTTTTCTTTACCAAGAGTGATCTCCATTCTAGATATCACCGAATCAAAATGAGGCAAGAAGATATTCTGAAAACAACCTTTAGAACACATGAAGGTCATTATGATTTTTTCATAATGTTGTTTCACCTTCCTCATTTCAAACCTTAATGAATTCTATTTTTAAACCCTTCCTCACAAAATGTGTGCTAGTAGTTTTTGATGATATACTAATTTATAGCAAATCTTGGGAAGAGCATGTACAACATGTTGACATGGTCTTAAAACTATTAGAGGAGCACCAACCATATGCCAAGCCTTCTAAGTGTGCCTTTGGGGTTTAGGAAGTGGAATATTGGGTCATATTGTATCCCATGAAGGTATCAAAGTGGACCCTAACAAAATTAAAGCTATGATGGAATGGCCCATTCCCAAAATCTTAAAGAGGATTCTTAGGATTGACAAGTTATTACTGCAAGTTCTATCAAGAATTACGGTCAAACAACACCACCTCTAACATTGTTATTGAAATAGGAGGCATTTTCTTGGACTCAATAAGCAACAAAAGCTTTTGAAAAACTTAAAGAGGCTATTTTGTACAACTCCGATATTAGCCACACCTGGCTTCACAAAAACCGATAATGTGGAATGTGATCCCTCAAGGCATGGCATTGGTGTAGTTTTAATGCAACAAGAAAGGCCCCTCACCTTTGAAAGTTGCCAACTTAAAGGAAAAATCTTACTCAAACCAATTTCTGAAAAGGAAATGTTGGCCATGTTACAGCTTGAACTAGCATGTGTGATTAAAGCCCCAAAGAACAAGGGTAGCCCAACAATAACATAGAGGTGTTACCGACTATCACCTCCATAACCACCTCTTTACACTTCAGGTTGGTTCTTCTCCAACTCAAGGGAGGCTTCCCTAAGATAGGATTGCTAGGCTATGGCAATAAAGGCACAAGGTGATTTGAAGAGTTAGCATTGGCAAAACGTTAGGTCTTTTTGTAGTATATAAGGGATTGATGGGAGGACCATGAAGACTAGTGCCAATGCCCAGGACAATGGAGTCAAGGGAAGTGGGTCCAACAAAGGCATAGTTCATGAAAGGTAGGGGAAAATCAGATATGTTTACACATGCCAAAAATAAACCCTAACATGTTGGAAAACAAATGTAGAAATCACCTAGGAGCTCCCATGTAGTCCAACTCAAAACAATATTAACTAGGGTATGACTCATACAATGAAATATTATAAGTTCTTACTCTATAAAGATGAGTCAAAACAATGTAACATTCATGCATAAAACATCAAAGGGAAATAGAGGAATAGAGATCTCACATAAAACCCTTCCAATGAAACAAATTTTCCCTTCTTATGGCCCTATTAACAAGTTCTAGGTTATTCTACCACCCATTAGCAACATTAGAAATAAGAACAAGGAAGCCACACTTTGAATGGAAAAGAAAACCTTACACTTCAAGCTACTCCATGAAAGATATGTCAATTAGGCTCCAAAAGCGAGAGAGCTATCGAAATCCAACCATGAGTTCAAATGAAGAAGAGGCTCTCCTTATATAGGAGAGTAGCTCGACTTCCTTTACAACAAAAGAATTATAATTTCCTAGATCTAGCCTAGGGTGGAGTAAACAAATGAGAAATACCCCACTGCTCCAACACAATCCTCCCAAAATCCATAAATAGTGGTGGTGAAATCCACAAGTACAATGCTTCAAGAGAGAGTGAGGCCCTAAAGAGGAAAAGTTCCAACCCTAGCCATGGTCTCAAAGGCCTCCAAAGGATACTCTAACAAAAATATATCCACATAGTAACCAAACCAACCAAGTGGTGCCCACTTAGTAACAAAGCCCTTAACTTCCATGTTAGCGCCCCAATAAAGATGGTTCATAAAGCAATGAAGAAACTACATCCTAGCACTCTGACCCTATTATAGCTTGAACTAGCATGTGTGATTAAAGCCCAAAAGACCAAGGCTAGCCCAACTATAACATAGAGGTGTTACCCATTGTCACCTCGATAACCACTTCTTTACACTTCAGGTTGGATCTTCTCCAACTTTAGGGGAGCTTCCCTAAGATAGGGTTGCTAGGCTATGGTAATAAAGGCACAAGGTGATTTGAAGAGTTAGCCTTGGCAAAACGTTAGGTCTTTTGTAGTATATAAAAGGGTGATGAGAGGACCATGAATACTAGTGCGAATCCCCGGGGAAAAATGGAGTCAAAGGGAACAAGACCAATGATGGGGCAAGTTCATGAAAGGGTTAGAGTAGATTAGATCCCTTGTGATGCCAACTAATAAACCCCAACATGTTACAACATAAATGTGGAAATCACTAGGAGCTCCCTTGTGGTGACAACTCAAATAATACTAACTAGGGTTTGCCTTATACTAATGAAATATCACAAGTTTTTACTCTATAAAGATGATTCAGAAAAATGTACTATCCATGCATAAAAAAAGAGAGATGGAAGAGATTCTTCATCACAATCCTTCCAATGGGACAAAGTTGCCCTTCTATGGCACTAATTAGCAAGTCTTTTTATTCCATCAATCATTTTGCAACATTAAAGATGAGAACAAAGAACCACACTTACCAATGGAGAAGAAACCCTTTACACTTCAAAAATGCTCCATAAAGATATGTCAATTAGGCTCCAAAAAGAGAGAGCTTTCAAAATCCAATCATGGGAGAAGAATGAGAGAACCAACCCTTATAAAGGTTGTAGCTCCATCTCCTTCTACAATAAAATATGATTAAACTAGGCCAAAACCTTAGATCTAGCCTAGGATGGAGTAAACAATGACAAAAACTCCAACTACTAAATAATGCATGAGAAAAGTGGTTAATGCCACATGTACATCATCTTTGTACATCATCAAATATGCATAGGGCCCACCAAGGAGGGTGACTCCAACAAATGAGGATGCAAATAGCAAGCAAGTGTCCAAAACTAGCTCCCCCTAAACTGCCAACAGTACCATACTATAAATCAATCAAATGAGATTGCCTCAACAACCCTACAGTTATGATAATGTCCAATCAAGTTGATCATCTAGGGCTAGCATCAGGGACTTAGGCAAATCCAATTTTTCCACATGTGAACACCATGCAATATTTGTGATTAAAGACCCTAAACCTATCCAAAACAAAATGGACCTCCTCAAAGCATGCTCCAAAGTTGGACATCCAAACTAAAAGGCTCCCAAAGAGTTGAACTGTCACCACCTCCCAAGTACCACCCTTCAATTCAACAACGAGCATCTCTTAGAAGGCATGCGACACTGCCCAACTTGACACTTAGTGTCATGGCTGCCTAAGGGAAGCTGCCAAACTATGCCTAACAGGACCCAACCCGCTTGGTTTTATTATATGTGTGTATACTTAGTTAAACTTATGTACGCATCAAGTAAACTTCGCAAGTAACCAAGAAAACAATAGTCAACACAATGTACACAAGATTTGGTGCAACACTCAACTAAGTGCCCAAAGTATTTTTATTCAATGCTTTACAATGTACAAAGAGTGCCCAGCCACTGCCTGTGGTGTTACATGGAAAACCAAAGCAATTGCTTGAAACCCCAAACAATTTATGCCACCTACGTCTTCCTTGTCTTCTACCTTCGTACACTACCACAGAACCTTCGCACTGTCCTGAGTCTGCCTCCGTGCACCTTCAGAAACCCTGCAATTGTTCTTCACACCAAATTCAAATGTGCACCCAAGACTACGGCTTCCCAACTATATACAAGGCCACAGAGCTTGTCCACCTCTTGGGCATCTCGTTGTGTTGCTTGATGAATATGCCTCCTTTTTCCAAATGTCCACTCCTTCTATATATGGTGCATCTACCACTTAGGTGCACATCCAAGCCGACGCACCCATCTTCTAAGTATGCCTAGCCAGGACCCATACTTAGCCTCTCAAGTGAAGCGTTCAACATGAGGTAGCCATGTCACACGTCCTCCCATCGCATGGGTGCCCTTGGGTCCGCGTCCTAGCTCAACATGCCCAATCCATTTGCTTTTGAAGGAGACCAACGCCACTTGGTGTTGATGTAAATGTTGTTAAATTTCATACATTCATAGCATAAAACATAAATGCATAACCAAGATCACTAGAAGAAAGACAAAGCACAAAACATAACAACAGAGTTTATCCTGGGAAACCCAAACGGGAGAAAACCCAGCAACCTTTGTATAGAGATGATAATCCTAAGATCAGAGTACAAATGATAAAAGAGAAAATGTGAAAATGTCTTCCACAAGTAGAAACCCCAAATCTGCTTCCTCCACTAGCTTGTGCGAATTCTGCCCTCTCCCAAGTGATGCGCAATTGTCAAGTGTGAGAATGAGGATAATCAGGTGCACTAGCGTCTTATTTATACAAGTGCAAAACCAGAAAATCCCTAATTGGGTCGACTTCACCTGGGGGCAATTAATAATTTATTTTTAATATTTTTCTTTATCTTCTTTGCACCCCGAGGTTTACATTGAGTCTTTCACGTGGTTACATAAGTGATTACATACAGTTCATCTCCCTTAGGAGGTACAATCAAGTACAATAAAAGTACAACAAAATATAATGAATAATATCTTCCGAAGTTGCACAAAATCCAACACTCCCTCTCAACGAGGAAGGTATTCTTCGGTCTTCATCAACATCACGATCATCTGGTTTTCATCTTGTACTCCACACTGTCTCCATCATCTCTATACATACGGAAGGTTGTCCACACAGTCTCAATCCTTCGAGAACTGTCATCATGCATCATCTTCACCAGTCGTTCGGTGGGTCCAGGAGAATCACTAGATCCTGGATTCAGGAGAATCTCTCAATCCTGAATATCTGTGACATCTTCACCAGTCATTCGGTGAGTCCAGGAGAATCACTCAATCCTGGATATCTGAGATTATCAACTGTACCATCTCTGCTATACAATTTGCTACCTGTCTGTCTCATCTGCCGATGGGGTCCTCCCATACCTGGCTGAGATCTTAGATGAGCAAAAGGGCACGGCCATCTACTGACTGTCCGACTCATCTTCCTATGGGATTTCTCCCATATTTGGCTGAGTACCTGGACTGTAGATGCACCTGTGCAACCACACGGCCAACTGCTGACTGTTCTACTCATCTGCCTATGGGATTTCTCCCATATTTGGCTGAGTAATTGAACTGCAGAGGCACCTGTGTGAACCCGACTAATATGCTGACTGTCCTACTCATCTTCCTATGGGATTTCTCCCATATCTGGCTGAGTAACTGGACTGCAAAAGGTACCTAGGTGAGCCCGGCCAAAAAGCTGATTGTCCTACTCATCTGCCTATGGGATTTCTCCCATATCTGGCTAAGTAACTAGACTGCAGAGGCACCTAGGCAAAGCAGGGCAAGCATCTCAATGTCATCTTTCCCTCTCGAGGGGGGATACGTTCTCTTCGACTCCAAGTCTTCTGCGAAAGTATTCGAACTTCACCCTGGGAAGAGCCTTGGTGAGAACATATGCAATTTGGTCGTCTGTCGGCACGTACTGTAACTCGTCCACACCATTCTGCACCATATCACGAATGAAGTGATATCGAATCTCGATATGCTTCGACCAGTCGTGAAATACAGGATTCACTGACATCTGCACACAGCTCTGGTTATCACAGTGAATCACGGTCGGCTCTGGAATCTGGCTGAACAATCCTACTAGGAGTTTACGAAGCCAAACTGCTTCTCGAGCTGCTGTGCTAGCAGCCATGTACTCGGCCTCTGCAGTGCTGAGTGCTACCGAGTTCTACTTCTTGCTGCACCAGGAAATAACTACAGAACCCAAACTGAAGCAACATCCAGAAGTATTCTTCCGATCTGCAACATATCCGGCCCAATCTGAGTCTGTAAACCCCTACAATCTCAGGTCACAATCTAAAGCATACTTCAATCCATATTCCACAGTGCCACGTAAGTATCTGAGCACATGTTTTGCAGCAATCCAGTGAATCTGCCTCGGTTCGCACATGAACTGACTGAGGGCATTCACAACAAAACATATATTTGGTCTGGTGTTGGTCAGATACATCAATGAGCCAATCAACTGGCAATACATGGTGGGATCAATCAATCAGAATCTAAAGTAGAATCTCTCAACTTCTTCCAATTTGCATCCATTGAAGTAGCCATGGACTTGCAGTCCAACATTCCGAATCTCTTCAGTATATCTATGGTGTACTTTCCTTGTCATAGGAAAATCTCTTTCTGCCTCTACCATACTCCTAGTCCCAAGAAGTAGTGCATCAATCCAAGATCTCTTATTTCAAACTCAAAGGCGAGATTCTTCTTTCACCATACGATAAGTTTCTCATTTCCTATGAGAAACAGGTCATCAACATATAGTACCAAAATCAGTCGCTCATCATCTACAACCTTGAAGCAAAGGTTGGGGTCTGCATCATTCTGATGCACCTTCCATCTCATAGCTGAAGCAATGGCAATAATGGATCTGATGGAAGTATATTGGACCATAGGAGCAAATGTTTCATCATAATCGACTCCCTCTTTCTGAGAGAATCCTCTGGCAACAAATCTAGCGTTGTACTTTTCAACACTTCCATTTTCTCTATGTAAAGTTTGTTGTGTCCATCTAGGCCTCTTCTGGCCTACTGCAATCAACTGGCTGAAGCTGGATCAATGAAATCGATGGGTTCATAACTCCCTCTTGAACTGGAGGGGGAGATGATCTCATCTCCATTGGTTCTTACCCTTTCTTCATCATCAATCTCCATTTCTGATCCTCTTCCTTTCCTGACAGTTATTCCTTCTTCAAAGGTCACATCCTTACTGACTGTCAGAATGCTAGGATGTAGATTCTGTAAGCCTTTGAAGACACATTGTGTTCCACGAGAGTTCCTTCTGGCTTGAAGGTTCTAACTTCGTTTCTTGGGCACATGTATGTAGACTGGACAGCCTAATATCTGAAGGTGGCCCATTTCTGGTTTGACTTCTATGAGAGCTTCCTCTGAGGTCATCCTTCTAGGCTGAGAGTCATATTCCAGGAAGCTTCTTGCTGAACATCAACGAGATTCATGTGTCCATTGGAACAAGTCTTCTCTTGTAGGCCAAATCACATGGTCTTTTCCCTACAAGTCAAATCCCAACTGATGATCAATGACATTGCCTAATCAAATGTAATGACAATAGTTTACATAGGCATCTTAGCTAATATTTTATCACAACAATCATGAACATGTCTACCAAACATATATGGGAACTATCTAGATGTCTGCTATCTCCACTAGAACATGCCATCAAGAGTGTGCACTACCCTAAGCATGCAGAAAGGAGATATCATCTAGACTAGCTTCATGAATGTAGTGTAGCTCATATGCATAATATAACAATGTAAACTATATCAACTTCTCAACACATTAGATCTGCATATAATAGTGATGAAGACATATAAGACAAAACAGATCTATATAAGCAAGAAAATCAAATACTTATCTCTTAGTGTTTTGGGGTGTGGGCTCCCCCTGCCTTCTTGTGGGAACCATAAGGGATCTTTGTTCTTGCAATCTGGATCTTCATAACTTCTAGAAGAGAAACTCCAAACGATCATCATCCCTTGGTTTCTTGTGATGATGGTCTTCTTCTACATCAACAGTTGAGGCTTCATGCTTCCTTTTACTTGAACTTCGACAGCTATTGGCGTAGTGTCCATATTTCCTACACCTATAGCATTGAACTTGAGATAAGTCCTTCTTCTCCTTCTTCCGATCTAGGGAAGGACTAGATCTCCTATCTTGGTGCTTGTGTTTATAAAACTTTCTTCCCTTTCCTTTTCCCTTCTTGGAATGGGATATGAATGCTTGATTTTCATTCTCCTCTAGTTGAGTGCCATGGAGTCTTTGTCGTGCTGCAATCCTTGTCTCTTCCTGAGAGCAATCTGCCCAAAGCTTGTCAAACTTTGGTAGTTTGGATCTACCACTTATGCTTTGGATAAATAACTCCCATGATGGTGGAAGACCATTTAGAGTGTGAAGGACAAGCTCCTTATCATTAATAGGATCTCCACTGATGTTGAGCTTGTCCCGGAGTTCTGTGATCCTCATGAAGTATGAGGCAATGGATTCTGACTTTGCTATCTTCATATTTGAGAGTTGGTTTCTCAAAGTCATGGATACATTAAGGCTAGTATGTTCAAAAAACTTCATAATGGTCTTGAACATTTTCCTAGCATTCTTCTTTCCTGAGATTTGTGGGACCAAGTGATCTCTTACTGAATCCACAAGTATCCTTCTTGCTTTAGCATCATTCTTCCTCCATTGGAATTTATCCTCTTCGGCTTCTGGTTCAAGAACCTTCTCATTTACATATAGCAATAGGTCATTTTGTTCTAAGCAGAAGAACCCTAGACTTCGAAGAGATAAAGTTGGAAGCTCCTTCCAAACGCTCTTCAACCTTCATACCAATCATCTTGATTGCAGATCTGGTTCAGAAACTCTAGCAGGAGCTAGGTCAAAAATGAAAGTTGATAATTTGAAAAACTAAAACCACAGATAAATGCGCCTTGCCAAGGAGAGTTGATTTGAGGGCAAGCTGGTCCAAATCTGTGGAGAGAAGTGAGATAAAACTGAAACCCTAATTCTGCTGCAACCAAAGAGTTAGGTCAAAAATTGAAAATTCTCGGAATTGAATTCTGTCTTCACCAAAAGATGCACCTTGACAAAAACGAAATTCCTATAGCCCCTTCTCCAAAATGATGGTTGGAGACTTCACAAGATGATACCCTAGTTCCGGCAGGGTTCCGACACTGTTCTGGCAATGGCTTCTTCTAGAACTGCTCTAATACCATGTTAAATTTCATACATTCATAGCATAAAACATAAATGCATAACCAAGATCATTAGAAGAAAGACAGCACAAAACATAACAACAGAGTTTATCCTGGGAAACCCAAACGGGAGAAAACCCATCAACCTTTGTATAGAGATGATAATCCCGAGATCAGAGTACAAATGATAAAAAAAAAATGTGAAAATGTCTTCCACAAGTAGAAACCCCAAATCTGCTTCCTCCACTAGCTTGTGCGAATTCTGCCCTCTCCCAAGTGATCCACAATTGTCAAGTGTGAGAATGAGGATAATGAGGTGCATTAGCCTCTTATTTATACAAGTGCAAACCAGAAAATCCCTAATTGGGCCAACTTCACCTAAAGGCAATTAATAATTTATTTTTAATATTTTTCTTTATCTTCTTTGCACCCCAAGGTTTACATTGAGTCTTTCATGTGGTTACATAAGTGATTACATCCAGTTCATCTCCCTTAGGAAGTACAATAAAAGTACAATAAAATACAATGAATATTGATATTATTATTGTATTTTATTTGTACCTCCGACAGAGATGTTTTTCCCTCCGGTCGGAGATGTCATTATTAGATTTGGTCATGCAAAGTCATTGAGGTAAAACCTCCATTGTAAGTCGGGACAATAGATCCCCTAGAGTCAAATGTAATAGGGTTATTGAGTCTTCCTAGAGAAGTCGGCCCAGTCAGTTTCAGTTGAGGCCGACCTAGTTAGGTAAAAGGTCAAGTTAAAAGTAAAGTATAAATAGAGAGCCTTGCTCTCTAATTTGGACACACTACTCACTCACACAAGTTCGCATAGCAAGGGAGAGAGGACAAGTTCGCTGTTGGAGAAAGAGAGAAGCTGCAGAAGACATATTTTGGGTCTTCCACTTTTGGCTTGATATTGAATTAGTGACGAAACTATCTTTGAGGAAGTTATGGGGTTTTCTCCTTTATGGTTTCCCCGAGGAAAACGATTGTGTCTATTGTGTTTTGTTGTGCTTGTTATTCTTTCAGTTAAAGATCCTAGATAATATTGAATTAAAGTAGAAAAACTAACATGGTATCAGAGCTTGCCTATAAAGAAGACATTGTGCAGCAACGAGAAACTAGGGTTTCCAAGTTTGAGGTTTTCTCTCATAGATCATCAAGAAAAGGAGGCTAGGCTAACTCGCCCTAGAAGGGCGAATCTTTCTGTCGAAGCAGAATCAAATTCCAAGAATTCTCATTTTTGGACCCGTCACTACTGCCGGAGGAAAACTAGGGCATCAATTATTTTGGGATTTTGTCCAATCAAAAATTTAAGATTCCAAGCTTAGAAAATTAGGGTTTCTCTGACAAACCATAGGCCAGCCAGCTCCAAAACCAGGTTGGGCATCTCAAATTGGTAAGATCTAAATCTTTGTTATTTCCATTTTAGGTACTCATTAAAAATGTCTCACCACACCAAGCTTGAGGATAAGCTTGAGGGAGCTGATAACTTCCGAGCATGAAAGTATGGGATTGCCCTTGTCCTTGAAGAAAATAATTTGGACAAGTATGTGAATGAAGAGGTTCCAGCACCAGAGGGAGATGACGCTAAGGCTATCCATAAGAAGAACTTGGTTAAAGCCAAGAAAATTATTGCTGACTCCATTAAGAATCATCTCATCCCACGTGTGTCATCCTTGAAGACACCCAAGGAGATGTCCGATGCATTCACAAGGCTATTCGAAGGGAAGAACATCAATCGGAAGATGACATTGAGGAACCAGCTCAAGAACATTAAGATCCTGAATTCCAAGACCATGCAATTTTATTTCACAAAGGTCTCACAAATCAAGGAGCAACTTGAGGTAGTTGAGGAAACGGTAGAAGGAGAGATTGTTATGACCACCTTGAATGGTCTCCCAAGATCATGGACTCATTCATTCAAGGGATATGTGCCAGGAAGAAGTTGATCACATTCAGCAGACTATGGGAAGAATGTACACAAGAAGAAGCTCGACTTGTGGCACGAGAAGAGAAGATGGGAGCACATGATGACCAAGCAAAAGAAACCACAACAAGAGGGAGCACCATCATCACAACAAGAGGGAGAACCACCATCAAAATAAGAGGGCGAACTACGATAGACAAAGAAGACCCAGAAGAGATCTATCCAACATTATATGTTATGCATGTGATGAGAAGGGACACTACTCCAAAGATTGTCCCAGAAACAAAGGCTCCAATAAGAAGACAAACAAAAAGAGACATCATGCTCACACCGCAGAAGATGATGAACCTGCAAGGAAAAGAACCAGAGAAGGAGAAAGAGATGATTCTTCAGGTGATGAAGAATATGTCCTGATCTCAGTACTCACGAGCACTGTTACACATGGGAGCAATGATTGGCTTGTAGATAGTGGAGCTTCCAAGCACATGACGGGATACAAAGAATCATTCGTCAATCTATCTGAGCATGAGTCACCTCATAAGGTGAAACTTGAGGATGATTACCAATACCCCTGTTGCCCGCCGAATGTGCACACCAGCAGCAGAAATATTTCGAAAGCTGTTTCCCAAGTAGGGAAGGTGTGGCCTTGGGGGCAAGCAAAGAGTCAGGTGTTGTCACATGATCTTGACTCCTCCGTTTGGGAAAACTCCTAACGAAGCCAAGGGGGGTAGACCCTACAAAGAGTTTCTAAGACTCTTGTGTTTTAATTGTTTTTCAGGAATGTGTGATGCGGATGGGTGTTATTTAGGAGTTTTTTCAAGATTCACAATAACAGTTTATAAATTCCAAAGATATACTTACAAAAAATATAAGATGCACAACCACTTGATAATGATAAATTAACAATAAGGCATCCACAGCATAATATGAATTAAAGCAAATAAGATAAGTGCTCCAGATAGATAATAAGCAAATAAAAACTGAATTTGAAGGACCAGTGCCTTATGGAGTCAATGTCTTTGAGTGCTTGGGATGCCGAATACAAGAGTTCTTGGTATGCTTGAGAATGTTTTGCAAGTGCTCTTTGTATATTTTATTGTAAATTTTGAATGGTGAGTTGATTATTAGGGGCGAGGGATATCTCCAATATATACCTTTCGGTACTGGAGATGTGTTCGGAAAATACTCTAAGTGGCTCCATACAAGGACATGTTGGATGCCAGAGTCTCAAGAGCGTGTTCAACACTACACCAACCAGGCATGTAGTCTAACGGTGCCCGCAAGATCTAAGTACAGTGGTTCCAGCTTCCCCAGGCAGAATTTGCCGAGTATTGACAATCAACGCCGGATTTTCGTTGGTTTTGCAGGAATGAATTTTATTAAGGTTAAAGTTGGAATTAAATGTGAAAATTCAAGAGCCTATACCGTTTCTGAGTATCCCAAGATTGGGTAGAGCATACGTGGTATAGAAAATAATGAATTCCAATTTTAAGGGGATGTGTGAAAAGAACCAAAAACAAACTCTCCAACAGAGAGCACTCTTGATCCACCTTATGGCCAGATTCAAGAGATTTATTGTAAAAATGAAATGACTGAAATAAACCCAAGAATCTCTTTCAGGTCTTAAGACCGTACTCGAGAGAGCAAGGGGGTCAGCAAATAAAATTAAAACAAAAAATGAACTCTCCGACAGAGAGCACTCTTGATCCACTTTTCAGTGAGATTCAAGAGATTTTAGTGTTTTTTTTAGCAGTTTATATCAATATGAGAAACAATGAATTAACGAACTAAGCTAAAATATGAACTTCTAAGATCTAGCAATTATGTCAAAATTGAAACTACTTTAGTAACTTGAAAACTAATCTACTTGCGGAAAATAAAACTAAGCTAAAAAGGAGCCAAGGACAACACAAGTTTCCCCCGATTGGGGGAAGTAGGGATGTGGGAGCCTTTATCCCACTTGCTCTTTTATTAACTTGTTACAATATTTTTGGTTTTTTGTCTTCTTCACTTGAAAGCACAATGGATGGGGAATGAGAGAGAGGGAAGTGCTTTCAAGGGGGTGAGGTCTTGTTCGTTTGCTTGCTCTTCTTGGTCTTGTTTGCTACAAGCCTTTGGGCTTCTCGCTTGCTTGGATCTTCTTTACTTACCTTCAAACAAAGACTTCAAACATGGCACCCATTAAGATGTTAAAAATAAAATCAAAATGAAACTAAGCCCTAACTCTAGCTAGCTTGCAAAAACAAAACAACTAGATAGGAATGAAACTAAGTCTATGAACAAAAAGTAAATGAAACTAGTTTAAATCTAAACTAAGATCTAACTACAAGCAAGGTGAAGAAGTCACAAAAAGGACAAAGAACAATAGGCAAAAGAAGAAAAGAACAAGGCAAGCAGGGAGCAAGAGAGGGCAGCCAAAGTGATGGAAGAATGGAGCTGCAAAAAGGTGAGGAAGGTGGCTGTAAAAAGGTGAGGAAAACAGGCTGTAAAAGTGTGAGGAAAACAGGCTGTAAGGAAGAGAGAAAGAGGGCAGCAGTAAAGGGAAGAGAGGGCAAAAATCAGAGCTAGAGTGGGCAGCCAACAGGAAGAAATAAGGGGCAGAAAGTGAGGGATGAAAAAGAGACCAAAACAGTAAGCAAAAGAGACAAAAAAATCAGAGTTTAACAAGCTGAAAAATCAGAGAGGAAAAGAGCTGGAAAAGATGAAAAAATCAGACCTCAAGAAAAGATAAAAAGATGAAAAAATCAGACTTGGAGGAAGAAATAAAAAGGTCAAAGAAGATGAAGAATTCAAAGAGAGAAGCAAGTAGGCTAATGATGAAAAACTTTGAGCTAAACAACCTACTGCATGCACAATGGCAAATAGATTAAGGTAGGAACTTTGAAAATAACAAACTATTGCCAAGTGAATAGTGAATCTAGCTAAGAACTTGGAAAAATTTGAGTTGTGGAAACACTTTAGTAACCAACCGAAAATGAAGTGTTTGATTTTAAATTTAAAGAGGTGAGAGAAGTGAAACCAATCCCAAGCTTGAGGATTTCAAAGGTTTATGGAGATCTACAAGAAACAAATCATTAGCATGTGACCACTTGATTCATAATGTTGGAGAGGAAGAAAATCTAGCTTAAGTTCGCTTCCAAATCAACTTAGATCCTGCATCAAAACTTTCATACACTTACAAGAACAAATGGATTAAATCTAGAAGATATAGATAGTAACAAAAAAAGAAGAGCAATTGTATATCTGACTATGCATACTACTCCTTATTCTCTCACTAACATATCAAAAGACAAACAACTTAAAGACTATAAATGAATGCTTCTATGGGATCAAAGGCCTTCTTAGCTAGATAATGAACACATTCATAATGATAAGCATATGAAAAGCATGAAAAAATTATACCTTAATCATAGACATGCAAAACAATATGGATCTTGCACATTTCCTTGACCTCCAAAGTCTCAACAAATTCTTATTGCAAAAATATGAAATACATGAGCAGAGGTTCCTTGCTTTTCCACCCTAAATGGTGAGGGAAGACCTTGCATTTATACAAAAGAGAGAAGATTAAATCCCTAATTCGAATTAGCAGGAAGAGAGCCAAGCAAGTCAAATTCGAACCATAAACTGGAGCTCGAAGCTTAGATTGATGGTTAACTGAGTGCTTGGAAGGTGAGATTGAGGTGAGGTGGCCTCCACCTAGGCAAGGCACCCACCTCAATCCATGTAGACAAACCTCAACCAATGAAATGCCTCCAACAAAGCAAAGTCACCCTCCTTGGAGAGAAGGTGCAAATCCCAAGAGAGAGGTGTTTGCAGTGCTCAGTCAGTTAACTGAAATCAGGTAGGTGTGATTGGAATCATCTTAAATGCCCAGTGCCATGTCATTTAGCCTCTTTCTTTATTCAATTTGGTCTTTTTCGAGAGATTTGGATTTTCTCCAATTTATTATTTTCTGAATATTTTAATTAAATTTTCCTCATTTATTGATTTTGAAAAAATATTTAATTAAAAGGCCAAATAAATGTCTGAAACTTGGGATAAGTGGGTTTAGGGGTTAAATGGACACTTTGGCTTAGAAAATGAGTCTTTATTTGCCAAAATCCACCGCCAAACCACTTAATTATTACATTTTGAAAATTTTCAATCAAACCATAGTAAAATGGCTTAATTAATTGAAAATTTTAATTATTAAAATAATAAAAAATAAAAATCCAACGCGTCCGGTAAAAAAAATTCAGACGAATTTTTTAACACACCTAGGGACCTAGGAAATGACCATAGAACATACAAATAGTGTCTAGTAGGTTCATATGTTACAGTTGGGCTCTAATAACCCCCTAAGGCCTAACCGTCAAATTTGGGCATTCCAGCTTTGGAGGTTGTAGGAGAAAAACTCATCGATTATTACTCGGCTAAAGGCAAAGCATAATCAACGAGTGAAAAAACACCTTCGAATACCTTAGTTGACTGTCAAGTCTTAGGGAACCGAGCCACTCAGACCCCCATACTAGCATACTTTATTACAAACCCCATGGGGCATGGTCATTTCAAGACAAAAATAAAAGTCTAGTCAGAATTGGCCAAGTCTGAACACACTGAACCTCCAAACTCTGGAAAAGAACATGAATCATGTTCAATAACTGGCGGCTCGATAGAAGTTCAACTATTGTACAAAATAGTTGGTAACAACCCCATAAAAGGAAGTGGAGAAGCTTCCTACAAGCTAGACTCCGGAAAATCTCTGAAGATGAAAGATGTGCTATATGTTCTAGGACTAAAGAAGAACCTTCTCTCCATATCAGCACTACATGCTAAGGGTATGAGGGTTGCATTTGTAGATGGCCAAGTCCTAATGTGGCCAAGGGGAAAGACGATAGATGATGCAACTGTGATTGGAGAGCAAGAGGGAGATTTGTACAAGTTGAAGGGCCAACCTAAACAAGCATTGGTTCATGACTCCATGGAACCAAGTGAACTATGGCATAGAAGGCTTGCACGTGCACTATAAAGCACTACCTATTGCAAGCAACGCAGTTTCAGGACTTCCAGAAATCCAGGCAAAACATGAAGGCATTTGCAAGGGATGTGCGCAAGGAAAGAATGCAAAGAAGGCGATTCCCAGCAGTGAAAGCAAAGCAAAAGGAATATTGGAGATAATCCACTCCGATGTATGCAGTCCCATGTCATCCAGCTCACTTAGCGGGTATGTTTATTATGTTTCATTTATAGATGACTTTTCTCGTAAGACTTGGATTTACTTCTTGAAAAATAAAGATGAGGTATTTAGTAAGTTCAAGGAATTCAAAGCCTTGGTCGAGAATCACACAGAGAAGAAGATCAAGACCCTTCGATCAGATAATGGCGGAGAATTCACTTCGGAAGAATTCAAGAATCTTTGCAGAGATTCTAGGATTAAGAGGGAGTTGAGCACTCCCTACAATCCTCAAAAGAATGGCGTTGCAGAACGAAAGAACAGAACGATAATGGAAGCAACGAAAGCAATGCTACATAACCAAGATCTTCTGATGCATTTATGGGCAGAAGCTGCGAGGACAGCGAGGTATGTACAGAACCGTACTCCTCACAGAGTACTAGATAACAAGACTCCAGAAGAAGCTTTCTCTGACGAGAAACCAAAAGTTAGCGATCTCAGGATATTTGGCTGCCCAATGTACATACATATTCCGAAGGAGAAGAGGACAAAGCTAGATCCCTCAGGAAAGAAGGGAATATTCGTAGGATACAACGAAACTTCAAAGGCCTACCAAATATACTTCCCAAGATTCAAGAATATTGACATCAGCAGAGACGTGACATTCGACGAAGACTCAGCATACAACAAATCAAGAAAACTACCAATTGAAGATATTGAAGAACCTCAAGTTCCCAAGGTTAGAGATTCAGTGATGGAAGAAGTAGTTCTAGAAAATCATGAAGACCACGACATGGAAGAACCACAAGAACCTTTAGATCCACCTCGTGAGAAGAACTCCCACAAGAGGAGACCAACATGGGTATGAGAGGCAATACTAGATGCAAAGAAGTATGGCGCTCCAGAGGAGATGCACAAAGAAAGCAAGAGAACTATACCATACTCCAGTTATGTAGCCCTGCTGTGTGACATCATTGATAAAGAACCTTCCAACTATGAGGAAGCAGCAAAGAAGAAAGAATGGAAGGATGCCATGATCGAGGAGTACTAGTCGATTATGAAGAATGATGTCTGGGAGATAGTTCCGAGACCAGAAGGGAAATCCGTAGTGACTTCGAAGTGGATCTACAAGATCAAAGCATGCTGCATATGGTAGCATTGATAAACACAAGGCAATATTTGTGGCACGTGGCTTCTCCCAGAAAGAAGGCATAGACTATGAGGAGACATTTGCATATGTAGCCAGATACACTTCCATCAGATCTATACTTGCATTGGCTGCAGTGATGAAATGGAAGGAACACCAAATGGACGTCGAGACAGCATTCTTGAATGGTGTAGTTGAAGAGGAAGTGTAGGTGGAGCAACCACTGGGATTTGAGACACGTGACAAGCAGACTCATGTCTGCAAATTGAAGAAGGCCTTGTACGGATTAAAGCAAGCACCTAGGATGGATAGCTTCCTGATGAGCTTGGGCTTTACTAAGAGTAAAGCGGATTCCAACCTTTACTTTAAGGTTGAAGCCAGAAGTCTAGTGATACTTCTGTTATATGTAGATGACCTATTTATGACAGGTGAGGATGTGCTCATTGCAGATGTGAAGAGGAGGCTTGCCGCAGAGTTCGAGATGAAGGACCTGGGTATGATGCATTATTTCTTAAGCATGGAGGTGTGGCAGAGTGCGGATGGAATCTTCCTTGGACAAGGGAAGTATGTAGTAGAGATTCTGAAGAGGTTCGGAATGATGGACTGCAAGGCTATGGCCACACCCATGGCATCGAACTTGAAGCTATTGTGTGATGCTTCATCAGAGTCAATTGATGCCACGATGTATCATCAGATGATTGGTTCATTGATGTACCTGACGAACACGAGACAAGACATATGCTTTGCTATGAACACCCTCAGCCAGTTCCTGATGTATCCAAGACATGTTCACCTGATTGCTGCAAAGCATGTATTAAGGTTCCTGAAGGGTACAAATGACTATGGGCTCAAGTATGACGCAAATCAGAAGATTAACATGCAAGGTTATGTTGATTCGGATTGGGCAAGCAGTGTCATAGATAGGAAGAGCACTTCGGGATGTTGCTTCAGTATGGGATCCGGTATGATCTCCTGGTTTAGCAGGAAGCAGTCGTGCATGGCACTGAGTACAGTCGAAGCAGAGTATGTTGCAGCTTGTTCGGATAGTTGTGAGGCAGTATGTCTTAGGAAGCTACTGTCTGATTTGTTTGATCTCCAGTTAGAGGTGACTTGTACTTTCTGTGACAACCAGAGTTGTGTGAAGTTGTCCAAGAACCCGGTGTTCCATGACAAGTTGAAGCACATTGAGATCAAGTACCACTATATCAAGGATATGGTGCAGAAAGGAGCAGTGAAGCTCTAGTATATAGCGACAGACGAACAGATAGCCAATGTGTTGACCAAGTCGTTAGCCAGAGTGAAGTTCGAGTACTTCAGAGAGAAGCTTGGTGTTCTCCAGATCGAGGTTCCTCCTAAGAGGGAGTGATGAAGACCGGAAGACGCAGATGCACTGGTTCTCGCATGGTGGGAAGCACAGGTTGTCCATTGGGAGTAATGCACTTGGTGTGCCCTGGGCTGTACTCCCATGTTGGAGAAGATAGAGCCATTCTCGCATGGTGGTAGGCGTAGGTGGTCCTTGGGACGTAATGCATCAAGGATGCTCCTGATTGTCCTCCCATGTTGGTAGATGTAAGGGTTGGTTCTCATATGGTGGTAGGCATAGGTGATCCTTGGGACGTAATGCATCTGGGATGCTCCTAATTGTCCTCCCATACTGGAGACATTGAGAGGTCCACCGATCATAAGACACTGTGTGTGCGCCTAGGTAGGATCTCGCATGGTGGAAGGCATAGGTTGTCATTGGGACGCAATGCACCTAGGGTGCTCCGGATTGTCCTCCCATGCTGGTAGACGCGGGCTGACCGTTGTGGGACATGAGATGTGCATCTGGGTTGTGCTCCGTGTGATGATGAGATGATCTGGATACGATGAGGCGATAGTAGGAGACGCAGGTGATTGTCGTGGCAATGAAATGACTGATATTGGGTTGTACCTACTTGATGGCTTGCTCGCAGAGATGATGAATACCTACATGAGGGCTAGGCCTACATCCAGCATGAAAAAGGGTTGGCTCTATAGAACTTCCTATGACGGATAGATTCGAGAGATGTCACTAATCAATGATCAAAGGAATGAAGATTGTTGCAGCAGCGACGATGATGATCCAGTGTTGATGATGATGTTCTAGCATTGAAGAAGATCCAACAATGATAGACGTTGTCCAGAATTGTGTTCAGGGTGATGATGACTATGGCGAGAGAATACCTTCCTAGTTAAGAGGGAGTGTTGATGTAAATGTAACTTCGGAATATATTCAATTGTATTTTATATTGATATTATTATTGTATTTTATTTGTACCTCCGACAGAGATGTTTTTCCCTCCCGTCGGAGATGTCATTATTACATTTGGTCATGCAAAGTCATTGAGGTAAAACCTGCATTGTAAGTCGGGACAATAGATCCCCTAGAGTCAAATGTAATAGGGTTATTGAGTGTTCCTAGAGAAGTCGACCCAGTCAGTTTCAGTTGAGGCCGACCTAGTTTAGAAAAAGGTCAAGTTAAAAGTAAAGTATAAATAGAGAGCCTTGCTCTCTCATTTGGACACACTACTCACTCACACAAGTTCGCATAGCAAGGGAGAGAGGACAAGTTCGCTAGTGGAGAAATAGAGAAGCTGCAGAAGACATATTTTGGGTTTTCCACTTTTGGCTTGATATTGTATTAGTGACGAAACTATCTTTGAGGAAGTTGCGAGGTTTTCTCCTTTATGGTTTCCCCGAGGAAAACTATTGTGTCTATTGTGTTTTGTTGTGCTTGTTATTCTTTCAGTTAAAGATCCTAGATAATATTGAATTAAAGTAGAAAAACTAACACTTGGCCCCCATGAGAACCCTCTATTGTGCTACAGATGTGGGGTCGTGACATCCTCCCGCACCTAATTTGTTTCCAGCCCAAAAATGACTCTTTCGATTTGCTCTTGGTACGATAGTGGCTCCTAGATTCTGCTCCCCCCACTCCCGAATCAAGTCTTCATACTTCCACAAAGGTTCCTTTCATTCCCAATTGTTCTCATCGTCTGGCAAACCCTTCCAGCTGACCATGTACTCATGCCAAGTTTGACTTCCATGCTTCACAAAGCAACTAGCAAACACTCTTTCCACTTTTTGTTCTGGTCTGTCCAAGATCATGGCAGGAGCACGGGATGGTTTCACCCTACTAGGATCGTCTTCATAAATACAGGAAGGTTTCAGGTGACTTATGTGGACAACAGGGTGATAGTATTTCAAGTGATCCGATAGCCTCAACCTGTACGTAACCTCGTCGATCTTCTCAAGTATCTCAAAGGGACCTTCAAACTTCCACATCAGCACACTTGCCTACCCATCAAGTGGTTTGAACTGCTCCTTCCCCAACTTCAGAAGGACTTGCTCACCAACATGAAACTCTAACTCTCATCTCCCTTGGTCTGCCCATCGTTTCATCCTCTCGACTGCTTTTGTAAGTTGGATGCACGCCCTTTCCACTCTGTCTTGCCATCCTTTCATGAATCCCATGGTAGTAGGATTCTTCCCACATAATCCTTGCACAACAATATGAGGTGCCATCGGTTGTTTCCCTGTAGCCAACTTGAATGGACTATACCCTGTTGCTGAACTCTTCTGCATGGTGTAGCTGAACTGCGCTGCATCTAACAAGTCTGGCCAATACGATTGATCTGAGCGCACGTAGTGTCTCAAATAACCTTCCAGCAAACTGTTAATCCACTTTATCTCCCCGTTGGTCTACAGATGGTATGTTGAACTCATCAACAACTTGGTTCCAACAAGTTTGAACAACTCTGTCCAAAACCGCCTAGTGAACCTTGTATCCTTGTCTAACACAATGCTCATCAGGAGACCCCACAATTTCACAGCATTTCTAAAGAACATCTTCACAACATCTTCTGTTGAACATGGCACTTTCGTTGGAATGAAAGTGGCATACTTGAAAAATCGATCCACCATGACCAAAATTCCGTTCAACTCTTGTGCCATCGACAACTGAGTTATGAAGTCCATGGGCACACTTTCCTAAGGCTTCTCCGACACCACCAAAGGTTGAAGTGCACCGACTTGCATCTTGTTGTTTGCTTGTCTTGCTGGCACAACAAGCAAGTCTTGACATACTCCTCTACGTCACATTTGATATGCTCCCAATGGTACCCACGCTCTAGTAAAGCCAAAGTTCGTTGATACCCGAGGTGTCTCACCCACAATGAGTCATGACACTCTCGCAACAATTCCCTCTATAGGCTTGAAGTCTTAGGAACATACAACCATCTACGAAAGTACAGCAAACCGTCCTCTAACCAAAACATCTGAGTTTTGACTTCCTTCACCTGCTTCATAATGCTCAAGGCAACGTGGTCACCTTCCAACGCTCTCTTAATCTTTTCTCACAAGTTTGAGAACACATGTGTGACTTCCATCTGGAAACTTCTCATTCTCATCATTCTCTTCCAAGGCAGCCAGTTGTGCCTTCCTACTCTATGCATCTGCAATTGCATTCATCTTGCCTGGTTGATACTCAATGGTCATGTCAATCTCTGCCAAGAAGTCCTAACACCTTTCCTGCTTAGGTGACAACATTAATTGTGTTACGAAGTAGCTCGTCGCAACGTTGTCCATCTTCACTATGAACAACTTACCTAACAAGTAGTGTCTCCATATTGCAAGCAATGCGCAACTGCAGTCATCTCCTTCTCATGAACAGGATATCACCTTTCCCGATCTTGTAGCTTCTTGCTTTCATAAGGAACCAGGTGACCTTCCTGCATCAAGACTCCTACAATTGCGAAGTCGGAAGCGTCAGTCTGCACTTCAAACGACTTCTCAAAGTCTGGCAGCCTCAACACTGGTGTCATGGCAAGTCTGCGCTTCAATTCACAGAACGTTGCCTAACACTTCTCTGTCCAATTCCATGATTTGTCCTTCTTCAACAAATCACTCAAGGGTGTTTCAATCTTAGAGTAGCCTGCGACGAACTTGCAATAGTAATTTGCAATCCCCAGAAAGCTTCTTACTTCATGCACAGTCCTCAGTTCCTCCCAATCCTCAATGGGCTAAATTTTTCGTAGGGTCCATGCGAAAGCCTCTCTAACCAACCCAATGGCCAAGAAAGGGGATTTCAACATGCCCAAACATGCACTTAGACTTCTTAAAAAACAGTTGATGTTGCCTCAACTCATCAAAAACTTCTGTCAAGTGCTTCTTGTGCTCTTCAATATTCTCATTGAACACCACGATGTCATCTAGATAAACAACAACAGACTTGTCCAAAAATGGCATGAGCACATCGTTCATGAGATTGCAAAAGGTTGTTGGAGCATTACACAACTCAAAAGACATCACCAAGAACTCGTAGCTCCCATACCTCGTCACGTAGGTCGTCTTCCACTCGTCTCCTTACACAATCCTCACTTTATAGTATCTCTTCCTCAAGTCTAACTTCAAGAAAAAAAATTCCTTGTCCAACTTATCAAAATAGTGTGCTGCCAATGGCAAATGATACTGGTTCTTAATGGTCTGCTTGTTCAACGCGCGGTAGTCCAAGCAGAGTCTCAATTCTGGGGTGTCCTTCGTTTGAAAGAGGACCGGTGCGCCATAGGGAGACCTTGAAGGTTTGATGAAGCCAGACTCTAACAGCTCTGTCAATTACTTCTTCAATTCCTCTAACTCTGGTCCTAACAGTCAACAGGCCTAGACCCTGGCTCAAGCTCAATACAGTGGTCAACGGTGCGCCTAGGTGGGAGTCCCTTAGGCAAATTATCGAGCATCCGAACCTCATACTCTTCCAACACGCCGACAAGTTATGAAGGAACATGTGTCCCCATTTCTTCCTCTGTCACTTCACCAAGCAATGCTGCAACATAGAGTTGCAAATCCAAACATCAAGCTACTTTCTTCAAACTTGTTATAGACACCAACTGCACCTTTCCTTCTACTCTTCTTGCCATTGTACGCACAACGCAAGGCTTCTATCCCTCCAATATCACCAACTTGTCAACAAATGGCATGAGAACCGCCTTGGCTCTCCACAAAAAGTCCTGCCCCAAGATGACATCAAAATCATCCAACTACACCACTGTGAAGTTCACACGTCCTTTCCACTTTCCCAACTGTATGTGAACTTTCTTGAAACTCGTTATAGAAACCAACTGCACCTTTCCTTCTACTCTTCTTGCCATTGTGCACACAACGCAAGGCTTCTGTCCCTCCAATATCACCAACTTGTCAACAAATGGCATGAGAACCACCTTGGCTTTCCACAGAAAGTCCTGCCCCAAGATGACATCAAAATCATCCAACTAAACCACTATGAAGTTCACACGTCCTTTCCACTTTCCCAACTGTATGTGAACTTTGGATGCAATCCCAGCTGATGTCTTTGCATTAGAGTTTACAGCCTTGGCTAAAGCACTACAAGGCTGATCTCTAAGTCCAAGCTCACCGGCCAACTCCTTCCTCAAGAATTTGTGAGAGGCAGAATAGTCAACCAAATCCTACACAAGAAGGGGTTAGATTTGCAAAATATTGATGAGGATTAGTACAAAGAAAAACCTCCCTCTCTGCAAGAACTTCAATTGAATCCAACATAAAACCTTATCCAAGATCCAATCCAATGTGACAATCGCATTCTTCCAATGGCTCAAGAGAAGTAACATGGACAATGCTAGCAAAATATGATCTCTAATAGATAAGCACAATAACAAGATAAATACCACACATTCACAGGAGAGAAACCCTTAGACAAAATTTGCTCCAAAGAAAGATATATCAATTAAGCTCCAAAAGTGTGAGAGATCCAAAAATCCAACCATGAGATGAAATGAGGAAGTAGCTCTCAATTTATAGGAGAGGCTAAAACTTCTTTTACAAAAAAATATTCATTATTTCCTAAGATCTAGCCTAGGGGGGGTAAAGTAATACACAATCCCCACTTCAAGCAACTAAATCCTAAAAATACACCATAAAAGGTGGTCAAAAGCCACTTGTACATTCATGAGATACATGGGACCCCTCAATGAGGGGGGATGCTTCCAACAAGCAAGGGAACAAGTGCTAGGATTATGCCACATGGCCTCCAAAGGCACCTTCAAAGAATATGCTCCAAGAAATGTCCACAAGACCAACTCAAATCCCTCTCCAAAGTGGGGTCTTCAACCAATTAAATGCTCCAAGCAACCAAATGATGTCTGCATGATCCTCCAAAGGCTTCCTTAAGGATTACTTGTCCACCAAGCAATGTCCAAAAGGGGGGTTGAAACCCTCATTGTTGTTCACAAGGCATATGAACCACTCAAATCATGTCACATGGAAGATGAACCATATCAAGCTATGTCCACTTGGGCGATGAACCAATCACATGTATGCCCACAAGGCAACCAACCAAGCCCTCAAATCATGCCCACAAGGCATATACACCATGTCTACAAGGAGATGAAATACTCTTAAGTGTACACCTAACAACCACATCCAATATTAAAAAAAGGGGCACTCCACATGTTTGTCCACACTCAAACTAAAACAAGCCTTTCAAATAACCTTAAAGCCAAAAGATCCAAGGGTTTCATCAAAATAACACTCCAACAAGAGACCATTCCATCCAAAATGTAGCATATATGTCATCTACTTCATATCAAATGATGGAGATATTTCATTTAATGGCCAAAGCTAGGAAAGGTGCGCTGAGGCATGGCTGTTCACCCAATCTACAAGCAGAAACCGCTCTTCCAAGGCTAACGGATGCCTGCAAATCTCCTCTAGGGCTGTGGATCCTCCTCTACAGGGAAAGAGAAGACTGTTGCTGCATAAAAATACCCTAAAACGGCCTCAGACATGCTCAGCCCCAATATTTAGGACTGTGATAGGGTATGGCCTGCTCCAGATGCTGAGTTTCAACCATGCTGATACTGCTATGACCTCCAAAACCACCCAGATTGGAAGATTATTGCTGTTTGAGGCTGTTTCACTGCTGGAATTGACCTAACTCATCACTTTGAGGTTCAGAACAGCCCCATATTTGCTCTTTACCATTGTTTTGAGGCTAAGAGATGCCCAGGTTTGAATTAACTTCTTCTTTGCAACCTTTCTCATGTACAAGCTTGCCCAGAAATTGGAAATCATCCATCTTACTGCTATCTTAAGGCTGCTACAGGTCTGATTCGGGCTGCTGTAGGTGGAAGAAGGATCCATACTGCTGTAATAACCTCTACAGCACTGCTGGTTAAAGAACTGTTTTAAGGTTGTTGAAACTTGATACTTCAAAGGAGTTCCCAGATATACTTCTTATGCTGTTTGCAATCCTATCATGTGTTAAAAATCAGCCCAGGCCTGGTGGCAGTGCTCTATTTGCTGTAATGATGCAGACCTTCAAAATTGTCCTCAGCATTTGTCAAAACTTTCTCTTTGATGCCGTTATCTGCCCAACACTGCTGTTTAGGCACTGTTTTAAGGAAATCATGCCCAGAATTGATCTTTAGGACTTTTCATGCCCAGAACAGCTCCTAGAATTTGCCCACCTTTGCATTAGGGCACACCCACACAAATATGAGGGTAATAGATGCAAGGACCTCTAAGGGCAATAATTGTAACTTTATTATAATGAACATAGAAATAGCATTCTCAATACTTATAAGAACCATATCCCAAGAAATAAAAATTTACCAATGACATTTGTAAGCAGATCAACCCTATAGAATAAATACTCGTATGCCCTGTATTGTAGACAATTAATAATGCATTTAAAACCCATTTCTTGGCAAACCATCAAGTATTTTCTTCTATGTTTTCATATTTTTGGTGGTTGCTTTAACAGCTTAGTTTGGAAAAATTCAGAGAAACGATTGTTAACTTATATGATACATTAAGCTTGCAAAAATGTTGAAAGAAACGATATTAGAAAATGCAAAAGAGGTTTGGTTATTCCCTAGATTCCAGTTTTCTAGATTGATTTCATGTGGGCTAAAAATAAGGTTTCCCAATATCTTAAGACTTAAGCATCTACAAAAGTTAGACAAGTCAAAAACATATGTTCCTGAATGCTAATGTGTACTCTGCAGATATCTCAAGACCTATACAGTGTCCTAGAGCTTCTAATAAATCATCAAGGAGAGAACAAAGCAACAAAATGTGAGCATACAGTACCATACTAGAAGAGACTTACAACAGATAAGAAAAACGTAAAAAGGCATTCCCCTAATGCAAATATTATAAACATCCACACATACCTGACAAGTGCAACGAATCCTGTTGGAAAGATGTTCTTTGTCTACACAAAATATGGTTAGATATCAATAAGTAACTAATCAGGTTAACAAGAATTGAAAGAAACTTAAAATATTTTTTATATCATTAACAATTGCCATTTTTACCACACTCGCATGTATATGATAAGACTCCAAATAAAACATGAATACTATGAGTCATCAAATAAAGATAATCAAATGTTTTTGCAAAAGGGTAAGCATTGAAGAGATGTCGGACAGACAAAACATTGAATCTCTTTAGATTCCCAATTGGAAAAACCAGTTCTTGAACTATGACATGTGGTTCTTCCTTTACCTTGTTAAAAACTTAAAAATAATGCTTGTTTGAGATGCCACACGTTTTGAACAATTTCACAAATTAAATGCAATAAGCTGGACAAGAAAAAATATTCCTCAAGTCACACTTATTACATTTATCACCATGCTACCCTAAATTTAGGTTTTTGGATATTAGAAAATCTAGTACCTGTTACCCCTCAAATATGTAAGGGCATTATGAGACTTTTTTCCAGCTATGCAGATCTGAAAGTAATCTTTGGTGAAGGAACAAGCTGGATATCTTGTATTTGTGTGTCGATGCTGTTATAAAAAAAGGGATTGGCTGCCAAATTGACATGCCTTGCAATCAGAACTGAACTGGATCTGCGTCATCTGACACAGATAGTATAGTCTGGTATTCCGCCTCAGTAGAACTAAGTGGCATGGTATCACCAAAGGACACAATTTGAGACGGACTGGGTACTACCCAAGGGTCACCTGACTCTTGGGATTGTTGCACCATGGATGAAATCATGTTAACGGTAGCAACTTGCGGCGGAGGGGCAGGAACGGGCATAGCGAAGACTCCCATGAGTGAAGAATCTTTGAACAGTCCTACTCTAACATCTTCATAGTGAAGTTTTGAATGTCCCAAAAGAGGAACATTATGGGCCCAGTTGTCATGGATATTTGGGGCACTATATTCGAGTTGGTCTATGGGAAAATTGTACTAAGCGAAAGACTGGAGAACTAACAGCAGTCATAGCGTAAAACCAGTTTCGACCAAGTAGCAAATTATAATCCAAGGGTGCGTCTACCACCTCCACATGGATGGAAACGGTTTTGACCCGCAGTTCTACGGCTAACGAAGGTAAAAGTCCATACGGTTGAAAACCGCAACCGTCGAAAGCTTTAAGTGTGGTAGGATATTGGTTGACTTCAGGAGAAACTATGGCTCTCCAGCAAGATAACGACATAATGGACGTAAAGGCACCTTCATCCAAAACAATACGATGGATGCTTCTCCCACAAACTGTGGTATTAATTTGAAACACAAGCTGGTGGGACAATCTTGTTTTAAATATTCTAGATGAAACATGATGGAATTTGATGTTTCTGGATCCACGGCTCCAAGAGCTGACAAAAGGGTTATACGTTGACTAGGGCAGTGCTGCAGAACCTCGAGAGTTGACATGGCACAAGGTGCTTGAGCCAAATCCTCAACAATATTATAGTTTTAAGTGGTGCAAGCACTTGGATTAAATGTTGCATTTCGAATGGTGTCCTTGGGTGGGCGCAATACCATGTCAGCAACAGGTTTCTCTATTTGAAGGAGGCCTGAATAAGGGGAAGAAGCAACGGATGTGGAGGTGGAAGTCTTGTTCATAAGTCCATCACTCCATTTCTATTATAAAATGCAAGTTGCCAAATGGCAAATAGTAATATCCAAAATCAGCCTTTATATATGAGGCTACAATGCTACATATATGAAAATGTGAACTGTCAACACATAAATGATAACTATAACATGGCAAAAGCTAGTAAAAACTAAAGACTCAAAGAGTCAAAGACTAATAGTAAATACTAATAGTCATCATCCTGATCATCATAGTCTTCCTCAAAAATGGAACAAGATGCATGCTCAACGAAGGAATGTGGATTGGAGGAAGAAATTCCAACTCCACTTCTAGGTTCATCAGCAATATTCAGTGCAGCAAGAGAGATGTCCATGTCAGCAGTTTCTGGTTCCACATCCCAATCTTTACAAGGCCCCGAGCTATATTCTGGACCACTACGAGATGCAAGGTGAAGGTTGGAGTGCACATAAACAAGATCCTCAACCTTTTGTGAACCCAACCTATTGCACTTCACAGAATGAATAAATCCATAGGTGCTCCAATTCCTTTCTGTTGATAAAGAGCTTGCCACTTGTGAAAGAATACGAATGGCAAGGGTCTGCAAATGTACACCATTTGCTCCATGACAGATCCACCACCTAACTGGATTCATGGTGGTTCTTTCATCCGATCCTACAGCAAAACTAGCAAATTCTTCCTTCACCTCCCTATGTAGATCAACTGGAAACATTCTCATAAGAGCTTTTTTCACTCCATTGGCCACCTCTCTATCCTTATGTGGAGCCTTCCACTTCCCATTGCTTTGAGCAATGAGGTCTTCATCATAGAATCTCGGGTTTAAGGCATGTGTTAAAGTGTGAAGTGGAGTGTTGAAGTTGTTCCACCTGAGGTTGTGAGAAAACAAATCAACATGAGAATAGTAAAAGACCAAAAGTAAAACAAATCAGCAATAAAAAAACATTTATAATGAAAGACTAAGTAGAAACCAAATGAAAAATCAGGAATCAGTATTAAAGTGTGAAGTGGACGACCTCTCAACCATGATTTTCTGCACTAAATCAACAAACTGAGCATCAACAAATAATAACTGAGGACTCTCTTGTGAAATGATTTCCATAGTTTTCTCAACCATGGTGTCCATGCCATCATATACCTCTCCCAAGAAAGGTTGGTTTGTGTCAGCACTGCGGAGAAGCTCAAACTCGGGGCCTGTGAACTTGAGCAAGAAATCTATCTTGCTCCACCATTCCTCACCAAGGCACAACATGTGCACCATAGTTCCCTGCTTTGAATCTGCCTACCTCCACTCAGCCCAAAGTTGACTCACCACCATAGAAACTAATGGTTGCTTAACCTCAATGAGGCGACGCAACATGATGAAGTTGGAGGCAAATCTTGTCTCAGCAACTTTTAACAACTCCAATTTGGGGTATTCTCGAAATATTGCTCGAGACTGGTGGTGGTTGGTGATGAATTTAATTATCTCCCTTGCTTTCCCTGTTAGTTCCTTTATCCATGGAACTTTGTTGTCAATTTCTTCTAAGATCAAATTTAGATTATGGACAATGCATGGTGTCCAAAAAATGTGGTCATACTTGCTCTCAATAATTAGACCCGTAGCTTTGCAAACCGATGCATTATCCATGATAACTTGCACCACCTTACTAGGCCCTATTTGCTCAATAACTTTCATTATAACATCAACAATAAAAGGAGTGTCCTTTACCTCCCTTGAACAGTCTTCATCCTTTAGGAACATTGCTCCTTTTGGTGAAGTGGCAATAATATTTATCAATGGTCTCCGCCTAGTATCTGTCCATCCATCAGAGACAATGGTAACACCAGAGCTACCCCAAGAAGCACGAATAGGTGATAGAACATCCTCCAAAAGCTCCTTCTCTTTTTTACGAGATCAGTTCGTACTTTTTCATAGTTGGGCCCCTTGAACCCTTTGGGAGCAGTGTTAATTGCCCTGACCATGTCTTGCCAATAAGGAGAACGAACCACATCGAAGGGGATACCACAAGCATAAAGGGCTCTAGCCACTCTTGTTTTAGCTTCTTCCCTCCCTGAACATTCACCATTTTCGCTATCATGTTGTCTTGAATTGAAGGAGAAGGACTATTACTAATTTTTTATGCATGTCCCTGTGTTTGACTCTGAGTTGCCTTCCTCTTCCTTGCTTCCAGCACAATCCTTGGCTCCATGGACGGATCTTGACGTGTGGCATTATTAAGCTCATCATGTCTTCTTTTAACCCCATTAGCCTCTTGTTGTTTGTTACGATGGTACCAGCACCAACATACCTGCAGAGGTGCCCCAGGGAGAGGGTGTCTTTTTTTTCTAACCATGAGGGGTGTTTAGCCAGCTTATTCTGAGGTGGGGTTATGACCAGACACTCCGGTTTCTCCTTTGGAAGTACTATGGCTTAATGGCATCGCTGACTGCCTCATAAAAGGGTTTGAAACCCTGAGGTTGGTGTCCGGGGCTTCCAAGGGTGGGTCACTGGGTCACATGACCTCGACCTTGTTTTATCACTCTAGAGGCAGGCTCTTCAGCACTGAGGCATATACTCATCCTTCAGAGCACCTCCAACACCCTCCTGGCCCTCCAGTTCACCAGCGCCCTCTCTCTGGGCCCTCCTACAGAGGATGACACCATCTTCCTGGGCAGACTGTAATGCTTGATAGGGGGGGTATTAAGGGTTTTTCATCACTGTTGAGGTTAGTTGGGGCATGACGACCCCCCCCCCTACGCAGTCTAGCCTTAAGTTTGGTCAAAATTGGCCTTGTTCAGCCATTTTGCTCATGTTTGGGTCAAATCTGGGAAAAAACACCCAATTTACCCACTTTTATCATTATTTTATATTATTTTTGTTTTAATTTTAAGTTGACATTTTTAATATTAAATTGACCTTATTTTATGTAAAAGTGAGTGTGAGATCATATAAATTCAATCTCCTCACTTCATTTTCATCATCAACTTTTGGGATAAGATCATGATATCTGCTATTTGCCCTAACTAGGGCTCTTTGAAGGGATGCACTCCTTAATGAAGGTTATTTTGCAAGTTTGAAGCATTTCTTGGAAGTTTTACTATTGTTCATGCCATTGCTAAGGTGAGGCTAGAGTTGTTTGCTTAACACATGCACTTGGAGGTATCTATACTTTTGGTTTGATGTCTCTTAGTCAATTTGTATGAAAGTGATACTTGTTAGGGTTGAATGGAAGCCATTGTTGCTTCATTTTGTCTTGATTAGCATTTCATTTTTGTCTTTGATCATCATTGCATTCAAGCTTGAGCTTTAGGTCTTCAAGTTTTGCTAGGCTAGGTCTCCTTAACGAATATCAGAGATTGTTGAGGTTAGCCCTAGTTGCTAAGCTTGCCAAGTACCATCTCAAAGAGGGTAACTCCTCTCATTGATGCCCTAGGGTTGGGTAGATAGTTTTCTCTTGAAACCCTAGGTTGTTCATCTACTTCTAACCTAATTTTCTGAGTTTTGTACATTTTTGTAAATATTATTGTTAGGTTAAACTTGCATTTTCAAGGTAGAATTAGGGTTAGATTTAGGTCTGCAATTTTATGACAAAAACCCTAAAAATTTAAAAAAAAAAAAAATTTGCATTTCTTGGCCTCCCTAAAATTTCGGCCCTTCCTCCTATAATTTCGGCCTGCCCTATGTGTCCCTAAAAATCGTAGAGCAAAATTTTAGGAGCCCTAAAAATCTCAAAATTATTAAAAACTCCCTAAAAAAACCCTAATTTCTAAGTTTTGTCCATATTGTAAATATTATTTTTAGCTTAGTTTTTGTGATTGTGTGCTATTTTATGGTTGAAATTTTGTTCAAAGGAGGTCTATAATTCACATGTAACAAGGTCTGGAACTTACATTTTCTGGATGTTTTTACTGTGTTAAATTTCTGGTGCTAATTTACAAACATTAATAACACACTACCTCACTGTCAGACAGTACAAAGGCCCCTCATTTCAGTGCTAAATTTTAATATTATTTACAAGGTTGAAGGTGTGTTGATTGTGATCTTATTGCAATAAATAAGAGGTCGGTATTTGATATATCAGATTGGATAAATGAATGTGAGCTTGCTGGTTGAACCATGGAAGGACCAATACATTTTACTACTGGTACAGATTGATATACTGTGTTGATGGTGGAATAGATGAACTTTTAATACTTGATGAACTGAGTTGGATTTTGAAGTATTTTCCATGTTGATTGAATTGCTACATGACTGTGTTCTTAACTAAGTTATTAACTGATGTATCTTACTGCTGTGGCAAATGTGTGAATATAAGTGATTACACTCTTTTCTTCATGGTCATTGAAGCTACTGGTCACAAATACTGCTGCTGCTATACTGTATCTCTTGCTTCACACACAGATCTGAAATATCCTACAGCTGTACCTACTGTATAAGGGGTCTAAGAACTCAGTATTAATTTGTGTTTACAAGGCAATGCCATGTACAATTTTATGTGCTATTGGTGAATCTTAGTGGATGAACTTGCAAATCTGAATTCTAGATATTGCAGGTCTGATATTTCAGTTACATACAGTAAGCTGAGACTTTGTCTTTGATGACCAAATGCTACTGATTACTGAATGTTAGTGTTGATTGTTTCATTATGAAGAAGTCTTCTAACTGGATGATTGATGCTAATATAAACCTATGATTATTTTACTGCTGCAAATAAGTCCAACGAAGCATACATTAAATTATTCTTTTTGGCCATACTGGAGGTATTTGAATATCTGAAGTTAATTTAATATCTTGACATATGTACGATGCCGAGGAAGGTGCTATTTCGTTAAGTTGTTGAGGTCTTGGGATTGATTACATTCACTTATACACTTTTATGATAAATGTTGGTAATTCATATCTTCTACGTTAAGGATTGATCCTTTCCATAATTGATGGCTTCCATTGATGCATCATTCACTTGCTTTTGTCCCGCTCATTGACTCCATAAAGGCATTGATCAAACTAACAATCGCATAGAGCATATAGTCTTTTTGTTGCATTAGTGTCCTACAAGATAATCAAAAGGGTCCTTCCCCTTGGAGGTTCCGACACTCCAAAGAAGTTAGAATCGTGATCGAGATGACATTGGGTCACAGTTCTTATATTTGATTACTAGGAGCTAGCCCTGCTAGTTTGCCCGGTAACACTGTTCATTCTCAAACTTCCTCCTTTCCCCTAGATCACTTGTTTTCATGCAACTATCAACCCCTTTTCCTATTTCATGCAAAAAATGCGCCCTCACTCTTGGGTAAGAGCCCTTATGCAGGCCATTGCAAAGCGTGCAACGCCATTCCAATGAACCACCACCTGGAATTCTTGCAATCTTCTTAACATGCCTCCATAATGGGTAATAGTCAGCCCTTTTGTTGGGCTTAGGCAGTGGAGGAAAAGTGGCTTCTCCATTGGCAGCTATTACTTATGCAAAAAAAGAATAAAGTTGAAAACAAATTAGCATTAAAAATTTTTAAAAGGAAGCATAAACCAAATCAAAAAACACCAAAACCCTAAAAGATTGCTTGTTCCTCACCACTAAACACCAAACTGTGACTGGTGCTGCCCTAAAATGCCACAAAACTGGAAAATCAGTTTGTTGTAGCTGCCTAAAAATGGTTGTTGTAGTAGCAAATCGATGGTAAAAACTGGAAAATCAAATGGTTGTTGTAGCAGCAAATCGATGGACCCGCCCTCTACCTGCAAAATACATCAATGCAAAGGAATTGTTTCTCAAGAGGCAAAAGGTTGTAGCAGACTGTTTACATGCTTCCTCAAATAATGCTCAAATCGTGTTCTTGGAACTCACCTTATGGTCTTCCTAAAGTAGTCATCGCTTGCTCAATGCATTTTGTCTTTGTGATGATATGAAGTTAAATCTTCAATTTATAAAAAACAATTCCTTCCTAAACCCTAATCGACCTTACTAAACCAGAGTTAACTGACTTAACTCGTGAAGAAGGCACCGGAAATGTTTTTTGGGCTCGGACGACCTTTTTTCGATTTGGAAACGTGGCATACAGAGTGGGGTTGGCTGTTTCCTGCAACAGAGTTTGGAAGAGGTTCATACGTCTATGATCTGGTCGTCAAACCGATCGTCTCGTTACACATAAACTGATAAAAGCATCCTCTTTCGGGAATGCATCCCCATAGTGAGGATGATTTGCATTGCCCCCATGTGGGGGGTTGGTGTTGTGTGCAACCATCTGTTGTTGTTGCGGAGGGAAGGGATCAATCAATACTTCCAAGTGGGAGGGACCTTTCACAAACTTATTGACTTCCTCACGGTGAGGACAGTCTTTAGTGTAGTGGTCACCTTCACATATCAGGCATGGAAACTTTGCCTTCCTCGTAGGTTTGTTTTCAGCATCGGCTTCTTGAGCCTTGGGGTTCTCCTGCTAGTTGGAAGGCTTTCTAGATTTTCCTTTCTTATTTTTCTTCTTACCTCGAGACGATGGAGATGAAGAGGATTGAACCATGTTTACCTCCGAGGTTTGAGCAGGAGAGGAAGTGGTTTTGGTGTTTCCAACAGTCTGGTGCGGAGCCGGAGTGGAGGTAGATTGAGTATGTTTCCCAGTTAGTTGAGGTCTAGACTGTGCCTTCACGGAACCCACGATGCCATCGGCAGGAGGTTCTATAGAAGGTCTTGAAGGGTCGCTTGTCGGGCGAAGAGCATTAGGGATCAAGTCGTATAACGTGTCGGATTGAGAAAAAACCAAAACCAAATATTGGGCACAACTAATCGCCTGCTCCTCCATTACAGCACCTCCCATGGCAACATCCCTAGCTATTGATGGCAATAATGACTTTGTGAACCAATCAGCTAATAATTGGTTTGGGATGGTAGCTTTAATTAATCTACACCTCCTCCTCCACTCATGTATGTGATCAAAAATGTGAGTGGATGTGGATTGTCTAAGTGAAGTTAAAATCTCAGTACCAGTCTCGTACCGGATTGGTAGTTGAAAGTGTGTCAAAAAGGCCATGGCCAAGGAGTTGAAATCTTCAAATAAATGTCATGGCAATTCAATATACCACTTAGCTGCAATACTAATGAGGGTCCTTTGAAAAAACCATAAACAAATGGAATCATCCATTAAAGAGCTCGACGAACAACATAGATGATAAGTCATCACATGGTTGTTAGGGTTCTCACCAAGTTTCCCGTCAAATTTGGGAATGTCCAATGGGAATTTGGCAGGTATGGGAGGCCAAAACTCGGCATGTTGATGGGATCGTTCATCAACCTCAACAAATATGGCAGATCCAAAGTAGCCAGAAAGGGTAATTGTCAATTCGGTTGGGGATACTGGTAATACTGATAAGGCATCGGAATACCAATAGGGCTTAAGGTTGGTTGGGATGGGTAATTGTAACCTGTTGGTCCTCCCATATACTGATTTTGGGGGAATTAGGGTGAAGGCACCATGGGGTTCATAGGTTGGAAAGGCAGGCCTCCTTGCAAAGGGATACCTGTCTGATTGGGTTGACCCCATGGAACATTCATCGCTCCTGGATATGGTAATCCAGTATGAAGGGGAGTGGTGGTAGACGTGGGAGGATTGGGTTGGACAATTGGTACTCCCATAAATGGTTGGTTGCGAGCATAATTTTGCCCTAACATTGGTTGTTGTCACCAAGTTGATCGTTGCCCATAAATGAAGGGTTGATCCCTGAGTGCAAGTTGCCCCCCAGTCGTAGCTTGTCCTCCTAGCCCCTGGGTAAGATGTAGATGGATTTACCATCGGGGTAGTGGCAGGAATCGATGGGACAATTTGTGTAACTGCCATAATTGTTAGAGATAGTGGTATCTCGGGATGTCCTCCATGTTCAAATGCCTAGCATGGAGGTACACTTATTGGATAGGCATCAAGAGGAGGTAGAGGGTGAGATGCACTCTACCAACTAGCATGAATCCATTGGCAGATGCATGCAGACCTTTTCGGGGTGTTTTGCCTCATGCATGCATGAGTTTTGCATGTACAGTTGCTAATTAAAAATGCATGCAAAAGTGAGTTTTTGCATGCACTCATATTAGGTTTTTGGTAAACCTAATTGATCGGTGAGATGTTATAAGGAGGCAGGAGATCACCGGCAGAGGTTGCTCAACAAACTAGTTAAAGAGAGATCAGTCAGAGTCAAGAGGGTGCATAGTGCATGCAGAGGGTGACTTTCTGAGAGAGAGAGAGAGAGGAGCTTCTACAGTAGGGAGAGTGAGGGGATCTGAGTTGTATCAGACCTCATTTGATCAGAGGCACTTGGCTTCCAAATACTGGATACTGTGAGCTGAGAGAGCTCAATAGTGAGGTTTTATATACTGTTCAGAGAGAGGACGACTTGCAACTGTGGCAAGGTGCACTTCCTGAGCAGAGGAGAATGTTTTGCACCCAGATTGAGGCTAGAGCAGTTGAGATCAGCAAAGTAGGTCTTCTTCATTGTGTGAAGAAGATCTGTGACTATTAGAGCTTAGATTGGCTGAGATCTGAGCGAGAACGTGTTTCCGGCAGTTGGAGAGGGCATACTTCTACATGCAAAGCTGCAAGGGTGCATCAGACTTTGAGCAGAGCAGGCTACCATTCCAGACAAAGCAGATCAGGGCATTTGAGTATAGGGGGAGATAGTACATCCTAAGACGGGCAGAGTCGGATCTTTAGAAGGTTCAAATCCAAACTAACGACAGTGGGGCGCATTACTCAAGAGCAGTAGTTGTAGCTGCTACAGATCTGGGGTTATTCTAACCCGTCAAGTTTGGTTATTTGTTTCTGAAGAACTATATGTACTAAATCTATTCTTACTTTGCTCTAGGTTCGAGAAAAAAGAAAGCCTCACAGAAAGTTGGTTTTCCCGTTTGGGGTTTCCAAAGTATATCTTGAGTTATTGTGTGATTGTTGTGTATTTCATTGATGGAAGTGTTAAGAGATCTATAGTATTTGTATCATAAGCAGTGTAGTCTCACTTGCCAGAAACTTGCGAGTCTTGCCGAGTCTGGTCGAGTGAGCTACCAACCGGTTAATCACAGCATGCTCGGTGCCCTAACTCGACACTCGCCTAAACTCGCATAAACCCGTCAAACTCGCCATACTCGCCTAAACTCGCCGCGAACTCGTCCCTCTTTCCCATCCCCCGTGGCGGATGACTCGGCCGATAGTTAACTGTTTTGGCGCGAAAATTTGGAGGGAAAACACACGCAAAGCCTTTAAGAAGGCGTTCCAGTGCTCCTCCATTCACAGCGACTGTCCACTGGAGATTATTATCGTGTTGGTTTGTAACTTTGTTTAGAGTTCGCGTTAGTTTCATTCACAGTGAACCACAACCAGGCTAGCACTTTAGCGACTGTCCATGGGTTGCAACTGTCCACGGGTAGCACTTCAGCTATTGTCCACGGGTTGCACGAAATAACACTTCAGGGTTCCAATTCTGCTACGGGTTCCAGTTCTGCGCACGGGTTTCAGTTCTGCTACGGGTTCCAATTCTACTACGGGTTCCAGTTCTGCGCACTTCAGGGTTCACGGGTTCCAGTTCCAGGCTTGCACGGGTTCCACCATCCACCCACCAGCGACTGTCCAGACTCCACAGGTTGTTGCATTTCACAATCTCATTTTTTAATTTATTTATTTTAAATTTGTATTTGTATTTTAATTTTTAGAATGTAAAATTTTATTTGGAAATGTTCTTTATTTAAATGTTTTTGTTATTTAAATTTTGTTGGCATTTTGTTTTCGTTTCATCCCTTTTGCAGCCTGTGGAGGCTGCCATCATGGCCTCTCCACAGGCTGCCAAAGGCTTGAAACGAAAACAAATTGGAAACAAAATTTTAAAAAATTAATTTATGTTTTTTTTAAGATTTAATTTAAAATTTAAATAACATTGCCTTATTTAAAACATTTATTTAAGTTTCTGTTTTTAATTTTTATTTGTATTTTATTTTTTTATGTTTTTTTATTTAAGTTTTTGTTTTAATTTGTAATTTTTGTGTCTAGGCATGCCATCAAGGGCACAGCCTACAGGCCTGTTGGCCTTGATGGCATGCCTAGACACAAAAATTTAAAATTAAAACAAAAACTTAAATAAAAAAACATAAAAAAATTAAAATAGAAATGTTATGTTTTAAATTTCTCTACTCACGGTAGCCAAAAATGGGGTTTGCTAGTCTCTTGTGGGGCTATTTTACTTTGTTGTAGAACTATAACTCATCAAAATGACAGGTAGAAGTTATAGGTCTGTTTTGCTTCCTTCATTTTTTGTTGGTTTGATGCTTCAGCAGTTGACAACCGCCTGACAACTTTGATGACTCCTTGTGGTTCAGTTTCTTTTCTTTAGTTTATTTTTTAAATTAAAGATATTAACCCGTCTTTTAAGTGCATATGTCTCCTTGAATTTTTTTTGGAGTGCTGTCTCTTATATCTGCACACTTATGTTCATAAATGTCAAACAGTCAAAGGTCTTCAGTTTGTTGGAGTGTTAGTGTTCCACTTCTATTATAAATATCAATGTAGTAAGTCCATTATATGAGTGACTTTAACAATAGAATATCAGTGTGTTAGAACTTAGGAATAATTAATAAAAGGACATACTTCAAATCTGCAAGATATACTTGCTGAAACCTCCCAAAACAACCCTGATTTTTTCAATTAAGTTTTAATTTTTTGGTCTAGGAATGCCATCAAGGCCTTTATGGCCTTGATGGCATTCCTAGACCAAAAAATTAAAACGTAACATAAATAAAAAACATAAAAAAATTTAAATACAAATAAAATTTAAAAAACAAACAGAAATGGTTTTTTTTGTGTTTTTTTTAAGTTTTGTATAATTTTTTTGTTTTTGTGGGTCATTGGCAGGCCGTGTGGCAGCCTACACAGGCCTCCCCAGGGCTGTGGAGGCTGCATCACAGCCTGCCAATGGCCCACAAACACAATAAAAATTATATAACACTTAAAAATTAAAAAATACTGCTTTCAGATTTCATTTTAAAAAATACTGCTTTTAGATTTCATTTTATACTGGTTTCATTTTAATTTTTTTTTCCACTTTCAGATTGTCATCTATGGCGCCTAAGGGAAAACCTAGAAGGGCTCTTGATAAAGCATGGGAACATTGTGTCCGGGTGGTCCCAGGGCAAGACAATCAAGTCAAGTGCAACTACTGCCCAACGACTATGTATGGGGTCATAAACAGGTTAAAACACCACTTAGCTTGAGTTGTGTGCAAAGATGTCATAGTTTGTGATGGCTGCCCTGAAGAAGTCACAGCGGAAATGAATGCTACTTTGGAAAGCATCAAAGACCAAAATGTCAAAAGATCTAGGCTGAGGTTTGAAACTGCAGGGATGGGCAGATCTCCAATGGGACCCCCAGGTAGTTGTTCATCAAGTTTTGCACCAGGTGCTACCGCAAGTCCATCTATCACCTCTCATTTCTTCCTTCCTCCTACGACCCCGGGATCTCAACCAACCTTGGACAGCTTTAATGAAAGGAAACGGAAGGAGGCAGATATGGCAGTGAGGAGGTTTTGGTACCATGACAGCCTCTCATTCAACATTGCAAGGTCTCCATTTTATCAGCCCATGGTAGATGCTATTGCAAGCGCTGGCCCTGGATACAAAGCCCCCTCATACAGTGCACTTAGGGGGAAAGATCTAGATGAGGAGCTGCAGTGTGTCAAGGAATAGTTGGAGAGCATTAAAAGCTCATGGGAGTTTACAGGTTGCACAATCTTGTCAGATGGGTGGACAGATCAGAGGAATAGAACGATCATAAATTTTCTTGTGGCTTGCCCTAAAGGAACCATGTTCTTGAAATCTGTTGATGCATCCTCACATGTGAAAGATGCAAATCCAATATTTACATTGTTAGCAGAGGTTGTTGAAGAAGTGGGGGCCAAAATGTTGTCCAAATAATCACCGACAACGCAGCAAATTATGTGGCAGCAGGTAAATTGCTTTGTGCAAAATACCCTACTCTTTTTTGGACCCCTTGTGCTGCCCATTGTATAGATTTGATTTTGGAGGACATTGGGAAGTTGGAGTGGGTGCAAGATGTGGTTCATGAGTGCAAACAAATCACCAAGTACATTTATAACCATGCTTGGGTGCTGAGTCTTATGAGAGAGCACACAGAAGGTGAGCTCAGTCGCCCTGCTGTCACACGGTTTGCAACCAACTTTCTCTCCCTCCAAATCCTTCTTAATGAGTACCAAGCATTGAGACGGATGGTTAGTAGCAGGGGATGGATACATTATAAGGACAGCACAAAACCAGATGCAATGGCTATGAGCTTGTCTATCCGTAGAGATAGTTTATGGGAGGAAGTCACTGAGATTGTCAACATGACAGAACCACTTGTGAGAGTGTTGAGGATCATGGATGGTGACAAACCACCAATGGGGTATGTTTATGAGGGGATGGACAGGGCCAAAGAGGCCATCAAGGTCTTCTATAAGGGGGATGAATCAAAATATCTTCCTATATGGGATATTATTGAATCCAGGTGGGACAGGCAACTACATTCACCATTACATGTAGCAGGGGCATATCTCAATCCAAGCATATTCTATAATGAAGGGTCTAAAATTCAAAAGGATCCTGAGGTGATGAGAGGTATGATTATATGCATTGAGAGGATGTACCCCAATCAAGAAACTCAAGACTTGATCAATATGCAGTGAGATATGTACAAGGAATCATCTGGCATGTTTGGATTTAGCTCAACACAACGTCTCCGGGAGAAGAAAATGCCATGTAAGATTCAATTTGTAATTCGTTAAATTTTATCTTGCTAGTTTTATTTTTAAAGTTTGACATTGCAAAACTTGTAATCTTTGTTTTTTTTTATAATAGCCCAATGGTGGATAGATTATGGCGTTGCGGCACCACAACTACAGGAATTCGCCACCAGAATATTGAGTCATCCTTGCAGCGCTTTAGATTGTGAGCACAATTGGTCAGTATTCGAGCACATCCACACCAAAAAGCGCAACAGGTTGGAGCATGAGAGGTTGGAGAAGTTGGTCTACATATACTACAACCTTCGGATGCTCACAAAACAGCTGCGGGGAAATGATTTGGATCCAATTTTATTGGATCAGATTGATCTAGTCTCTGATTGGGTAGTGGAGGATGAAGCTCCTTCTGATTTGGCTTGGCTTGATGAAGAGACCGAGGGTCTCTCTGGTGTACCATTTTCTGAAATGGAAACGCCAAACACACCTGCATCATAGTTGATTTTTCCATCTAGTGTTGTCACTAGCTCTAGTAGGGCTTATACTAGGCGTTCCACTACTCGTAGTCATGCATGAGAATCAAGTTTTGACTTGGAGACACTATCTTTTTTTATTTTCTAATTATGTTTACCTATGTATTTGAACTTGGTACAATTTTGGAATGTGTTCAAGGAATCATCTTTCAATTCACTATTTTGCATACAAATATGGAGTGTCAAATGTTGTATTATTAATTTTTATGAGATGATCTAATGAAGTTTTGCATAGAATTGTTTTTATAACTTATATGGATTAGAAATGTCATTATCTATGTTTTTTGTGCTTAAAAGTTACCATATTTTTAATTTTTTTCATATTTTTCATATTTGTCGAGTCTTTGTTGAGTCTTATCCGAGTCTACCGAGTCTTTGTTGAGTCTTATCCGAGTCTACCGAGTCTGCCAGGTCCCAAGCCAACCGAGTATTTGCCTAGTCCGAGTCTGAGTACATTGATCTTAAGTCTTTATTGTATTTTTGACTTATAAAGACTCAAATCGCTTGAGATCTCAGGGCATCCAGAGGGAGTAGTGATCTCTAGATAAATTAACATGGTATCAGAGCGTTGGTAAGGGTCAGGGAGAAGCAATCACACTCAGATCTGCAAGCAGTATACCAGATCTATGTGGTGACTCAGGTTGAATTTCATATCTGTAGAGAGTGACCAGATCTGAAGAGCAAGGTTCAGATCTGTGACAGTAGAGGTCAGCTCTAATAGATTTGAGAAATTGGAGTCTAGATCTGAGAAAGATCTAGTAGATCAGTGAAGATAGAGACCCAATCTACCAGATTTGAAGAGTGGAGCTCAGATCTATGGTTGTAGAGGTCAGATGTATCAGATTTGTGAGTTTGGAGGTGAGATCTAAGATAGATCTTTTAGATCTGGAGAGTAGAGTCCAGATCTGATATCTGTGACAGATATATCAAATCTGAACAATAGTGTTCAAATCTGTGAGTGCAAACATCATATCTGTGAGGATAGATAACATATCTATCAGATCTATCAGTGCAGCTATCAGATCTGTGAGGACAGAGACCAGATCTGTGAGAACAGAGATCAGATCTGGGAGAGCGAACCCTAGATCTGAGAAAGAGAGGGTTAGCTTATTCAGCAACGCATAGATTTACAAGTTGGTTCTGATTCAGAGAGTTTGAATCAGCAGTGTTATAAGATTTACAGAGCCGTGGCTTCAGGACTTTGTACAATTATGCATCTAGCCACATGATGGGAATACAAGAAGTGTTCCTTAGTGTTTCAGAGAAAGACTCTGACTACTATGAGAGGTTAGTAGTGAGGAGATTTGGTTCGATGATGTTCCAACTGGAGTCAGAAGGTCTATTGAAGATGGCAGGAGGGATGCATGTACCAGAGCAGACAGATTTACCTTAGCATCAGCTGTAGAGGATGAGGGATATAGTATTGTGTTCCGAGATGGACAGAGGTTTCCATATTCAGATGGAGTGACCTTGGATGCAGCTGTGAGGCATGGCATCAGACAAGGCAAGTTGTACAGGTTGCTGAGCAAGCATGTATGTGGGTTTAGGGAGATCTCGGATGCAGTTTCTATATCAGTGACAGAGGAAGAGCGTGAGGCTTCTCTCAAGATGACACTAATAGAGAAGGAGCGCAAATCTTCATATCAGAGTGCAGCAGATGCAGCTAGGAAGCCTTCCAGTTCAGAGGGAGAAGCTGCAGCAGCAAGAGATGTGTTTGATACTAGTGGATGCTTCTCCAGAAGTACCTTCCCCGTTAAGAGGGAGAATGTGGTCAGAGGGTTGGGTGAACTTTTCAGCCAACATTGACTCTAATCTAACTAATGAGTCAATGATTAAACAAGTGGTTGTTGACTTGGCATATCCTGCATCACTATGTCAGATACATGTCATGTAGTCAATTTTCTCTCACTTTGTGGCAAGAACAAAAGATGATTTTTGGAGTGCAAATGAAAGGGGCATGTGGTGCTTGCAAAAGACATCAAAATGTGAGGTAATGCACAACAGAATGGAGAATTTCCAGCATGTTGATATTCATCATCATCACATTCCTGATTCAAAGAAGTGATCTTGAGTTGCATCATTACACAACTCATGAGCAGGCTGCAGATGTCTTCTTCAATGCGCTTGGTGCAGATAAGTTTGTATCTTTTGGCACAGGAATTTGTTTCAGATATGACCACCAAGGAAGTACGATAGAGTTAACATACCCTAATGGTCATGTCATTGTATTTATTAGGTGTCAGTATTAGATAAAAAAAGTTTCTTATGACATAATGCAATAGATTCTGATACAGATCAAAAGCTAAAGGCAGACAAAATGCAACATTTTAAAGGATATAAGAACTAACACCATCATTCCAATAAGGGATATACGCACTAAGATCATCGACCGTTAAAGGATATAAGAGTTGTGCATTGTTTCTTATCATTCTTCTACACTGACCTTTTGTTTCAACTTTCAACAAATTAGATGGCATTTGGAAATTGGAGGTCAAACTATAATAATAACCAATGAAGCCAAGTTCTGTATTTGACACACTTTAGATTCATTAGCACTTCAAAACATATCATAAGTCTTCAGCCCTTCTAAAAGTGCAGCTGGAAGATTTGAAACATCAGAGACAACAATGATGTTAAGCGTATTAAGTCAAACAGCAATTAACATGTCAAAAGGATATGCAGTATTTTAAAAAAGGCAGAGAAGCTTACCAAAGTAAAAATTTGAAGCTGCCTTGCCAAAAGAATAAGTGAGAGAGCTGCAAACGATTGGGGCATTAGAAAAAAGAAAATAACTATTACCCCCTCTTGCAAATTGTTACTTAATTCTTGTATCTTTTGAACTTTTAAAACAATAAAAAGTTCAAATCAATCCAATACAAATGGCATTGCAGTTTGATTCTAAAATAAAGAGTAAATTCAAACATGTTTATAAACAACGTGAACTCCAAATTTTCTATCAAAGAAAAGATTTGACATTAAAAACCAGCTATAGAATGTAATTTTAGTAGTTTTAATTCCTATTTCATAGAATAATTTAAATTTTACACTAAGAAATGAAACATATAAGAAGCAAACTCCAGTTATTAAAATTTAAAACCCATTGCTTCGTGTTTTTAGTCAATGTACAAATAAATAATTCCCAAAAGTATTCTGACTTTAAATGTAATAAGTAAACATATCTATAAGGATTTATCCCTTAAATTCCAAATATATCCTGCTGATAAAGTCAAATTACTGACTCACCCTGCATTTTATGTTACTCTATAACCAAGTTACTTGAAACTTAGAAATGGTTTATGTTTCTTAAAGGGGTATGCCTTTCAGAAATTGCACCTTCAAAATTGGCCCAAACAAGGAAACAGCATATATGTGTGTGTGTGTGTACACACACACTCCCTTTAGAGAAACTCTAATTCCATAAACTCACATGGAGATTCATTACAAAGATGAAGTATTTATAATACAAAGCTACAAATACCTTGGGGGACACCTAGGATATTCTGTCTCTAAATTTAGTACTGACCCTCTAACCATTATATAATATATTCCCTTATGACAAGATGTGCTGCCACTTTGTGCATATCAAACAACTTCCAAATGCCCCTTACATGTACACACTTGCATATTGGTTTTCCTAGTACTAGAACTTTGGAACAATAGAGATTATTGAATTTAAACTGTAACTCTAGGACTAACTAACAATAATTCTTGACCCCATAAACATGATTTCTAACACCCCGCTATAATGGTTCTGAACTTTACAAATAACTAAATACATAAAGACTTTGTGAATATATCAATTGCTTGGTCCTGAGTTGAAAAATATATGAATGTAACTTTTCCATCATGTATATTTTCTGTGATGAAGTGTCAAGACTCAATGGCATTCAATATGCTTAGCACATGCACGATAGACTGGATTTTTAACCAGCTTAATCACACTTTGATTGTCAAAGAAAACTTGCATTGGATACACCTGGCATAGCTGGAAATCATTAGTATTCTTCTTAGACAAACTGCTCAAGTAGCATTCCAGCTTCCCTAAATTCAGCCTTTGTTAATGAGAGCACGATAGTCGGTTTTTTATGCCACAAAAACGAGCACTCCATATGCAAGGACTCGAAAGGATTCTAGCTAAAAGTGCAACTAAGGAAATAGGAGAGTTGTCACCTATCAAATTTCTCTTCACTTAAAGTGGTAGATGAATCACTAAGGGGGGATTTCCTTGAGGAAACTAAGTCAAATGATCTACTGACTCAACTTTTGATTGGTTGAAGATTCAAAAGGTTTACTTGGAATCAAATTGAATCACTTGAAGAATATAACCTCTAAACCATTGACCATAAAAAGGATGTTTAAGTGAAACATGAACAACCATCATCATTAAATGAGAATGCCAATGAAACTTTGTTAATGAAACCAATTGATCAATAACCATAAAGAGAATACGACCATATGAAATAAATATTGACCAAGGAAGATTGTTGCAATTATGATAAAATAAACATCCATGAACAACAATGAAATAAAGTACTTAAGATGATACAATTGCCATTAAAACACATTAAAGATTTCTGTGTAAATTGTGACTTAATTCTGAAAAATAGTAAGCTTAACTTTAGACAACAATAAGATAGTTTTATGTTGTTGGTTTTGCCAACAGAAGCAGATCCTTTGTTCAGAAATAAATCAGCAACTTAAAAGAAATAATTTGCAGAAAATTAGTGGTTGAAACAGCATATAAATTCCAGCAACTTAAAAGGTGAAATTTTAGTGCAAAGTGCTGAAAATAGAGAAGTAACTTAGTGTTGAAAATCAAAGATATGTTTAGTTACTTCTAAGTGCTATTAGCCATGAATTTTCAGATATGAAATGATAAATAAATGTACTAGCAAAGATCTGAAATTTATCTTAAAAAAAAATTGTTCAAGAGTGCAAATAATAGTACCATGTAAACAACTCCAAACAATTAAAGTTCAGCTCAAAGTATAAATAAATTTAAACATGTGGAGCTAGACAAATCTGAAAATGACCATTTAATCCCAATTTTGCATCAACTAAAGATAACTATCTAACCATAAACCTAGCATGAATTAATGTGCATCCCCAAAGGGGTTAATTTAAATGTCCTTTATTTGTTAAAATGTGTGAGATTAAATATTAATTTCCATATTTAAAACAAAAGAGAAAAATGTTTAAAGGAAATGAAGTGATGAATTTTAATGGTTAAATAAGTGAAAGAAAAAGATATAATGACTAGTACCTAACCTCTACTGAAAGTGCATGGGGTCATGATAAAAGAGAGTAGATCTCTTGATGATCAAAGAGCAAGAGTGGGTGGAAAATATTCACACCTTAGTCTTTCTCTTTGATAGCCAAGCAACCCTTCTTCTATTGTCCAAAAGAGAGGATTTCAAAAGCTGAAAAACCTCTAATAAAACCTGCAACTATATGGGAATTTCACAAGATGAAAATCCTCCAATAAAATTGCAAATAGATGAAAATAAACCTGCAAATATATGGGAATTTCACAATCTGAAAATCCTCCAATAAATTTGCAATAGATACTAAACAATCCACAAACAGATGCAAGATTTCACCTGTTGAAATATTACTATCTAGTTAGCAAAATTTATGTAGTATTATGTGAAGATATTAATTTAGTTTCCACGCATTTTTTGAACAAAAGGAGGAGTTCTTAGTAAATTTTCACCATTAAATCTATAATTAGCTCCTAAAATTTACCCAATATACTAGCATACAAGAAAAATAAACACAGAGTAGCAACGATGCTTTATTCTCCACAAGTTCTAGCCATCCAAAAATCATGATAGTACAATGAGAGGGGCTATATTTATATAGGAAGAGAGCTCAACAAACTCCTCTAAGGAAAATAATAAAATATTCCATGACATGGTCAAAACTAGTAACCCTAGATCTTGACCACTCAATGATGTAACGACCTCATTGATAAGTCAAAACTAACAACTCACTCACCAAGATAAGTGGACAAAGAGAGGAATGTAAAAACATTGTAATTGATTAATAAAGTTTGCAAGTGGGATTTTTAAGCTCCCACACCCAACTTCCCCCATTTGGGGAAGTTTGTAGTGTTTGTTTATTGATTGGTTTGATTGTTAGCTTAGTTTCACTTTGCATTTAGAAGACTAATTGCTTAGTTAGTTTCATTTTCCATTATTTGCTAAGAGTTAGTTTTGCATTACTTATTTGATTTAATCATTATGTTTCTTGTTTAATTGCTAAATCTCTTAAAAAGAACACAAAGTCTCTTGAACTTGTCATAAGACAAGTCAAGAGCACTCTCTGTCGGAGAACATTCTTGCATTTGCATTTTCATATAGATTAAATAAGACTCTTGAATCTCACCATAAGGTGGATCAAGACCACTCTCTGTCGGAGAGCTTGTCTTTTGTGCTCTAATTAAAATTTTCACAACTCACATTCCCCCTTAAAAATTTGAATTTATTCATTTTCTCCTTGCTGCGTATGCTCTGGCCAACCTTGAAAGGGGTTGGAATACTCAGAAACGGTATTGGTTGCCTAATCGATCAAATTCAAAGCATAATAAAATCTTTACCCCCATAACCAACAAACCGGCGTTTTTCGATAAATACTCAGGTATGTGGGCAAATTCCAAGTGAGGGCGCCGGGTAGCCATGGTTTGACTCTAGCTTGCTGGTTAAGTTCCTTGAACACCTAGCCTAGAGTACCGCGTGGTCCATCATGTCTTCGAACGGAGCCACTGAAGGTATTTCCGGTTAGATTTCCAGTACCTTGCGTACCGGTTGGAAATTCCCTAGCCATAATAATCAACTCATCATAAAATACACAATAAAATTTACCAGGAACAATTTCAAAACGATCTCACAAACATATTGAGACTTGTATTTCAACATCCCAAGCACTTATTGACTCCATTTGGCAATGGTATTTAAAATCTTATGCATCACCTTAATTTGGACCATTTGTCCTTTATATTTGCCTAAGTCATTATTATTCTGTGGATGCTTTTAATTTCCAAGTCGTCATATATTATTTATCTCATTATTGAGTTTTGTAATTGCAACATGGATTGCTAATATTATTGTGTTCATCAAAAAACTCCTAAACAACACCCATCCGCATCCATACACCAAAAACATTTAAAAAACATAGAGCCATAAACAACTCTTTGTTAGGGACAACCCCTCTTGGCTTCGTTAGGAGTTTGCCTAAACGGAGGAGCTGGGATTCAGGTGATAGTACCTGACTCATTGCTTGCCCCCAAGGCCACACCTTCCCCACTTGTAGTGAGGGAACAACTTTCGAAAGATTTCTGTTGCTGGTGTGCATCTCGGCGGACAACAAGGTGTCAGTATTATAAGTGAGCAGAAACAAGTATCCCTTGGTAAATCTATGAATTGTGCATGATTTTATTGAAGATTTGCCATGGTAATGGCCACCATGAAATGTGCTCAAAGATTGATGAACAGTGACAACCTATGGAAGACCTGTAGCAGCCTTCTCTTGTGATAATGGCAAGTTTGTAGTGTTGGAAAGCATGATGAAGCTGATTGCAATCTCCAAGACAGTAAGAAGATAATTTTTGACCTTGAAGTTGTCTTGAAGATCATACTGATAGAGGCTGAGATCTAAGTGTAAGTAGCAGAACTTCTTGTGTAGAGCCATGGAATGACAGTGACAATAGTATACATGATTTGTGATTGATGTGACAGTGATTTGACAAGTGGAATATAATAGCTTGACGACAATAACCTGACAAGCAGTGACATGGTAGTACAAAAGCCAATTGACATTGATAGCAGACCTTTGATGACTTGGTATGAGCAGTGTGAGCATGAGCAGCATATGAGCAAGCCTTTTGATGGTTGGGAATTGAGAAGACCTTGATAGACCTTGATGATGATTGACAAACCTTAATGATTGGCTTGATGGTTGGCAAGATGAGTCTTGCTCCTTGAGGTTTGCATACCTCACATCTTCTTAGTTGGAGCTAAGAAAACCAGGCTGGGCCTCGTTGTTAGAGTTGGTGCTCTTTAGTCAGTTAGTGCTAATTGTAATTGCAAAGATTGATTTCTTCCATTGTACATCAAAAATATATAAATAAAGTTTACTATACAAAACTTGTCTTGTGATGTGATTTATGACATGCTTATGTAATAGTATGACATGTGATGATTAGTTCATAGATGTTAGTAATGATGTACTTAGTAGCATAATGCATTGATAAACTCAGCTTGATTGGTAGAAGTTGAAAAAGGATTTAAAGTGCCCTCACACTGATTCACCCCCCCTCTCAGTGTCATCATTGTGTCCAACACCTTCCCAGCACCAATGTTCACATCCTCTAGCTATGGAAGTGGGTCCAAGTCCATCCAAGACAGAGGAGTTCAACAATCAGCACCACCAACATCAAGGTACATAGAGGGGTTGATGTGCTTGATTGAATGCCAATCCTATACCCTCATATATGATAGAATCTAGTAGCAACGTTGCAATCTTGATATCCTAAAAACTGTTAAGTCTATTGAATTCTAAATGGGATTAAAAATTCTACTTTTTGCATATGACGTCTGATGAGGTTGGAACCACTCTCAAACATCCTGAAACAATTAATGGTAATGTTAAAATTTTTAAGTAAAAGGATAGAAAATGAAATATAAGGAGAATGTCACTTTTACTAGAAAATGAAATACAAGGAGAATGTCACTTTTACTAGAAAATGAAATATAAGGAGAATGTCACTTTTACTTTAAGAATTTAATATTACCATTTCCCTGAAACATATCACCTCTAGGCTGAAACGTATCCAAAACCCTTGAAACGTATCCGTACCAATCTGATATGTATCAGTGACATTTCAAGGCAGTATCCCCTCCATTTCAGGATCCGAAATGGGGAACGGCGTTTCACCAAGGCTGCTTGCGCGTCTCCGGTAACTTGTGTCCTCGAATGCATTATTCAATTAAGAAACATGGTAGAAGGTCCCAAAATATGTCCTAGTACTGTTTTTGTACTGATGAGAATGCAGCTTTGCAAATGAGAGTTGTATCTATGATAACCTAATGGCCCCATCCCATCAGTGGCTTCACCTAACTTGTACTTTCAGAAGAAGGTGATTTTCTCTTAAACTAAATAATAAATGAATCACAAAATATATGGCTCTCAATCTTAAGACACAACAATGTTAAAGAATGGATGTAACTACCGCAGAAAAATCCATGAGAATTCTAGGAATGTACCCCCAAAGACTGTCCCCTGAGGCACAAGGTGCATCCCAGTTCATCCTGGGAATGCCATCCATGAACCAGTTCTTGGATTGTAATTCCGTCCATCCAGGGACACAACCCCAAGATGGGAAATTCATCCCCGTCTCAAGAATGCATTCACCTGGGCGGATGCAAACCCTGGTGCATAGCAATCTTTTCATTTTCTATCTCAAATTAAAGCTGCATAAACTCTAAACAATGAGGCACAAATATTCATTGCCTTATTCATTCCTTCAGATTTCTTTTTCTTGTGAATTTTCACTTCAGACAAGGAAACTCCAACCTTGAATTAGCCACCTGTCCTGCAGGTAGATTGCCTGGGTTGGATTAAGACTCAGGACCTACAGCATAATGAACCTTTTCAAGCAAATGTTGATCAATATGTTTATATGACACACCTACAGCAAGCGTTTGGTTTTATATCATATACCAGATCAAACTGAACGTCCCTCTGAATGACCTTAACAATGAAAAATTCTTATAATTGGATTCAACATTAAACAGATAACAGATGTCCTATGTAAAATGTAATTGGTCATATTCTATCCAGAAACTTGTAAAATAAATAATAAATAAAAACAGAACTTGAAAAAGAAATCACTACCTGCTTGTCCCAGAATATAAGGCGTTGACGATTTTCCTTGTCTCCACGTCTTAAGGCTGGTCATGCTTAAACCTAAAATAACACCACCTAATAGCAAACCAAAAAGAGTGGCAATATCCCTACTAATACAAAACCCCACCAATGCTCCACCTACAAGCAACCCACCTGCAAAGAACGTGAACAAAAACTGTGATGTTCCTATTTCATAGACAGAAAGGTAAACTCTTTCATAAAATAATAAATTTATAACATGAACTGTGTTCATACTACATAGATTGACAAGAAAGAAAAAATTATATAAATTTGATAGGATACTCGTGATTCCTAAGTATTTTGCAAGTAATTTAAAAATCCAGTCACTCAGAAAACTCATGTTTCATTTTTCAAGTTTTGAGGTAAAAAGACTCCAGGAGGAAACTGCTATAAATATCAATTAATGCCTGCACAGTTTATGGATGCAACCTAATGAATAGAGTGTTAATATCATGTCAAAGATCCCGGGAGAAAAATGACTGTAGATAATTTTTATGAAGCTATATAGAAGAACAGGTTTTACTAAAACATGCAGACGAGTGATCACCAATTTAAAAGCAGGAGATACAATTAATCTCACAAATTCCATAACTACTATTTGCCATGGCGCATGACCTTAGAAATGTGTTTGGAGCTATTCTCATACAAAGTCTCCGTGAGTGGCAAGAAGGAAACATTAGAGACGTTGGAAATATATGTTAGAAAATAAATGACATGACTACAAACTTATGCATGCCCATCACAAACAAAAATCTAAAAGCATTGAAGACTAGGATACATCATACAATGCTTTAGGACTATAGATTAAGATAAAATGAAAACAACAAGAGACTATGAAGTAATTAAATAGGCACATACACAAAGTTCAACATATCTACAACAGATATTAATCCAAAATACTTGAATACAACAATAAATTAACTGGAAAAAAGCTTTCTACATATCATGACTCCATTGTTTTGGTCAAACAATCTATTTCTGCAATAAAATACAGCAAATGAACAAAGATAAGGTAGATCTCATAATGAAATAGCACATGTCCTAATGCACCTTTAGGATAGAATAATCTTAATGACGTTGGGATAATGAGAACTGCAGCAGAAAATTTAGACAACTCTTGATGTCACTCCACACATTGTCATTTCCATCTTTATAAGGTATATAATAACAATATAACTAAAAAAAGCAAACTCTGACCATAGAATGATCATTCAAGATGGTGAACCAAATTACTCTTACCATATGGAATTCCAAAACAGAAGTCATGTATTTTAGCTCCCTTTCTTGGTGGTTCTTGGTTAGAACTACTTTCTGTTGCTCGTGGTATATCTTCTTCTTTTTCAGTGGCCCCTTTTGATACTTCTGCTAATGACTCGGTTGCCTTTTCTACTTGCCTCTGCAACTCCTCAGTTGAGTTCCTCAAAGAATCAGAGACTTCTGTATCTAATATTTCAGACTCATTTCTCTCACCACTCAATGTTGCAGCTACATGTACATTGTCAGGATCTTTCGAGCCTTCTACAATTTTCCCTTCAACTTGCAAATCAGCTGATCCCTATAAAATCATATTTTTAAGTTAACAGAAAAGAAAGTTAAACTAACTGACTGCCTAAATGAAATAGACTTTAAATAAACCCTCATGATGTAAATCTGCATTTCCTAGCTAAATTGAACGTACATCCCTAATGAAATTAACTAAAAAATTCTGTGATGATATAAGAAGCCATTATCATATCCTCAGTAGTATAATCATATCATTCCTTGTTTGAGGTATGGAATAAATACCTACCCTATAATTACCCACCTAAGCATGCTCCTCATTCTCCTATGCTTTGATCTACCCTATATTTACTATCAATTGTACTTCATTTAAACTTTGACCGGTAAATATATTGGACTTGTATCATTATTGCCTATCAAAAACAAGTCATCATCTTATTCTATATTGAGGAAAGAAATTCCAACAATGAGTATAAGAAAGAGAGAAGAGATTCTAATAAGTATCCAACTTGGATACAGAAGCAATCTACCAAACTCTAATGAGACAAATTTATAATTTCCAATATGCTCCTTAGAGGAGTTCATTGCACAACTGTAACACCTGATTACCCCTAACATTCGAAGGTTGACTTACAAATGTTATGATAAGTTGATAACAAACTTCCTTTACATATTAGTGTTAGCTATCTTTATTTCAGCTTGGTACTTTCTTTATAGTCTTACTTCCATCTCATCTCTATAGCCTTGCCCATCTTTAATACAACTTTATTCTAGCTGTATCAATATTATAGAGTGAACTAGATTTAATCTGTTAGTATTCAGTTCAATGAACACTAACTGCATGAAATCTAATGCATTTATAGAGCTAGATATAGGAACACAAGAAGTCAACCGCTCTATCTAATTTTTTTCTCAAAATTATAACACTATTCAAAGAAGATTGTCAGTTGCTAGGTGGGAAAAACAAGTTAGCGTTTTGAGTAGGATGGGGTATAGAGCATCTAATTTGGAGAATCCTCCATACTTGTGTAGCCTTAAGTTGAACAGGCCAATCTTGGCAAAGTTGTTTTGATTTGTCATACGGTATACCTGTAACACTTGGTGAGTAAAAGATTGAAATGTTAAGAACGCATAGGCATGACCAAAAGACACTAATCATAACTAATAATGCCCTCTTCAGTTTAGAAAGAAGCCTCATTCATCCTGAATTTCTATCAAACGATATGAAAGCAAAGATCTAGCTTTGAAAAGTACCTAGCTCCTCCAAGAGATAATTGATACAAGGAATTGAAAACTCGTTCTAGATTGTTACATGGTTTGCACCCTATAATACACATACAATAACTACCATCGCTGCAGCTTTCTTCTTGGCTTAATTATTAGTATTCCATACATACTTTTGCTAGGAACTATCCACCAGTGACCCAAAAGCTCACAAATTGTCTTGCTTATTTCCTTTTGATCCTGCTCTCAACAGTTGTATGGGGTGATTGAGATCAGTTGCAATTCTAGAACAAAATTAGTTGGATAATCCACTTCTCAATGTTTTTCAAGTTCTAACAGCATTTATTGAAGTTAAAAGTTTAGAAACTCATCCAAAGGTTGTTCTGCTTCATCTCCTAGTTTATTCTAGAAACATTCCATTCATGAACATGGCAACTTATTACCTAGAAGAAAATATAAGTTGAGATAAGATAATTTTATTAATGTCCAACTAATGACCACAAAAGTAGGTCAATGGGACTGTTGAGTACAGTGATGTCGTTAAAAAGCAGGATTACCAAACGGTCTCCTATAAAAGGCAAAAGGCAGGAAAGGAAATTAAAGTAAAACAAAGCATGAAGTCTATGCTAAAGCATGAAAAGCATGAAAAACCCTCAACCCAAAGCATGGGAGGCCGCACAGGGGTGGAGATGTACGAGAGTAAAATATCCAAGAGCAAGAAAATCTTGAAGTAATGAGGTAGGTCTATCATGCAATAGACCCGTCTCTCCTAACATATGTTACAAATAGTGGTATCTCGGGATGTCCTCCATGTTCAGATGCCTAGCATGGAGGTACACTTGCAGCAGCATAGGCATTAGGAGGAGGTAGAGGGTGAGATGCACTCTACCAGATGGCATGAATCCAACGACGGATGCATGCAGACCTTTCAGGGTGACTTGTCTCATGCATGCAACTTTTGCATGCACAGCTTTTAATTAAAAAGCATGCAAAAGTGAGATTTTTGCATGCACTCATATTAGGGTTTCGGAAACCCTATTTGATCAGTGAGTTATTATAAGGAGGCGGGAGGTCATCGGTAGAGGTTACTCAACAATTTCTTCAAAGAGAGAGGAGATTGAGGGTGAGGGCGACTTCCAGAGAGAGGAGGGCACATCTGCAAAGAGGGATAGTGAGGGGATCTGAGTTGGATCAGTCCTCACTTGATCAAAGCAATGTTATTGGAACCGGGGTTTTGCCGGCCCGACCGGTTTATAGAGGTGACCGGTCTGGTCAAGGACCAAAACCAGCTAAGCCGGAATTTTTGCTGAACCGGGTACAAAACCGGCTGGTTCCGTACGGAACCAGTCCAATCTGTACAGTGTCGTACGGCCGCAAACAGGGGACCCACGGAACCCAAATTTAAAACAAAAAAGTATTGTATGCTTCTAACATAACCTAACCCAAATCCATATGATCAGTTTATGGTTATGCATTAGTACTATGGTTTCTTTTTGGATTGTAGGGGCCATTTAGAGCCTCTTTGTTGATGTACTTTGGTTCAGAACCTCAGAGATGTATTGCACTAGGTGCTATTTTGGTTATTTGCACCCATACTTGCTATATATATGAGAAACTTTGCATATTTGACATTTGTGTATTAATGGTTTGGATTCATATGTATGCACATGAATATATATGTTTTTTTACAAAATATGAATACTTTATGTAATTTTTAGTCGACCAGTTTTTTTCCCGGTTTTTTCCTGGTTCCGGTTCCGGTCCGGTTTCCGTTTCGGTTCACATATTTGGCTTCATCGGTTTGATGACTGATCCGGTTCTGATAACATTGGATCAAACGCACCTACCTGTCATTTACTGTGGGCAGAGAGAGCATCATAGAGGAGATTGCTCAGAGTTCAGAGCTTGGGCAACTTTGATGAGAAAGGGGGTGCACTTCCTGAGGAGAGGAGGACGTGGTTGATCTAGCTTGAGGCTAGAGCAGCTGAGACTTGCAAGATAGGTCTTCTTTGGTGATTGAAGAAGATTTGTGACAATCTCAAAGGAGATTGACTAAGATCTAAGCTAGGGCAACTTCTCAGTGTGAGAGAGAGGGCGCACTTTTCCATGCAGAGAGAGAGGCGCATTCTACTTTGAGAGGTTGCAGACTTTCATCTTTGACAGAGCAAATCAGGGTTGTGGATTGAGAGAGGTAATACTACTTCCTGAGATAGGCAAAGACAGACCTCCAGAGAGATCCAGATCCGAACAGACAACAGGGGCGCATTTCCCAAGAGCAACAGTTGCAGCTGCTGCAGATCTAGGGTTTTATACCCATCCGGTGCGACTATATTTTCTGAGTTTTTGTATGTAACTATCCTCTTCTTATTTTCTCTGGGCTCGAGAAAGAAGAAAGCCCCATCGGAGTTGGTTTTCCCCATTGGGGTTTCCAGGGTACATCTTGAGTCAAATTTGTGTGATTGCTTATTATTTGGTTAAAGTTGTTAAGAGATCTGTAAGTGCTTTCAGTTATAGGTCTGTTTATATTTGAGGTTCTCTGGCTTAGAGAAGCAGGGTTTGTTTGGCTTATAGAGACTCAAGGCCATTGAGATCTCGGGGTTTCCAGAGCGAGTAGTGACCTATGGATAAATTAACATGGTATCAGAGCCCTGGTAAGGATCAGGGGGAGCATTCACACTCAGATCTGCGAGCAGTATACCAGATCTGTGTGGTGACTCGGATTGGACTTCAGATCAGTGTGATAAAGACCAAATCTACTAGATCTAAAGAGCAGAGCTCAGATCTGCAGTTGTAGAGGTCAGATATATTAGATCTGAGATAAATCTATCAAATCTGTGCGAGGAGAGGCCAGATCTATGACCGAGAGAGGTTCTTCGTTCTTTAGATACTCTTGTTTCAGTTCTCAGACAGTTCAGAGGTTATGGCTACCAGTTTGAGAGTAGAGGATAGGTTGGATGGGGCTTTGAAATTCAGAGCATGGAAGGCCAAAATTGTACTGCTTCTGAAAGAGAGTGAACTGTGGGATGTTGTGGAGAGCACAGACACAAATCCAATCATAGTACCAACAGATGCAGTTACAAAAGTAGCTTATGAAAAGAAGAATATTAAAGCCCAGAGGATCCTCCTTGATGCTATCAAGGACCATGTGATCCCACACATCTCTACTAAGGACAATGTATTTGAGATGTGGGATGCCTTGACAAAATTGTACCAAAGTTCCAATGTAAACAAAAAGATGGTACTCAGAGAGAAATTGAAGAGTATAAAGATGGCCAAGGATGAGAGCATGGCCACATATCTTACCACGATTACACAGGTAAGAGATGAGCTAGGGGCAGTGGGTGAGAAGGTTGAGGACGGTGAGCTGGTTCGACAAGCTTTGAATGGCGTGACAAAGCCATGGGCAGTATTTGTCGAATCCATTGTTGCCAGAGAGAGCCTTCCCAAGTGGGATCGTATGTGGGATGATTTCACACGAGAGGAGACCCGTAGGGGTTACATTCAGGGTTCCTCTTCCGCCATCCCTGAGGAGGAGGATGTGGCGCTTGCAGCTAAAGGCAAGCAAAGGTTCAAGCAAAAGAAGGACCTAAGTAAGGTCGAGTGTTTTGCTTGCAATGAGTACGAGCACTATGCAAGACAGTGCACTCACAGGAAGAAGAACAAAAAGGTAAAGGATGAGCAGGTAGCCGCGGCAGAGGAGGTCCATGAGTTTGCCTCTATATTTGAGAGGGAATTCTCACTTACCTCGTTTGTGTCAGGACGTGATAGCATTCAACCAGAGGTTCAGACTGATGAGAGGTGGTTGATTGATTGCAAGCATTGCAGTCACATGACCAGGATGCGAAAGGCATTCCTTGTCCTTGAGTACACCCCTATGCAGATGGTTCATGATGTGCAGGGGACTAAGCATATTGTCAGAGGAGTGGGTATGGTTCGGTTTCTCCTTGACTTTGGAGAACTCCTGGAGGTGTCAAGAGTCCTATTCATTCCAGGATTGAGAGGGAGTATACTCTCAGTAGTAGCATTGGATGTTGTCAGTTACTAAATTGTATTCCAGAGGGATCTCATATTCACATATCCAAAGGGAGTTGATCCAATGTTGATGGGTACAGGATTGATGGTGAGTATATGGTTCGAGGTCAGCCCACGACAGGTACTTCTGGTTGGTTGACTGCATCTTCATCAGAGTTGAAGCCTAATAGGGAGCGAGATGCTAACAGTAGTGATGATGCTCATAGGAGAATTGGATGTTGTCGATTACTCAGTTGTATTCCAGAGGGATCTCATATTCACATATCCAAAGGGAGTTGATCCAGTGTTGATGGGTCATAGGATTGATGGTGAGTATATGGTTCGGGGTCAACCCACGATAGGTACTTCTGGTTGGTTGACTACATCTTCATCAAAGTCAAAGCCTAATAGGGAGCGAGATGCTCACAGTAGTGATGATGCTCAGAGGGGTGAGTCCTCACAACAAATGGGTGAGCAAGATGCTCACAATGGTGATGAGTTGCGGAGGAGTGAGTCCTTTTATCCGATGGATGAGCAAGATGCTCATGATGTTGATGAGGCACAGAGGAGTGAGTCTTTGGACTCATATCAAATGGATGAGCGAGATGCTCATACAGGTACCAACCGAAGACTGAGTTGGTATGAGATGACGGAGTTGGACTTAGCTCAGAAGAGAGCTAAGTCGGTTCAGAGAGAGAGGGAGATTACTTACAGGTTAGTGGATCCGCTTGATGGCAGTCTCAGAGATTGGCTACAGTAGAGATTCAGAGGGAGTCTGGATCAGGGATCAGTGACAGAGTCAGAGAGAGAGCGAGAGGCTTCTTCTGGGGCCACATTGATGGAGGTGGATCAGGTCACTTCAGATCAGAGTGCAATAGTGACAGGCAAGGCAGATGGGTCAGTTACAATAGCAAAGGATTTGTTGGATCCAGGCATCAATGGTTGGACTTCCCTCAATAAGAGGGAGTGTTAGAGATAGTGGTATCTCGGGATGTCCTCCATGTTCAAATGCCTAGCATGGAGGTACACTTGAGCATATGCATCAGGAGGAGGTAGAGGGTGAGATGCACTCTACCAGATGGCATGAATCCAACGACGGATGCATGCGGACCTTTCAGGGTGATTTACCTCATGCATGCAACTTTTTGCATGCACAACTTTTAATTAAAAAGCATGCAAAAGTGAGATTTTGCATGCACTCGTATTATGGTTTCAGAAACCCTAATTGATTAGTGAGTTATTATAAGGAGGAAGGAGGTCACCGACAAAGGTTACTCAGCAGTTTCTTCAGAGAGAGAGGATATTGAGGGTGAGGACGACTTGTGCATGTAGAGAGGGCGACTTCTAGAGAGAGGAGGGCGCATCTGGAGAGAGAGATAGTGAGGGGATCTGAGTTGGATCAGTCCTCACTTGATCAGAGGCAACTGTCTGTCATTTACTGTGGGCAGAGAGATTATCACAAAGGAGATTGCTCGGAGTTCAGAGCTTGGGCGACTTTGCTAAGAGAGGGGGCGAACTTCCTGAGGAGAGGAGGACGTGGTTGATCCAGCTTGACACTAGAGCATTTGAGACTTGCAGGGTAGGTCTTCTTCACTGATTGAAGAAGATTTGAGACGATCTCAGAGGAGATTGACTGAGATTTGAGCTAGGGCGACTTCTCAATGTAAGAGAGAGGGCGCACTTTTCCATATAGAGAGAAAGGTGCATTCTACTTTGAGAGGTTGCAGACTTTCATCTTTGACAGAGCAGATCAGGGCTGCGGATTGAGAGAGGTAGTACTACTTCCTGAGACAGGCATAGACAAACCTCCAGAGAGATACAGATCCAAACAGATAGCAGGGGCGCATTTCCCAAGAGCAGCAGTTGCAGCTACTGCAGATCTAGGGTTTTATACCTGTCAGGTTCGACTGTACTTTCTGAATTTCTATATGTAACTGTGGTCTTCTTATTTGCTCTGGGCTCGAGAAAGAAGAAAGCCCCATCGGAGCTGGCTTTCCCCATTGGGGTTTCCAAGGTACATCTTGAGTCAAATGTGTGTGATTGCTTATTATTTGGTTAAAGTTGTTAAGAGATCTATAAGTGCTTTCAATTATAAGTCTGTTTATATTTGAGCTTCTCTAGCTTAGAGAAGCAGGGTTTGTTTGGCTTATAGAGACTCAAGGCAATTGAGATCTCAGGGTTTCCAGAGCAAGTAGTGACCTTTGGATAAATTAACAACATCCAAGGCTGAATGAAGGAAACTCAAAATAGTATGTTGTCCAGAGGAAGAAATGGTGGAAGGTCTAGGCCGCCCACTGTGCTATAGTCGAGAGGAGGTAGTCCATCGCTAAGGCCTGGAAGATCTCGTCTGCCTCAAGGGGCGAGATCTGGTCATGTCATGCCGCTAAGATCTCGAGGGATGGGGGGGTCCAACAAGTCCACACTAATCTGGAGGTTAAGGTTGTGCTACTATCAAACTATCTCTTATGCCCTTTCTTGAGGATAGCACCGTGAAAAAGGAAGTGATCTGCTGGATCAAATCTAGTTGAGCAGAATGTTGAAGAATATGGGCTGGAAGCCTGAGGGTCTCTTGCATGTATAATCCCAAGCATCTCTAGTCAGGATATCTGAAGAAGTTGGTGAGGGTTTGAGTCCCCCTGAAAAGGCAGTGGAACCTCCCTCTAATCCTGTAGTAGATGGGGCAGCGAAAGATGAAGTGCTCCTCTGTCTCGACCTCTTGAAGATGGAACAACTAGAAAATCTTGTTAAAATGGTCGATCCGGTGGTCTGTCTCTACCCGAAGTCTATGAGAACTCACTATAAACTAGCCGAGGGGAATGCAAAGAGCGTCTAACCAATGTCGAAGGGTATATTGCAGTCGAATAATGAGTCTGTCTCTCATCTCTAAGAAGTGCTTAGCATAGAAGGACATCTTAGGGCATAACCTGCCCTAAGGGTCAACCCAAGTGATTTGGATGAATTGCCTGTAAAGGTCATCTCTAATGATCATGTTTAATTCCTATCTAATAGGTTGGGGGTGGCCAGGTGCATCCAAAGAATATCTGAAAGGAGGGATTCAAACCATCTAAATGCCCATCGACTCCAAGAGAACTGAGACTCCCGCAAACCAACCTCGAGCACGATACGGATTTTTTTATTTTAAAAAAAGGTGAGGGGCAGCCATCGTACAGCAACTGCCAGTCACCCAACCATTGTTGTACAATAGCCGCCAGCCACCCATACAATGTCATACATCAGTCGTCAGCCATCGTACAACAACTGTCAAGGTGTACGGACAAAGATTTGAGGTCATACATCTAGCATTGGAAGTCGTACAACTATACGAACGTGGCTTTCATCCGCCAAACCAAAATTGGTCATACAGATGATCAATTGAAGCCGATTTTTTTACTGAACAACCTGTTTGACAGTGAAATTGGTAAAATTCTCGTTAATTTGTCCAATTTAGCAGTTTATGAGCAAAATGGATGTGTTCTTGACTGAATTGGTGCCCATATTTGCACATTTGGATGATTTACTTGTTGATTTAGTGATTTTCAATGGTTTTATAATAAATAATTTGTTTTGAGGCTGATTTGACTGTCTTTGAGTTGTTCTGTGAGTAGATCTGCTCAGATTTGCGTGTTTTTCAGCAACTCAAGTCAAGATCGAGGGTTTACGATGATGTTGTTGAGCAGATATATCAAAAGCTATGTGTTTTTGGGTTGTTTATGAGCAGATCTTCCTAGATATGCATGTTATTTGATTGTTCGAGGGCTGATTTATAAGAAATCTGCATGTTGACCAGCAATACATGGTTGTTACAGTGATCTCCATCCAATATACAAGGGTTTTCCAGGTATTTTTCAACATTTTAAGCTATTTCAATCTTTTTTTAGCACATTAGTGACTTATCGGTATGGCTTCTTCACCCAACATCATGTTAGAAGCGAGCCAAAGGTTCTCTAGCAAGAACTACAATACATGGAAGCAAAGTATGTCGGCCATCTTTGAGTACAAGTGCTTAAGTAACATTGTCCTTAGTAAAGAAACTCGCCCCATGGTTGCGGGTAAAGACCAATACAAGTTTGATGAGAGAGACAAAGAAGCAGTAATGATGCTTAAGTTGTCCATGACAGATGCTATGCTTCTTGAGATCTAGACTGGGAAGACTTCAAAAGCCATCTAGAAGCAGCTGAGACCTCGGACAAGAGTCGAGCCTTGTTTCTGAAAACATGTTGTTCTCGATCACAATAGATGAGAGTGCCTCATTACAGGATCACTTAATCAACATCAAGGATATCCAAGAACAACTAACCTCCATTGAGCGCAAGATGGAAGAAGAAGATTTGGTGGTAATCACGCTAAAAAAACTTACCACGTACTTATGAACACTTCATTGAAACTTTGAACATTACTTCTACAGAAGTTGACCTAAATTTCAATGAGCTTTGTAACAAGCTCTTACAACAAGACAGATGGAAGACATAATTCGGTAGCATCAATACAACAGAGAGTTCAGAACAAGCCTATGCCACCAATTTGAAGGGAAAAGGTAAATGGGGCAAGAAGAAAGGACAGGGCAACGAAGAGGATTCCACAAAGAGTCAAAAGCGCATTACTTGTCACTATTGTGGCAAGACTGGCCATATGAAGAAGTTTTGCAGAAAGAGGTTGGCTATTGAGAAAGCCAAGCAAGGAGGACCTCAGCAGAAGGCTCATGTCGAAAAACACACAAAGCAGGAGTCAACCTTTTATGCCTTCATGGCTATTTAATGCATCCAACAACTAACCCCAGTGCATTTGCTTGGTACATCAACTCAAGTGCATCTCGCCATTTCACCAATAGGCAAGACAGGTTCACGAAGCACACCCCCAGTGTCTCCAAAGACTCAGTGATCTTCGAGGGTGGTGAAGAGTACATAGTCCTTAGGAAAGGAAATGTTTAGATTTCCTTTGGAGGTAACAAGCTCATTTTTCTTAATGTGCATTATGTGCCAGGTATGGAGCTTAATATGTTATCTGTTAGTCGGATTATGAGGCACTATCCCCAGTTTGCTGTCAACTTTAATGATCACAAATGCTATGTGATTGACAAGGAGACACAGAAGACCATTGCACATGGTGTGGAGGATCATGGACTACTTCAACTAGTTGATAGTGGGCAGGTCAAGGAGCATGCATTGGCAGCTAAGAATGCATCAAACATCAATACACTCTAGCATAAGCAATATGGGCACCTCAACCTCACCTATGTTAGTTTTTGTAGCTTGGATAGGTACTTCTACATTGGCAATGTGTCTAGCATGTAGAAGTCGTTCGAAAGATACTCTCTAGACATTAACTTTATTTTATAAAGTCCTTTCATTGAGCCCATGGTATTGGAGGGCCCCTGGTATTGAGCCCACAGTATTTGCTTATTGTACAGTTATAAAAAAAGATCTAAGGAGAGGCATTCGACACATTCTTTAGATCTAGAGTGCTCTTGCTCTTAAGAAAGGGATTATTCTCAAGTGAAGCAAGAGAGATATCTTGGAGACAAAGAAGTCTTGTGATTGTGAGAATCTCAAGCTGGAAGTCTTGAGTTAGTGATTAACCCAAGCTATAAAAGTGTGAGAATCTAAGTTGCCAGGAAACGTGGGTACAAGGACGGATACTGGTATGGGGATGGGTACGCCACTTTTTGAAACAGGGTACTAGGTAACGTCGGGGGTACTATATATATATATATATATATATATTAAAATTTATAAAAATAAAACATGTCACAGTCACATCATACATGTATATTTGATATTTCTAAATTTAATGATTCATATGAACATTCACATTGAAAATTTGAAACATAAAATAATAAATTTGATAAATCATATGACATAGACTCATAGTAGATATCAACTGGAAGACTGAATGGCATTTCCAGACATGAAAAAGAAAGTTCAAAACAATAAACATTGAACAATGAACAAGATAGTTGATTTGGCTTCCTCAAGCCATGTCATCAGCATCCTCAGGATCAATGTCATCAGTATCACCTTTGATAAATCATATGACATAGACTCATAGTAGATATCAACTGGAAGACTGGAAGACTGAATGGCATTTCCAGACATGAAAAAGAAAGTTCAAAACAGTAAACATTGAACAATGAACAAGATAGTTGATTTGGCTTCCTCAAGCCATGTCATCAGCATCCTCAGGATCAATGTCATCAGTATCACTAAGGTCCTCTGTCAACAAGCTCTCTAGATAGGCATTGCTGGAGTAGTGAGCATGGAGCACTAGCAGTGAGAAATGGAGTGTCGCACAAGTTTAGGTAAGGGGTAAGTGCCCACATAACATGTGTTTCAGTGTATTAATTTTTAATTTTTAATTTTTAAAATTTTGAACTTCAAACATTGCAAATCGACCCCCCCCCCCCCCCGACCGGCGAGCTAAGGTAGATTTCCCAATGGTCGTACCTCCCATGAACCCAAATACGCGGTACAGCGTATCGAAATCCATGCAAGTACCATGTTTTCATAAATGAAGTACCCGGTATGTGAGGTTGGATTTGGGTACGACTGGGTACGTACCATTGAAGTACCCAAGTACCCGGTACGGGTTCGTGTACTTGACCCCACGACACGGGTACCCATGCAACATAGGTGAGAATTTGATTGAAAGAGAGATAAAGTTTGCAGCAAGGAGAAGATTTGTTCATCTTTTCAAGCAAAGGATCAGCCAATAGAGAGAGAAGGCCAAGGGCATCCGTACAGAAATGGAGGGATCCATACAGCACGGATAGGAGCCATACAGTGCCAGCAGAGAAAACTCGTACAGCATACAGGCTGTACCGATCATACACATGGTGTATAGTACGAAAATCCATATAGCCCGATTTTCTGTGCAGAGCAGGTCGTACTCTGCAGACTGTATAGGTCGTACGGTAGAGCTTGGACAGTTTGCTTGGACGAAGTTAGTGAACTGAGTTTTGCAATGAGGAAAGTGATTTTCCTGTGAAGGTCAAATTGCCATTGTTTTGCTGAACGGAGTTGTAAGTTCAGTGGTTGTAAATTTTTGAGTTTATTCTCTCTGCCAAATACTTAAAGGATCACACTTTTGTTGGTTTTCCCCAGGTTGGGGTTTCCAAAGTAATTACTTATGTCAAATCTGATAATTTTCTGTATGTATTTCCGCTATATATGAGTTAGAATTCCAGTGTGTTTACAATTATTATTTCAGCAGATTGTGATTGTTGGGGATAAAAATAAGTGAATGTCTAAATCATATCTAGAATTAGAGGAAAAACTAACAACCTACCTCTCTAAATTGGCTTGAGAGAATCTCGTAGATGGACTTCCATACATCCAACAGAAGATTAAGGGAGTATGCAGACCTTGCCAGGAAGGGAAGCAGCACAGCACACCATTTTACGAAGGAAAGGCTTAGAGAGCGAGCAAAGTCCTTCAGCTGATTAATGCAGACATCTGTGGGCCAATGAACACGACATCAATCACCAATGCCAGGTATTTTCTACTACTTGTATATGACTATAGTAGAAAGATGTGCGTGTCTTTTTTGAAGTTAAAATCTGAAGTGTTTGTTGAGTTTCAAATTTTAAAAGCATTAGTAGAAAAAGCGTCTGGTTGTCCAATAACCACTCTTAGGTTTGAAAATGGAGGGGAATTTTGATCCAAAGACTTTAAAAAAAAATGTGCTAAAAATGGGATACAAAGACAGTACACTACACCCTACACTCCACAACATAATGGAGTGGTTGAGAGATGGAACCGCACAATCACAAAAATGGCCAAATATATGATGCAAAACAGGTCTGTTCCCGTCAAGTTTTGGGTTGAAACAGTATTCATAGTAGTATATCTGTTGAATAGATCTCTCACGATGGCGGTGAAGGAGAAGACCCCTGAGGAAGCATGGTCTAGGAGGAAGCCTAGAGTCATCCATCTTAAGGTTTTTGGTTATACTGCATATGCCTGGATTCCATATGAGAAGAGAATCAAACTAGAACCTAAGAGGAGGAAATTGATGCTTGCATGGTATAGTGACAACCACAAAGCCTATAGATTGATTGATGTGGAAACCAATCAAGTGACCTACAGTATGTCGTAGTGGATGAGGAAGTTGGACCATTCCATTCTTCTACATCATAGTTCAAAATTACCATGGAACCACGCATCATGGCTCAGGATTCAAGTGTTTAGCTTTAGATAGCTCCACCTGAAAGAGAGGAAGATTCTGAGGAGTCTCCCAGACTTGGTCTAGTAATTTATGATCCACATAGCCTAAATCAACATTTGGAGGACATAGGTGCAAGTTCCAGTCCTATTAATGGTGGGGAGGTTCCCAACCAAGGAGACAACAAGTAACCACCCAAGTTGTAGCTCAACACCATCGGAGATCTTCAAGCAATAGAAATGATCGAGGGACAATCATCGCGAGAAAAGAGCAAACAAAAAACCGACACAATCAACTTTGTTCTTATGGCCAATCTTCATGAAGTATTCGAGCCACAATTGTTTGATGAAGCTAAAGGGAGACCTGAATGGGAGAAGGCCATGACTATTAAACATGAAAGTTTGATGAAAAATCAAACTTGGGATCTCACAACACTTCCACCAGGGGAGATGCCCATTGGTTGCAAATGGGTGTACAAGGTAGATGGATCACTTGACAAGTACAAAGCACAGTTGGTAGCTAAAGGGTTCTCTCAGTGAGAGTGCATTGATTATGAGGAGACCTTTGCTCCTACAGCAAAGATGAGCACCATCCATCTTGTCCTGGCCATGGCAGCACAATGTGGATGGAAGGTCCATCAGATGGACGTGAAGAGCACCTTCCTCAACAGAGATTTGGAGGAAAAGGTCTATATGTATCAGCCATAGGGATTTGAGATTTTGGGGAAAGAGCACTTTGTTTGCAGGTTAAAGATGGTGCTATATGGCCTAAAGCAAGCACCCAGGGCATGGTACATAAAGATTGGCAGGTACTTAGTTGAGCAAGGGTTCCAACCAATGTTATCGGAACCGGACCGGTCATCGAACCGGCGAAGCCCAAAATGTGAACCAGACAAGAACCGGCAAAAACCGGGTAAAAAACCGGTTGACTAAAAAATAGATAAAATATTCATATTTTGTAAAAAAACATATATATTCATGTGCATACATATGAATCCAAACCATTAATACACAAATATGCAAAGTTTCTCATATATATTGTAAATATGGGTGCAAATAACCAAAATAGCACCTAGTGCAATACATCTCTGAGGTTTTGAACCAAAGTACATCAACAAAGAGGCTCTAAATGGCCCCTACAATCCAAAAAGAAACCATAGTACTAATGAATAACAATAAACTGATCATATGGCACTACCCTGCTAGCTACTACTACTAGAGTCTAGACTCTAGTCATCCTCCTCATCGTCATCGTCATCCTCTTCATCCTCTTCAGGAGTGGGATTCTGAGCCCCACTTGATTCCCCTAGCCCTGAAGGTGGAACCTCTGGAGGTGGGTCCAAATCCAACCAAGAAAGGTCTTCATTATCAAATACTGGTGCATGAGTCTCCACAACCCACTCTGATGATGGATCAAAGTCATCCAAGGTTATGTTGCTTGATGTTGGTGTCTTGTTCAACAACTGGTTACGCCTCAGCCTAAGATTGTACTGGACATAAACCATATCATTCAACCGTTTGTGTTCCAAATGATTTCGTTTCTTGGTGTGTATACGCTCAAATACACTCCAATTGCGTTCACATCCAGAAGCACTGCATGGCTGGCCCAATATTCGAACTGCAAAATTCTTCAAATCAGTGCAGCTCCCACCAAACTGCCCCCACCAATAGGCTGCAAACAAGTTTCAGCAAATGGCTTTGGAAATTTAACTCATTCTTTACAATGGAAAATATAATTTGAAAACTTTGAAAATTCTTACCTAGTGGATCCTTGGATCTGCCTCGTATGGCCATGCTCATGCCAAAGCTACCCATACTCTCATTGAATTGCAGTAGCTTACTGTGTATCTCATCTTGTATCCTGGCATCAAGAACCATGTGCTCAATGCATATATACAATCCATCTTATACCTCCCCATCATCATTGGCTTCAAAGTCTTTTGTATAGTGGTACCTTCAAAAGTTCAAAGTTCAAGAGACAAAAAATATTCATCAATGAATTTGAAATTGTAACTTATAACTTTGAACTTTAAAGTTTGAAATTAAAAGAAAACTTTGAATAGGAATTTTGAGATTTCTTACCTTGGGTTTACGTAATAGCCAGCTGCATGCAAAGGACGATGGAGTTGTCTGTTCCATCTGTCATCAGTGATATTCCAAATAGGAAAATACTTCTGCCTTTTATCACCATATGCTTTCTTTATTGCTTCTTTGGCCTGATCCATGGCCTCATAAATAAAACCCATTGCAAGTTTATCACCATCTACCATCCGCAACACTCTCACAAGAGGCTCACTGAATAAAACTATCTCTTCTACCTTTTTCCAAAATGGTTTTTCAAACACTTTGTCAGCTATATCTTTCCCTTCAGCCTTTTTACTCCATTGACATTCATTCCACTCATCACAGGAAAACATCTTCCGCAGATTGGCTTTTTGATCAACAAGGGATTGCAACAAAAGAAAGTTTGTTGCAAATCGTGTAATGGCTGATCTAACAAGCTCTTTACCCCCAGTGTTCTTCCTCATAAGACTCAAAACCCATGAGTGGTTCTAGATGTACCTGGTTATTGATTTTTCCTGCTCCACACACTTCTTTACCCACTCAATTTTGTCAATATCCTCCAGCATGAGGTCCAAACAATGGGCTGCACATGGTGTCCACCAAATGGTGGGGTGTTTTTCCTCTAACATCCTTCCCGCTACAACATAGTTTGAGGCATTGTCAGTGATGATCTGTACAAAATTCTCTGGCCCCACCTCCATAACTATTCCATCCAAAAGATGAAATAATAATTGTGCATCCTTCCCCTGATCAGAGGTGTCCACAGATTTAAGAAACATGGTTCATTTTGGGCAAGCAATCAGGAAATTGATAATAGTGCAGGATTTTCCATCACTCCATCCATCAGACATTATTGTGCACCCTATTCTACTCCAAGACTGCTTGAAATCCTTCAGATATTCATATATTCTTTGAACTTCATTTCGTAAAAGGGGTCCTCTGATATCATGAAAACTAGGGCCTTTGAAGCTCGGACCACATGAAGCTATAGCATCTATCATAGGTTGATAAGTGGTTGATAATAAGAAGAATTAGTTGCATTGAAGGGTATGTTTGCAACATACCACCATCTAGCTATGCATTCCCAAGCAGCCTCCTTCTCCATCTTCTTCCATTTAGCATCAATGGTGGGTTGGGCACCAGGGGTGGTGCGGGGCACAAAGAAAGAGTCAAGCCCTCTACTGCTGGTATGGGTATTACGTGGCCTCTTCAGGTTCATGGATGCTCTACGTCCACCTCTCCCCCTAACAGGAAAACTGGAGGATTCTTCAAAACTAGTCAAATGATCTTGAGGGGTTTCATGATCACCACCCTCGGGATCATAGTCATTCTCATCCTCAAATGGCATTGAACTTCTCCCAATGTCTTCTTGAATCTTTTTTGACTTGGCTTTTTCTTCCTGGTAGGCTTCAATACTACTTAGCATCTCTGCTCTAAGATCATCAGAGACTTTCCTACAAGGTTCAACATTGCCTCTAGCACCAGCTAAGTGTTGTTTTAACCTATGGATACCCCCCCCCAACTATTTTCTTCCCACAATAATTGCATACTTTTTTCCCACCCTCATCCAATTGGCAATGAACCCATGCTAGATCCTTCCTCTCTTTTGGAGCCATGGCAAACAAGAGATGGAAATAAAAGTTATAATTTATTAATAACTAATTAACTAAGAAAAAAAAAATTAAAGAGAAAAGTCTTGAGACTTGACATACCTTTCAGAAAGAAGAAGAAATGAAGGAAAGCTTGAGAGAATTGCCACTGCCAAGAGAAAAAGAACAAGCTGCTCCGCTATAACAGTCCACAAAATCTGCACAAAAGCCTTCAATAACCTCCAAAACAATCCACGTAATTGCTCCAAATCTGCTGCAAAAAATAATGATTCGAAGCTCCTCCAAATCCTCCCTGCAAAACACACTTGAATATGCCCAAACTATGCTTGGAAACCACCGAAAAAACACAGTTGAGGAACACTCCAAAACTGCCCACCAAACCATCCTCTCAAGATTGCCAAAAGATAAGCAATGAATAGTGTGAGTGATGTAGGGGGTGGGTGGGTCTCTGAATAGTGTTAGGATAGGCTTAGGGTTAGGTTAGATGCATAAGTTAGGGTTTTGTTTTTGTTTTTTTTAAATTGACTTTCGTGGGTCCCCAGTCTGCGGCCGTACGGCAAAGTACGGACCGGCCGGTTTCGTACAGAACCGGTCAAAACTGGCCAGTTTTCTACCCGGTTTGGAACCAAATCTGGTTTCATGGTTTTTTTTTTCCGGACCAGACCGGCCAACCCTATAAACTGATTGGACCGGCCGATTTTGCCGGTTCCGATAATATTGGTTCCAACAGAGTCCTTCAAATGCTAACTTATACGTCAAAAGCAATGGTAATGATATCATCCTATTAGTCATTTATGTAGATGACATCATCATCACAGGTAGTGAGGCAAACATGATTGAACAGATAAAATCAAACATGAGTAAAGTTTTTGATATGATTGATCTAGGCCTCCAACATTACTGTATGGGTGTAGAAGCTTGGCAAACAAATAGCAGCATTTTTGTCTCACAACAAAATATGCCAGGAGTTTGCTTGACAAATTGCAAAATTTCCTCTACACCTATGGAAAAAGAGCTAAAACTTTCAGCCAAGACTGACTCTAAGGCAGTGAATGAGTTAGTCTACAGACAACTAGTGGGTAGCTTGATATACCTTACAGCCACTACGCCTGATTTGAGTTATGTTATGAGCTTCATTTCCAAATTCATGACAGCACCAAAAGTAGAACATTGGACTACAGCAAAGCGGGTGTTGATATATGTGAAAGGGACACTTGACTTTGACATTCTGTGCAGCAAAAGCAAAGATCCTAGGTTGTGTGGATATACAAATTTAGATTGGGCAAATTACGTGGATGACAGAAAATCAACCTCTAGATATGTATTCATCCTTGGCACAAGTGTAGCCACATGGACCAGCAAGAAGCAGCAGGCAGTGGCCCTTTCATCAATAGAAGCAGAATATCGAGGAGCAGTGAAAGGAGCATGTGAGGCAGTTTGGCTCAGGAGGATGCTTTCAGATATGAAGATGCAACAAACAGAGCTGACACCCCTACTCTGCGACAATCAGGGGGTGCTAAAACTAGCCAAGAATCCAATCTTCCACAAGCGCACCAAACACGTTGAGATACATTTCCACTTCATCAGACAGCTTGTAGAAGGTGGAACTGTTGAGCTACAGTACTGTCCCACAAAAGACCAAACTGCAGACATTTTCACCAAGTCATTGGGTCTGGAAAAACATGTAAAATTTCGAGAGAAACTTGGTGTAGTCTAGATTAACCATTAAGGGAGGGCGTTAAAGTAAAACGTACTTTATGTAATGGTCAATTAGATATTAGACTTACGCTTTAATAAAGTCACTTATGACTTTATTTTATTTTATGTTTTTATGCTTAAGTTGTTTTATTGCTTTTATCGGTCTATCCCACATTCATAAAATGGATGGAATCAACCTCATTGTAAACCTTTATAAGAAAGCTTTCATTTTCTCATCTTGATGCAATATATTACAACAGCTTTTTCAAGCTATTACCTGGTCTCTTTGTGTGTTTGATTTCCTTGATATGATTTGAGTTAGTTTAAATATTGAAGACTTTGATATCACTTTGGATTTTCTTACTCATTTTGGGCTTTCTAAGTTATAACCTTAACTCCATCCATAATCCAAGTTATTTGTCTTATCTCTTTAACTTAGTTGCCTATAGGGATTCCCCCTTGCTCTTGATGCTCATTAGGAAGCAAAGTAAAAGGGAAGTATTTGCTAAGATGACAGTGGCATTACTTCGATAGTTGCACATAGTTACAACATGGTGAGGACTCTGCACTTTAGGGGTGCTAATTTGTGGCAACAGTCCCCACAAGCCATATAGACCAAAGCAGATAAGAAATAACAACAACTAAACAACCAAATTGGCTAAGTTTCAGCCAACGGCATCCTTATTTTGACAGTAAAAATTTGAGTGTTATTTATGTGAAGGGTGAAAGGGCATTGCAAGAGAATTCAAACTTGCAAATTCGATCCTTGCTTCAAACTAAAGAGCTCCGAGTTTCCCACAGTTGTATACAATATGTAATCAACTGAATAGGGTTTATGTTGTGTATTAACAAGGGCAACGAAAATGTGCTAAAAACAAGTTAGTTGAAAACAATTTGAATTTGGCATACCAGCGGGTCATATGCAGCAGCAATAAAAACCTTCCTGGAAAGCTGCAGAGGCCGCGATCTGGAAAAGCCCTGAATGAACACCGATCGAACTCCTGAACTAGCAACTCTCTGAAATCTTGCTTTATGGGCTCCTCCGCCTCCTCCTCCCGGGAGGGGTAGTTTACTGTTAAATGGCCGAAACGATACGCAGCGAGCTCTCAACATTGTTGTATCAGAACAGGAGAAAGCTGCCATGGATGCAGCGGCGATGTCAAATTTCTCGTTTTTTGAACGATGAATTGGCTTAGACCGGCAAAGAGTCGTTTGATTTGGACAGTCCGGAAAGAGATTCAATTCAACGAACCATAGCACCAACAGCCTCCGATGAATAAATAAGGAATAATTCGTGTTTTTTTCCGTCCTATTCAGTGCCCCTGCCTTCAATTTCCACGTCAGGGAGACACGTAATCTATAGACAGGGAAACATATAATGTACAATTACACTTGGAAAACCAGGGTCGGGACTGACTGACGTGTAATTTGGCGTGGTTCTTCAGGAAAACCAAGGCCAAGACAAACCGGCGTGGATTTTGGCGTGATTCTTCCTTGTACGGGGGATTTTGATAAGGTTAATTATGTGATTTAGTCCTATGCATAGATGAAGGATCCTTTATCCAAAGGCATAATTTGGAGAATTGGATCAGATTAGAATAGTGGATGTGACACGAAGGTATTACGAGCAGGTTGTCAGAGATTTTAAGGTTCACAATGCCAGCAAGGATCAAGCAGTACAAACTTTAAATCTGTTTGCCCTTGATCTACAACTCAATGGAGATATGTAGCTTGTTGTCTATAGGGAGGAGTTAAGCCAAAGTTTAAGCCTTACCAAAATGAAGTCATTGATTTCATTGAAAAATAGTGAAAAATAGTGAAAAATAGTGAGCATTGTCATCCTAAGAATAAAAGCTATGCCCATATCCAGGTAGATGAAAGTCAGATGGAAAAACCAAGGAGATTGAGTCTCAATTAGGTCAATATGTGCTCAAAACCCGAAGGAGGGAGGTGAAGAGAGACTAGTGGAGGTCCAATCTAGTAAAATTGATGTGGGGAAGAAATGTCGAAGGAAGTGTATTGGACATGAGAAAGAGAGGGTAAATGGCTTTGGGAAGAGATAAAGGTTGGAGGCAATCATTGGTTTGATGGAGAATGCTCTAATGAGTTGTTTAATGGGTAAACAAGTTAAGGGATAATCATTAAAGTTGTGGATGGAGGAAAATTGGGCAAAATCTTTAGTTTATACACCCAAATTCACATATAGCTAAGAAGTTGGTTGTGTTTTGCATTTCTTGTAAGCAAAGATGCCATTGAAATCCATAAAAAGTTATGGTTTTGGGGTCTATCAACCTTGTCCTTGAAATTCTAGAAGCGTGGCTTTAATCTAAGGAACGAGCATCAATTGTTGGAATCATAGGTTCTTATTATAAACTCACCTTGTTCAAATGTGTTGATCATCAAGAGGGAGTGAACTATTAAGGGAGTTGACATGGTGGACCCAACTAACCAACAACTAGACACATGGAGTTGACATTGTTCACTTTGATCTTAGTATTGGGTGTGTGGTCCTATACATTAAGGATTTTGGATGTATACCTAAACCTATCTATAGATAATTTTATATGTCTATCATATCATCTACTCATGGAGATATACTCAATGTGCTTAAGTGCTATTGGTGCCTACCGACACCACCACTACTCTTGGAATCATTATTTTACTTATGCTGTTTTATTTTGGTGTTATGTATTTTAAATCCATTGGAGTGCAATTAACTATGTAATTGACACAATTAATGGCTTGTGCCCAAAAATGAATACTTAATCCATTAGATTGGATCATACAAATTGTCATTTACTTTAATGTACAATTATTTCTTTCAACGACACCACTCTGTTGTGGTGTGTACAAAACAATATGTTGCATTTGAACACCCTCTATAGTGCAGTAAGTTGTAGATTTGATGTTAACATATTTGCATCCATTATCTATTCGTAACATATGTAGTTGATGTCTAGATTGTTTTTCTACACGAACCTTGTAGGCCAACAATATGTCAAAAAATTCACTCTTAAGTTTTAATAAATAAACCGAAGTGCATCTAAAAAAGTCATCAATGAAAGTTTAAAAGTACTTTAAACCAAAGAAAGAAAAATACCATGCAAATCACTATGAACAAGCCGCAAGGGGGTTGAAGCGTGTCATGAGACACATTTGTCAGAATTGTCTTGATAATGTTTTGTCCAAAATACACCCAAGACAAACACCATCTTTGCAAGAAACTGGAGGAAGAAGACTAGTCACCATATTAGGATTACATAGTTGTTGCAATGAGTGATATTTTAAATGACCAAATCTTTCATAGCAAACTTTGCTCATGTAATTGCTATGAGTAATAAAAATTGATAGAAAAGATGATGACCCAAAGTTGCCAAATATGTACAACTTGGTAATATCATCAACAATTCCAATTGCTAGGACATGCTTAGGATGTTTGGAATCCTTAATTACAACTTGATGATGTGAAAACTCTATAATTGTTTTACCTTCGCCTAAATGAGTGATCTAGTATACTGTTAAATGATTGTAGGAAAGTCTTGGAACACATAATACATCATTGAAATGACCATCATCTAGTTGCACTATTCTAGACCCCGCAACACTAAGAGATCTATCATCACCAACAAATATTTATTTGGTGTTACGTCCATTAAGAGTAGAAAAAATGGCTTTATCCTTGGCCATATGATAAGATGCTTCATAATCAATAAGCCACTCCTTAAAAGAATAAATAAATTATGCATTGAAGGAAAAACTAGAAGTAGAAAGTGCATGTCCATAAGAAGAAGAAGAATCAAGATTGATGTTTTGCTTCTTCATTATTGTTTCCAATGCTTCCATCTTTTTTAAACATTTAGATTCCAAATGACTATATTTTTTGCAAAAATTACAATGTCTTTTAGTCTTTATTTCCTTTTGATTTTGTTTGTTTGTCACCATTGGGAGGAGGAGTTAGCTAAGATGGCTTGGGAGCCTTGTTTTGTTTATTGTTGCAATGGTGTTGCTTCTTTAGATTCTTCGATTTATCCTTTTTTTATACCACTAAGGCTTTGTTGCATGTACTTACAATGCTAACCACTCCAAGATGCAAGAGCTTATCTTGCTCTCTAATCAAATAATCACAAAAGACTTCAAAAGAGGGCATTTTGTAAGTAGCCCCTTGACTAATAAGAGCTTATCTAGTGGAGTAAATAGTAGATACAAAAATAGAACAAGCAGTGCCGAACTTAGCAAGAATATCGTATATGAGTTGGTATGCCTTGATTATTTTACACTATGCAAGTAAAAGTCTAAGTCTTGTAAACTTAGATATAAAATATTCAATGAAAGAGAAATGACTATGATTTAAGGCAATCAATTGGTTTTTGAGCCAGTGGGATTGAATCTCATCGTGTTTACCAAGCATGGTGTCCAACTTTTGGCATGCTACGTCGAGGGTCTCATTTCCTTGAAGGTGAAATTAAAGATCACTACAAGTGGACATTTCGATTAATCCACATGCTTCTTTATTTTTATTATCCCATTCAGCTTTCTTTAAGGCATTAAGAGGGGCATTTTTTGTTCCCAAGGTAACCCAACAAAGTCCCCTACTTTGTAGTTTGAACTAGTAAGCAGGGGATCATTTGGACTATCCATATTATAATATGCAAGTAAGATGACTTCAAAAGCAAAAACTAGCAATATGGATGGAAAGCCTAAAAATATATAAGTTGTTTAAACAAAATGGCACTGAAAAAGGATTTCAGATGTCAAAGTTATGCCCTTTTAAGAAAAACATAAAAAGTAATTGAAGTGCCACATGGTAAATAGAGGCTAGTCCACATGGTGAAGGGTGCACAATGAGGTTGTTGATAAAAAAAATTCCTTCATTCTTTAGCTTTGCAAGGTCGCTTTTACAAATAAGTTGCTTTTTACAATAAGAAAATGATGCACCTTTATAAAATAAGTGAGAAGCGCTTTTACAATGAAGTTAAATTATAAATTAATGTTGTAACTCTCTCTCTCTCTCTCTCTCTCTCTCTCTCTCTATACATATACATATGCATATGCAATATATATATATATATATATGTACACACACACACACACACACACACATATATATCGTGATTTACTTTTATAAAATAAATGAAATACACTTTATTTGTCCTAGAGCAAGACCTAAAACTACTTCTGATTAGTTAAAAGCTCGTCTTCCTCGAACATAAGAGAAACAATGTAGGGACCATAACCTAGGTCCCCAGTTTGTTATAGTCTCTCAATATAAATCTAACTTTTGTTGTTTACATTATGGTTCATGTTTGGTTTTTCTAGTTTGGTTTGGTTCTATTGTCTGTAAAATAGTATTTACAGGACTGTATTAAATATGTTTATTCTTTTACTATTTCTAACATATACTAATTATGCATGTGTGGAAGCATATATAAGAAGGTATTTTCCAATGAACAATTGAATTTAAGTCATAACTTGCATAAGTAAGATTTATAGAGTTAGAAGCGATTTATACCTGAATGAGAAATACTTGTAGATAGCTAATAGATCCCTTGTTGTTCCTTTGCCCTGCTGTAGCCCTGCAACCAAAGTTTCCCAAACCTTATGAAACTCAACCATCCCAAATTGAGTTGCCACCCTGCTAACTTGCGAGGTCTCGCCGACCACCCAATTCCAAAGGTACCCCTTTGGACCCCCAAGCCCAAACTGAGTACAAGTCAACTAGCTAGATCCCTCTGTGAATTCTCCAACAAGAACCCCCTTTCTGCTCTGCACTGTAGAATTCTATCTCTGCTAACTTTCCCAAAATATCCCATGGTAAAGATCCCCCCAATCTCCCCTCTCTTCTCCACCTTATTCCCATGTCTTGCCGACTCTTTTCCCTGCCATCACTACCCCTATCCTCTCATTAATGTTTTAGTCTCCAAGTCTTTCCTCAAGCCCATCCCCCATGATTCCCATTAATGATTAAAGTAATATATATATTGTGTAATAAATGCATGGGTTGGTTCACATATGTTTTATTTTTACACGTTTCCACCGTAATATCTTCTAATTTACATTCTTGTGCTTGTAACTCAAGTTTCACAAAAACGGTTGAGAAGCTTTGATTAAAAAGAGTAGCGAAGGTTACATGGAAGGGCTGAAGGATTGCTCCCATAACAGAGGAATCCGTCACTCCTTGTTCATCGTTTACAAGATTGTAACTGCTATGAAATTTCCCTAACCTATGAGTGGTGTAGCACCTTACATATTGACCAAGAAGAAATAAGCAAGAGAAATACATATTGAGAGTCTTTGCAGACACAAAATTTAGAGATCTCGAGATTTCTATATGACAAAAAACTACAAAAGAACGCAGAACTAATCAAACTTATGTAGGCCAGAGAGATAATCGACATAGTAGAAATCAGAGAGAACCAAAAATCAGAATGTAGACAGCCTCCATCCAGGCTACTCAAGCTTTCAGATCATCACCGTTGGGTTCTGCTGACCCGGTCTTTCCATCGTTGCTATCAATGAGCATGCCAGCTTGCATAGAGTCTTCTTTTTTCTTGGCCAGGAATTTACCAATGGCTTCCAGCTTGATGTTGATGTCCTCAGGGTGATGATTCTTGTTTGCCTTGTGAAGGTGGAGTGAGCCAAGAGAGTTTTCTAGTAGATCAAACAACTCATCGAATTCCCTATTTTTATTCTTAACCTCCAGATGGGTCGAGTGAGCCAGAGTGTATAGATGGGAAATAGCCCGTTTAAACTCAAGGTTTTCATTTCTGATTAACCGAACCTGACCTTCTAGTTCGTGGAGGTGCTCCATAATCACTCCTGGAGAAAGCTCATTGCTGCGAGTTTGTCCTGAATCCTAAGCCCGTTTTGCACCTGCATGCTTGAGACTTGAACCAACCGCCGGGGGGGTGACATGATCGACCTCAAAATCCATTTCATAATCCAAGTCATCAAGTTGAATGGGGCAATTACTCACACCGGGAGAGATTCCAATGTGCTTGCTGCAGCGAAGACATTGTGGGCGAATACAACCTTCCTGAGAATGGGAACTGGTGAAACGATGAGCCATAAGGACCTTACTACAAGCAAAATAGTCTTTGGAGCAAACACAATAGGAGACAAATCGAGACAAAGCACTCCAGAATTTCCTGATATGAATGGGAGAGCTAGCCCTTCCATCATAATTTATCGCTGAGTCCTCTCTATGCATGCCAACCACCTTGCGTTGGAACAGGCTGGCGAAATTAATGAAGACTGGTACGAAGATCCAAGAGAGATCCAAGGAGTGGATTTGGTTATGATTCCCGAGGCAATTGATAATTTGCCAAAATTTTATAAAAAACATAGTTAGAAGAAGGGTCATCAACCCACGAAAGCCAACATTAGGGGACCGAAGCATTCTCAATTAGAGCATGATCACATTCAAGAGTTCCATATCTTAGATTTATGCCGAGGTTTGCCATGGTGTTCGCCTGTCTGTTGAGGTCTCTCAAAATGTGATAAAAATTGATGTCTTTGAATTCTTTGACAATACTGAGAAGGAGAAAATGTATTTTGGAGGAGGGACTCTTTCTTTTTTTGGATATGGATCTAGCTTCCTTGATGATGATAAGAGAGTCTCCACAACCACCAGAGAATCTATCTCCAATTCTCTAGCGAGTTCTAAGCCTTTTATGAGACCAAGCCATTCAGCTTCATTATTTGATTTTCTTATCATTCCCCAGGAGAAGTTTCTTTGCTTGTTCCCCATGGAGTCTAGGATAACTCCACCCGCACCTGCCAACCCGCCTCAAGTTTCACAATTATAACTAATAATCATTTTTTTATTTAATTAACTCAAACATAAGTCAACACTTGTTTATTAATGGCATAAGGTATTATTTATAATTTACACCCTGGTTCTAAGTAACTACGACATAATTTTAACAAATTAAGTAATGTATTAGTTAACCTTATTCCTATATTTTAATTAATTAATTAATATCATTTGGCACGTAATTAATCTTACCCTTCCAAGTTAATACTATGAATGTACATTTATATTAATTAATTAAATTAACTAAAACTTAATCAACTCCTTCACCTAGTTCCATATTAATTGCACCATAGTTTATAATTAAACTAATTAACAACATTTTCTAATGATAATGATAGTTTTATTGTCATCAATTAACATTATTAACATATAATCAATATTAACCGAACAATTTAATATTAACCTAATTGACATGATAATTACATTTAACATTTTAACCCTTAGTCTTGACTAGATAAATTTAATAACAATCAATCAAGCATTACTAATTAATTGCATTAGTTACCACCTAGGTTTACCATAGCTTGTTTATTTATCAACAATAATTAATTATTAATCGACAATAATTAACATTATTATTCAACAGTATTTCACGCAATTATAAATATGTAGGCGAGTTATGTAAGTGTAGCTACTGCTTACATACTTTGTGTAAGTACACTAACAATAATAAATCACACACATCAATCATACCCATGAAATTTATTGTTCACTGACACAAGTTTTAAATGTAGTTTGCAAGGTACAATCCATTACCTAATTGAAATCTCATTAAGTTGCGACAATTCATACATTATGGAGTTACGACACATAATAAATCAAGGGTTTTTCCCACGCACACAGTTAGATCTTGTTTTCATCCCGACTTCAAGCTAAACCTATCTACCTACATCATCTACCTAAATCACATCTAACTTCCACATCCTATCCTTTCCTCTGCTAGACTACCCTGAAGTGTCAAGCCATGACGGGCTCCAACTAGAGCCCATAAACGGAAGTGTCGACTACATTGACCAAGCTTCCCCAGCAGGCAACCACTAGTCATCATCACACACCTTGGGAAGCGCGTCGTAGAACAACCCTCCAATGACTCTGGGTTTCGGGGATAAACGGTGGGTAAAGCCTCCACCCCCCAATGGAACAAGGGACTATGTCTACCCAACATAATAATTGCGTTGCACCTGTACTCAGTTTGTCATTATATAACCAATCTGGGCGGTTGAGTTTCTTGAGACCCTACCCCACCCATACATCATAATAAACAACATAATAATCATGTGAAAGTAAATAATGCATCACTTGCATACCATTTATCTTTCGGAGTCCATGTCCCCGAGGCTCTCCCACCTCGTAAGATCCAGCTATCACTTAGTCATTTTAACCTGTAAGTCAGTCGTCGACATACAATATAGAATATCGTGCATAAATCCTCAACATGTACACATACATTTCATCATAACATAACAACAATAAACTCATTTATTCACCATGCACCTCGCATAACATTCATTTATTCAACATATAACTGTAACGGTATCCACGTACCCATCATTTAGTCATTTGCATATACGAGACATAATTAACACATGCTACATATCTAAACATGAGTACCGATCATAATACTAACATCACACACACACATATATATATCGGCAAAATAATAGAACCATATGTCCACAGTGTCGTCAAACAGACGAAGTCTCACAATCAAACAAATACAACATATAATAGTAGTTCATGTAGTAATGTCAAAACGGGGCGTTACAAACAAGTTAATGGCCAAAGACCCAAAGGCATATGCGAGGTGTGGAAGTCTACCACCTTATGGACCACCAACGAGTTATTTCAGGTGGTGTGGTTTTCCTTGAATAATGGTGATGAGTCAACTTGCATTTTCGATGGCAGCTAGTGATAATTGTCCTGACAGTCAGTTTGACGGTTGAGTTATGATAGGTTTTGCCATCTCTGGAGGGAGTGAAATGCACTTTACTATAAAGTTATGTAAAAGCTTAAAGTTGCAGGAAGTTTTTCAAAAAACAACTTAATGAAAAGAAAAACTTAAACTCAAAGCTTTTATTTAGTAAAGTAACTTTCAACCAAGTGAGCTAATGTAAGATATAGATCAAATGCAAAAAACGATGAAGGGGGTTATTCTTTTCCTCAAAGTGTGTTCATACAAAAAAACTCTTGTTTTTGCTTGCAAAATACTTCAAGTTGGCTACACACAAAAGCAAATCATGAAATCTTGAATCCAAAACATTTAAGCTTGGGGTTAGCTCTCAATTAGCTTGCCTGGAAAATGCAAATTTTCACTATGTTTCTTATTTGTCAAGTTCGCACAAGGTGCATGATAAATAACATAAGCAAAAAAGAATACACTTTTCGCTTTGTTTTTTATTTGCCAAGTTTGCACAAAGTGCACGACAAATATCATGTGTAGGCTATAAAGGGAGCAAACTGAGAAATTTTTTTCAGCGGGAAAATCACCTTCCTGCTATTCCGAAGGAATCAAGGAAAGCTAACAACGCATGGGAAATCTCAACAAACTTCCTCACATATTGTGGATGGTAGGTCGAGCAAACCGTTAGTCGGTAATCTAAGCCAGAAGATGTCTCAACGGAATTGAATCGGGGTGGATGGAATGAAATCCATCTAACCCCACCAATGGGCCATTGTATCCTTGACATAAAGGGAGCAAACTGAGAATATAAACAAAAAAAACCGAACTGGAATATTTAAATAGTATGAGAAAGATTTAAAGACCTTAATGAAAATAATATGCTTTTAGACCTTATAAAATGGTCATATCTTAGGCAACTGAAATCCTTTTCAGGTGAAACAAAAAGTGCTTCCAACCAAAAGCAACACTCTAGACACGATGGAATAGCTCATTCAATGAAAAATGCACAGAATTAGCAGAATCCATAAATCCTTTAATGCATGCATGTAATACCCCCATTTTGACACTTCGGATGTATTGGCTTGTAATGAAAACATTGCGCATATGTAATGTCTGATTCCTAGCGTGGATCTCAAGGTCAAGGCCCTGCTAGTGAATGATCAACTTTGAAGGGATGATATTTTATGTTGTGCCATCCATGTGCTAGTAAGCCATGGGGAAATTGTAAAAATGATGTAAATAATTGTAATGCAAATAAAAATACCAAGGGGCTGGCTATGGATTCAACTAAATGAGGAGGACTATGTATCCACTAGGGAGAGGTGAGGGGGGGATTGTGAGATTGAACCCTAGGCTTCCATATGTCACTTTGGGAACCCACTTTGACTGTCCTAGCTGTCATTTAATTCTGTTGTAAGGAAGTGGGTGAAGAGATCAGTCCATGGATTGATGGAGTATGGGCAGCCTGAAATTCATAAGGCAAGGTATGGGCTTGGTTTGCTTGACCCATAAGCCACTCCATCTCATGGGAATTCGTTTCCCTCATCCCCATTCCATTGTGTACCACCCAGGCATGAGTTTTCATGGAGGATGCAGACCCAACAAGGAGGTAGAATCATAAATCGCGACTTGGAGAGAAGTCGTGTTTAGAGTGCCAAGATCGCTTACAAAATTGATGTGGGAAGTGAAATCTGATAGGGGGTCCATAGACCTGAACGGTGGGATAATTTGAGAGCGGGATATGCCCAAAACTCCATAGGAGAACCCGAATTTGTTAACTGAAATCCCAATTGCGGAAAGAGCATTCAACCGTAGTGTTGAGGAAGATCCAAGAGCGAATCGCAGTGGGAAAGAAACCGGGGGGGTTAGACTTCTTGGTAGAGCCAGTGAGGGCTCATTCATCCATGGTTTAGCAGTCGGGACGAGCTATACCTCCACAGGTCAGCGTTGAGGGAAGGGGCGCTCGAGGGACAGTGTAGCACTGAAGGGGGCCTTAGTTAGGCTGAGGGTGGAGGTGATGGGGTTAACTGGACTGTCTGAAGCCAACTAGATATGCTTGTAGCTCTATGGCTGAGATGGTTGGCTTAGAAACCTCCTCCCATGTCTCCCCACTTGCTTGACAAAGCCAGTTGTGTGCTGGATGACCCTGAATGATTGTAAAACCAAGGTTGTGAGTGGACCTGAGTAGTTCCTCCTTAGTGGATACATAGCCCCAGCTCGGGGGTGGTCTCTTAGTGCTGAAAGAATACAGGCTGACCAGAGAGCTATGGTTGGGTTGGAACATTGCAGTCCATAGCTAATTGCATGGAGATTTCAACAAAGGATAAGTGTTCTCTGTGATTTATAACATGTTCATTCTTTGTTTTGTATGCTTAATTGTTCATGTTAGTGAGAACGAAATGATTATCTTAAGTTAGTCAGCATAAGCCTATGTATAACATGAGAAGATGACTAATTCCCTGTAGGTTGTTTCATCATTATGATAGGGAGAAATGTGTTGATGCGTTTCCTTACATGTGTTTGGATAATGTTTCATTCAGCTGTGTTTATTTATATGAATTTGTTCATTGAAAGTAAGGCTAAGTTTTGTTGAAGCCCAGGATGTTCAGATGGTTCAGTTATGGCTTTGGGGGAGAAATAGACACCCTTGTTGGGTTAATGTTCCCTTTGTGGGTCAGATGAAGGGATGAGACATGGCAAAATGGATCAGAGCTCTTTACATAGAGGTAAAGGAGTCTTGATGAGGTTTGGGGAAACACTTTGATTGGAAGAAGGACAAGATCAGATTTCTCAGGTGTGGCAGACGATCCTACAGGTGCATGGGGCTCGCCGAGAGATTTCCAACAGTACCAAGGTTTCCAAAAATGAACTTAGGATGAGGAATTTATCGGCCTAAGAAGTTGGCAGTAACAAGGGTATATGGCCGACTTCCGATGTTTTGAACCCATAGTATGGATTGTGGATTGCGAAAGTAGGAGGCGTGATTTCTCGGCGAGGCGCGTCGACGTCCCGACTTCCGACTCCCGCAAGCCGGATTGCGAAGTGCGGAAGTTAGAGAGGTAAGTTTCCCGGAGTTGGGAATTTGGCGTCTCGACTTCCGACTCCCACAAGCTAGATTGCGAAGTGCGGAAGTCAGAGAGGTAAGTTACTCGGAGTTGGGAATTTCGCGTCTCGACTTTCGACTCCCGCAAGCCGAATTGCGGAGTGCGGAAGTTGGAGAGGTAAGTTTTCCTAGAATTGGGAATTTGGCATCTTGACTTCCGACTCCCGCAAGCCGGATTGCAGAGTGTAGAAGTCTGAGAGGTAAGTTTTTCCAGAGTTGGGAATTTGGCATCCCGACTTCTGACTCCCGCAAGCCGAATTGCAGAGTGGGGAAGTCGGAGAGGTAAGTTTTCCCGGAGTTGGGAATTTGGCGTCCCGACTTTCGACTCCCGCAAGCTAGATTGAGGAGTGCGGAAGTCGGAGAGGTAAGTTTTCCCGGAGTTGGGAATTTGGCGTCCCGACTTTCGACTCCCACAAGTCGGAGTGCAGATTGTGGAAGTCGGAGAGGTAAGTTTTCCTGGAGTTGGGAATTTGGCGTCACGACTTCTGACTCCTACAAGTCGGATTGTGGAGTACGGAAGTCGGAGAGGTAAGTTTTCCCGGGGTTGGGAATTTGGCGTCCCGACTTTCGACTCTTGCAAGCCCGATTGTGGAGTGTGGAAGTCAGAGGTGTAAATTTCCTGGAGCAGAGAATTTGGAGTTCTGAATTTCTGACTTTCGCAAGGCAGATCGCAGATTGTGGAAGTCGGAGAGGTAATTTCTCCGGAGTTGCGCATTTGGGGTTCCAACTTCCGACTCCCGCATCGCGGATTGCGGAGTGTGAAATTCGGAGGCGTAATTCTGCGAAGCTAAGGATTTTGGAGTTCCAACTTTCGACTCCCGCATCGTGGATTGCAGAAGTCAGGGGTGTGATTCGGCAAAGCGGAGAATTGGAGATTGTGGAATGCGGTAGTCGGAAGTGTATTTTCGTTGACGCCGTGTATTTGGTGTTCCGACCTTCCGACTCCCACACTGCGGAATACAGAAGTCGGAGGCGTATTTTCTTCGACATTGTGATTTTGGTGTTCCGACTTCCAACTTCCAACTTGCGGCTTGCAGATTGCAGACTGAAGTTGTAGCAGTTGTGTAAAAGTGCGGAGTTGAAAATAGTTAGGAAGAAAAAAATTAGCAAGTTGTTTCTAAGGTTATCTCCCATCGCCTCTAAATGGCACCGAGGTGACCGGGGATGTTACAATGCAACAACAAATATTTAAGATCTCAATCAACAATGGGAGTGGGTCTTCATAAGCGTTTCGATTCCATGTTCCACAAAACAAGACATTTCCGCACAAGTCAAACACCTTAAGCAAGTGCTCACACAAACATATCAAAGAGTGACATGTTGACCGCTCTTCTATTTCAACAAGGTTAAAATTGCAAAGTGTTGCAATTGCTATTATGACTATGCCCAAGTTCAATGAGCCTGCACATCGACCAGTTCCAAATGAATACTTGACCTATGGAGATGGGGGTTCCACCCAACCAATACAAGGGAGTTATAAGGTAAGAGTTGAATGATAATACAATTCCTTGAGTTATAGGTGAATCAGATATGGTAGCAACACACTGCATGGTGATTGATGGACTCTTAACTCTTAAGATTTCCGTGCTAACAATTGATTCATACGAAGTTTAGTGAATTCAACAAGGCTTGAATTCTAGTAAGGCTTGCCACAATGCATGCTTGATTATCAGCATTGTCATAATATAATTCAAGGCCATTATATTTTATTTTTTCCATTACATGGTCTATTATAATAATGAAAAGTTAATGCATTGGTATTTGTTAGCCCTTGCCGTAGGCAGAGACTATATGTTCCATGTTTATCTATTAATTGACAACAATATTTTAACTTTCATAAAGTTAAGCCAAATTCCCTTTAAAATTTATATTTATAAATATTTTTTTGAAAAATCATATATGCATTTTATTGGATGAGAGGTCTTGAATTGACCATTTTTATCATTGTCGGGTATTAAAATAATTAAAAAAAACAAAATATAACTTACCTTAGCTTTATACCTTAACCTTACCCACCCGCCCCCCCAGCAATTCAGATTGCTTGGCGTGCAAGCAATAGGCCTGTCTGTCTGTAGTGCTGTACTTTATTGCTTGTTGCTTTGAATATCGTAACTTGCCCTTGAATGCTGTAACTTTCCCTCTGAGTTGAGAGTCCCAAGGTTGGAATTTTTGAGAAAATGCTCGAGCATTTTTCCTATCAAATACATTGATTTTTTTTGTATTGTTAAATAATGACCTAAACGAAAACATCATTAATAGCCATTTATTTAAGAGGTATTGGGAACTACTATGTGCAGTAGGCTACTAGGCACTGGGGCCTGGTTGGGTGCTGCAGCCTGTAAGTAGTTGGAACTTGGTGTTGTGGATTTAGGTAAATCTATTAAATGTGTAGTGAATGACTCATTGCCAAACTGATGATGGAATGTGGCCTGAACCTTAATCCCCGATGTGCCAACAATTGGCGAGCCACAAGCATATCGTTGGTGCTGCACTCAGTTTCCTCATTTGTTTACTATGGAAGGTTGGAATCCTGGAAGGGGAGTTGGAGTGTGCAGGCGGTACCACATTAGTTTGTTGCATTTGTTTGTTGTGGAGGGCCTAGGCTAGAGGGAGGATTGCAACCTGCGGCTGCAGGCATCGCTAGTCCACCGACGAATTTATTGTTGATCGTGAAGGGTTTTCATCTTAGTTAATCACCGACCATCACCGACTTGCCATATTCGAACGGGGTACCAGAGTGCATGCATTATTTGGACTCCCAACAGGTACACTTCTTCGTATTTCTCCGAATTTGAAGAATTTTAAGCAACTCTATTTCACTACATTTCCTAATTTCTTCTATCAAGTTCTCAGGTTTAATTCCTTTGTGAAGAGCCACTCTACTGTTTCCCTTGCCGTTCGCGGAGCAAATGCTATGGAAGGTTGGTCTTTTGGTTCTCTCTGTCCTGCTAGTTCACTTTGCAACGCAGGGCATGCAACTCACATCTGTTTGCAGAACTAGGTATTAAGGAGATGCTGCCACCATATTTATATCTTGATCTCAATACCCAATATCTCATCACTACTGTCAGCTTTGTTTCCATAGGAGCTGCATACGATAATCATAACATCTGAGGAAAAGTTCTCCATTGTTGAATGTATGCCAGGCGCTTACTCCTACACTTTTATGACTACGATTTCGTATCATTATTTCAACACAACCCTCATTTCTTCGGGCTCTAGGTAAGAATCCCTTTGTTCCGTATTCAAAGGATTTCAATATTTCTCTTACACTCATACATTTGTTTCAAAAACATGGTTTAACTTAATATTTATCATCTTTTGTAGGTCGTGGGCATAAATGAAAGGCACCTACCTCATGTCAAGTAGTATCCCACTTGACCCCATTTTTATCATTGCCTTCAACTGTTAAGGTTTGAGTTATTAGATATAACTTATAATTTTGATCGCAGTTCTCATAGGTATCATCGTAGGTGTTATTTGGAGTTCAGATTGATTCTTGTAAGTTAACTGATTTTAAATGCATATATATGAGTTTTTTGATTCGTTAATAACCCTAAGGGTTAATAAGGCTACATGACAGTTCAACTTTGAGCTTACGAAGGCTCTAAACAATTTGACTTGATATTGCCATTTTATACCAACAAATTTAATTGATTTCTTCTATGTACAGACATCACATGAGTCTTGCCAAACTATGGCTGTAAACATATTTTGTTTGCTCATTTACTGAGTAATATGACCTTATTGATCTAAGGTTTTTTATGTCCTATTGGTTTGATTGCATTTGTATCGTAACTATATGTGAAATATTACAAATCCTTTGCTCATTTTCAAGAACTATATAGAAACGATGTATAGGTTTTACTGGTGAATTTGGGGTAGTTCACAAAAATGTAATGTCAACTATTTTTATTAGCCTGTATTTTGGTATTCCAAGGCTTACCTATGTAAAGTACTAAATTGTATGTTTTTATTATGTCCTTGATAGAGATCCCTTCGCGATGTTTTATGTATCTTTGCTATGTAGCATCAGGGAGTCATTGTCATATTTAAAAAGCTATACTTTCAGTCCCATAACCAATACAATCATATTTGGCTATATCACTTCGGAGCAAGCATTGGTTGATTTCGCAAATTTAATTACCATTTTTAAGAATAATTTATAGGCGGAAAAGAGTTGAGTGATAGTGTAAATTGATAAATATGTGAAGATTATGAACAATGATAATATTTGTAGCAGCAAAGGACTTGTAGAGTATAAGGCAAGAAGAGGAATAGGAAATATTTTATTGTTGTGTGCTTATTTATGTACTGGAAGGGTTGCAAACAATGAATATTTTTTTTTTGATAATTCCTTTGAGAAAGTCGGTGTACCATGGCACAGCTGATCGAGACAGGAGATGCAGTATAGCGATTTTCTAAGGTTACTAATCTTCTATGTTTCCTATCGCATGACCTGTTTGTGTCCTCGACCCATTTCAACCTCTGTTACCGATAGATTTTAGCAATTATAACCAATTTTCACAATTTGATTTATTTTTATGAAATTTCCATGGAGTCTTTTTATATTCTTTTCCCACTTGGAACAAACTTAAGTCTCATAAATTGACATGGGCTTTTTTCATTTCCTGGAATCAAACCATGAGCGTCACAAAACTCTTTCCCATTTCCTCGAATCAAACCATTAGCCTCACAAAACTTTCATATTATCATCACTTTTATAACCTTCCCATAGGCATTCACTTTCTTATCTACCTAGGAATCCCAATGTGACACGTCCCAAGACGATGCAAGACCTTCTTCTACCCACGCTTTTCCAACACTCCCAACAACTTCCAGAAACCCTTTCTTACCGCTCAGTCCACGCTGGCCGTCTATCTCCCTTGCAGTGTGAGAACCCAAAAGTTGCATCATGCATGGGCACACGGGGAGAGAGGGGAGAGAGATACATAGCTCCATGAATTTACAAGCGGGGGGTGGAAGAGAGTTCTTCGGCATAATTAACGAGGTTCAACTTTGGGGATGAGGTTGGGGGCACTAAATATATATGAAGGCACCCAATGTCTAGTTTCCCATCATGGGGTGAAGGCAACCCTTGAGCTTAGAAAAGCAAAACAAAAGAAATTATTTACGTGAATATTTATTGGATAGTTATTCAGGTTGGTGGGTCATTGGAGAAGTCAATGAAGTTTGGTAAAAATCAGGGGAAAAGGGACAAAGGTAAGGGACACAGAGAATTGATTTGCATGGAGAAATGGAGACACAGAGAATTGATTTGCATGGAAAAATGGAGAACTATGAGGAAAAGATGACACTCTTCGTTTTGAATTTTTGTATGGTTTACGCTAATTGGGCCAGTAACTATGTCGAGCACTACGAGGAAAAGATGACACTCTTGGTTTTGGCAATTTGCGATTGGTGGTAGCAGAGCTTTGAGAAGAAAAGGGAGAAGAAAAACAAATGAAGCAATCTTTGGAGATGGCATTTTGCGATTGGTGGTAGCATAGCTTTGAGAAGAAAAGGGAGAAGAAAAACAAATGAAGCAATCTTTGGAGAAGAGAGTGGAGGCAAAGCCAACGATGGGTTCTACATTTGTAAACCCCACTAAGACTTATACCGATGGGTAGAATTTTAAAAGTTTGGGAAATGGTGTTGGCATGATTTGAAATAGTGATTAAGAGCCCATTGTGGTCTACATGTAAATGTTTCGAATGTAAATAATACACTTTAGCTGGTGTTGAATTTCCATTGTGTGCCTTTCTTGAATTGAATGTTGCGTGTGTGCTTACATTTAATGTTGTGTTCTATGAGTATTGATTCACATCCCTATGGGTTGCATGTGCACCCGATGTTGCATCAATTTGGTATCAAAGAAGGAAGGGTTCCTGTAGTGATTGCAACTCTCGCAAGAAAGGGAATCTGGGTGGATGTGTCTTTGAGAAAAAACTCCAGATTTATAATTTATATTTCATTCATTAATGCAATTTTTATTTTTACAATTTTAATATTACAATTTAGAATTTATATTTCATTCATTAATTCAATTTTTATTTTTTACAATTTTAATATTATAATTTATAATTTATATTTCATTCATTAATGCACCCTATGATAGTGTTCTATTTATTCCATAACTTTAGCTCAAAAAGAATCCCCTTAAGTTTCCATTTTATTGTAACCTAATAATTATTCCTCTCGTTTAATTTTTGTTGATCTTTTTACATTTTTATCTGACCTATTCCCTTCCCATTCTATATTTATTTCTTATAAATATTTCCTGACTATCAATAGTGTTATGTGACTCATTGCGAAAAGCTTTATGCTCAAATTATTAGGTAATTTGTGGTTGAGATGTCAATCCAAGAGAGTGTTAGTTGGACTTGAGATTGATAACCCAAAAATTGAAGCCTTATGGTCATAATGGTTGAGATATATGAATAGCGAACGTAGAACTAAGATGGCCCACCCAATTTTGTGGTGGATTGGATAATGATGATGGTTGTTGAAATTGGGCATGTGGGATGCTAGGTCTAGTTTGTCTGGTAACAACTAATTGTAAAGATATTCAGGGCAGAAGGAATGAGCATTGAATTAAGGTTGAGGAAAGGAAGCCTGAGCATGTATAACAATTTAGAAGTTCCACTAGTTAGAAGTTTTGAAGTGACAAGGGAAGCAGGGAAACCACAAAGGACACACTTCATGGAATAGAGTGTAGTGAAGGTGATAAATGTATCATCCCTCGAGTATTTTAGAAGAGTGGTTGGATTTCTGACCAACACTACACCATGGATGTTATATTTACCTTACACCTATTATATCAATCTAGAAGATGGAGATGCAATGCTTGTATAGGATTAGAAATTCAATTGCAAAAGCTTGCAAAGATGCTTTACAGCTTAAATAAAAGTTTCGACTCTTGAATAGAAACTGTTGTTTTCAATACCAATAACAGCTTGGTAATTACCCACACTTAATATTGCAGTTGACTGATTGACAAAGTTAACACCGACACCCATATGTCCCCACTTTTTGCTTGGACAATACATTAGTAGGCAAGCATCTTAGAAACATGAAATTAGTTGTATGTCACTATAATTATGTCTATTCAGACAACAGTCAGATCCCATACTGTTACCACTTTATCACTATCCCTGTTTTTACAGGAAGGAAACTCATCATTAAATAATTGTATATGTGAAAAACAGTCCTATATGGCTGGGGTATCCAAGCCATATAAAATGTATAAAGTTTTTATTTAATGGCTGTACAAAAATTTGACAAAGAGAATCCCAATCCGTCAGAGGGCACAATTGCAATTGATTTTTTCAATGATTTCTCAAATAGATAATCAATCAACTTCGTTGGAAACATACTACATCCAGAGTCTAATTGCATGCAATTAAAATGCTTACAAAATTTAGATTTTTATGGGTTTTTGGATACATTTAAAATGTTCAAAATCATTTATCCAAAGAAGAATTTGCTAAATTTCCATGAAAAAAATAAAAAAATTAATTAGAGCATAAATAAAATCAAAATTTGAATAAGCTTTGTTTCTTGATTATATCTTCTAGGAGTAGAATAATCGGATGGTATTTTTCTTTTTAATATCCCTCAACCCTGTTTTGTATGACTCCCCACTTCAACCTCTAAGCCACAAGATTTGAACCGATGACCTATAGAGACTTAACCACCACTTTTCACCAACCCAACAACAACTCTAGGCTAAAACAATTGCATTGTTACCTTTGCCTATGCTATGTCAACTTTTATAGTTCCAAGTGTTCGATGCTTCAACATATTTTCACACATGGCGAGTCATGGCCTTAAGTAGATATACAAAATGAATGTGGCAAGCCTTGGCAGGTTGCCACGTTGATTAGCACATATGAATAGCCAAGTAGGGAGCAACGCCGGGAGCAACTACGCATTCAAACATTTTGGGTTTTAATATGTGCTTGGCAAGCGGTGAGAATTCGTATCATATCACCAAAGGTGCAGACTATTATTGCCGCCACTGTAATCTGAATGCTCGGATTGACAATGGAGAGAATGGATGTGATTTATCCCTTGCCTCGTGATCGCCCATTTGATGCCTAGTTCACTTTATCGCTGTCTCATTTTTACTTTGTAATTACTACCATCCATATAGCGCTCTTTTGCCCACGATTTCATTGTCCAATGTCGAGTTAACTGTTTATTGATCTTCTTGGGATATTGCCTATCGCGACCATTCCTTTTTCGCTGTTGAAATCGCCCCACTCTCATATCTAGTTTTGGAGCATTCCAAGAGATAAATGAAGCATTTAGGGCCAGAGTGCGTGGTGACGCCAAGAGTGTATTAGGGTACGCAGTTCAGCATACGGAAGGTAACTTGACTATTCATTGATTCGCAATGCTTGGTTTTGGTCTCGTTTCACATTGATTCAATGTCTATTATCTAGTTTGATTGGTCTAATCGAGCCTGTGTATAACTCTTATTCATTTAAAATAATAACGCCCATGTCATATTTCCATCATGCCCAAACCTGGATCTGGATAGAGGGCATGATTCCTCCACGATTTTGTAACCTTATCTCTTTGGTTCAATGCCCTGCAGAATGATTAATGGGCGGAGTTTATACAGAAATTTCAAGTCCTCCCCCTCATGCACCCAGACCCACAACTTGCCCTCTTCCTAACCTGCACGTGGATCCTAGCGGGTGCCTTCTCTCTTCATTGGCACTAAACATTCATAACTTTTACTGGTAACCTAAAAACCAATCTCTGCGACCTCCATTAGGTGAAGGATGTAGCATCTCATGCAATACTTCGAATTCCAAATATTGTTCTGCTTTGTATTATCAATTCTAGGTATCTCTTTCTTATGTATACTAATTGACCTCTAATCATCACCCGGTCGTGGAGGCTTATTTCCTAGAAAGTCATTCAAATGGACATCATACGAATCCTACTGGACATGATGTTGCCTACTCAAAGTTTTTAACGTGCATATGCCTCTAGCTGTAATAGTTTTATCATATGTTTACATGGCTTCAAGTCTCGACTGTAAGTGAAATCCTGTACCATTTTTTCAGTGCTAAATCATTCCTTATTCATAGCTAGTATGGTATCTACCTGTCTTTAGAACTATTTCCCAACCAATCCAAATTGTTTAAATTGACATTTGATGAAATGTTTACTCTTCCATTGATTTACCTTGCCTTCAATGATTTAGGAATTGGTCTGTTCGAAGTGAATGGAATGTAATTTGTACCGTTTGCTATTGGACGAGTTTTATGGAGCAGGTGTTCTTGGGACTATGGCAGAGAACAAAAGCATAGACCCCATGAAGCAATTTATGCTCATAGTTCCTTCGCCTATGCACAACCTAAAATAAATGCTTCAAGTTCAGATCTGGTGCGAAGAATGATTGTGGTTTTGAAGACATGCATGATAATGTTGCAAACTTATGTAGTGCTTGTTTTAATGAACTTCATGGACTGTTTAAAATCTAAACAAGGTTATTCCAGGATTTGGATATTAATGTGTTTTTTTATATTATGATGGCAGCGTGCACAGTTTGGCAATCTCTTGCTTTGTATTAATGTATGGTTCACATACATAATATGGAAAGAATATGCTCTGCTTCATGTTTTATTTTGCGTGGCATAAGGGGATCGGGGACATATTTGGTCATATTTTTTGCTTTTTTAATGAAGTGAATTATGGGAGTCACAAGGATGTTTGCTGGCCTTGGATTCATCCCATTTAATGGCTCATCTATGGCACATCGGTTGATGGGACCCCCTTTACCACTCTTTTCATCTCCTTACTACATTTGATGTGGTTTTACCCTCACTCGAGGATGCCCACATGCCCACCTTTGATCTCGTGCACTCAACACTTGTCACGTAATGAAAGAAAGCAATTGTAACTATTTTTTCGCTAGAGATGATGATTAACTAGAGAGTAGGACAGCCAACAAGAGGTCTGTAATGAGCTTCAGTCTGATTTAGTTCTTCATTTCATATTATCATTGTGTTTGTGTTTGACATTATTGTTGATAGCAGGAGACACTTAAAAGCTACAGGAGGGGATGATCGAGTTGAGATTTAGGTTGTAGTATCATGTTCAAGATAGATAGTTTGTTTGTGTGATTACTGTATTAGATCTTCAGTCAAGCTAGTACTAATCCATGAGCATACATGCAGGTTAATCTTTGTATTCCAGTGGTCAATGATACCTTCAATTCCGGGACTTTCCCAATCTTTTTCTCTCGGATGTGCTTGGTTGTACATGTGTGGTCTCCTAAACGCCAATTCAGTTTCAGGGTCTATGCTGGTCCAAGTTTTTGCAGAAACTTGTAAATAGTTGTCTAATCATGAATAATGGTTATAGGGAGTCTTTCAATGTCATAAATAAAGAACAGTTTGCTTGCCCAAAGAGTCTTTACTGTTACTATTTCTTCTTTTTTTTATTAAGAAAACTCAAATACATCTTATCCTTTTGCACTTGTTTTATTACTGTTATGTTAATATTTTGTTGTTGTTAGCTCTTATTGTGTTTATTTGATTTGATTTATTGTTTTGAACATATTTCATGAAATAAATAACAGCTAGTTCACTTCATTTACAACACTTAACTAAAACATAAAACAACAAAAAAATCACATAAACAAATAATTAAAGAAGTAACTTCATGCACGGACCTACTATACTATTTATGAAAGTGGGGTTTGGTGTATGTTGGCAAGGCTACAAGCCTAGGGTATCATTCACCACGCCTCTCACCTAGCCCAACCGGAGGTCGAGTTAGTCGATCTTGAAATTGTTCATTTCTTGATCAACATATTTTTGGGGACTTCGTCGGGGAGCGTCAGTTCCTACAATTTGAAGCACCTGTGTGCTTATATATATATATATATATATATATATATATATATATATAGGAACTGACTATAAGCGTAGGTTATCATTCATGCCTCCTCTCACCGAGCCCAATGGGAGGTCGAGTTAGTTGATCTTGAAACTATTCATTTTCTTGATCAACATTTTTTTGGCGACTCTGTTGGGAAGCGTTAGTTCCTACATTTTGAAGCTACTGTGTATATATATATATATATATACTCTTATTTTCTACTGATTTTCGTGCTTAATTCCTGCTGCTTTTGTAATCATTAGCATTGTTATTACTTGATATAATAGCAAGTCTCGTTATTTGCATCTTGGGTGAATTTCCAAGGGTGTGTTCACCTCGATAATTTTCTCATCGACTCCTTCCTTATCAACTCCTATTTGACTCTCTCGACTTCCCATTAGACTGAAGTTAAATAATTTCCCACGCTTCTCCATGATGGACAATTGGTGCCAAACCATTATCCCTTGTGATGTATCTAGGCAACCAAATTTTGGGCTTCTAACTGGTCTCCCTCTCTCTGGGTTCCCGACCTTTCCAGGTCTTTTTATGGCGACACTTGGACAATTTTGCTCGCTATTGCATCGATCGTGAAATCTTTGATAGCCCTATATCCTTTTGCATATTTTCATTTTCCCTCAAAAGCATAGCAACCCAATGGTATCAGCGTCTCCCACCTCGATCTATTGTGGGTTTATGATGTTTCTTCTTATTGTTCAAAATATATTTTCCTATATCACATGAACAATAATCTAGAATACCTGATGCTATTAACACCAATCTTGGACTGGGCTCTCAATTCGAGTTTGTCAACAACCCTTATCCACCTCAAACCTCTAGCAATTTAAGATCTTTGGGGTTGAGTATTCATGATCACTCATGCCTTAACTTGCAAAATGATGGTGATGATGAGATGAGAAAGCTATTTCCTTTTAATCATACCTCGCTTAAATCGTATCCTAGCCGATTCATGTAGCTGATGAGATTAATATTCCCCAAGAGTAGGACTTTTATATTTTAGAGCAAAATCATAAAGTTTTTGAGCCTTCACTACAAGAGAGTCATACAAAGTTAATCAATTTACCTATATACCTTGACAATCCTTCTATTTAGAAGTCTTCGGTTATAAATGAAGAGAGGAATCCAAACCTTGATCATGATATTGCCTCTCCTTGCCCTATATTCGTTGACATCCTTACCTAGCCTAATGATATAACCTTCCATGATCAAACCTTCTTTGATAATGCTCTCTTTGGGGCAAATGTTGAACAAGCCGAAGACCTTATCCTTCATGAATCGGGCCATGTAAACAATAAAGAAGTGGATGGAATTGTGATATAGCTTCGGAAGACATCCATTTAGAGGATTTAACAAATGACTTGTTTAGCGATGTTGACCCGTGAGAAGGCTTATTATATGGCCGAGACTACCTTGAAATTAGAGAGCCAAAGTATGATACCCTTACTTCATCTAGATAGGATAATATAAGGTCGTCTTATTTGGATTAAGCATAATTGACCAGAGTTAACTATACTGCCAGGTAAGCTACTCACTTATAAAGTATTGGTGCAACTACGACTTATATGATTTCCTAACTCTTACTCCACGTGTAATTACGATTACTGAGCTAGAGGAATAGGCTTATTGATAACTAAGGGGTAAACTAGTGCTAGCCTGATAATCACGAGTCTCATAATGGTTGAATTAATGTTAGTACAGATAATTAATACCGAAGTATGACACACAACAGATATTACCTTACTAGATAAGGCAGGTTTAATATTCCCTGAGTATCAGCTCGATTACATTATATCCAACAGGAATTTTAGCCCACAACATTGGTGGTTCAAGAAGCTGTGGAGATGGAAGATACCTGCTAAGCTCAAATGTTTTGGGTGGTTTGCTTTCAAAGAAAAACTGAAAACATGGGATAATTTGGCCCGTATGGGATGGATTGGGCCTAACAGGTGCTCCTTATGTAAATCTGAGGCAAAATCTACCCAACACATCCTGGTTCATTGTAGGTATACTAGAGAAATTTGGGAACAGGTTTGTATTGTTCTGGACATAAATATGCTTTGGGGAAGGGAGTCTTTCGAAGTTGCCTTTCTCAATTGGTTCAAGGAGTGCAGATCTCACCCTGTGTTACCACTATTTATTTCATGGGTAGTTTGGTATATCAGAAATAAAACAGTTTTCGAAGATATGACTCCTTTGGTAACTAATGGTGTCAAGCAAATTCTCTCTCTTTATAAATCCATTTTTAAAGGAAAGAAACCATCTGTGGTTAGAAAGATTGGTGCTTTTGAGCCTATTTTTAATTGCCCAGTTCTTTTCTTTGATGGCGCGGCTCAAGGTGGACTCTGTGCTATTGGGGGAGCTATCTTTCTTAATGGATCTCATCATTACACGCTCAAAATGAATTGTGGCTTGGGAACAAATATGAAAGCTGAGCTCATTGCACTGTGGTGTGTTTTAAAGGTTGCACAGATATTTGGTATTGATGATCTGAAAGTCTATGGCAATTCATGGGTCACAATTAAATGGGCACAAGGTGAATGTGATCTTAAAGTATTAGCTCTAGTCCATTGGTGCCATAGAATCAGATCTGAGATACAGGGATTCAGGAAGATATAATTTCAGCACATTTATAGACAACACAATTCGGTGGCTGATAAATTGTCTAAACAAGCTTTGTTGGGTGATATTGGGGTTTTAGTTTGGGAAGAATTACAGCATTCACAGATTCAGAATTTTGGGATTTTGAACTTTTTTGAGTAATTATGATGTATATCTAAGAACTGTTGTTAGCTTTTTGGTTTTTTTTGAGGTTTTGGCGATTTGACTAACATCCTGCATGACGATCAGTGAATCTTTTTGTTAAAGTTGATGATAGCTTGGGGTTTCTTGGACAAAAGTGGTTAAAGAAATCTTATGAACTTTAAGCTTATTTGCATGTACCTTTTGATTCTATGGAATAACATTGGTATGCTTTTTCTTGCTGGAAAAAAAACTTCAAACACGATATGCCTTTACATGACCAGCCGAGTGATTTTGACTATTGCCCATTCTTGGACAAATTTCCTTGAGAAGAGAAGGTAGCTTCACTCCATAAGGATGCGTGTGATAAAGGCATTATTGAAGACGGTCAGGAATTTTATTTGCAGCCTATCCTTCCCATGTCTAATCAAGTCTTAAGTGAGGGACCTCTTCCCATTTATGACATATATGTAAGCGATGATCGTCGTGATGTAGAGAAGTAGTACCCATTGGCTCTTCATTACCCTCATGCTTCCTGTGCTGTTGAGACAAAACCTTAGCCAAAATTCTGTATTGAAACCTTGGTTCCAAGTATTGAAATTCATAAGCATTCGAAAGGCTATAACATGATGTGTAGTATTGATTCGAGGACTTGGCAGATCTTACAAGATGACAATAAGTATTTTTGGATCTTCGTCGGCCCTCTACTTGTATTGCATACCTTTGTTAGTTGACATGTTTCACTCAACTGTTGTCATGGCATCAATTATGCATGTAAGCTCAAAGATGTGTTCCTCTATACAAAATTTTACCATACTTGAATCTACAACCTTGTTTTCTCTCTTGTGCACATAAATAAAACAAAAAATTTCATCGTTGTTTTGTTTTTTCTAGAATTGCTTTACTCCAGTTTGCTTTCTTTTCCTAAGATTACTTAGTTTTGATTTCGTTTTTTTGTAATTTTCTCTGTTTATAATTTTTTTCGTTTCGTATCTTTTCATCCTTAATGAGTTCTTTTATTTGTTGTTTCTTGCATCTTTCTTTTGTCTTTTAGATCATTTATGGTTCTATTGACCTAGTCTTGAAGGAATCAACGACCTATAGTTGTAATGGTTTTGCATGCATAACCACTAACCTTGCAAGACTATGGTGGATACATGAACACATATGACTGAGCTATGGTATTTTAGTTGAATCTTTCCTTCCTAATCTCTTTGTCTACTAGTGAGAGCACTTTTGCTTGAAGCAAATTCGAAATGATGAATGACAAGTGAAGTATAAGATGATGAATGAATGACAACCTTAGGGAAGCATGAAATGATGAATGGCAACAAATTTTTCACTTTTTGGGACCAGGTCGTGGCTTTTTGGGCAATATGTGCAACTAGGGTTGCGCCTCTTGAACGTAAAGATGCGACCCTTTAGATATGGTCAAGTTTTAAGTTTGATTTTCAGTTTTTGCACATTTTGGTCACTTCCTTGGGTCATATGGATGATGTGAGATGGGAAATGGTGCTAATGTTGCCAATTATAATGTATAATGGTAATGAAATTGATGACATGGCAGGTCAACAAATTTTTGTTAAAATATTTCCCTCTGATGTGTGAGGTTAGGAGCTCATCGTATGGCCAAAATACATCATAAGTATTTCATACTTTCAAGAGGGAAATAAGGACACCCAAGACGATAGACTAGGACCACGCTAGAGAGGAATCTCCCACTTGAGGGACTATATAGGTCCATACCTACAGACATACCACTCAAATAGGTGAGGTGTATATAATCTCATAAACATATGAGGTGGGTATTCCCATGCTCATATCAATGTCTCAATATAATCTAGGATCTAAACCAAGAGGGGCTTGATCAACACATGAATAATTGTTGAGTACAATACATCATGAGGGTCAAAGAGGAACCTGATCCAATTGCATAATCATGGTCCAACCATGGTTGATCTGAAGTGCATGAGTAGGAATAATGGCATCCTTGATGGAATGTTGAATCACAGTAACTGAAACCCTACTGAGACTAAAGGGGCCCAAGATCTAGGAGTAAAGAGTGGTGTAAATCCTCACAAGTGACTCAATATTGATGAAAGACTAAGTCAAACAGGTCTAGGGAACTGCAACTGGAATTGTATCACTATTGCCAATGTATCCCAAATACCATTGAAAGCATATGACTAAAGGTCTTCCATAGAGACTTAAAAACTAGGGGGAGTCAAGGATATTTGAGGTCTTCAACCAAACTAGATAAGGGAACCATCAACCTATATGTTTCGCAATGGTGCGATAATGAGGTAGAATCAAGTACATGAGAAACAACCAATCTAAGGGGCACTAAGGTCTCCCCTTAGGTGGTCCAAGGGAGTCCATTGATGATGTTTATTGGGCCAAGGTATAGGGTGCATATAGGTCTATCCTCTGAAATAGAGGTGTTGATATTGATAGAGGGAGACCCGTTGTCAATAAGACAATAAGGTTTCCTTATTGGCAGCACGAGGGATATCACTTGATAATGAAGAGAACTGGGCCTGAGACATAAAAAGGGTGATATGAGGGTCATGAATGGGGGACTAAAACTTCCTTTATTCAAAGCATGAAGGCATGGATGACTTGACAACATGTGTGATGCTCATGATAACATCAAAGGAGTAACACAAATATGGATAACCAGGGGACATAACTGCAATGGTGATACCCATCAAGGGAAATGAAGGAATCAAGGTTGACTCTGAGAGAGGCTATGATAGGGGGGACTCCATGGGTGACACATCACAGAATGCTCTGAATAAAGGCGACTAGGTATGTTGCCAAAACAAGATTATTTACAATCAACGAGACTGCTAAGGAGCATTGTTTTTATGGTTTCCCAAGTACATGGGCACCTTAGAGAAAGAATGAGAGAATGTATGGAGACAAGTGTCCAATGTACGACTAAGTGAATCAATGGATGGAATGATAGTAGATGGAAGTAACCCAAGGTAGAACACTCATGGAAATTTCCTTGAGGGTAGGTGGATGGTGGCAAAACAATGAACTCTTACAATATGGATGAAGTGGCGGGATCATGAATGTGTAACATGAAACATCAAAGTGCCATAAATGCTAGAGTTCATGGGTGGGCCATTGAGTGACAATGGAGAAGTAGATGTGGCTAAGTTCAGAATCACAAATTAGACGAACTCCCAATCCTAGGGAAATTGACGTGGCATGGGTGCCCAATGACAGTCAGGTACTCAAAAATGGCACCCATGTAGGAAAGGTTCTACAGGTAGGCAAGGACGAATGCAAGGATGCCTAGGTGCGGCCACTTGTCCAAGCAGAGGGGGTTCTACAAGTGAATTGGGATTCAAACAAGGTTGATGCAAATGATGTTTTGTAAAGGGAAATCACCTATATGCCAGTTACCTATAAGAAGAGGCGACATGCTGATACCATTTGGTCCTATCACAACTTGGACCTACACAGATGGATACAATACCAAAGCGTAAAAGTGCATCTTGAAAGAAAACCAATTGTATAAGTAGCATATAACATAGAGACAATGACTAAATTTGTAATACCCTGGTTGTTAAGCCTTGGACATATGTTATTATTTTGTTATTATTGGGCACTAGGTGCCGGGACTATGGACTTTGGACATTAATATTATTATTGTTATTGTTGTTTAATTAAATAACTAGTTCAACATCGACAACTAACGAGAATGGGGGCCATGGATTCCACTTGTGGAGGGGTTGGGGACTAGGAGTTGTGTCTCTCCCTAACAACACTCTTTGTTTCCTATTTTATTATTATTTTAGCCTCTGTTGATACAATCGAGCCTAATTCATGATTTAGTGAGCCTTCCTTGTTGAATGTGTCCCCTTTGATGCTTTTGTAACTCTTTTTTGAAAGTTACACTTGGTTTGTAACCCCTACTTGCACAAGTGCACCCTCACTGGCTATTTTTAGCTGGGACATTTGAAAAGTGTAACTCCCCTCTCTATTTTACCTTTTGCTATTATGGGAAAGGGAAACCTCTCATTGTAACCTCCCTCTCATGAATTGAGTAGCCCCCAATAAATTTGAGTTATCTCTCTTGGAATTGGAGTTACATCCTTGGGAATTTGAATGGCTACAAAAGGATTGGAAAGGGGCTCTCTTTCATTCTTCTTCTTCTCTCTCTGAGCTCTCCAGTGTAGTGGAATGCTCTCTTGTGTTGGTAAATACATGCTCTCGAGGAGGATATACATTGTATTGCAAAAGATTGAAGGCCTTGTAATGAGGTTTGTAGATCCTGTAATGGGGATTGAAGATTGACTGTGCAGAACACAACATGAGTCCTTGTCCCATTGCTTGTCCCTGTCCGGATATTTGCACGTGAATCCCGATGGTGGATATTGATGTCTTGAGGGACTGTGTGGTGAAGGAAATCCCGTTGCACCAAGTAGCGTAGATGGAAGGGAAAGTTTAGATGGAGAGATGTGTAGTTGCGGTTTCTGACATTGTGGAAAGGGCACAACCATATGTCATGGTTCACTTATTTCTGATGATTTTTGGGTTGTGAGACCCACTCCATTGCGTCCAAAGTGATGTTTCTAGTAAGTAATAGTTTTTTTTTTAAAATTGAAAAAGCTTTATGTATGACTAAGATATGGTCATTTTGATGTGGCAGGGTTTTCTCATAGCGTTGAGAAGAGCACATACATACCTTATGGTTTAGATGTGTGTGAGCATTTGTGGGTTGTGAGACCTGTTCCATTACATCTGGAGCAATGTTTCCAGTAAGGAATACCTTTTGTTTCATTGAAAAAGCTTTCCATATGACTGCATACGGTTGTTTTTATGTGGCAGTGTTTTCGGTATTGAGATGAGCACACCATACCTATCGGTTTGAAAGTACCTCTCCTATGGATCTATGGCCTCATCCTTGGGGGTGACTGTTATGTTGAAATATGCATGAGCATGGAATGTCTATGGCAGGGTGGAACGTTGTCTTGTTGAAGCTAGTTACCCATGATTGAGATGAGTATTTTATTATATGATTGTTTACCGCATTTTCGATAATATATGTGCTCATAGATTTGTTTGCTTATGATTTGTATGGCTGTAGGTGAAAGCCATGAGATATGATTTTTAAATGGATGTAGATGACATCTTTCATATATCAATATTTTAATGTTGATATGGCTATGATTGGTAGTCGGTGATGAGTATTTTGTTATGTGTTTATTTACTGCATTCTGATGTATGTGTGCTCTTGGATCCAGTTTTGCTTATGGTTTGTATGGTTGTATGCGACAACCATGGGATCTAACCTATTTATCAATTATATGGCTGTAGATGACAGCCATCAGATCTGCTTTTGTTTATGTTAATATGGTTGTAGGTGGCAGCCAGTAGATTTGGTTTTCAACACTGTTAATATGGTTGATTGTGGCAACTTGTAGATCTAATTATTTACCTTGTTTATGGTAACTTGTAGATTTGCTTTTATCAATGCTTATATGGTTGAAATAGATTTATATATCATGTTTAAGATCATGTTATTAACTAGCTCAGATCTGGTTGCAATTCATGCATGCATTTATCTTGCATAGTATGTGTATTGGGGAAATATATGCTTGTAATCTTGCATTTCATTTTAAAGAGGCTGAAAGTTTTATTTTAATTGGCTTGGTGGCTTGATGGGTTAGCCTTAGATAACCTTATTCTGTTGTACATTTACCTTGATTCAATCTTCCCTTGGGTTTCCTCGTGACCTTGGCATTGGTTTTGGGATCGGGGACACTACAAAGTGGTATCAGAGCTTAGGTTTCAACACCGTGACTATTGGGCCTTGTACAAATTTGAAACTTCGTGTATTTGATTTTGAAATTATGATGCATATGTTTTGAAAGAGATTTGTGGTGTGCTAACAATGGTTGATAATGAACACATTATAGCCCTAGTTATGTCAGTTAATGAATGAACATGCAGTGTGGTTATTGACAATACAATCTTAAACCCCAAACAAAGTAATGAACACCTTCTGGCATCTAATGAGTGCTTAATGCACGTATGACATATAGTACGAATGAGTTAATAATATATGGCTGCTATAATAGAAATAAGTTATTATTTCTTATCTTAATGATAAGTAAGCAATATGATTATTAATTGATAAAGTAAATAAGAAATCATTAATGGCGGTATATGGTTATGAGTATGGATGTAATACTATAGGGATATAGTATTATTATTATTAAATATTAATATGATTTATTAGGTGACATTTATACCCTATATGGATTTTGGATTTTTCTATTGATGGTATGTTTTTATAGGCTTATTTATGCCACTTGGATAACAGTAGTTACATTGATAAGTAATTTGTATGTTTTTGAGAAATATGCCACTTGTCTTAATGGTGGTTTCATTTTCCTTTTTATTTCAATGTATGTGAGTAACTCCTCGTCTATTTTTTAGAAGAAAGCCACTTGTCTCAATGGTGGTTTCATTTTTCGTTTTTTTTTTTTTTTAATTTTTATATATGTGACATGTTTAATATAATTATTCTAGATTCCTCTCCTTATTTGAGGGGGGAATGGGCCACTTGCCCAAAGAATGGTATATATATATATTTATAATTGTAAATAAATATTATGTATATTGTTAAATATATATTTATATATTAATGATATGATGTATTTGTGTGTAAGTTGTATTAATATTATATATTTATGTAATATTATGTATATATAATGATATAAATTATATACATATTAATGTAATGTACATATTGATATGTAATATATTGTATAATGTTATAATATATATATGTCGTTGTGTATATATAATCATGTGTATATATTACTTAAATATTGTATAGGTATATACCCTATTGTTCTTCGAACCTATGTCTAAGGGCTTGACCGCATGTATGTATATATTTATATTATTATTGTTGCCAACAATAGATTTGGAGGGCTTTGGATTCTTTGTATTATTTAAATGATTTGTTTGTTGAATAGCTGATTGTTGAGAGGGCATAGCCCCCTTTGCTGCACTACACATCCATTAATAGTTTAATTGATTGGATGTGACAAGTGGTGAGGACGTCTCCCTCCTTAGTTGGTTTGTTATCTTGTTGTACTTGTGCTTGATGTTATAACAACAATAAGGGTGAATCACTCTTTAATTGAGATCTTGGTATGCATATTCTATATGTGTATTGTATGTGATGGCGGTGTGTATATTATATAGATATCAATGTAGTTATATATGATTAGAGTTTGTATGTATATGAAATAGTAATACATGTGACATAGTATAATGTAAATGATAATAATAGTTATGGTATGATTAATGTAGATATAATATAAATATATAATAGGTAATGCATGCATATATAATGTATAGTGTATAAATATGCAAGATGGTATTAATAGTAATTATATATATATATATATATATATATATATATATATATATATATATTGTGATAATGATTTCTTTGCCCTTGCATTTATAAATATTGCATATGTATGGTGGTGAAGGGCCTATTCTTCTCACTGTTGTCTTGGATTGATTATTTTCTATAATTAATTGTGTTGGCATGGTTTGCGGGAAAATGGTTTATTCCCAACTTTAGTTGGATGTAATACATGTCCATGTCTAATATGCTTGTGAAATGATAATGAAATGCATATGATGGTAGAGAAAGGGTGCATCCCTATCATTGTCTTAGCTTGATAATTTTATTATATACTTGTAGTGTATGTCATGCGTGTGTAAGTAATTGCATACATATGTATTATGTGTTGGATGGATGGGTAATTGTATTTATATGTACCATGTGTAGGATCTCTTAGATGTATTAATGTCGGAGAGAGGGCTTGGCCCTTTTCTTGTGATTGAATGCATATCTATGCATGGACAGATGTCTATGATTCGGTTGGCTATGGGTTAATTGTCATCCACGTTGCTTTTGTTGTTAAGTCCCTTGCGTGGGATAAGGGATTGACCCTCTTGAGGTAAAGTATGCTATTACTGCTTGGTAAACTGATGGATCGGTGTTAACTACATTTGTTGGCATGATAAGTTGATTGGGAACGGATTGCTTCCCTTGACATGTTTATGCATATTAAGTAGGCTTAAGTACTCTACCTATGAAAGTACTGTACCTATGAAGGATCAATTCCAAGTAGATCCTTGTGTTTCTTAGCTTGGGATGGATGTGGACTTAGTGTCCAGTTAATGAGAAGAATTCTTCGTCTTCCCTTGGTCCTAGTATAACATGGAACTTGGACACCCAATTTCCCTTGATTAGTGAAGTGTTCTTAAGTTGTGGCCTTGATGCATTAAAAGGCTTGTTAGGATGTATATGTAGTCCTTACACTTGATGATTTTATGTAAGTTGTTGGTTTTACCTAGCTTGGTATCTGCAAGAATGTATGTGTTGGTATAATGATTAATGTTGTATGCATTAGCATGTGATCATGTTGTTGTGATGTACTTATTGTCCATACAAGTTATGGGTATGCATATGGTTACGTAAGTATGTTCTTATGTAGTTATGTTGTATGTGCATAGACTTTGTATCTATCTTATGATCACGTGAATAGGTGTACATCATCGTAAATGCATTTAAGTTATGATAGTACTATGAAGGAAACATGCATCATGGGTGTATATGATAATTGATGTTCTAATGGTTATGAATGTATAATAACGCATATATAACCATGATAATCCTATAGAAATAATGCTTATGTGGCTTGTTAGTCTAGTCCTTAATCCTGTAATAATGCCCGATGGTCATCCTTCTTTTGTAAAGGCATGATTGATAAATGAATGAAGTTATGTGTCTCAGTTTGACTTGATTAGTAGGGACATGATAGTCCTATGTGTTATCATTGGGTGAGGCTTAGCCTCTATAATAGAAATGCATATGTCTTTATGATTGTAAAGAGTCAATGTTAATGGTTAGAATATGCTTTTATAGCTTAATGCTTGTAATTACTATGTTAAGGACTAGTATCTATGTTGTAGCTAGTCATCACTAAAAGTTATTAATGCTCATGTGGAATGTGTGATATAGCTATGGGGATATAGACTATCTGTACATTATGCAAGATACCATGGATAGGTCCCGTTGCATATGAACTTGCCTTGTCTGCTTGCATAAAAGTGCATAATGTATTTCATGTATCTTTGTTGAAAAAGTATATCTCTAATGATAATCATGTGATTGATTGAAATGTGATTAAGGTGGAACCGGAAGGGGATTTTCCGGTACAACCAGTTTCCATATTGGGTAGAAAAGCCAAGGCGATCCAGAATTGAGTGATCAAGCAGGTAAAGGTCCAATGGACCCATTATAGTCTTGTTGATGCTACTTAGGAGATAGAAGATGCTATGAAGGAGGCATACCCTCATCTTTTCAAAAATGCGTGAAGGCATGCATGGATAAAGGCATGCATGAAGGCATGTATGGATAAGTATGCATTGAGGATGGTGCATTGTTTTAAGGGGGAGGGGGATGTAATACCCCGGTTGTTAAGCCTCAGATATATGTTATTATTTTGTTATTGTTGGGAACTAGGTGTCGGGAATATGGACTTTGGACACTATTATTATTGTTGTTGTCGTTGTTTAATTAAATTACTAGCTCAATATGGACAACTAACGAGAATGGGCGGCCATAGATCCCACCTGTGAGGGGTTGGGGACTAGGAATTGTGGCTCTCCCTAACAACACTCTTTGTTTCCTATTTTTTATTATTATGTTAGCCTATGTTGGTAAAATTGATCCTAATTCATGATTTAGTGATCCTTCCTTGTCGAATGTGTCCCCTTTGTTGCTTTTGTAACTCCTTTTCGAAGGTTACACTTGGTTTGCAACACCCACTTGCACAAGTGCACCCTTACTGGCTATTTTTAGTCGAGACATTTGAAAAGTGTAACTCCCCTCTCTATTTCACCTTTTTCTATTATGGGAAAGGGAATCTCGAATTGTAACCTCCCTCTCATGAATTAAGTAACTCCTAGTAAATTTGAGTTACCTCTCTTGGAATTGGGGATACTTCCTTGGGAATTCGAATGGCTATAGAAGGATTGGAAAAGGGATTTCTTTCATTCTTCTTATTCTCTCTCTGATCTCTCCCATGTAGTGGAATGCTCTCAAGGAGGATATGCATTGTATTGGAGAAGATTGAAGGCCTTGTAATGAGGTTTGAAGACCCTGCAATGGGGATTGAAGATTGACTGTGTAGAACACAACACGAGTCATTGTCCTATTGCTTATCCTCGTTTGAATATCTGCACGTGAAGCTCGATGGTAGATGGTGATGTCCCGAGGGACTGTGTGGTGAAGGTAATCCCATTGCACCAGGTAGTGTAGATGGAAGTGAAAGTTTAGATGGAGAAAGGTGTAGTTGTGGTTTCTGACAGTGTGGAAATGGCGCAACCATATGTTCTGGTTCACCTATTTCTGATCATTTATGGGTTGTGAGACCCACTCCATTGCGTCCGGAGCAATGTTTCCAGTGAGAAATACTTTTTTTTTCATTGAAAAAGCTTTCCATATGACTAAGATATGATCATTTTGGTGTGGTATGGTTTTCTCATGATGTTGAGAAGGGCACACACATACCTCCTGGTTCAGATGTTTCTAAGCATTTATGGGTTGTGAGACCTATTCCATTATGTTCGGAGTGATGTTTCCAGTAAGGAATACCTTTTGTTTCATTGAAAAATCTTTCCATATGACTGAGATATAGTTGTTTTTGTGTGGCAGTGTTTCTGGTATTGAGATGAGTGCACCATATCTGTTGGTTTGAGAGTACCTCTCCTGTGGATCTATGGCCTGAACTTGGGGGTGACTGTCATGTTGAAATATGCATGAGCATGGAATGTCTATGGCAAGGTGGAACGTTGTCCTGTTGAAGCTAGTTGTCCATGATTGAGATGAGTATTTAATTATATGATTGTTTACTGCATTTTTGAAAATATATGTGCTTATAGATATGTTTGCTTATGATTTATATGGCTGTAGGTGACAACCATGAGATATGATTTTTATATGGATGTATATGAAATCTTTCATATAATAATCTTTTCATGTTGATATGGCTATGGTTGGTAGTCGGTGATGAGTATTTTGTTATGTGTTTATTCATTGCATTTTGATGTATGTGAGCTATTGGATCCGGTTTTGCTTATGGTTTGTATGGCTGTAGGTGGCAGCCATGGGATCTGACCTATTTATCAATTATATAGCTGTAGATGGAAGCCATAGTATCTACTTTTTTTATGTTAATATTGTTGTAGGTGGCGGTCAGTAGATTTGGTTTTCAACACTATTAATATGGTTGATTGTGGTAGCTTATAGATCTAATTATTTACCTTGTTTATGGTAGCTCGTAGATATGATTTTATCAGTGTTTATATGGTTGAAATAGAATGATATATCATGTTTAAGATCATGTTAATAACTGGCTCATATCTGCTTGCAATTCATGCATGCATTTACCTTGAATAGTATGTGTATTGGGGAAAGATATGCATTGTAATCTTGTATTTCATTTTAAAGAGGCTGGAAGTTTTATTTTAATTGGTTTGTTGGCATGATGGCCTAGCCTTATATAACCTTATTCTGATGTGCATTTACCTTGATTCAACCTTCTCTTGGGTTTCCTCGTGACCATGGCCTTGGTTTTTGGGTTGGGGACACTACAAAATTACATGTGGGCATAAAAAATGAGGTAAACAGGGGTTTATGGGAAAGTTCTCAATAATAAGAAATGGATCACATAATTGAAAAGAGTGCAAAATGAGGATTCTAACGGTGCAAACAATGTGTCAAACAGAGGTCGTATGAGGCCATACACATTGAAAGAAAATCGAGCTCGAATAGCTATAAAAGGGGACGTGGGTCGAACAACCCTAGGTATCATTTTCATTGTTCACCATTGGAGGAGCTTGTGGGGTCCATATCTTCATGCGATGGTTTCTTCCACTATGTCCGTCAAATTGGGATTCTGTGACTTACAGGTTAGTGTTATCACCTTACCCTTCAATTTTATCCATTTAGTTTATGCATTTTGCCTTTCAAAGCATCGTGGGGAACCCCAAAGGTTGTTCCTTTCGAGGCTTTTCCCATGACCTTGGTCGTAGGGAAAGCTTGAACATGCATGACTAGGTCATGCTTGGCTAGGTGACAGGGGCGACCCTCGGTCACACTTATCTGAAGAAAAAGAGTGACCGGGGTTGCTAATTTTTCCCATCCCATTGTGACTAAGGTCACTCTTTTCCATGGGAAAAGCATGACTTTATCAATTGAATTTTGAGAGAAAAATGATGACTAACATCATAAACTTGTGATGAAGGATGAGGATAAACTAGAAGGAGAGGGATGTCTCTAGGTTGCAAAGAGAGAATAGGGATGACCCTTTGGTGAGGGATAGTCTCGCGAGATATGGGTTACTCAAGTTCCTTGAGAAACCCCTAATGAGGTTTGTGAGACTACTATTGACCAATATCATCAAGTACCAAGAACTTGATGATGGGGCCTTAGTCAGATAAGGTGAGCCAATAGATTTCACCTTCCTAGATGTGTTCTTCATGAATTGACTCCCAATGCTAGGGGTCATTTGTGATACTCAGCCCCTGAAGCCACATGATATTGACATGGAGGATATCCTAGCCAAGCACTACAAGGATGGGGCATGAGTGGATGGTTCCTCCATATTATTGACTAACATTGCTAACCTAGAGATGCAAGTAGTGACCACTCGCATCGTACAAGTACTGGGGTCGAGCGATACCCATAAGATCTCTAGTGGTTAGATGATGATTGTGGAGTAAGTGATGAGTGGGACCTACTTTGGGTGGGCCTAGGTTTTCTTGACCGCGGTTGGGTGATAGGTAAACCGTCACAGTCGACAGGGAGGTGACTTTGGGCAGGTACTGACACTGAACCCTCACATCATTGCCCAAGATGGGGGGAGTATGAGCCCTGGATGTGACGATGGTGGAGATGATGGTACAGGGTAGAGGCAATGTTGTAATGCCTCTCAAGGGCATTAAGAATTTTAATCTAAATAAACATCTATTTTCTTTTCATTCTAGAAATGCATAAGATTATTAATACAATCTCAAATGGTGGATTTCTTAACTGTATGACTGAACAACCTATAACCATCATGTAACCATAGCAACATATAAGAAATTTACAACATCATATAAACAATTTAAATTCACAAGAAAATACCTTGTTATAAGAATGGTGACAAAGTCCAAACTGAGCAAGCTTCCATCTTCATCTCGAGTTGCTTCTATCTTCATTGCCCAAAGCGGAACCACAGTTTTACCTCCAAGCCAACTAGGGGCCTAGTCGGCTCCCTAGCCCTAAGAAGCCATCGAATGGTCCCATCCAAATGGCCTCCTGTCCCTCCGTGCCCGAGACCCCCAAAGAACAAAATAGTGATGCACCAATACGCTATGTATCAAATCTTCCAAGAGTTCTCAAACTCTTCCAAGTCTTCCAACTTCTCATACCCCAAAATATCCAAAATTTCCCATCCTAGAAAAACTCTCACCCAAAATATCCTCCAAGAGTAAAAGAACCTCCCTCCTTCCACTCTCAAGTCTCCTATTTATATCAAAACTCCTCATCATCTTCCTCATACATCAATAAATTCCAATAAAGTAATAATCATCAACCAATAAATTCATTTTCTCCAAAAATAGCAATTTGATTTAAATAATTAAAATATTAATAAACATGGTTGCAAAGTCTCACTTGTCATGCTTCCATCTTAATGCAACTATGACAACTCTTTTCTAAAAATGTGTGCAAATCCTATCTATCCATTTATTTATATTATCCTTTCATTCATAAGTCAAATAAGATATTTTCATATACTATATTATACTATAAGATATTTTATATATCTATATAATTATATATGTCATTAAATAATACAAACAATTTATATAAATCTAAAACATTTTTGACAAGTCAACAAACTCATATTTGCAACACACAAGTAATACTTTCAAAAATTCATCAACCAAGCTACTATTAACTAATATAACCATATTAATTTATTCATCGATCGACCAATCATAGTAATGTACTCACGAATTGGCGTATGCATGGCCAGTGCACACGTCTTAAGTGTGGGTACTAATAATCACATTTAATGCTCCTAATAGATCATTATTACATGCTCGCAAACAACATATAGAAGAACGATTAAACAATGCATCATTCATCATTCATAATCATTCATACAGAAGCAATAAGACAGAATTAGATAAACATAATGATGAAATCAAGCATATAATCACGATGGTTAATAACAATCAAGAACACCATCCAATCCATCATTGGTCCCATCCATCCCATTAGTACTCCAACCCCCTAATCACCACTACTTCCACTCCTGCCCTCACCATCTCGTCCTATGCTGCAATATATTATGGCGTCGACTACACGACCTAACCACATATAGAACTTGTAAGCGGAAGTGTCGATCAACTACATCGATCAAGCTTCCCCAACAGGCATCCGCTAGTCATCATCACACATCTAGGGGAGCGTGAGCAGCACAACCCTCCCACGACTCCAAGTTTCGGGAGATAAATGATGGGAAATGCCTCCACCCCCTGATAGTACTAGGGTCAACACCCTACATCAACCATACTGTGCCATCACTGTTCTAAGGGGTCCCGTCATTGTACAACCACTTTGGGCAAGTCACAATTCTTGTCTAAACTCACACTCACCCACAAGTCATAGAAATATTGGAATTCACATTTAAATAGCATGAAAAGTTGATATAACATCATTATCCGCCTGATCTTGTGCCCCTTGTCACTATAGGAATCCACCTATCTCATAGCCAATCAACATATGGAATAGTTCATCATTAACATGAAACTCGTGTATAGGCATACCCAACTCTTTCAAGTGTTAATTCATATCAATAAAACGAAATTCAAATAGAATCATGTAAGTTCTTTCTGCAACCAAACTAAATTAGCATTCCACATATTGATATTCCATATTCAATTTTGCATGTTCAAATGAAATAACATATTCATTGTCATTAATAAATTAAAACAATAGATTCCATTTACCATCCACACCTCAGAGGAGTACATATGTCCACATAACAATAATCTTAATCAATTAATCTTAGTCAAACTGATAATAAACAAATAAAATGCTAAGCTGATTCACATTAGAGTTATTTATTTATTTAATAGTTGTCAAAATATGGGGCGTTACAAATGCTGTGGGAAACCTCTTCGGCTAGGGATTATTCACCTAGTGGTTGTCAAGGTCTACTTGTACATTGGGATGGACTTCTAAGGAGAGGTAAAGATACCACAACCACCTGCCTAGGCATGGGGGCCAGATGGTATGTATGGTTATGCATTGTTGTTTTTGTAGTCGTGTTTACATACTAAGGTAAACGGTATCTAGATTGTTTTATGTGATACATGGTACTAATTACTCATCATATATGTGTGTGCATATGTGGAACCTATGCCCATAGTGGGTTTTCAACATCGACAAGGTGGAGTTGAGGGGTTTGATCTTACCCCTCGTGCATATACGTGATGATAATGGAGGGGCTGAGGCCACCCTGGAGGGATTGTGTCAAGACATAAACCGTTGTTGGAGGGCATTAGTGATGATGGGTGACATCATCTGAATGACGAGTTGATCGCTATGTGCTACGAGGTGCCACCGAAGTGGCGCATGACCATGTGGTAGATAGTTGCATCCGCCTAGGGTATATGTGATATGACAAGTGGGAATGTTCCCCACATGGCTAAGGAGGAGGATACTGATGAGGATCACTCTGATGGCTCTAGTGATTATTATTCTAATGATGGGTAGGCAGCAATGTAGGACTAACCCCATCCAATGGGCATGGGATTTTTTATTTATGTATCACATATTTTAATTGAGTTACAGGATCATGGATGTAAACACTTCTTATTTTGGAATTACACTTGTATATTTACATTGCACATGGATGCAACTTTTATTTATATGAGACTTATTTTATGATGTTATTTGATGTAATGTATTCTTATTTTGTACATGTGGATTCACTAGATGATGGATATACGATATGCACATGCATGGTTTATTTCCTTGCCACTGATTATTAATATGTTAATATAGATTTTGATTTGTTGTATGATCCACAAAACTATATAAACTCATAGGTATATGAATGAATGTGATGGATTCAAATTGTTTAACCAATTGTCTAGCTCGTAGATACTTTCTAAAGAGGTAAGTATTGCATAACTGAAAACAATTATTCAATTGTGCAACAAATAGTTGGGAATCAAGGAAAACATGAATATGATGAATGTGCATATGGAGAGCATCGACCAAGTGGCCAATCACGACATTGTATTCCACCTGATTATTTATGGCAGCATCAATACACATGCCACTCACATGGATCATGGAGTGTAATGGGGAATAGAAGACCCAAGCTGCCGAGGCAAGATTCAGGGAATATTTACTTCCACCATCGACGCAACCAACGTAATAAGAAGGATGCCATTCCATTTGGTAGGGACACTAAAACAATAAAAAATGGTTGGTTTCTCTCATGGATAGTTTTTTTGAGGTACAGCCCACTACAAGGATTCTTCAATAGTTAGCCATCCAAATCGACAAGAAGGTATGCCCCCTTGTCGAGGCAGTGCATAAAGCTATAGGACCCTTCCATAGGGAATCTAACTTTCCTCGACCAAGTTTATCATGGGCTTGGTCATAAACAAGAACGTGATTGCCTTCATGGAATGAGTGTGTGTGGACATGGCTCTTGTAATGAGCTTTTGAACGTTGTTTGGTAGCCTCGATGTTATGCAAAGCAACATGACGATCCTCATTAGCTTGCACTAGGGTGATCAAGCATTGTTTCAAAGCAGAGGTATCTGACAAAAAATTGACGACACGGTGCAACGATCGGATCTGGAACTTGATAGGTAAAACAGACTCCACTCCGTGAATGAGGTGGAATGGAGTAAACTTGGTCGCATTTTTGGTGGACGTTCGATATGCCCATAACGAGGGAAAGAGCATATGATTTTAGTTGGACTTGTGCTTATCCACCGTCCTTTGAAGCATGGTTTTGAGGACCCTTTTGACAACCTCGACTTAGCCATTTCCCAGAAGGCAATAGGTGGAGGAAAATTTGTGCTCAAATTTCAAACGGTAGATAACTCCTTCCACACAATGTCTTTGAAATGTGTATCGTGATCAGACACTAATTGATGTGGGACACTCAAACGAGTTATAACATGGTTAAAGAAAAAGTGGGCTACAGTTGTGACAATGTTGTTATTTGTTGACATGGCTTCAACCCATTTAGTGAAATAATCTATAGCGACTACAATGTATTTGTGGCCACTGACTATTGTTGGCTTGCATTCCATGAAGTCAATAACCCATTTGAAAAATGGACAAATAGCGACAATCAAGGGCAAGGGGGAAGGATGTGTCCTTGCCTTGGGGGTGAAGAGATGGCAATTTCTATAATGATTCACTACCTTGATGCAATCAAAAAATAAGGTAGGCCAAAAATAACCGGCATAGATGATATTTTGGGCAGTGTCCATGCCCGAGAGGTGGCCACCACAAGTTATACTGTAGAAGTCGTTTAAAACCCGCTTGATTTTGTCGTAAGTGACACATCGTCACAAGATCGTGTCAAAACCCCATCGATATAAAATATCGCTGATAAGAAGGTATTAGAGGGATTAGTGATCCATCTGATGATGACCATTGTGCTTGAGATGAGGTCCACACTTTTGAGTGTGCAAGTAAATGAGGATGTTCACGTACCAAGGGTCGTTCAACAAGGTGGTGAACAATTGTTTGTCTGGAAGATTGTCATTGATAGGGGGATGGTTGATGTCAGAAGGTAAATCCACAATGAACTCTACCACAACCAAAGCATTTTTACTCTCAAGGGTCACAAAATTGAGGTCATATTGTTGAAGGTTAACAATCCACTTAGTGGCCTTGTCTTGTATGAGGCGTAGGTTCAAGAGATATAGCATGGGATTAAAAAATTTGTGACTTTGGTTTTGAATAAGAATGTAATGACGAGGCTTATGAGCTGAAAAGACGGTCGCTAAGGCTAGCTTCTCCTCCTAGGGGTTTGAGATGGACGACCCAAATAAGTTTTTACTAACATAGTAAATGACATGTTTCTGATAGTTGGCATCCTCTTGAATAAGCACTCCGACAACAACATAGGGTGAGGTTGAAATGTAAAGGATGAAATCTTTCTTGTAGTCTGAGGGGTTGATCAAGGGAGCCAAAGTAATAGCACACTTTAAGGCATCAAAAGAATCTTGAGCTTGCTCATCCCATACAAAAGGGATGTTGGAATGAAGCAAACACAAAAATCCAAGAGCACTCATGGCATAATCGGGGATAAAACAGTGTAAGAAGTTTTCCTTGCCTTGAATGCATTGCAATTGGCACAAATTCTTAGGATGGGGGAGTTCAAGAATGGCTTGAAACATTGGTCCCTTTCTTGGATACGATAAATCCTAACAATCGACTGATAGGAATGCAAAACACACATTTAAGTGGGTTCAAGCGGATGTTGTATTTGTGTCACATAAGGAACACTTTGTGAAGGTCTTCCAAGTGCTATGAGCATCCCTGGGAATGAGGTTTAAGTTCATCCAAGTATGCTATGATAATTTTGACCATGTCATGAAAGTAATATGACATAGCATGTCAAAATTTGGCTCCAACATTTTTTATTCTAAATGGCATGACTTAGTAAGCAAACGTCCCCTAGGGGGTTGTGAAGGAAGTTATATATTGATCTTGTTGATGGATTTGGATCAAGTTTTACTCTGAGAAACCAGCCAAGAAGGTTAGTACCTCATGCCCAGTGCATGCCTCGATAAGTTGGTCGACGAAGGGGGTGGGGAAGTTGTATTTTGTACATGATTTGTCACAAATCATGGAAGTCTGTACAAACACAAAGTGTTCCTTGCTTCTTGTTTACTAGAATAGGCTTTGACACCCATGTGGTATGTGCAATCGGATAAATAAATCCCATGTTTCATAATTTATCGATCTTGGCTTCGACGATCGTGGCTTTGGAAGGGTGAATGGATCTCTACTTTTGGTGTACAAGTTTGACATCTAGCCAAGTATAAATATGGTGTTAAACAATGGTCGGGTCAAGGCCTAGAATTCTAGCATAAGACCAAGCAAAGACATCACAAAATTCCTTAAAAAGAACCTTATAGGTGGCACCTAATAAGATGTTCTTTGTGACATTGGGTTTAACCGAAATGTCAACATAGATGGTGTGAGAGATGATGGCCATATTAGCTTCTTCAGAGGCATTCCAAATAGGGATTAGGTTTTTGAACCAATCAACATTAGCGAGGGGAACAAAATCTTTCTATTCAATGGAGAATTGGTCTGAAGATGGGTCAAAGGTTAGAGGCTCCTCAGGTATGAAGTTGTGCAGTGGTGCATATCATCCCATGGGAATTTAAGGCTCGTAAGGGATTCTAGAATTTCCTCATCATTTTGAAAGGAACGAGTGGATAAATCAAAGGGTCTCACATCCGCAGATGTGGTCATGGATGAAGAAGGGGAAGACGAGGAGGCCTTGTTGGACGACGAAATATAATAGATTGAAATGATTCCTTGAGACGATGGAATAGGAGAAGGTACCTCCTTGATGGTGGTGACTTGATATTTGAGGGATCTACGATGGAGGTCAGTCAACAATGCATGGAAATTTTGGAGGTCTATTGAATGGTGCGAGTAGTGACCATAAATGCCACACAATGCACATGGGTGGTTAGCACATAATGCTTTATTGCATTGTTTGGTAGCATCATAAAGATATATTTGAACCATAGGGGTAGTTGCACCAGTTTTCTCCTCCTGTACATGGATATGAGCACACAATATCGGTAACTCTAGACATTTATGGGTGGTGTGACCCACGATATCACACACAACGCATGGAGTAGGGGATGATGAAGGTGAATGGGTAGAAGGGTTCACGGGCATGTCTGGGGCATGTTATGCTGTCATGTCTTAGCTTTTCTCCAGCTTTATTTTTTGAGGAAGGATGGGTGGAGGAAAGGATCTCCTTCATAACCATGAGTGGTAGTGCATTGGAAGTACTAATCTGTTGGACAAGAGTTATGACAACCTGTGGGGTGGGTGGGGGGCTTTGTGGGGTGAGGAACCAAATAGAGAGATGTAAATTCAATCCTAAGATGTTAAGGGTATCCATCACAGGGGTTCCTACAATTCTAGTAGGAGGAAAGAGGAACATAACTTGATTTATATGCAATCCTACCCAAGGGTGTCCTATGGAGAGGGAAACACTAGGAGATGGGTGGTGTTGGGTAAAGGATTTCTTAGAAGTGATAGTGCACAACTCTAAGATTTACACTTTTGGGCTAAGTGGAGGGTGGCTCGAAAAGGTTCCAATGAGGGAGGAATCTTGGAAGACGCTAGGGTCTATGTTGGTGAATGAAAGGATATAAAGGTTTCCAAAGTTGTTGTCAATCGTAGGTAAGACATGATCCAGACAAGTCGTCCCTTTGGGATCATAGTAAGTGAGTTGATCAAGCATGGTGATCTTCCCTTCATGGGGGGATATCATGAGTCTAAACACCATGGAGGTGACCACTTTCATAGCATACATGTAGCTACGAACAAGGAGGAGGTTGTAATCTAATTGGGCATTAACAACCTCGATGTCTATTAGGACCCTCTTCCCCACCAATTGGCTAGGGACATTTTGTAGAAGACCTTGTGGTTGGGCAATGCGGTCATCATATGTGTGCAATGTCATAAGAGATGATGTAATTTTGAGGGAAACAAGCTTCTTACATACATGAGTGGAAATGACATAGTTGGAGGCACCTTCATCGATGATACATTGATGAATAACCAATTTTTTGACGGTAATCAGAATCTAAAACACATCAAATAAGGCATATGAGGATGCACTCTATCGAGATGAAACACCATCAGACGAGCATCTAAAGGGTCTATCATGCCTAAAGCAAACAACAAAGCTTTTCGTTGCATAGGGAAGCTCTTGAGAACCTCTAAGGTATACATGGTGGCTAGGGGTTGTGCCATGTCATCCACAATGCTATAGTTAGGGGTAGCTTTAGCACTGGGGTTATGGGTTACATGACACAAAGGGATCTTGGGGATCTTTGGAATAAGGTCTGAGTTAGGATGAGGGATGTGTAATGGTTCTTCCCATATCGGGGGATCCTTCTCCTTATTGGTCAAGGGTTCCATTTGATGGGGCATATTGGTTATGTGGATTTTGCAAGTTGATGTTAGTAGAGGTCATGTAGGTGTTCTAGGAGGAGGGGTCATTGGCATGACCCGACGTAGATGATTGAGAGGGGTAAGGCATTATCGATTGTGTTGTGACCACCCCACGTGATGGGAAGGGGCTTTGTAGGACCATCGGTTGTGAATGGTTCAAATGAGGAGGTGGAGTGTTGGCTTTCCCTTGGGGGGAATTAGCAACTTCATGTTTGTTGGCCTCATTCCACAGTTGGAGAGCCTTAACAAGGTGCGAACAATCATGAGTATTGTGTCCATAAACACCATAAAAGGAACACAGATGGTTAGACTTCTGTAACTGTGGATTCTTATGTTGATTGGGAGGTTTGATTGGATCTTGGTTTATGGGGGTTGAATTACCTCCAGTGTTGGTAAGAGGGTTGGGGGTTACCCCCCACCTTCTTGTTGTTGGTTGTTACCTTTATTATTCCCCTTATTCTTATTCTTGTTAGTGTTTGGTTGCGCTTGTTGGTTATTGGAAGTAGGTTGGGAAAACATATTTTGTTGACCAGTCACTTTCCCATGAGGAAAAGGGGAGCCACCGGGTGTTTCTATATATGAGGGTGGGTGAAGAGCTAGGGAATGGGTAGTAGGAGTTGGTGGTGGTACTTGATGATTTCGCTCAACACTTGGGGGATTACCATACAAGTAACCACCCAAAACGGGGAATATACTGAGGGTATTGATTTGAATGGGATGCTATGAAACAAATCATGACATCTACAAAGTGGGATGCTCCTGACGGATCTCTACACATTGATTCACTTTTGGGGGAATAAAGGATGATCTTGCAGAGGTATCCGAATTGGGCATAAATGAGGTCATACTACTAAGCTTTGAGGATTTATTCCTCTTTAGTTTGCAGACATTCGAAGGCCATGTCTTTAGCCATAGCGGGGAGGAGATATTTTAAGAACCAATCTAAGAAGATGCGGTCATCAAGCTTGATCTTGCAAAGAATCCTTGATCATTGCCACTCATTGATGTGGTATGTGATGTAGGTGGATGAGTTATGGAATCATGACAAAAGGATTCCAACTTTCTCGTCATAATAGACATATAATTGGAAAAAGGTTATAAAAGTGGAAGTTAGGGGCACAAAATTGGGATGTATCTTAGGTGTCTACTTGATATACCACTTTGCAGCCACTGTAGGCAAGGTCCTCCAGAACAAATGTAACCAAATGGAATCATCGATGATGTTGTTAGAGGAGCACCATAGATGAAAGGACATGACATGGTTTTGGGGGTCCTTGCTTGCCTTCCCCTCAAACTTTGGGATGTCCGAAGGAATTTCAGTTGGAATTTGGGGCCATGAGGGATCATGTCCAATTGGATCATCGGTTAATATTTCTAAATATGGAAGCTTGAGACTAGACATGAAGGGTAGGCTCGTAGTAGGAATGGGAGTGGAGGTAGAGGCAGTACCAATAGGCATGCCAACATTCCCTTAAAAGGGTTGGTTGGGGGTAGTTTTGACTGTGGGACCGCTACCAGAAACAAGAAGAGCACCATACATATTGAACCATCTAGGCCATTATGAGCCTGAATTTGAGGATCTCAAAGGAAAACCAAGAGGGCACAACTGTTGTTCAGTTCTCAGGCGCTCAGGTAGACTAATGGATCGACCGTAAATCCCATAAAGAGGGGATGTCCTCGAAGTCTACAAGAGTACCTCAATATATCTATGGTGGCATGGTTTAAGACTACTAATCCAACTAGATAGCTCAACGATAAGGCTAATGAAAAAATGCTCAAATCAATGATATATACTCAATAAATGATATATACTCGATAAATGATGCTAAATCGAACAATGAGTGCAGCGTGAGTGCAATTAGTGATCTAATCTAGATAAAAAGTAAATAGGACATTCAAAAACGCTATAAAGATAAAATACACACCATCCCTAAAAGGAGATCTACAACAAAACAAAATGGTGTGAAAAATAAATCTTTCTTAAACTGACGATTTCCAAGTTCACTGCCAAAAAAGAAGTAGAAATCCAAACAAGGGCCTTCCAAATGTTAAACTTGGATGGGTTCTCAATCCCACCAAATAAGCCACTGAAGGTATGAATAGGATAGTTATAGAGAAAGTCACTAAGGGATTCTTTAGTCGACCTGTTGTTATCTGTCCTAGGTGCCCTTCCGCATGCGAGAGTGACCTCTGGGTAAGCTTCCTAATAGAATGGCTACTAGTCTATCTCATTCTTAGACACATTTCAACATGTTTCCTACACCTTCGGATAAAAGCCACGATCTAGATGATCTTTGGTACTGAAAGGAAAAGGTGCTCCAATCAGCCTCCGGTTCCGATCTCAATGCGGACCACCCTAAAAGGATGGGCTCACTGGTAGATTGGCCTAGACCATGTCCAATATAAGAGAATTTGGTTCCCTAAAATTTAACCACTAAATCTCAAACGTATAGTGACTAAGGGGAGTTATTTGGATACCTATCCCCAAAGCCCTAACCTAACTACAAGATTATTTTGGCACTTCAGTGAGGGAATTTAATGTGTTAGATTAGAGATTGATTTTAAGGCTCCACTTAGGGTCATGAACGAGGTGACGTTGGAATTAGGGTGTGAAAAATGTGTGCACAAGTGGTGTGTACAACAAGTAAATGAAATTGCCAGAAAATGAAAATGCTTATAAAGTAATAAAGAAAAAGAGAAGATAAATTTCAATACTTAAAACTAATGATGTTTCTTTCTTGAAATAAAATCTACAATTTCTCTTAAAACGCAAAGTACCATTACCAACAACCAAATATAAATCTCAAATATACATGTAAAATGAATAGCTAGCTAATGATGGATTTGTAACGAAGAGAAAAGAGGTTCTCAACCAACAATAGGAAGTTGTTTTAAGCAAACCCGGTCAATCAACTAAATGTTTGTTTCAGTAAATACACTTGTTGAAACAGAAAAAATAATGTTGAAAAGTAACTCCAAAACAGAACCCTAAAGGCAACAAATTCTTGGATAATTCGATCCTTTCTTCACCTACATCATCTAGAAAGGAGAACAAATCAACTATTACATCAGTAATATAGGTTAGCAATAACAAAAATGGAACTGTAAACAAACCCGATATGAAAAACTGAACCAAATGGGCAAAATGTGAAACTAGAACTGGTTGTATTTCGCTAAAAAACTGGGTTTTGGAATTAAGTTGTAACTTTCAAAGGAAAGGTCACGACCAAGGTTGTTGATTCCTCTGGGAAACCCATTATTGAGGCCCAACGATATGAAAAAGAAGCATAATGCTTTTAGATGTGGAAAAAAATCAAGGGTTTTTTCCTTAGATGCCTAGCATCGACTAGGGGACAATACACATCAAGCAAACACATCCAAATCTTGCTCCAAACACCTAAAAATATGGATGAAAATGATGGTCTAAACACAACCAAGGATAGATTATGGATCCAATCCTCATTGGAGTCACCAAAATCTATTGTGTGTGATTTCTCACACACTTGTGCAAAATAACACCCACCAAGGGGTTGTGCAATCCTTGGTATTAGATTAGAAAATTGGAATAAAACTAAAACTAAACTAAACTAAAGATCTAGTGACTCTTAAACATACATATATCAGAGAACAAGCCATCAAAAGAGAGTGCATAATGTAGAAGAATGTGTTTTTTGTATTGCTTACACAAAGAATTCAATGAGATACACACCTTGGTACAGTTTGTAGAGGATAATGAGCCTCCACAGTTGATCCAAGGGAAGGTTTGTTTATCTTCTTTGTGACCTTCAATGTCTAACTAGGTGTCCTGTGTAGATCCTCTTTACAATGAAAGTAGAAAGTGTTATATGGACTCCCTCTATTCCTGACGAGAATCTGATAACATAACGACATTGTTTTGTGTGAGAATTGGGATTCTTTTTGGTGATCATGAGGGCTTCTTTTATAGGAACAAGAGTGGTAAAAAAGAAGGATCTAGATCCAATGTGGATGCACTCCATTCCCTTGATTGTTTAGTGGAGAGGTTAGGGTTTTGGAAGTTAGATCCATTGTTGATTTCGACCATGTCAAGGTATGTGTTCACTTTTAGCCACTACTTCCTTGGGGAAGCGCAAAATGATGAATGGCAACTGGATTTTCACTTTTGGGACCAAGTCACGGCTTTTTGGGCAATATGTGCGACCAGAGTCATGCATCTCAATGGAAAAGGCCCACTATCCTTTATATATGGTCAAGTTTTGAGTTTGACTTTTAGTTTTTGGACATTTTGGTCACTTCCTCATGTCATATGGGTGATGTTGATGGGAAATGGTGCTAGTGTTGTTGATTATGAATTATAATGGTGATGGAAGTGATGACAATGTAGGTGAGTAAATTTTGGATTTTAACAATCACCTTTCACAACTCACCATGTGTTTGGGTATGGTTATAAGAATTCCCAAGGATAATTTGATGAATGGAGCTTAATATGATATATGATAATGAGACTATGGTAGGCGATACATCTTGGTGGTTCCCCCATGTTTTAGTAAGATCCCCTTATTTGGAGAATTCATTTGATTTGCTATGAGATCATCGTGATAATTTTTCCTCCTTTGAATGTGCAAAAGGTGGACTAAGTTGAATGAAGTGATGATACCATAAATTCTTTATAACATTCTATATAGGCAGTTCCTTGAATGTCCTCTTCCTTCCTAACATGGCCAATGATTATAGAGGAGTCTCCAAAGATCAACGTTGACTTGATTTGATATGAACAAAGGAGATAAATTCCAAGATACAAGGCATGGATTGGTTATTGGTAGTTATCCTCATCCCAAACCATAGCTCAATTCTAATTTTCCATCAAGGAAAAATGGTGTGAATTTTAGTGCCTCCAACCACACAAGAAACTATTCATCTCATTTTGAGGGATGTTGGCATCATCAAGTTTTATAAGGAGGCTACATCCCTCAAGTGGAACACATACCTATTGATTTGTTGTTAGGATCATGCCAAGCAAGCATTTAGGGTCTATCCCAATCTAGGGTACTAGCCCAAAGAGGAGGATATATACTTCATTATTGGGTTGTTCATGAGAAGAAAGGATTTTTTCCAATTGCCCTCTATCCTTCCTAGTGTTGTGAGGCAAGGTCAGATCGAATATGTGCAGAGATATGTTAGTGAGGACATCACTAACCCTAGTGACTTATGGGATGTTGGTGGCTAGTTATATTTACATGTGTTTAGTGCAAAGAAGGTTAGGTGCTTTTCACTTATTATCAGGGCATTCACACACTACACATCAGATTTCCAATGTATTAATTTCCCTTTGATGCATTATGTAGATACTTTAATTCAAAGGCTTGGATTGATTAGGTGGTTGCCATTTTTTTGTGTCAATTTTGTTTTTCTCTTGATCATTGTCATGTTGTGTGTCAGGAGGATGGTATCCAAGTTTACTTATAAGTTCTTTACTTAAATTTTCAATTTCAACGACTTGATTTCCTCCCTCCTAGGTCGATGATTGATGTACATATGCACATGTGGAGGCAAATGTTTCACAAGAGGAGCTAGTCAGATCTCTTGTATAGGTAATTCAATTCATAGTTATTGGAGATGTTAGGTAGTGAGGATGGTCACACCCAAGATCTCTTATAATATATGTATTGAGGGATGGATTGGGCAGGATGTGTGAACAAACTATGTAGCTACGACGAGCCATCAAATTCTGGAGGTAATAGTATTATTATGTTTTGATTAATTTGGTTGCATGTTTTGTGTCTTACTTAATGCTCATGTAATTTATTGCAACATTTTGTTTACATTATCTAATTATTATTGCCTACTATTTTGTGTATATGGGCACTAATGTTGGGGAGGTGCCTCCCAATTAGGATGAGGAGATGGTTGACGCTAATGAGTTTCCTTAGGTGTAGAGACCCAATATGCCACGTAAGTTGGATCACAGATTCCATCAAGAGATGATGGATAAGATACATGCATTAATGGTTTGCCACATAGTGGTCCCTACACAATCTAGGTAGATCATATGGGACCATGATCTTACACCCATATGGGTGATACTTCCCCATGATATAACTTCATTAATGCATCATGCCATCGATTCCTTAAACCTTCTCGAGAGGTTGAGGGATTGACAATGGTCTTCTACATATTTGTCTCATGAAAATGGTGATCCTCGACCTCCTATTACACCATGAGAAAAATGACCACCATCTCTTTCTCTAGTACCAGATCGATCGTCATCTCCTCTTCCATAACTAGACTAAACACCATCTCATTGTCCAATACCAGACCAATTGTCATCTACTCTTCTACTCCCATACTAACCACCATATTTGAATTTAGTACCATAGTGGTCATCGTCTCCTTCTCTAGTAGTCGACCAACCACCATCTCCTCCAGTAGTCAACCAACCACCACCTCCTCTAGAGGTCGAGTGACCGACTACTACACCCACTACATATTTTATTGATGCTTTAGATGCCATGGTCGCATCGTGTGAGATAGTTTCTAGTGGATAGATATATTAGGTTCTAGTTTCTATGTTATTCTATGGTAGAGGTATTGAAGCCTTTGGCTTTGATGGCAAAGATACTAATGCCTCTAGATATAGTGGTGGACCTAGCTTATAGCAATTGTTGACATGTATATATTTGATTGTTGTGATCCATATTTTACATGTATATTTGACTTGAGATGTATATTTGACAAATATATTGATTTTGATATTATCATTCATATATTATGCCTTTCATAGCATGTTGATGTTGTTGTTGTTTTATTTATAAAATGTATTGTGTATATGTTAATGATTTATATTATTAATGATTTCTTTGTTTTTAAATTAAGATATGTATCACTCATTTAAATTTCAGATGCCATATTTGACATATTTGAAATTTATATCATACACATATATTGATTTTCATATTATAATTCATGTATGTTATGTCTTTTCATATCATGTTGATGTTGATGTTGTTTTGTTTATAAAATGTATTGTGTATGTTAATTATTAACATCACTAATGATTTATTTGTTTTAAAATCAAATTTGAGATGTATCACTCATTTAAATTTGAGATTCCATATAAAGTTTAACTTTAATTACAATAATTTAGTGTCATTTTTCAATGGTATTCATTTGATTTAATGTCATTACATAATGTTTAACCATTTTTCAAGGTGAAGTCTTTATTGTGTGAGAATATGCAATATATTGATTAAACATGTTTACAAACTTGATTAGATTATTCATTCAATGGTTGTCCAATTTGATTAACATTTTAAATCATTTATGGATTAAATTATATATATATATATATATATAATTGTACTAAACTTTTCATTATTTTTTAAAGTTATAATTATTATAGTTAAATAACAATATAATTATTCCTATAATTTTATATAGTGTAACATCAAACATATTAAAAAAATTCTTATTATTACCAAGTTTCTTTATAAAATTATTTGAGGGGTATGAATTTCACATTTTTTTTTGAAGAAAAAAATATTGTATTCATATAGAATAACATAGACTCTCCAAGAAGGACTTACATCACTGCTCCGAGAGCTAACAATACATTTCAACACTGTCTCTTAGAACCCATATAGGATCATGAAATTTATACATAAAAGTGTTCTACACACATAAAAAAAAACCATTTTTCATTACAAAACTGATATGACATAAACCACCATTTTAACCTCATCTGCATACTAATATGCCTCTGAATCTCATACATCCTTATGGTGCTTGAGGTTGTAAAGAATAGGACCGGATCCTTTGCACCTCCTCTACCAATGTACCTGGGGTTAGAAGTAGCGCACTTTTTGATAGCACATATACTTCTTCATTTTGTTTGATGTGCACATGGTTGAAATAAATGGAGGCAAACAGTCCTATTTATCTCTTGATTAAAATAAACAGATGATGTAAATGAGGGGCCTTGATTTGAATCCTGTTGTTTTCCCATTCAATGACCATTTTAGAGTCTCCGAAGACCTGTAAATCATTGATGTTCTAAGCTAATGTTATATGAAGCACTGACCAGAGGGACGACAACTCAACCTTGCTATTAGAGCAGTGGCCTGGTACACAATGAATATTATTCTTCACTTCCTCTGAAATATATAAAACCCCTTCGGAACCTCCTAAAGGTGGATCACCTTGGCTTGCTCCATCAAAATAAGCCCATGGAATCTTCTTATCAATTCTTGGGTGTATCAGCAGACGAGTTTTTTTATGCTTCTCTTATTTTTTATGTTCCTTTGTCCACTGCATAATTAAATCCGAGGTGACTTCAATGGGGACTCTTCGCTCTTGAAAAATTGCAGAATTCCTAGCCCACTAAAGACCATAAATGAAAAGGGAAGGGAATGCATCATAATTGCGTACCAATGTGTGTTTCCACCATCTTTGACAACACTGTTCCAAGGAAGTTCCCATCTGGATATATGCATTGCTCAATTCCTTAGGGACGCACTCCAAACTGCCTCTGCATAAGCACATGATACAAACAAATGAGAACCGGTTTCACTGCTTGATTGACATAATGCACACCAGCTTGGACCAGACCATCCACGCTTAATCAGATTTTCCCAAGTGAGCATCTTGTTGCTTAATTTGACATAGATTTCAAATTACACATTAAAAATCCAATTTCAATAAATCATGAGTAGAAGAAAAAATGTTACCTGGAGTTTATGCAATCGATCTGCCCTCTGGAGACAGCTCTGAACTTGAGACCTCATGCAACACTACAAATATCAAGATGAGATTGTCAAAATAAATTCTCCTTAAGTGGACTGGCTATCAGCGCCGATCACGATTTATTGGTCATGTTGTAATCCTGTCACCTTCCATACATTCAACTCTCCTTAGCCTCCACTTCATGCAAAAATTTATACCTAGACTCTATCTTGACTCCCTTTTTAAGTGATGATTACTCATTTTCATGCGATGAATTCTCCTTATCCAATGTTTTAGGTTCTCAAATTCTCAAAGATTTCTCAATATTTGACAAAAGTTTTATCACCCTAGCTTTGAGATCAATGTCCTCATCGCATAATAGATGGTCATAGGGTAATCTTTGTAATAATCTATCAATGAAGTATGCAAATTCATTAAGTAATTTTAATGGTAGGTACAATTACCTTGTCAATTTACACGCATGCTTGATTTTCATAATGCTTGATGTGTTCCTTGAAGTTGAAATATCTACTGATTTGGTGTGTTGGTGTTCTCGTGTAGGGAATTGCTTTGCAGATTTATTGATCTTGTAGATTTTTTGTAAATGAACTTTTCAAGACTTTGTGGCCTCTAATAGTTTTCTCTCTAGAGGACCTTGTTGGAGTGAATGTATCAATGGTAGAATGGTGGACATGTACTCGAGATAAATTCTTGTTGTTGCTCAATATGTGATGCCTTTTATGCTTTTGGCTAGTGCCGACATGTTGCTACTTGATATTCGTACTTTCAAGACAAAAAAAAACATTGTTTTTTCTTTTCTTTTTTATACTAGGTTACTGGTGCCATTATTGGTTTTCACTAGTAGCCTTGCTTGATAGTGCTCATTGGAATTTTCACTATCAAGATATATTTATTTCTATAGACTATAGTCTGTCTGTAAAAGAGATTTTCAAGCTATAGATTGTCCTAAACGCTCTAATGGAGTTTTCACTTAGGAATTTTATTATATTTATTTTTCTTTATTTCTTTTTCTTTTGGAGTAAAAATAATTTATGTGGGAACAAGGGCATTGCTGCCCTCTACTACGCTTAGATATTTTTCTTGAACCCATTTGGTGAAATATTCTCTTGATAGAGGAATTTTGTATATATTAGTCTATGTCCATTAACCAAGAGGGGTGTTCTATTTTCATCTATTGTACTGATTTTAATGGATCCATTCTCATAACATGTGTCAATTTCAGAGATCCCAAACCACCTGGTTCTAAGTTTTCCCTTGAAATTTTTGAATCTTGAATCATATAACAGTTCCTAGTCTCCTTCCTGAAAATATGTTGACTTTATAAACTTGTCATGCCAAGTTCTTCTTTCTTGCTGGATTAACTTTGTGTGTTGAAGTGCTTCTTGTCTGATTTCATCTGGTTGATTCAGCTACATGATCCTTTCTTTCTATGATATTGATAAGTCTAGGTTGAGGTCTAATGATGTCCTCAATGTCTTCAACTCAAATTCTATGGGCAATATTATCTTCTTCCCATAGGTTATAAAACCAATGATGGTTTTCCAAGTAGTATTATAATCCCAAGTGGCCTCATGCAACCTATCATCCCAATCCCTCCTATGGACTTGGACAATTTTGGTCAATATATTCTCTAATTCCCTATTTGTGAACTCCACCTAACCATTTCCTTGAGGATGGTAATAAGTTGATCGTCTATGTTTGACATTTTGTAACTTCATAAAGTTTTATATCAGATTGGATGTGAAATGAGTCCCTCTTTCTGTCACTAGCTACTTTGGTATTCCGAATCCGTTGAAGATGTCTTCATTGAGGAACTTCATTGCTGCTTCTTCATTTTCATTTCTTAGTGCCTTTAATTCTACCCATATTGTGAGACAACCTCTACACACCAAAATGTGATGGTTTTGATTAGATGGGGGACCTATTAGTCCAATGAAATCTAGACCTCACTTCTCAAAAGGTTAAAAAGGAACTTGAGGGTGCAAAGGCATTTCTTCTCTTGTAGCAGGTGTTCACATTATTTAGCAATTATCACACCTTGAGACATAATGAGCTTCATATTTATGTATGGTAGGCCAATAGTAGCCTACATGGAGGATCTTATAAGTTGTCCTTTTTGCTACAAAATGAACTTTACAAGGTTGATCATGACATGCATGGATAATGTCATGCACCTCATCTTCTCTAATACATCTTTCGAGGATTTGGCCTGGCCCTTGTTTGAATAGATATCCTTTGATCCAATTGTAGGTTGCACTTTTTCTTATGATTTTACAATGTTGTTGATAGCCAAAATGTTGAGGAAAATTTCTAGTTGTAAGATAATTTGCTATGTTAGCAAACCATGGGGTTTGAAATGAGATGGAAAAGAGGTGTTCATCGAGGAAAGCATCATCGATCTAGTCCTTATCTGCAACATGTGTTAGTCTAGACAAAAAGTATGCAACTACATTATGCTTTCCTGGTATATCAAGAATAGTTATGTCAATTTCTTGTAAAAACAAAAGCCATTTAATTACCGTGCCACTAACATCATATTTTTTCATCAAGTATATGATGGCTTAGTGATCAGTATATACATACACTTGATAGCATGCGATATAGTGTGTGAATTTTTGGTAGCATAGACCACAACAAGGAGCTCTTTCTCCATGACTGTGTAATTTAGTTCAGCTCCGAATAAGTTCTTACTAATGTAATATATTGCATAAGGTTATTTCTCTTCTTACTGTCTTAGAACTGCTCCAATGGCTTTATCAAAGGCATCTGAGTGAATATGGAATGGAATTTCCCAATTTGGAACATGTAAAATAGGAGTTGTTATCAATTCACCTTTAATGTTGTCAAATGATTCTTGGCATTTCTCCATCCAATCAAAATCTACATCCTTAGTTAGTAGAGTAAACATAGTTGCAACTATTTTATTGAAGTCTTTGATAAATATTTTATAGTACCCTACATTTCCTAAGAAAATCCTAACATCTATTTGCTTTTGAGTAATAGGTAGACTATGGATGATTGAAATTTTTGATGGGTCAACTTTGATGCCTTCAGCTGAAACATGATGACCTAGAGCTATGCCTCCATTCATTAACATTTCACACTTTTCATGGATCAAGCAAAAACTCATTTCAATACACTTTTCTAACATAATTTCCAAGTTGTATAAGGCTTCCTAGGATACCTATCCATATGGGGTAAAGTCATCCATGTAGATTTCCATGTTGTCATGCAAAAAATCTACAAAGATGCTTAACACAACTCGTTGGAATTTTGTTGGAGCATTGCACAACCCAAAAGGAAGAACCTTATATGCAAAGGTACCCCATAGGAAAGTAAAAGTAGTTTTATCTTGATCGTCTGGATGGATTTGTATCTGGTTATACCCAATGAACCCATCTAAGAAGGAAAATATGTTTTTCCCTGATAAGGTATCTAATAATTTGTCTATGAATGATAAGGGGAAGTGATATTTCCAAGTGGCTTTGTTAAGTTCTCGGTAATCTACACAAATTCTCCACTTTTCTCCCTTCTTTGGAACTACCACTAATGGAGATACCCATTCACTGTTAGAGATAGGGTAGATAAAACCAACATCTATAATCTTTTGTAACTCTTCCTTAACAATGTCCTTTAGTGTTCGATCCATTCTTCTTCGTGGTTGCCTAATGGGCACATTCTCATCTTTAATGTAGATGTGATGTTTGTAAATTTCATGGTGAACCCCTTTCATGTCTGTGTAATTCCATGTAAAGGATGCACTATGTATGTTTAACACTTGTAGCTCAGTTTGTGTTCTTGATTAGGAGTTAAATGACAACTAATTTTTGGTGTCTTTCCCTGTGCAATTTCCATGGTTTTAGTGGAAGGATCTCCTTCCTCCATGGCACATAACCTTTTCCAAACATGTTCATCCATGAGGAATCATATATGTTCCTATTCAGATCCAACAATCACATCACCTATAAGAAAAGGACCATGGTACATCCTTTGGAGGAAATTAGATATTACAACATCTTCCTACGGTTTCCTGAGTGCGAGTGTAGTGTTTTTAGTAAGGACTAGGTAGATAGTTTGGTTGAAATCATCCTATTCTCCTACCCATAAGGGTTCCTTTGTATCAACAAAAGGTTTAGCATGGGGATAAATAGTTGATTTCTTTCACGAAGAACCATTGGTAATTGTCATATCTCTTGCCCTACATCCTATACACGCATCTAATGTTGCCAACCAAGGTATACCTAGGATAAGAGGATATCCATCGAGTTTAAATTTGTTGGTGATTGTAGTTGCGTGAGGTATCCTCACACAAGTCATCCCAAAAGAAGATAATAATTAACTGTTATTTATTATGCTAGAAGACAAGTCGGCCCAAGCAAGAGAGACAAGTTGGCCCACTAGATGAAAATGAATAGTCTCAAATCAAGTATAAATAAAGGTGACATCTCCCTCATTTCATCTATGGAAGCAAATCTTCATTTCAAGAACTTTCAGTTTTGACCTAATTTATGTTGGTACTATAAACCAGGGCTTCCAATTTTTTGTTGTTCTGTCCAAATATCCGGGAGAAAATAAGGTCCATTCAATTAGCCCTAAGAGGGCGCATCTTTCCTTGGGATCAGATTTCCCAAATTCCAAACTTCAATTTTGACCTAGCTCCTACTAGGGTTTCTACATCAGATTTCAGATCTCAGTTTTCGAGCTTCCAGTCAAGATGAGTAGTGTTAAAGTGGAAGACAGACTTGATGGGGCTTCCAACTCCAACTAATGCAAGTATAGGGTACTCATCGTCTTGGAGGAGAATGATATTCTGAAATTTGTGAATGAAAATGTACCATAACCAAACGAAGAATAGTAAAAGTCTAAATGGAAGAAGAATGATGCTAAGGAAAGAAGGATTATGATAGAATCTATTAAAGATCACTTGATACCTCAAATATATCAGAAGATCAATACAACCAAAGGAATTTTTTATGCCTTAAAGAAGCTATTTGAGAACGGCATGTCAACAAAGCACTTGATTTAAGACAAGAACTATCCAATGTCAAGATGACTAGAGCAGGCTCATATGCATCTTACTTCACGAAGATTATTGAGCCGAAAGATCAGTTGGGAACTATTGGAGAAATGGTTGAAGACGGATAATTTGTCATGATGACCCTCATTAGTGTTCCCCATTCTTGGGAGCCATTCATTTAGAGCATTAGTGGGCGAACTAAATTGCCCAAGTTTGATCGATTATGGGCAGATTGTACTAAGGAATAAACTAAACTTGTAGCCAGAGACAGTAGGCATGGTTCTCAACATAAAGAAAGCCAAGCCCTTGCCACGCATGCTAAAAGAGGAAGAGGAAGGGGAAGGAAGAGTCATGGCAGAAAAAATAAAGGTGAAAGATCAGGTCCAGTTCCAAAATAGGAAAACAAGAAGGACCTTTCACATATTCAATGCTTCAAATGTGAGAAGTTCAGTCACTATGCCAGACAGTGTCCCTTATTAAAGAAAAGAAAGAAGCATGCCTCAACCGTTGATGTTGATGAAGAGACTCCATTGAAAAGGTCAAAGAATGAAAATGATGATGTTGAGGAAAGTACATAAGATCGTCAAAAGGAGTACTTCTTCTCGTACACTCTATGAATGCACCAATGAATGGAGTATTCAGATGATGTGATTGCATTGATGATCTAGGTTGTGAAAAGAAAATGAAGATCTGAGGACTCCTGTGATTTCTGCTAGGAGGCATATATCAAGAGGGAGCCACAAAACAACAAAAGATAAGTATTTGTATTGTCATTTGAGTTATTCCTTAAATCTTTGAATGTTTTATTTAAAGGATAATGTTCATAGCAATTATATGTAGATCTGTGACACGGTTTCCTTTTATGCATTTATATATGACTGAGATTGATGAGCAGTAGGATCATGTAGTACATGTTATGTATGTAAGTAGCCTATAGTGATGCACAACATCCCATGATCCCTTGATGGAGCGGCTAGTCTAGGATGAAACCTCTTTGCTAACATACTGAGAGCAGTGCACGCTCTTGATAGTGTGTTCTCGTGAAGATGGAAGGCATCCAAATAGTTACCGAGTGTGTTTGGGATATGGATGGGTATTGTGTTGAAGCATTGGTTAATATGATTACATAATTGTGTGAACTATTGCCATTTCATTGAAATGTCAATACGATTTGATTGAATTTCATGATTATGCAATGTTGCTAACTATTGCACTGAATTTGACTTGTAGGAAAGACCACGTGTTATGGCCTACAAGAGAAGGATGATGAGACTTGTTCCGAAGATCAAGTGATGATTTTTCAGGAGTAACAACACATATATATTCAGTCATATGTGGAACCATGACCACAGGTCCAGAGGATCTCATATGGAGACTGACGGTTGGGAGTAGGAGGCTCCAACAAATGTTGGTCTCTCTATTATAGATGTTCATCCTTTCGATGATCATGAGGAGTTGCAGTTAGTAGCAGCTGATGAGTTCTCTGAAGTTCCTTAGTTACTTCAACATGCTACCTGAAATGTGGGGACCGCATGAAGAGCAGTTTCCTTCCAGTGGGAGTCACGACATACTCTAGAAGTGGTTAGATCATTACTTATGCTTGAGTGGAGAATACTCTAAGATGGGAACTACTTAGTTGAACTTTGAGGAGGTGCGGTATACATATGTTCTATTAGAGTCGTGGCTTAGGATTCATCATGTGTAGGTGGCACAAATTGTTGATCAAGATGTTGTTCCCCACTAAGACAAAGAGATTCATTGACAGCTGCAGAGGGAGTTAGCCTCTGACTTTGAGATGAGGATCATGAGGAGTTGTGATCATTTTCTTTGTGAGAGCCAATGTTCAGGATGCAGTTCTAATTAGCATCCAAGATGACACCCTGTATGGGCTGATGGACTAGCCAGTGAGCAACTCCAAAGAGAGAGTATGATGCATAGTTGCAAAGGGAGTTTGCAACATAGTTCCAGAGGGAGTCTAGAGTGATATCTAGTGACATATAGGGAGCGAGAGGCTCATCTCAATAAACTCACTTGATAATAGATAACACTTATGGAGGGGCAACGATGTTCAACAATGCAACTTGCAATGGTATGATGTGGTGCACAGGGGAGCAATCTAGCTCCTGTATATTCCTACAGATGATCAGATTGTCGATATTCTCACCCAGCCTCTTCCCAAGGAGAAGTTTGTGTACCTCTGAGACAGTCTTGGAGTGGTGGAGAATGTCTCCCTTGTTGAGAGGGGGTTTGCAACATTAGTGATATTTTCTCTCTAGACTGAGAATGGTGTAACTCTCCATGTAAGGGAGAGATCTCTGTTGTGGAAATATCGACAGACTGATATGTTGTGCATGGACGCATTCCTCACTGAGTTTAGTTACCATGAGATGCATGGATGCACTCCTTACTGAGTTGAGTTACCATGAGAGGCATGAGATACATGGGCACACTCCTCGATGGACTGAGTTGAGTTACCATGTGATATTATGCTCCCGGATGGACTAGGTTGAGTTGTTGACTCCTCGATGGACTGATTTGAGTTGTTACATGTTGAGTCCTTGATGGACTGGGTTGAGTTGTTGACTCCTCGATGGAATGAGTTGAGTTGTTGACTCCTTGATGGCCTGAGTTGAGTTGTTACATGTTGAATCCTCAGTGGAATGAGTTAAGTTTTTATGTATTGAATCCTCAATGGACTGAGTTGAGTTGTTACATGTTGACTCCCCGATGGACTGGATTGAGTGGTTGACTCCTCGATGGATTGTGTTGAGTTGTTACCTGTTGACTCCCCGATGGACTGGGTTGAGTTGTTGACTCCTCGATTGACTGGGTTGAGTTGTTGACTCCTGAATGGATTGAGTTGAGTTGTTACTTGTTGACGCCCCGATGGACTAGGTTGAGTTGTTAACTCCCCGATGGACTGGGTTGAGTTGTTAACTCCCTGATGGACTGGGTTGAGTTATTGACTCCTCGATGGACTGAGTTGAATTGATGACACTTCTCGATGGAATAAGTTGTGTTGGAAAGCCGTTCTTATGATGACGAGATGTTCAAGACAATTCATGACGCTCAGATGTTATCCATATGTGTTCTAGCATGATGATACCTCCCTAGCTAAGAGGGAGTGTTGGTGATTGTAGCTACGTGAGGTATCCTCACACAAGTCGACCCAAAAGAAGATAATAATAAATTGTGATTTATTATGCTAGAAGACAAGTCAGCCCATGCAAGAGAGACAAGTTGGCCCACCAGATGAAAAAGAACAATCTCAAATCAAGTATAAATAAAGGTGACGACTCCCTCATTTCATTTATCAAACAATTCGCTCTACTCAGCTAGACAAGTGCATAAGAGAGAGAAGAAGGACGAAGGAAACTGTAGAAGACTATTTATTTAGGTTTGCTATCTCTTGAAGACATTCTTCTTTGGTTCATGTAACAACTCTTTATCTGAGATTATATTATGTTGTACTTGTATCTTGAACTGATATCTCTGAATAAGAAAAGGTTGTTGGGTTTTCTCCCTCATGGTTTCCCAGGATAAAAATATTTATGTCTTTTTTTATGTGCTTTGGTTATTCTTTCAGTGATCCTATTTTGTTTCTGCTACAAATAATTAAAGTTATATTGCTATATTAAAAACTCACGGATTTGGTCTATAAGACTATAAATTCTGTAGGGTATTTCCATGAATCTATGGAGACAATTATGTCTTCCAAAACTCCCTCTGGACACACATTTGAGCTATATGTTATCAATTATATTGTGGTAGTATTTCTTAACAATGGTTGGAGGTTTATCCACAACATTGTATCTTTGGTCATGATATTGATTGCTTCTACCAAGTCGATCAAAGTGTGTTGTATAACTGCCATATTGGTATGTACATCTCTTTGATAGCTTGGATTAGGGGAATATTCACACATAGATTCTTGAGTTCCTCTAGGAGAGGATTTTTAGAATTGCCTTTCTCTGCTGACTCTAGCCTATGAGTAAATGGGGGAATAGGAGATGGAAATTCCCCTAAACCCAGATGTTCTACAACTTCCTTAGAGGTATCTTGGTTGATAGGGATACTATGTTTCTCTACAATTATTGGTGGTGGAGGATTTCTTACTGTCCTCCCTAAAAATAGATTTGATTCATTGGCATCCACCATGTTCAAAGAATAGGTTTGGAAATTAGCCATTTCATTGTTATATACAGGTTGGATCTTCCCATTGTTCATGTTTGGTGTTGGTTGTGCAAGCATTTGGGGTGGCCTAGGTGCCTGCTGGACAAGATTTTGAGTTGGGGTGTTTGGAGTTAAAATTAAGGTAGCTTGTTGTTGCAGTGGGAGCCAATTTGTTGTTGGAAATGGTTATGTAAATTAAGCTACTGGATGATGTGGGAAAGTTGATCCTTGAGGTCACTTCCCTTGGGGGTTATGCCATTGAAATGACATATTATTGGGCAAAGGAGTTTGTCCCATGGGTACCCATTCAAAAGTTTGAGAAGGATTCCCAAAGGGAGCAACATAGGGTTGATGATTTGTAAGAGTACTGATGATAAGGCTGCTGAAAATGTTTTGAGGGTCCTGCCCTCCTTGGATTCATGTAAAACATCGGATCCATTTTGTCCTCAAGTTCATTAAGGATTCCTTTCAAAGGGTGTAGGAATGGCAGTTATTAGTTGCATGCTTGTTTGCACATATCCCACAATATTCTACTAATGTAGCATTGACTTCTACCATACCTAATGGGCACTCATTCTTTTCATGCTTCTTTCTACACTTATGAAAGAAAACTGCTAGGAATTTTTCAACTTCCTCTTTCTTCATCTTCAGTTGTAAGGTGTCCATCTACATGGCAAGAGAGTGGATGATATTTGTTTTCATGTCATCCAACAAATTCCCTATCTCAAACTTAGTAAGTGTTAAGCTTGAAGTTCTAGATGATTGGGTAGTGAGACCCAAACATATATTTTTTTTTTTGCAGACCTATAATAGTTCTTAAAGATCTACTTGATTTCATTACAATATAGCTTATAGATGTCACTGTTAGACCCTATGACCCATATCCCATGAGTATAGTTGCAACTGATCAATTTATCATGGTTTTGAATAGTCCACTTAGCACTTATTACATTGAGTGATGCTCATAGGGGTGAAGAAGTGGGATTGAGACTAGCAAAATGAATCGCATAGCATCAAATAAATGTTACAAAAAATCATAAGAATAGAGTTTGCATCAATTATTTTTCATTTTATTTTTTATCCATAATTATAAACACTTTCGATTCAAATAGTTATTGTTTATTTTATTTCTAATCCATAGATTGTTATCATGTAAACTTTTGATTCAAGTGGTTGTTATGCTGAAGAGGTGCTTTCTACAACCCAAGTGACTGAGATATGTCACGTCTGTAATTCATGATGTGGCACATTTCAGCCCTAAAAAACAAATATAAAGCTAAGCACATCTTATTAACAAGAAAAAGATGTGTCATAAACATTACATATGGTGTAACTACAAGAAGCGAGATCTTCTCATAAACTAACGCTCCATAGTCAAAATATAACAAGATCAGCGTCATAAAAACATAAATGAACCTGTTTCAATATAATAAGAAAATACAGCTCTCTAGCATATCTCTAAAAAGGAATCTCCAACCATAGTCCCAGCCTGATATTCTCTAAAATATAGCCTGCCATCCATCGGACCCAGAGCCATCTTAGAGAGTCTATCAGCATCATTGTTGTGACAACGATAGATGTGGGAGAAAGATAAGTCCCCAAACAGTAGGATTAAAGCTCGAACGCAATGCATCCAGTGTTCAAGAAGGAGAGGTCTCAATGATGACTTTCCCGTGCCCAATCAATAATGCACTGTGAGTCACCAAAACTGTGGGCAGAGGTATATATATCTTATTAGCAAACCATAGAAGCCCCCACAGAGCCACTAGTTCAACCCTGGTATTCGTACCACTTCCAGCTTTCATATGTAGGTGATAAAAATGATCCACTGAAAGTTTAATGACCATTCCTGCACCACAGGATCCATTCTGAGCAGCACCATCGAAAAATCCAAATGAGAGAGTGTAGCAGTGTTTGTCGAAAGGAGGCGAAGGTATTTTGTTATAACTTGGAGCCTTATCAACAAAGTGATTCCACGCACATATCCGAGCAACTACCAAGTCCATTCAAGGCCTAATTCCCCGAAACAACAAACCATTCCTTGCTCGCCAGACTTCCCATATAGTCAAAAAGAAATATGGAGAAGGCCATTATCTTTTTATTTTGAATTTGTGAACGCTGTTAACTTCCTTACCCAAGGACGCGTGGAGCGTCCATGCAAAATACCTTAGCTCCGTTCGCGAGTTCGAATTATCAATGGAGTAGGGATTAAGTAATTTTTAATTTAATGTGTCTTGTTTTTTTAATGTTTTGTCACATAAAGCGGGTGAGTGGGTGGGCAAGGGTAGTTGGTAATGTTGATATTCACTATAAAAAGGAATGGTGTGCATGGTAGGACACTTTCGAATTAAATAAAATATTTGGGTATATTTCAAGTTTAGTTTGATGTGATTGGTAGTATAGTAAGTTGGTAAGCTGATAACTCCTTAGGGATTTAGAGATTTTTTTAAAATGGTCCGTTAGTGCAATTTATTATTAGAGTTATTTTGTTTATTTTTTAATTGTTGGAATTTAATGATATAGGAAATTAATTTTTTTATTAATTTAAAATTGAGGTGAATTTAGAAATGAGGGAAATTGTTTTAGTATGAATAAAATTTAGGTCATAGTTAAATTTTGACCCTACCTAAAATTTATGTTTAATTAATTTTTTTAGATTTATAATATAAAAAAAATCACTCATCATTTTATCATTTTAACTAATTTTTAATCTACAAAACCATTAATGATTTATAATTATAATAAATAATATTCTTACTTTTATAAATATTAAATTATATCAACTAAATTATATAACATAATTAACACGAATTGGAGAGTGGAGTTGAGCCGCGACGGTTTTTTGTAGAGAGGAATCATGCGAGAGTTTTTTGCAGAGAGTCGGGTCACAAGGGTCATGGTCGGCTCCTCCAAACAAAGACCAAGGGGTCGATCCTCTTCTCGCGGTCAATCCCCCAGTCAAAGTAACAGATGAGGATACGTGAGGAAGGCTTGATCAAGAGAGAGATCGCCCTTGGATTTCGTGCCTCTGGATGGCTGTAATTTAAAGGGTTCTCATGATGTGGTTGTCTCCCTTGATCATAAATTCACCATTGTTGTTGTGGCTCTCCATAATGAAGAATGGATGCCTCTTAATCATGATCTGGTGGTAAACTTAGCAAGTGATTCCAATTTGTAAATGTTTGAAGGCCCTAATTTACTAAATGAAGTTCCCACCTTAAAATTGACTTCACCTGAGTTGTATTCTACTATTCTGATTATTTAAGCGAATCAAGAGATGATTAAAATAGATGGGAAACTCGTGATTGAAAGCAGTGAAGCCCTCGCTTCGAACCATCATGATTCTTCCACCCAAGTGATTGAAAATTTTGAAACCCCTACCCCTCAAAACAATATTGAAGCTGGTGAAAGGGGATTCAATTTTTTTTACCAATAACAAGGAGTATGTAGAAGGATGATAGAACTTGGAACACCTAGGTGTGATATTATATTTCCTTCACTGCATGACGGATGAGGCAGCCTTCAACAAGTGGTGTTTGTTGAATTGGGAGGCAAAAGGAGTCTCATTGAATTCATATTGGGGTTTATGTTACAAATATGTTTGTCTTTTGTTTAACAATGAAGTGACAACTCGACATGTTCTTCAGTATGGTACATGGCATATTGTGGGCTCCTCGAATTTTATGAAATCCTAGAGAGCAGACTTCAACCCTAATGATAGAGGGCAGACCAACTATCCTATATGGCTTGAGTTTCCTGCACTCCTTGTTGATTTGAGGCCCTTTGTGGATCTGTTCATTCAATGTTTTGGCAAGGTTTTGATTCATGTCAACAAACATATCTCTTTTTTTATCTAATCAAAGAGTTTGTGTAGAGGTTGATTTAAAAAAAATAGCCTCTCTTTATTTAAGTAATAATTGTTGATGATGTTCGGCAACAGAAGGTGCAATGTTTGCATTTGTCGAATGCATGTTTTTCCTGCCAAGCACATGATCATCTCATATATGATTGTCCTCTCTGAAAACCTTGTTCAGGGGCTTCCCAATTTTCAATAGATGCAATGGTTTCAATGATAGTGTGTCAACCTGATAAGGGTGGCTCTTCAGTTGGTTCTGTCCGAGTCACCAAGGAAGGAACCCCTCAAGTTTTTGTTGGAAAGAATGTTCCTCCATCGACAGCTGAACCTAGTACCAGGGAAGTTGGAGATGTGGTTCAGGAGATACACAAAGACATTGGAGGTTTGAATCAGTCGACAAATCCCAGTAGCTCGAGTGGCTCCCTAGTCATCCCCCATTGCTAGATCATGTAGACAACTTTAGCATGTGGTATTGTTCTGATTCATAATATGGAGGTGGATGCATACTGGCAGTTCGAATTTAACAAGTGTAAAGGGACTTCATCTTTGGATTCTTTAGAGAGATCTGGTAGCACTGTGAGCCAAACTCCAAAAGTGAAATCCTTCAAGGAGGGTGTGATCCACTCTCCTGAGAGGGGGTCACCTTCCTTGGCAATGACCAATAATTTCATCTCCCTAGCCAATCTCCTATTCCTTCAATGAAGCTCTCCATTTTTTCTTGGAATGTCAGAGACGTGACGATCCTAGGTAGGAAGCAAGTTGTTCGAAGATTTTTTCATAAAGTCAAGCCAGAGAGAGTCTTTTTGCAAGAGGTCAAATCAGTCGGATTTGAACTTCACAACCGCATGAATTATATTTGGAATGGCTTGTTCTAAGCCACATATCATGATAAGGGAGGAGGAAGGGGGGTGCTAGCGATCTCTTCTTCCTTGTAGAGTTTTGTTGCATCCCTAGGGAGTGACCCAAGTAATTGATGTGTGTGGATCACTCTTTTGGTTTGGGAGTGATTACTTGGGTTTTGTTCTATTTATGCACCAAACCTTAGTTTCAAACGTACTCATCTCTAGACATGGATGGAGGCCTCTCTTCCATATGTTGAATGGATTGTTGGCGCTAACTTTAACATGGTTGAATGAGATGGCGACAGGGGAGGAGGGGTTGGTTATGTGATCAACAGTTCAGAGAAGCATGCTTGGACTAAGTGTAGAGCCTCTCTTCATCTTTTTGAACAGAATTGGGGTAATAAATATCTAGACTATGGTGGATGGTTTACTTGGTCCAATTTTAAACAGGGCTCTGCCAGAATTCAAGCTAGATTGGATCGGATTTATGGCCCAAGAGATGATATTTCATTTTATGTTTTGATTACAACAATAGGGTCAGATCACCTACCCATTATGACCTCTATTTCAATAGGGCATGTCGCGGACTCATACCCTCATCTTTGGTCAAGCTTAATGTCTCCCATTTGGAGTCTCTATATTTCTGTGCTTTGGTACATAGTGTTTGGAACTTTGTTCCTCGGCCTTAAGGAGACAATGGTTAGACTTTGGGGTGGCAAGTAGTTATTTATCGTTCTAAGAAGTTCATGATGGGGTGGGGTCATATGACCGCACAAAAGCGTAGGAGGGTACTTTGGGAGGCTCGAAGGCACCCAGAGGACGTACGTATTCTTCTGGAGGACTTACACAACATTTCCCTTCAGGAGGATGCATGATCTAGATTTATGTGAGAACTAAATCAAAGAACAAATATAGAACCACATACACAGATATATTGCAAGGAACACAGTGATACAGTAAACACAAATTCTATTAAATGGTGGAAATAGAAAAGACTGTAAAATAAAGCAGCTAGAATGGTGTTAGCTTATCTATGGGAATAGATGTGATGACTACACCCATTCATGACAAGTTGAAACAAAAAGGGGTCGAAGGGCCTAATTATCATAAGCATGAGGGCGAGAACCCTAAACATCCAAAAACCTAACCCTAGGAGATGAGGAATCACAAAGTTTGTAGGCCCCAAGGTGGTTAGTTGAGTAGTCAACTTCCCGGGGTTATAACTTTTGCATACGATCTCCGTTTGGGGCGCTTGGTAGAATGTTGGAAAGATCTAGCCCAGGAGTACAGTATTGGACCAAGCCCAGAGTGTTTAAGCCGTTGTGGGCCCTAAAAATATCATTTAGGGCCTCAAAACGGCCCCGGAAGTTCAAGACTAAAAAAATCATAGAAAAACTACTAGAAAATTGCCAAAATGGAAAACTGTTTTGAGCCAGTGCAATAGGTGGGTGGCCACCGATATCCATCTGGATCAATGTAGCTCGATGTGAGATGGTGGTGCGTAAGGAGGAGGAGTATATTTTCAATGAGGCTCAGGTTCATGCCATATTGCATTGGATTCAAGAGGTCGATGAGGGGTCCAAGTTCTTCTTTGACTTCATGAAGAAGAAAGTACTAGCGGACAAGGTTGTGGGCCTATGTCGTGCGGATGGGACTCTTGAGGAGAACCCAATTGAGATTCGAGGTATGTTTAGTGCTCGTTTTCAAAATCATTTCTCTGATTACTCTTTGTTGGAGTCGGTTTTGGCTGCTGGCAATGACTACTATAGAGTGGTTGCACATAGGGTCTCACTTAGCGACTAGGACAAGTTGGATGGAGCTTTCACAAAAGAGGAAATATTTGTTTCCCTCTCATCCATGAATAATGGGAATTCCCTAGGTATTGATTGTTTACCTAGTGAGTTTTATAAGGTGATGTGGGATACAATAGGGGATGATTTTTGTAACCTTGCGCATGAGGTTTTTTCTATCGAGATCCTTTTGGAATCTCTTAACTAGGGCCTGATCAATCTAATTCCAAAGAACTCTACTATAGACTCTACTGGGGGGTGGTTCCCGATTAACTTGTTGAGCATTGCCTACAGAATTATGGCAAAGGCTTTAACCTTGAGAGTTGGGGAGGTGGTCCAAAGAATTATCCGCTAGGGACAAACATGTTTTTTGCAGGGTTGATTTATTTTGGATATTGTTCTATTAGCTTGGGAGGCCATGGAGTGGGCCAAGGGGACAGATAAACATGCCTTCTTTCTAAAAATTTTACCTCGACAAATCCTATAATCGTATTGACTAGACATTTATTACAGACATGTTTACTTGCCTTGGCTTTGGACAACAATGTGTTAATATGATTAGCACTCTTTTTTCTTGTTCCTCCGCTTTTGTTTTAGAGAATAATGTTTTGTCTCCCTGCATACATATTCATAGGTCTATTAGGAAAGGATTCCCATTGGCTCCTCGCCTTTATTTGTTAGTGGAAGATGCTCTTGGGTATCTCTTGGAAGCAGACCACTCTTAGGGTCATATTTGAGGTATTTCTCTGCCTGAGGGGGGGGGGAGATGGTTAATAATCACTTTGTGGATGACTCTCTTTTGTCGGTTTCTGCTGAACAAGAGTTGAGGGATTTTCTTTCGGTGTTCTATGAGTATTTAAGGGATATTGTTAGTGACACCAAGACATATTACTAGATCATTAGTCTTGAGGATGTGACTGAGTGGATTATAGCTACTTGATTGGTTCAGTCAGGGGTTATTTTGAGATAAATTGGTATTCCTTTTGGGGTTGACCTCTCTTTTGTTGCAATGTGGGATTGGTGTCTGGATAGGTTGTAGCGTAAATTACTTGGTTGGAAGTGAAAACATTCCTTTTTCTAGCAAGCTGACTATGGTGAGCATGATTCTACAAGCTTTTCACATCTATTATGTTTCATGTTGGCTCCCTAACAAGACCCGGTTCCACCGGTTGGAGCAAATTCTTTGATGCTATTTATGGGTGAAGTATGGTGGAGCTTGTAGCCTTCCCATGGTCCCTTGGGATGTTTGCATTATGTGTAAGGACAAGGGAGGCCTTGGTTTGATCGATTTAGTGACTCAAGGCAGCATTTTGATTGCTAAATGGGTGGTTAGATGTCTATAGGGCTCCTCAACTTGGAAGGTTTTGTTGCAGTACAAATTGCTTTCAGTCCCCCATGTTGGAAAAATCAAGGGTCAACTTGGTCTATGTGATGTCATTTATGCTCCTCATAATTTTCAAATTCCAGGGTCTTTCATATTTAGGAGTATTTGGGTTGCTTGGAAGAGGGTGGCAAGTCTAGTTAATTAGTAGATGTCAGGCAGTGTATCGGGATGGGATCTAGCTAAGTGGTCGATTTGGATTTGGAAGCAGGAAGGTAGTTGTATTTATGAATTGCCTCGATTTCAAGCAAGAAGGCTTAGTAGAAAGCACATCTTCCTCTAGACGGATATTTGGTACATTAGTGATCGTTCTTGGAAAAATTGGCGAACTATGGCTCAGGAGTTTGCTTTGTCATTGGCGAACCGACCCTCTTTCATGGAAATCATTGGGATTATTCATCAACATGATATTTTAAAGATGAATATTGATATGGAAGGTCCCTTTTGGAGAGACCAGGAGTAGAGCTTTGGGCATTATTTTCCCCAATATGATTCTCGTAAACTCTACTCCATCCTACATCAAAAACATGAGTTAGGTCCTATTATGAATGCCCAGTGAATTTCTACGGATGTTGAGAGCCGATGGATTCAACGACTACATGGTGTTTGGTCTATTAGAGTTTCCTATAAGATTTGGGTCTTTGCTTGGTTGGTGATATATCAAGGCCTTCCTTCCAAGACCCGGTTGGCCAAAATCGGTCTTTCTGATGGCCTTCGCCTCCATTGCTCGAGGTGTGAGACAATGACTCATGTTTTATGGGAATGTTCCTTTGCTCATTCTAGTAGGGATCAAGCTCAATCTCAGCTAGCAGACATTTTGCAAGGATATTTGCATTAGTGTGCGGTTTTGTTGGGCGTATCCAGATGGTACAGATTCATGATTCCTTTTCTGGTATTTGGCATTGTCTGAGAGTTTCTGCTTTATATACTATTTGGAAGTTATGCTGCAAGTATGTGTTTGATAATGAGGTTAGTTCATCGAATGCCTTTTCTCAATTATGGCATGATGAGGTACACATGCAACTCATAGCCAAAGGAGATTTGTTGATTAAAGATGCCAAATTGTTAGATCCAAACTCTTATTCAGATTTTATAGTTGTTTTAGTTACTCTTAAGAAGAGGATATGGGGTTCTATATATATACCCTTCCTTTTTTTCTTTTCTTTTCAGCTGATGATATAAATAATTTCTATATATATAAGAAATATCTTTTACAAAATAAAAACAAAAAGTTATGTAACTCAAACTCAATATTCTAATATAAATTTAACACCTATTATGGTTACTATGTCATTAGCCTCCCAAAAACAAGATTTTGGAGTTCTTTATAAGCCATTTGAATTTCCATTTTATTTATTCTTTTGTATATAAAAACATTAAATTCATATTTTTAATATATATATATATATATATATATATATATATATATATAACTTATCTTTTCAAGACGAGGATGTGAGACTCTTTTTTTTAACTCTCAGTGTATAATACAAACTTTGCTCATTCATGGTGTTTTTAATTTTAAAAATGAAAAAAAAAGTGCTTTTGAATTAATTGGTTGCAAATTAAAGAAAATGGTTTCCATTTTCCTTATGAATTCTTTCATTCAATTAACAAGTCTCCTATTAATGGAAGTTCTATTAACCTCGGATGTTTTGTATTTTTAAATGAAATGGAAACGTTGATTAGCTTTTTAGGTCTAAATTGTGTCATTGATGATGCCTCTTCATCCCACTTGAGGGGTTGCTGACCATGATCACATGCAATAAACAAGGATGCATTGAACCCATATCCACATCACATCACTTAAAGCAAGGGATTAGTCAATGTTACATATCTTGATTGTTCTACATGATTAATTATAGTTGCATATGGACATTTATTCTATGTTTTTTTTGTACTAGGGGAGTCAGAAATTGGGATGGGGCTGGTACTCGTGTGACACGAGGTCCAGGGGTCCAATATCGTTTGCTACCACTATACCCCTAGGTGCACCCACACAACCTGCAAGCATGGGGCACGGGTAAGTCAGGGTGAATTGAACTCATGACCTCTATTACAACATGTCATCTCATTTTCAAGTGAATCGCCAGTCGAGCTACACCCATGCGGGCGTTTCTTCTATGTTGGTTACCATCCTTTGCTTTTATTAATTTTATCTTTTTCCCTCGAGGGACAAAGACTTTTGGACATGAATCTTTCAAATTTCATGTCTATTGACAAATCCTAGAATACATTAAAAGGTTGTACTGCCATGATCCAAGCCATGGGGCCGTTGATAATCTCCACATTGTACGATGGTATGGTCACGTGAATTTTCATTTAGGCTAACATCCAAACATATTATATAATAAACATGATGATTCCATTGTCAACCTAGTTAGAGTCAATTTTGAGAAATTTATAGAGAATATTTATGATATTTGTCATATTCTCACGTGCCACAAGTAGATAGTGAGATTCAATACTACAATCTAAACTAGGGTTGCACACATAGACATTCTAGCTAGTTGGTTGAACTTTGAGAATAAAGGTTCAAGGAAATGTCTAGTGTTTCCTTAGCACTATGGTTTTGTTTCCATGATTGTGACATTATTCCATGTTATTTAAATTGATAATGAAGAAATCTTTGGAGCCAATGTTCATCACTAGTAATTTGTAACAATTAGTGGTAATCCATTTGGTAAAAGTTGCAAAGTTTAATAGGTAGGGAGGGACACATGAACGAAGTGGAATAGATGATCATGAATCAGGATGGGGGACTCCATTAGAATATATCATGAGCACTTTTTTTACATTAATTAATGTAATCAATTTTGCATATATTTCATTGAAACGATAGGTTTTCGAATGGACCAGTGCTTCAGCTCATCGACAGCCGCTGCTGAAGACGGTCGGTGCCTATGAGGCAACTCTGGCCTCGAGAAACCTGGTCCATCGGTATCACGAATCTGCAGCATCTTCACTTGCATAGTAGGTTAGATCTGGTTCGGTGCGCGGCCGCTAGCGCTAGGGAAGAAGTCGGCTGGTGCCCGTGACAACAGCCTGGTGCTTGGAGAATGGCGGCCATATTTCTCTGAGTTGCCTCCAGCCAGGGCCCCTCGATCCCGATCTTGCTCGGCAAGGCAGCCTGCAGCTAACCGACTTTGATTGTTCAGGAAATTCCAGCGCCCTCCATTGCAGTGGTTGAGGAATCTTTGCTTGAAGCAAGGAATTTCGCAGAGTCAGCTTTGGTTTGTCGCTTCAATGGGTTCTAGCCTCCCCTGGTTGATCTCCATAAGTGGATCTCTGAGGTATGGAAACCCCTTGTTCATGAGGAAATTTCTATTTATCCCTTTGCTCGAGGTTTTTGTTGTTGTGGATTTCGATTCTCCATAGGAAAAACAGATCATTCTTGACTTTGGTCCATGGTTTTGGGGAAGTTCAGGGCTCTTTATGAAACCCTAGAGCCCTCTTTTTGACCCAACTACTGACCAGATCTCATCTGGTCCAGTTTGGGTTCGGCTTCCAAATTTGCCCTTGCATCTCTGGAACTCAACCTCGCTTGAAGCTATTGTCAATGTGTTGGGCTCCTTCTACGATCGAAGCCCAGAAACAAAGGATTACATCAAAAATACCTTTACTCGCATCTGTGTGGAAATGGACTTCAACAATGGTTTTCCTATTGAGATCCATTTGACCAGCAAGGATTATGTGTGGGTGCAAAAACTAGATTATGAAAATGTGATGTTCAAATGCAGATCTTGCTTCGCAACCGGACATCTTGTAAAAGATTTCCCAAAAGCCTCTCATATCCCCAAATCCAAAAAGCTTCATCGCAAATCCACTTGGTGGGATGGAGCAAACTCCAAGCATTATACAGTAAGCAGAAATGAAGATCTACCTGAAGAAGCTCCATCACAAGCTAAGGAATATCCTCAAGCTAAAATAGAGGACACTCTAGAAGAACAAAGGATCCCCACCAACAACAAAGATCCACCGGTAGCTCCATGAGATAGTGCTATCCAAGCCCCACAGGATGCACCCAAAGATGCAGTGCCCATTCTCGAATTCATTGTTGAGCCATCAGATTGGACCAAAGTCGGCAAAAAGAAAAAAGGAGCTTCACCCTCTTTGAAGCCAAAATAAAGTTCAACTTCTCCAAGAAAAACAAGAAGTCAACAAACTTCATATCGTTAATCTCTGGAATGTTTCGAGATGTATGTAAGAAGTAGGACAACAAAAATTTTGGTCTTGCTAGTAGTAAATGTAGCCCAGTTCCTTCTTGGGCAGTTTGTTAGAAGATTCAGTCTCCATAGAATAGGAAAGTATCAGGATAAGTTAAGACTGGCTATAGATGAACAAGGAGTCATGGATGTAGTCCTCTCTTGGGATCAGTCTGTCTTCATAACTATGTAATCTTTATTCCTCTTTTTTTTATATGAAAGCTCTTAACCGTTTTTGTTATAAAAAAAAGTTGCAAAGTTTATTAAATTCCATCAAATTTGTAAATTAGATCCTTGTGTAGGTAATGCTTGATTTCCTTATTGAGTGTTGATGACTCCACTTCTAAGCTCTCCACAATAATAGCCCATGATCGAGGAGTCTTAAGATCCAAAGGAGATGGGGATGTAATTTGGCCTTTTTTTTTGTAAGGGGCACTAGAAAGGTAGCATGCCTCTATTCAGAACCCCTCTATAAAGACCTAGCATCGAGAACAAGGTGGAATCCTACTAAATGTCATAATCAACCATGGTGTATTTGGCTTCCAACGGTTGACCAAAGAAGATCATCCTTTGGTGGACAACCAAGCAATCTTCCTTATCTTGTATTTTAGTATTTACATCGATGATAGAATATGCATTCTACCTCTAGAGTGATAGTGATCTCAGAGAGAATTATTACAAATATTTACACACCATTTCTCTAATTGAAACCAAAATTTGTTATTTGGCATTTTATCAACAATAAGGGAGCATCATTCCAATACTTAAAAATATTTTTTCGAATGGTTGGTAAACATCTTCCAACCTTCACTGCCATGCATCAATCACATTGCTTGCAAAGAGACCTCATGCGCATGTCCTTTAATAGGCCAAATTTCCACTAAAACAAAAAATAAGACCTTCCTTGGAAACAACTATTACCTTAATGATGAAAGAAACATGAATTATTCTTCAAATCCACTTTGAAACTTCCATGAAATGCTCAAAAGACATACAAGTTCTTGAGGAAAACATGACTTTTCCTAAAATCCACTTTGAAACTTCCATGAAATGCTCAAAAGGCATACAAGTTCTTGAGGAAAACATGGCTTTTCCTATATTTAAATATCTTACAATTGAACCTACAAAGATGATATTTGAAGAATAGGTTTAGAATTTGAAAAACATTCCACCGTTGAAAATGACAATCTTAACCATGGAACCAAACAAAATAACCTATAACAAACATTTTTTCCATCAAATTTCAACATGGTTCAAAAAAATCGACCACCATGCCAAAAGTGAAAAGTGTATACTAATTTCATATACTTGTGGCATCATAGCATAATGATTGCTATGTGAATTCAACGTATTAGCAATAACCCTCGTCCACTCCTTTATTCTCCAACTATGGTGGAAAACTATACGTATCTTCTCTGTGAGCGTTGTAGCTTTCCTTTCAGATTTGTATTTAATATTTATTTCTTTTATGAATTCTTTAAAGTATGAAATGGATTCTTTGCTTTCAATATCTTTGTATAAAATTCATGGATATCAATAGCAATTCAAATTTAAATATATGATGTCACATTTGTTATGAACCCGTCAAACCTAGTAGGAGTTAATGTTCAATATTTATGGTTTAGTCTACGTAAGCAACAAATTATTTTTTTCAACTATCAATTTGTAACTATATACATGCGTTTGACTTATGTAATGAACAATGACCTAACTATAAATAATTAGCTTGTAGTGGGCATGATCTCATAACGACCCCATCGTGAAAGCGATTGGAGATACACCATCCGACCTCATGGAGGTTGTGTGGGTTGGTAGAGAGAGTCGGTAGGTATAAACTTGCTTGGGTTGGTAGAAGAGACTTAGAGACACCATCGACCCCACTCATTAGGAGAAGCGTCTTTTAGCAAGATGTAGGTAAAATGACGTTGATTGGAATTTGAGTTGAACAATATTTTAGCAAGGTATAGGTAGGAAGGATGACGTGGATTAAGTTAGGTGTAGAATGGTATTTTAAAACAAAATAGTAGTCATCTTAATAATAACAATAACAATAATAATTTTTTAAGGTCACAGTTAAGTGAGACATCAATTTGGTGTATGAGATCTTCTTATTTGTTGGACAAGGGACTCTCCTTTACGCAACGATGTAATTGCTAAAGTTTACAAAGGTGTACATACCCTACCCCCTCCGGATTTGAACTTATGACCTCCTACAAAGAGACACATGTGAAGGTACCACAAATTCAATTGAATTCAAGAACCAAAATATACATCCTAACAAAAAGCTAGGTAATTAGTCAAATAAATTGAAGTACCAGTACATACATAGGTCAAATAAATTGAGACAAGCGCCCCTGAAATTTTTTTCATTCAACACAAAATCATGTATAGTGTATATGTTTTTTTCACGTCAAATAAATTGACACAAGAGCCCCCAATTTTTTTTTCAATTCATCACAAAATCATGTAAAGAGTATATGCTTGTTTTAAATAAATAGTTGATTAATGAGCGACATGAATCACTTTATTTGTAAACTATCTAAAAATTGTAAGAAGTTCTATACTAGCAAGTGTCTTTTTAAAAAGTGCATCATTTATAATAACCCCTTTAAGGGCGGCAGGTGGGGGGATCCTCTTGGATCTCAACGGAAATTTATTTGATACCTACGAATGGGGTATGGGAAGTACGACTAATAACTAGGCAGATAGGCATGCATTGTAAATGGGCTTGTAAATAACTATCTCTCTAGACATCCAGAAGCTTCTCATTTTTGGAGACTCCCAAATTATTGTTTCATTGGCAAGACAAAGGTTCTTCTCAAAAGAGAGGAAGGCAAGAAGGCTCCAATCATGCATTGTCAATACTCTCAAGAAAATTAAGGATCCAAATATACTCCACATTCAGCGTTGTAACAACTCTCAAGCTGAAAAACTGGCTAATAGCTCAGTTTACTTGGAACGTGGATTTCTAGTTAAAAGAGGGGGCCACCCTCAACATTGGTGGCTCCCCTAGGTGTGTAATGTTCTTTAAGCCCCCTCATAAACCATTGTTATGACCAGTAATCTCTATGTGTGTGATAAGCAAAGCATATTAACTTCCTTGAGTACGGGAGTCAAAACCTATTCGGAATTATCCCAAACTTTAGACTCACATGGGATGGAGATTGTTTGGGGTTATATGACTAACGTCCAAGATTTGCAGAATGATTATGGGAAAAACCTAGGCACTGAAAGAAGAATTCCCTTCTTGGATGACGCTAGACTGACTGTGCGCTTGGAGAGGGTGTGTTTTGGCAACCTGCTTGGCCTTGGTTCCTAATAGAAGGTGGCGAATCGGGGGGGGTGAATTGTGTCCACTCTGTCTTACGATACAAGGTTATGAAAGTGGGAGTCACGGATCGGTTAACCTCATAATCAAGCCACTGGAGAACACGAGAGGTTTCTTTATTTTATGGATTGTTGTAAGTTGTTTGAGGTAGAAAATTATTGTCGTGGAGATGGAAGTTGTATGTATGGGGCTAGAACAAAAGGGCAAGGTGGGTTGTTGATGTAGGGACCTTTAAAATGTCAAGGAAAATATGAGAGATGTAAAAGGCACATTCCGCACCATCAACTCCAAACTCGAGGGGGTAATAGAAGCAATGAACCAGAGAGCCACGCAGAAAGAAAGGACAATTCATGTGTGGACAACTTGGAAGAGAAAATAGGGACGTTGAGTGCTCAACTAGATCGCATGGCAATCACAACTGAGGTGTGTGAGGAATATATAGCAGGTGTGAAATCCCACCATTCTCCATAGAGGGGCAATATGTTCATGGAAGGGGACAAAGTTATGCAAACAATTGGGGCAGTGGTGGAACTATCCAGTTCTCTCAATTCAAAAGCAAGGATGCAAGACCCAAATGAAGGTAGGAATGGCAGCAACAACCACATCATAAGTTGTAATGTCCCCATTCAAATAAATCACATGAAGGGAAATTTCCACCAATCTACTAGTTCCCTAGGTTAGGCTGGAAACATTTAGACTTGGAATAAGGGAGCTATAAGACCCCAAATGGACATTAGATTGATAAATATACATTAAAGGGGCTAAATAAATAATAATAAGAAGAAAATAAGGCGGCACTTGGCCATGAGGGCGCATAGGTGGTGTGGGGTCCACACAAGGCAAGATTCTCCATGCTACATGGCATCCTATTCTCACCCATTTGAATCCAAGGTGGAGTCTAACGTTCTTGGGGGAGTTGGAGAGGCATTATTCATGGCATGAATCAAGGAGGGTCGAATTAGAGTGGAAGAGTAACTCCCATGGAAGAAAAAAAGGCATCTCAGAAGTATTGTGACACTTGGAGCTAGATTCCCTAACCTCTATGACAACAATGATGAAGATTCTATGACACTTATGACAAAGGTCAAACCTGATTGCTTACATCTGACCTAGATGACATGTTAGGGTGCACAAGGGGAATTATGGTAACAAAGATTCCCCCCATTCGAATTGATGGAAGAGGAAGGCTAGGAAATGTTGGACAAGTGGCACTCATGGGAATGTCTCCCTAATTCGAGTTGGGATGAAGCTCTTTGAGGGAATTCGAGCCATAGATGCCTTGGGAGGTTAATAAAAGACAACGAAAGAAGGAGAGCAACTTTTGATCATTTTCTCATTTGGAAAAAATTGGAGAGCTTAGCTTGTCCTTGAAAGGTGGATGCTTATCCTTCTTGCCTTAGAACCAATTTCGAGGGTGCAAGATTCCCATCCTAGTTGGTTTATGGAGGGGCCATTCATGCCTCTCAACATAAATTCATGGAGATGTTTGATGCAGTTTCAAACCCCAACTGAGTTCGAGTTCATCTTCTCTCATTCTTCTCTATGCCTATTCTACTATCTTTCTCTCAATGTAATGTAAATGTGCAAGGGCACACTTCTTGTTGCATATAGTTAACGGAGGATTGTTATTTTGACTTCATGGACATATTATTTACTGCATTTCTTTGTAATAATCATATCATGAGAGCCACAGCTCAAAACACCATGTATTTCAAGTGATATTACCAATCAAGAAAGAGATTCGAGCCATTTTCCCCATAACATTTGCATAGTGAAATTGGAATGATGTTGTACCTGTTTTGGACCAGAGTTTGCTGAGTTATTTATCCATGTTATGAGCTGTATATGAAGCTTCCTTTATGTTCCAAATGATATTTTCAGACCCCTGAAGTGTTACTATGGTTTATGATTCAATTCGAGACTTCTTTCCCACCATTTTCACCACAAATCTCAGTCTATAGAAGTTGTTGTTCATTGGGTTACCTATTCGACCCTAAAACCAAATCTAATGCTGCATACATATTGTACTTAATGTACTCTAACAGAGCCAAGACCTATACCAAGAATTAGTGAAGTCCGTTCAGTGTTTGGAGAAGCATTTAATGGAAGACCTAGGGGGGATTTCCACTTCTCAAATGAACTAGTATTGTCCTAAAACTTCTTTCCTTGCAAATTGCAGATAATGGATGGGTATATCAGTTGTTTGGATGTCTGATAGGTGTGTTAATGTTTCCTATGACCCATCAAGACCTTCCTCTCCAAATTCTAAAGCATTTGGGAGTGTTTGGAACCCGTTGTAAACTACAACCCTAGAGTCAAAACAAGGTGAACCAAGCATTTTCCTTTGGAGGGATATTACATAAGTTAGGAAACCCATGTCGATTTTTAATATTTTGGTTATAGGACTGTTTAATAAACTATATAATACTATTTTTTTGTCTCAAACTCATGGAATTGTGATAAACTGCAAGCTTTTTGTATGTTTTATGACGAGCCCTGTACCCTTTTGGTATTTTGTAATGAATGGATGTTCCCTATTTGGTTGTTTTCTAACAACAATTTAATACAAAATCCCCTGCTTGTTATATTAAAAAAAAACTTTTTTATTGGCAAATTTTAAACTTAATTGAAAGGTTGGTTTCTTAAAAAGATGACATAAAATAACTAATTTATCAGGTGTCTATGAACAAATATCCATTACCCTCAAGAAATCAGCTAACAATTCTAATACCGCTCAAATAACTAGCACAAATAAAAAACTATAAACGACAGCGAAGAATCTCCACTTACCTTATTGATTACCAATTTAACCAATTTTGTATGTAGACCTTGTCCTCTATCATCCACCAGCTCCACTATTCGCAAGAACAGTTGAGGGGGACAACTCTCCACCTAACCAACACCCAATAGAAGCTGAGGCCCCCAAGCCCTCAACAATTAACTGTATTCCAGTCCAAATGAGACCTTACTCTTTTCTCTATCAACCTATGTACAACAATATCTTCCTCCTTAGCCTCCCTATCAAAAGGTGCACTTACAAACAACAAAAAACTAGTACAAATAAGCAATCAAACCCTAAAATTAACCAACAAGACTGGCCCCTATGTCTTGGTTTGGTCCCCTTTTACCACCTAATTTCATATTTTACTTAATTTCTTACTTGTTGCATGGATGACACACTTGTCATCCATGCACCTAAATTAAATTACCATGCACATATTCTTTTATCTTTTTCTTTTTACATATTAATTGACATTTTCACTATTACTATATGCTCATCACTTCACTCAGATGAAACCATCTACATCATTTCATCATTTTTTCAGTCTTTGTGGATTAGTCCTCGACTCGTGGGTAACAAACCCTAAATTTAAGTTATTTTACTTTTTAGTAAGGTAGGCTCTAAACTTCAAAAAGATTAGGATGCCTCATATAAATAAAGGCTCCTAGCATTCATTTGTAACAAGACAAGGGTTCTAATATGTACCTATTTCTTGTTCTCTTGGTATATTGGAGAATTTGAGCTAGGCACACCTCTCTTTTTGGCACACTTCTCTTGTGATGAATGATGGAATGATGAATTTCTAGTGTTTACTATCCTACAAGATTGATTCAAAAAATAGTTGGAATAAATCCTGACTAAGGAGGATATCCGAACTCTCACTCTTGCTCTTTCCTTGGTGGATATTGGTAAGATCTTTCCATTTTCTTGTTTGACATTGCTTTTTCACCTTAAGCAAGGTAAACTTGGGTTTTATTGGCATCTTTCCAATCTTGTCTAAGGAGACTTTCCTCTTGAAGGAGCTCTTCATTGTGGGCCTTGGGATTCATTGTTTGCCTTAATTAGGGTTTGGCTACTTTGACCTAGTCTCGGGTTACTAGCCTTTTCCCTAATTGGTAAATCTTGAATAGCTAAATTGAGTAGGGATGTTGACCTCAATCTCTAATTGCCCTAGGGTTGAGGACTAAAGTCATAAACCCTTATTTTCCGTTTTTTATCAAAATTATGTCGTAAAAATACCAAAAAAATATAATATTGGAAAACCCTAACAAGTTAGAAAATTCATATCTCAAAAAACATTTGGAATTAGGAACTCTTGCTCTGCTGGAAAAGTGTGTTGTAGTTCATTTTATGGTATATTTTCAAGGGCATCTTCTTCCCATGGTTGGTTTGTGAGGTTTTCCATGACATATGCATGCTAGGGTTTCTTTTTGTAGATCCATTATAGCATGTACGACAGGTACATTGATCAATTCAGTTGACTTTGAAGGCCTAAAAACAAGTATTTAAGCCTAGATTAACCCTTAGGGGGTTGGAGATCCATCAAAAAACATTATAAGTGGCACCACCATCAAGTTAAGGGATGATTTAGGGTATAAACTAGATCTGGTTTTACATTTTCAAATCTGATTTAGTGCTTCTCTTCACCCTCCGGAGGCTTGTTGCTTTCCCTACTATACAATGTACATCTCATATGGAAAGTTGGCATTGTTTTGATTGTTGCAGCTTCATAACAACAATAACATATTGAATTTATCTTTCTTGGAATTTGTGATAAAGTTTTATAGATCCTTCCTCTATCCTAGTGTCTTATATGCTTCATTTTTTTTACTCCACGAGGCACTAATCTTCTAGAGAGGTTTCTTGGGAAAGGTGTTTGTGTGTTTCTTAAGTGATTGAATATATCACTCACCAAAATTTAGGGACCCCCCCTTGGTCTTAGGATTTGACCTAAAGTGTTAAGGAGTTAGGTTGTGGTGACATTGGGCAGTATCTCCTCTCATGGTTACCACTCATTTCATCGGGATCTGTGACCTTGATCAAGGGTGTTATTTTGAGCAGTAACACCAATCGTAGAAATATTTTTGTCTTTAATGGGAATTCCAATTTCCAAATAGTCTTTTACCACCAAATCCTCTCTGCAACCAAATCCTCTTCTATTTTCATTGAATACCCCAACTCAGTAGTATACCCCATTGATTGGATTCTTGGACCATTTAAGTTGATCTTCCTCATCTAACAATTTGATTGCAGTATGTTGTAAGATATTTACATATTGACTCTATTCATCAGCCAATTCACCATAGAGATTTAAGAATTACATTGTAACCCATCCTTGTAGCCAAACATTCCTCACCTTTTTTGAATCTGCCTAATTTAAATGATAGATTTCTCATTTATGTAATGCTTCCAAACCTATCTCTGAAAGCTTATAATTAACCTTACAATTAATCTAAGGGTCCTCCCCATTCCTTACCTTTCTTTCATTCCCTATTTTCCAAACAACCCACTTACTAACCAAAGGAAATGCCCCGACCAATCTTTTTCAAACAATAGATGCTCCATGTGATAATTTCCTAACCAATCTGAACCGGTATATCATTGAGAACCCGTTTAAATATTTCATTTTCATCACTTTTCCTCACAAATCCCTTATTGTAAACCAATCTCCATAAAAAATTTGCTGCCAATGTTTTACTAAAAATGCAAATGCTTTTCAAACCCTAACCTCCATTTGTTTTTGGAGTGGCAAGTCTTGTCCATTTGACTATTGGAATGCCTTCCTTCACTCTTTTAACACTCCACATGAAGTAATAACACTTCTTTCTAATTTTATTGAAATTCCTTTGGGTATCTAAGCTATAGACATCTAGTACACTAGGATGCTTGCAAGTATTTCCCTGATCAGAACTAATCTCCCATCACATGACAACCATATATTGCACCAAACTGTTAGTCTAGATTCAAATTTATCATAAAGCCATAGAGAATCATAATGTGAACCCAATACATTTCACCCCGTGATCCAATTCACAAAAAATCATAGGAAATATTACTTTTGTTTGTGCCAAGACTTCAACTGCTAACTCATTTGTTTTTTTTTTAACAAGAACAGGGGAAATAGATATATTTATAAAGGCTGTGCACAGCCATTCATTACAAGCTTTCAAAAATAATTGACAGAGTAGCAAGTGCCTGAAAGTTTGGAGCTAAAGTTTCTAACTGCATGCCTGTAAAAGTTCTAAACAAAGCCTTTCTAAAACTGTTCAAAATAGAGCAGGGATAAACCCTGATAAACTGATTGTTGAGGATTATACAAAAAAACATAGGGTCTAAAACATCAAAAAGTGGAACCTGGACTAAGACTGCTAATTATCCACAATTTCTGAAATAGGCAGAGGCTGCATCCTTCTTTTCCTGCTTAATCTCCTGATTGACCGTCATATTGTCTTGGACGCAACTTCCCTGTGTTTTTCCGGTGATAACAGCAATGTCTTCCTGTAGGTTATCCACCTTGCCCATAAGCTCAGACAAATTTTTTTCCAGGTCGTCAATCCTGGAGTCCTGGCAGGTGAGCTGGTTAACAGCGTAGCTTAAATCCTTAGCCATCTCCTCGTGCTGATCCACACTGGTACAAACTGCATTATACGTCTTGCGCACTGAGAGCTTGACTTCAACCATGGTGCGGTTCAGTGCGGCTATGGCCGCCATTATATTTTGCATGGTGCCAGACCTGAAGGGAATCAACAGACCAGAACGGGAGGGAGGAGAGCCCAAATCGCCGAGAGAGATCCGGTTCAACGCACTGGTGAGGGGACGAGCCATTTCGGAGCACAGCGGGGGAGAGGCAGGTGGTAGAGTAAATAACGGCTCGTGGGAGCTGACAGCACCACGAGGAGCCATGTGCCATGCGCGAGGGGGAGGATGGCGTGTGGCAGGGGCAATGGGGAAGGAACGAGGAACATCACCAATGGAGGAAGATGGGGGGAGGGGGACCCTCGTGCCACTAGACCCCTCCTTATCCTTAGACATAACAATATTAACCATTAACAAAATGGTTAGGGTATGAATTGAAACCCCAAGGCACCATTGAGGCCCTCAACGTGCCCAATTTCTAACAAAGTTCCCTTGTTGGCTGCAGCATCCGCTAGCTTGTTGTTCTCTCGACAGATGTGGAAGAAAGAGGTCTTAGAAAAATTAGGATTAGATTTTATTCTTTGCATGTACCTGTAAGCTTTCGAGCCTTGAGGAGCAACACCCCTTCTCATTATTTGAATGACATGTCTAGAATCCCCATAAACTCTAAGATTATTAATGCTGAAGGAGGATATCATATTGAATGAGAAGACGAGAGCAAGCCATTCAGCTTCATTGTTAGTCCTGCTTCCTAATCCCCACGAGAAAGTTTCAATTTTATTTCCTCCGGGATCAAATAAGACCCCACCCGCACCTGCCACCCCAGACTGCTAACTCATTTGTTAGTAGTGAAGAGTTTTTCAAATTTATCTCCAAGATTGTTGCTTTGCAAAATGGATCCAAAAGCTCCTCTATTTTTTTCAACTCCTATACTGAACCATGATGAAAATATCATGATGACATCTACAAAAGGAAAATGAGAAATGTATACAAAGTTTGAATTTTTTATCCCTTTCAGTTCCCCTTTTCTTCTGGCATCCTTTTAGTAGCATGCTCAAACACTTTGTCACTAATAAAAATAAAAAGGGAGATAATGAACACCCTTTTATGAGGCCTCTCGAGGCAGTAAATAACCCAGAAGGTGATCCATTATCAAAACTACAAACACAAATTATTCAAGGAAACCCATTATCCAATTGATTGTCTATAGATTCATACCTATATGTAGCAACAAAAGTCTAAGATATAACTAATTCACCTTGTCATATGTCTTTTCCAGGTTGATTTTCATAATGGTTGTAGGTATTTTTTTAGCCTTGATGGTATGCATTCCTTCTTGGGCTGTCCCCACATCATCATGCATTTGTTGATTGTATAGAAACCCAAATTGCTATATGAAATAAACCCTAACAAGACACTCTTTGGTCTATTAGAAATGATCTTTGAAACGAGTCTATGAATAAGATTGCATAGTGAGATGGGTTTATAATCATCAAATAAAGAATAATCTTGTTTTGGGAGAATAAGTGCTATGAAGGTGGTATTTAAAGCCCCAAGTACTTTCCCATAAATCCTAAATTCTTCAACATCTCTTAACATATTCTACTCCAACAAATCATAGAAAACAAGGTAAAATTCAACAGTTAACCCATCATGGCTAGGGATTTTCCCTTTTTAAAAGAGGTTAAGATATACTTCAATTACTCTTTAGTGACTTCTACGTCTAGAGCCATGTTCATGTCTTCATTTATGAGTCCAGGGAAGAAACTTCATACTTTTGTTATTTCTCCAATATTGGTAGATTCTGGATCTTTAAACAAAATTTGAGATGTTGTTTTCTTGGCTCAACCGTATTTCCTTAAAAGTATTAGTCTTTCTCCCATTTGTCTGAGCAATGTCCCAAATTCTATTTATGTGTTTTAATATGTGATTACCAAATTTATTGAAGGATTTGGTGTTATTGTCTCCTTCACTTAACCAAAGGCTCTACTCTTGAGTCTCCACTCAACCTCCTCATTTTCCAATAAATGCTTATTTGATCTTTCAAGTTCCCTTAAAACCAAAACTTCTTCCTTAGTAAATATATCACCCTCATTGTGTTCAAATTTTTTTGTGATCCCTTCTTCCACTTCTTTTAATAATTTTTGTGACTTTATGAAAAGCTCTTTAGCCCACTCTTCCATAACTTCTTTGAATCTTCTCAGATTCTCTACAACATGCCTTGTTGTTTTCAACCCTTCTTGTATGTAATGGATTCCAATGTTTAGAGATTATATCTCTAAAATCTTCTTGCATTAGCCATGTAGATGGTATGATGGTCCACCAGTACCAACCCAAGATTGTACCTTGAGATTGTCAGTAAGTAAATATTCTACCACTAAATATATATCAAGTCTTTCGGATATCCCCTCTCTTCCTCTACCTGCATTTTTCCAAGTGGGGACAATCTCTATTGGTTCAATGTCAACCAAATGATGAGTTACAAAAATATTTATGAATAAATACCCTAGTGGATCCCTTCTTGCAATATTTCCCAAATCTCCCTTGCATTAAGTGTTAGACCAAGATCCCCACCTATGATAAGATTGTCTTCAAATAATAGTCTTAACTCATCCAACGCTTTCCAAAGGGTCTTCCTTTCCCCATAAGGCCCATAGAGATTTACCAATCTCAGCTTCTTTCCAAGTCCCTTGGCCTTTAGATCCACCACTATGTCTGCACTCAAAACTGAAGTCGAAGTAGCATCAAAATTGGAGTTCCAATTGGTTATTAACCGTTTAGACAAACCTACAACATCTATAGTACAAAATTTTCGTTTTTAAAAATAGATGACATGAAATATAAAGCTTTATGTCCACAACGCATAGTTTCTTGTAACATCACAATATCATGCTGGTACACTATAAACATTCATTTGAGGGCTAATTGTTTGTGGCATCCATACCCCTCTAGCATTTATGGAGATAATGATCATTTAGTAACCAATGTATTTGTCTTCCCTAGTCCAAGGACCACCTTGATGATGAGTTGTTTTCCTTCTCTCACTTCTTTCTTTGCCGATGATTTTGTTAAGGACATATGTGATTTCTTCCTAATAGTGGATGGCATATACTTATCCATAACCTGTCCTCCTTTTATCTCTCATGGATCCTCCTCCAAAACTTTTAAATATCTCAACGAATAGGAAGACTCAATGTGGGATTTTAAAGGCGTCTTCTAATGGTTCTTCTTAAAAAGTCTTGAGGATTTGGGGGACCGGGGAACAATATCTTCAACTAAACCAATAGTAGGGGCCACATAGACTAGCTCATGGATAGGAGTTGGGGAATTTGTAACCTCATGTGTTTTATCACATTCAACAGAGTTAAACTTAGGCACATTGTACCCTCCCAATCAAGGAAAATTTTAGGGGCAAAATTTGTCCCTTGGGATCATTTTTTTATGTTTTTTCCACACAAAAAATTCGTCGATTTTCAATTTTTTTTCTAAAATGATATCCCAAATTCCATCTGATAAAAAATCTCCAAAATTGTCCAAAAACTACATAAAATCCTTAAAAATTTGAATACTTTTACAACAATATTGCCAAACATTTTATGGTTGGAAATTTAAGAATAAGTAAGATTCACCAAGTTTCCTACACTTTAAGAAAATTACGAATCCTTAAAATTTTCCCGACTCCCAAATGTAGTTCATGCTTTCTAGAGTCAAACATTCCCTCAACTTGTTCGCATCCAATACAAAATTTGGACGACACATTAGGACCATCTCTTTGTGGCTCCATATGTTTAATAGTAGTCTAAAAAACAATTATATTATCCAAGCCTCTAAAAGCATCATGATGGATCAAGGTTGGATCTAAAATTTGCATACCTTTTGGGACTAGAGACCTTAGTTGTGCCAATGTGTTGGGTTGAGTTGTCTTACAAAAGAGAGAAGCCAATAGCCTGTTCGAGGAGATATGATTATCGTTGACCGATAATGTTTATGATCCATTCTTCTTTGTTACCTCCCATGCAAGCATTGAGACCTCCTCATTTTTTTGTTATTTTAACCCAAACCTTCTTGTGATTGGATGAATCTTGCTTGGACAATTTACAATCAAGCTTCAAGTGCCCTATGTCACGGTATATTCCAAAATGGAATGGAAGACTCCAATAATCAAACTTTTGGTTGAAATATCAAGTTCCCCATTCAATATATAGATTTTCCACTAGCTCTTCTCTAATGTCTAATTTGACTAGGATTCTACCAACTCTATGATCTTCCTCCTCCATACACTTGTCCTCCAAAGCAACAAATCAACCAATTGTGTTTCATATACCTTTCAATAATCTTTGTGTTCCAAATTTCAGTGGGTAATCCTGATAATAACACCCAAACCTTTTCTATATAAGTTGATTCCCTTCATGGATCAAACCCCGATAGTCACCTCTTTAAGCATAGTCCCACTGGGATCTAATGCCATTCGTTTACTAATAGTATTCATACATCCGCATCTAACTTCACAATGAAATAAATCCAACCATGAACAAGAAGGTGAAAGGTCGGAAGATAACCCAACACACACTTCCAATTTTCTGTCATCCAAATTTGCAGTGACTCACCTCTAACTGATTTTTCGATAAATATTCGAACCAGGGATTTGGCCATCATACTTACATCATGGTCCACTACCATTTAAACCTGATCAAGTTTAATCCCGATGCATTTGTGCTTTTGTACTATTCTCGTCCCTTCTGAAGTATCCCAAAAGCTAAAATTCTCACCCTCTTTTGTATCAATTAAAATAGCTAGCACCTCTGTCTTCGGGTTTTCCCCCAAAATGATAGAAGGGGTTGCCCCTTGAAATTCCTATAATTCCCCAATAACCTTTGAAGTGAAGTGAGATACGAAGGATGGATTGAGGTTTGTTGAAGCTGGTAGGGTTTCTTGACTCGAGGGCTGCAGGTGGCAGCCCCAGCCATACCTGCTTCTGCAACACCTCCTTTGGAATGGCGACAGCAGCTGACGCAGGCCTGGGCAGCTCACACGTGACACATTGGGAACCATGGGAGGATGCAGTGGATTACACCGACAACCCTTTCGAGGGTAAATCAGTTTTTACCTCCCCACCTACCTATCGACCACCGTCCATCGCAAGGGATCTTCCAGTAACTGTACTGGAGATGGAGACTTCCAGGCTCCCAGTTTCAGGAAGTGGCTCTCCTGATCTCCATCCCCGTTTTAGGGCTTCGCTGGCGCAGGATGAGGTAAACCTTGAACTACATTTCACTGCACCCCCTGACAACCCATACCTCTCATCTTTCGTTGCACGTCCACTGGTTCCTTCCCTCGGTGAGACTCCTTACACCCTCTTAAAACTTCCTTCTCAGACAGATCTGGGCGCCCCAGTGATCACGAACGCAACACGCAACCTCTCGGAACATATACAGGAGGATTGGGGGGACTCTCACTATGGACCATGCTTTGATTTTTTGGCTACGGGTTGGCCTTCAACTTTCTCCACCGCTTATGAAATGGAACTTCCTTCGGACCCTGATCCACTCTCACCTCTGAGCTCAGAGGGTTTTATCGCCTTGCTTTTGCATCCTTCAGATCCATTGATTTCTCCCCCTAATTTTCCCTGCCCTATGAAACCCTCGTCCTCTGGTTTAGGCTCTAAAATCCCCCCCAATATGCGCGGGGCTCCAGCTTTTGGTGTTAGAAAAAAGGACAAGTGTCTCAAAACCTCTCAAACACCTCTCAATCTCGTTTGTGGGAAAAATGTTAGAGTAGGTCAATTTATGGAAATGGCGGAGCTGGCGGTCGTGGGAAGGGCTCGTGGAAAACACCCTAGTATGGAACAGCTGGAACGATGGGTCGAATCGAACTGGAACACTAATTTGAGCTACAATCCTGACATCATGGTTCTTTCTCGCAGTTGGTTCATTTTTAAACTTCACAGCAAGGCAGATACGGAAACCATTCTTCAAAAGCACTAGAGCTTCGGCAATACTCCTTTCTTGATGAAGAATTGGACGCCATTGTTCGAGGCCGAGTGCGAGTGAATCGACATTGTGCCTTTCTAGGTCATACTCTCGGGAATACCATGGGAATTTTGGAATTGGAACTCTTTCAAAGATATTGGAAATGCCTTGGGGGTTTTCATCAATGCTGATATGTCCTTCCTCCAGACTAGGAGATTGACAGTTGCTCGGACTTTAGTCTCCTTAAATCTTCGCTCCGGGCTCAGGGAAAGCCTAAAATTCATTTGGGGACAGGAAACATGCGTTCAAATTCTCGACTATGAGGGAGTACCCTTTCGTTGCCACCGGTGCCATGTCTATGGCCACCTCGCAAAAAAATGCAAGCAATCCTTCACCTTTAGTTTGGATCGGGCCAAGAAGCGGGCGGTGGATAACGACACTACTGAGGACTTTAATGACTCCCAAAAATAGGGTCGCATGAAGGAACATGTTGAAGAATTCACCCATGAAAGGCGAGAGGAACCCAGTACTGTGGATACCCTGGTTTAGGATCCACCGTCTGCAGATGACCCAGCTCTGCAGCCTCTGACTGCACTTGCTCGGCACTTTTTGGAACTCTTGACTCCGGGTAAGCATTTTTCTGTTCCCCACCTCTATGATTTGGTTGAAAATTTAACTACACTCAGTTTTGAGGGCCCCGACCTTCCCCCGGTCCCCCGCCCCCCTTCTCCCCCAGGTGTTTTCCCTATCACTTTATCTGGCCCCTTCTCCTCTACTCCTTCACCCTGTCCATCTCCCATTCCCTCCACCCTGGTTCCCACATCCCTATCATCACCCATCCCCCTTCCCTCTCTCCCTCCCCATTTACCTGCCACCTCTATTGATCCAGAGGTCTCCTGCTAGATACGTTTTCGACTTAGGTTGAGAGATATTTTGATTGATCCTACTTCTTCGTCTTTGCACCTAGGATTGGGGGAAAACATAATCCGTTTGGGTCATGGAAAGGGAAAAGGGAGACCCTCCGATCTCTCCACTGCACAAAATCAAGCTCTCTTGGAGCTTGCGGATGGTAAACATAAATATATTTTTGGGGCGCTTAGAGCAGCGGAAGCCTTAGGAGGGGTTATCCCATGAAACTTCTCTCCTTTAACTGTAGGGGGTTGGTAAGTGAGCCCTAAAAACTTGCACTCAAAAGGTTGATCTCGTTGCATCAGCCTGATGTTCTTCTGCTTCAAGAAATGTTGGGTTCCGAAGAGGGAATTACCCAAGTACTTTCCTCTCTTTTCAATTACATGGATTTTCGGGCACTGGATGCCCGTGGCCACTTTGGGGGTGTCGTCATTGGATGGAACACACAGACCGTCAGACTCTTAAACTCCTAGGGAGCGAGCTATATTTTGGGTGTGGAGACACATCATTATGTTTTAAACTCCAGTTTCAACATCTTATATATTTATGGATCTTATGTGGATCAGGTTCCTTTCTAGGACACTCTAAAATTGACTTCTTTTCTTCACCTGGATAATTTGATTATCGGTGGGGACTTAAATTTTACTCTTGGCAACCATGAGATTTGGGGTCCTTGCGCCATAGTTGATACTCCGGCTGACTATTTTTCACATCTTGTTCACGACTTCAAGCTAGTGGATCTTATCCCTAACAAGATAAAACCTACTTGGACCAACCAGAGAGCTGGCGACAAAAGGATTGCTAAAATATTGGACCGTTTTCTCCTGGCTGAACAACTATTGGGGAAAAACCTTAACTATCGACAGTGGGTGTATTTGGGAGGTATCTTGGATCACTCTCCTATCATCTTGGAACTTAAAGGAGTGGCTACAAAACCTCCTGGACCTTTCAAACTTTGTGCTACATGGTTAAAGGAAGAAGAGGTTTCTTCGATTATCAAGGATAATTGGGTACCCTACTGTCCAGCGGAGGGTTCACATGCTGCTACACACTTTTTCAAAAACCTTTCATTCGTTAAAAAATGTTTAAAGGATTGAGATTTCAAAAAGAAAGAAATGGATGAATTGAAACTTACGTAGGTTGAAAATGAGCTTAGGTTGGCTCAGGACTTAGATGTTTGTGGTTTCCTGACTCAGGAATCCTCTGTACAATTAGGCCTACTTGAAGCTCGCAGGCGTAACATTTTACAGACCCAAGAAGAGATCTGAAGGCTCAAGAGTCAGGGAATTTGGCTTGAATGCGGTGATGAAAATACAAAGTTCTTTCAAAACTTTGCAAAAGGAAGAAAGTATAAAAACACCATTTGGGAACTGCAAAATAAACATCAAGAGAGCATTTCCTCTTTCAATGGTCTGGTAGCTCTAGGGACTTCTCATTTCTCCTCCCTTTACAAAGATGACAACAGAGTAAATCTTGCCGCCATCATTCAGATGTCCTAATTTTTCCCTAGTTTCATCACACAGGAGGACAATATGGATCTTATGGAGGAGATCTCTGAAGATGAATTAAAATAAACCCTTCATAGTTTTCAAAAGGATAAAAGCCCTGGCCCGGATGGTTGGACCATTGAATTCTTCCTTGCACACTTTGAGGTCATCGGAGCAGATCTTCTTCAACTAGTGGAGGAGTCTCGCTCACGGGGACTTGTTCACCCACCCGTGAACTCCACTTTCATAGATTTAATTCCAAAGTATGATCTTCTGACCTCTTTCAACGATTTTCGGCCTATTTCCCTCTGCAGTATCACATACAAGGTGGTGGCAAAGATCATCGCCAAAAGGATTAAAAAAATCCTCTCAAAGGCCATATCTCTGGAACAATTTGGCTTCTTGGAAGGGCGTCAGATCCATGAAGCCATTGGAATTGCTCAAGAATGTTTTCACTCGATCAAACTCAAGAAATTAAAAGGAGCAGTCATAAAACTTGACCTCTCAAAGGCCTTCGATAAGGTTAGTTAGCTTTATTTAAGGATGTTGATGACATATTTGGGTTTTGACTACTCTTTCATCAAATGGGTCATGAGCTGCATCTCTACGACCTATTTTGCAGTTCTTATTAATGGTTCAACTTTTACTTTCTTTCATGCGGGAAGGGGGCTTCGTCAGGGATGTCCGCTCTCCCCCCTTCTCTTCCTACTGGTGGTTGAAGGCCTCAGTAGGGCTATTCTGGATGCTAAGCGTAGGGCTCTTTCAAAGGTATTGGCATCTCGCCCTCTCTTTTTATAAATCACTTACTTTTCGTAGACAATATCTTCCTCTTCTGCAACGGTTCTCTAAGGGATGCAGATACAATGGCTGACATTCTTGACCTCTTTGGAAGGGCTACGAGAATGGAAATCAATATTAAAAAATCCTCACTCTCTTTGTCAAATTTGGAAGATCGGGAATCCCGACACTACTCTACTCTCTTTCCCTATGAGTCTATTGAGCTGGACAATGGTCTAAAATATCTGGGTTTCATTTTAAAGCCAAATAACTACAGAAAATCTGACTGGGGTTGGTTAATTGCAAAATTGGAGAAACGACTCTCATCTTGGAGTCATCGGTGGCTTTCTCGGGCCGGGCGACTGGTACTCATAAAATCGGTGCTGGAAGCCATTTCGGTTTACTGGAAGTCCCTAGCCTGGATTCCTAAGGGCATTCTAGAAAAATCCCTCAAACTTTGCCATAGATTTTTATGGTCCAACAAATCTGAGAAACTTGTATTTCCTTGGGTCAATTGGCAGACACTTGCAAAGCCCAAGTCACTTGGAGGATGGGGACTCAAGAATATACACCTTTTTGCAAAATCTTTGGCTGCAAAGGCGGGATGGCGTCTCTTGACAACTGATAATTTGTTGACAAAGGTGGTGATCCAAAAATATGTTGCCCCGGTCTCACTTTCAAATTGGGTCAAAAGTCCAACTTGACACACAATGGGCATCTCTGTCAATTGGAAAGCTATCCTATCCGCCTTCCACATCATCGAATCGAGGCTATCCTGGAAATTAGGGGATGGTTCTCAGGTCCGCATTGGTCTTGACCCTTGGCTGGGGTGTCAAAACAGACACATTCTTCCTCAGCACCTGTTAACTTCTTTGCACGCTTGTGGTTTTCACCACCTTTCACACATTGCCAACCTGGAGACCACATCTATCATGCACTAGGGTTGGAAAGGCCTCGAAACTCTTGGCTTACTCGCAGTACACTTGGACACTTGGAACGAATACATCCTCGCCCTTCGATCCACTCATGTCAGAATTTCAGATTCTCATGACACCTTCATCTGGACCCCATCTCCGCTTGGTTTCTACACCCCAAAGATGTGTTACAAATTACTGGCTGGTGGATTGGAAGGTGGTGAACCAATGTGGTGGTGGAAAACGATCTGGCACTCTAAATGACCACTAAAAACTAGACTCTTCATGTGGTGCACTCCGTCTAACAAAGCTCCAGTATGGGAGAAAATGAAAAGTTAGAGGATTGAAGGACCTGGGTGGTGCCCATTGTGTAACCAGGCATCTGAAACTCTTCAAGATCTTTTTATCTCTTGCCCCTTCATTTCCCAGATCTGGACTCTGTTGAGATCCTCTTTAAATCTTGGTACTCTTTGGAGTGGAAACACATTGGAGCATGCCTGGAGGAATTGGTTGGGTACTCCCCCTCCTGGTCATCTGGGGCACTTGGCTGGCTCACAACAAGGCACTCTTTCTTGAGAAACAAACTGTCCCTGACCTGGTGGCTGCACAGAGTGTGGATATTCTGGCATATTTTCCCCAATTAAAGCATTCCCCTCATATTCGCACTATCATCACTGAATCCTTTGACTCTACACTCCCTTGGGCTTATTTCGATGGGGCGGCAAATGATCAGTTCTGTGGAGGGGGGTTGTTCTTCACCTGTCGCACTCCTCCTTTTATCATATTTAGATGGGAATTGGACCTAGAGCAAACAACTTTTCTGAACTATTTTCTCTCAAGTTACTTCTTTGTTTCGCTCTTGAAAAGAATTGCAATCATATTCAAATCTTTGGGGACTCTATGAATGTGATCAACTAGGTCAACAAAATACAGTGGTGTCACAATCTGTTTTTAAGTAATATTTTGGCAGATGTATTGCGAATTCTGAGGGATTTTGAAACCTTCTTTTGTCGCCATGTTTACAAGGAGCGCAACACAACTACGGACCAACTATCAAAACATGGACTAAATTTTCCTTTTGGTCAGTGGAAGATTTTGGCTACAGAACATGGTCAAGCTTTTGAATTTTTTCATTGACCATTCATAGAAGGATTGGAAATCTTGGATAGCTGATACTACCTGACTCTACATTTTTTTATTGGGATCTATATATTTTTTTGTCACTTTTGAGGCCCTCGGGGAGCCTCGGTACACTCTTACATGTATATACAAGATGATGGCTCTTATGAGTAGCTCTTTTGATACAACTCTATGTTGGATACTCTCTCTGAAAGGCATTTTAAATGCTTTCTGCAATATGTAATTTGATTACTCTCTTAATTAAATTACGCTTTTTTCCTTGGAAAAAAAAACCTTTGAAGTGAAGAATCAATCAAGATGATGACTCTCTACCCAATGACTAGGATGAGTATCTTGTATGTAGGATTAACAAGGAACTTACCTCAAGCAGATCAATGTTCTGTAAATTTCAATGTTGCACTTAGAATATCATGTATGTCAGTTCTCGCCTTAATGAAAGGTATCCTATCCAAAATTGATAAACCTTTTTCCTATTTGCCACCTAAATTAGCTAAGGATGGTAAATCGTCCCCAAGTTCTAGGGCCAAATTTGCATCCAATGCCTCCCTACACTTCTAGATCTCCAACAATTTGATGAGTCCTAAATACTACACTTGAAGTATGTGAATCCCCTTCACGATAGTCCACAAGCCAAGATCTTGATCCATGGTGTTAATTCCTAGTCACCCCTAGGGTATGTTCTCATGTCCTAACCACTGACAAGTGTTCTAGAGACTGTTTTAATAATAACTAGTGTCTTTTTCAAAGTTCTTTCCATCTAAGTTAATCCCTATCACTGTGAAAATATCCGTGAACAAAATTGCAACTGTCTTTGAAAAAATGCAAAAAACCTTGCAAGAGAAAACCATTTTACATAAAGGCTTTCCACAAAGCAAAACCTAGAAGCATACCATCATGTTGAGTCTAGGTTTGTTTCATACACTAGCAATTTTCCTTCTATCAAAATAGGGTCCAAAGGATACTAAAAATCGTGCTAGGACAGATGCATGGTTGTAATCTTGATAACAATAATTGTTGCTTTAGTTGACTTATGCCTACCTTCAAAACATCCATGTGGGGTCTTTAAATGCCACATAAGTTGACCTCCGATTGATCTTTGAACATCCAATGCTGCATATGTTGGATCACTGATATTTATGTGTTAAAACTATATGAAAACAAACACTTGCAAGAAAGATACCTTGGAGAACCCTAATATTTTTGTCATTGTTTTGTCTAATGACTATACATCTTGATTGTATTTCAATAAAAAAAGATCACCATAGAATTAATGCTGCAATTGATAATTTCTTCAATGGTTGATTCTCTCCGATCAAATTGATTCTTCAACAATCACTTACAATAGTTTGCTAATTTAGGTAGTGAGACTTCTATCCAGACATAAACACAAACCTCTCCACAAACCTAAACACTCTTATACTTGTGCTTTCTATAAAGTCAAATATATAGCAATTAGAATGTTACTTGACCTAGTGGCAATTGTACGATTTAGAAGCATCTACTGATTTACTAACTTCTTAATGAAACTCTAATTTTGTCTAATTGGCTAAATGTTTAAGAAGCTAGAGTTTTGCATCATTTATCTTTCATTTTAGTTCATGGTATAGGGAACAAATCTTAATGGAATATCACAATTATTCTACTTCTCAAAGTATGGAATATATATATATATATATATCCCCTTGGGTTTCCCTATTGATTGCCATGGTTGAGTAAAAAGAAAGAGACAAAAACAATCTGGCTAATCTACACGCCTAGTTGAACACTTCAAGATTACCATGGGTCATGATCACTGGTATATATATAGTGTTATTTCGTGTGCATTTTATAACGATTTGACACATGGAGTGGGTTGATTTGACACATGAAGTGGGTAGGTGGGCATTGCAACTTGTATTCAATAAAAAACAAGAGGAAAGGAATGACGTGGCTTTTATATTATTTTATTTTAGTTGGTGTTATAATTTTTGCTTAGGTTTTAATGTTTCATGGGTTTGGTTCTCATGGTGGAACGCACCGAATCTCCACCCATCTCATGTGTCGGGTGGGTTGGTGAGATGATTCAACTTTTTTTTCAAATGATTCAACTTTGTGAAAGGAAAATTGTACAAGAAACATTTCATGCCACATTTACTTTCCTAACTCGCCACTCTCATTCAAACCTATTTACTATACAAATAACATATTTTAAAAAAATGACGTAGTATGTCCTTGGGCATGTAGATAATCTCCCTTACATGGGATACATTCTAAATCCCCTAGTGCTATGCACTTATGTATGTCAGTAAAGTTTACGATATATATATAGTACATTTGGTACACAATTCATGCGATTTGTTCTCAACCAACATATATATAATTAAATTTTTAACATATATATAATTTTTTTTCAACATATGTTTACTTTTATAAAGTAATTAGTTAAAGGATTTGACTCGGAAACTTCCTATTTATTATTCATACCTTTCATACCAAAGGTAGTTAGTTAAAGGATTTAACTTTGGAAACATTTTATTTATTATTGAAGAAGTCTAAATGCTTGATGATTTTTGTTTACTTTTATAAAGTAATTAGTTAAAGGATTTGACTCGGAAACTTCCTATTTATTATTCATACCTTTCATACCAAAGGTAGTTAGTTAAAGGATTTGACTTTGGAAACATTTTATTTATTATTGAAGAAGTCTAAATGCTTGATGATTTTTTTTTCTTCCGAGATTTTAATTAAAATCCAACGATTCTTTTCTTAAAAATCTGGTTTTTTGTGGTGTTAAAATTGTGGTTTTGAATTTAAAATAGATTCAATGGTCTTGATATACACTAGTACACTCAGATTAAGTAGTTTTAACATTGATTTCTGAGAATTTTAAAAATTCTTCTCAAATTCTGTCAAAATCATACCAAGAAATGCTGTCGAAACAGACGAAATTGTCGTACATTTACATTCCTTAACAAAAATAAAACCTTAAATGTGAGGACCAAATTTTCCCTAATCACCAATAAACCACAACACAAGATCTATATCGTTTTTCATCATATTTACTTGTTAGTAATTTAAAATTTAGAAAGATGATAACACAATTTAAGCAAACGTTGATAACGTTGATAAGCTTAAGAATGTTAACAATGTAATTTTATGATTGGACTCCACGTTGATAAGCTTAGGAATGTCAACAAATATTTTTATGATGGGACTTTTTTAGACATTAATAATCTTTTATTTTCTTATGTGTATACTAGGTACATTGTGAAAATAATTGACATGGATACAAAACACAAGTTTAATTTTATTTTGTGAAAAAGTTGGGTTAAAATGATTTTATGCTAATTTATATTAAATGTTATATGATTTGTATTTTTTTTGTTATTTTTTCTAGAATTCGATAATGAGTTTTTTGTTGAATTCGTGATTTTTATTGTTCAAATTGTAATTTTGATTGTAGAAATGGATTCAACGCCCTTAATTACCCTTGGCCACGTCTATTACACAATTTCGATTAAAGTTTTGTTGGAAAAATCACCAAAAAGTGAATGCAAATCGTAAAACTTTTAACTTACTCTATTTTTATGAATTTTCTCATTTACATGTGTGGTTATTCCTTCCCCACTCAAACATAAACCATATACCTCATGACAATTTTAATTAATTATTTTTATATTAAATAATTAACATTTTTTTAACATAACGGGGCATCATTTTTTACATTTTAACTTATTAACCTCATAGCCATGTGCCTTTGTTTTTCTTAGTGCATATAATGACACTAATGAAAAATAAAGGATTTCAAAACCATTAATTATCAATAATTTTATGACACTTATGAAACACAAAGCATTTCAAAAACATTAATTATTAATAATTTTGTTTGAATATTGATTTTAAAACACAAGTCTTTACATTGATGTGATAGTAAGAAGAAACTATATTAATATTAATAAAATATACATAGATGTATGTTCTGGTTTAGATGCTAGGAAAACTAAAACAGTCCTCTGGTACCAAGAAAAAGCATGAAAGCAAACCTGTTTCGAGGGGGAAACCGGGCCATAAAAGGAACATAATCTATCTTACAAGCTCAAGTCCATGTGACCCACAATTACTACTAAAACTTCTAATACCTCCTATTACTATTACTTTTTCTATCTGTAATGCAAAAACTATAAAGCTATTCCTTTGCACGAGGAACCTGAGGGAAAGGTGGACCCACAACATTCTGGTGAATAATAACAGCAAAGGATTCTTCCCATGGCCGACTCGTAGGAGGAGTTGAAAGGTGCCTCCATGATGTTCAAATCCAAGTCACCACCGATAGAAGATAGACATTTTTCTCCTTGAGAATCTCCATGCACTTCTTTAGTTGATGAAAATCTTCATCCTTAGGCTGCATGCCCAAAGCCACCATCGTCTTGTTGTGCCAATAAAGTTCCAAAGTCCCATGAAATTGGGAGTTGTGGGTTTTGGTGCAGCCCAAATCCGAGATTATTTCCTCCACCCATTCCTCAACTTCCTCATTGTCCTTGAATTCCCTGGCCAGCTTGACCTCGGCTTTTAGCGTGGGCATGGTCACTTGATCTTTCTCAGGGACTGAATCATGATAAAATTCAGCAGCATCTACAATGGCCTTAGCAGTGCGCGACAAATTGGCGAGAGAGGGATGGGGTTTCTGCCGCGGGAGCCATGAGAGGGTACAACATAAGAGCCAAAGTTCTAGACACCACCTTAATGGGAACAAAATCAAACTACTTGAGAGAGTAGGGCAAAAGCAAGAGGACAACCATGGCCTTTCCGCCACAATTTATTCTCACTTGAGCCATAATACCTGTTAACTCCATATGGACCAGGTTGTCATTGCAATTCCTGGTTCTGAAGAGCAGCATGATGTTAGGTCGTGTGCAGAGCTCCCAAATCACGCAAGCTTTCGAACCTACAATCATCCAAACTAGTGCCATTAACCTAATGATCATCCGACTTGGATGAAGTACTGAGCCATTAATCCTTGGAGTGTGAAACCCCCCAAATTGTCACATCCGACCCTATTCTGTCACCTCTGTTATGAACATGTATCCCCCATTGCCAATAAACACCCCATCCACGGAAACTTCCCCAATTCAATATAATATGAACATTATTAAAAAATTCAATATTTTAAATAATATTTATAATGATAAACTATCTCTAACACCATTATAATAGTTTTTCTTCAATGAAAAAAATTGTCATTTCTATTTAAAGATTATATAAAAATTACACTTCTAACATGCATACAACACTCAGAAATTTAATCTTGCATAGTAATATACATTTCATTTTATTTATATCCCTTTAAACATAAATTTAATCTTACATAGTAATATACATTTCATTTTATTTATATCCCCTTAAAAAACCTTATTTATCTTTCTTCTTTTAACCTCATGCCATTCCCTTAGAGAAGGTTATCATGATTCATCTAAAATACCAACTCCTAATCAAAATGAAATGAGTGAAATGAGTTAGATTCATAAAGTCTTAAAAAAAACATAGTTCTTCATTCTATATTTTTGCACCGAGTGAAACGAGGTGCTTTACAGCCTAGTATGGGGGAGATGTTGTAACGTGTATGTAGCTTTACATTTAATAAAATGTAAAAAAAAAAATTTAATTAAAAAAATTCATGTCGGCTCATAAAATAAAAAATTATGGAAAGTATTTAAAAAAAATCCATGTTGGTTCATACAATAAAATATTATGAAAAGTAATTAAAAAATAGATGTTCCTTTATAAAATAAAAACTTAAAATTTAAACCCGGATCTATAAATCAAGAGAGATCAAATTTCTTGAATTTAAATTAAAAAAAACAAATACACCTCAAGAAATTGGATCCCTCTCGATGCTTGATAGATACGGATTTAAGATGGATCTATGCTGGTCATATAAAACAATGTCAACATTCTCAAAATTTCTAATTTACATATTAACAACATTTTGATAATCTTCATGATCTCAATACAGTTACTCACATCTCACCAACTTTTTGATTTGGATTTTTATTATTTTTGGTTTTTAAAAGTGAACTCACACACTTAAGGACAAGATCTTTTTATCATGCATAATTGTCCTTAAAGAAATCACAAACTTTTCACATAGTTGGGAAAGGGGCTCAATCAATTTATCACTCATTTGGTTATAGTTTGGCCACGCACTAAACAAATATCCACTTTTGGCCATTCACAACTTGCAACTACCAATTTGATTTTATGTATTAAACAATGAGCTAACTATAATCCTTAGATTTGTGGTGGGGATGACCTCACCATGACCCCATTGTGAGAGTTGCTTACCGAAAACATAAGAAAAATCAATCGGAGTTGGTATGTTGGTAGTGGGTTGGTAGAAAAGAGATTGACATACACCACTTAACCAAGTTGTAGGTGGATGACGTGGACTAAACTTTGAGTTTAATAGTATTCCTTTTTTTTCCAGCGATTTTAATAGTATTCCTTAACCATGCGTTAGATCGTTAGGTTAAATTTGGAGTATAATAATATTTTTTCATAATAAAAAACAAATTAAGTGATTTTTTAAATTAAAATTAATTTTTGTGGACATTAATAATCATAAAAAATTAACACAATAATAATTATATAATCAACTACTCTCTCGTTAATATCTTATTTGTTTATTTTTTTAAAAATTCAAATAACATGCGAAAATTGAATCATCTATGTGAATCGTCTTATGATATAATATCAATTAATTAACATTTTTTCAATGTAGTTTACCGTTTCTTTTGGGCGAATTGAACTCCAACCTCGATCCTATTGGTCTCAAAAAATCTAACCAAGTGAATTATATCTAGTAACTATCAAGTTAATTAACATGAATATTTATTAAATCGAAATAAAGAAAAAGAAACTATCCACTTTAATGTTAATATCTTAAAATTTTGGGTGAACTATCATCTATGTTTTTTTATTTATAAACGAGGACGAGACAAGTGTACTATCTGGATTGATTTTGAAATTCAAAAGAAACAATTATAAATAAAAAAAGAATATAAAAAATAATTAGTCGCTGATGAATGGATAATTGGTAGCTGATGCATGGATCACTAGTAGATGATGAATGGATGACCAACAATTCATGGCAGATAACTAAGAGAACTTGAGAGAGGAAAAAATATTATAAAAACTAGTAGATGATGAATGGATAACCAACAATTTATGGCAGATAACTAAAAGAACGTGCGAGGGGAAAAAACAGTATAAAAATAAATGATGGTTGATAATAGATAACTCATAGCTCATGCATGAAGGCGTTGGAACTGTGCCCCCAAGGGTTTTGGCCCATTTTAAGACGACCCAGATCGTCCAAATTCCAAAAAAATAACCAGAAGGGGTGGAACTGTGCCTTGCCGGAATATTTTCTAACCAAGGGGTGGAACTGTGCCTGGCTGGAATATTTTCCGTCACCGATCGCCGGAATACCGAGGTGATTTGAGTACCACTTATCACACGCCATGCATGAATACATGGATAACATATAATTTGAGGTGGACTCGTAGTTACCTATATAATTTCATGTTACTTAACTTGCTCTCTATCGACTTTCACCAACCACAAATTAAATTAAATGGTTATACTAATTTTAGTCATTAAAAACATCATTTGATGAATAAAGTATGAATATGGAATACTGCCAGATTTATTTGGTTATATTAAAGTGATATTTTTCAAACTAAAAAACTAGCGACAGTCAGAAGCTCCCGTCTATCCTACCGTTTCAGCCCAGCCAATTCTTCTCCTTTTCGTCTCTAGGATGCTCCATGTGACCAGCTTTCAGAAGCAAACATCGATCACGGCAAAATATCGAACTCCCTACACCACTATATATACAACGCGATCCAAGGCTATTTCTTGTGCCACACAGCCCAGCTAAAACAAGGTCTGTGTATTTCCATAACTCTAGGTCTGGGCCGATATCCAGATCACTTCTATTTGCCATTTCTTCATCTGGGCACCAATAATTTGCCCAGATCCTGCTCCGGCTTTGCCATTGCAGTTCCTTTTCTCCTTTTGAGCAATGGATCCCGTGAACGTATGGGGCAACACGCCGCTGAAGGTTGTGGACGAGGAGATCTTCGATCTGATTGAGAAAGAGAAGAGAAGGCAATGCAGAGGAATCGAACTTATCGCCTCTGAGAACTTCACATCTCTGGCAGTCATTGAAGCTCTCGGAAGTCCCCTCACAAACAAATACTCAGAAGGCATGCCTGGCAACCGATACTATGGCGGTAACGAATACATAGATCTCATTGAGAATCTGTGTAGATCAAGGGCTCTCCAGGCCTTCCGTCTGGATTCCGAGAAATGGGGTGTGAATGTGCAGCCCTACTCTGGGAGCCCTGCTAACTTCGCGGCCTACACAGCGCTTCTGAACCCGCATGACCGCATCATGGGGCTGGACTTGCCTTCTGGTGGCCATCTCACTCATGGGTATTACACCTCTGGTGGTAAGAAGATATCTGCTACATCTATTTACTTTGAGAGTTTGCCTTACAAGGTCAGTCAGGAGACTGGGTTCATTGACTACGACAAGCTGGAGGAGAAAGCCTTGGATTTCAGACCTAAGCTTATTATCTGTGGAGGCAGTGCTTATCCCAGGGACTGGGATTATGCTAGGTTCCGCGCCATTGCTGATAAATGTGGTGCCATGCTCTTATGTGACATGGCTCACATCAGTGGCCTTGTCGCTGCTCAGGTACCTTTACTGTTTTCCCTGACATTCTCTGGTACAGTTACTTAGATCATGCTGAAGATACCTAGATTTTATATACTGTGTGTTTTGCTATTACATTAACAGATGCATGTAAGATAGTTCTGTTCATCATGGTTTAAGTTTTAGGGTTTATTAGTGAGAGCTTTCTTTAGGATGTTTCACTTGTACTTTTTGCTCAACAAGGGAGAAGCATTCATGTTTTACTGTTAGGGAAGTGACAACCATGTGCTGCATTATTTTTTGGAAGTGCTTGAAGAAACAAGGGGATGCGTCATACAGATTGGACTTAAGTGCTAGTTCTGAGGGCTATCTATTCCACCAAAATTGTCCAGGGTTAACAGTGGATCTCATCCTTTGAAACACATGACAGGCATCCTTTGAAACTTATGCTGGCCATCTTTTGCAACTGACGCATATACAATTTACAATGGGAAATTGACTTGAATTGAACTGTCTGGGTTTTAAATTGGTTAGCGTTTCAGATCCAGGTTGTTTGCATTATAATTGCTTAAACATGGATTATACCATGTCCGTGTTCTCAGGTCTAACTCTCCAGTTGAGTGTTTGAAAATGTGGGCCAATTATGCTGATCCCTATTTTAACAGTACAGGCCTAGTTGTGACCTGAATTTTGACATATCCTTGAAATCATCTCAGATTTAGTAATTATGGTAGCTTTTTCGTTGGGATGACATAAACTTAGAGGTCTAGTGAATTTTGGAGCATACCATTACCATGTTTTTAAAAAATAAATTGCCCGGTACTGTCTGGACTTTGAGCTGAGTTTCTGTACATCATAGAACCTGCATTCTCAGGTTTGGTCCTCTAACATGCTTAGTATGTTTTTTGAGAATCATGTGTACTTTGTATCTATGGATTATAAATGAACGCCACATTAAAAACAGATCATGGAGTCACATGAAGTTCCTCCATTCTTGGGCTCTCTTTTTGAAACAGTTCTGTCACATGCTGTCTTTTCTTGATATTAAAAACACATACTTATTAGCTTAAAGGGCGCTAGTTTTGAGATGTGGATGACATTCATCACAACAAGCAAAAAGCTGGTCTCTTAATACAAATGCATACAGTCATGAAATGTTTGAAATTGTTTACTCCATTTTAACCTCATCCATGTTCTTGTTGCAATTCAGGAAGCTGGAAATCCATTTGACTATTGTGATTTGGTTACTACAACAACCCACAAGAGCTTGAGGGGTCCGAGAGCTGGGATGATCTTCTATAGGAAAGGCCCCAAACCTCCTAAAAAGGGACAGCCAGAGGGTGCCCTCTATGATTACGAGGACAGAGTAAACTTTTCTGTGTTCCCATCTCTTCAAGGAGGGCCACACAACCACCAGATTGCAGCATTGGCTGTGGCTCTTAAGCAGGTTATGACTCCTGGCTTTCAGGCCTATGCCAAGCAGGTCAAGGCAAATGCAGTTGCTGTTGGCAACTACTTGATGAACAAGGGATACAAGCTTGTTACAAGTGGGACGGAAAATCACTTAGTTCTGTGGGATCTGCGTCCAATTGGACTGACTGGTACGAACATCTTAAAAAAAGCGCAGTTAATTTGCTTGACTTCATTTTATTAAGAACTTTGGAATCCTTCGTAGAAATATCCAATGAATTATTTGCATTTTGCAGGAAATAAGGTGGAGAAAGTGTGTGATATGTGTAACATAACAATCAACAAGAATGCAGTTTATGGTGACAGCAGTGCTTTGTCCCCTGGTGGTGTTCGTATTGGTAAGTGAATGCTGCATTTAAATCTCTTATGACATGCTGCACAAAACTGGGGAATTTTGTCAGTATGATTTATAGTATATTGCTTCTTACTATTTGAGAGTAAACATGCTTAAACAATCTTCGGTTGGATGGTTCAATTCATATATTAAGAGATGCGGAGGTTAGAAATTAATAGGCAGACAGCATTTGTCAGTGGGTAAATGGAGGTTGAATCTTGATTGCTTGGATTAGGTGTTTATATTTCAATAACTTGTTAGTTCTTTCTTTGCAGGTACCCCTGCAATGACCTCCAGAGGTCTCAAGGAAGCCGATTTTGAGCAGATTGGAGAGTTCCTGCACCAATCGATTAACATCACTTTGGCTATCCAGAAGGAACATGGGAAGCTTCTCAAGGACTTCAACAAAGGGTTGGCGGGCAACAAGGACATGGAAAATCTGAAGGTGGAAGTGGAGAAATTCTCTGCTAAATTTGACATGCCTGGCTTCGATGTAGCTACAATGAAGTTCCAATAAGTGACTATAGCAATAACATAATTTGTTTTACTTTGGGTTACTAGTTACAGTTGTGGTTACTAGAGGGATGTATCTCTATAGCTTGATGAATAAATATGTGTTGCTCTTGAGTTTTACAGTCCTTGAATTTGAGGACTTATTTTGCTGGTGTAATAAGCAGAAGATGACTAAATCTAGTAGTCAGATGTGCTGATATGATTTTTCAGTTAAGCGTTAAGCGTGAACAAAGTCTGCATATCTTTCCCAGTGTCATCTTTGTAATCTTCTGCTTTTGTCTACATGTCCCATGCATTGGGCAAGTTCTTCAATTGAAACTATGCAATCTTATTTTGCTAGCCTATTATACAAAATCGTTATGTGAAATGGTGATGGTTTTCCATGTCTAAATCATGTAAATCAGATTGAAATATAATCTTTTCAATTCCAGGTTATGATGATGGAAAAGTGCTAAACATTTGGACATTGCTATAGCACTTTATTGTATCGTAGACAAACGTTTTGTTTCTGCCATTAGTGTCCTTGTTATACTTACTATCATCAACACAACCACTAATGCAGAGACTTCTTGGCAAAGAATACAGATTTTGATACAGTGGGCTTTTTTAGATTTGAGGCATGGGAGGTGCTCTTCTGGGGGGTGCCATGACCACTTTACATTGTGGGGTACCCAGTAGAAGGATAGATCGACCTTTCCACTAAATTTGTCTCCCTATTAAGCTCATAGGGGAATCTTGGAATCCTATCCACAACATTCAATCCTATAGGGGGTTCACTGTTTGTTAGAGGGCTGGTTCACCCGGAAAATGCCAACACCTGTTATTCTAGCTAGAGAATCAAGGTATGGCTAGAAATACAATCATTAAAATAAGGGCTCAACCTATGTTACATGGTTCGGGTTTGAATTTGAGTTTGGCAACCAAAAAATTCGGGTTCGAATTCGGCTTTTCAGATAAAGTTTGAAATGAGGTTCGAGATTAAGTTTGTCTATATATACATATATATTCAAAATATAAAATTAATTATATAATATATATAATTTATACTAAATTATAAAATATATATATATATATATATATATTCATTTTCCCGTAGAAGATTGTTTCAAAGAAAAAGAGAATACCTATCACACTAATTTATAAAATGCGTGTAACAAATGACGAACAAAACAAACCTGATTAAATTTTTATGGAAAGGATGGAGTAAGAGATACGGTTGATAAATATATGGTATAATATAATATATAATATATGCCTAAAATTATAACCTATGACTTTATAACATCTGAAATGTTTGAAATAAAAAAACCTGTGTTAGTGGTATCTAGCCGTCGAGAGGGAAAACTGGAATTTTTCACCACACTGATATAAAAATACCCGTGTTAAAATGATATCTGGCCGTCGAGAGAGAAAACAAGAATTTTTTATGCACAATGTCTACATATACGGAATGCACACGCTGATATCTGGCGGTTGCCGTCGAGAGGGAAAGGAATGCGCAGGCCACCCCGAGGGAAATAACCCGATTGTGAATGATTGAAGGCATGCGTATGTCACAGTTCACTGGCTGCTCCTACCTTTGAGGACTGAAGCCAAGAACTGGAAAACACGCTGCGATTGGCAAATAATAAAACCCGTGGATGAATTTAATGAGCAGAACCGGAACGAATTTGAAATTTTGGTTGAAGTTCGACGAATTTCGAACTTGAAAGAAGAAATCCGCAGAACCCTGTGACATAGGGCTCAACCAGAGTAGCTATCACTTACAAGAATTGAACCTAGGTGGAGAGGGCAACAATCATTCCTCCCAACCATCCAAGCTACAACCAATGGACTCTAGAGATATAATATTATGCTTGAGTTTAAATAATTTTATTTTTTGCTATCCGTGTGAATGTTTTCTAATGAAAATGGACTCTAGGGATATAATATTATACTTGAAATATTTCATCTTTAGTTTAAATAATTTTATATTTTGCTGGCTAGTGTGAATGTTTTCTAAAGAAAATGATTAGTTATAGGAAACCACCATTGGCACGTAGATGGAAATCAGTGAATATTGTTGGGTCTGCTTCCGTTACGTTTAAAATTCCATTTGGAGAATCTTCAATGAGAATGAGGAACCCTATGAATCCTTCTCCTCCATCAACCAGGCAATTGTATAGTACTATCAAAGAATTTATACTCAATGAGAGCAGGAAGCAATCTAAGATGTGTTCACAGTAGCCTCAATGTTCTTGAATAGGTAGAAGACTCCTATGAGGACATAATAGAGGATCTGACAGAGACCCTCAAACAACACTGTAACATAAAAAGTTTGGGACCAGATGATTTTTCTGTCATTTTTAAGGGTTTTATAGACATCTTAGGGGAAAGCACACATAGCATTGGAGGAATCCCATGTGAAAGGTAAAGTGCTTCATGCCTTCAATTCAACCTTCATTTTCACTACTCAAGGAAAATGATTCTACACCTCGAACACATTTAGGTCAATATCACTATCTTGTTGTATCTAAAGAGTTTGATAGAGAAGACCACAACCTTTGGAATGAAGCTTGTCCTATCAAGGGTCATTTCTAAGGAGAAGATGGGATTTCTAGATGGTAAGACATTCCGGATGCAGTGGGAGCAACCCAAGAAGTTCTCCACTCAATCTAGGTCAACCACATGAGGGATTTCATCACAAAGATCGAACTATCCAAGGCTTCAATCACACGAGCTAGTTATATTGAAGGTTGATTCTAAAGCAAGTTGGTTTTCTTGCCCCCGTCATAAGCTGGATAGAATCTTGTTACAAAGCTACTTTTTTCGATGTGTTAATCAACATAACTTCATCGTCATTCTTATAACCATCTAGAGGATTGAGGCAAGGGTGCCCCCTCTGCCCCCTCCTCTTCCTACTAGTGTTTGAGGGACTAAGTTTGCAAAAATAAGTTGGAATCACATGGGGATCCATCAAGCCATTATAGTATCAAATAGAACTTGAGTGGCACACCTCTTCTTTGTTGATGATCTCATATTATCTTATCTGTAAATAGACTTGCTTCAAAAGCAAAAGCATATGACCCAATTTTGAAACTATTTTGTAGGGCCATAGGAATGGAAATAAACCTGCAAAAATCTTCTATCAACTTCAATTTGATCCCACCAGAGCACAGGAATATAGGATACACAACTTTCTCCCTTTCATAGCTCAACACTTGGGATGTATCTACTTGGGTTTTTGTTTGAAGCCTAGCTCTTATATGGTGGGAGACTAGAAATGGTTGTTGAGAAGATTCATGCCAAACTGTTGTGATGGAAATATCATCGGATGTCACTGGATGGTCATTTGGTCTTATAAAGAGCATTCTCAATGCAAAACTAGTCTACTAGCTGTCTAATAAAAAACACAATGTAACTAATACATGCCATGACAATCACTACTAATCATTTTATGCTATAAACAGGTACAAACTTACATGTGCATTCTCTCCTTTTGTATTTTTTATCAGTCATATGGGCACTTGGATTGTATTATGAATCAACCACTGTTACTTTTATTTTTAATTAACTATCTCTGTTCTTGGATTCTACCTTGAAAGAATCTTACCACTTATCATTTTCCATAACCAATAGTGATAACTTGATTATTTTTATAAATGGATTCACAATAACAGATGCAATTTGGAAAACCAAATTTGTGAAAATGAGCCAGCTCTGACAAAAAGTCAAGGTCTAAAGGTCGAAGCCAATGAACAAGTAGAGCTATTCTGAACATTGGTTTCCATCTCCTATGATTTTCAGTTCTGTGGTCTGAAAGTTGAAATTAGTTACACAAAAAATTCCCTTGTCAGAGGATTGGCCAAGAATGGAGACTCCTATGAAAATTTTGGATGCATAAATGCTTTTTTGCATGTCTACAAACAAAATTCCTCGAGATTCTTTTTCCAGGCAGTTATAAAAAAGCGAATAGACTAAATGCACGACGATATCAACTATTTCTGACGGCTTTTTCGGGCGTGATTTCGACGGAATCTGGCAGAAATTTTGAAGGAATTCTTAAAATTCCATCCTTCGTATAATGGCACTAGCAAAACATAAGAAAACTGCTTCTCATAGCAGACAAGATTTAACTCATGGGCGGTGGCAGAGATGCAAGAGTTCTGTATCGTTGGATCCAAGGAAAATCCTTTCAACTTTTGCAACACTGTAATAGCCTAAACTGATGCAGAGAGTTTTGTTTTGTTAAATACATTCAATTAGTTTTTTAATTGTTGATTGGTCACAAATCTTACAAATTTTTTCCTGTTTCTGCTTCTACACTACTCACTAAAATATTTTTGTCTTTTTCTACCCTATGAAGAGTTCTATATCTGTATATATTTTCTTCAAGCTAGCAGTTAATTCACTATATGAATAGTTGGATCAAGCAATCCTTCAAAAACGTTGCATGCTTGGGGGAGAACTGGTGCGTACATGAGAGCTCTAGAAAAAGAAAATCATTATTATCATATTTTTTATTTGTTACTAAGTTTATTGCCTCTTGATTCTTATACAAGTATAAAGTAAAATAACTGAAGGATAAAGGTGAGTTTTATGTCATGTGTAACGCTTAACACTGAATGGTTATTGGCCGGCTATATGCTCATATTTCCATGATGTTAAGAAGTTTACATACCAAGAAAATCTAATAAAGCATATATTTCTCACTGTACCTCTGTAAAGTTATGCAGGTAATCATTTGTTTTTTCATGTTGAAGTGAACCCACTCAAATTCTGATGAGCATTAAGATTCAACATGTGAGGTCTTGTTGGCCGTGAACTTTTATTCCTCTTGACAATTCATCTATGAAAGAGTGTTTTGCCCATTTTTATTCCTCTCAAGGGATCCATTTTCTGGCATCTCCAAAACTCCAAGCGGGTTGGCTTACAACGGTCAAATGCGAGTACTTAAGGTTTAACAGAGATTTACACCCAACTTCATGTTTTATCTATTACCTATTGGTTGTGCAGTCATGCTCTTCCCCCTTTGATTATTTTCTTTTTAATTTGGTGCTAATACCTGTGCAAGATTGTGTGCAGTAAAGATGTGATTGTTTTGAAGACAACCTTTCAATCCAAGTCACCGGACACGTCCTAATAGGGCCAAGTGTCCCGTGGGCACGTATTGGGCGCAGACACGACCCTCCTGCATGGGGAACACGTGTTTTTTCGTGTCCTGAAATTGGGACACAAAAACCACGTGTCCCCCACGTGGGAGGGTCGTGTCCTGCCTCGCCTCGCCAAATCTGTTTTGTTAGCTGAGGCCATGACCTAAAATTGCCTGAAGTATTATTATAGAGATAAATTAAATTTTCAAATATAACCCTTAAAAAGTCTTGTAACATTAACACCATAAAATTCTGAGCCATAGGATTCATGCAATTGTGTCGTAGAATTGCATAGGTGGTTGACAATTTTTAACAAGAAAAAATATTGATTTGGTTTTTCATTTTTGCTGATAGGTGAATCTTACACTTTGTGCTGTGTGTGTGTTACGGTGGGGGAGATTGATCAATTGGAGTGCCAGACTATGTAGCTTTTAGAAAAATAAACAAAATATCATTTTTTTTCTTATTTTAATCAAAAGCTCTCAAACTCTGCATTACAAATTTCCTATGCAAGCTGTGATTTTACCACATTTCACCATGCAAATTTGCTGCTCAAATCTCTGGAGTCAAATTGATTGCCTTAGGATGCTCACTTCATAGAAGCGCCTTACTATTAAAAGAAAAAGCATATTGGTTATAAGTTATAAAATTGATTTTGATGACTTAATGAGAAATATGGTTCCGACATGCATCTATGTGTCTCATTGTGATTTGTGAATAAAAAATATGTTGTGATTTGTGAATGACAAATGTGTTTTGATTCTAATTTCTATTGAATATTTGTAAATGTTCTAGTTTCTAAATTTTATTGGATCTATATGTCTATATTTTTAAATTTTAATATATTTTAAAAAAATATATATATATGTATATAAAACATGTCCTTCGTGTCCTGATTCCGGGGTCACCTTGTCCTGTGGGGACACTCGTGTCTCGTGTCCTCGTGTCAGGTGACTTAGCTTTCAATGCTTGAGGATGACTATTGACGTTTTAAGATACTCTTAATAGGTATGTCTATTAGTTGCTCCTTCATGCATTGTACTCCTATGAAGAGTACAATAAGTCTGAGTGTCAGGAAGATTTGAAAAAGGATACATGAACATCTCTCATGAGGACCTACAAAGTAGCTGGTTCGATTGTTACTTTGAGTGAACCCAATCACAATTTGCTGTAAATATTACATATATGAGGTTTTATTTTCTATGATTATGAGTTTTTAGAAATTGTTTATCCACAAAAATTTATTCTGGTTTAGCGATTTTGTTTTGAAGATTCTCACTTTTTGTTTTTTACTTCTGCAACTCCAGCATAGGAACATTAATACTTATATATTTTACCCTGTCGGTCAACAGAATGGACCAAGATCAGAGGCTCAATGAATCAATCTTTCTTAATGATTCGAGACATTGTGTCATGGAATGCTATGAATGTGGAGTATTCTTAGAGTGGATCTGTAGAGGAGGCTCTCGGATCTTCTGTGCGATGCAAGAGGCAGGCACAAAACCTAGCCACGTGACACGGGCCAGTGTTCTTAAGGCATGTGTTGGCCTCGCTGGCGTTGACCATGGTGCACAATTTCATGCCTATGCCATCAAAACTAGACTTGAATTGCTAGTCTGTGTTGGAACGACCCTTGTTGACATGCATGGCAAGTTTGGGGTTATGGTTGTTGCCTCCAATATATTTGCTAACATGTATGAATGAAACATTGTATCATGAACTGCGATGATTTCACAATATGTGTAGAAAGCAGTCAATGAGGAGGCCCTCCATCTGTTTTGTCAAATGCAAGTTGCAGACATAAAGCCAAATCAATTCACTTGCTATCAAAACTAGACTTGAATTGCTAGTCTGTGTTGGAACGACCCTTGTTGACATGCATGGCAAGTTTGGGGTCATGGTTGTTGCTTCCAATATATTTGCTAACATGTATGAATGAAACATTGTATCATGAACTGCGATAATTTCACAATATGTGTAGAAAGCACTCAATGAGGAGGCCCTCCATCTGTTTTGTCAAATGCAAGTTGCAGACATAAAGCCAAATCAATTCACTTTCTCCAGTGTCCTTGGTGCATGTGCTAGTTTAAAGTCCTTGGAACATGGAAAGCAAGATCCACGCCCACTCAATTAAAGTTGTATTTGAGACATATGAGTCATTGGGGAGTGCCCTTGTTACCATGTATGCAAAAGGTGGAAACATGAGTGATGCATTGGAAGTGTTCAGCAGAATGAGTGAAGCAGGTTTTGTTTCATGGATAGTAATGATTGTAGGGTTTGCCTTGAACGGACTTGGAGATCAAGCACTGTGACTATTCTTTTAGATGCATCAAGAAAGCATAAAGCCATTGGAAATGGCAAGCACGTTCATGTTGATGTTTTGTAGCCTGGATATGAACTTCCGCATCTATTTTGTAATTCACTTTAGTAATAAAATGAAAGTCTTTTAATTAGTTGTTGAGTCTAATCAGTGCATTTTAATGCATTAGTGATTTAGGCTAATCTCAACCGTAGATCTCACTGTGAGATTAGGACTTCAGCTAAAGTATAAAGGCAGGTCAAAGTAGAGGGAAAAGACACATTCATTTTTCTTCATGACGACAGTTTTGTCCGAGGGTAAAGAAAGAGGCCAAGTAAGAAAGGACATATCCATACAGATGTACGTACAGCTCCATACAAGCCATATCGCTATGCAGACGGGGCAGGGGCAACTAAATCTCAGTTATGTTTGTTGTTTTCCATATTAGTAGGCTTAAAACCTCAGTTTCGAGATGTCCTTGTAGGTTTTGAAGCATTAATGATAAATTGATTTGATTTGAAGGACAGATTTCCTGTGTACTTGTTTCCTCTGTTTATATTTTTTGCAGCCATCTATGTGAATGTTGCATGCTCATAATTATTTATTTCTGTTATTTAATAAATTTATGATCAGATTTGTTGAATAAAGAAGCACAGGACATTAGTCACCTAGGGCACATAAAATTAATAGTTCATGCCTGCAACATGAAGTTTGGATATGAATTAGTTGTCTGTGCAGCAAGTGACCTTGTCACTATCTGTGCAAAATGTGGGAGCATAAAGCTGCAAGCAAAGTATTTGAGAAGGTACATGAATGTGATATTGTCTATTGGAATGCATGGTGATGGGATATGCCCAGCATGGATGTGCCAAGGAATCCCTTCAACTCTTTGAGCAAATGCAACAATCAGGCATGAAGCTAGATCACATCACATTTGTTGGTGTGCTCTCTACATGTGAACACGGGTTTCATGGATGAAGAGCACATATTTTTCAGCTCTGTGGTTGAAGATTACAACATCACACCAAAGGCAGAGCACTACGCTTTATTTGTAGATATTATTGGTCATGTTGGTCGCGTAGATGAAGCAATAACTTTCATCAACAAAATGGCAATTGAAGCTGATGCAATGGTGTGGTGAACCTTACTTGGTGCCTGCAGAGTCCACGGTAATGTAGAGCTAGGAAAACATGCAGCAGAACATATTCTTGAATTGGACCCTCAAGATTCTGCGGCATATGTGCTGCTATTGAAAATCTATAGTGCAGTTGGTTGTTGGGATTATAGGGAAAAGGTGAGAAAACTTATGGAAGATAGAGGAGTGAAAAAGGAGACATGGTATACCTAGATTGAAGTTAATGGTAAGGTGCATACATTTGTTGTAAGAGACAGATCACACACTCTCATGCAATGGAGGTCTATTCAATGTTGGAGCAATTATATGGGCAAATGAAGGGGGCAAGGTATGCGCCTAACAGAAACTTTGTGCTCCATGATGTTGAAAAGAAGCAAAAGGAGTACTCTCTCTTTAACCACAGCGAGAAACTTGCCATTTATTTTGGTATAATCAACACGCCCCTTAGAACACATCCAAATTGTCAAGAACCTTCCTGTTTGTGGAGACTGCTACAATGCCACTAAGTTCATCTCCATGATGCTTGGGATGGAAATTGTAGTGAGGGATGCAAATAAATTCCATCATTTCAGGGATGGGTTGTGTTCTTATGGGGATTATTGGTTATGCCAAGTGAAACAAATAATAGACAATTCCTCATTTTATTGATAGTGTCTGACTTGGGAGGATAGAGGCTAGATGACACATGTATCTACTCTACATATTAGACTTGTTTCACAATGAGTGATCTTTCTTCCTTAGTAACATGGTTACCAAATATTTCAAGAAAGATGAGAATATACCCCAAGAATAGACAGATTGAGCTCATCAATGGTAACCAGGGTAATGCATTAGCTATGCATGATTTGGTCACAAGTTTATTCCCCCATGAGACACATTGCATGGAGACCACAAGCTTTAATCCAAGTATAATCCACACATAGAGTACTTGACAACATAGCACATGTGCTTAAAAGTCACATTTATGAATCAGTTAAATCAATAGCTACCTTGATTGCTGGTACATCTAAGTGTATCGAATTCAATTTATATTGTGTTGAACCCTGACAATGCAAGTTAGTTAAATTTTTCTCCACCTCTTGCGATCCTTGCTATTCTGGTGTTGTATATGCAAACCGGAAATGGAAAGAAAAGTATGTTGACGATGCATGTTCTTAAACTATTTGGGAGTTTTATGCTTCAATGCTCACCTTGTGGAATTTCACTTGGAGGCATGCTTGTTTAGTCATAGTTTCAAGTAAGATTCTTGTTGATACACACTTGTGCAATTGAGCAATCCTTGCACTAAATCTAGTAACATGAGACATCATTACCTATAGCCTACTCAAGTACCAAGAATGATGCATACTATTCAATAACATGATTTGTATAGTTTTTGTGATGCAGTTGCAGCATCACAAAACTATTTCAAGATATTTATTCTATGAATAATTAGAAAGCCATATAACTTTCTACATCTTTCAATGCAGGAATATTTATTCCCAAGAAATTGAGCATAGATTGCCTCCCACCTACTAGTTTGTGATTTCCTGATAGAGTCAACAACCAACATAAATTTGTTACAAGATATAATTGCAAGCCCAAAGCTTGTTCCCTCTATTTGTTCATTGTTCAAAGGTAAATATAGTTTCTTGAAATGTGACTGATCTTTCTATCTGCATGCCCTTTAAAAATTGTCTAACATAGACTTAACCAACACAATTTAAAAAATTAATAAATGAAAATGAAAGCCTAATAACCACATACACCACTACATAGAAACCAATTCCCTGCTCAATATCCAAATACAATGACTGGATTTCTAGGGTTGATATCGCATTGGAAGATTGGATTATAAATGTTGCGTGCATTTTTATTGCTGCACATTTATAATAATAAATAACCTTCAAAATTCACACTGACAAGACTTTATTTTTTCTTGAAACAAATCTTGGTGCCAAAAGGACGAAATTTTAAAAACAAAACAATTTCCTGAGTTCGAATTTCACGACTTATTTGCCAATCCATGATATTTTAGTATTCCCCTTGTTTTCTTGAAAGCAAAGACACCAAATAAAACTGAACATTTGCACATTTCTCGAGCCACCATGATGGCTATTACTGCTCAAAATAACACCCAAGATAAAGTCACAGATCACAATGCGATGAGAGGTAAGCACAGGAGAAGCTAGATCCCAATGCCGCCTCAACCTAGCTTCTTGAACGCTTTGGGTAAACTCCTAAGACCAAGGGGGAGTCTCTAGAACCTGGTGAACAATATTTGCGATTCCTTAGGTGATACAAAAACACATTTCCCAAGAAACCTCTTGGCTAAGATCAATACCTTGTGGAGTCAAAACAATGAAGTATAAATATCACTGAAAGAGAGGAAGGAGTTAAGGAGATTTATCATAGATCCCAAGAAATATAACATGAAATTGCTATTGCTATTATAGAATTGCAATAGTGAATATATCTCATAAAAATTGATAAAAATCACTCAAAACAATGTCAACTTTACCATGTGAAGTGTACCTTGTAGAGTTGGGTAAGTGGGATGAGCAATAGGGTGAAGAAGATACTTCAAAACAATTCTGAAAATATAATATTAGATCTGATATGAGATTTATAACATCCCTCAAATATAGTGTGGTCCCGCTTAACGCGTTCCCCAATGAACTTACAACCCCCTCGGGTCAATACAGGAATATAAACCCACTTTTCAGGCCTTCTAACTTAGCAAAAGTCCTTGATATACTTGGTGTACCTGCAATACAAAACCCTAGCCATCACAAATAACGATATATCACACAGTCCAACCACAAAATCAAAACACCCTAAAAGATCTACCATTAATTCAACTAGGGAACATTTTTCTATCCATAAATAATTTCCAAATTGCAAGTATTTTTTGAGATATAAAATTTTCTAATTTTTAGGGTTTTTTTTTAAATTATATTTTTTTGGATTTTTGGTAATAAATGTACAATATAATTTTGATAGGAAAGAGTGAAAGAGAAGTGGTTATGACCTTAGTCTTTTCAACCCTGGGGCAATTAGAGATCAAGGTCAACGTCCCTACTCAATTTGGCTAATCAAGTTTTACCAACTAGAGCAAGAGGCTAGTATCCCATTACTAGGTCAAAGTAGCCCAAAACCCTAATTAGGGAAAAAAGATTAACTCCAAGGCCCATAATGGAGATATCCTTCAAGAGGAAGCTCTTTAAACAAAGTTGACAAGATGCCGATAAAAAATCCTAATTTACCTTGCCCAAGTTGCTAAAGCAACGTCAAACAAGAAAATGGAGAGATCTTACCAACATCAACCAAGAAAGACAGCAAGAGATACTTCTTAGGTCCTTCCTTCGCCACGAGTTATTACAACCATTCTTAGGATCACTTTGCAAGATAGCATAAACCCTAGACAAATCACCATTCACCATTCACCTTTCATCAGAAGCCAAAGAGAGAGGTGTGTATCACTCAAAAGATCCAATAGACCAAGATAAAAAGAAAAAGTGCATATTAGAACCCTTGTCCATGTTTACAAATGAAAGTTAGAAGCCTTATTTATATGAGGCTTCCTTGACCGTTTGAATTTTTAGAGCTTGTTGGGCACCATTTTGACCTCTTTTTGTCATCTAAATATCTTCCATTTTCCTCCATAAAACTTTCATACTGATTTATAAAGCTTTAAATTCACCCACAAACTTTGGTTCAAAGGTATAAATGTCATTGCTTTTTAATAAATTGAATTTTGAGATTTTTAAAGCATTTAAACTAAGGTTTTTATTTAGGATTACAGGATGTGCTAACTTCCCGTAATGTCTCCAAGGTTGAGCACTTGCAGGCCAGCTAGGCGTGAACTGAAAGACAGAGAAAAGATCCTCAGTGTCCAAGGATGGATAAACTTCCAACGGATAGATGATGTGGCTCTCACAGGTGTCAAGTCAATGACGGTCAAAGGTGACCACCTGTGCTACCACTCAGCACAAAAGCAGGGTAGTTCCGATTTTGTTGATTTTCACAGATCTGATAGAGGATCTCAAGGACTATGTTTCATTAATTAGTTTCCAGATTAATAGCATTTCTAGTTTTCTTTTAAGTTTGTATAAATACTCCATAAGACAGAGGAGAAATCCATCACGATTTGAGACTGAAAACGCATGCTGTTCTAGACTGCGTTGTTCTATTACTGTGTATGATCGATTTTATGGTGAATATATTTAAAGTTTAAGCTCTGTGATTCTTCAATTGCGTGTGTGAACGAGGCATTGGAGGGACCCCTCTGTCGAGTCTGCACACCCCTTTATTTGCCAGTGAACGATTTGAATCGCTGCAAACGATTCGATTGTTGCCAGTGGTATGTTTTAATTCCTATAGGATTCAATTTCATTATTGCAGAACGAGTTAAACTAGTTTTCAATCAGTTTTATAAAGCTCTGTTATCTCATTGATTATACGCTAGAGAATGGTGCAGACTACTATCTCACCTTACTGTGCATTGCTTGACTGTTCAACGATGGAGTATTAAGAACAATTACACATTACGAATGCTTTCCTGTAAAGGGAATTAATGTTTGATTGTTTATTCAGTGCTGGGATAATAGACAGAGTCTTATAGTCCATATTTTAGGGTTAAGATTAATTTATAATTGTTTTTATTATCTCAGAAGTTTTACATACAAATTGCTTTCACATATAAATTGCTGTGTAAATGAAATATCAAATGAAGCTTTTCCTGTAAGGGATTTTTGTGTTTTCAAATCACAGTAACTTAATTTTTTTAAATAGGTTTATTTCATAGATAACTAGATTTCCAAGACAAGTCTAGCTTTGAGTCCTTATACTTGGATATGCCTCTAAGTCTACCAACCTGGATTGACATAAACTTAAGGTTTGATATGCATTAGTAGATTGAAGCCCAACATTTGGCGCCGTTGCCGGGGAGGCATTGTAGAAGCAGGCTTAGGAACTTTAGTTCTCTGATAAAAACAAAATTTTCTAAAAAAAACATAGAGTAGATTTTAGTTTTATGTCAAGACAAAGAGACGAGAAAGGAAGATTTATCAAAAACCCCCCAAAAACAAAAGTAACAGGACCTTCTTTTCCAAAAGGATTCATCACAACAGTGGGTACTTTTAAAATGGCTGAGGAAGAAACATCAAAAGGGCCAACTGAAGAACAGAGAAGGGAGTATGAGAGGATGTTAGAAATAGAAAACAAACGCAGACAAGAGAGAAGGGAAGAAAAGAGAAGACATGAGAGGGATGAAAGAACAACAGAAGATCAGGAAGCCACCTTTAAATTTTCCATCTTGGACACTAGCATTACCCTAGGAGAAGAGGTAAAAATGAAGAATATCCCACCATCTGTCTTACCAAAATTCTATGGCATGACCTCTGAAGATCCTGACTCTTTCCTATTCGAGTTTGATATCTTGTGTCGAACTTATGGATACACTAATGACACCCATAAGCTTCGTCTTTTCCCTGCTACCCTTAAAGCAGCTGCCTTGAAATGGTTCATGGGCTTAGGAGAACATTCTATCACTAGCTGGGATGAAATGAGGAAGATCTTTCTTCGAAAATATCAGGCATATTGCAGATCAAAGGATCTAAAAGATGACATTTTTGGAATGACTCAACAGGAAGATGAGAGCTTGGAGGAGTATTTGGAAAGATTCTCATACAACCTGCAGAAATCTAAATACAATTCTTTAACACCTGAGATGATTAGAACAATATTCCTAAAAGGAATAAGAGAAGAGTATTTGGATATTTTGAATGTTATGGGAAAAGGTGACATCTCTTACCTTCCCTTTGATGAGATACAAGATTTATGTCAGAAATATTCAAGAGGAAAGGCTAGAACTGGAAAAAGGGATATCAATACCAAAGTAACTAAATCTGCAAACAGTGGTATCTCTAGAGCTGAGCTTGGAAATCTGCTAGAAGATTTCAAGATTGATTTATTGAGTACCTTGGGCACACAAGTCGAAGTAGCAAAAACCAAGAAGAGGCAAGAACAACAGGACCAACAAGATCAAGCTTTGTCTATTTTTTGTCCTAAATGTAGAAAGAAACACCCACTAAAAGAATGTCCTTTAAATATTGTTGAAATTTGTGGCTTATGTACTTTTAATCACAAAACTGATGACTGCCCTAGATTGAAATAATTGCAGGCAGCTCGAATGGAGGAGAATCAAAGCATGGAGTCTCTCTTCTTTATGGGACAATGAAGACCTTGGCAGCCACGATTTTCAGGTATGCCTCAAGATCCTATGCAACAATTTCATACAAATTATCAAACTCCTATTCAGAATTCATGGAGTGCACCCATGCCTTGGCAAACTTGGTCACCTCCATTAGCCCAATCTGCTCCAAATTGGAGAGGATATGCCCATGGTAACCAGACATATCAGCAGGCTTATTTGCAGCCCTATCAACAACCTTCTGCCTATCCCCAATACCAGCAGAATCAAGTCCAAGCCCCATCTTTTCAAGTTCCATCTTTTCAACAACCCAACAACATGGCTCCTGAATTGGGTACACCACCTCAACAGCTTCAATTTCCATCCAATCAGCCTCCACCTCGGCCTACACAATTTCCATCTCAGCCAATTCCAAATCCAAATAATAAAACAGACAGACCCATGTATAATGTTGATGATGGAATGGCGCTTCCCTACTCAATCCTCCCACTGAAAAATATCAATTTAAGATCTGGGAAAACCTTACAAAAAGAATCTCCTGTTATCTTAGAAGAACAAACAGAAAATGAGAAAACTCCAAAAAAATTAAATACAGAAAAATCTCAGTTAGAAAATCACAGTCAAAAAGGGAAAACATTAGTATCTTATACACCTCCTTTTCCCGAAAGGTTGGTCAAAGAAAAACCTTCAATTTCCTTACCTGATTTTGATGTTTTGAATGAGTTAACAAATGTATATGTCAAAATTCCTCTACTGCAGGCTATAAAGGATATTCCAATTTACACTAAAGCAGTTAAGGAATTATGTCTTAATAAAAGAAAGAAGGATCCATAAAAAATTCATGTGGTAGGCAATCTAGCAGGATTAATGTCTAACACTGTTTTCATTGAAAAGTATGTAGATCCTGGAATCCCAGTGGTTACAATTACTATTAATAACTTTTCAATTCCAAAAACATTGATCGATTTAGGTGCTGCCATTAATGTCATGACACTAGAGACAATGGAATACCTTCACTTGACAAATCTCAGACCAACCACAACAGTCTTGGAATTAGCTAATAGGTCTAACATTACACCTGAAGGGGTCTTAAAAGATATCATTGTTTCTTTAGACTCCTGGGAGTATCCTGTTGATTTTATAGTGCTACAGCCAAAGTCTAACCTAGGAGGTCACCCATTGATCCTTGGCAGACCTTGGTTGGCAACATCAGATGCTTTCATAGGGTGTAGGTCAGGTAGTATGCTCATTTCACATGGGACAGAGAGAAAACAAATTGCACTTTACCCTTCTGCCCAAAGACCTTCTACATTAGATCAGCTGTCATGGATTAATGAGACCAAAGAACAAGAAGAAGAAGTGATTCAGCCCGTCCTGAGTATCAATCAGTTCTTTGATTTTCAGGAAGAAAACCACGAAGATTTGTTGGATTATTTCATTGTTGAACCTGATATTTCTGAAGAATTAAGAGACATGCAGTATGCTATAGCAGATCAAGTTTTGGGATATAATTTTCAGGAAAATTGCACAGTACATTCTTTAGCATTGGCACTTCATGATATTTTTAATGTGCATTCAATCACAAATATTCAAAGTAAAACAATTGAAATCAGTCCAGGAAAACATTTGAATATAAGTGCACATCTTACTGCATCACAGGAAGAACAGTTGATTACCTTACTGAATAAACATTCCCATGCATTTGCTTGGGAGTACACTGATATGCTAGGTATTCATCATGAGACATGCACTCACCACATTTACACAGATGATAAAATCAGACCTCTTAGACAACCGCAACGAAGAATGAACCCTATACTAAAAGAGATAGTCAAGGAAGAGCTGCAGAAGTTGTTAAAAGTAGGGTTTATCTACCCCATCTCCGACAGCCAATGGGTTTCTCCCTTGGTTGTTGTTCCTAAAAAGAATGGTAAGTGGCGCATATGTGTAGATTACAGGGAGTTAAATAAGGCAACATTAAAAGACTATTTTCCATTGCCTTTCATTGATCAAGTGTTGGATACCTTAGTTGCAAAAGAATATTTTTCATTTTTAGATGGTTTCAGTGGGTATAATCAAATTAGTATTGCAAAAGAAGACCAGGACAAAACCACCTTTACATGTCCCTGGGGCACATATGCCTATAAGGTTTTACCTTTTGGCTTATGTAATGCCCCAGCTACCTTTCAGAGGGCTGTCTTGGCCATCTTTGCAGATCTAATTCATGAGTGTGTTGAAATTTACATGGATGATTTTTCTGTGTATGGAAGTACCTTTGAAGATTCCTTAGCAAACTTGGAGAAAATTCTAAAAAGGTGTGTTGACTCAAACCTTTCCCTTAGCAACGAAAAGTGTTTTATGATGATGACTGAAGGGATAGTTTTAGGGCATCACATTTCTTCATCTGGAATAAAAGTAGATCCTGCTAAAATTCAAATCATTGAAAATTTATTTGAACCAACAACTCAAACAGATGTAAGAAGCTTTTCAGGGTATGCAAGCTATTATCGTAGATTTATTGCAAATTTTAGTAAGATAGCTCTGCCATTGTTTAAATTGCTTTCAAAGGATGTGAATTTTAATTGGGATATTGACTGTCAATCTGCATTTCAGACACTTAAAGAGAAACTCTCAACTGCTCCCATTTTAAGGGGACCAAATTGGACATTGCCTTTCCATATTTCTACTGATGCCTCTGCTACTGCAATAGGGGCCTCATTGGGCCAGAAAGAACATACTTTGACTTATGCCATCTATTTTATTAGTAAAAATATGACACCTGCAAAGTTGAACTATACAGTCACTGAAAAGGAGATGTTGGCGGTGGTTCATGCTGTAAACAAATTCCGTCATTACATAACTGGCTACGAATTTTTTGTCCATACAGACCATTCAGCCTTACGATATTTAATGAATAAATCTATCACAAATGGTCGGATAACAAGATGGTTGTTGTTATTGCAGGAATTTAATATCACTGTTTTAGATCGGCCTGGACGAGAAAATCAAGTGGCAGATTTCCTGTCTCGTTTACCCAATACTGGTGAGACTATTCCTGTTTCAGATAGTTTTCCTGATGAACATTTATTTGCAATTTCTGTTATCACTCCTTGGTATGCTGACATTGCTAACTATTTATCATCAGGACAATTATCACCATCTATGACATCTAAAGAAAAGAAAAAGATTATTAAACAAAGTGCTAGGCATATATGGGTTAATGGTGATCTCTTTTACACAGGATATGATCTAATTATAAGAAGATGTGTACTACAGGATGAAGTCTTAGATGTTTTAAAGGCATGTCATGATGAACCCTGTGGTGGCCATTTTGCAGATAAAAGGACAGCATACAAGATACTCAATTTGGGGTATTATTGGCCTTCTATTTTCAAAGATGCTAAGAGGTATGTTAGAAGTTGTGATACTTGTCAACGGATGGGACGGCCAGTCCGGTCTGATGAAATGCCACTCCAACCACAAATCCTCATTGAACCATTTGAAAAGTGGGCCCTTGACTTCATTGGTCCAATTCATCCACCATCACAAGGGAAGAAGTACATTTTGGTATGTACAGACTACGTCACCAAGTGGGTAGATGCCAAACCATTACCAAGAGCCACAGAGCAGACTGTGGTAAACTTTCTTTTTGAGGAGATATTTGTTAGATTTGGGGTGCCTAGAGAGATTGTAACTGATCAAGGTGCCCAGTTTACTTCTAAACTAGTGCAGGAGATAGCAGAAAAGTACAAGATTAAGCACAGAAAGTCTACCCCTTACCATCCACAAGCAAATGGCCAAGTGGAATCTACAAACAAGACTTTAAAAGGAATCATTACCAAAACTGTCGAGTTGCATAGGAAGGATTGGTCAGCTAAGCTTACTGAAGCTTTATGGGCATACCGGATCACTTGGAAAAACAGTACTGGTTTTTCTCCTTATCAGCTTGTTTACGGTAAGCAAGTCCTCCTCCCTATAGAGTTTCAAATTCATACCTTCAAGTTAGCAGCAGATTTGGGCATGGATCTTTCAGAGGCTCAGCAAGAAAGAATACTTCAGTTGAATCAACTAGATGAGATGAGACAGGCTGCCATAGAACACAATATTTTGATTCATCAGCAGAGAGCTCAATGGCATGACAAGTTTATTAAAAAGAAACAATTTCACATCGGTGACTGGGCACTATTGTTTGACTCAAAGTTCAAAGACTTCAAAGCCAAATTCACAACTCACTGGCTTGGTCCATATGAGATTGCTGAAGTATATGACAATGGCTCAATCAAACTTCAAACAATCGATGATGAAGCACGTACATTTGTGGTCAATGGCCATCGGCCCAAACTGTATACCAAGCCTATCAACAAGGAAGATTTTATACAACAGATTTCATAACAATGGGAAATGGAAGTGCTGGACAGACACATCAGTGTTTCTCCTTCACTTACTTCTTAGCTGCTCTGATATTGCCAATAAAAAAAAAAGAAAAAGAAAATAAAAACAGAAAAAAACAAAATATCAAAAAAATATAAACAAGAAAAAAAAAGGAAGTTTAGTTGTGAAAACCAGGTCACTGGTACAACATAAACTTGAATTTTCCATGGAAAACCAGGTTCGCTTGGCTATTGAGAATTCATAAAAATATTTCATTTCTTTTACATAGTTTTCTTTTCAATAATGAAGTTCTTGTTTGACTTGAGGACAAGTCAATAAGTAGGCCTGTGAGGGGGATAAGCATTTCTATGCTTTCTGGAACCCTCCAAGTTCCAGCAATATAGTGATTTCTAGCAATGAAGAGGGACCTGACTTCCAGTAAGGCAGAAGAAATCTACAGAAGGACCTGACTACTAGTAAGGAAAAAGAAATCTACAGAAGGACCTGACTTCCAGCAAAGCAAAAGGAATCTGAGATGGCAGACAGAAGACATCAGAAGGACAGAAATGAATCAGAAATACATGCAAACCAGCTACATCAGGCAGCAAGCTCATCATACATGAATATCAAGCAAAGTCTGTAAGAATTTTAGTTTTTGTGTTTTAAAAGTTGCATGATTCTTTGTTTCAAAGTGATGACATATTTACCAACCCTCGTAAGTTTGACTGCCTATTTCATTATCCTCACAGTCTCTGCCAGCATTCCATTTACTTTCCATTATCCTACCCTAGGGGTCAAGATGGTGGTCAAAATCACGTAAGAGCAAATTTTAAATGGCCAAAATATATACTGCATTCTATAGGCAGGGTCTCCTTCTCAGCAGAAAGTGAAATGTTTTAAGAAAAACATGAAATTTCCAATGTTTTATATGTATATATATTGGTGCATCAAGCATTAAGCAAACATACATATAAAATATAGATGGCCGTGTGTATTTTCAAAATGAAAAGAGTCCACTTCAGTTAAAAGAAAATTCCTTCATTCCAATTTATAATCAAATATTGGGGCATACAAAGAAATTAAAACATGTTATATACATTAAAACCTTACCTTTCATTTCTTTCCTGAGCAAATAATTGGATGGAAAGTGGCATGTTTATGAAATGATGAGAAAAAAACATGGTTATATGCCCCACGGCAGCATACAAATGTGCCTGAGTCTTGTATTATGAATTGGTGAAGTCGAGGAGTGCGATTTGGTCATTCTTCTTTGAACGAAATCCAACTCATTTTTCTCTGCAAAAATCGATTTATGTGGGTGATAGTTTTCAGTAAGAAGAGGCCGTGGATTACAGGAAGGGCGCAGACACCAATTGCTGTGGAAATCGCACAGGAAGAAGTGAAGACAGTTACACCAGAAAGGAGGTAAAACTTAAACCCTTTCTTTGCTAAAGACTCTGCAAAGACCAACAACAATTCTACATTTTCAGAGTATCATTTTTGGATAAGAAAAACAAATGCAGAGTTGAAAATTGAAAGGTTGAAGTTTTCTGTTCTCTTTCCTATCAAAGTTCAAAATGTCATCTAGACTAGAACCAGCGAAATTCAACCCCACTGATATTCATGAGAATTGCATGGAGATCTTTGAAAAGAAGCAGTGGGTAACTTTCTTTGAAAAGTTTGATGGGCATAATGAGCATGTTAGTCTAGCTTTTGCTGAAACATTTGATGGAGAAGGGGTTATAGTGGGAAACTTGCACTTCAGACTGTCTGAAGACATCTTAGCACAAATTATTGGCCTGCCACAGCAAGGAGAAAGATTTTTCAAAACTAAATAATTCAAAGAGAAAGCATGGATACCCTTTTTGTGTAGATCAAGAGCAGGGTCAGTAAACTGGAAGAAAGGAATACCAAGGAGCTGGCTGGTTCATCCCTGGGATGAAATAGTTTATGTTATCCAAAAATTTATTACTTGTGAAGGCCAATTCAGTATTGTTTATCTTTACCACATCAAGTTGTTGCAGCATTTAAAAGGTGAATGTGAGATCAATATGCCCGATTTCCTGTTATAGAGTTTAACTAAGATGGCTAAGGCTGTCCAAAGGCGTGCAAAAGACAAAATGACAAGCCTTTTTCACTGTGGACTCATCAAAATCATCATCAAGCATGAGTTACAAAAGCAAAATTTGACATGGTCAGAATTTTTAATCCACAGTCAGTTTGAAGAGCAGGAAGAATTGCTTGAAGAAGGTTTAAAAGAAGATGAATTGTTGATGATAACATACCCTGAGGCAACAAGTTCAAAACTGCCAAAGGGGAAAAAGAAGAAAAAGGAGGTATTGCTGATTACTGATGATGAAGACAATTCTGAGGCAGCAAGTTCAAAACAGCCTCAGAGAAGGATACGAACTAGGAGTGTAATGAGAGAAGAAAAACAGTTTCAAAAACAAGAGCAGATTTTCACCACTTACTAGAAAAAGCCAAGGAAGTATAAGCAAGCTCGAAGCCAGTCAGCATTAGAAGATGAGGAACACATACAAACCTTGGGGAGTCAAGAAGAAAACCTAGCAGGTGAGATAGGGCAGGATATGCAAGAAACTGATGAGATGATAAAACAAACAAAAAGAATCAATCTCTTCTTGGATCAACAAGAGAAGGAAAAGGAAAAGCAATCAAGACATGAAATACTAAAAGACTCAGCTTCTCTTTTCTCAGAGCAACAAACTGTGGAAGAGGAAAAGAAAGAAGATTCAGTACAAAAGAGTGAAGAATTGGGGATGGACACCAATTCTGTCCAGCTTCCAATGAAAAAGAAGAAAACTTCCAAGAACAATAAAAAGATTAAGAGGTTGAAACTTGAAATAAAGGAATTAGAGCTCAGGAATGAGAAATTAAGAGAAGTCAATTGGAAGCTGAAGGTTTAGAGGACACACATCTCTAAACATGCATACAGATGGTATAAGCAAAAGAAGATTTATAAAGCTAAGTATGAGAGACTGAAGGTCCTTTATGCATCTCGAGCTTCAATAGATGCATCGTCTCAGACAGGAGATTAGAAGCAAGATGATCAGCAGCAAAATTTTGGTTTTAAACAGGGTCAAATATTTTTGGCATGGGGACATGCAGCAGCTTCCTCTTGGGGGAGATGTTGGGCACCATTTTGACCTCTTTTTGTCATCTAAATATCTTCCATTTTCCTCCATAAAACCTTCATACTGATTTATAAAGCTTTAAATTCACCCACAAACTTTGGTTCAAAGGTATAAATGTCATTGCTTTTTAATAAATTGAATTTTGAGATTTTTAAAGCATTTAAACTAAGGTTTTTATTCAGGATTACAGGATGTGCTAACTTCCCGTAATGTCTCCAAGGTTGAGCACTTGCAGGCCAGCTAGGCATGAACTGAAAGACGGAGAAAAGATCCTCAGTGTCCAAGGATGGATAAACTTCCAACGGATAGATGATGTGGCTCTCACAGGTGTCAAGTCAATGACGGTCAAAGGTGACCACCTGTGCTACCACTTAGCACAAAAGCAGGGCAGTTCCGATTTTGTTGATTTTCACAGATCTTATAGAGGATCTCGAGGACTATGTTTCATTAATTAGTTTCCAAATTAATAGCATTTCTAGTTTTCTTTTAAGTTTGTATAAATACTCCATAAGACAGAGGAGAAATCCATCACGATTTGAGACTGAAAACGCATGCTGTTCTAGACTGCGTTGTTCTATTAATGTGTATGATCGATTTTATGGTGAATATATTTAAAGTTTAAGCTCTGTGATTCTTCAATTGCGTGTGTGAACGAGGCATTGGAGGGCCCCCTCTGTCGAGTCTGCACACCCCTTTATTTGCCAGTGAACGATTTGAATCGCTGCAAACGATTTGATTGTTGCCAATGGTATGTTTTAATTCCTGTAGGATTCAATTTCATTATTGCAGAACGAGTTAAACTAGTTTTCAATCAGTTTTATAAAGCTCTGTTATCTCATTGATTATACGCTGGAGAATGGTGCAGACTACTATCTCACCGTACTGTGCATTGCTTGACTGTTCAACGATGGAGTATTAAGAACAATTACACATTACGAATGCTTTCCTGTAAAGGGAATTAATGTTTGATTGTTTATTTAGTGCTGGGATAATAGACAGAGTCTTATAGTCCATATTTTAGGGTTAAGATTAATTTATAATTGTTTTTATTATCTCAGAAGTTTCACATACAAATTGCTTTCACATATAAATTGCTGTGTAAATGAAATATCAAATGAAGCTATTCCTGTAAGGGAATTTTTGTGTTTTCAAATCACAGTAACTTAATTTTTTTAAATAGGTTTATTTCATAGATAACTAGATTTCCAAGACAAGTCTAGCTTTGAGTCCTTATACTTGGATATGCCTCTAAGTCTACCAACCCGGATTGACATAAACTTAAGGTTTGATCTGCATTAGTAGATTGAATCCCAACAGAGCCTATCTTACTAAAAAGTAAAAATAACTTAAGACTAGGGCTTGTCACCCACAAACTGGGAAGTAAGCCACAAAAGACTAAAAATAATGATAAAAATGATGAAAATGGCTACAAGCGAGTGGAATGATGAGATACAGGAGGACATCATGCCCTAACTAACCCCAACAATGTAGAATATCCCTCAACGTCCTCCCCTTTAGCAAGGTAAAGCTCTCTGGATAGGATGATGTCATGGTGATGTGAGCACATATGTACTAAGAGGAGGGGTCATACAATGAAGAAGAAGGTCCAAGTGGGAATAAAGGAGGTGTGCTAAACTGGGTATGACAACCCTTACACGCACAATCACCACATACATAGCAACAAATAAGTGTGGCTAGGAGGCCCCAAGACATGTGTTCTAATGGACCCATGTAACAAAGCACTGGACACCAACCCAGGGCCCAAATGGACCAACAAGATGGGAGACTTCCACCCATCAAGAGGCAGTCAACAATGCCACTAATCCAACACTTCCTGGAAATAAAACCAATAGGACCTTCCATGAATAGACCATGGGTCTTGAGCCCCTCTATACCAACACTTTTACATAACCAAGCCTAGACTTGGCCTTTTACAATAGCAAAATGCTCCCTTGCTCTGGTATATCGTGGAAAGCATTTGATGAACAATTTGGGTTGTAGAAATTGGCTCCAATTGTGGGACATGCACTTTTCTTGGGAATGGATGAGAACCCCCTAGAATCTCCTGGAACCGATAGGCCTACACATACATCTAACGACAAATATGTCAATTGCATCAAAGGTAGACACTTCCATCCTGCCTTGTTCAAATCAAAATGAAATGCAATAAATAACAAGTGCAATACATGGTTAAAAGTAAATGATGAAATCAAATCAGACTAATGCAAGAGATTATGCAACCTAAGCATGGTGAGAGAAACAAGTCAAGTGAAATCATACCACCAATGAAGCCACGTTAGCATATCATTCATGCTAGGGATTCTTCCTTTGTCTTTGGAAATAGTCCAAGACAAAACCACATCAATGATGAGTTGAGTAAATGTCATTACCATCATTGGAATGGGGTTGGAACAATGGAAAATATCATGAACTTGGATGCCTTCAAATTCCCACCAATAAGAAGGGGCCCTTTCGCAATCCCCCTTTATCCAAGCATGGATAGGGATCAAGTACAAATTTCCATCATCATAAGCCTGCTTGCTGATCTCTATTTGCTACCCCAAATGACCCTCAAAACCATCAAGGAACCTTGCATAATGAGGCTGGAAAGAGTCTGCCATGGTGTTCATAAACCTGTGCATCTGCTCATCGTCATAAAAATATGCCAATCCTCAAGGTTATTAGGGATTGAAGGTCTGAAAACTACTTGCACTTTACTTGATTTTAGGACGACCTTGCAAGGGTAAAGAACGGAAGTAGATGTTGCTAGGGAATCAACCAGTTGGTTCTGAACTCTGAGAATCACTTGTAAAGATAAGGTGCATAAATTTTCCATGTCCAATCGCACTGCATCCTATACCTTTTTAATCTTTGATTTTTACATGTAAATTTTTCTTTGACTTGGGCCACAATTCGGCTAGAGGTTCCAATAATATCTAAAACCTTTAATACCATAATATTTAGAAACTCAAAGCCATGCAATAAAGATTCATATTCAACCACATTGTCAGTACCTTCAAGTTCTAGGTGAAAAGAGAAACAATGTTTATCAACACAAGAGGAATTTAATACAATACCTGCACCCATACCTACCTGAGAATTGACCCCGTAGAAGTTCATCATCTAAAACTAATCATCAACATCGGTGGTGAACACTATATAGGACCTGTGACTGTTTTGAAAGAAAACAATTTCATTCCCTGGATCTTTTGGTCTTCTTCATGGCGTCTTTGCACGGGCATTGAATCTTCCACAAGATGTTATTCATCATATAGTTGTCCAAAACTTGCATCAATTCCTAAGAAACATGGCCGAAAGTGGTGGTTGAGATCCACCCCAGGAGAGGGTAAACTTAGCTGCTCAATATCTGCAATAGAATCCTCCATATGCAACCCTATGTCAATGGTCAACAAGCATGGTTGAACCAATCCATAAGGATCCTCACCAAAAATAGGTTATCCAAGGGCTTCAAAATTTACACTTCCCTCATTAGAAGAGTCATATATGGGATTTCCAATAATCCGCACCCATATCATAATCATCATGAGAAAAATGCATGTCTTCATATCCATGGAGATCATCTTTAGTGGCAAAGAGATCCTCAAACTTATCACCTTCGTAAAGTTGTTCTTCGGAATCAAACAAGAGAGGGAGGCTCACCAAACCCTTATCACCATGAGGAGGACAAGGAGAGGCATCAACCATGTCCATGACATCCTTTTCAATTAACAAATGATCTTCGACAAGAGCTTCCTCATATTCTTCTTTGTCTTAATGGATGTCCCTGAAAAAATATTTTTCATGTTCTTCCAGGTCTGCAATAACCAATGAATATGAGTCCTCAAGGATTTCTTCTTGGACATGATCCTCTTCCTGTGAAGAAGTAAGTAGGTTTTCCACAAACCATTCATCAAGATCAGGATCCCACTTCTTACAAAATAACTTGAGAGAATTTTCAAGTGAAGATGTCCCCTTATCCGTAAGCTTCTTAAACCATTCCTTCACATCCTTACTTTTGCTCAAAAGAGACATCGATAACATCTTCATTTTGGCATCCTTATGGACCACATCCAACTATGAAAGAACTTCCATGAATGATGCAATATGCGACCTAGTCGAATCATCATATCCATTAAATCTTGAAATGGTTCCCTTCCACTTATCATTGTTAAAATGATTTGGATATCCCAAGATATTTGAGAAATCCGATGGATAGAAATGATCTGCGAACCATGGTTGCTCAAGGAATTCCATGTCACTTCCCATTCTTCAAATTTGAATACACATAAAATCATACCTCAATTTGGAATCAAAATGTTGGAGTCGCCAAGATCATGGAAAATTTTAAGGATCCATAATTTTCTCAAATTGTGGAAACCTTGGCGAATCTGACTAATTCTTAAATTTGCAACCATAAAATGTTTGGCGATTTTTTAAAAACATTATTCAAATTTCTAAGGATTGTATATGGTTTTTTTACAATTTTGGCGATTTTTAGAGTAAAAAAAATTATCCCATGGAATTTGGATGAATCATCTTCGAAAAAAAAGGCAAATTGGCGATTTGTTTGGAAAAAAGGTCCAAAAATAGCCCATGGGCTAAATTTCACCCCTAAAATTTTCCTTGGCCAAGATGAGCTCTTTCTTATCAACTGATGGATGTGCTCACCTCTACACCCAACAATGTCATCAAAAGCTGAGGCTTCTTCCTTGAAGTGTACTTCTTTGTTTGTATTTTTCTTCAATGGATTCGCCATATAAGACATGCAAGGTTAGTCCTTAACAATAATCTTATCAAAGTGCAAAAACAAAAAATCACCTGAGCTTTTCTAGCTCCAGAATGTACTAGGCTCAGGAACACCTCGAATGGAATGTCGTTACTTTCCATTTGAGTCCCTGACAACGATGCCAAAAAATGTTACCGTCAAAATAACACCCACGATAAAGTCACGAATCACAGTGCGATGAGTGGCAAGCACAGATGTAGCTAGAGCCCAATGTCACCTTAGCCTAGCTTCTTAAATGCTTTAGGTAAACTCCTAAGACCAAGGGGGAGTCCCTATAACTTTGTGAACACTATTTTCAATTCCCTAGGCAATACACAAGGAACCTCTCGTCAGTTCCTTGTGGAGTCAAAACAATGAAGTATAAATATCACTGAAAGAGAGGAAGGAGTTAAAGAGATTTATCACAGGACCAAAAAAAATATAACAACAAATTTATATTGTTGTTATACAATTGCAGTAGTGAATATATCTTTGAAAACTTGATAAAAATCAATCAAAACAATGTCAACCTTACCATGTGAAGTGTACCTTGTAGAGTAGGGTAAGGGGGATGATCAATAGGGTGAAGAAGAGACTTCAAAATAGTTCTGAAAATAGAATATCAGATCTGATATAAGCTTTATAAACACCCTCAAATAGAGTGTGGTCCCGCTTAACACTTTCCCTAATGAAATTATAACCCCCAAGGGTCAGTATAGGCCTAGAAACCCACTTTTCATGCCTTCAAACTTAGCAGAAGTCCTTGATATACTTGTTGTACATGCAATACAAAACCCTAGCCGACACAAATAATGAGATATCACACAATCAAACCACAATATCAAAACACCCTCAAATATCTTCCATTATTTCAACTAGGGCACATTTTTCTATACATAGAATTTCTAAATTGCAAGTATTTTTTGAGATATAATTTTTTCTAATTTTTAGGGTTTTTCTTATAGTATATATTTTTTGTATTTTTTTAAATAGATGTACAAGAAAATTTTGATAAAAAAGAGTGAAAGAGAAGGGGTTATGACCTTAGTATTTTCAACCCTAGGGCAATTAGAGATAGGTCAACGTCCCTACTCAATTTGGCTATTCATGATTTACCAACTAGGGAAAGAGGCTAGTAACTCGATACTAGGTAAAAGTAGCCAAAAACCCTAATTAGGAAAAAAGATGAACTCCAAGGCCCACAGTGGAGATATCCTTCAAGAGGAAGGTTTCCTCAAACAAAGTTGACAAGATGTCGATAAAAAATCCTAATTTACCCTGCCGAAGGTGCAAAAGCAACGTCAAATAAGAAAATGGAGAGATCTTACCAAGCGACAAGAGACCACTTTTTAGGTCCTTCCTTAGCCACAAGTTATTACAACCATTCTTAGGATCAATCTTGCAATATAACACCATTCACCATTCATCACAAGCCAAAGAGAGAGGTGCGCATCACTCAAAAGCTCCAATAGACGAAGATAAAAATAAAAAAGTGCGTATTAGAATCCTAGTCCATGTTTACAAATGAAAGTTAGAAGCCTTATTTATATGAGGCTTCCTTGAATCTTTGAAGTTTTAGAGTGTGCCTTACTAAAAAGTAAAAATAACTTAAAACTAGGGCTCGTCACCCACAAACAGGGGACTAAGCCACAAAAGACTAAAAATAATGATAAAATGATGCAAATGGATTCAACCGTGTGGAGTGGCGAGCCAGAGGAGGACGCCATGCCCCAACTAACACCAACAATGTAGAAGACCCCTCAACGTCCTCCCTTTTAGCAAGGCAAAACTCTCTAGATGAGGATGATGTCATGGTGATGTGAGAACATATGTACCAAGAGGAGGGGTCATACAGTGAAGAAGAAGGTCCAAGTGGGCATAAATGAGATGTATTAAATCGAGTAATAAAACCATTACACACACAATCACCTCATACATAGAAAACAATAAGTGTGGCTAGGATCCCCTAAGCCATGTGTCCTAATGGACCCATCCTAAGAAGCACCAGACACCAACCGAGGGCCCAAATGGCCTAACAAGGCGAGGGGATTCCGCCCATCAAGAGGCATTCATCAATGCCACTAAGCGAACACTTCCTGTAATGAAAACCAAGAAGACATTCCATGACCAGACCATGGGTCTTGAGCACCTCTAACCAACAATTTTACACAACCAAGCATAGACTTGGCCCTTTACAATAACAAAAGACCCCCTTTCTCTGGTATATCCTAGAAATCATGCGGCAGGTGTTCTGGGGTATAACAATGGAAACAAAACATTAACTTTTACACCTAAATTCTAAGAGAAGTGAGAAAATATTCTCTTGAAATACTCTGCATTCCTTCAATATCTCTTGCATGGTCACTAACCTACACAATGCTCAAAGTACTCTCCTCTAAGATGCAATGCAAAATAATGGGCAACTTTCATATGTTGATGCTCAAAACGACATGGTTCGGGCAACAACATATAATACACCATTCGAGGGTCGGTCAATGGGAAGGTGGGGTTGGAGTCCCAACTTGCATTTAGAGCCCTCAGATAGATAGGATTCACAATGCCGACAAATGACACAAAATGCATAAGTGAATAATTGAAATATAAAATGATCTTGAGCAAATGTGCAATTAATCACGATGGGAGTATGTTCGTCACATTTTCGTGCATTAAAATAACTATGTGCATACTATCTAAACCAACTAAATTAATTCCTAAAGATAGAATGAATTAACTAATGTAAATAACTGAAAGAAAGTAAATGCAAAGTATTTACAAAATGATCCAAAGGAGTTAGCAATAAAATTTATAAAAAAGAAACTTTAGTTGTTAGTAAAAATATGCATGAATAATTTTATCCATTTTGACGCATGTGTAACTTAAACACAATTTCCATCCATGTGTGAAAGAAATTCTACAATTTGTTTCAATTTCAGATTTTTTTAAATGCATGTAAAAATATAAGGTCGATTACTGAAACAATTTAGCTAAGTAAAGCATGAACTTTGCATATCAGTCGTTAGTATAAAATTGCAGTAATAATTTGTTCTTCTCTTTTGCCTAAGTAGATTTTAAAAGCATCTTGAGTGTGCAAAATAAAATTTGTCATTTCACCTAAATTCAAATTTTAAATGTAGTTGGAAGTCAAAGTTCCTTTGATGTGATAAAATCAATTAACTAAGGTGAAACTTTGTGGATCTGACATTCAGTAAAATCTAGCTCAATATAGTTTATAAATTGTATAATATGACAAATCATGAAAAATAGTACATAACAATTACTAGAAAAAAAAAACAGAGCATCAGGACACCTAATGACTAAAGATAAAAAAATAGATTTTTATGAGCAGTTAATGAAAAAAATATATATTTACAATCCATGTACATAAAATTACAATTTGTGAAATGCAAGAAAAGTAAAAAGGTAACAAAACTGAATAATAAAGGTGGAGGAAAGATGCAAATACACTCAAATAAGATTTTTCTATTAAGAGTGGAATTTTGGCATTCATCAAGTACAATAGGTCATGTCTCATTCAACCCCTAAGAACATGAGGTTTACGAGACCCTACGCAACTCTTAACATTCCAGGTTCACCCGGCTGAAACCGAGACAACGAGAATAGTCCCCGCTCAGATTATGTTGACAACACACATGAAGATGTCAATCATAAAAATATAAACAAGAAAGTACAAATGTGTGCAGGAAAATAGAACGTACCTTCGGTGGAAGGACACTCTGCCTTCACCCTAATGGATGGACCTAAAACGTAGTCTAACCTGCAATCGTTGCCTTAGGATCATGGATAACTGAGCATGAAGAAAAAAAAAATAGCAGTGGAACCTAGTAGTACTTGCCTCTTACCTTCGATGCGAGATGTGTGTTGTGGCGCCTTCGTTTCAGTTTTAAAGGCTGCGTGTAGGGTAGGCAAAGCGTTTCAGTTGTAGTGGAGAGCTCAAAGGTTGCTACATTGTTTGGCATTCTGTTTTTTGATGTGCATACAAAAGAGGGTAAGCTAGAAATAGCCGATGCTCACCCTTGAAAGCCGTTGTAACTTCTATTGGGCGGAAAATATTGTGTCCAAAAGATGGAACTCTCGAACTGATAATTTCACCTTCCATCCGATGCTTGGGAACTCTATGGACGTACTTAGAAAATGACCTCTCATAATTCTGAAAATTTAGTATTTGAACAGTAGCGGTTGTCAATGTTCAAAATCTACTAAAGTGAATGGCACTTGAATCTCTAAGTTGTTTGATCAGTAAATACAACTTTCGTGTTGTAGCATGTTGAGCATGTGTCCCTCATCTGCATTGCTTTCCAATCTAGACATTCGTTGCTTCTTTGGCCAAGGCCTTTTTCAGACTGTCATGATTTTGATCATATGTGCGGAAGATGGGGTATGCAAATGTTGTCACCGCCATAGTTACACCGATAAGTGTTTTTATTTTAGAATTTGGGGTGGACTAGAGCCTATGCTTTTCCTAGATTGCAAGAAGATGAGACAATTGTACTGTTCAGATTGATTTTATGGCAGTGGTTAGAAATTCGAAATAAACAATTATAAAAAATATATATAAAAAATTATTGATAGCTATGATGAATAACTTGTAGCCGATGCATGGATAACGAACACTTCTTTAACATACGTGCAGTTTGTTATTAATAAGCAGTTCATGTAACTAGCATGAAGAACAAGTAACTTATTTGTGGCACTTAGCCTATGACCCATAGGTGTTCACCAGCCACAATTTAAATGGCTATACTAGTTATTATATACAAATGACCTCCTTTTTAACACTAAAGCTCAATGATGGTGGTCATTTATGACCTAGTTTGATCCAGAGGACAGTTATGTCTTCTTCCAACCGTTCATATGACCGTGCATGGCAAGGAAATGTATATCCTTCCCTGCTCAAAACAACCTTCATTGATTGCAAACTCGAAATCTAGCTTTAAATGACAAACCAATACCCTCAACAATGCCAAAGGCTATATGATCTTCAACCCTATAACAATACACTATTTTCAGTTAATACTTTGCGAATGGTCGTGTGAAGACGCATCTCGGCATAGACCCTAACACCTCCTATCTTCTGCAACATTTCTCCATTACTTTGCGTCTGCCACAACGTGGAAACTACATGATTTTCCCCGAGCCTGGGTGTCTCGGACTCTCAAGAAAGCATCGCAAATACCCTGCACTCGATGCTGTCAACCAGATATCACCGTGGCGTTTTGCAACCATATCGTTGGTATAATTCTGCGAGTGGTTACGCTGGCGTTATGTTCTATCTCTGTGTGGTTTTACAGGCCTGCGTGCGGGATCTCTTTTGTGCTCTAAAACGTTCTAGTGCTTGCGTGTAGATACCTCGAATTCCAATGGTCACGTCCACTCCTATGTGGCTGTGTGGTGTCACTAACTGTCTGCGGATTGTCTGCTTGTTCATTGTGGGCTGGGCTGCGTTACGGCTCTGCATTCCCTATTGTCATCTCTGGCGCATCTATGTGTTTTTTTAACTTGCTTTGTGGTCTACCTAGGGTTTGCGTTACCTGCGTTTTTTTTTTGGTTCTTTTCTGTTTGGAGGTGGGTGGAAACGACTTTCTTCATTTTCTCTTCATTCACTAGTGACCGTGGAAAACAAGGGTAAAAGGTAAGGAGATTATAAGGGTTTTGACATTAGATAAAAAAGGGGGAGGTTTTAAACTTTATTAAAATTTGAGGACATTTTTTTTTTCATTTTTGCAAGGAGATATCTATGGAGTATTTTTTTAACTTTCTGGATATAGGCCAGGCTAGAGAAATGATGACAAATGGGACTGATAATTTTACCAATGGATTCAAAATCGACAAATTGTCACTAATGAGATAGAAATACACAAACTTGTCGAGACTTTACTGATTGTCAACAGTGTCAAATGGAGACAATTTTTGACAAATGAGATATAGACGCGATGAGTGTTGCGAGACAGATGCAATGCCGCTGACTCCACAACAATGCGATGTCTATAATGACAAACAACAAATCTCCAAAACTTGACTCGACTATGACATGACATTGCATAAGACACAACTAACAAGTCTTTCACAAGGGTCATACGGAAGCGAAAATGATGAAATTGACGATGGACATGATACGCACATCACCTTGGACATGACAGTACACACAAAATAATCTCGTGACAAAGTTCAATAGGTTCGCCTCTAGCATCATGTTCCAACACTTCATAATCATGTCGTTGCCGAGCATGAACACCATACATAATTTGGATTTCTATAATTGGAAACCAATTTATATTGTAAAATTGATCATACAAGAAAATTAATGAGTTTTAGGACCTCTATATTTTAAAATGGAAAGGTCATAAGCTCTCGCTACAGCTTCCTCCTTGTCATACTTACCTGAAATTTTCATGTAGTATAGTTAGAACCATGCAAATGCTAATTTGACAAGGCCATGCAATCAAACAAAAAATACCAAATAAAGAACTTAAGGTCTCAAAATCAAAGGTAAAACTTACCTAGGTACACTACACATATACATCCTATTGTAGTGAGAACACCAAAACATGGATAGAAGAATTCAGTTTGAAGATGCCCTCAAAACATACCAAAATGCCAAAAGAAACGTGCTAGTTGCTTTAAAAAAGGATAGAATTTGGTAAACACCTTTCTAGACTACCATACTTGACTATAGATTATGTTACAACTTTTCCACAAATGCTTGCAAATAAACAAAATTTGTATGATTGATGTCCTACTTTGAAGCCGATAAGGTCTATGGGGACCTAGCTCATTAAGTTAATTTTCTGAGATAGGAAAACTTCTCTAAAGCTAGAACAACAGAGCATTTACTTTCTTAAAACATTAAACTCCCACAATCCTCAATGTTATGGATTGAAAGGATTTTTCCATATATTATAGTTTTCTGATATTAATAACCACCATTTAGCATTGGATTCTAATGTGCATTAGAAAGTTTATGTCTTGTTTTTCTTGGCCTTTTTATTTTGTCTATGGTTCTATGTACGTTTCTCTCAAATATAAGCTTCATATTATACTGTCCATCTTTGCCTGAGATGTGAGCAACAATCAGTCTAATGCACGAAGAGGCTAACAAACAAATCATGCCTTAGCTGCAAAAAGTTTGGAATATTAAATAGGTTGAAAAAAGGGAAAAAGTGGGCGAGAGGAAAAAAGGAAATCAAAATGATTTTATATGCTACATATCCTTACAACAATAATTGAAAGATGATTTCAATCCTTCACGTGTGATGTGCTAATTGAGTAAATCTGGGTCATTTGCTTTGATTTTGCAATAGGCTCGTTGCCTCTCTTTTTACTTTTATTGGTAGTAGAATACCTAAGTAGATTGATCAAAGAGGCTAAAAGAGAAGGTATAAAGGAAAACAAGTATGATATGTCAGTCATGAAGGTGAACAAGTATGAGATGATTCAGAGCATGTAGATTTGAACAACTAGTTTGGCTAATGATAGTTATAGGCTTATGATTTAGAGGAAGTTTGACATGAAGAAACCTTTGTTGGAATAATATGTGGATCATTCCCAAAGGCAATTATTTTCAAAGAATTATGAAGATGCTAATGTAAACAATGTTTACAACAAAGTTAGGATCTTAGGATGTTACGTTCCCAAGCTTGATCAACATTTCCCTTCCAGTTTAGTCACCGCAAGTAATGATTTTTGTCTGTGATATTTGTGTCTTCTAGATATTTAAGAATGCATGACCTAGGTCAAGACTTCGTATAGATTTTGGATTCATATTTAGGAAGGTTACAATTTGAGCCCATAGATTTGTAGTTGATAAGTTGGTATATAGACTCTAAGTATACACATATGTGTAGTTTTTACCTTCTACATTAGGTATATGGAGGCATATAGGTTTGTCATACAAGTCTTGTAAAACAATGGTAGTGGTGATAATGATTGTCCTTTCCATAGCTGTGGTGGGTGTAAAAAGACTCGCAATGTCCAAAAATCTAAGCCTAATGTCGTGCATACCTTTCAAAAAAATTCCTATACTCATAGGATGAAAAACACAACTTCGGCGTCAATACCAACACTTTATCTAGTTCAACATATAATGATCACTGTGACAAAAAAACAATGATCAATGTTGCTACAAGTTAAAAACCCCGCCACCAAAGTTTTTTTCTCTCTGAATATGGTACATAAACAAAATGGAAATGTCCTCTCTAGTGATACATAAAAATGAGTTGCAATGCTAGGTTTACATGTTCCAGGAAATATATCCCAAAGCAAAGCATTCATTAACAACCATTCACACCAACCCACAAAATATGGCTAAAATCATTCACACCAACACAATCTAGTCTCTATACTTCACGAAAACCAAGCTTTCAAATAATTTGACTTGCAGACACTACTACATTCGGGGTCCAAATTCGACGTTTGGACCAAAGTTTAAATGTAAAAATAACATTTTAAATTCGAAAAGACGTCATATGGGCATGCTTTTTTCGAGAAAATCCAACGTAACGTCACATAAGAGACGTGTTAAGCAAGACGCCTCTTAAGCGACGCCCTGGAACGTCCCCTAAGAGACACTCTGTGACATCACTTAAGAGACACTTTGGAACCTTGCTTAAGCGACGTCTCTTGAGTGATGTCACTTAAGAGCAAAAGAAACCCCAAATACATTCAAAGTTCAGAAGGTTTGATTCATGTAGTACTGGTTTTGAATACGGTTATAGAAATTATGGTGGAAGATGAGGATGGCATTGCAAAGTTCAAGGATTACACACCCTTCAGGCAGGGTTTTGCCAATGAAAAAAGCTCTTTCAAAGGAAACTACTACTCCCCCACCACCTCCACCAAAAGAAGACACTCCAAGCCCTATTGTAACTCCTAAAACAAAAAAGAGTGCAACATCTTCTTAATCAAAAGATCACATTTTTGCTATCCCTATTGCAAGAAATATGGTAGAAGATCATAAGGTGACTTTCTTACTTGTCATAGGCAATTTTCTAGTGATTTTACTTATGTCATAGAAATAAGTGTATGGGATTTCAATATTAGTTTTGTCATTTTATGGCCTCTGAAGTATCTTATTTGTGCTACCATGGACCCACACTGTTTGTTACCATTTTCTAGGTTCCAATTTCAAGCATAAAAGGCACTGGCCCCAGCGGACGCATTGCAATGGCTGATATATAAGATTATTTAGGTGAGTGTTTCCATTTTTGTTATTATTATTATTATTATTTTGGTAATATGCAATTTTTTTATATGGTGCTCATTGCTAAAGCCATGCACTTGACAATAGCTATGACGAGATCCAACTAATCTGCTATCCTTTCTCCGTTTTGATGATTTTCTATTCAGTATACTATCTCCCATCAATGTATTCATTCTAACTTTATTTTTTACATTGCTATTAGCAAAAAGTAGAATATAGTAGTGTTACAATATGGAACAAATATACAACCATTTCCTATAATAGGTATTTCTTCTAACCATGCTTAATTTCATGAAGTTAGGTGGGCCTAATCTTGGTTTTACTTTATCATTCCACTGATACTTACTAACATCCAACATCCTATTTGTTGTGCTTTTTAATGTGTTTATTCTCCATCAATGTCATTTATTCAAAATTATTATTATGAACCTTTGTTGGATGTATTGTTACTAGTGACTCATTTTCAGTGCATTGATGGATGTATTGTTACTAGTGACTCATTTTCAATGCATTGTTGGATGTATTGTTACTAGTGACTCATTTTCAGTGCATTGTGTTATGTTGCAATATATTTTTAATGTTTGTTCATAAGAACACATCACAATTGCTATAATGATACCTCCTGATGTATGCATATATGAATTAGACTAGTGAACAAGCAATCCTTGTTTATTTTATAGTGACAATTGTTTCCTTTGTCTATACTTAGTGCTATCATTGATAAATAATTTCTACCATAATTCCATTTTAGTTTTTTGTTGATTTAAATTATTCATTTGATTTTAATACTATTCATGTTATTATTTTCCTTGGGTGTAAAGGAATTCTTACATCATGCATAAAAAATGGCATTTTTTTCCATTCCATCTTGGGTTATCGACTTCAATACAATGAATGAGAAAGAAAACTGAAAAGAAAATTTAGAAACTATACTAAAATTAGAATTGTTAGGGTAGATATTGAAAACAAACGCAAAGGCATGTAAATCATAGAAGGACATACATTTTGTAGCATTTCATTTTGGGGAGGGTGTTAGTGGTACTCAATGGATGGATTCTATCCTTGACCTATCATCGTCTTTGCTAGCTCAGAAAAAGCAGATTGTTTTGATGGTAGGGGGGCATTGTTATTTTTTGTCCTAGACCTTCTACTATAACCCAACCTATTGGGAGGTATATTATCGTTGGAGGGCCTATTGATACTATAGGTGGTGTTAACCCAGGTGCCCAATGAGGGCTCTCAGTTGCTCAAAACTCCTTTACATTTTTCTTGGTTGGTTTCTAAGTTTTCATTCAAAATGACAACAATGTTATGACAATTGGAATATGATGGTTTGATAGGAGACCCTTTTGTTAGAATATTCAATAGTGCTGAGAGAGGGGGGTGAATCAATATTAAACAATTCCTAATCAATTTTTTTTCCCTATAGCTGCCACTCTCAATCAATATTGTAGCTGCTATTCTTGTAGCTGTCACTCTCAATGAAACCTATAGCTACTATTCTTTACTCTTGTGGCTACAATTGTTTATTCAAATCTTCTTTCTTGTAGCTGCAAATATTTGCTTCCTTGTAATTGCATCACGTATAAGCAGATACCCCGTAAAGAAAGCACACCCTAACTTTCAAAATGCATTGATTCTCTATCCTTCGATTTCGTGTAGATCATATTCTTGCCTCAGACCAATATTCATTTAGCACACCTTCATCAAAATAAATATTCTGGGTCTTTCAAAATGATTACATCGTTAGCTACCACTTACCCGGAAAAACTTCTTTTTCATTTTAGCTCAGAGAGTTTTTATTCTTCATTTCCACACACTCCCTTCACAATGACTCGATCTCAATAAATACATTCACTTGCAAATTCAATCCACACATTTATGGACCTTTTTCATTTAAATAAATTCGACCCAACCACAATCTTTTGATTTATATTTAATTAATGCGTAATTTGTGGATCTTGTGGCCAAATTGTAGAAACTAAAGAAATTTGACTTGATCATTGTCCAATCTCTTCCCAAAAAATATGCAGCATTTTACAATTTCCCTCCCTCCAATCAAACTCTCAGCACCATAATTCCAACTTGATTGCTATGTGCGGGCATACTGTGTTCACTCCCTATGGCCCGTGGGCATCTTAAACACATTTCATAGAGGCTGTGAGCATTTTCTTATGGATTGTGGACATTTTAAGTAGGTTGGTAGACATTTAAGTGTATTGGCAAGCATTTTAAGTGCATTGGCGGGCACTGGGTGACCTTGGCGGGCATTTCCCTTGGTTGGAGGGCATTTCACTTGATTGGCAGGTATTTAGGTTAGGTCGATGGGCATTTAGGTGATCTTGGCAGGAATTTTCTTTGGTTGGCGGGCATCTCACTTGACTAGAAGGCATTTAGGTTAGGTTGACGAGCATTTTAAGACTGTACTCGACTTTTCCTCTTGGCACTTAATCGGGGACACATCAACCACCATTTTCCTCGGACTTTTGACATAAATGACAACACTTTTCAACACCTTGAATGCCAATTACTGTACTTTGATAATAAAAATGAAGTTATACCCTTAGCATCTTGTTACTTTGAAGAGAATATTGCAAACCGAACCTGCTATCTCCTAATAATATTTTCCTCCTATTTAAACTAGTAGTGTTTCTTTCGTTTGCAAAATCTTCAATTCATTTTTAAGGTACAATAATCTCAAGGCACCACTAGGTGTGCATGATATTTCATGTTGGCTACATGTAGGTCACTTAGGTGGTTGAATGTTTGTTATGGTCAATTAGACTTAATAGTAAGTCTTACTAAATTAAGGGAAAAAATGTTTGTTGAGCTCAATTGGTGCCTTTTCAAATTCTGGAACATTTCCTTACAAACTAGGGTTGTGTAATAGCTTGCCAGAATTATGGTGTCTTCTTAAAACAAGTCTTAAAGATAGTTTGATTGTCCAAATCCATTATTTTAAAAAAGCGTTTAAACCTAGGTTGTTTAATAATAGAATGTTGCATAAGGACAAGCCCCCAATATTCTTCGGTGTGTTTGGTATTTGGGGATGCCTTAGAATTTTTCTATTTTCCATTGGGACATTCTTCTGTATTTTTTTTTATGTTGGATGATGTTGTTTGTTACTACTTAGGGATGTCCTTATCATATTGGTTACACTTGGGGTTCCCCTAGTATCACTCTTTTTCACCAATTTTGGCATTTCTTTGACTTGAAGTAAAAAAGATAGAAATATTTTTCATTCTCATTTTTACTAACCTAGACCACTATAAATCACAAGAAAAAATCCCTCTAGAATTTCTTATTGATAAATAAAAGAAACTGTCATCCACAATCTTACAAAAATTGTAAAGGAAAACACACTAAAGTTCGAGGACTAGTTTCAAAATAAAAAAGAATTGATTTTAGTTAATAGCAACTTGGGGTGATTTGTTGTCATTGTGGGAGATCTTGGGAGAGGATTTAGTATTCATTTCATCTTTCGAAAAGTTATAGACATTGTTTTTTTCACAATAGGATATGAGACTTAAAATTTTGAGATGAATGTCATCTTATAGAAAGATTTTCTTTTAGCCTTTGTTTATGGATTCACTATATTTTCCTTTATTGCTAATAACAAGAAATCAATGATTAGTTATTATGGTATACACTGCATGCTTACACCATTTCTAATAATTTATCCAATGTTCTCACATTTTTATTGGTGCATAAAGTATATTTCTAAAACTAAAGTTTGTTGATCTTTATGTGTAAGCCGTTCCCATTCCCCTATTGAGTGGAAAGTGGAGGGTAGTCGTAGAATATAGATTTTCGAAAATTTGATTTCAATAAATTTTGGATCTTTGTGCATCATCGCCATTCCCCTATCCTATGAAAATTGGAGGTAGATCCTTGTGTACTAGTATCCCTATTTTAAAACTTGGGATAATGCATATATCATGGATTGATTCATAACTTTTGATGTAACTTATGTGTGTCAGTTTGACAAATTTAACTTGGCATTGATATATATCACATTAAGTTATTTGATTCTTTCATTTTGATGTGCATCTTGGAAAGGATGTTGAGGTTGGAATGTCCTTATATTCCTTTTTATTTATTTTGCATGATATATATAGAGATCTTTAGGTTTTACTAGTTTGAAGGAAAACATTAGTACTAATAACTCCGTGATACCCAAATTAGATTTGATCAAACATGGGGCATCATTGATGAAATAAACTACGGAATGAGTTGAAGGTATATGACAAAGGTAGGCCTCCATATCTCAATGCTTAAACTAGTTTGTTGTTATTTGTTGGTAAAATATTCCTACAAGTGTTGAAAGAATGGGTGCATGATAATTAAAGTGTATGGTTGGAGAATTAATATTACCAAAAATTTGTTAAAGGGTTCCTTCTCCTTTATATTTGAGGCTACTTCTTTGTTGATTGGATCCTTGATTGTACACTCTAGTTTTGTAGGAATGGTTTGTGGTATGTGTACATTGGGAATTTGAATTTTCATTGAATTGTTTGTTTCGTTGGAATGTTGAATAATGTTGTCATTGATTTCAAAGTCCCAGGATGTCCTTCGAAGTGCAAATCAAAGAATGTTTGTCATAGAGATGCTTAATGATCTCAACCTTAGTAAAAGTGCTAATAGGAAATGAAGTGCCATCACGATGTGTCATGATCTTGATGCATAAAGAAGTAATGTTTGAAGTTAGGCCAAACATCAAGGAAAATGCTTGCATGCCACTAGAAGATGCACATAGACCTTAAATTACCGCAAGCATGAAAGAAAATTCCTGTAGCATAAAGAAGACTATGCTTGTAGTTACTTAAAGAAATTTCCACAGCAGGGTTGAAGAAATGCCCAGACTGTTTTGCCGAAAGGCACGCACTGTCAAGTCAATGCCCGCCAATGCATAGAAGAATGCTCGCAGGATGTTAAAAATGCCCACCAAACCTTATAATTCCCACAATCCTTGAGAAATACCTACCATGCTAGTCAAAATACCCTCCAAACTCATGAGAAATGCCCATAGCAACATATAAATGACCATAGAACCTATGGAATGCCCGTCAATATAAAAATATGCACACCCAATCTATATGCATGCATGAAGTTGTGGATTTGAGGAGGGTTTATACAAGTCTATTGATTGGGTGACTAAGTGGACACTATTCCAACACATGGGGATGTATTAAGCATTGATGAAGACCCTATTTGTATATGCAATCTGAAGGTTTTTCATTAGGGAATTTTCAAGGGGTGTGGAGGTGGAGGAAGTTGATTTTTTAGGGATTGTAAAATTCAATTAGCATGAGGTTGACCCTCTCTAGGTAAAGGCAAGATAATTTAGGTCGACTCTTATTCTTATTCTAAAATCAATTGTGATACCATCATGATCCAACCTTTGTGAGTCAAATTGATTCTCAATCCAAGTTGTCTATGTCCTTGATATGTTTTACACTCATCAACCAATTGAACTTGAAAGAATCATATGCATAAAAACGAGGAAAATCTGCAAATGATATTGATACGAGATGATGTATAAATAAAGAGCCTGATTCCCCTCAGGCACATGCTTTTTAGAGGAAAATTTACATCATAGGCTATGAGTTACAATTCAGAGAATCACCCATTTGAATTCGACTTGAATTCTAATTTCCTTTAGGATTTCTCCTATGTCTATCCTTGAACTAGAAATTTGAATTCCTTTCTTTGGAGTTAATTATATGTGATGCACACTGAAAATTAGGGATATACATGTCCTTGAAAATATCTGCATTCCCAGACAACTAGATGCTAAATTGCTGAAGGAAATTGACGAGAGTACCATATGCATTTGGCATCTTATCCATCTCGCAGAGACATTGAATTTCACATTGGTAGAAAACCCCAGGATAAGGAGGTGACCATATTACCATATGCATCTGGCATCTTATCTATCTTACAGAGACAATGAATTTTTTGGGACTTGGAAAGCATTTCCTATGCCTATGAGGTGGCTCGCCCTTCAACGATACTACATGGGCCCTTACCTGCAAATACAATACTTAATATATATAATCTCAAATATATGGACGAGGCGGGCATTCCCATGCTCATATCAATGTCTCAAACTAAAAACTAGATGGAGGCCCAAAGTGGCCTAATCAATACATGAATAACTGTTGTGTACATCATAAATGTCCAAGAAGGACTCAAATATGGAATGCAATCATGGTCCAACCAAGGCTGATCTGAAGAATTGGAATGGGAACAATGGAATTCTCATGGAATGATGAATCACAATAATTGATGCACTGTTGGATATGAAGGGGTCCAACATCTGTAATGACTCAAACAAATGAGAGTCTTAATCTAACTGGTACAATGAACTATATCTAAACTAGATACATAAGGAAGCATGTAATCAGAGGGATTCCAAACACTATCGTCAACGCAACTCGGATATCTCAAGAAAAAATATCATGCGGTTTCCATAAAGGCTCACCAATGGAATAGATTCAAGGGACATCCAAGGTCTTCAACCAAATAATGAAAGCACCATCAACCTATACGAATATTATCGGTGCGATAACATAGATAATGTCAAGCACGTGAGAGACAATCGTTCCAAAGGGCACCGAGGTATCCCTTTGGGTGGTCCATGGGGATCATCAATGAGGGTTATGAGGCTAAGGTATAGGGCACCTTTGGGTCTATCCTCTGGAATGAACGTGCTAATGTTGATAGAAGGAGACCTACAACTGGCAAGGCAATGGTGCTTCGTTGATAGGAGCGTGAGGGATACAACCAAAGAGTGATAGAACTGGACATGGGATTGAGACACTACTGGAGATACGAGGGAAATTGGGTAATAGGGACTCAAAATTCCTTTGTTCAGAGTATGACGACATGGCTGACCTGGAAGCATATGTGAAATTAATGTTAGGGAGGGACACAATTGGGAGACGAGGAACTATGACTGTAATGGGGAATGCTTAGAGGGGGGTACTGATGACATCAAGGTGACTCATCGCATAATACTCGGAAGAAAGGAGACCATGGATGTTGTTGTAAATAAGGGATTATATGTGATATGCAGGGGTGATAAGAAACACCATTTGTAAATGGTTTATTTGATGCATGGGGCACCGAAGATGCTATGGAGTTGAACTTCACAATTGTAGCTTCCCAGATGCATGGGAATCTAGAAAAAGGGGGTGCTTAAAAGCACTATTGAATCATGGTTGGTGAGGTAGAAGGCCACCTCAGAAATATAAAATGATAGGTAAGGAGGTAAGTGTCCAATGAATTGATTAGATGGTTCAATTGGCTAAATGATTGCAACTAGGTTTTTGACGGAGGGTGGAACACTGGTGGTAACCTCCTTGCGGGACGGTGAATGGTAGCACAATAATGTCATTTTTGCAGTATGGATGGAACAGAGGGATCGTTAATGTGCAAATAGATAATCATAACGCCTTTAGTGAACATAAATGCAGAAGTCTGTAGGGTGGGCCAATGAGTGTTTATGGGCGAGTAATATGTGGTTTGGTGTGACTCAAAGACTAAAAGGACTCCCAAACCTATGGAAATTACAACAACATGGGTGTCAAATGACAAAGGGTGTTAAAGGTCACCCATGTAAGGTAGGTTCTAACTGTCGGGTAAGGGTGAATGCAAGGGTGGATGGGCTTGGCCACTTACCCGAACAAAGTGGGGGGTCCTGTAGGCATAAAATGGGATAAATAAGGTTGATGTATATGATATTTTGCAGGGGTGATTATCTATATGCCAATTGAAGTGTTATACCTATAGAGATTGGATGTCGAGTGAAACAAGTGAAGTTCAACGCAACCTAAACTTGTACACATGGAAATGATACCCAAGCATAAAAGGTGCATTTGGAAATCAAACCAAATATACAAGTGACACATGACCTTGAGAAATGGTCGAGATCACGCATGTGAAAAAGTGAGCATGGTTCATTAGGGAAGTTTTGAGGTAAAAAATGGGCCTCAAAACAAAAAATGTAGCATCAAAATTCACATTATAAGAACCAATAGGATTCAAGATGATGATGACAACCATAAGGGTAAAATTTGTAAAAAAAATTGCAGGGAAAAAGAAAAAATTACTTTTTCTTATCGTATTTTTGACATATATCCTTATTGCTTTACCCAAATTTCAAGTTTTTGCACTCATTGGATGCGGAATTTAATTCCGCATCCAACCCATGCCCACACTGCATACTTTTGAGGCACCCACAACACACACAAAAAACAAAAAAATTCAATAAAAAAACATATTTCAATATGTTTTTATTGAAATTTTCATTTTTTCATACCGTGGGTGCCTCAGAAGTATGCAGTGTGGGTATGGGTTTGATGTTAAATTAAATTATGCATCCAACGAGTGCCCAAACTTGAAATTTGGGTAAATCGATAAGGAGATATGTCAAAAATACGATAAGAAAAAGTAGTTTTTTTTTTCCCCTCTAAAATTTAGAACTCTTATTTTATTATTTCCGTTAGGAGGCCCATTTTAGACCTCAAAACACCCCTAATGAAGGTCCTACCCCCATGCTATGGGCATGGGATTTGTGATTATTGATCATGTAAGTGTTGGATTGAGCTATGGTCTCATTGCAATACAAAGATAGATGTGATGGGGAAGGACAAAAATGATTGAACATTCCCCCTATCTTAGAGTTGAGGTAATCTATTATGACCCCCCCCCCCCCCCCCGGCGTAGAGGTGTCAACGCGGCGTGGATGTTCTCTTGGAGAAGTATCGATAGGCAATTGATCAACTGATAGAAGGGGGGTGTACCATGAGGCTATTGGCCATGGTGGCACACTGAATTGGTGATATGATGATGATGGGGGATTCCCCCTACGGGATGGATGCCCCCAGTATCATTGGCGAGGATGAGTAGGAAGGTGTGGAGGCCTTCCTCCATGCTATGGACATGTGATTTCCCCATTGGTTCAAAAGGTTCTAATATATAGGTCTAAGGGACTTGTGTCTGTTGATGCAATAGTAGTGGTATGGGTTGATGATGAAGGGTCATCAGATGAAAAGATGAAAAAAATGGTGTTGGTCCCACTCGAAGAAGTTACTAGAGCGTGAACCTCTTTGATGACTGTGACTTGGGGCTCTGCAGAGAGTTGGTGCAAGTTAGCGAGTATCGATCGATACTCGAGTAGATCAGGGTAATGGTGTGAGTAATGGCCATGGAGACCACATATTGTATAACGATGGTTGGTGTGCAACGACTTGTTACACATCTTGGTGGTAGAAATATGAATGACCAAGATGTTTTCATCAGTTTCATCATCCAATGTTTGGATATGAGTGTGGAAAATAGGAAACTCTAGACAGTTTTGGGTACCGTGACCCAAAACATCGCACAAAGTGCAAGGCAAGGGTGCTTGATATGAGGTAGTAAGGGGAGGGTTCATGACTTTGTTTGGATTTATTTTTTGACGGTGTCAAATTCATTGATTTTCCCCTAGATTTCTTCTTAGGAGGAGGGGGCATGGCAGTGGTTGTTTCCTTCAGGGATCGAAGAGGAGGATGATTGGTAGTACCAATGGGACACACATGTGTCAAAACATTCTATGGAGTGGGAGGTGGATTGGGCCGGGTAAGATACCAAACAGGGAGGCCTAACATCAAACCAAAGAGATTAAGAGTCGCCATTACTGGTGTGCTCACGATTCCAGAGATACCAAATAGGGAGGCCTAACGTCAAACCAAAGAGATTAAGAGTCGCCATTACTGGTGTGCTCGCGATTCTAGAAAGTGGAAACAAAAAGGGGATTTGCTGAATAGGTGTGGCTTCCCATTGGTTCCCAGGTAGTTTCCTAGGAGAGGGTGTAGGCTGAGGTTTGGGTTGAGCTTGGGATGCAACTTTACTTGAGGAGATAGTGTAGAGCTCTGATATTTCCACTTTTTGGGGTGGGGGAGGTAGAGCCTAAAAATTTCCAATCATGGGTGCATCTTGAAAGATTCTCGGCCCAACACATGTAAAATTTGGGATTGTTTTTAATGCGATGCAAAGGAAATTTAGGGACCTTAGGGATCCCGTTGGTATGTGGCTTTGGAAGGTACAAAGTGTCATAAACAGGAGTGGTTTCTTTTCCCATATCAGTAGTGGATGACTCGACGACTGAACCGTATTGGTTTCGTCACGTCTGAAGGTTTACTTTGGTAGACACCATAAGAAGGTGCTAGACCCCAGAGTCAGACTACAACATATCAGCTTGGTTGTCATAAAACTTGTTCATAAAATTTTCATTATTCGAAAAAACAAATGAATGGAAATTAAATATTTATCTGTATTGGCAGTTCCTTGCTACTCCATAGGTTTCCTTCTCTGCTTTACAAGCCTTGGATCGCCTGTGGGGTGGATGTTTGGAAAACACACATGCTTCTCCACAACATCAAGTAGTTAATGCTCAACCAGTTTACTCTCTGGATTTATCAAGCATTGGTGGTGCCAAACCAGTCCCATACCTGGTTTTCCCTCTCCATTTCCAAGCCAACACATCCATCTAGGTCATTAGCCAATGGAAGGAAACTGCACCACAACCATTTCTAGGTCAAGGCTCTACTACGGAGCCATAGGCATCTCAGGGTTTCTAGTCAGTCTCAATATCCCACTCTTGCTGCTAACCCAATAGAGATTTTATGCCTTCATCAATATCACCACACCTTCACACATCACAACCCTTCACACACACATCAACTCTTCATCCACACAAGGATGGCACTCCTTCTCTTATGCAAACCAGTGGTTTCCTCTAGGAACTCTATAGGTGACTTTCTTGACTGCAGGCTAGTATGACCCCACAATACCCACTCACACTACACAAGGATGATACCCCTTTTCTACCACACAGCTCCTTAGGCCTATCCATCCCTTCTAGTGTTCTTTAGTGTGAGCAAAGAAATCTTACCAATGCCTGTACAATCCTCCTGAGTACCCTTTCTTCACTTTGCCTCTTAACGTGCAACACCAAATTACATCTGTGTAAGCTGATAGCACAAGAAGGATAAGAAAGCTCATCAGTATTGCTACTCTAAAATTGTAACCATATTTCATAACATTCACTATCAAGTATTGAAACACCAGGAATGCGTCCATTCCCTTAGGGTGTAGTCAATATTGACAACCCTAACATAAACCAACACCCGAAAGGTATGCATCCCTTTTTTATGTGAGCCATGTAGGCCCTAGTCACACTCAAGCAGTTTGGAATAATAATGAAATAATAAAACATGATCTGCATATTAAATCTAATAACCAGACATGTATATTCTTAGTTAGTGTCATAGTATACTCATGTGTTTTACAGATGTATCTTTTCTTCATTTGCGAAGAATGGGGGCTCCCTTCTCTGATTCAGCAGTCCTTCGGTTTTCCACCCCAATCTTTTCACGTTCCATAACCCACACATACCTTCCTGGCATGATTTTACTGTGTCACTCACATGGTTTACCAACATGCAGTTCAGCTGAGACATTATGAACATTTACAATGGCATTTCACCCGAAACCCACTTCCAAAGCATGGGATCCTTCCCATGGAGTTTGGCTTCTGTAGGCCATCACACATGGTCTTCCTACAACGTGTCTTTCTGACAAAATCCTAAAACAACCAAACAGTCAACAACATTTTTACAATCAAATTCAAATCTGATTTCCCTAATCAGTCAATGGCATTAATAATTAAATTCAAACATGAATTTACAATTCTGTTTCCTACAGAAATTGATTTGTTTAACCATGAGGCCATCCTCATATTGTTTGGCTCTTGTAAGTGGTATCACTTTGTCCATTATGGTTTTACACTTGCTGCCATAACATGAACATCCACCTACAACACGTCCTCTTGACACAATTCTAGAGAAGCCAAACAACCATTAGTAATTATTAGCCAAATTTCAAACCTGAAATTTACAAATCTATTTCATGCATAAGTTAAATTTCACAACCATGAAAACCTTCTCATGACCCTTGGATTTTGCACATGGTAGATCCCGATCTTTACTATGGGCTTATCCTCATTTCCATACTCAAGACATTTCTACCTGATACCTGAAACTTTCAATCAACCAAACATGTTGTGAGCAGCTATGCATATAATCTTTTCATTGCTACAACAGTCATTGAAGTGATCTCAGAATTATAACACTCAATAATTCAAACACTTTCAGTTGTTAACATTTTAAATGCAATGAAATATATATCTATATATGCATCATTATCATAATAAAATTGCAAGACATGGGCACACTATCCATGCAATTTAAATAAACTTTAAATATTCATTATTTCACATTTCATGCAACTCTGTCCTTCCAGCAGAGCATCTCGGTATCCCTTCAAACATGAATACCTTTATGCAATCATTTTCCTGCATTCGTAGCAGCTCATGAAATGATCTCATAATTACTTCTAATTCATCATTTCATCTATTATCCATTTGCAATGAAACATACATAACAAAACCATGCATTCACACAATGCATCTCAACTTGTGCACCCACACACATACATGTACACCTACAACATTCACATAATATTTTAATGTGCAATCACTCAATGCCTTCTTGCATGGATTCATGAATACCATAATGTCATGTCATGCATTCCACCATGATGTTTTGGAAAGTATGGCTATTGACTCAACACATCACCCAACCATCTCCCCAATCACTTGGTTAGCTATTTGGGTACCTTCCTTCTCCACCCGAACAACACGTCAGGAGTTTACTCACTCCTTGGTTGTTGGAAAGGAGGTTTCATCCCAAATTAACACTAATAGGGGTTCATGGGATACTTGTGTAACACTATAGCACTACCTTTCCAACCACATTATGGCCTTAACCATGAATATGTCATATGGCATGCACTACCACAATAGGACGATAAGTCCTCACTTGCTTTGGTTGTTAAACTAGCACAACCAACATACACAAATGGCATGATATAATTTCATATGAATGCATTGAGGTTTCTAAGCAACTATAGGGTGTAAGGATCCTTACCTTCACTTACCCACACCTCACCATACTTGGTAGGATGACATTCACATTCAGGCACTCAATACCACATGCAAACCAAATCAACATAGTTGAAGGGATATTACCAAATCCTATTTCAACATTCATGCGATTAAGCACAAATAACCATTACCTGAATGGCTGTCATTAACATTGCTTGATGTTACCTGATTAGTTGGCCTCTTACCAAGGCTACACAGTCTTGTTTCCAACCTTTTGATCATGAATCATTACTCTAGCCTTCCCTCTCAAGGTTTGTTGGTCACATGCTGTGACTTCCTTGCATTTTCAGTCATGCTTCTATGGTCTGATTCCTACAACCATTATCAACAACATTAATTTTCATCAACCATAGGCAATACCATTAATGGGCTATTGCATGTGTAATTTCACTACCTTTACCCATATGCAACATCATGCTCATGCATAAACAATTCACATGCACTATGCAATGACTCTTTAATCATGCCCACTAATTCATATGCATTTAATCTACTACTCTCTTACATTTCCAGCATCCCTATGCCATAATTTTCAGTATATAAAACTCATGAAATATAAATACAATAGCAAGAGAGGAGTTAAGGAATTCTCCCTTTCAAATCATAGCATGGAATTTCCTCTTCCACGTCACAGTTGATCCTTTTCTTGGCTTCCCTACCACGCACACAAGGCTTCATTAGCTGTGATTTCTCACCAAGTAGCAATTCAATACATATACATATATAAAACATTCCTACTTGCTATTTTCCAAGTATACAATTCACATGCTACAAACATGAATAACTTAAGGTGAGAAATTTCCCTTTTTTTTATCAACATTGCACTTGCCCACAAGGATGATTTACCCATCATCTTTACAAGTTGCTTGTCCCTTATCTGATAACCCATCCCATTACTTGCTCATCATTCCTTTATGGAATACAATATCCATCTGTGATAATCAAGAGTTCTGATTGCTCTTCCATAATGCATATTACAGCCAATTACTCTTACTAAGGCTTCCACAAACCCTCTATGCAACTCCTACTTCACATTCCAAGCATAGAGAATGCATTTCATATATTCAACGACTGTCTCCGGGGGTCAAGGGCATCACCTTCTTTTTTTTTTGTAAATCTTTCAATTTCACGCAATCTGGCGCATAAGTTCCATGAAGATTTTAAATTTCTGGCACCTGTAAATCTCATTGGAAAAATGCTGAAATTCTCTGTTTCGGCGAACTTATCGTTTTTCCTCCAACCTGTTTCGGAGCAACTCGTGATCTTACACCGACCACCGATCCGTTTTGGCGCAAAACTCACAATTTTTCACCGATCGTCGATCCGTCTCTGCGAAAAACTCACAATTTTTTGCCGATCCGTTTCGGCGCAAAACTCACAATTTTTTGCCTATCGTCTATCCGTTTTGGTGCAAAACTCACAATTTTTCATCGATCGCCGATCTGTTTCGGCGCAAAACTCGCAATTTTTCACTGATCGCTAATCCGTTTCGGCGCAAAACTTGCAATTTTTCGCCGATCGCCGATCCGTTTCGGCGCAAAACTCACAATTTTTCGCCGATCGCCGATCCGTTTCGGCGCATAACTCGCAATTTTTCATCAATCCGTTTTGACGAAACTCATGATTCAGCGCCAACCCGTTTCAGAGCAAAAATCACAATTCGGCGCCGACACAAACTTAGCAAAAAACTCATAAAACACTTAGAAAAATTTTCAAATTTGGAAAAATCTTTGAATTTTTCTTAATGATCACTGCTGAGCAGGAAGCATACTTACCTCTGCAAGTTGCTTGATTTGGCCCATTAGGCCAAATGTTGTAACCTCGCTCTGATACCACTCTGTCATGACCCCTCCCATGGATCCAACATAAGGAAGGGAACATGACCTACAGATATGGGGCTCTTACAAAAAACTCAGCCCATTCCATTAGATTCATATGAATAAAATAAATGTGTGTAGATGCAAATCAAAGTAAACATGCATAGCGGACTTAAATTTTCCACACACATTTCTCATGTATACAGCATATCAATAAAAATCATCAAATTAAAACATTGAAGAAGTAAATACACATAAAGAATATACTCATCTTGATGTAATATTGCCCCCAAGCAACTAGCTATGTTGCTGCAACGTTCCACCCAACCATAGGTCTCTGCCCAGCCTGTATTCTTTCATCACTCAGAGACCACCATCGAGCTGGGCATGATTTCTACAAGGAAACAGGGACTCTCAAGCTCAGCACATCACAGGAAAATGTCACATCTAAGCCAAGCCAGTCTACGACTGGGTTTATCAGGCTAAATCAAAATCCTCTTCATTTCTGGATGCTTGCACTCAAGCTCAAGCCAAAACAATGGATACCCATTCACCCATACCCCAACATACTCTATCAACACACATCAAACACAAACATTGGGTATGGATACACATTTTCAACAAGGGATTTACAAAAAAGGGTCCATGGGTTTTCCCCAAATCGTGGCTCACCCAAAACGAACTATGGAAAGGGGAATTCGACCACAGGAAGCAAAACCGATTTCTCCCACAGGTTAAGAGCATTCCAAATGGCCAAAACGACCTCAATGAAACCCCAAATCGAGCTCCCATCCTCCCATCAGCTCTGCAGCATAAAAACGCCCTCTTCCCAGCTACAAAGCAAGGGAAAACCAGGAAAAACGTAGAGGAAAAATGCCCAAGAAGCTCAAACTGTGTGAGGGAGAAATTTCGTGGCTTGGGGAGCAATTTCGTGGCTGTCTTCTTGGGCATGGGTGAATAATGGCTTGGGGAGCAATTTTGTGGCTCTCTTCTTGCCCAAGGAGTCAAACATGAATTTCCATGAAGGGTGGCTTGCCCATACCCGAATTTGGACAACCATACCTCTCCATTCCCCAAGGCATTAACTACTTCAACCAACTCTTGGAATAAATGAATGATTGGGCACAAAAGTCAACATGGGTAGTTGAGGGTTTATGGGTTCTCTCATTGACATTTGGATTGAATTGATTGGCTCAAAAGGTTTGAATATCCCCCCCCCAATTCCTTGTAAAGATCATACCCCCATACTCTTGTTGCATTGCGTTGCATAGCTAGTTGTGGGTATTTTATTAAAATGCATATTTACATGATATTTGCAATTCTATTGTGCCCGGCTAGCACGTAAACCTTATGCATCACTAAATCGATGGCGGGGCCTTGGCCTTGAGCTCCTCACCACGATCTTATAACAATATTACATCATTTACATTTTAATGCAATGGGGTCAAAATCGGGATATTACAAAGGACTCTCTGAAACAGTAAATATGCAGTAAAAACTAATCTTTAACAGAACTAAAGAAGCAACAAATACTCAAAAATCAGGATTTTTGAGTCATTCCAATAAATGAAAAATATTAACATAAATACCACTACAACAAGTAAACGATCGGAAGCAAAAATTAAAAAACTGTTGCTTACACTTTTTTTTTTTTTAAAATTAAAAAGGGGGGGGGGCTTAGATGGATTTTTGTAACTTTTTAAGAAGAATTTACATAAAGAAATTATATATATATATATATGAATTCTTCTTGAAAAAATACATGGTTTGCAAAACAAAAATCACTCAAATCTGAGTCTGAGAAGCAAATAATATCTTAGTTTAAAAATCTGCAATTTTCAGCAATTTTTTGCACGGACGGAAATATTGCGTAGAGGATATCTTGAAAAAACAAAGGCTTAGCTTGACCAACAGGGGTAGATTCAGGTTGGTTTTAAGACTCTAATCGCTCAGGAAATTGCAAACAGACAGATAACAAGTCAAACAAAGAGTACTAAACTCAAACAATGGCCGAAAAGATTGGACAAGCACAATTGAACAACGATAGAGATCGTCCCTAGTATGGTCACCAAAACTGTTATTGGTTTTTGCAAACCAGTACGTTCCAAAAGGCACCTATTAAGGCTTATGGAAACCTTATTAGTTCAAAATGGAAAAATTAACAACTAACAAACAAAAATTAAAAACTATGCTAAACATGTGGATAAACAATATTAAGAACAATAAAATGAAACTAAGCTAACATTAGGCACATTCTTTAACACATACATGAGATGAATCAAATAATGGTTTTTCTTTTCATTAAAGAATGAGTTGTACATAAACCAAAATTTATCTCAAAGTAGTAGTGACAGGGGTCCCTGCAAATTTTTGAAGAAGGATGCTCCTGGTCTCCTAGTAGCCCGACTTTCTCACGCCAGTCGTCAAAAGATGCAAATATTTGGTAAGGCGAGAATTGAACACAAAGGGAGTTATGGTCTCCAGAATATTTTCATAGAGTAACAACTTGAGAAATGTATGGAGAATTGGTTTTGGAACTAATGTATGAAGGACCTTGATGGTTTATTTATAGGCATGCCAGATAGTTCTAGGATAAGGATAAGGCTTTGATTTTTTATTTTTTATTTTTGGCTTTTGATTTTTGCTTTTTGGCTTTTGCCTTTGATTTTGTGCCTTTCACTTTTTTTATCCTTTTTCCAAATTGGGCTATCATAAGTGTCATGCCGAGTTTCTTCTTTTTGTCGAGTGATAAAAAGGAGAAACATCCAAAAAACAAGTCAGGGCATAAGTGCTTGTTTTTGAGAGAATTGAGCAAACTAATTTTGTAAAATGGCCCCTTTTATGTGCGAATTTGATTTTTTGGTTTTACCAAGGTCAAAATAGTGGAAATGGAATGTGGTAATAATGTATAGGTGTGATGGGGCTAATAACAAGGTAGGCAGAAAAAATTTAGGTGTTAACATACACTCAATAGACGGGCTGGTGTGCATTCCTAACAATCCATGTGCATTTTGTTAACTCCTATGTCCATTTTCTAAGACTTGGTGGGCATTTTATAGATTTAACTTTCACAAATTATTTTATCGTGTTTCTTTCAAGTATGTTACATTAAATAGATTTGGTATGTGGAATTGAGAGTGATGTGAGTTGGGGGGGAGGGGTCAAACGAGCTTCCACCTTCACGTGGTTGGCCCTGTTCAGTAGAAAATAAATTATTCTCGAAACAGAGAGAAGCTCATACAGGTATCTCCCTTTGGTTTGTTTAGAGTATGATACATGTTTATTTGCATATTTATTTATCATTTAGTTATATATATATATATAAACTTATTATTCCATATTGATTTTTGCAGGTATTCACGTGCAAGATAAATGCAACTAATGACTATCAATAAATCCAATGACTTTGGTGAGTAAGAGATATTTTTATTTTATTTATGGTTATGAATTTTAGATGGATTTTTTTTACTGATTTATGTTGTATTTAGCTAATTGTGTAGTATATGACCTAATACTATTTGTTTTCTTTTACTGTAGGTATGATGCCTAAACACCTGAAATTACTCCACCTTGCATGGTTGTGGTTGTGGGTCAGGTAAGTTGAAATTGCATTATTAATCCCTATTTTCTTAGAGAAAAGATCAAATTGGCATTTGATGAGGCCCTTGTGACTTCCCATGGATTTAGTTTGGATTCTCACCATAAAAGAATAGTTTGTGCTTCTATTGCTGAGCTAATCAAGCTTTGGATTCTCCCTCCTCCTCCTATGATGCAGCTAACCATAGACCTATTTATTGCAATTCACCAATCCTTTGTAGTGAATTGTAACATAGGTTGAAGGTCTTCAGTACATTACCTATCAAGACCTTGATCATAATTTGTTGTTTGAGCTTAGAATCCTAAAGAGGGAAGTAAAGCTTGATGCTCTTGTAGGGAAACTTTAGGGTGGATTATTGGTTCGATTTATAATGTACAATTTTTGGATTCACAAATCTTAGAATGTGCAAACGCCATACCTCATACAAAACCAAAGTTGTGGAATAAAAAAGGTGAACTTGTTAGATGAAATCCAATAGAATTATCAGGTTAGAGGAGGAGTTCATATCAATTGGCTTGATGCATGCATACAATCGATAAATATCTAGGTATGCAAAAAACCTACCCATTGGAACAATTCCTTTTCATCTAATGTCCATCATCCACTTTGATAAAGATCTAGGTATGCACAAAACCTACCCAATGGAACAACTCCCTTTCATTCTTTCTTTAATTAAATAGTGTAATAGTTCAAAAAGTTGATGTCTCTTTTTGGAGTTGAGACATGGTCCATTAAAAATTCCTTTGCGATCTTTGGTGTTGTTCCAAGTTACTAGATTTTCTAACTTAGAAATAATTTTCTTTGTAGAGTAACTTCTGCTGACAAGTTCTGTTTGTTCATAATTAAGAAATGATTTGTTGTGATCTTGTCTCTATCTAGTAACTTTTGCTGGTTAGTTTTCATAACCAACAATTCTAACAGGCTCATAATGCATGCCGGTATAAACTTCACTTTTGTTGGTCAGTTTTCATAACCAACACTTCTAAAAAGATCATAATGCATGTTGGTAACTTTAGTTTGTTTGTTTGCATTATAAACATATTTATTTCCAAGCCTATCTTTGCAATTGAAGGTTTCAAGTGCCATGTAGATACTCCAATCACGAATATAGAAATATATCGAACACAAAAGAGACATAATTATATATGTTCCTGCACAAGTGTTCCCCTTGGGTATTCACCAGTCTATTTTATTTTGTGTCCATCACTATGGGAGAGCATGCCCACATAATCATGTCTTATTTGTATATATGCACAATGCACTATTGTCAAACATGCATGTTATAGTTGCACTCCTTATTCAAGGGTGAAAAGTTGAACATGGCTTGAAATAGTCTAGCTTCCATATGTCATTTATCCATCGAGAGCACTCCCTAAGACAAGCTTCAAACTTCCTCTCAACATAGTACAAGGTCACACAAGGTGGGGTTCTCCTCAAATAATGCTAACAAATTCCTTACAAAGTGAATCTCATTCAAACATGTGCAAACAAGGGGTAATGGTGGTTATAACCATCCCTCAAAATTGGGATGACCAATTTTTTTATGTTTGCTAACCAAGGAATGTCCAGGCCTCCAAAATTGTTGCTACAAAGAGACACATGACGCCACTATATACTATTGTACGGATACATAAAACATTAAGTGCTTGGTTGATATATTTATTGCTTCTGTAGGTTTTGAAGGAGGGCTATTACTGTTGGTCAAAATCACCTCAAACTTTTCCTCAATAAGGCCCTAAAACAATCCTTCAAGATGTATCAAAATACAGATAAAAAAACACCATACCATGTGGATACCTTGTATCTTACATGCTTCAATTAATATCTAGGGTGCAGGTATAGTTATTAGTCTCATGCATAGTTAAAGGTCAGAGAAAATGTCCTTTTCTAGTGCACCTCAAAGTTCCAATCTCCCCGCTCCAACAACACACTAGGGTATAACTCCCAATTAATACTCATTTACCAGTGCTAGATTAGGGCCAACCTGATAAAATATTTGTTTATTTGCATTTTTTGCTAGTGCCGACCCAAGAATTTCTCCTTATAGCGTATGCCACATTATGCTAACAAGTTTTATGTTTTCGTTGGGATTCAAACCAAACCCAACTTCATCAATGAAGCCAATGAAAATGCTGAAAACATGTGGAAAAGGTAAATATGCCAAATTCTCTCAAAGGAGGTATGAGAAGTATGGTTGTTTTAGATCTAAGACAATCCAAATCTGTTGCAAAACTAGTAGTTTTATGTCAATATTTCCAATACCTACAATCAAGTAGCAAGGAGGATTTGTTGTTGTTTGTTAAGTGTTGTAGACCATATTCTCCTTTTTTGATTGTATGCTAGAAGGGTCTTGTCTCATCGTGCTAAATAAAACTTACATTTTTGTTGCTTGCTTGATTATCAGCCTTTCCTCTTTTTATTTTCCATCCGCTGAATGATGTAACAAAACTTCACAAATGTGCTCTACGCATTTGGTGGTAATAGACCCCGTGATCGAGTCACTCTCAAGGAAATGAAAGCTGATTGTGTTGGAATACATAGGTATACTGAGATGGGGGGGGTGAATCAATATACTACATACTATAATCACTTTTTACTTCAATACTTTAACTTGCACAACGTTAAGCAATCTTCAACAACAATAGAAATCCAAATTGTTAGAAAACAATGAATAACTTTATTTATAATAATTTTTGTAGGAACCAACCTACAGACAACATTAATCCTCATGATGAGCACCAACTCAAGTAAACAAATGTTGTAGAATCCAACCTACAGGAACATCAATTCCTGAACTAAGCACCAACTTAGTGAAACAAAAATTGTAGGCACCTACCTACAAAGAACACTAATGCATCAAATTTTAACAATGTTCAAATATGTTTTTGAAATCTGTCTTCAAGAAAGCATTTTAGATACTCTTTTAAGAGATCTTTAACAATAAATTCAGTCGTTCAAAAATGCCCTTAACAATCCTTTCCAGTAAGATGGTCCAAGACCCTTTCTTCGTCTGCTTTTAGGATTCTATTTCAATTGTACCTGTGCTTTAAAATCATACATGAGTCTACCTTAATTAGTGGTCCAAAACAGATCTCTTCAGTTGCTTAAAATCCATAGTCCAACCCTAATTTTCTGCCTATCTTTTCTATTCCAGACCTATACACCAATACAAATGAGTAAACCGGGTCTCAAATTGTATTTTTATTTCATATGATCAACGAGTTGTTGATCCCTTGAGTTGATCTACAAATGAGAGAACCATATTCTATATTTATAGTCATTTTTCATTTGAATTATGCCAGGGCCTACCTATAGGTATCAATTCCCCCTTTTTATGATAATAGGGCCGACCTTGCCTCTTTTATGTGCCCCTTCAAAAACTCTTCAAAAATGACATTTAGGCTTTTAGGATAAGTGAAGGAGAGCCAAATTTATCCTTATGGTAGTTCATCATGATTGGCGAGCATATTTCTAGTGTTGCGGGCATATACTATGAGTCCGGTGGGCATTTTATAGGGTTTGTACGCATTTTAGCACTACATCATGATTAGTGGGAATATTTATAAATTCTGTGGGCATTTTAATTAGTCTGACGGGCATTTATCATAGCCTGCGGGCATTTCCCTTGGTCTGCGATAATTTTCACTAGTTTGGCGGGCATTTCTCACATTCTGTAGGCATTTACCCTGGCCTATGGGATTTTTCAGTGAATTGGTGTGCATTTGCTTGTGTGGGAAAGTTTGGTTGGAATTTTATTTGCCTTGGTGGGCATAATTCATTATGCTGACGGGCATTTCATGGTTGGTGGGCATTTTATCCACTTGACTAGTAATTCTTGTAGGTGCACTCTAATTCCTACAGGTGCACTTTTCTTGTTGTCTGCCACATCATATGCCATATTATCTCTGCCATATTGACATTCATCTCTGCTGCCATCAATGACAAATATTGACTAACAGATTGGCATGCTTTCCTGGACAACAAGGTGGGTTTAAGGTGAGGTTAATATGTTGGCTTTCATTTTTGACAAGAATTAAAAAGATTTATAAGCACATATGAGCATAATTATTTCATCATTAAATAAAATCATGTGACTTAGACATAGGGTAATGTAACCAAATGTGACATATTAGCCAAACATAAGGGTGCATATTCAATGATTTTCTCCTCCCCGTGTGAGCAAGGCACTTGTAGTTCCCTACAACAACTTAAATGAAAGTGATTGCATTTAAGGGTTCATCTTCATGGAAACTTAACCAAACATAGGTGCTTGCGTTGAATCCTTCCATATTACAACAACTAAGGCAAACAAAAGTTCTTGCAATAAATGGTTTTATGCTCCCTATACAAGTAGGCCACTTTAGTGCCATGTTGCAACAACTTAGTGAAATAGTGTACACAAGCATGATAGTTCTAGCACCTTATTGCAAATAATTAGATAAATGACAATGCATGTATTCAATTATTCAATTTGCATATAGTGGGACATTTCATCGATGTGTGTTCGTCGTTTCAGCAGCGTGGGTTGAACGTCGGTAGCATAAATCTAACGTTAATTACTTACATGTTAATTCACATTCATTTGATGGGTATTAGACTTCACGTCATTGACATAAATTCTCTTGCTTGTTATACACTTGTTCTTTGTCTCATGGTGGTATCCCCTCTTTCAACTGATTGCTCCATGTGTCTTTCCTTTTTATTAATAATAAAAATAATAATTGTAGTGAAAAATATCCACTCACATCAAAGGTGAGTATTTTGAGTTTTATAACTCTTTTACAAATAATTGTTTTTTTGAAATTTCAAAAATACTAAATCAAAAAATAAATCAAATTGTCTTGGAGTATTACATTCAAATTCCTATAAATCGAGTAGATTTGTATACTTGCAAGTGGAACACTCGAATTATACCACATGGGTTTTGTTGTGGAAATGTCAGACCAACTTATCCATCTCCTATATCATTGAAAGTGAGTTTGAGGTCAGCACATGAGCCACAACTAGTCACGGGTATAGAGGCAAAGTTAGCGCAGCACTGTTCCTACAATTCAACAATTTTTATGATCCACTAGATTGTGATTAGATCTGCAACAATTTAAGGGAGTAATTTTCCATACTGAAAACAATACTTGCAATAGCACCAGTGTTGTCACACCAATTTAGTTCATACATGACAATAATGATGGGAGACATCATAAATTGAAGGTTATTGCTTGCAAACAGAAATAAATCAAGCAGAATACAACCTACAGATTATATCGGAAAAATATTGTTCTCATGAATGTAAAGGAACGGGATCCAATATTTGGTACACAACCTAGTTACTATTTCACAATATCATGAAAGTTCCAAGAACTTAAATCCTCAAAATCAGTTGAATGGAAAACAAGGGAGGTGTTCACAAATAATTCATGGATTGGAGAATCCTTTTGGTCCTTGTACTTAAATGAAAGGGAGATACTACAAAAATAGTAGATTTGTCGCTGGGTAGTCTAAATTCAAAAAGTCACTAAAATAAAGGAAATTTGGGTGAATGATCATAATGGAAACTACTATTAGCATGAAAGCAACATAAATTCAAAGGTCATTTAGGACAATCACTCCAAGTCCAAGCTACGCTCGGCTATTCCACTTCAAGAGCATACTATACTTTTTTGACACATTCTGAATTTACCAACAGGATAGAAACCAATGTTCATCAAGAGAATTGGTTTCCAAAGCTAATAAGATAATGGAATGAAGCGTCTACATAAATGGATGTTAACCTATGATTTATTAAGCTCCTTAGTGATAGAAAAAATATTAACAATATTTATAATCCTAGTATATTGAGATTTGTATGCTACCACTAGGCGCAGACCTAGAAACTAATATGAAGAGTATATCATAGTATGTAGGCATTATATGCAATCACAAATATCAGATTCCACAACCAATGCAGAAGAGAGGATCGTAATACGATGAAATTTATATGCTACAGCTAAGATCATACCTCACAAAAAATAGAGATTTTAAAGTGATTGGATCACACAAGCTTATGAAACTATTTATTATCATGTTTATTTCACACACAATGACCCATACAACACATTGTGTAAAGAAGGGGAAGCTTAAAACAAGAATTGGTTGGTATGAAGACATGAGGTTACCTTGGGACCTTGAGGACCCAAAGAGGTGTCTTGGTTGTATTAAAATTAACACATACCCTGGGGGTATTATTCCAAGAACCACCACTTATAGCTAGTGTTCGATATGTCCAAGAAACAAGCTGGATCAAAGAAACGATTCAGTTGGGATATTGATATGCATGTTATGTTGATGAGTTCCTCGTAGCTCTGATACTGAGGCGCCAAGGAACTGTTGATCACATTATTTCTAATACAATGGGGTTTATGAATGAGATTGACCCAGATTTATACTCCTCATCACCACCGTTGGCACATCATATTGTGAACATTTATCTAAAATTGTGTTGTATATTTTCAAAGACAGTTTGTCACTATCCCATTATGTAGTTGGTAGTTCCTATAGAAGGTGTTTCTTAGCTTGAGAGACCTTGGTTAATTCGGGGTAAAATTTATTGATTCTTGAAAATATTCTTTCAATTTCAATCATAGGAAGAAGATGATTGGATCTCAAGGCATATTCTACAAGGGTCATGAGGAAATAAATTGTTGGAAGTTAAATGGCTACAACGGTAACTACTGAGGGTGTAAATGGTGAATACCTTGTCCTATTTATCTTTTTTTGTTCATCCCAGCTCGTTCATGCATGGTATTTCGACAAGTGAAGTAAGCGACACCCTGCTTAACACATCACTTAAGCGATGTCACATTGGATTTTTTCAAAAAAAAAACCGCCCATATGACATCTTTCCAACTTTAAAAAGTTATTTTTACCTTTAAACGTCAGTCCAAATGTCGAATTTGAACCCCAAATGTAGTAGTGTTAGTACAAGGGTAACTGCTAATACTAAGATATGAAAACATTTTATTTTAGTGAAATGGATTTATTTTTGCTCATCAAATGAAAAACATTATTTATTTTAGCATGTCAATACAGAAGGGTTAAACCATTAATAGCCCTTCCAATTGAAATATGACCTTTCCCTTCAAATTTGATCCTTGATCCCGGGCTTGATGAAGTGGACTATGTTGATAATAACCTTACTGGTTTGAAAGTGATTTTCCACTCTCATGATGAGTTGGTGGAATTATTAAAGGCTGCACACACATTAAAGGAAGAAACGTCCCATCCTATATGTTTTTTGGGTCATAAAGAACTCAAGGCAAACAAAAGATGTAGGTAGGAAGAGGGGTATACCCTAGTTTATGGGTGAATTAAAGTGGCATAATTTAGAAGAGTTTAATAAGTGATATATGTTGTTTCATTGCATTATTGGCGAAATCACTCAAAACTTGTGTTTTACTCTAACTCGGACAATTTTGTGTTGGTTGTTGAATTCATATTTGCTTAGTACACCTTTCTCCTCCAAGTGTTAGGATTTATTCAAAATCTCATATTTGAACAAAAATTAAACCATGCTTCAGAAACAATTTTCCAAGCAACATATATGCACTCAGTCACCTTACATTCCAACTCGAAATGAAAGAATTGACATTCTAAAAATATTTTATGTGAATTGATGCCTTGTAGTTCCTTATGTTTGGTCGATCACCAACATGCCTACTTTGAAAAAACTTTAATAGTGAAATAAGTTCATCGTTCCATGGAACTATTTGGACAAGTATCCATATCCATATACATTCAATGGAAACACATAAATGGGAAATGAATACATAGAAACAAAGAAGCTTCCAAAATGTATTAGATCTATTGTACGGAATGTTTACAATTATGTCATTAAGGAACACTTTTTCTTCAAGTCATGCTCTGACATGAATAATCACTTCAAGATTACATGTACCAGATTACTTAGACAAATGTACCAGATTACTTAAACAAATGTTTGATGTTTCCTCTACCCTATTGACAATAATATTCTTCAAAAGGTGGAGGGTGTGATATGGACACTGGTAATAAAACCTAGACTTCTCATAACCTCCTCCAACAAAATTGCAGCATTAGAGGAGAAAACTACACAATACTTCTATTGTAGTGACAAAAGACTAGGAGCTCTTGGAGAATACTCAGCATGTCACTTTGAGGTTGCTGACAGCGGAACTAGATTGGCAAGAGTTACCTAGAAATAACAACGTAATTAAATACAATAACATAGTAACTTCATTACAAAAGCAATGTAGATTCTATGATGTGATAACTTAAAACAATATACTTAAATGTGAAAAACTAGATAGATATTATAGAGTATAAATAAGAAGAGTTGACACCTATGTTTCCTTAATCCTTATGCCTTTTTCCTTATAGTGCACGTGTGTGGCCTCTTTGTTTGGGCAACAGACTGTGAATAAAATTATGGATGATGATATTTATATTTCCCATCTTTTTCTTTATATGGGGTGAGGAAAGTTCTTTTGTGATCCTGGCTACATGAATTTGTACATGTATTAATTTTTTCCAACATAGAATATTCTCCAATATCGTCCTCATTTACCACATTTTTTATCTCTCTGGGAGTTTCCATGGTTATGTCCTCTCCATCTCCACAATCTTGTCCAATAAACAAAGTTGTTTTTTTGCCATCAAGGTTAGTTTCTCTTGGATCTTTGCCACATTTAGACAAACATGGATGCAAGTGCAGTGAAAAATCAAATGGATCATATATTCCCATAGGAGTATTATAAAATATTGGTGGGCCTAAAGGAACACTCTCTAATGTCATATCAAATTTTGTCCCATTGGAAAATTGAATATAGTCAACACTATCAAATATCTCATTTTCTTCACACGCAGTATTGGGTGTCCTATCATACAATGGCTTTGAAATTTGCCTAGAACATTGAATACAATGGATTTGAACTTTTCCTTTTGGTGGTGCCTCATCAAATATTTTAGGTAGCATAGTCCAGTTCTCATCCTTCATGATTTTGTCTCGAATATTCTTTTTCAATGCAGATTTCATTTGCTTTGATTGAGCATCATATTCAAAAACACGTCTTCTCACACACTCCAAAGCAATTGCACTCAAATCTTCTATAGAATTCACCCCTATAACATGAAAACAAAATGGGTCCAGTAGTAAAGCATATTACAATGAAATATATTCAAAAGTAAATGTCAATATGAATCATCCTACCACTCTTTTAACCTCTTTCCGAAGTGAAGTAGTTTTAGGAGCCTTCCTATTCTTCTTAAAACGAAATTCGTTGTCATAATTCTTCATGTTATGATCTCTTTCCAATTTGGATGCAAATTTGGGCTTGTACTTACAGACCCATGGTGCACTTACTTGCAAGGATATGGGTCCCCAAGAATGAACTTTTTTTCTATGTTTATTAAATGTACAACACTTACTATGTTGTAGACCATTGCATTGACTAGCCAGACAATAAAAGTAGTTGTGCCCATTGTTCTCCTTGAGTACTTTATAAGTTGAATCCTCCTGGAATAGTTACCCTATAATATATATTAGCACCATATATGTTTAGTTCATGTAACATGTTTCATCACTAATAAGACTAGATTGTCTATATAGTAAGTTGAAAATCAAAACTTCACTTGTTTATAGAAAATAAGAAATTTTACTACGGCCATGCTATTCAAACGTGTGACTTCTATCCAATGTCTCTTGAAGAACAAAACCCTACAAAAATAATCATGTATTTATCTTACTAAATATCAAGCAAGATAATCAAGTTCTATATTCAAAATGCACAATATGCCATGTCACAACCATTTGAAAAAAAATCTTCAAATCCAAAAGTAAAAGTTAAAGCAATGGCCTCTTTTCTTATTTATGTAGGGTTGGTTTTATACCCCAACAATTTCAGGAAATAATACCATCTACATTTCTTTCACCATGAAATTTTCCCTTGGAAATATGACCTCGAGAACTTTGGCCCAAATGAACTATGAACTCAAGAACTTTGACCTTAGGAACTATGACCTAGGAAACTTTGACTGAAAACAACAATGAATACGGGAACTATGGCCTCTGACCCACACGGAATTTTCCCTCAAGAACTATGACCTTGGGAAATTTAACCCACGAGAACTTTTCCCTCGAGAACTATGACCTTGGCCTAAGGAACTATGACCTCCAGAACTTTGACCTCCAGAACATTGACCCATGGGAACTATGTCTTATGGCACATTGACCCATAGGAACTATGACGTCAGGAACGTTGACCTTAGTAACTATGAACTTGGAAACATTGACCCACAACAACTATGACAATGGGAACTAATAATTATGACCTCAATAGGAACTATGACATCGGGAACTTTGACTTCGGGAACTATGACCTCAAAAAATTTAACCGATGGGAACTATTATGGACAAGAACTATGACGTCAAGAGATTTGACCCATGGGAACTTTTCCCTCAATAAATATGGCATCAGGAACTATGACCTCATGAAATTTGACCTCAGGAACTTTGACCCATAGGGACTATGAGCTCAGGAACTTTAACCTTAGGGATTAGTAAACTTAGAACCACAACAACTATGATAATGGGAATTATTACCTTTGACCGATGGGAAATTTTCCCTTGAGAACTATGACCTTAGGAACTATGGCCTCAGGAACTATGACCTCAAGAACTATGACCTCAAGGAATTTGACCGACAATAACTCTGACCTCATGAACTATGACCTCAAAATTTGATGGACGTGAACTATGATGGACATGAACAATGACCATGAGAACTATGGTCCATAGGAACTACTCAAGAACTATGACTTAGGAACTATGACCTTGAGAATTATGACCTCAGGAACTTTGACCTCAGGAACTATGACATTGGGAACTTTGACACTAGGGACTATGACCTAGGAAACTTTGACCCATGATAACTATGACAACAAGAACTATGACCTATGATCTGTAGGAACTTTTCCATCAATAACTATGGCCTCAACAACTATTACCTCAAGAATTATGACCTCGAGAACTATGACCTCAAGGAATTTGAACCACAAGAACTAGGACATCAAGAACTTTAACATTGTGAACTATGAATTTAGAAACTTTTCCCTCAAGATCTATGACCTTGAGAACTATGGCCTCAAGAACTGTGACCTCCATAACTATGACCATAGGAAATTTCACCTCATGAATTATGACCTTGGGAACTTCTACTCATATGAACTATGACCTCAAGAACATTGACCCTAGGAACTATGAAATCAAAAACTTTTAACCACAACAACAATGAAAATGGGAACTATGACCTTGGAAGGTGGGGACTACTTATATTGTTTCTTATTTAGGGAAACTTAGAAGTATTAGAAGTTTACACTCTTGTTGTTTCTATTGGATATTGGTTTGCTATCTTTCTAATAGCCCTAAAATCATCCTTTGGCATTGACTTTCCAACTTAAGCAAATTAAATTTAAAAGGTAGAAACATAAAGGAGGCAAATACCCCAGAAGGGTCGTAAAAAATAGAATAGTATTAGGTAATGGGATAAAAAATGGTTATCTAATGTGTCCTCACTAAATTTAAAGCAATGTGCACTGGGAATTCTACTTTCTACTTTTCCCACTCAATTCGGTATAACAGACCAAGGAACGATATTTTTGGGGGGGCCTTTTCTATATGGAATATAGTACAAATTTCTGATAATCCACTCATTCTCTATGAAATATGTCACAACACTAGTAGTTCATCAATGTGCTTTGATAAGGGCCCACAATCATCAAATTTGTGTGTTGTCTTGAATATTTACAAACATGATCGATAATGTATTGACGAGATTTCAAAACTTAGATTTAGAATATCTTAACATTTTAGTGCGAAACTAATATTAGTAGTGATGCATAACCTTGTTATCAATCTTTGAAGGATGCCCTAATAAAATATGTCCAAGTTAATATTTTCGAGTTCGACCGAAGGGTAATCAGCGTGTTTGAAAAACCTAACAATGTATAGTTTCTTAAAATTGTCGATACCGTTATCGGTGCATCATGAAAATTGTATAGGACCATTTTTAAAAGTTCGGCTGATAACGTATCGATATCGTTGTGAAACTTGTAGTGCAATCTTTCAAGGATGCATCACTCTTTCAAAAGGTTGTCGAATTTTTTATCAACAAGATTTCAAAACATTGAAACAAATATTCTACCAAGTTGTCGACAATGTTATTGATACCTTTTAACAACTCCAAAAAGCATCTTTACAAGGAACGTCGATGAAGGTTTTTATTGAAGTGTGATGAGACCTTTCTAGGAAAATGTCGATAGTGCTATCAACCCTTTTTGAAAGGATTTTTTCCTTTGCATAATTTTGAGAAAGAAGATGTTCTAGAATTTTGCATCATATTCTGGTTTGTTTTGAAATTTATATGACCATCAACAAGTTTGCTATAAAACTTATAAATTCTGGAAACTTTGACACATCTATTTGAATTTTAATAAAGGGTTCTTTTATAGTTACAATAAATTTTGCAACGTATTTCTACTCTACTCTGTTTTCCTATTATGTAATGGGTTTATCTTTGAAATTTACAAATCCCAAATTTGAATTACTAATACATAGATATTGAGATTGAAACTTTGAGACTCCTTTTAAATCTATGTTCATATCAGATCCCAAAAACAATTTCATTCCATTTTAATACCATAAAGACTTTGACATACTCCAAATCAACTATGATTAAAGACTAGAGATAGATGGTGAGGTTGGCACCTAGCATATCATAAAACCCAAATCATGTTCATTTATATGGAGGAATCTAGAACCATGACAGTGCCCAAATTGATTCCATTTGACATCTAAAAATTTAGAGAGAAAAACTTAACGAACTAGAAATCACAAAGAAAAAATTCACAGAAGAATTTCAAGTAATGGAAATCGAACTTACGTACTCTTAGCACCCCCAAAACGTCATGTGGTGACACATTGGTTCTTCTATCATTCATCTTCTAGTTATATCAATAGTTCCTCAACCAGTTCACGATGAACTCCAAAATAATATACCAGTGCTCCCTCCATGGACTACCAACGATTTCAAAGAAATACAGGTAGGAAGGGCCACCTGCTCAAATATATTGGAAAGGTGAAATCCAATTCTGTGCGCGAGAGAGGGAGGATGGAAATGTATTGAATGCAATATATGCCGCGTCGAAGGTGATGCCGCGCGATGGAATTCCATCGGGAGGGTGGTCTTCGATAGGGTGTGGGGTCCAGGGAGGCGACGGAAGATGTGGATAGCGGCGGAGCGATGGAACGGTTGTCAGAGTATTTTCAAGTTGTTGGAGTATATTCAAGTAAATGGGGCTTCAAAAAAGTCTAGTCGGAAAAGGTCCAAATTGTTGTCCCTTTATCCAAAGCCTATATTAAAAGCAATAGTAAGATTGAGCATTGCAAACCAATAACTCATCAAGGCTCACCCTAATTTAGATTTAATTTAGATTCACAACAATAAATGTAGAGCACAAGTTTTGATGCAATGTAAGCAAAGAAAAATCAGTTGTATATTGACACTTGTTTTCCATCTCTTCAGAGATCTAACATTTACATAGATGGAACTCTTTTGGCTGTGTGAAGAGACAACCAAGTGAAAGACATTTTTTACAACATACCAATTTCCATCAGGCAAGAAAAAAGAAAAGATTTCAACATAAAATCTAGATAACAATCCTGACATTTTCAACTTGAAATTAGGGACAAATATATAATCTATCAAGCTAAAATCCCCTAACAATGCAATGCTAGCAACCTCTCTAAAGGTCTAGTGGTAACCAACATCAAGCATTTCTAAAAGAAGCCTATTTCATTATCTCACTATTTTCCATACGCCTTGTAAGAGGGAATCTAAAACATTGATGGCCATGATCTTCTAGAATTTAAACATATGCCTTGCAATTATCAAGCTTTGAAGTAGAGAACCAAGTTTCATTATTTTCCATATATACGCCTTGTAAGAGGGAATCTAAGACAACGATGTTCATGATATTCTAGAATTTAAACAAATGCCTTACAATTATAAAGCTTTGAACTAGAGAACCAAGTTTCAAAAATAAAGAATGTGAAGGTTATCCTACCTTTCAGCAATTCCTGAATGTCTACTTTTTTTCTAGCCTCCATCTAATAGTTGCATTGATTTACCTCCACCCTTAATCTGTTGGCACCAGATCCACCCTGGATCCATTTTTTGGTGCATATTGAAATGTCAAAAATAGATCTGAGGACGAATCCAAAACTTTCCATTTTTTGGTGTATAGATCCTTACCAAAACAGTCCAAAGTCACACTTTTAGAAGTATTTGTATGAAAATTAACAAGAGGAAATTTGATTCTCTAGTGCTTCTATCCAAACTCTCCACAAATTCCCAAGATATTCCAATTCCAACATAACTCAGACAAACATAACCCTTGCAGAGGGAATAAATCAAGACCCTTCCGAGAGACCCTTTGAGTGAGCTAAATTGAATATGAACCACATATATAAACATATATATTATGATTGATTGTAGAAAAATTCCAAAAAAATGTTTTTCAAAGCACGAAATGGACTATGAATACTGCACATAAAAGTTGTTACCAAAAATACCATCGTGACAAGTAATAATTTAAGTATAAAATATGATAACACTATGATAACTTACTAATTTACTACATAACCAAGTAACATTGAATCAATTTAGTAAAAACATTCACTAGTTTGGTTAGAGTGCCCATGAAACAATTTCTTTCATCAATTTATCCATATGCATGTTTACACATATGGATCAAAACCCTGATTGTAGCAACAATAGTACTATGCAATTTAGCTCCATCTTCAGTAAATTCAATATGATAGATACCATGTGACTTGTGAGTGAAAAATGACTTCCATATTTTTCAATTTTCAAAACTTCCAAAGCCCGTATAAATGTTTATGAAATATCTTTTAAACAAGTCCAAGCTTTGAAAGAGAAAATTCCATGAAACCTTTTTTAAATATTGTTTCCACCTAATTTGCACATGGAAAATGTGAGAAAGATCTTAACTCACTTGGTGCAACCTTGTGGGAAAGTTTAGGTTGGGTGCAACTGCCACCACAACACTCAACCTCTCTATTTAGACCAACTCCTAAAAAGAACAAAGGGAGGTGGTCCCTAATAAATAGTCAACGAATAAGTAAACTATAGGAGTTAAATGAAGTTATAACCAACTACTTAGGAAATAAAGCATGTAAAACATATTTATTCTAGATATAGAAATAGCACAAGAACTTAGATTTGCAACCTCACAAGCACATGAGATTTCTTGTAAGTAAGATATTCAGAAAGACCAATGCCTAAATAGATCTACGCTTCAAAGTAATTAATGACAAGGAAGATTAGATCTATAGTATCATGAAACTTGCATGGATGAAACTTTGAAATATGAGGATTTCTTCAAAGATGCTAACTGAAGTAAACCCTTTATAGTTACTTTTAGTTGATATGATTGTATATGATGAAATTCCTAAACTAGATTGTTGACGTCCACATAAGGTATGGACAAGAAATAGAAAAAGTCTAATATAGGAATGTAAAGCGATTAGCGATTAATCTAAAAATATAAAAGCAAATAGTAATTAGTCTTAAGCTATATGAAGTAAAAAGAATAAACAAAGAGAGACACCCTTGCCCCATGAGCAAGCCTTAGAACCGTCGATGCCCATCCAGTAAAACTAGGGTTTGGTTGACTCATGGGTCTCAAGATCCAAGGTATGCCTCAGTCGTAGTGAGGGTGTAGAGCTTGGTTCTTTGTATTAGTAAAGATTGAAAATTTTAATTAAGGTAAATTTTAGTTAGTGTTGCTTTACATGATGTCCACTTATGCAGGACTGATAATTACAAGATCTAGATGATTTATGCTATGATAAGCAAATGACAAGTGAAAAATAACTCCAGCGACAAAAGAAAAACTACTATGCGAGGGACCAGTGATTTGAACATTGTTCCCAAGAAATTTACAACTATCCAAAGGACCTTAAGAAATGCTTGTTGGTCCATCCTTAAAGGGGATCTAGTAAATCTTACAAATGTTAGAAAAGAGATAGGAAAAGATAAAATTCCTCGAAAGGTGTGCCAGATGATTGTTAACCCTTGGGGAATGAAGTTTTTTATTTGGGTATGCTTCTTGATCGTCCAAAATCCTTCACAAAATAGTTATAAAATAGCAGCAAGGAACTTGTTCTTGGCTTCCACTAAGATCCCCTTTGGTACCTAAAAAACTGCCACTTACTTGGTCTACAAAAAAGGCACTTATGGAGAATAAAATGAAGTAAATAACAACGAAGTATGTGACATTTAAAGGTTGTTTGTCAGCTATTTAGATGGTAGCCAATGAAATAAGAAGTTTAAACTTGAATGACTCACACGATACAAACTTAAAACTTCCTCTTAGATTGATCTTTGTGATTTTCAAAGGCTAATGGGATATCTATGATATGCAATCTATTTAATATGATATTCTTTTGTATGCAAATAGTTTGAACAAGTAAATAAATGAAAGAGTTTCTTTTAACTTTGAAATATTTAGAAAGAGAAAGAGAAGTGACAACAAGAATGGAAATGGAGTCACCAAGGAGCAACTAAGAGGGCCTTTTCTGAAAGATCACCAAACAAATGAGGTTGCTCTAGGATAGCCTTAATTTTCTCGATGAGGAAGGAACCTACAATCAAATAAACACTTGTAAAGGAGAATGGATCTCCTCTTCTTTCCTCTCCCGGGTGTAATCTACATGCAAGAGGTTAATATAGCATGTTCGAACATGGTAAAGATACTAAAAATAGCCACCTTACCTGTAAACTAACAATGAGATTAAACCAAGAATATGCGTAGACTAAACTCATCCAACTGCGTAATAATACCCTTTCAATGACCTATAAGAGAAAGAAAAGAATTAAAATTGTAAAAGAAACAAGTTACCTTAGAAGCACAAGGCAAGTAATCATCCACACATTAAGAAGTTGCTCCACATGTGACCACCAAAGTCTTTCTTTATTCACCAATATTTCTCTCAAAAAGAGGAGTCACAATAGCCTCAAGGCCTCAAGCATCAACCAACAAAGAAAAGAGAGGGGAGAGATTGCTTAAATAGAAAAATAAGAAGAGGGGAGCGAATATCATGAAGTCGAGTGAACTAGAGTGTCATGTGAAACCTCGTAGAGTTAACTAGAGTGTAATTTGACGGCTCATGAAGTTAACTAGAGTTAAATGGCTCCTCATGAGCCACCTAATAGACAAGGAGGGGACAAAGAGGGATTGATTGAGACCAAATCCAATAAAAAAATGACACCTCACTCAAGGGGAATGAATTAGGGAATACTCACTTTTACCAACCTCCTAAAATCACTCAAATTTGTCTCCAACATGCAAGAATCATGGAATTGTCTCCAAGCGGTGTGCTTGTCTAAATGAGGGGGTCTAAAGTGTTTATGGTTTCTACTAAGGTGTTTTAAACCCCTCTTTAATAACCTATTAGAACATTATGACATATTTGCCCCCCCCAAGGGACCCAAAATGTCATATTTTACAATAAAAACACGGTGACACACTTAACACATGACATCAGACCTAAGGACTTAGACACCAGCTTGAGGCAGATGCAAACTCATATTGCCAAGTTCATTTAAGTGAGAAATCACTCTAGAGAAATAATAATACGAGCGACTCATTCGGGCTAGCCCTTTTACACATATAATAAGATGGCAGGCATTTTTTACAGCCATCTTATTTTGACCATGGGCAAAAGAGATGTATTAGATGAAATACAAAGAGCAAAAGATTACTTGAGATGGATCATGAAACTAGAGGTTCATTGGTTCTTTGATATATGTTGTATGTTGATCATCCTATGAAAATCGGGTGGTAACAACTGGCTCCATATGGGGACATGTTCTTGATCTTTGGAAAGCATGCAAGAACTCCAACATCTTCAACCTGTAATCTGCAGAACTAACCATCTCAACAGGAAAACATGAGAAGCATGTGAAATCATATAAATACCACATATAAAAACATTCCAACTGCATATATGGAAAGATAACTAAGGAAAATAAGAAAATGACAAAGGAAACTAACAATCCTAAGTACTGAAATGAAACTGTTCTAATTTACCTGGATGCTCCCTAGCCATCGGATCTTACCTTTGAAGAGTAGCTTTAGGAACTGCCCTTTTTATCGGCAGATGCAGTCTTTCACTATCTAGTTGGTTGAGATAAAAGGAATTCAGACCAACCATGTCATCGATTTTGTAAGGACCTAACCATAGACTGTCAAAATTTCCATGCTTGCATGGCTTCTCCTTTCTTTTGTCCCACTTAAGTACCAGATCATCCTTTTGAAAAACCCTTGGACGAGAACCTTTTTCGAAGACCCCTTTGACCTTTGCCTGATTTCTGATATTCTGATCTAGTTTTGTCCTTCTGGCCTCATCAAGCTCTATCAACTGATCTATCATTAAAGAAAATTTGAGGTATAAAATGGGCTTCATAAGGAAAATATTTAAAAAATCCATGTCACGCTAAGAATATGCCATGTCACACTAAGTTAGAGGTGTTATCTAGTGAAGGTTAATCTATATTAACTCATTAATGATAATCGACATGTTGGGTTATTGTAGAGTTAAGAGGTGAGAGTTGAAAATATGAATGAAATGTTTAGATTATTGTGCAAATACAATAAATTATATAGTGGTAAAAATTTTAAAATTATATCATAATTTATTTAGAATAATTCATAATTAAATAAATATACTAATATTTTTTGTATATTTAATAATAAATTTAAAATTAACAAAATTATTATGATTAAAATTAAATAATAAATTATAACAATATTAACCATTAAATAGTTAATTTGATATCAATATATTATATATATTAACTTTAATATATGTTGTGTTAATTATATTATATTCTACTATTATGTATCACTTATATTATAAGTTAATTTTTAGTTTTTGTCAAGGATACGGTGGTCCGTTGGTGGGGATAGATGGATTTCATTCCATCCACCCGGGTTCAATTCCGTTGAGACATCTTCTGGCTTGGATGACTAGCTGACGGTTTGCTCGACCTACAATCCACGATATGTGGGGAAGTTTGTTGGGATTTCCTGTGCATGTTTTAGCTTTCCTTGATTCCTTTGGAATAGCAGTAAGGTGGTATTTTCCGCGTGAAAAAAAACTATTATAAGTTAATTTTTAACTAACACATAGAATATATTTTTTAATTAACACAGACCATACAAATGTACCATATAAATATAGTATTAGTATATTACATATTATATTAGTTAGTTATATTATGTGTTAGTTCAAGTTTATATTATATATTAGGTGTTAGTTATTATATGAGATAAGTTAGTTGTTTTTGACCCGGTGATTGGAGGGGATTCATGGCGGATGGGAACTCGAAACCAAGTGGGTGCCATGAATGATACACAGACCTCTGTGTAATGGTTAGGCTTGATGGGTACCCCAGTGGCAGTGTTTATCGGAATGGGGTGTTCGTTTTCTGTTTAGTTGGCCTTTTGGTTTCCTACCAAGATTTTTTGCAGGCTTGGAGTCAGCCATCCGAAGAGGATGGTTATTACCAACCAAGTAAAAACAAGTGGGAATTTCTTAACTAAATCCTACATTAATCTTCGGGTCAGTTTTTGTTTTTAGTTGGTTTCTCTGTGTTGGTTTGGTTTTCGTATCCCGTCATTTTCTGGGTTGACTGTTTGGCGATAGTCTTTTCCGCTGACGTCTTCTTATGGATGGGATGGGGACAACTGGAGGTGAGTCCCCGAATCCCCTGGTTGCAGTTAGGGTTAACCCTAATGTCGTGGTTGTCTTCATGTTGCCACATGCTCGCATTAATTCCTCTGGACATGGTAAGGTGACGCCTGCCGCCATGGGTGGTGACTCTACTGCAAAAACCTCACGGTCTCTCTTTACCCAGTCGACACTAGTTGCATATTTTAAACATGGCGGCCCCTCCAGGCATTGGGTGAGGACAAGGAGGGGTTTAAAGGCAGAGAGAGCCTTGAAGAATATGGTCCATTGCACCCTGGGAAGATATGTGATGATGGAGATGGTGCATAATCTGACCACGAGGGCGCTTGTTGGGAAATTGGAATATCTTTGTTTGAGCCGTGTGGAGGTGGTGGACTGGATTACCAGGTCGTGGAAACCATTGATATATTACGTTCCTAGGGTCATTATGTTGGAGAATGGCTAGATATACTTTCACTTTTTATCGTAGGAATCGCTGCAAACTATTCTGTCTAAGTTTTGGGTTTTAGGCACAGGTTCGCTGGTCCTCCTGCGATGGCATCTTGCCTTCGATCCGAGGAAGGAGAAACTCACTAAGCAAAATATGTGGGTTCTCTTTCTTGACTATCCCCTATTTTGCTATAGTTTCCAGGCCTTCATGGGTATAGCCAACGCCATTGGACGCTTCATCCTCATTGAGGAGAGCACGCTTCTAGCTACCGAGCACATGTGACCTAGGGTTTTGATTGAAGTCGATGTAGTAGAAGGTTTTCCTGAGGAGGTTGAGGTTACTTGGGATCATGGTGTTTTTGTCCAGCAACTGGACTACGGGAGAATACCTTTTCGTTTTTTTAAGTGTCATCGCACTGGACATCTACGCCATGATTGCAAAGGGACTAGTCTAAGTAGTGTTAGGGTTTTGGCAGACTCTCTGGATTTTGATGATCCTGCACATACCATCTCACTTCCAATTCCCTTTGACACTGTTTCTACACAGGAATGTCTGGTTAAGTTCAAGATCTTTCTTCCTTTACTCTTGAAACCTATTTCTTCCGAAGAGCTTAAGAATGCTTTGCTTGATGGGAAGGGTTTTGTGCCCTGTGGAGGTGGGACTCCTACATCTTTTGTCCCTAGAACTTTGTTCCCGCCTAGGAAGGAGGTTGATAGTGTCTCAGATGGGGTTATCAGGGGTTCCTAGGATGCCTCTTCGGGTGAGAGTTCTCGACGAGAGGGATTGGGTATCATTCTTTCTTCCTCACCTGTTAAGGATGCTAGTTGTTTAAACCCTATATCGGTTTCGGTTGCTCTGATAGAGCCACTTCTTGGCTCTTTAGGGGACTCCTCTCCTTCACACAAACTAGGGTTTCACTCTTTGGATACATTCAGTCAGAGTACTCCTAAACCGGATAAGGTCCCTATATCGATTTTTGGAGGCTCTGTATCTATGGTTGACCCAGGGCCATGGGTCACCTTTGGATTTATATGTTTTGCCAATGTTACTAATCGTAAAAAAACAAATCGGAGGAAGATAAAAGGGGCCTGTAGCTTTGGGGATGACCAGGGTAGGTGGATCAACCCTAAACTGACTAGCATTTATGACATTTCCTTGGCTTTGAATCCCTGTCAAACTACTGGGTCACTTAGAGCGAGTGAAGACCCCTCTACTGATCCTTAATGATCATTACAATGTTCAACATCAGAGGGATAGGTAGCCATTCTAAAAAGGCTGCTCTCATAAGTTTATTGGACTCTCTCAAACCTATTGTCGTTCTACTACAGGAAACTATGCATTTAGGCTCGGAGGCATGTGATTTTTTCTTGGGTATTCGGCCGCATTGGAGATGTTGTGGACTCAACTCTGCTGGAATGTCAGGGGGTCTTCTTGCTGCCTGGAATCCCTTGCTGGCTGATTCTATGGCTTTCAAATATTGTGCAGGTATTTGTTAGAAGATCGTTTCCAGGGGATGGAACAAGATGTTTGCATTATGACTCTTTACGGTCCTTATCGTGAGCGTCAACTTTACTGGGATCAAGTTTTTGCTAACCCTGGCCTTAAGAAACAAAATCTTATCAATGGGGGTGACCTGAATTTTACCTTGTCATCTGATGAAATTTGGGGCTCAGGTCGTTTGGAGGATCCACTAGCTTCATATTTCAAGTATCATTTCGATTCTTTGGGCTTAATTGATATCCAATTGTCCCATTTAGTGCCTACTTGGAACAATGGCAGGTTTGGCAGGAATGGTATTGCAAAGCGTCTGGATCATTTTTTAGTTCATGAATCCTTGGTTGGTTTGGGAGGTCGTCTTAAAACGTGGAGTGATCCTACTGGTATTTCAGACCACAAAGCGGTATCTATGCAATTGAATTTCTAGGTAACTACGATGGTCTATCCATTCAAATTCAATAGTTCGTGGCTGGAAGAGGAAGCCTTTTGTGATTTGGTAAAAAACAAGTGGAGTTCTTTCACACAAAATGGTCAACATTCACATTTACTCAATTTGATACATAAGTTATCATCTATGCGAATGGAGGTGATTGACTAGGACCGTAAAATGAAAAATCCCGTGCTAAGGAATTGGGCTCTATTGAGGCTAAGATTAAAGAGATGGAGGAAGTTGTGGATGGGGATTATTTCTCTACTAGTCGGAAGAATGATTTGCTGGGGCTTTTCAAGAGGAAGGAGGTTTTACTCTGTTAAAATGAAAATACTTGGAGATTAAAGAGTCAGGCCCTGTGGATTGCTAAAGGGGATAGTAATACCCGATTCTTCCAGAAATATGCCAATCATAGGAGAAATAGGAATACGATCTAGGAGATTAAAGGCGATGATGGCACGTTTAGATCGGACCATGATTCCATCCAGCTGGATCGGAGAAGCACTTCAGGGGTTCTTATCATCAGGATCAAGTCAATAATTTGGAAGCACAATTGAACATTGTTAAGTTATTTCCTAGATTTCTTAATGAAGATTATGGCAGGAAGATTGGGGGAAAAATATTCCATTCCCAAGAGGCTCAATTCTACCTTTCTCGCCTTAATACCTAAAAAGGACCGATCGAAGGATTTTAGCGACTATCGACCTATTTCTCTCTGCAATATTCTTTATAAGTTGATTTAAAAAATCTTAGCAAGGCACATCAAGCCATTTTTGGCACAACATATTTCTCTGGAATAGTTTGGTTTTCTTTTCAACAGGCAAATTCTTCATGTTGTGGGGGTTTCTCAAGAATGTCTGCATTCGGTCAAAGTTAAGGATATACAACATTTATTCTAAAATTAGACCTGATCAAGGCATATGATCGCTTGGATTGGAGATATTTATGGTTTATTCTCATACAGATTGGCATACCGTTGAATGTGGTGCAGTGGATTATGGCTTGTATATCATCTACCTCCTTTGCGGTTTTGATTAATGGTGCTCTTTCTAATGTATTTTCATGCAGCAGAGGAATCAGACAAGGGTGTCCGCTCTCTCCCTTGATTTTTATTCTGGCCATAGAAGGCCTTAGTAGGCTTATTCTCGAAGCAAAAATAGAGAGAAAAATCAGAGGTGTAAACATCATTCGTGCTTTGGTTATCACGTATTTGTTGTTTGTGGATGATGTTATGATTTTCAGGGCTGCTTCTTTAAATGAACAGATGACTTATAAAAATATTTTCGATGCTTTATGTTTAGCATCGGGCATGGATATCAGTGTAAGTCCTCCTTTCTATTTAATTGCATGGATGAAGGTGTTATTGAATCTATGAAGTCTTTATTGAATCTATGAAGTCTCTCTTTCCTTACAATTTCAAACCCATCGAAACTGGTTTCAAGTACTTGGGATACTTCTTAAAATCCAACAGTTATAGGGTGGAGGAATGGAGATGGTTAATCCATAAAATTGATCGAAGGATTAATACTTGGGCTCTTCGTTGGCTATACATTGGTGGTAGACTCATTTTGGTGCAATCGGTCATTCGAGGATTGAGGAAGGTGCCTTCCACTATCATTAATTGTATTCGCAACAAATTGTTTTAGTTCACATGGTTTGGCAAGCCACATTTGAGGAAATGGCACTTGTCTTCATGGCAGACCTTGTCATGGCCCAAAAATAAAGGAGGATGGGGAGTGGAGAATTTAGAGTCCTTTAACCTGGAGATGAGGACAAAAAGTATGTGGAGGGCTTTGGTAGATGGGGGGATTTGGAGCTGTGTCATATGGTCGAAATACTTGAAAACTTTCTCTCTGGTTCAATGGTTATGCAAGCCAAATTTAATTTTTTCTCAAGCCTCTGCGGTCTGGCGCAATCTCATTAGCACCTTTACATATATTGGTCTATGGCTTAAATGGAAGGTGGGAAGAGGCACAAAACTGTTCATTAGCATTGATCCCTTCATCGACAACGATGATGTTTACTTGCTCCCCTCTGGTTTGATTAAGGAACTTCATGACAGAAAGATGGTGGTTCTTGCTCAAGTTTTCCAGAAGAGTATTGTTTATTGTAAACCTTGCTAGTTTTCTGCCAGGGATCTTAATCTCCTTGCACATTGGGCTCCTGTGTGGGATAATTACATTAAATAGTTAACCTTCGGGGCATTCAATTAACCAATTCCAGTGATAGTCTTATTTGGGATGGTCCCGAATCTAATGGATTTTTTACAGTAGCTCAAGTTTATAAGATGGTGCTATATGACCACCATTCTCCACCGAAGTCATTTTGGTGGCACTCTAAGTTGTGGAGCTGGAAAATCCCATTAAAGCTAAAATGCTTTCTGTGGTTATGTTTACAGGACAAAATCCTCACTTGGGAAAATTTACAAAAAAGAGGGTTTCAAGGACCGAGTTTTTGTTCTCTTTGTAGGGATGACTGCGAAGACATTAACCATCTATTTGTTCACTGCAGTTTTGTTAAGGAAGTCTGGAAGGAATTGAAATGTTGGTTATCTGCTCTAGAAGATTGGAAAGGTGAATGCTTAAATGATTGTTTTTTCAAGTGGACTCATTATTGTGGCACTTACAAGACTCTCCCTATGTTCACGATGGCTTGCATTTGGAGGGCACAGAATGAAGGTATTTTTGAAAATATAATCCCTTCGGTCTATGGCACATGCAAAAGGATCCTGGTTTTATTGAGTGGCTACCCAGATGTTGTAAGTTGTAAGAAGAGCAGGCCTGTCAATTACCCTGCTATTGACAATGGATTCATATGTGGTTATTTTGATGGGGCTTCAAAACAAGGAATTTGCGGAGCAGGTTTGATCTTTTATCTTCGAAGGAATCACATTATTCGTATTAAAATGGGTATTGGCAAAGGGGATTGCTTAAAAGTGGATCTCCTAGCGGTATGATGCTTGTTATGGTTTGCTTGCGTGAGGGGTTACATTACTTTGTCCATCTTTGGAGATTCCCAGGTTGTTACTAATTGGTTCAATAGAAAATGCAATATCGACGTCATGTTGCTGGATCCTTGGCTTAAAGAGGTATAAAGGTTAAAGGACTCCTTCGCACAGATCTGTTGTAATAATATTTATTGGAAAGCAAACATGGAGGCTGATCGGTTATCAAAGGAAGTTGTTGGGCCTATGGATGGGTACCTTCATTATGCAGAATATTTGGAGAACATTATTGTGGATCAGGGAACAATGAGGGCCATATAAGGGATGTGGTCCATTGTTTTTTGTTACTCCTATGCGTTGTATTTTGCTACACTTGGTTTTTGTTGTGGTGGCATAAGCTTGTAGTATTTTGCGACATCAGAGATGACACTTTAGATGATTAGTTTTATTTTGGTTCAAATGTTATCATAGTCACCTATGGACTTATCCTGGGATGTATTAAGCTGAACTATGTTTGTTCTCGAACACAAGGATGTAACTTTGATTTTGTTATTGAAAATAACAAGTTACGTTTTTTTTCCTCTGAAAAAAAAAGTTAGTTGTTTTTAATATATATATAAATAATTGGTTATTATTATTTATTTCTTAAAATAATTAACGATATAAAAAAAAATTGTATTTTAAAGTAATTTCATTATGATTTTAATTAAAGTTATCTTTATGTTTCTAATGGTTGGAGGTAGTTGTAATATTGAATATTGTATATTTAGTATTTCAAGAATGTTTATCATATTTTGAGATGATCTTGTTGAATTGTTAACCAATGTGAGTTTTATATGTATTTAACCATTTACAAATAAAAATATGACGCATAATATTATTTGACTTCTATATGTCCAACTCAACAATCATATCATTGAACCAATTTTCTTGAAATTCTATTGGTTTTTTAATTCCAACACATCAATGGATTTTTTTCTTATGGTGAACATTTTAGACCCAAATCTAATGCACTCTAATCTGAAGTGAAACTTTGTAGAAGAGGAGACATTAGTAGTTTCAGATGAAATAGCAAAGTGACTTCCATCTTGTAGACCAACTCAACAGGGCTCTTTTCTATAGCACTTTTCTTTGTTATTCTATCATCCCATAATGCATACTTAATCCTAGTATCCCATGTTTTTTTACTATCACCAACTTTCTTCTTCATAATGGCAATTAAATTCTTGTTATTAGACTCAACGAGGCCATTTACTTGGGGATAATAGTTGGAAGAATGGGATAGTACAATGCCATATTTGAAATAGAAGGAGGAGAACTTTGTTGAACTAAAAACCATGGCATTGTCAGTAATGATATTAGTTGGTAAACTGAATATTGTGATTATCCTATCTTCCAAGACTTCCATAACTATATTATCAGTGTTTTTCTTAGTATGTATAGCTTCAACACACTTTGTGAACTAATCAGTAGCTGTGAGGGTCCATGTATATCCGTTACTTGAGTTTTCTTGAAACTTCCCAGTAAAATCAAGGCCCTATTGTTGGAAGGGCACTTCAAATATTACTGGTTGTAAAGGTAGAGTTGCTAAATTTTGTTTACCTATGAACAACTGACATGGCTCACATGATCTGATAAATATGTGAAAATATAAAAATATTGACGACCAATTATACCCTACTCTGAGAATTTTGTGGGCTGTAGTTTTTGCAGCATAATGTCACCCACTAAATCCTTCATGCAACTCTAACATAAATATCTTGGATTCTTGCTCGTCAATGCACCTAAGTATTAATTGTTCGAGATTCCTCCACCCCGATCCATCCTAAACTAAGAAATATTTATATGCCTTTAACCTGAATTCCCTCCTTTTATGTTTGACTTAGTGACTTGGGAAAGTAAGGTTTCCGAGAAAGTAAATTATATCTGCACACCACTCATGTTATTATAACTTCTCAAGTGCTGTGGGGACTACTAAAGAATCAATCTAACAATTTAAACCATGTGCCATTTCATTTCCCTCGGTCATCATCTGAGCTAGACCCTGACCTTTGATCAACTTAGTGGCTTTTATCTCTAAGTCATATTCTTGAATTTTGGAAACTCACTTTCCTCTAACTCCCAAGAAACTTGTTGAGACAATATATCTTTAACTATTGCATGAGGCACATATCCCTCTATCTTGAATAACCAACATAAGTCTGAAAATTATTTAAATATTTGACTACGACATATGCTTTCTTTTCCATAATTGTCGAATTATCCCTGATCTATGCCATGCCTTACTCTTGAAGGTTATAGGTTGTTCCTTTCCTTCATCATTCTTCTGAAGTAGAAATCCTAAAATAGTTTCTTCTGAGGCAAAGAAAAAAATTTGAAAATATACTCAATACTCATGACGAATCAATACTAGAGATATTTTGATAGAATCCTTAATCATCTTAAAACAATTTATTTCTTCCTCACACCACTTGAATTGAACATCTTTTTTTAGGATTTTTAAGATGGGTTTGGTTGTCTCGGTAAAGTTAGGGATAAATCTTCTAATGAAATTTATCTCGCAGAGAAAAAATAAATTTCTTGATAGCTTTGACTCTTTATGGATATATCTTTACCCCGTCCTTTGATATAATGTGCCCTAAAATATTTCCCTCATCAACACCTAACACTGAATTAGCTGGGTTCAATGAAATATCATATTTGTAGCATTTATCAAAGACTTGCTTTAGATGACTTATGTGGCTTGATGTTTCTTTCAAGAAAATGGTTAAGTCATCCTAATATATCTCTATGATCTTTCCAATTAAACCTTTAAAGGAAAAGTCCATTGCCTTTTGAAAAGTTGCACCTTCTTCTAATAGGCCAAATGACATTCTCAAATACTCAAAAGTGCCGCAAGGCGTAGTGAAAGTTGTCTTGCTTTGATCATATTTGTTCACTAACACTTAGTTGTAACCTGAAAAACCATTCAACATAGACATGATCCCTGAACCTATTGCTCTTTGAAGCAATTTATCCATGTCAGGGAGAGGGTAATTATCTTTGTCACAAGATATGTTTAGACTCTTGAAGTCTACACGAATCCCGATCTCATCGTTTCTCTTCCTAACCACTACTAAGTTGATATCCACGTCGAGTGTCTTGTCAGGGCGATGATACCCGCTACCAACATTTTTTGAAGTTCTTTATGAATCAACGGAGCCAACTTGGGATTAATTTGTCTTAATTTATGTTTGAAAGGTTTAGATCCTTTATTTAAAGGAATGGTGTGATGGATAGTATCTTCCGTATATGCCTTAAGCTCATCATAGGTAATGGAAAAAACATCTTTGTATTCCCTTACTAAATTTTGAGATGTACCTTTTCCTATCTTAATCATCCCGGGGTTTTGAACTGGTCCGATATTCACTTCGATGTACTCCCTAGGTTTGATTACTTCCTTTTTCTTCTTGTACATGTCATGTCTATCAAAAATATGCTCTAAAGGGATGGGTCCTTTGGGAAGAGATATCATTTTAGGATCTGACCCTTTAGGATATTCATGCTCTTCTTCCTACAAATCAACCTCAAAGTCTGAAAATTCCTACAAGTTGTTCATAAATCTTAGAATGTACCTATCCTCATTGAAAACCTGCCAATGCTCAAAGTTGATTGGGATGGAAAGCTTGAATATTACTTCCATTTTTCCTTGGCCTTTAATTAATTCATCATGGGGTTGGAAGGTGGATGTTGACACTGCTAAAAAATCTACCTTATTGTTCTACTCTCTTGGGACTTCTTCTAAGGATAAAGCATCGAAATATTCCATTGTGTCCCAAACTACATTTTTGTATTTCTTTAGCCTATCATTTTTACATGCAAATTTGTTTTTTACTTGAAGGATTTCTAAGTCAGAATCTCCCTTGATATTTAAAATTTTGATTCCCATGTCTTTAGAAATTTCTAACTCAAGAAGAATATCCTCATACTCTGCCAAGTTGTTTGTTGCTTCGAACCCTAACATGAACGTAAAGTTGAAATTCTAGTCTATTGGAGATGTTGACACAATCCCTGCACCAATTCCTAATTTGGACTGGCCTCCATCAAAATTCATCTTCCAAATCTCACTAACTCTTTCTTTTGTGGTATCCTATTTAATTGGTGCTATAGAGTTTGATAACATAGCATAAATTTTGAGATCTTCCTCTACATACAAAGGTTCATTCACCCCTGATTATAGATTCCCTTATTTTCAGGATTTTGCAATCACTTTTGTTAGATAACTCTCTTCGAGTAAAAACTGCCTGCAGCTAGTATCGAGGGAGAAGTTGTTGGAGATCTACCTCACTGATCCTTGAGTCCCCATGTAAGACTCATTCTTCTAAATGGCAGTTTTTGTGGTATACTGTGCTTCTAGTCCCATGTCTACAATGGTCTTGTAATAGCTACAAATATACATAGGTTCTTTAATTTCTCACTACTATATTTATATGCCTCATTTGATGGGTTTTTGCATTGGACAAGCATTGCTTCAGACGTCGGCTTAACATCCATCCATTAACATCACTTAAGCAATGGGTCATACATCTCTTAAGAGATGCTCCCTGACGCCACTTAAAACGTCGCTCAAGTGACTCTACCATACGTCTCTTAAGCGACGTACAATTGTGTTGAATTAACATGGGAAAATACTTACTTTTTCCATATTATACACCATCAAAAGTGTGGGCTAAACGTCGGTTATACGTTGGTTAAACCTTCAAAATGTGAAATTGAAGTCAACTACAAGTCCGATAAGCCACTTCTAGAATTGCCTTAAACAAAAAAAATGTGGTTGTGCCATCGAGCAAACGTCGCGTTGACATCGAGTTTTCTTTAAATAGTCGATGCTAGAATTATGATATTGACGTTAAGCCCACACTGTGTTTATGTCGAATGGACGTTGCTTGAACTTCTAATAAGCCACGTTTATAAATGGTTTGAACAAAAAAATGTGGAATGGACGTCGAATGAACATCAATTAACCCATATATAGTCGACATTAGATTTATGCTACCTATGTTCAACCCACGTCACACGAACGTCAAACGAACATCGGCAAATGTCTAATAAGCCATGTTTATAAATGTCTTGAAGAAAAAAATGTGGACACATAGGTCGCTTCACTACCACTCAAATCCATAAGGTAAGGGTAATGGTGATGGAATATAGGAAGCTTAATGGAATACAAGAAGCATAGTAGTGTCATAATGCACCACACCAAGCCATGAAGGAAAGGGTCACATAACCAAGTTCAATCATCATAGTATGTTCCTAATGGGTGTGATTATCCAATGTATGCACAACATGATAGTTGTATCCTAGGCTAGGGAGGTATGACATGTCACGCGGCAAGGCTCAATGCCCAGGCAAGGGAAAGCAAATAAGCATAAGGGATGTCGATCTCGTCTTAACGATTTGAGATCTTGTCCTCATCGAAAAGGGAGAGGGGTGGAGTAGGTCGATTGATGGATGGTCAAGCTTGGTTCGAAGGATCGTCAAGTTTCCTTGGTACTGTGAATTCTTTAATGACCTGGTCTTCTTGATGCAAGGCATCATATTGATTAAGGTGGATTGAGGTATGAGTCAAACTCGAGGGCGTGGGGGGGGGATATCCTTGGACAATTGCGACATAGCAGGAATGCGAGGTTTTCGACTGCTGAGGTTTCTTGGAGGAGGTTGACAGCAGTTGCGAAGAGGAGGAAGGGAAGGAAGGAGATGAGGCCAAGGGAGTCAAAAATATAGGAGGCCCTGGTTGCTTGCTGTTGGAGAGCTTCTTTTTTCCCCACTCATCTTCCTTGTCTATTGAGGTCATGTTGTTTCCCTGATTCATCTTGCATTTTTTTGCAAGCCGTATTCATGACTCGATTTGCACTTGAACGATAACTATTTGTAGTCTAACTTATGAAGGTGTCTCCAATTATAGAGGGTGAGAAGCATAACTTCAGAAAGCCCATTTTTAAGATCTACTTTGACATAGATCTTGGCACAAGAGAAAATTATGTCTTTTGGCTCATATTTGTCAATGTATTTCCCAAAAGAGTTTCCAATGTCACACAAGGAATCATATACCCAACAATGGAGTGGGAGGTAGGGGAGTATAACCCAGACTGAAAATGTAGAATGGACGTCCAAATCTGGATCGAAGTCTGGGGTCCATCTGTTTAAGTACATTCCTTTGTTCCCGTAGAAGGGCCATTTTTGAAGATCAAATCTCTTTTTGCTTTGTGCTTGAAAAGGAAAGCATAAACCCTCGGCCGCAAAAGAAATGGGAGAGTCTACCTTGGATCAACACAACCTAGTTCTTTTGGGCCCAGGTAGCCATATTTTTGGGAGATGGCCAAATGCTCGTAAACTGTCTGACTAAACCTTGTTATGAGAGGGCTATTGCCATTGATCGAATATAACTTTGCGATAGAGGAACTTTAGGAATGCCCTCCAAACGTTTGACAAATTTCATTGATTTGGGGGGGGGAGGATTTCCTTCCTCATGGATCAACTGCATGGACATGTGCAACCTTTTAGCAACAACATGAGCCTTAACGCCCTGCTTGCAGGTCAAAATGCCATGGCTTCTGCCAATTTTTTTTTGCTCAATCGTAATCCTTCGTCTTGCTGCAACTAACTGTGCATATTATTGCAACACAGATTACTGTAAATCCTTGTGTAGATTGTTGCGATCTCCTGTGCCCTCTTTCTGTTTGAGTTGAAATTCTCCTTTCTATTACTCATGTTATCATTAGCTTTATTTTTACTATTTTTCTTAACATTAATAGTAACTTGATATGTGCTTTTTAAAGCCTTACTATAATGAAATGTTTACCCCTTGATTAAGAACTTTCAACCACGACTTTATTGGATTTTATAGTTATTAATTTCGTGCTAAGTGCATGACAAGTGATATCATTATGGATTTTGGTATTTTGCTATACCACTTGTACGTTCCTAACACAACTTTAACAGAAAAATTCATTTGAGTGACTGTAATGTCAAAAGCAATAACATAAATAAAGACAACAACAACATAAATAATACTAGATTCTCTTTGACTCTCTTGATCCCATTGGGGTTAGGCTCCATAATTAGAGCTGACAATTTACCCCGTTTACCATCTATGTATCATGGGGAAGTACCCAGAGAGTTGGTTTTCCATAAGGTTGTTCCTTGGAAAAGAAGGGTAATAACACATGTTCATGATCAACCAACAACATTGTATTATAAGATCAATAATGAACTCCTATGGTATGGTCTCACCGTACAAATATCCTTACAAAAAGATAAATTTGATGACTCCTTTGAGAAGAACCTTGAAACACATAACAATTCTAAAATGCTTTTTAGAAAACAAAATAAGCATATTTATACTTTATTTGGGACATCCAAAAGCCAAAAAAACATAATTATTGGTTTTGTCAAAATACTTTAATAAGCACCGTGACTCTTATCTACCATACATGATGACCTATCTTTTACGAGGCAACAACTTTCACAAAAATATGTCATATTATATGTTAATGGAATCATTTCGTAATAAACTTTATAACAATTACATTAATATGATTAATATGATGACTTTTGATTTACAAGAAAATAAATTAACCAGCCTAGATCCAAATCCTAGGCTCTATCAAGCGCCGAGAGAGATCAAATCTCCCAAGGTGCAAACCTCTCCTTAAATAGCTCCTTGAGTGCAATACCTGAGCCAGCTAATCCTAAACTCTAAAGTCTTTAGTTTAAGTCTCATATTTACTTTTTACATTGTATTATTCTTTTTTGTTTATGGCCGACATAATATTTATTACTTTTTACTTTGTATTATTTTGTTATTGACAAACACTCGACAAACACTCTAAGTCTCATATTTACTTTTTACTTTGTATTAAAAGTAAAAAGTAAAGTCTCTAGTTTAAGTCTCATATTTACATTTTACTTTGTATTATTCTTTTTTGTTTATGGCCGACATAATATTTACCACCTAATCCTAAGCTCTAAAGTCTCTAGTTTAAGTCTCATATTTACTTTTTACTTTGTATTATTCTTTTTTTTTTTACTTTGTATTATTTTGTTACTCGACAAACACTCTACTCACAAGATCTCCCCCATACTGGGCTGTAGAGCGCCTCTCGGCGCAATAGCAAGACATATGACTCATATGCTAAGTATATTTTGTGTTTTTTGACATCCTATATGTCATGCTCATTGGGTTTTCTTATAGGCACCATTGAAGTCAAGCTTAAATCTTTGGGGATTTAAGTTTCTTCCATTGGACACATGGAGGAATATTAACACTTTTGTTTTCACCATTAACGATTTAGGCTGGACAATATTAATTTGGAAGCTCAAAGTTATGGCAATATTTCAATGTACAATATGGAAGCTTACATCCTAAACATGCTTAGTTGGAGGCCGAACTAGAAGAAGCACACAATACCATTTCAAGACGAGAGAAAGAATTAGAGCAAGCAACCTTGTAGTTAAAACTTGGTAACAAACCATGATGAATTTTAAAGTCGAATAAATAAAATAACTTAACAAAAACACCCTTGTATGTTACTGATTATAACATAATGAATGAATAACATAGTGACTATATTTCCACAACATTTCTAACTTCTCATAATTGTGAAAACTGGTGATCCATTTATTGTATCAAATGTTCAAATGGCTCTTAATTGTTCTTTCAATTTTACTCCCACTCTGAGTAAATGACATCGGGATTAGGCTGGACGCCTATTTCTTGTAAGGGGGTGGGGTAGAGTTCAGTGTAAAATGCAAACAAAGAACAGTTGGGGAACATTTATGAAGACAAAAGACTTCAGTATGTGATCACGGATCGGAAATAATATAGAATAAGGTGGACTTAAAGTTTAAGAAAGATGGGAAGGAATAAATAAAGTTTAGAGGTCGTTATTGGTACTAACAATAAACTAAGTTAAAAGCAAAACAGAAAAGGGAAGGGAAGGGAGGGAGGGGGCTGGCCGGTAACTGGTATAATCCATCATATCGATTGCGTTGATGATGGTGAGGAGGAGGAGGAAATGGGGGTAATTTGTCCTTTAATTCTTCTTCGTAACGCCCATTTCCTCTTCCGTGGAATCTGATTTATTCGTTCAATCTGTAGATTATGAAGAAATAGGGCCACTGGACGCGAATTATTACGTGATAGCCGTGGATCCATTCTGCTCGTGCCGTATCAGACCGTTGGACGCTCGATCTATAGGGGTTCAGGTATCCAGTTACTGTCTTTTAAACCCATATTTGCTTTTAGGGTTAAGATCTGCTGCAATGCCTGATAGTGCCGAATAGAGATATCAAGAAACTCGAATTGAATTGTCCAATTTTCGAACTTTTTCAACCAGATTCAAAATTTATAATTTTGTTGAGAAAATATTTGAAGTGTGTAATTTGATCAAAACCCTTATTACCAGAACAGTGAACACAGGGAGTTATTTACAATCTTGGTTGTTGGAAATGTTAAAACGGTTGGGATTTTCGAGAATTGCTCCCAAATAAATGTTTAGTGCACTTTATTATCTGTCAAAGTGGTGCTTCTTATGTCCAGATCTATGAATTATTTGAATGATCTTATTTTTAGATGTGTGGATTTGTCGACAATTTATTTAAAGTAAGAAATGCAGTCTGGTCTGGATGTAAGAAGCACCACTTGGGTTAACTCAAGTGGTCATGAATGAGACGTGATATCTCCTTCAAGTTGGAGAGGTTACGTTTGACTCACGTGATCACCTTGGGGCTAGGTGTTTGGAACTTACGTACCCACAATATTACTTAGAGTTTTCCACTAGGTGTTCCTTGGATTATTAGAGTTTTCCAAGGAACACCTAATGGAAAACTCTATCATCTGTACCTAAGTTCCAAACACCTACCCCCAAGGTGATCAAGTGAGTCAAACCTGTGACCTCTCAAACTTGAAGGAGAGATCACGTCTCACTCATGACCGCTTGAGTTAACCATATATATATATAATCCAAGGAACACTATGAACACCTAGTTGAATATATATATATAATCCAAGGAACACCTAGTGGAAAACTCTACTATCGTCGATACCTAAGTTCCAAACACCTAGTCCCAAGGTGATCAAGTGAATCAAACCCGTGACCTCTCCAACTTGAAGGAGAGATGACGTCTCACTCATGACCACTTGAGTTAACCCAAGTGGTTCTTCTTTTATATATATATATATATATATATATATATATATATATATAATCAAAGGGTTGTTAGTTCAATTGGTTGTCACCAGTGTTGCTAGGCATTTGGCTAGTTCTGTGCTGGTTGGCTAGTGCCTGGTTCACGCCTGTGTCGTATTAATCTACATTGATGGGTTTACGAGGGATGCCACCTCGAATTTGGGGAAGCATTAGGGGGGGGTAGCTTAGTTGTTTGTCACCAATTTTGGTAGGCATTTGGCTAGTTCCGTGTAATCTAGTGAGTGTCTGGTTCAAATATCTACAAATGTGGGGAAGCATCCCTTTGGTTACTGTTGGTGACCCTATATGCTAATTAATTACAACCAACACACAGGATGCTCAATATAAATTGTCAACCCAGGGAAGTCTTTTATTTCAATGGCAATACGCACAGTCTATGCATAAACATTTCAAGTAGCTGATTGAGTAAAATAGAGATAAACTATCCTACCTATCTGCTTAGCCAAACTCATTCCATAAATAAAACTAATCTAACTTATACATCTAGGAATTCAAAATACAATTACCTTCCTATAGATATCAACCCAGCAGTTACTGATTTAAGAATGAAGATGAACTAGATTACTTTTGCAAGAAGTTAAATCCTATAATTATCAAACTACAGTATTCAATCTCTACCAAACTGATTCATCTAGCAGCTACTGTAACTCAATCACAATTTGTCTAATCTAATGAATTCAGGAAAGATACAACAGCAACCAGAAACTAAGAATAAGCTTGAACTCTAATTTGATTAATATTGGAAATCCAAGAAAGCATAAATGACTGAAAGGAATTGAAGCTGAGCTTGGCTGTAACAGCTAATTCTAACACACCATGCATCAAATAAACTATCCTACACAGTCGATTGTCACACCACGCAGTTGCAGCTATTCAGGATGCAATGATAAAGTACTAGGAAAGAATGCAATTATAAAGTCTCTGTTGCAGCTAACAGTAATACGCCTAATGTGATTCCACACCACACAATAGGAAATAAATTAAACTACCTACTTAACTCGGCAATCTCTGTGAGAAGGCGGGCCCTGGCCTTCTAACAGAGATGCTGTGAACTACCACAAATTAAGACACAAAAATATGAAGAACTCTGCTCTTTATTAACGATGGCAATCCACAGTCTTAGCTCTCTGTTACAGCCCGTACAAAATGATAATTAACCAACCCCAGACACTGAAAGCCTTCCCATATTTATACATGCAAAGTACAGTTCGTGATCCACTAATTTCGCGCAACAATGAAGATCTCTGATCTTCATGCTGTGGAGTTACAACTGAACTGTTACAGCCATATTGAATAAGGCCGTTGGATATGAAGGATGTTGTTACTCTGGCAGTCAATGGATCAATGGATTAACCAATTGGGAGGCGTCCTGTTTGTTGCAGCATGCTCTCTTTCAACAAAGTCTTGTTACAACTTCACGTGGAAAGGTGCGCTGTCCCTTTGAATATGAGGAATTAAATTTGAAGAGTAACAACTGGCACCACGTGTGATTCTTTCCCAAGGCATTGCAGTTGATACACCTATGCTTTGATCTTGACTTAATGAAATCAACACAAGTTAGCATAAATCAAAGGCTAGAATTCATAACCATAGCAATCTTAGGCATTAAATAAATGAAGCAATAATGAATTATAATCTGTCAGGATTCTTGATTGATCTGGAAGAAAGGCATATATATGGTTCATGGAAATAGGGTGTAACAGGGCAAAAAGATGTAATAAGTATGGTAAAAAAGGGGCAATTTTAGGGCCCAACATCTCCCCCCAACTATCCATTAGCATGTCCTCATGCAACAGTCGATTAGTCCGAATTTCAATCTGGTCCTCATTCATATTGTGCAGATGAGTTGAAGGGGATAGCAGGCTCCTGACCTGCGCCCCAAGATTTCAATACAAACAAGAGTAACAGTTTCTCCTTTCGACACTTTTATAGTAGCCTCTGTCTATCTTTCAGCTTTGACAATTAATCATTGGAGACGCTGGTTCTTGTGTAACAGCATCCCTCTATCCTCAACAACTTCAGTCTATGTTGGAATTCAACAGATTTTTTCAATAGTGTTGGTTCTTATGTAACAACATCTTTCCCTTGTATCCCAACATCTTCTAACTGAGTTGCATTTCCAATCCACTTTTCAAGGACGCTGGTTCTTGTGTAACATCGTTCTGTTTCTTGATTCTTTTTAGCCTGTCGAGTTTGATTCAATGCCCTCAAAACGATGGGACCGGGCCCAAGAATAGTTCCTTTGATTGTTTTACTCCTACAGATCTTTGTACCGCTAAGTCCAGCATTGTAACTTTATGCCCTGCCGAATTAAATATGTCTCCACATTCCGGGCATATCATTTCTTTCTGTCCTTCATTCCCCAAAACGGAAGATAAATTCTCCACCTGGTCTGCAGCCTCTACCATTGTATTCCCATACTTCCTTGCCTGTTTCCTGCATGTTTCCTTCCATCTCTCTAATTCTTTGCGAAGCATTTGCACCTCCTCCTTTAGTAGCTCATTTTAAAAAAGAAGCTTCTCTATTTGAGGTTCCTCTACACTAGGTTCTTGTGTATCAGCAGGTGGTCGAGGTTTTAAGATGTGAATTCCAATATTTGCCTCGACCGAGTGACCCGCTTCTGTTGCAGTAACAGTTTTGATTCTTCTCTTTTTCGCTGGGCTGGACGTCTGGCCCTTGCTCATTAGCCCTTCCTTTCTCCTTTGAAACAGAGAAACTCTTATCACTTCAAAAACAGGGCCGAATCCCTCCTCTTGAATTAAAGTTCTTCTTATCTCAGGGAGGATTCAACATTCAGAATTTCTAGGCCGCTTCCTGCCACTACTTTTGCTTGATATTCCTCTTCTGCTATTTCAGTTTTAGCTGCTCCACTTTCAGCCTTCTTTATATCTATCTCCTCTTCATCCTCCAATCGAACTTCTGGTGTTCCAACCCTCCCCCCAATTGATTTTGAGGAACCCCAATCCTCATCCATTATTTTTAAAGAAAATTCACAGGGTACCTCTAGACGAACCAAAAATTGTTCCCATGTCAAATTGTGTTGTGCAAGGGCCCGTAAGACTAATAGTTTAATTAGCCCATGATTTGTGAGGGATGATAAGGGGTGTTGAGCACCTCTAGCATAGTAAGCCATGCGTTGCAGAGATTTAAAAAGATAGTATGGCATATTTAACAGCCGGCGATGACGTAAGTGTGATAGGAGGAAAAATTCATAAATGTAAACAACACTATACCTCCCCTCACATGTGATGTATTTCTTCAGAAAGAGTGCAACTTGGTCCCAAGGACTTGGAAGGGTCTCCAACACTGTTCCTCTGCCCCGTGGTCGAACACTTTCTCCGGCTGCCAGAAAATCTTCAGTTGCAGTTGGATGATGGCGTTTTCGACTAAACTAGCACTGCCCGGTTTTGGGCAATCCCGTTACCTCTGCCAGGATTGCCTCTGAAACATCTATCCTTATACCTCGAACCTCTGAATGGGTGCTCGTTAGATTTTGAGCAAATTCAAGGGCTGTTTCCTCGTGAAAACCATTCAGGCGTTGAAAATAATCTGTCCACCCTGCTTCTTGAAAGATAACAAAGACTTCTCTGTTCTTATACAGAGATTCTATTGTTAGAAGCTCATATCTCACAGGGATACCCATGCCGTTGAGCTTCTGCGAAATATTTTAACGAATGCACCAGTTACAGTTTCAAACGTCGAGTTGACTGCATGTAGACACGGTTGATGGATAGTCGAAGTTTGGATTGAGCATTTTTGGAAAGGTGGCACAGTTAGTTTTGGAATAAAATCCGTGGCAGGATTATCGCACAAGTCGGGTAGAATGACGGTCATAATCATAAGTACAGGTAACAACTTAAACGTGGTTTTGGTTCAATTGATTGGTTGCAGATAGATGACAGGGATAAATGACAAATATAACCATTATTGCTTGCGACGTCAATAGATGCCTAATCATGATTATAGTTAGAACCCGTACCTTCAAAATTAATCCTCAAGCCGTCATTCTGCCATAGCATTATATTTCACAGTCGCATCACTGGTAAAATACGCATGTGCCTCTATGAGTTGGCTATCGTCGATTGGACAGTTGATGTCAATCAATAAGAGTGCATGGTGATTGTAGAGCAAGCTTATCACGAGCTGGCGAAGATAAGTCGCAGTCGTAGGGACTAGCAGAGTTCGGCAAAATATGGAGGAGTCACTGCTGCAAAAATTGGTAGAATGGACAAAGGTAGCGGAGTTGCAAATGCAAAATTTGGCAGAGATAGACGAGAATCACGGAGTCGCGGCTGCTGGAAAAAGTTGAAATGGATGAAAATAGCAGAGTATAGTTGCGAAAATTAGTAGAATGGGCACAAGTAGCGAAGTTGCAGCTGTTGGAAAAAGGCGAAATGAATGGAAATAGTGGAGTCACAATTGAGAAAATTGGAAGAAATGGGCAAAAGTAGTGGAGTCACAGTTGTTGGCAAAAAGCGAAATGAATGAAAATAGCGGAGTCACAGCTGCAAAACTTGGCAGAATGGGCAAAAGTAGCGGAGTTGCAGTTGCTGGAGAAAGGCGAAATGAATGGAAATAGCGGAGTTACAGGTGTGAAAATTGGCAGAATGGGCAAAAGTAGCGGAGTTGCAATTGTTGGAAAAATGGAGTAGCAGGCAAATTTTCAGCTGGCTGCTGAAAGTTGACGAATCATCCATCTTCTTCAAAGAGCTTATTCGATTAGGAAAGCAAGATAAGGTGCCTACAATCGTCTGGCCCAGTCACGATCGCTGCTCCTCAAATCAATTCTTGTACACAGTTCTTCAAAACCAACCCGATCAAGCATAAAGGAAAAATAGATAAAATCACTGAAAGAAAACAATTATTTATGAACAAATTATGTGTGGAAATTGCAGTTTTAAAATTTCACCGGGGTTGAGAAAAATCCCTGCCCTGGCGTTAATTGATAGTCTGGATTAGCTGCAACATGTGAAATGAAGGCATTCTTTGAGATCGGTTTGTGATACAGTCGCAGCCGATGACCATTGGCAAATAATGGTGTCTTGTTTTCATCAATGGTGATCAACCGAACTGTTCCATTATCAAATACTCGATCTATCTTATAAGGTCCCAACCAACGGGTACGCAATTTGCCTTTGAAATCCCTCTTAAACCGTGAATCATACAACAGAGCCCAGTCTCCTTCTCGGAAGACTTTCTTCTTTATAAATCTATCATGCCATTTAGAGCGCTGCTGTTGGATTAAAGCTGTATGATGCACTGCGGCTATGCGCTTCTCATCCAATTCATTAAGCTGATTCAGTCGGTTCCTCTGAGCTTATGATAAATCAAGGTTTGCTTCTACCGCTGTCTTCAAAGTCCTGATTTCAAATTCAATTGGGAAAACAACATTCTTGCCATACACCAATTCATATGGGGAAAAACCAGTGGTGTTGCGCCATGTAGTGCGATAGGCCTACAGCGCCTCTGGAAGTCTCTTAGCCTAATCTTTACGGTGACTTTTCACTGTTTTTGTTAAAATAGCCTAGATGACCTTGTTTGTACTTTCCACTTGGCCATTGGCCTGTGGATGATATGGCGAGGTTGTTTTGTGCTGAATGTGAAACTTTTGTAACAAGGCTTCCAGTTTGTGAGACACGAACTGTGGTCCACCATCTGTAACGATTTCCTTGGGTACTCCAAACCGAGTAAAATTCTCTTCATACAGGAAATCAATTACAACCTGACCATTAGCTTTGGCCAAGGCTGCAGCTTCCACCCATTTGGTCATGTAATCTGTGCAAACCAAGATGTGAACTTTCTGTTTTGAGGGAGGGTTGATAGGCCCTGTGAAATCCAGAGCCCATCTATCAAAAGGTTCAATCACGAGTTGTGGCTGAAGAGGCATTTCATCTAATCTGTTGGGCTGGCCCATCCTTTGGCAGCTATCACACGTCTGTACATACTTCTTCGCATCCCTGAACAATGCAGGCCATAAATAACCCATTCTTAAAACCTTATGACCTGTCCTTTTGTCAGCAAAATGCCCCCCACAAGGCTCATCATGGCAAGCTTTTAGGATACTGAAGATTTCATCTTCTCTTACACATCTTCTGATTTCTAAGTCAAGCCCTGTGTAGAAAAGATGTCCATCGATCCAGCATTACCTAGCACTCTGTTGTATGATCTTTCTTTTTTCTCTCTTCGACAGATGTGCTGGAAGCTTACCTGCAACCAAAAAGTTAGCAATATCCGCATACCATGGGGAATGAGTTGATACTGCAAACAAATGTTCATCAGGGAAGGAATCTTCGACTGGTAAATTGTCATCACTGTTAGTAAGTCGAGATAAAAAGTCTGCAACAACGTTTTCCTTCCCTGGTCTATCAATAATTGTGATGTCAAATTCCTGTAACAGTAGCAGTGATCTAGTAACTCTAGCATTCGTGATTGGTTTATTCATTAAATATTTGATGGCAGAATGATCAGTGTGCACAAAAGTGGAGTATCCAGTAATGTAGTGTCTAAATTTGTTGATGGCATAAACTATGGCAAGGAATTCTTTCTCTGTGACAATATAGTTTAGTTCAACAGGGGATAAGTTCTTGCTAACGTAATAAATTGCATATGGGGCATGACCTTCCTGCTGTCCTAAAACTGCTCCAATGGCAGTGTCTGAAGCATCTGAAGAGATATGAAAAGGTAGAACCCAGTTAGGCCCTCGTAAGATGGGTGTTGTAGACAACCTTTTCTTAAGTTTAGTAAACGCTGTTTGGCATGTATCATTCCAAACAAACTGTGCATCCTTCATCAACAAAGTGAACAAAGGAGAAGCTAGTTTGGAAAATTTTTCTATGAACCTTCTGTAATAGCCAGCATGCCCTAAGAAGCTACGTACATCTTTTTGTGTTCCAGGAGTTGGTATATTTTCAATTACCTTAATTTTGGATGGGTCTACCTGGATACCATCAGAAGAGATGAAGTGCCCTTGAACTATGCCCTCGCTCATCATCATATGGCACTTTTCAGTTCTTAAAGATAGCTGGCTTTGTTCAAAGCATTTCAAAACCTTTTCTAAATTTTTCAATGCTTTTTTGTAACTACTACCGTATGGAGTGAAGTCATCCATAAAAATTTTCATGCAGTCATTTACCATCTCTGAAAAGATTCCAATCATTGCTCTTTGAAATGTGGCTGGTGCATTGCACAACCCAAAAGGAAGTACCTTGTATGCAAAGGTGCCCCAAGGACTGGTGAAAGTGGTTTTGTCTTGGTCTTCTGGAGCAATTTGGATTTGGTTATAGCAACTAAAGCCATCCAAAAAGGAAAAATACTTCTTCCCAGACAAGGTATCAAGGACCTGATCGATAAAAGGTAGGGGAAAGTGGTCTTTCTGCGTTGCTTTGTTCAATTCTCTGTAATCCATGCAGACCCTCCATTTCCCATTCTTTTTTGGCACAATCACGAGTGGAGAAGCCCACTCACTGTTTGAAATTGGGTATATAAATCCTGCTTCCAAAAGTTTTTGGATCTCCTCTTTCACTACGTCCCTTAGGGTCGGGTTCATCCTTCGTTGTGGTTGACACACTAGCCTGGAGTCACTCTTAATATAAATGTGATGGGTACACAGATTAGAAGGGATACCCTTCATGTCTGTGTACTCCCAAGTGAAAGCTCCTTTGTGTTTTTTTAGCAGAGTGATCAGCTGTTCCAACTCATTGGGCGCAAGGTTTGGATTGATGTTCAGTGTTTTCCCTGGCTCAATTTCTACTGGAACACTTTTCGAATTTTTAAGTGCTGGAATTATATTGGCATCACTGACTAGAGTTTCTTCCATAAGATTTTCTTGTTCTTTCTCTTCTAATGTATTGTCAAGAATCTGGTACACATGTTTATTGACGGACGTGGGCTCACTGATGAAACTGTTAATGGTATCGTCCTCAGTTTCATCCTTAAAAGTTAAGGCTCTCCCTATCGTTAATAATGGCTGAACGCCTTCCTCCTCCTCCTCCAAATCTACCCAAAGTGGAGTTTCAGCTTCTGTGCTTGGTCAGGCTGGAGGGTATAAAGTCAGACTTTTGATTTCAGTTTCGTCTGAGATAGTCATGGATCCTGACTGACAGCTGATACAGGCATCCGTTGTGGCCAACCAAGGTCTCCCCAGGATCAATGGGTGCCCTCCCAACTGAGACTTCGGCTGTAACACCAAGAAGTCCGCAGGGTATTCCCACGAGTCAACAGAGATTACTAGGTCGTCCAAGATCCCCTCAGGCTTGATTGTTGATCTGTCAGCAAGTTCTAAAATGGTAGGGGTTGGCCGAAGATTAGTGAGTCCAAGTTTCTTCACAGTTTCTATGGTCATAACATTGATATCCGCGCCTAAGTCTACCAATACGTTGGGGATTTGTGTGTTTCCTATGTGAACTGTAACAGTAGGATTTCTAGGGTCATCATATTTTGCCACAGGAGTCTTCCCCATTATTAATTCGGAAAGTTTTCTCAATACATGGACAGTGGGAGGATCCCTAGGTTTCCTTCCTGGTTTCTTGACACATAAATCTCTAACAGTCTTAACATAAATGGGCATGTCATGGAGGGCTTATAACAGTGGGATTTTGACATACAAATTCTTCAATTCTCCTAAGAGATTGAATCGAGGTTGTTCCACTGTTTTTTGTAGGGCCAATCATTCAGGATATGGCGGTTCTCTCATCGATTGTGTAGGCTGTGCTTCATCGTGTGTTACTTCCTGAGTTTCAGCTACTGTTTCGGTAGGAATGTTAGCATCCTCAATGATGGGGATTGCTGAGTTAACCATATTCTCAAAGTGCTGATTCACTCCAGTTTCAGTCACTGGGGATGGAACATCCTCAGTGATGATGGGTTCCACTACCCTCCTTGATCGTAATTGTATATCATTGTAGGGAATTTGGGAGATGGAATACGCAGGCATGTTGGCAGTCTCAAATTGATGAACTGCTTTATTATTCGGGTTTGGGTTAGGTTGTGCAGGTAGTTGTGGTCGAAGTGGTGCATTCATAGGTGCGGCGTTATTTTGGAATTGCAGCTATGGCTGCTGATATTGTTGGTGAGGATTCTGTTGAGGAGGGTATTGTTGATATTGAGTCTGGTGATGGGGAAAGTTATTTCCTTGATAAGAATTTCTCCAGTTGGAATTCCAAGGAGCTTGATGGTTCGTGTAATGTCCCTTATTAGGAATTTTATTAAAATTGCAATTTTCCACTTTTTTTTTCCTAGTTCGACCTTTGACTAGTTTTGATCTCTAGGTCCCAAATTTGCCCCAAATGATCCCAAATATTCTGAGAAGGTATATGAATGATATTAAAACATAAATATGTGTTTCAGGGATGCCTTTGGACCTTTAAAATACTTCTACAAATCCTCTTTCAATTCTAATCAATGTAGGTAACTTTACTAGTGATTTTCCTTTGACTAGTATTGGTCTCTAGGTCTCAATTTGACTCCAAATGCCTTCAAATCTTCAAGGAAGGTGTATGAATGATATTAGAACTTGAATATGATGTTTATGGATGAAATATGTCCACCAAAAGACCTCTGCAAACTCTCTTAAGATTCTGAACCAATTATGCAATTTTACTAGTAATTTGGGGTTCAAATCCCCCTGGGGTAAATACTGAAAATGGCTTCCCAAATGCCTCCAAACCCACTCAAATTTATGAACAGAGGTATGTAATGTGTTAAGTATTTTATTAAAGTCTCATATGCACCATTAATGGATTATTACAACTGTTCTTACCCTCTCCCATTCAACTGCAAAAATCCCCAATTCGACCCTTGGGGAAATGGCACTATTTCACCTCCCAATACAACTAAACTGAGTAAAAATGCTTCAAATGCTCAAGTAAAGTACATGAAACTTGTAGAATACATCCATGGCATTATATGTATCACAAATATATCAGAGAATCATCCATTCATTCGAAATCATCATCCATACATTGGCTCACAACAAGGTAGTGGGGAAATGGCATTGTTCTTCCATTAAAAATGAGATTTATACATTTCTACTTGGAATTTCGACCTGAAACTTTTTGGAGATGAAGAACAGAGTATTTACTTCATATTACAAAAGAAATGGGGCATTAAAAGCTTCCCCAAAGAGTACAATAGCTCACCAAAAACGCCCTCCCTCAAGGATCAAGAATATGCCATCAAAACTGGAAATGCTTGAAGGAGTGAGCTGCAATAGAAGAAACCATGAGCTGCCCTGTATCTTACACCTGCAAATAAAGACTCCATTAAATCTCCAAATGAAAGGTCTGAATGGCCTTTCCAATTACCAACTTGGATGGGAATCTTTCACCCTCGAAATTGGCTAAGGCAAGAAACTAGTCATCCACTAGCTCTCCCTCTTCACAAATGCAATTGCAAATTCTACAAATGATCAAAAGCTGGTTTCATTCTTTGTTATTGACATTTATAGACTTCTAATGTCCTCCATGGGTCGAATTCCTTCCAAGAGACTCATGCCCACTCAAGTTGGGAAGAGATTCCAAAGAACGCCACTTGTACAACAATTCCTAGTCTCCCACTTCCACCAAATCACATGTGGAAGCATCTTAGCTGCCCTAACACCCTTGAGCGCCCTCTTGGAGTCTATTTTTAGCCCTAACATGTCATATATGTCATATGTCAGCCTTCAGGTCTGATTTGTGTCATAGGTGTCATAGCATCTTCATCATTGCTGTCATAGAGCTAGGGAATCTAGCCCAAGTGTCTCACTAGCTCCAAATTGCCTCTTCCTCTTCCATGGAAGTTACTCTTCCTCTATATTTCAACCTTGGATGAGTCATGCAATGAATAATACCTTTTGAACTTCCCCAAGTATGTTACCATTCACCTTGAATCCGAATTGGTGAGAGAATGATGCCAAGTGTGGTGGGGAAATTTAGCCATATGTGGGTCCCACTTCCTCCATGTGTCTTCATGATAAAATGCCACTTTGATTTTCGCTTGTATAATTTTATTTAGATCCTTTATTAAATATTTATGCCATTCTAATGTTCAAACATCATTTATTATCCCCATTATTCCAAATCCCAAAGCTTCCACCCCAAACCTAGGAAACTAGTAATTTTCCTCCTTGGCAATTATTTGACCTTTAACATCAATTTTACAAACTCTAATGAATATGGCCAATGTGATTAGGCCATTGTGACCCAATTCCAAATTTGGGACATGACAAATCCTCCCTTCCCAATATTGCTTGTCCTCAAGCAATTTCAAACATGGGTGTTGAAGAACCTGCTTCCTGTATAATTCTTTGAAGTTGCCATTGAATTGCCCAACCTTGAGTCTTTGAGTTTCCTTGAAGATTTTAGAGAGGAACCACCATGCTTGCTGCTGCACTAATCTGATAAAAATCACTTTATTAAGTGAGAAATCCATCTCCCATACTACTTGTTTCCCCCCAAAAATTGAAACCAATGAGACAAAAATTATTCCAGGGTCCCATTGCTTGTATTGCACCCCAACAATTAAGAGTGCTCTCCAACCTACACCATTAGATAAGAGGATTCTTGGATCCCATTTTCTTGTATGCATTCTTCCAAACATCATGAGTACCAAACATATATCATCAAAGTACATAACAACATAATGAAAATGTACATCAAGGATATGCTTCATCAAAGAGTCATGAAAGTGCTTATATCTCCAAGCAAGTAGACCACCATTTTCCAAGTGCATACAAGCTTCAAGTGACCAATCAAATCTGCTCCAATGACATAGGTGAGGATCCCATGTCCTATAATGCTGCTCCAAAAGGATGTGATATGCATCAAAATATTCAGCCATGTATTCTTTCATCCAAGAAGTGAATGAAGAATCTCCACTAAAATCTGAACCAAATAATGAGCAGAAAAAACAAGGAGACTTCAAATGACTCAAAGAAGTCTCACCCATACATCCATGAATGTGAGAATCATAAAAATATAACAAAGTATGTGGTTGCCAACAAAAATGTTCTCCAATCATAAATCTATTCTCCCAAGTGTTGGATGAAGTTCCTCCAACATCAAATGAATCAAATGTTGAGCAAGAAAAACCATGAGTCTTCAAGTGACTCAAATGCATATCATAGGTGCATCCATGTAGATTTGCATCATCATAAAGTGACAAATAATGTTGCTGCAAATGTGAATAAGAATGTGCTCCAACCATTTTATCATAAAAGGTAAATCTAGGAGTTCCATATTCCTCATGTGGCACCATAAAAAAGAACCCTTTCACCCATACTTCATTGAGACTAATACTGCAAAACATGGAATTGTAGGATGTAGGAGAATGAACTAACTCACCCAAATGATCAAAAAGTGCAGAAGTTTCATCATGGGAATGATCCATGTGGGTAGTATCATGCAGCTCCTTCAAAAGTGGGAAACCTTTGTCATAGATTGGTTCCCATGTAGAGGAATCATGCTCTTTTTTAAAAATTGCATAAGCTTCATCAAGAGACAATTCAAGTTCCTCTTCCACCACATCAAGTGTTTGGATCTCTTCAAGTTCATCTTCAAACACATTAAGCACATTCAAATTCCCACATTTCTCATGATCCACCATGTCATGAGAATCCTCCAAACAATCTACCATTTGACAATCTGAAACATAGGAGGAAAAACAAGTATCTTGCAACTTTTCAAGAAGTTGCTCATTTTGAATTGTGAGCTTATGAATATCCTCATTATTCTTCAAGTATGCATCATGTAACAATTCATTAAGCTCAAACAAATGGTTTTTATCAAAAAGCAAAGACATGAAATTACCTTTGATGTGGCACATTGCTCTTTGAATCTTCTCCATGTCTTCAAGGAAGGATGTTTCCTCCAATGAAGTAGCTCTCCAACAAGAATTTGACACCAATGCTTGAGTGTCATGGAGAATGCTGAGGGACTCTTGGATCTTATTTTCATTCATCTTTAAGGACCCTTCAAGAAAATGAGGCTCTTGCAAATGAACCTCCTCATCTTCTTCAATTTTGCTTGGACCAACTTCATGAAGCTCAAGTGGTGATGGGGAAGTTGATCTTGGTTCTTCTTCAACTGCTACAAGGTCTCCATTATCATGCTTAATGAAACTTGTACTTGTAGAAACACTTTCAAAAGTGATCTCTATGTCACCAACATAGAGGTGTGAGCACCCATCAGTAGGTACTTCTTCATAGTTTAAGCATCCATCAGTAGATGCTCTTTGGTTCATGTCTAAGCTAGAAGGTGTCTCGAAATGATCTTCCATATTTTCAATAGAATCTTCTTCATGCTCTTGTGATGTCTCTTCCTTTTGCTCCTTAAAGCAAACTGATGCATTTTTCCCCTTTTTTTCCTTAAGATCAATATATTTGGAATCTCTTCTTGAATAAATCTCAAAAGCTCTCCTCAAGGAGGACATCATTTCATGCACACATATATGATACTCGCTCCAAGGGTTTTTACAAGAAGGGCATAAACCTTTTTTCACTAACTCCACATCTTCATTTTTGGGCCTATTTTCAAAAACATGTCCAGCATAGTACTCAAAAGACATGGCATTTTGTGTATTTTTGTTAAAAGCAAGATATTCTTGATATTTTTGATATTGTTGGGGCAAGGTTTTATATTTTGCTCTCCATCTTTGGAACTCACTCATAGAATTATCCTTGGTTGGTGTGACACACTCATATTCATTAGATTTAAAGTCATAAGAATAATCTTCATATCTCTTGAAATTGTAAGAAGTGTTGCATGATGGCACCTCTTCCTCATACCATTCACATTCTGCTTCATATTGCTCATAAGCATCTGCATATTCCTCGTAAGAATTGTACTCATAGGATTCATCATAATAGTAAGACATGGCTGCCAATTATTCTTGAATGTATCTACCTAATACACAGGTGCAAGGACCATGCTCTGATACCACTGTAATGTCCCTTATTAGGAATTTTATTAAAATTGCAATTTTCCACTTTTTTTTTCCTAGTTCGACCTTTGACTAGTTTTGATCTCTAGGTCCCAAATTTGCCCCAAATGATCCCAAATATTCTGAGAAGGTATATGAATGATATTAAAACATAAATATGTGTTTCAGGGATGCCTTTGGACCTTTAAAATACTTCTACAAATCCTCTTTCAATTCTGATCAATGTAGGTAACTTTACTAGTGATTTTCCTTTGACTAGTATTGGTCTCTAGGTCTCAATTTGACTCCAAATGCCTTCAAATCTTCAAGGAAGGTGTATGAATGATATTAGAACTTGAATATGATGTTTATGAATGAAATATGTCCACCAAAAGACCTCTGCAAACTCTCTTAAGATTCTGAACCAATTATGCAATTTTACTAGTAATTTGGGGTTCAAATCCCCCTGGGGTAAATACTGAAAATGGCTTCCCAAATGCCTCCAAACCCACTCAAATTTATGAACAGAGGTATGTAATGTGTTAAGTATTTTATTAAAGTCTCATATGCACCATTAATGGATTATTACAACTGTTCTTACCCTCCCATTCAACTGCAAAAATCCCCAATTCGACCCTTGGGGAAATGGCACTATTTCACCTCCCAATACAACTAAACCGAGTAAAAATGCTTCAAATGCTCAAGTAAAGTACATGAAACTTGTAGAATACATCCATGGCATTATATGTATCACAAATATATCAGAGAATCATCCATTCATTCGAAATCATCATCCATACATTGGCTCACAACAAGGTAGTGGGGAAATGGCATTGTTCTTCCATTAAAAATGAGATTTATACATTTCTACTTGGAATTTCGACCTGAAACTTTTTGGAGATGAAGAACAGAGTATTTACTTCATATTACAAAAGAAATGGGGCATTAAAAGCTTCCCCAAAGAGTACAATAGCTCACCAAAAACGCCCTCCCTCAAGGATCAAGAATATGCCATCAAAACTGGAAATGGTTGAAGGAGTGAGCTGCAATAGAAGAAACCATGAGCTGCCCTGTATCTTACATTTGCAAATAAAGACTCCATTAAAGCCTCCAAATGAAAGGTCTGAATGGCCTTTCCAATTACCAACTTGGATGGGAATCTTTCACCCTCGAAATTGGCTAAGGCAAGAAACTAGTCATCCACTAGCTCTCCCTCTTCAAAAATGCAATTGCAAATTCTACAAATGATCAAAAGCTGGTTTCATTCTTTGTTATTGACATTTATAGACTTCTAATGTCCTCCATGGGTCGAATTCTTTCCAAGAGACTCATGCCCACTCAAGTTGGGAAGAGATTCCAAAGAACGCCACTTGTACAACAATTCCTAGTCTCCCACTTCCACCAAATCACATGTGGAAGCATCTTAGCTGCCCTAACACCCTTGAGCGCCCTCTTGGAGTCTATTTTTAGCCCTAACATGTCATATATGTCATATGTCAGCCTTCAGGTCTGATTTGTGTCATAGGTGTCATAGCATCTTCATCATTGCTGTCATAGAGCTAGGGAATCTAGCCCAAGTGTCTCACTAGCTCCAAATTGCCTCTTCCTCTTCCATGGGAGTTACTCTTCCTCTATATTTCGACCTTGGATGAGTCATGCAATGAATAATACCTTTTGAACTTCCCCAAGTATGTTACCATTCACCTTGAATTCGAATTGGTGAGAGAATGATGCCAAGTGTGGTGGGGAAATCTAGCCATATGTGGGTCCCACTTCCTCCATGTGTCTTCATGATAAAATGCCACTTTGATTTTCACTTGTATAATTTTATTTAGATCCTTTATTAAATATTTATGCCACTCTAATGTTCAAACATCATTTATTATCCCCATTATTCCAAATCCCAAAGCTTCCACCCCAAACCTAGGAAACTAGTAATTTTCCTCCTTGGCAATTATTTGACCTTTAACATCAATTTTACAAACTCTAATGAATATGGCCAATGTGATTAGGCCATTGTGACCCAATTCCAAATTTGGGACATGACAGTTCGATTGTTGTGACCATGGTGTCCAAGAGTTAGGATTTTGCATTGGGTTCTGAGATGGATGCCACTGTTTATTAGAATAATGTGAAGGATATTATTCATATTATTTAAGAAAATTGATGGATATGGATTCATACCTTGATTGCGAGGTTGCCAAGGTCTCTTCTGTGCAATAAAGTAAGCCTGTTCCACATTTGAAGTGGATGTATGCAGGACTGCCTTGACTTTGGGTAATGAAGGACATTCCTTGGTATCATGCTCCAATTCACATATCCTACAAATCTCTGCCTTGTCCAACGGGCATTCTTTCAGTGGGTGTTTTTTTCTACATTTAGGACAGAATACACCGAGTGTAAGATCTTCTATTGCTTGCCTCTGTTTTGCTCTCAAAATATCTAACTCTGAGGAAATGGAGCTCATCATATCGGTTTTAAAATTCTCCAGTAAGTTGCCTATTTCTGCTCGAGTGGCTCCTCCGCTAGCTGACTTCTATGTCCTAGTGAAGACATCCTGATCTCGATCTTTGTCCCGTTTGTTAGTTCTAGAGGATCCCCTTGAATACCATCGACATAATTCAATGATCTTCTCAAAAGGTTCCTTCGAGGTATCCCCTTTCCCTAACAAATTCAACATATCAAGGCAATCTTCTCTAATTCCTCGTAGCAAGATAATCTTGAGTACATCTTTTCCAATCGCAGTGTGGCCAGACCTTTGTAAATTATACAACAATCTTTCCACAAAATCTTCCAAGCTCTCCTCTTCCTTCTGAACCATTTTAAACAACTCTTCGTTTCTATCTCTGGTTCTACAATATTCTTGATATTCAGAAAGAAAGGTTTGTTTCATTTGATCCCAAGTAGTAATGGTCTCATGACCTAGACTCATGAACCAACGCAGAGCATTTCCTTTCAAGGTGGCTGGGAATAGTTTCAGCTTCTGAGCACTGGAGGTATAGTCATAACTGCGACAGAGGATGTCAAACTCAAAAAGAAATTCATTAGGATCTTCAGAAGATTTACCATGGAAATTCGGGAGAACTGATGGTGAGATATTTTTCATAGGAGCTGCCCCAGGTGTCTGGAGGATAGGGAATTCAAGTGTGACCACAGTGTCACCAGGCTGATTATCTTCCACTTCCTCTTCACGGTTCTCCTGGTGTTAATTCTCTCTATCATGTTTCCTTTTAGCCATGTTGTTCCAAAATTCAATGGATTTCTTTATTCGTTCTTCCTCTGCTTTTGCTTCTTTTGCTCCCCTCCTTTCTTCTTCTTGCCTTCTCTCTTCCTCTGCTTCTTGGCGAGTCTCCAACCACACTTACTTAGTAACTCTGGTCCTGTTAATATGATAAATCTCCTATCTATCCAGTGCACCCACAACGCTTCCCTTGTCTTCAGGAGGTTTCTTCTCCGTAGTGGGAGTAGATGGTCCCGTTGCGTTCTCCACAGTTGATGCTGAGTTCTCAAGATTGGGAGGAACATAATTTCTCTTCCTGTAGACGTCCGTGGTGGTCTGGTGGAAGAATCAGCTCTAGCAATTATATCGTCGATAAAAGTTTGTCTTCCCAGACCGGTATTACGACCACGACCTCTTCCACCTGCAATGTTAGTATTCAAAGGGGGTTCCTGTTTTGTTTTTCTTGTATTCATGCATGCTGTAAATAATTAAACCAAAAAGAAAGAAAGAAATCAACTACTATCTATGCCTATAAATTACCATCCTCGACAACGACGCCAAAATGATGGTCACCCTATATGCCAATTAATTACAACCAACACACAGGATGCTCAATATAAATTGTCAACCCAGGGAAGTCTTTTATTTCAATGGCAATACGCACAGTCTATGCATAAACATTTCAAGTAGCTGATTGAGTAAAATGGAGATAAACTATCCTACCTATCTGCTCAGCCAAACTCATTCCATAAATAAAACTAATCTAACTTATACATCTAGGAATTCAAAATACAATTACCTCCCTACAGATATCAACCCAGTAGTTACTGATTTAAGAATGAAGATGAACTAGATTACTTTTGCAAGAAGTTAAATCCTATAATTATCAAACTACAGTATTCAATCTCTACCAAACTGATTCATCTAGCAGCTACTGTAACTCAATCACAATCTGTCTAATCTAATGAATTCAGGAAAGATACAACAACAACCAGAAACTAAGAATAAGCTTGAACTCTAATTTGATTAATATTGGAAATCCTAGAAAGCATAAATGACTGAAAGGAATTGAAGCTGAGCTTGGTTGTAACAGCTAATTCTAACACACCATGCATCAAATAAACTATCCCACACAGTCGATTGTCACACCACGGAGTTGCAGCTATTCAGGATGCAATGATAAATTACTAGGAAAGAATGCAATTATAAAGTCTCTGTTGCAGCTAATAGTAATACGCCTAATGCGATTCCACACCACACAACACGAAATAAATTAAACTACCTACTTAACTCGGCAATATCTGTGAGAAGGCGGGCCTTGGCCTTCTAACAGAGACGCCGCGAACTACCACAAATTAAGACACAGAAATATGAAGAACTCGGCATCTTTATTAAAGATGGTAATCCACAGTCTTAGCTCTCTGTTACAGCCTGTACAAAATGATAATTAACCAACCCCAGACTCTGAAAGCCTTCCCATATTTATACATGCAAAGTACAGTTTGTGATCCACTAATATTGCGCAGCAATGAAGATCTCTGATCTTCATGCTGCGGAGTTACAACTGAACTGTTACAGCCGTATTGAATAAGGCCGTTGGATATGAAGGATGTTGTTACTCTGGCAGTCAATGGATCAACGGATTAACTAATTGGGAGGCGTCCTGTCTATTGCAGCAATGCTCTGTTTCAGCGAAGTCTTGTTACAGCTTCACGTGGAAAGGTGCGCTGTCCCTTTGAATATGAGGAATTAAATCTAAAGAGTAACAACTGGCACCACGTGTGATTCTTTTCCAAGGCATTGTGGTTGATACACCTATGCTTTGATCTTGACTTAATGAAATCAACACAAGTTAGCATAAATCAAAGGCTAGAATTCATAACCATAACAATCTTAGGCATTAAATAAATGAAGCAATAATGAATTATACCTTGTCAAGATTCTTGATTGATCTGGAAGAAAGACATATATATGGTTCATGGAAATAGGGTGTAACAGGGCAAAATGATGTAATAAGTATGGTAAAAAAGGGGCAATTCCAGGGCCCAACAGTTACCTCGTGAGGTTTTCCTTGGTTCAAATCCCCTAGGTGAGGTGTACTAGTCTACACTGAAGGGTTATATATATATATATATATATATATGTATGTATGTATGTATGTATTTTGTATGCATTTGATCAGCACGAGCATAGGAAAGCCTTTGACTAGGCTGTAATGATTGTATTCCACCAAATTCGCCTTGGAATTCCACCTAGCCCCAATTGCTATCGTAGTTATTAATGGACAACAAAACACGAGCACAAGCATGTCCTAAGTGCCGCTTGAATGCCTTGAATCTTGGTGGGGGGATTTAATAGCGCATTGCTTTCACCAACTTTACAAGCCACCTTTGAACTCAAAATTCAAGAAAAGAAAAGAAGAAGTTTTGGTGTGATCTAAGCAATCAATAAGATCTTTATTTCGTCTTTTTTTCTTAATTGTTTTTTGGGTGGTCGAGAGTTGTCTAATTCCTTCCCAATTTTCTTTTTTAAAATTGATTTGACAATATTTTGGCATCTCAAACGTTAAGAATTTCAAACAATGCATGTGTATTCTAAAGCAGTCTCTATTAATATGAACAAGATTTTCATAAAAGGTTACATCCTCTGGCGCACCCTACTTGTGCCTGTCAAATTTTGGAAGATATTTAGAAAAATATTCTCATCAAGATTGTGTTGCATAACGATTAGAACAATTATAATTTTTGCTTTGGATCAACTGCATGAACTAAAAGGCCTGTTGATGCCTCGGTTGTGCAGGTTAGATGCAAGAGGCTGCTGGAATGTTCCGAGACACTCAACAGAGGAAGAAGACCCAAGTTGAAAGGCTTCAAAGCACCCTGCGCAAGGGCAATTCTATCCCCAACCTGTTTGGTGTGGTGATCCTCCACGGATTTTAGGCCTCCGCTGGCACTCTAAGAGTAAATAAGTTGACCTATAAGACCAGTTTTCCAATCAAGGAAAACCAAGATGTGGATGTGGTGAAACAAAGCTAACCTAACCTATTTTAGAAAAGGGAAACTAGTCTAAGTTAGTCCTATTCTAAAATGAAAGCTTGATGTTTATGCAGATCAACCTTGAGGTGTAAGAGAACAAACAGTCTATCATCTTTGACAGAAATGCTTTTAGATGAGATATTTGCTGACTTAAATTATGATTTATTTAATGAAAATTAAACAATGATAATCCAAGCTTAAAGACCATCAAGATATAACCTGTTATCCTTTTGCTGATTGAAAAACGAACAATAATTGAATGTGTATCTGATCAATTGCATAAATTGATAAAGAAAATATTTAATTAAAGAAATTTAATCAAACATTCTCATACACACATCAGTTATACAGAAAAACCAATACAACAGATCTATGTATTCATTAAGAGTCTAACAAGAGATCATGCATATATATCGGATGATAATCTGGAACATAAAATCAGAAATCCTTAAAGAAATTTAAGTGATAATCAGAAGATGGGTCCGAAGATGACATTACTGTATTAAGATGTCTTGTACCAAAATTACAATGACTCTGGCCACAGAGTATCTTCAGTCTTATCTCCTGCTGAATTACAATTCCAAAATTCCAACGCTTTTCCTCGAGAGGTCTTCTTCCTTAAATATTAAATTACATCAAAGTACAAAAGAGAATCCTACAGAATAGGGATTCCAAAATCAGAAATGAGTCTATTGGGCCAGAAAATTCTGCCACTTATCATATATTTCTAACAGTTCATCTATGTTTGGATAATTGACAGATTCTATGCCTATTTGGGCATTGCATATGTTGTTCTCCATGTCATGCTTGGCAGGCTTATGCCAAGTGCGAATGTAAGAATGGACCTTGCCCTCGAGGGAGAGCGATTTCCTGATTAATTCATCCACGTGACCAATGTTGACTACTTCAATAACCCGAATCTTCTGCGCACTTTCTTCACGATCACGCTCCACTTCTTCCAGCTTACATTTAGGTGGAAGGGCCTGCAAAATAGGTTCCATGTATGGGAGATGTAGAGCTTCCATGATGTTATCAGCTGCGTACCGGCGTCGGGTGCAAAGGTCTTTGGATTTTCTGATGATCTCTTCAGCAGAGTCATTGAAATCGAGCCAAGTATTCAGGGAAGCTTTGTTCTTCTTCATCTGAAGACTGCTGAGAATCAGAAAGTCTGCAGGGATGTTTTTAATGTACCTTTGCCATTCACTAACCTCCTCTTGAGCTTTGGAAGCCTGAATTCTCTTGATTTCCTGTACCTCAAGCTCAGAAGACAGTTTATCAAAGATAATAAACGTCTCCCTAATTTCATCCTGTGCAATGTACAACTTTTCAAGCAATTTATAATGATTATGATTAACCTCCAAGGCCAAGTCTTTGAACTCCTGTGGTGTAAAGTTAGACAAACCGGCTGAAGCTGCATTTGCAGTTATAGTTCCAACTTGTATCTCTAAGGTTGCTATCTTTTCTGCATGGATGGAGTTTTGAGTCTTTTTAGTATTAAGCTGATTCTGAAGGGAGATATTCTCCTGTTTTGTTGCATGCAAGCGTTCCATCCATTCCTGCCTGATATTAGCCACAAGGAGGCTATGTTCATCTTTAATCCTGGCCAACTCATCTTCAAGTTCCTTGATCCTTTCCTTTTTAAGATCAACTTCTTTGTTCAACAAGTGGATTGAAACTATATTGGCACCAGCAAAAGCCCCCAAAACTGTTGCTGCTTCAATAGCCCCAGACCGAGGGTCACCAGTTTGTTGAGTCCACAAGACTTGAATGGGAGCAGGTGATTCCAACGCTTGCTCGTCTTTACTTCTCTTCCTTGTCCTTTTGAATACTGTCTTCTCTTCCTTGTCATAGAAATAGTTTCCAATAGGAACCACATCCTCATCTACATATTCATCAACCAACTGGGTAGTGATGGGAATGACATTAGCAGTGGTAATTATTGAAGGTGTCATAATACCACTAGGGTGAGGGATGGACATCGTGACTTGAGGAACGACCATAGGGACAGAAACATCTTGGACAAATGATTGGACTTGTGTAATTGAGGGGACCGAAGTGGAAGCTTCAAATGGAGGAGTCTGCTCTTCAGCATTAGGAGCTAATGATGGAGAGGGAACTATAGGTGGCTCCTCAATGCTAGGTGAAACACAGATGGCTAGTGGTGTAGACTGAGAGATTGCGGGAAGCTTGTCCTGAATTGTGATAGAAGATGAACTGGGAAAAGGAATGGAGGTGAACTGGTCAATGGAAGGTATTAGTAGAATAGGTTTAGGTGACTGTGTAGGATTGATGGTGGTTTGAGCTCCTGTCGTCATGGACTTAGGGATAGAAAAAGACTCTTGACTACATGAAAGCGTGGTAGAAGAAGAAGTTATACTATCGATAAGTTGAGACAATGAAAAGGGAGGTAAATGCTCTGAAAGCGAAGCAAAAAATTGTTGGACTAAATTTAACTGAGATGTTGAAACTAGAAAATCTTGAATAGAGGTGTCTTCAAATGACTGGTCCTGAACAGAGCATTCCATCTCAATAACATTCAACAAGTCTGTGACCAACTTGGATTGTTCTGTAATCTCCTCAGTTACTGAAACTGATGGTTCAGGTTCTTCAGCAACATCACAGTCAATAATTTGAATGTTGGGGAATGGATCAGCATGGATCCTTTGCCATTTTGCTGAGCTGGCATGTGTAACCACCAAATCATCATCTTCTTGCACAACTACACTAATAATTTCAAGGGGATTTGAAGGTTCCATTGTCTGAGAATCCACAGTAACCTCCTGGGGCCCTGCAGGGTGAGCCTTCAATACTGATGTTAATTGTGCTAGATCTTTCTGAAATTGCTGAGAGGTATATAACAAGGATTTGACTTGTTCTGATGTTTTCTTAGGAGGAGAATCTTCGATGGGGTTTTTGCCTTTGCCTTGTTTTGAATGAACCACCACTTGAAGAGGATTAGCTTCCTGAGCTTCCTTTCCTTCCCTTTCTTTTCTCTTTTCTCACTTTGTCCAGCAAGTCTAGCTCCAATTTCCTAAAACTTAGCACCCTGAGCTTTAATTCCTTCTGATAGTGCAAAATGTTATGCTGCTCTTCTAGGTCTTTTGCTCTGACAAGAACTTCAGAAAATATATTGACTCCATGATAGATAGAGTCATCTGGGATGTTCTCATGCACATAGTCTATTTTTACATGAGTTTGCTTTAGATGTGCATCCAATAACTTCTTGGGGTCGTGCTTTCTTTTAGTAGCACATCCCAATTTGAGATCAACCAACTGGTCACCAAGGGTTGCTGCCCAATTGGAGGTTGGGATGACCAATGACCCAAGGTTCAAAGGGAATTCAGGCCACCCTTTCTTTCTAGGACCTGTGAGTTTTTTATACATACCATCAGTCACGGTTTGAAATGAAACTTCTTGCAAGGCCAATCTGTCAGGGACAATTCTAGGTAACACATGAACAGTATTACCACCCCAAACCTTGATATATGAGAAATACTCACACACATACCAATCACCGATAGTATTGATGAGTGCCTTGGCATCATTTGAAAATGCTGGTGCTTCTTGCTTGAAAATCTTGAAGTAAACAGTGCCCAGGAACTGATCACATATATCATATAGTAAAGGGATAAAGTTTTCTTCCCATAAGATTGAATGATAGATATGCACAGGTGGGTCTGCTGGAGTCCAATTCTAGTTCAAGTTGGGGTATTGAAATTCTAAGCAGAAAACATCAATTACATAGGCAGATAAAAAGAAATGTGGTTTTCTGAAAGCTGGAGCCTTTTGATAATCTTCGATAGCGTTTTTTAGTTCTGAGGACAAGATGGAAGCCCACAGGAAGGATTCACTGGTAGTCAAGACATGATGCGCTATAGGTGCCCATTCAGCTTTAAACAATGAACAATTAGGGAGTCCAAACAGTCGACACAACATAGCCACTAGCAAAGAGTAGGGTTCCTTGAACCAGGCAACTGGGTATAAATTATCAGGCTTAAGCACGAAAGCATTAGGTTTTATCATCCAAGATTTCATCATTTCGGCAAAATTGTAACGGGACTTAGAGGATTGGATGAAGTCAGGAGATAGGGTCTGCTCATGCGACCTGAGAGCAAACTCTCGGGGAAAAACCTCTGGGCGGAAATAAGCCAATTGATTCCCTAGAGCATCATTGAAAGACCGGTCTTTGACACTAGCATTCTCTATTATCCACTTCACTGCATCTGTATAGGGTAATATAGCGGGCCGTGTAGCGATAACATGAATCTGAGAAGCCCTAATCTTCTCATAAGTGGGCCTATCAAATTCTCTCTGCGAGAGGTCATCGTTGTCGAAAATAGCATAAATCCGAGACCAATCCATTTGATAAGTCTCGGTGACCTTTCCATTGGTATCAGAGAAGATACCAAAGTTGGGGTCTTTGGTTAAGGTACCCTCAAGAGCGGCCCTGGACCGGGTGCTTCGTGACATAGTGGCAAATTTCGAAATTTCCGACGAAATAAAGAAAACAAAAATAAAAGAACAACAATCACAGACAGCCAAAAGATCAACCGAAAAACATGGAATGACGGCAATCCTACCTGTGATAACTGAAAACTGGTAGTCGACTGAAGGCAAGAAATCCACGGTAAAAATCAGTTCAGCGGAGTAACTCGACGCGTAAAAATGATAAAGAAAAGTAAATAAAACCTATATTTATCAATTTACCCAAAATTAAATCACGACCGTAGGATTATGAAAAATGAACGGCTGAGATTGACCGATGTGAAGTGCGGGATCGGGTTCAAACATAATAAAAAGTTTTATTTACCACTTCTCGAAAGCCGAAAACCGAAATTGGCGGGTTTCGGGTTTCAGAAATATGACCAAATTAAAACCAAGTTTCCGAAAGCCGCAACCCGAAAGTTGCGGGTTGCGGGTTTCGAGATGCAATTAAACACAACGTTAAAAATGAAATTCCGAATCCCGAAACGTGACAGTGTCGGGTTTTGGGTTTATTAAAACTCGCAAACAAAAATCCCGGATCCCGAAACGCGACATCGTCGGGTTTCGGGTTTATTAAAAACAAACTTAAAAAAAAAACAAAATCCCGCACCCGAAACTTTCGGGTTTTGGGTTTCGGGATGATGAAAATCCCAAAATGAAAAGAGCAATTTCCCGCGCTTGAAACTTTTGGGTTTCGGGTTTCGGGTTCTCCAAATGTCGGATTTCAGGTTCTTCAAATGTCGGGTTTCGGGTTTGCCAAGAGAAATGACAAAATAGTCAAAATTTAAAGATTTTTCAAATCAAACACTTAAAGAAACCTAGATCAAGCAGCGAAAATGAAGTACATGTACATGAGCAGTAATGTTTAAAGACATCTAAACCCCAAATCATATTTACAAAGAGAAACTTACCCATATACCTTCAAATTAATTAAAAAATGGGGCTCCCGTGCTTTAGCTAAGCATGGGATCTGTTGTGGCCACAACAAGGCCCAAGAAATATTTGTGAAGAGACCAAAATGTTGAAGCATGTTGAGATAACCACTTTGAAACAATCACAAGGAATCCTCATATGAACTTGGAACTTGTGCACCCCTTGCGTCATCTCTAGAAGAAGGAGATCCAAAAGGCCCCCCTTTATCATTCCGCATAGCTTACTTTGATTTGTACATTTCTTCCTCTAGTTCCATATGCATTAGCCAAAGAGTCCCTCATGTTCTATAAGAAACCACTACATTTTCATCCAAATTTTCTAAACCTCTCTTTCATCATGGAACCTGTCAATCTCCTTGTCAAAGGTCTATTTGCACCTCTTTAACTCACTTTTGCAAGTGGCTCTTAGCTTGCCGAGTTCTAGTGAAAGATTTGAAATTCTTTGAGCCACCATAATGATAGGTTAATTGTGCTCGTTGGGAAGGTTGAATAGACCTTATTAAGAGATACATGGTCCTCATGTAAAAAATATTATTTACAGAAGAAATCCAATATATTGAAAGGTATCTTGTTTTTTTTTTTTTTTTGACATAAACGGCTAGGTTTTGTATTAAAAAACGGTGACAGATTCACCAGCAAAATTACATCTCCATAACTGTAAACTCCCTATCAGTCTTATGGTCCGTAATACAGATGCCTGTGTATTAATAAAAACAGGGCTTTCATGGTCCTTAACTACAGATGCCTGTGTATTAACAAAAACAGGACTTTCAGGAAATTAAAAAACTGAAAAGCAAAAGGGTCAGAGGATAGACTGAACATAGCGCTGTTTAACCCTTGAGGAGGGGTTGCCATCAGCTTATTTCTTGCCGATTTCAGGATTACCGTCCGCTCGCAGCCTCGCTATGGCGTCTTCCATCTTGTCCAGTCTGGTGTTCATGCTCTCAATGGCTGCTGCCACCCTCGTCTCCAGAGACTCCAAAGCTGCTTCAACCTCTGCACGCGTACTTCCTATCTCCTCGTCCATTCTGTCCAGCCTATGTCCACCCTGCAAATCCATTTGCCTCATAAATTCACCCTGTCGTCTTACTCGCCTGCGAAGAACCCTGATGTCGGCTTCCAGTTCCAGGAGCGGGTCTGGGGATGACGCAGCCGAGTCCCCAGAGTAGGCCATAATATCGAGCGCGCACCAATTACTCCTCGGGGGATACAGAGGACGGGAGTCGAAGAGCTCCGGATAATTTTGCCACCCAGAAGCGACCGCCTTCAGCGAGATATAACCTTTCAATTGCAAAGGTGGTCGATTTGAAACATTCTGATTGTTGCTGGGGACGTTTCTATGGCCCAAATGGGGATTATAAGCCGTCGAACTGGGGCAGGGTGGTGAACCTTTTAACCACCTGTTTGAATCATAATTCCAGGTTCCCGTACGCGTCCATAAATGGCTTTTCTCATTACCGAAGGAGGGAGCTGCTCGGTAATCATTGCCCTGGTTATCTGTCTCACAAATCGCCGGTCCATGCAGTCCAATGACTCTGGTAATTAAGGAGCTTAAGTCTCTTTGCCTGGTTGAGAATGACTTCGCACGCCTGAGAGCTGATGGGTGCGAGATTTCCTTAGTCTGCGAGATCCTTCTGTTTAAATGCTCCAGGGCCAACGTACTAAAGCTGGTACCGAACGTCATCCTCAAGGACGAAAACCACATCATTCTGAGGATTGGCGTACGAGCGCTCTGATGCGAGGGTGTAGTAATGGCTCGATAAGTTATAGAGTTCACGTGGGGAGGATCCACGCAGCGAGCGGAGTGGGTTTCCAACCGTCGGCAGGAGCTCAGGCCACCTGTCTTGTAATCCTTGATATGGTATCTCTTCCTTCGTTTAACCGAAACCATAATGTTACGGAATGGGAACCATATTTTGCTCATTATTGACTTTGAGAGTCCCTTTCCCAAGGGTTATTGCTTCGTTGGCCGCTTTATCAGCCTGCTCGTTGTTCTTACGCATGACATGATAAAACTTGATATCCTGAAAGAGAGGTAAAATGAGGAAGGTTCTTCTGAGAATTTGGCGAAGATGAATGGAGGGGGGCAGATTCATAGTGTTTAAGCTATGAATGACCAACCTCGAGTCCCCTACCACCGAAAGGGCCTGAATACCATGCTTAATAGCTTGATTGAGTCCTTGCCACAAAGCCAGAGCCTCCGCCACATTATTGGACTCTATTCCTAAATTCCAGGAGTAAGTGATAATTCGTTCTCCATCGGGGTTTAAGATTACCCCTCCCCCTTCTGCCTCCCCTATATTGAAAGGTATCTTGTTAATTACCACTCCAATCTCATTTTTCCAACTCACAGCAAGTAAGATTAATTATTAATTGCATGTTTCATGCTTATCTAAACCTTCAAGTCCATGGTAGTCCAAAGGTCAACTCATGCTCCTCCATGGGAAGGTTAATTGTGTTCGTTGGGAAGGTTGAATAGACCTTATTAAGATATACATGGTCCTCATGTAAAAAATATTATTTACAGAAGAAATCCAATATATTGAAAGGTATCTTGTTAATTACCACTCCAATCTCATTTTTCCAACTCACAGCAAGTAAGATTAATTATTAATTGCATGTTTCATGCTTATCTAAACCTTCAAGTCCATGGTAGTCCAAAGGTCAACTCATGCTCCTCCATTATGACACATTTTGCTACATTTATCCCTTTAGGTGTATTGATATGCCAAGCCATTCCATTTTTTGTAGATGTAGCATATCTAATAGTTTGTGAATTTTCCTAAGAGATCTAGGATGTCAATATGTTCACTCTAATTTCCTTCATGGTATTAGAGGGATACTTGCATGGAGCATGTTAATATTAAAGAAATCTATGCCATGAGATGGAAATGACGATGGACAACAAATAGAGGCAATTTATAAGTTTTGATTCAATAATAAAAGGGTATGGTGGAGAGGAAGACTGTGTTAGTTGGTATTTCTTCTCGACGTTTTGAGCCACAAAGTAGGGCTCATCATCAAGAGAGAGTGTCTCAAGGTTTAAATTAGGTACAGAAGATAGCATTAATAAGTGTGAGATTATATTCAATTCAAATTTTAAAGTATGTTTAACTACTGCAAATTTAGGTATGATTTTGTGATCTCTACAATTTTTAAGGAATTTTAGGTTAGCTATCTTCTTTACCAATTTATAGCTATTTTAGGTTAGCTATAAATGTTTTTAAATTATGTAAATTTGAAACTTATTAAAATTGAATGTAATTTTTAAGAATACTATAGTCAATGGAGAACACAATATGGAAAATATGGAACAATAGTTATTCCATGGGTGAGAAGATGAGGAATAGAAGGATTACACGCAAATACACAAGGGAGAGAAAACACACTACATATGAACATGCATGGGAGAGAAGAGGTGCAACGTATGCACGGCATTAGATGCAATCAAACCCCAAAACTTGCAACTGACCTAGTCAGACACTACACCTAGATGTAGAGCTTGAGAAGATGTATATTTATTGAATGGAAAATCCCTCAAAACTATGCACACAATTGATTTTTTATGAAGCATATAGTTTGAAGAAGGTCCAAGAAGGCCACATATTTTCGATGTTACATGAAGACTTGCTCCCCACACTCCTAAGACGACGAAACGCCATGCAAAACATTTCACATTGTTCCCAAAACAACAAAACTCAATGAAACACGGTGGGAAATGTTTTGCTCAAAATGAGGGATGTTTTGCATGCGTGAGAAGTTTAAAAATTGGTATGCCTAGGCACTGCCCCTCGAAATTTGAGATGTGTGGGTGCTCTCCCTAAAATCTGACTTGAATACTTTAATAAAAGAAAGTAAACCCTAAAACCTTAAATGCTAACTTAAGCTGTCTTACTTTATCAAACTTTTAGTTATGAAATACAATTAAATTGATCATTTTTTCCATGTTGTCGCGTTCCCACCCTTTAGCCCATAGGCGAGAATGTGGTTGCTAGTACCTTGCCAAGTCCAACCAACAATTAGCTCACAAAGAGTCCCATCAACAATTGGCTCACAAAGAGTGAACATGTCACAAGTGGGATTTGAACCTGGGTTGGGAGGATAACAACTCTTCTTTACAACTCGAGCTAGGCCCAATTGACACAATTAAATCTATTATTTATATTTTCATATCCTTAAATTTTTATGATTTTAGAGATGCTTCCCCGATGCCAGGGGATTCAAACATCTCCCATGATGTTGTCTTAAATTTTTTGGGGCAACATGGCATATATTTTTATATTTTAACTATGGGTATGTATTGAGTTTAAATGTTGTGGCTTTGTTTGCACAACAAGGAAGTGTAGGGTTACAATTATTGGGATGGCTATATCTTCTTAGTACGAACCCCCATCACTTTAAGGTTGAAGTATCTTCTCGGTAGCGAGTCTCCTTTTTCCTTGAATTTCTTTTATTTCTTGGATTTGCTTGAGTACATTCTTACAAATTGATTACATAAAAATTGGCATAATCAATACATTGTGAAGTAAGTTTCTATTGCAGTCCCTAGTCATATAAGTCATGTCAGTGGTTGGGATTTTCATGGATTTTCTTGGTGACTTTTGTCCATTCTTCCTGCTAGTCTTGGAAGGGCATGGTTGGTTTCTACAACTCCATCGCTTCTTCCTATATCTTGATCTCGTTTTCACTTTTGGAGGCTCTTCTTCCACTGACTACTTTTCTTTGTAGCCATTAAACTTTTGGTCTTGTCCTTTTCTTCCACATTTGTTGCTCATCTTTCTCATCCACTCAGGGGGATGGTGGGGCATCACTTTAGAGATTGAGGTGTGTGGGAGATTTAAAGGCTTTGTCTCTGGTTGAGCTGTGCTCGAGACTAGTGGATGTTGGTCTTCACTTTTTGGCACCTTAGCTTGTGCCTCTTCCTAGGCTTGTGTTGGGAATTTGTAGGTGTGGTTGCACTTAGGACATTTCCTTTTCTCATTGTGAAAGTGAGGCCGTTGGAGGGTCTTTTGGAGGGTTTGGTTTTGTCGGGGCTTCCTTTGGAGTTTCCTTGCTAATAAGGTTGATGTTCTTTTGTTGCTCCCACCCACCATGTGTGTCTCTTATGAGATCTCTTGGGAGGGTGGCCTTATTTGTTGTTCTTGCCATCGTGAGTTGTAATATGGCTAGTCTCATTCTATTAGGCTTGACACTAGAAGGAAACCTACTCATAGTCAAGAGGTTGTGTTTAGGTGTAGTCTTTGGCGATTGGATTGATTTCGATTGAAAACCCTTTTTTAAAATCTATATCCACACAAATGTGGGCATATGTTGTGATATGTCGTCTTTCCATCTCAACACTTTGGAAATGGAGTTTTCTCAGGGCATTTCCTATGCCCCGTAGTAGATTAAAGCCACAAACCTCAAAGGGAAGGTTGGGGGAGCCTTATCTATATTGGTGTAGAGGAAAAAGAGTTTGAGGATGGGTGGAATATAGGAAATGAAAACTTCAAGGATAACACTGCCTTACCCTAGAACCATGGGCCTAGATTGAGGATGAGGTCTCTATCTTTGGCAAGGGTGAACTCCACAATGAAGTATTTTGCACATGGGTAAATGAGAGCCTCTTCCTGAATTTTGGACTCCCAAGTTGTGGAAATCCATTGGTGCATGTCTTTGATCTTTGGTCAAAGGCTATTGAACTTGCAGATGAACCCTTGTTTATGAAAATAAGTGGAGTGATTTGCCACATTTGAATCCATTGGGATGTAGAGGGTCGAAGCTTCCTTGATCATCTTGACACGTTTGGGGGATGGAGCCAAGGTCAAGATCGATCATGCCTGATTCCATTAACTAACAATCCCTTGAATGACTTCCTCGAACAAGGGCAAGGGCGTTGGTTGGAAAGGAGCGGATCCCTCCATAATGAAAGCACCGATGAGGGAACCTAAACTTGTTGAGGGATATCCTGCAAGGGACTTTCTCCATTTTGAAAGCCTCTTCTTGAATTTTATGCTCCCAAGTTGTGGAAATCCATTGGTGCAAGTCTTTGAGCTTTGGCCAGAGGGCATTGAACTTGCAAATGAACCTTCGTTGACTAAAATAAGTGGAGTGTTCCATAACATTTGAATCCACCGAGATGGAGAGGGAAGAATGACCATCTTGATGCATTTGGGGGATGAGCCGAGGGTGAGATTGATCATGCTTGATTCCTTTAATTACAACAATAGGTGTTAGAATAACACCGATAGGTGTTATTCTCTCCACTTTTGGTTCGGGATGGAGGTCAATCTCCAAAAATCCTAGATTCTTGGTGATTCTTCGTCGTTGTTTTTTATTGCAAGATTTTACTGTGGGTGCGGGGTTTTTACAATGAGTTCTTACTGTTGGTTTTATAGCCCATGCCCTCTCGCATGTCTCTGCGTGGATGTGTGCGGACGTGCACAGATGTGCCTGTGTAGAAGAGACTTTCCAATCTGTAGATATTTGATCTACAGACATCTTGGGCCTTCTGCATATCCATCTTCGTTGTCGACAGAGACATCCCTGCACAACTACTCACTTTTGACGGGATCAACGTTAGGCTTAGCAGATTCTAGAGTTTGGACGAACACCCGCAGGGGAAATAAAATATTAAATGCAGTTTACAGTGAAGCCCATCATGAGCAGAGTGTAAATGTTTCTTCTCCTGTTTTCTTATTCTTCTCGGTAATCTTATAACTTTCCTCCTAAATACCTATTTTCTTAATAAATTGATCCAATAACCAATCTTTCAATTGCTTGTTTATTGTATTAATATAATAACATTTTGAATTTAAAATATCTAAATCTGGGTGCATGGACATGCAGGGGAAAGGAAGTGGGAATTTATGTGGCGTGGCTGAAATGGATGGGCTAGTAGATTTTGAAGCATTCGTAGGTTGTTGGGATGGTGATTGGAAGGGAAAATTTTCGCTGAAATGGCACATGATTAAGGATGTGCCCTACAACTATTTCCAACATAGCCATTGGATTGGAAATCTTATGTTAGCCTGTCCTGTCTAGTCACAGGGGTGATTTGATCCCTTGCTGGCAATGGTTGGAGTCTTTGTCGGCATGACAACCACTTAACTTGTGGCCGGTGGCCTATCGACGTTCACTGACCACAAGTTAAGTGGGTGTGCTAGTTAGAGTTTCCTTGAATGACTTCCTTCCTTTGTCAGGGGAAAAGGCATTGGTTGGAAAGGAGTGAATCCCTCTAGAATCAAAGCATCGATGAGGGAACCTAAACTTGTTGAGGGGTAGCCTATGAGGGATCTAATCTTTTTAGAAAGCTTCTTCCTGAATTTTGGACTCCCAAGTCGTGGACACCCATTGGTGTAGGTATTTGAGCTTTGGCTAGAGGCCATTGAACCTGTAGATGAACCCTTATTATGAAAATAAGTGGAGTGATCCATCGCATTTGAATCCACCAAGATGGAGAGGGCTTAAGCTTCCTTGACCATCTTGACATGTTGGGGGGACGAAGGCAAGGTCGAGATCAATTGTGCTTGAGTCCTTTAAGTAGTGTTTCCTTGAATGGCTTCCTTCCTTTTTATGGGCGTAAGGTCGTCATTTGGAAAAGAGCAGATCCCTATAGAATCAAAGCACCAAAGAGGGAACCTAAACTTGTTGAGTGGTATCTTGTGAGGGAATGATGACAAAGATGAGGAAGTGGGTTGTTGGAATCAAAGTGGCAATTGTAGATTCTACTCCTGGAGTCTTTTCGGCTATGGGCTTTGATATGATAGAGGGGAGGGCCATTTAGTCCATTGCAACGACGAAGGGGAAACTAAGGCATACACCCTAGTTGTTGTGCACGACGAACCCTAGTGTTGTCGAAATCTCCATGCCTCCATGATGAATTAAAAAAGTCTTATTGTTAACATGGCATATTTAAAGGAGTAGACAATATAATAAATATAGAAAGTGGTTTAGAAGTTATCTTTAATTAAATTAGATGTTGCCTCAAGTAGATTACATAAGGAATACAAAAGAGAAATAGATTTTTGTCTAGATCTAAAGGTTCAATGCATTGCTTAGAATGTTGAAATAGATGGAAAAAGTTCAAGAATTGCACCCCTTTCAACCTCAAGCATCTTGGCACATATGTGATAGTGATACGTTCGACGCAATAATTGAGCCATACTGGGATTCCTATGACTCCTTTCAACATTTCCAACTGTTATGTATAAACCTCTTCAATAGCTAAATAAACATCCAATCCAATTAGGAAAGGGAAGAGAAATCCATACATATATATATATATATATATATATATATATATATATTTGTAATAATGATTGTGATGATTTACAAGACCTCTTGTGACGATAAAAATATTATTGATTGGTCATGAGGGTGAAAGGTTATGGCCTTTGGTGATTAATTATTAATTATCATTATTATTATGTAAGGTATTAGTATATAATGGATATTTATGTACATTCAATATCTCCCCACTTAAAGGATGCTTTGTCCTCAAAGCTTAGTTAGGAGAAGGGTATATCTTCTAGTTTGTTCTCTTGAAATTGACATTTGGCAACATTTTTTTTAAATTAAAATTTTTTATTGGCTACAAGTCATTGAATCTTGAAATTAATCAATGAAGGGTCCCCCAAGAGCGGCTATGATATCACATTATAAACAAATCTGTTCAATGTTCAATAACTAAATAAATATCCAATCCAAATAGGAAAGGGAGGATAAATCCATATAGGATGAAATATATATATTTTTATGATGATTGATTGATGATTTACAAACTTTGTGATAGTATAAATATCATTGACTGGTCTCATGGGTGAAAGGTGATGACCTTTGTTGATTAATTATTAATTATTATTATTGTTATTATTATCTTGTGTATTGGTATATAATGTACATTTATGTTCATTACACTAGCTTAAGATAAAATTTTGACTTGATTCATCTTTTTGATGAAGATTATTTTTCAAGCTTCCATCATTTCTAATAGGTTCACAAGATGCTTTTTCGGCCTCCTCAAACCTATGTTTTGGTGTACATGATCTTCTCGAAGCAAAGGAAAGAGAAGGATGGGAAGACAAAGTTACATGGACAAGCTATCTTTGGTCTTAAAGATTTGTGGACAATGCTTTTTAAGGAGGGCAGTTTGTGCCCTTGGACACACCAACTTTTTTATGTAAAATAGAATCATACATAGATGAGTTGTTTTGCTTATAAGTCCATGATTTTGTAATAAGGTCATGGCCATAAGTACTTACGATCTTTTACTATAACATTTATAAAAGGCCACTCATGTGAAATAAAGCCTAAAACTAAGCCACGTGATATTGGGACATAGGGACACATGGATTTGAGTGTTCAACACAAGTTATGCAGGCCCCTTGAAATGAGACACATGGAACACGTAAATAGTGTGTAAATGTATATACATTTTTTTCCCAAGGAAAACATTGCAAGGAAACCCAAAGGATGCTTCCCCACATTCGTAGATGGCAGCTCTCCTAATCCTGTTGTTGTAGACTAGTGCAACTCAACTAGGGGTATTCGAACCGAGTACCTATTGACACAAAACTAGCCAAATGCCCAACAACATTGGCAACAAGCGGTTGATCTAACCCCTTGGGCTAGTGTGTGTGTGTGTGTGTAAAATAGAAAAGAATAACATAAATAAAATAGACATAAAGATGCATTTTTTTTGAATAGCTAGAAAATAACATCAAATGCACAAGTGTCATAGATACACCATAGAATCTAGAATGCCAACTCAAAGTTGTTGTCCAAACCATATCATTAGGAAATACATACCACATCTTTGTCTTTCCTTCCAATCACTCTTCTCTTATCTTGTATATAAGGCAAAGGTTGGCGTGCACATATACCAATGTTAATGCTTTGGAGTATGGATTGCTTAGGCTTGTTCTTCTTTAAATTATACACATTTTTCGTATGTGCTCCAGTTTCTCTTACAATAAGAGGATGAAGTAACTTGAGAGAGGAACCTCATGGTTAACTGTTGTAGATTAGTGCATGCCACCCCCTTGTGTTGCCCACCAAGCATAGGGCTTCTTGAACCCCTTGTCTTTGATCACATCATAGCCTCCAAATATTTGAGTTGAAATGGAGAACTCTACAATATCCCTCCTCAACCTCGTCAAGGGTGGAATTGTCTTGATATATTCTATTCAATTCAATCTTCCTTGCCTTTGAGATTTTCCTATCCATGTGAGGAGGGAATTCGTGTGTAGGCTCATGTTGAGCCACACATCTCTGTAGTACTTTCATTTCAACAAGTGAGCCAAGTAAGGAAAAGGCATACAGTTCTTCTTCTACATGTTGACAAGTATGGTGGTGAACAAGATCTTTGCTGATGTTCCATACTCAAGACACTCATTCTCAAAATAACTATCCTTGTGGACTCGACTATGGAGTCCTGCCCCTCATAAACATCTTCCAGTATGGCCTAGTTTGTATGTGCAAATCACAACAAAGAAATGATAGGGTCTATGATCTTAATGGTAAGGTCTACCCTCTCCCACTAGCAATCATCCAACACTATATCCTTGACCTGCTTTATAAAGTATTTCATCTTGCTTTCTCTAGAAAGCCCTAAATTTTGAAATAATCATGAATGCAAGAGTGATTCCTTAACCTCTTAAGCATGATGAATGAGGAGGCAAATCAACTATCCGCAATCTTCAACAGTGATAAAGGTGTGAAGTTTTTATAGATTGTGAGGGTGTGGTTATGGTTTTGCATAAAATTGTGGATATAGCTTGCATCATCACTTAACTCTCCCATCCATTTTACATCAGAAGCAATAGATTGAAGTGCTAAATTCACAAAATGCACAATACAAGGTGTCCAAATTCTTGTGGATATTTAGTTTCCACAATCAAGTTGACAACCTTGCAAATAGGTGCATTTTTGATCTAAAATGGATCTAAAATAAATGAAAGGCAATGATTATGACCAAAACAAGTCTCTTTGATTACAAAAGTTAATGAAGAGGCTACAAAAGTTCAGTTCAAGTTACGGAGGACAATGAAACTTCCTCCATCTATCTTGTAGCATCTTGGGATTACTTCTATCGTTGTGAAATATCCTCTCTCTACTTTTAATTCATAAGGCATTGCTTTCCAGAGAACAAACCTTTGTTTAAAGTCTCGTTGAGAGAAGGTCACATAATGTCTAGATCCCACATCATGGCGACTTCACCTCCAATCCTTGTATACAGAATGAGTGCCTTTGTTTTTAAAACACTAAGTCCAACATTTAAAAGAAGCCAATTGTTCATTGGTAAGAGGGCGATGACCTTGAAGGCCGAATGCCAAGGGATTTGTCTTGGCCCCACAAGAATAGAGAAGATGAATCGATCAACTTGTAGAAGGTAGATTGATTGGCATTGCAAGGCCTCCTACCTTGAAGTCGAATGGGTTACCATAGAAGGGGCAACACTAAACATAAATACACATTGATTATTATATGGTGGGTGATAATCCAATTGAGGCCAAGCATAGACGAGCAATTGATATAGAGAATCAGTCCGACACAAAAATGGTTTTTAAGGAGTTAATGGATGTAAGAAAGACATTGACCACAAAGGAATTAGCCAAGAAGTAATCAATTCGATGAATGGGATGAATTGACTTGTTGTTGCAGTTGAATTGATTTCAGCTAGCATAATCTGGTAGAGTAAAGGTCAACCTTGATGGTGTTGATATTGTTTAGAGGGGAAATTAAATCGCCTTTGCATGATATAAATCAATTTGGCTTGATAGAAATTGAATTGCCTTGGCTTGAAGGGCTTGATTCTTCCATTGAAAGAGAATGAATGGTCTTTGCATGAAGAATTGATTTTGTCTCTTGTTGAAGAAAATCAAATGGCCATCGTGGAAAGAATTGGTGTCATAAGCCTTTGAATAAATTGATTGCAACATGGAAAATGATTTGTAATTAAAGGAATTGAAATGATCTCTAAATAGAGAAGGTTTGGCCTTGCTTGAATGAAACAATCTAGACTTTTTGTTGGAGTTGATTGGGTCCCTTGGAAAGGAATTGAGTAGAAGAGAAAACATTTTGCTATTGCCCATAGGTAGAGGAATTGCTTTTTGCTAGTGGAGGAAGAAATCAATTTGCCCATTTTTTCCAAAGAGCAATTCCTTTCTATTAGCTACCAATTGGAAGAGTAATTGGACTGCCAACGCGCTGATGAGAACGCACTTGTATGCTGAGTCATTTGTTAATGTAATTGTAACTTAGGAAGATATGCACTTGTATTTTATATTGTATTTATTATTGTATTTTATTTGTACCTTTGACGGAGATGTTTATTCCTCCGGTCGGAGAAGTCATTATTGTATTTGGGTCATGTAAAGTCATTGAGGTAAATCCTCCAATGTAAGTTGGGGCATTAGTTCCCCTAGAGTCATTTGTATTGGGGTTTTTTAAGTCCCCTAAAGGAGTCGGCCCAATCAACTTTAGTTGAGGCCGACTTGTCAAGTGGTAAAGGTAAAGTGAAAGGTAAAGTATAAATAGAGAGCTAGGCTCTCTATTTATTCATTCACTTTCACTCACTCAATTCGCATTAGTGAGAGAGAGGAGAAGTTCGCACAAGTGGAGAAGAGAGAAGCTGCTGAAGACCATCTCTATTTTTGGGTTTTACTTTTGTGACATTGTATTGGTGATCATTCTATCTCTGAGGAAGTTGCGGGGTTTTCTCCTTCATGGTTTCCCCGAGGAAAATCTTTGTCTCTTGTGTTTATGCTGTGCTTGTTATTCTCTCAGTAGGATCCTAGATAAGTATTGATTAAATTGTGAAAAATCTAACATGGTTTCAAAGCTAACCCGAGAAGAAGACAATGTGCAGCTGCGGAAGCTAAGACTTCTTAATTTTTGGGTTTCTCTCCACAGATCATCAGCAAAAGGAGGCTAGGCTAACTCGCCTAAGGAAGGTGCATCTTTCTGTCGAAGCAAAAGTTGATTCAGAGCATTTTCACTTTTTGTCCTGTCATTGCTGGGGGAAATTAGGGCTTTTCACAGAAGTGGAATTTTGGAGTGCAATTAGCATAGGGATATGCTCCTCATCAAAATCAAAATTTAGAGACCAAGATCGAAGTTTTTGGTTGGGTAAAACTCCCGAAAGTCAAACCCTAATTTGACTCTAGACCAGGAAAACCAGAAAACCAGAAAGGACCAAAAATTGCAGATTAGAATTTCGCAAGTCACTTTTCAGGGGTCAAATTTTGGAATCTTCAGAAACCAAGTGTACCAGCTTGCTCGCCTCAGTCAAGCGCATCTTTCCATCCAGACAAAAGTTTCAAATTCCAAGTTTGAATTTTTAGGGTTTCTCTGTCAAACCCTAGCCAGCTCCAGATCCAGTTCCAGCAAATCAAGTGGTAAGACCTAAAAGCTTTTCTATTTCCATTTGAGTTTCTCATTAAAGATGTCTCACCACACCAAGCTTGAGGATAAGCTTGAAGGGGCTGATAACTTCCGAGCATGGAAGTATAGGATTACACTAATCCTTGAAGAGAATGAACTAGACACATATGTAAATGAAGAAGTTCCAGTTCCAGAGGGAGATGAGGCTAAAGCCTTACACAAGAAGAACCTGGTTAAGGCTAAGAGAATCATTGCAGATTCTTTTAAGGATCACCTCAGCCCACATGTGTCTTCCTTAAATACACCTAAAGAGATGTTTGATTCCTTGACCAAGCTATTTGAAGGAAGGAATATAAATCGGAAGATGATCTTGCGAAACCAGTTGAAGAATGTGAAGATTCAAAATGCAGAGACCATGCAGTCCTATTTTACAAGGGTCTCACAAATCAAGGAGCAACTTGAAGCCGTGGGAGAAGATGTAGAAAATGGAGAAATTGTGATTACCACCTTGAATGGTCTTCCTAGATCATGGGACTCTTTCATTCAAGGGATTTGTGCTAGAAGGAAGTTAATCACATTTAGTAAGCTGTGGGAGGAATGCTCACAAGAAGAAGCTTGACTTGTGGCTCAAGAAGAGAAGATGGGAGCTGAACTGATAAAGGTCATCTACCGATCATGATCTCTCATGTGCTCTTCTCAAGTGTAAGGATTAGTTGAGAACTCTAATAATCGAAAGTCTGTCTATGACCTCAAAGGGCTTCTTGCAACTCCACCCTTTCACAATAAGACTCAACAACTTAAAACTCCACCTCAGACAATGAAGGGTGTCGGATTCTACTAAAAGTGCACCCGATTACAATACAATTAAACTTTGTGTTGTTTTGACACACACTGAAAACAATTGCAAGTACCAAGAATACAAATAAATTTACAAGAATGAATGGTTTACCTCAGAGTTCTTCGGTGATGATACCAAAATGTGGTGTCAACTGTTAGGGCCACTGAAACGATGTCAACCAACTGGTCCTCACATTATAGTTTCCTTCCTTACTATCGTTGCAATGCAATCTTTGCAAACAAAATCTTTGTTCTTCTGGATTTGGTCCAAATTGAGGAAAACAATGTGGGATGCCTTCACCTCAATCAGCTAGTACATAAGCCATACTAGTTTGAATTCACAAGAAATCTCCTTAAAATTTTACAATACAGTCTTTAAGGAACGAGAAAGAAAGACCCCTTTGGATAGTCAGTAAGAGTAGTTAGTCTATCTACATCAAAAGCAACTATATGCATCAGAAGCAACTACCTTGGAAGCAACATGCTTCAAAATATCCCTCACGGATGTCCGTAAATCCATTGATCACAAAGATGTGATTTTCATCAACAATTTAGTTCTAGCTTCTTATACATCAACTACTCACGATCTTGCATTTTGAAAAATTGAGATTCCATTGTTTCATTCAGAGAAATCATTTGAAATCCATGCCAACACCTTGCATCAAATCAAGATTTGACCTCCTAGCTTTGAAAATATTCTGCTCTTTGAATGTAAGTGTTCTTGACTTTATTTTAGCCACATGAAAAGAAAGTTGTAAATCCAGTGCAAAAAAGCATAAACTATTACTTAACAAGTAATGACTAGTATATGAAGAAGAGGGTATCCTCTTTATTACTCCACTTCTATAGCTTTGAGTGGACACTTTGAGAATTACACTAAATCCAAAGATTAATATAAAGGAACCAAAACAGTAGTCAATACTAGGCTTCCTAGTTGAACGTCCCTACAGGCCAAGACCTTTACCTCATCCAGCTCATTTAAAGGAAGAGTTAGAATTACAGTATGAAGAAACCAAAAGGTTTCTTACAAATAGTATAGTAGGTGACTTACTGCAACATAGGGTGAACTTGTTGCTGTCATTGGTGAAGCAACTAAACAAACTACCATGTAAGCATCTCTATCATAGCAAATGCATCATCATCATTATGTGGCTTGAGAGCAAAAAAAACTTGTCCACTGTGCATAGATGATATTTTGGAGGCAAACATTAGTCCATGAACCCCAAAAAAACGTTAGAATCTTGACGCTCTTGTTGCAAAAAACTGATAGTATTATTGTTATGCACCTAGTACCACTATGCATCAACGAAGTCCCATCGCCTCAGATCCAAATTTTCCCAAGAAACATGGGGATTGTGAAGTCATGATCGAGGATGTGGCAATTACATTTCTAATATTGGGAACCTATAGGCAAAGGTATCGGCATATTCAACAATCCTATCTTGTTTGGCTTGAAATGGAGAGGCGCAACTTCTAATGGAGTGATACGCACCACCAGTCTCTTGCTACCGGTTCAGAAACCCTAGTATTGAGCCCACCGTGCTTCACGTTGTGACTCTAGAAGTCTCTCCCACGCAGATGACAGACTAGCACCTTTTGAAATCCAAACTAGACAAGTCAAAATCAGTGAATAACTCTAGAATGCAACAATACCAAGACTTAAGATTTCCATGGTGGGTGGTGTTAGAAGAGCAGATTTTTGGATTCTCCATGGTAGCCATTTCAAAGTCGACGTTTCAAATCCTTAGCTGGATTCATCCTTAGGACAAAAAAATGACTCTTAGCGCGTGAAGAAGACTCCTATACCAATTACTTGGAAGTGAGGAATAACTTCAATGAAAACAAGAGAGATACCAACAATACTAGCAATAATATGATACTAACACGATATCACCCAACTCAACGCACTGCAGCTAGGGTTTCGATAACCAAATGAATACACCAATGCATAACTCCTTCACAACTTGGACAAACAACTCCATGTTGCTCTAGCAGACTATTTTTGGGAAGATACGAGTTTATTCTTCAACGCAGATAGTCTATTCTTCAATGTTATCATCCAACAGTAATAGCTCCAACAATGGCTCGCATCTCCAGTGAAAGGTTCACAACCCGCAGGTGGAGGAGGCAGCTCGTGAGGAGAGATCCACACTTCTCCAACACGCAGGTTCTTCATGCGCTTTAGAACGACTTTACTAAGCTCAGAATGGCCTCACATACAATAGAACAACCTCACTCTGCTCGAGAATGGCCTTATTTATTAGCTCAGATGGGATAGCATGGATTTCCATGCGAATTAGGGTTCCTCAAAACGTAGTGAAAATCAAAACATATGGAAGGTCTGAGAGGCAGGGAATCTAGGGAGTAGATTGAGCAGGCTGAGACTGAACGAGGTACGCAGGAGAAAATGCTCAGTCTAGAGGGCAGACCATCAGAGGAGAGGATATTTGGGTTTCCTCAGGAATCTAGACAAAGAATAATGCATGTCTGGCAGAGCACATAATTCTTAACACAGGCCAAGGGCTCAGAATTGCTCTGATAACACTGTTGGAATGCCTAGTTGGGCAGATAAACACAGACTAAACAAAGACAATGAAAGCTAGGTGTGGAAGCTCATTCTTTACATTAAGAATATACATGTAAAAATACAATGTAAGGTGACTTGGTTTTCATCTTCCAAACTGTCCCTTGGACTCCTCATGACTATTCGTCTTCACCTAACCCTAACGGATTAGGTTCCAACAGTTTGTATGGTGAAGCAAGCAACATTGTTAAGGCATTGAAGATTAACCTTGGCGACTCCACACTTTGGTATTGGTATAAAGTAGCATGATTGTGGGATATTTTTCAGATTTATATCAACATTTTGTTTGAAAATTGAAGAAGATCATTATGGCATCATTCAAATGGAAACAAAATGATCATTGGCTTGAAGTTTGTTGGGAAGGGAGTAAAGAAATAAGATGATCTAATCCTTGTGTTTCATAACAATGAATCGTTAGAATTGGGAGCTAAAATAACTAGCAAATTGGAAGGTTTAAATGCCATTGTTGACTCATAAGGGAAAAACTTTGAAAAAATCCTTGAAGAGGTCCATGATGAAGTTGATCAAGAGGACATTGTTGAGGAACCTTTTCATGCTCCCATTGAAGCACATGATGAAGACATTGGTGCTTCTACTTGTTCTTCTCATGGTGATGAGGGTTTGGTGAGTTCTCCATCCTCTCTTATTCTTGAAGACAAACCTTTGTTTGATGATGAGGAAGATAGTACATGTATCTCCCATTTTCATGATGATTTAGATGCAAAATTTCAGATTGTTGATCGTAGTAGGGACATGGAAAATATGGAAAGTTTTGAGGATTCCATTTATGATACTTGTAGTGATGCATCTAATGAGGAAGTTGCAAAGTTGGAAGCTTTGGAACAACCAACCATGGAAGAGGACTTGTAGCCATATGCCCCCATTTGTAATGTTGACTTTAGGCATTATGTTGAGCACATTTTTGCAGATTTATTCCACCCATCTTCAATTTTCAGGGCTATTTTGGGACTGATTTTTCAGAGTGATTCCTAGCCATATTTGAAGGGGTTTGATGCAGGTTTTCCAAGCCAGTTGGAGAAGATTTCTAAGCCTAAAAGTGCATAAATTTTCCGGCATTCTTTAGCCTCAGATTTTAGTGTTGTTATGCCTAATTTTTCAGTTATAAAAGATGATCTAGGGGCTGGAAATTGCATGGTACAATAGGGATTTGTTGCAGATTTTTTCCAACCATGTTTGTGCTATTTTTGAGATGGATTCATACTTGAATATGTGGCTGAAAACCACCCTTTGATTGCTGGAAATTGCCCAGTGCAGCAGGTTATTCATTGCATACAATTTCAGCCCTCTTTTGTTTTTCAAATTTTGGAAATATTTGGATTTTCACATGGAAATTTAATTCTACTTTTTGGAAATGATATGGGGTAGCAAATTGTATTAATCGGGATATGCTCAACTATTTCCAGGCATATATTTTGGGGCAAAGGTGAACACTTCCATGCTCAGAAATTATTCTTTATGCCAAGCTGAAAGTATTGTGATATTGAAGGGACCTAAAACGTTTTCTTTTGAGGATGTCATTGATGATTTTGCAGGTTGGCAACTTCATGTTGATGATGTTTACACAAGCACTATCTAAGCATGGATAGAAGAGGTTTGTAGGAGGACTTGCCATGCATGGCAAGGGTTTGATGATGGTCACATTGTACATACTCATGTTTCTATGGAGATTTCAAGATGACTACATTTCATGATTGATGTTTCCTTGTTTTGGTTAAGACCAAGCACAAGAGAAAGGGCTATGGCCTTGATGAGGTGTCAAGATGGCTATATTGGCTGTATGATTTTACTTGACATGCTCACTGTTACCACCTCAGTTGCATTCAGTTGGACTTTCAAGCGAGCATGTCAAGGATGAACATGTTACATGTTCTTTTTCAGCGATACTGAAGTCCATCAGGCCATAATTGGGCCCTTTTTAAAACTTTTTGTGTGTCCATACCCCCATGGGGAATTGTAATAAGTTGGTCTAAGCATGGTTTTTTTTGTAATAGGCTTGGCTTACCTTAGGTTTATCTGTCAAGGGGATACTCTAGAGTGTTTTTTCCTTAGGAATTATGCGTTGCACTTCAGCGACATATAATTCCTGAGTTTTTCACTCACACATCCAAAGCTAGAGTATTCACCTTGGTGGTCAAACCTTGGGAGGTTATTAAAGCCTAAGTGTCTATGTATTTTTACATGCTAGCCATCAATAATGAGTCGTATGGACGCGTACTAGGTCCCCTAGGAGTTTGAGTCAATTTCGAGAAAATATTTTTTTTCCGCAAAATTCGGCCATTTTTTAATGGTTTAAGTGGAAAATTTCAAATTGTGATAAAAGTGTGATCTGGAAGTGGAATTTGGTGTAGGGATGCTCGTTTTCATGCTTAGAGCGTCCTCTTTACCCTGGGAATTTGCCTTCCTATGTTTCGGGTAATTAAATCATCATTCAGAGCATTTTTTCTTATTGGAGCTACAAAATGGCATTTTGATGCTAATGATGCGGCAAAATGGCATTTTAATGCTAACGATGCGACAAAATGGCACCAAATATAAAAAATATATATATAATAAAGGAGGAATTTGGCATGTGCCAAATGAGTTGGCTTTTGTCCCTTATCATGGGTGAATATATCACATACTTAAAGCTTCACATTTGGTTTGATTTGGAAGTCAAAATTGGGATTTCCATGTTAAAGTGCACCCACTCCAAAGCTTGGGCGTCATCCTCATGAAGGCTTGCGATTGGTTCGTGATAAATCCAAAGTGGGGGTGCCTACCTCATGGAGAGGTGGTGCACTCTCCTAAGATTGGCTTCCAATCAAATGCCAATCACATTTTTGGAAATCCAAGTTAACTCCCCCATCAATTCATGCATCAACGCCATTCAAGCTTGACGTGATCTCTCCCTTAGATGGTGCGCACTCCTTGATTGATGTGCCCCCTCATGCATGAGTTCTCTATATAAGAGAGCTTTTCTCCATTGTTACAGATCGGAAGGTGAAACCTCTGCTGGTAGAGTATTGTAATATTTTACATTCAGTTAATAAAAGGCTTTGGAGGCTTACCCTGTTGTTGTCCTACCTCGAATCTGCCTGAAAAGGGTGAAGTCATTCGAGTCCCCCACTAGCCTGTGTGATGTGAAGCACTCTCTACCCTGGGCACTGGTCTGCCTAGTGGTAACACCAGAATCCATCTGACTGCCCCTGAAGAGCCAAGCAATCATAAGCTGCACAAACTCCTCTGAAGACTGCTCTGTCATGCATCCAAAACTAAGCAACCCACTAATAAATACCTGACAGCGAAAGCTGGCCATCTCCTCTGTAGTGGATCCACTGCCCATCTCAATCCTGAATACCAGGAAAGGAAGTCGGTCGGTCCTGCCATAAAGAAGTCTCAATCTCTCCTCCTCAGTCATAAAGCGGATTGATCACCCTCACAACTTTGTCAATCACCTCTACCATATGAAACAATCCATCGTGTGGATGAATACCTGGATCCCACCACCAATTAAGGGGTCCACCAAACCCAACTCCAATGAACTGCTGCCGTATCATACTGATAGTCATCGGGGTCTCCATGTAATCCTCTGGTAGAAACCAAGTGCTAATAACTGAATCTGCTCCTGCTAATGCAATCAGCTCCCGCAAAACTGCATCTATACATCTGTTAACCCACTCACTGTCTATGTGCTTAACTAATCCATGGAGTCTAAGCCTCTCTCTAGAGAATAGCTCCGTCCTTTGCAGTGCCTCGTACTCCTGCAGATACGAAGAATAATCCACCAACTGCAAACCTCATATAGCCCTCATGATCCTCTCCCTAAGTGATGTTTTAGGGTCTGTACATGGGCAATCGCTATAGGAGATGATGCCATTCCCTACTCTCTCAACTTTTATCCCTATGAACCAATCTAATCTCTCCTGTGTATTGAGTGTGCTAATCCCATGGTCTAATCGAAAGATCACTCTTGTGGCCAAGATGCCATTCACCTCATCTAACTGTCTCAGTTGAAACTCCCAAGTCTGGTTGTGTAATAGCAATAAATAGTTCTGCTCCTGCAGATGTGGTTGGGAAGTAACAAGTGTGTTGGTCAACCCCACGACCCTGACCACAATCTCTAAATTAGGTCTAGAAGTAGACCTATGAGCATCATGCTCTCTGATCCTCATAAGATGATATCCCTGACCAAGATAGGCTATCAAGGGTTCTACTACCCTATGAATCGTGTCTTTTCCCTCATCAATCCCGGGGACTCTCGGTGCAAGGGTATGCTGGTGCTCTCTGTCAGGTGGTCTCCCAGGAGGTAACACCCCCAAACTCCATGGGATCTCATCGTGTGCCCCTATGTACCCCTGTAGATTGATGCATACTCCTGTACTCTCCTGAGCCATCGAGTATCCTGTATGCGCTATTGTAGCCAGTACTCCATTGCTATCAATGAATTCTGTGATCCAATGTATCTCTATATCTTCCATACATCTGCCCATACAACCTCTATATGTATAAAATCCCCTGTTGGCTAATCCACAGGGAATGTGTCAGATCTCTTTTCAGTCAACTGCAGCTCTGAGTGCTCCTCATGCCGAATCATTACAAGATGCTCTCCTGGTGTTAGTGTCACGGCTAAACTTCTCTCTAACAGAGATGGCTCATGATCCCCTGCCTGATCCAAACTATCTGTGTCAGATCTCTCCTCAGTCATCTGCAACTCTGAGTGCTCCTCATGTTTTACAGATGTCCTGTATCTTGTGTGTGCTACGGTATCCTCCTGTGCACTCACTCTACTAGTGTCACCTGAGCTTGGATCCCACACATCTGTGCTATACTGGAGTGTGTCTCCTGTCAACGCCTCTGCAACTACAACCGGAACAATTAATGGCTCCTCCCCAGTAAGTGACTCGTAACCTCCATACTGCCCTGTATGTATAGAATCAACTATCTCCCCATCATGTCTCTCCTCATGGATCCCGCTTATCCTGCATGTCCCGACTCTTGCAGTGGATGATGAAGAGTGTGTCCACTCTAACTCGTCTACATGCATATCTGATTCTTGAAGAGCAATATGAGTTTTGTTCAAGGAGTCTCTAGTAACCATAGGCTCATAGGTGAGCTCCTCTTCCTCGTCCTGTACGGTCAAATCACTCCATAGCGTATCCATGTCACAACTAGGTGCTAACACCCTCTGATCCTCACAAGCACCACTACTAAGGTGAGATGATGAATCCTTGATGATGGATGATTTGATAACTGCATCGTATGTACTATCCTCCTCATGTATTGTCAACTCCATATCAAGTTTACCATAAACCGATATATCATACTCATCTGTCTGGTTGAAAGGCCTGTTGTAAGCTCTTGGCCTGTTCTTACTTTTAAAGTGGTAAAAATCCGTGAAGGTCATGGCTGACTGAAAGTCATCTCCCAGTGCTCTGTAATCTCTCAAATATGCCCCCATTGGCTCATTTGGCTCTACCTGTACTATGGGCACTGCGGTTGGGCTTTCTAAGAACTGCGGTAGGGTAGGTCGGGGGGACCTATTGTGGATATGTGGGTGTCTCTCCAGATTGGTATGTACTTGTTCCCCAGTGCTGCTTGTGGATACCCTATCACTGTTGGGAGACATAGGACTGTGTGGGGTGGGCCCTGAGTTATCTGTCAATTGTTTGATGGCACTCACCGTTTCTTTTTGTCCTGAAGTTAGTTCCTTCAGAGCGGAAATGAGGCTGCTGAAAGCTACTTTATCATCTTCTGCCATTGTTTCTTTTCCTTCACTCTGTATTCATCTATCTGTTAACAATTGCATGCTCCCACAGCTGGCGAGGAACATGCTCTGATACCACTGTAATATCCCAAACTGATATTTTTCCTTTTTTTGTGTTGTGCTGAGGTTTGCTAGTGGTCCTATGCCTCAGTGTAGGAATAGAGTATGGAAGTATGCACTGATCTAAGCATGCATGCACTTGCATGCAAATCTAATACCCAGATAATAAAAAATACTATAAAATAGGGAGGAAGTTATTCATGTACGTACTAGTAGATAGATCGGTTGATGTACATCAATATAAGTCCAGCATGCAAGCCTTTTGTTGGACACACGGAGCACACTGAGAGGGGGGGGTGAACAGTGTGTGTAGCTTTTATTACTTTTTCAACTTTAACAATCATCAGCAGCTTATTCAATACATCATTCATTAATGCATTATCACATTATCATTATATCATCAGCATTATTAACAGTTACAGCTCATCATATCATCATCACATAGGAAGCATAGAAAAACACAGTACACAAGATTTTTACGTGGAAACCCAAGTCCTGGGGGAAAAACCACGGAAGCCTTTATAATAATAATTTACCAGCAACTACTGGAAGGAGGCAACAACCCCCTTTGTTACAAAGACTTCAATTCTCCAGCTACAACTGGAAGGAGGCTACAACCCCCTGGTTTACAGGCTACAACCTGAAGGAAGCCTTAGCTCCCTCAATTTCCTTGCCCCGTCCTGCCACCCTGATATGAAGATAGAATAGAAACTGAACTACTGAACCACAAACTGCACTGATCCTGCGGACCTGCTATCCAACACCTGTACCACACTGCACAATCTAAACCACACTGCACAACCTGTACCACACTGCAAAACCTAAACCACACTGCACAACCTGTACCACACTGCAAAACCACTTTCACTGCTCATCAACTGACCACTGCTCATCAATTGTTCATTGCTCATCAACTGTCCACCGATCATCACAACTGTGCCACATTGTTCATCAACCTGTACACTCAATCTGTCCAATCTAGCTGTACCAATCAATCTCAGCTATACCAATCAATCTGTCTGCATAAATCAATCTGTTGTTCACATCATTTGAACCAATCAATCTGAGTTTAACCAACTGTGTACCAGACCACCTGGGTCAAACCAACTGCTCATACAACTCAGCCAATCTGAGTTAGACCAACTGCACATAAGGCAACCTATGCCAAACCTGTACCAAGCTGCTTATGTACCTGTGCCAAATTAATCATATGCCTGTGTCAATCTGATCATGTACCTGTCCATAATTGCTCTATGGGAAACCTACTTTCTTACTTGGTCAAGATAGAGTTACAACCATAACTTTACTCACCCAATCATACTTAGTTCAATGACATCACAACTAATCTCACAATTTGACAGGCAACATAGTCAAGCAGAGCTTGACGGACAACTTCAAACAAGCAATCAACAAACTGTAAGACAATCATGTCTTCAACCAACTTGGTCAATGCTATACCACCTATGGATACTTTCATCAATATATAGTCTCATACAATGTTAACTAAATCAAATACAGTCAATGGTTTCTCAATACTGGAATGCCAATTACTTAAGATCAATATTGACTTACTAAGTCAATGGTAAATAAAACAATTGCCCAAAACCAATCACATCTCAAATCAATCAAGAGAAGTATTATCAAATCAATCAAACAACCTTTACTTTGTCAAATCATCAACTTGCCAATGTTACTCAGATAACAGTTAAGGCTCATAGTCAACCACTAACAAGTCAATCTTAGGTCAATCCACTTAGTCAATGACAAACCCTTACAACATTGTTTTGTCAACTCAATGAAGGTCATCAATTAAGTCAAAGAGTACTGTCAATACAGTCCTAATATAATACTATTCAAAATGCAATGGAAGAATGCTAAGTCAATGATGACTTGTCAAATCAACATCAAGTATACATCATAATGCATAGGAGAGCATCATCACACTATGGTATGCATGTACATCATATTGTATAGGAGTGCATCAACTTCATAGAGTGTACATCATTATCACATGCATTATCATCATAAAGTGTATAATATCATAGCATAAAGGTATGCAACTTCATCATCATATCCTCCATAATGACTTCAAATATATATACCAATATATAGGCTCACATACTAATATCAAAGATGAACTCTATCCATGAGAGACATGTGCCATTACAAGAGAAACCTAGAAGCATGAGCCATACCTTTTTGAAGATCATAAGGTCAAGAAACAATAGAAAAACCAAAATAAACTCTATATCATGTCATCACATAGCCCTCGTAACAAGCTTTCCAACGAGCCAAGAATTTTGTAATTCCGATTCCGTATGAGAAAGTTATGCCAATTTTAGTGAAGATACCCAAAAAAAATTTCCTCCACAAAATTTCGCACTTTTCTCCAAGAGTTGCGAAATTCCAATTGATGAGAAAATGAAATGTTTTATATTCTATTTATATATAGGTCATAGAGGAAAGTTATTACCTCAAATTGGGCCGACATGCAATTCAAAATTACAAATAATTAATTTTTCTTTTGTTTGGTCGGCTCACCCAAAAAGGTGGGGTACACCAACTTCAAAAATTCATATCTCTTCAACCGTAAGGAGTTAGAAGATGCTCCACATATCAATGGAAATGGCTTGATGGGGACTATATCCCTATGATGGGTTTATTTGCAAATTCTTGGTATAATACACTTAAATTATTCAATATGTCCACGACGTCAAAGACCCCACATATGAGGGTGCCAAAGACCATACCACTAACTACAAGAGTTTCAAAGTCTTCTTCAACATATCAAGGCACATCCGTGGGATCTACCTCCATCTACATCCCAATATCCATACAACCACAAATAGGACCATACATCACCATGGTTCAAGACCCAAGGCACCACATGCAAGGGTTTCAAGGACTCTTTCAAGGATATCATATAATATTTAAAGATACTTTCCATGGACTTCAAGCCCATCACATAGGACTCCATCACCAAGTGATGAGGGCATCATGACCAAGGATTCTATCATATCAAAGGCTCCAACAATCATGGGATTACAAACCACCATATGTATGGATTCCAAGACCCAAATCATTTCCAAATGCACCATCAATGATCATATAGTGTCCAAGGGTCATCATGCCGCCATTTATGTGGGTGCCAGACCTTCTCATGCATAATGACCATCTCCAAGGGTTCCATGAACCCAACAAGGGATACACGGGCATCAAGATCTTCGTCAAGGTTTCTAAGTCTTCATTAAGTCATTAATGGCCACATCATCACCTTTAAGGGGACAAGGACCATTAAGCCGTCAAATGTGGGTCCAAGGACTTCTTCATCACGCAAGGGGATTCATAGGCTTCTTCAACCACCTCAACCACACCAGGAGACCTCCAAGGGTCAAGATCCATCATGAAATCACCTGTGGGGTTGCTAGACCTTCTCTTGGGGTACCATGACCTCAATAAACACAAATGACCACTGAAAGGGTCATTTGGACTCTTGCAACTTGTTCAACACTTTTGTAGCGTACTGGGGCATAAGTTGTGGTACTGGGGAAACAAAGAAACAATTGGGGAAACGCAAAACCTCTTTGGGGTACTTAAACACTCTACAGGGTGTTCAGGGCTTTTGTCATTGTCCCAAGGGCTCCAAGGGCTTCAAACTTGGGCTTGGACAAGATCAAAAGGTCTCCTTAGACACTGACAATTACTTAACCCTCAGGGGCTCCTCAAGGGGCACCAAGACATGTTGGCATCAATGACTATACACTGTTGGCATCAATGACAACTTAATCAACACCTTTGACCGGTGAATGAGAGAGATAATGACTGATACTCCTCCAGAAGTGCGCCCTTGGTAATAATGCGCCTTCTCCAACTGATAGAGTGAAGGATAAATGGAATACTGATGGTTGTTGAATCCGGATGTGGTGTAATAGGGTTACAGTGCCCCTTTGAGTGCAATAGAGACCGCATGCAGATCATGCCCTGGCTCCGAAGCCTAAAACGTGAATATCTTCCCTGAGAAAGTCGCCCATGCAGAGAGGACGTCTTGTTGGAAAGAGGAAATGCTGATAACTAGCTCAGAAGTTCGAAGAAGAAGCCCTTCTTCCAGGGGAAGGGTAATACTGCTGCTCTCGGAAGGATGGAGCCAGCATGCAGAAGATCCGACAGTTGTAGCCTGAGATATGAGTATAACTCTCCTTGAGCAATTCGCTCATGCAAGGAGGGCGAATTCCCCCCAATCCAATATACGACTTGAATCCTGAAATAACTGAAGAATAATATCCGATGATGAAGCAATCTTGAATTTGGATGATCCAACCTGATAGTGACTAGGGCAGAAAGATTTCGCTGCCGAAATATACTAGTTAGTTGAGTGCATGCACTCAACCCCAACTTAGCTCGCTGAGCTCTCCAATTCGAAACCACAAATCAATAATCATATAAGTTCCCTCTCTCACTCGCTTTACCTTTCTTTTATAACATTCACCCGTCAGACCTAACTTTTGACCTAATTAGGTCACTTTATCTTCTAATTCTCAGTTGACTTGCATGTTGTGCTTTTGGAGTGTCTGGAGACTCAATCAGTGCATGCAACATGAAATAATGCTCGGATGTCATGCATGCAGGTGGCCTTTAGTTCCTGTGGCCCCTGTTTATCTACTGGTGATCTAATAACCATGCTAAAGATCCTCAGAAGGTGTATATGGCATCAATCCTTAGTAAATTCCACTATAGTTAAAAAGGGAACATTACAAACATTTTGAAGTGTAAAGGTTTTCTTCTCTTTGGTTTTCTTGACGGCTGAATATTGAGGTTACATGTATCATTTGGCATTGTAAGATCTTTAACCTAGTTCACTAAGGAAGTAAATTTGCATATGTCGATGAAATAGGGAATTATTTATTTGTTTATTTTATATTTTAGCCTTGTGGTTTTTCTTGTGATTTGAGGGGTCACAAATCAAGCTTGCATAGGCTAGGGTATAAGCTAGGGTTACAGATTGAAGGTGTGCACTGCGGCCACCCTTCCTTGGTAAATCTTGCATGAAGAGTTTTGGGGTAGGAATTTGTCTTGGTTTGTAAAGGTTCCAGTCAAACACTTTCGAACAAGGCCTAAGGGGGATCATCTCGAGACTCTTTTTGCTCTGGGATTGGCATTAGTCTTCATAACCCTCCCATCACTTATACTACAAAGAAGACCTCAAGTTTTGCTAAGGCTAACTCTTCAATTCACCTTGTGCCTCATTGACATAGCCTAGTGATCCTATCTAGTGAATCCCCCCTCGAGTTGGAGAAGAGCCAACTGGAAGTGCAAAGAGGTGGTTATCGAGGTGACAATGGGTAATGCCTCTAAGTTATTGTTGGGCTAGCCTATTCTTTGGGGCTTTAGTCACACATTCTAATTCAAGCTATAACGCAATTGCTATACTAAATTGTGGGTTCTTTGCTAGATTAAAGGGCCATTCAATGGGATTGGTAGAGGCCTCAATTTAGGACAATGCAAATTTATAGAAGACAACCCAATTCAATAAACCATTGAGTCATCTTTGTTATTATTAAAGTCATTTTAGCCTTAAGGCCTTTTGTTTCCATTTTGTACAACCCTTTTCTTTGCATGGCCTTGATTAAGGATGTACTAAGTTTAAAAAGCTTTCAGTTGGCTGTCTTTTGTCAAGACCTTGGTGAAGGATTGACCATGTTGAAAACGCTATTGTTTTGTTCTATATGTGTAATCATTATGATTAATTTCTTTCAACTGAAAATAGTGCCTGATAAAAAATTCACTAGATCTAGTGGATACCACATGCACCATGTAAACTCAAAGGGCCTTGCCATCAACCATGGAACCTATCATTTTCAGCTGATCTTGGAATGAGTGTCAAAATTGCTAGTCCTTTAGTTATAACTTCAAGTATTTGTGTAATGTGATATTTGTTCATATCATTTGTGATATGAATGGTAAATACTGGGTTATATTGACTTAGAAATTCATCTTGCATGTCTCTATTGTTTGTGATTCTACCTCTGTCAGACATCATTGTCTAATTAGCATAGGTGAAGTTATTGAAGAAAATTACTATTCCCTAACTCTTTTTTCGATCTAGGGCAACTATGATATGGGTCCTGTTATCACATATATAGTAGCCGGGTTACCATACATTTTTTGTTAGATTCCAGTACATTATTCAGCCAGTTCCCTTGCATTGAGATGCTGAGATGAGCATCTATTATGGATCACTATCTAATTATGGACAACAGTTTTATTCCCCATGCCATGACTGAGTTTCAGGACACTCAGAGAGATGACCGATGTAGCTATTTAGCCATTTGTATAGAGCAGTCAGTAGTGCCTAGAGTTACAGCAACAGTTTTAGAGGACAGATGATGGTTCAGATGATGATCTTTCAGGTATATGACTCAGTAGGTATATTATGGTGTTGTGGTTATGTTGCTTTTATTTCCATCTTCTTAGCATGTCTTAGCATTTAGTATCATGATTTGGCGATCATATAGATATGTGGACCTGGTTATACTTGTATATATCTTACTTGTCCCTACTCAGACTTAGAAGTTCTTGGCCTATACTCATTGGTTTTACCCTCCCTAGGGAGAATAGAGGTGATCATTCCCGCATACTTTGGCTTGCTATTGTTGGTTTCACTATTCACTATTTTCATCCATCCATGACTTACCCAGTTGATTCATTACCTTGACTTACTACTTGACTAGTGGTATGGAGGACCTTTTCCCCACTGTAGCCTCTATGTTGGATAAGCTTCCCTGTTTATTGTGTCTTGGATCTAAGTTGGTGACAAAACTTACCTATGTTGAGTTGGATTTCCTTGTGGAATCCCCCTAGTCACTAAAGTTGTTGTTGGCTAAACCTGAAACTTTTAGTGCTGCCATTAATGCAAAGAATGGAAATGAAATGTTATATCTTGTATGCAAAACCCGTTCATGCAATGTGTTTCTAAACACACATGAATGAAAGGCAATCCAAATGAAAATGGCTATGAAATATCAAATGTTATATCTTTTGTGAAATGTAAAATACCTAGGTAAACAAGCTGTCTGTGACACACCTAGAAGTGCTCAGGTAAACAAGTGCCTTAAAAACACACCTGCAGCAAGAAGCCTAAATAAATGTAAATCTATGCAATGTGTTTGTAAACACACATAGATAAAAGGCTATGGAAACTCTAGGCCCAAAAAGCAATGGAACTTAAATGCTATATCAAAAATATTGCTGGCCTCTTTTATATTATGGATTGTGTGCATCTGTGTAAGGTGAATAAACACTCTTTGAACAACTTATCCATTTGTGAGACACCGCCATTCCCTGTGTTGTTGCTTGTCCACTATATGCTATGGTGTGTATTCCCTTTTCCACTGCCAAAGTGTCACAGTGTTAAGTCAGTAAGTCATTCCCTCTAGCCTAGCCATGTTTTTCTTAGCCTTCACCCTTCACTAGCAAATTGATCACAACTATGAAGTGAGTATGACCTTGAAAGTCTAGTCTGAGTAATAAATAATAATTATGACTTATTATATTTGGATTTAGATCGCTAGTAATGATTACTTTTTGTTATAATTACTAATTAAATGGATTGTAAAGCATGTTTTAACCTTGGACACCTTGCAGCAGCTTGATGATAGTTTGAGTTATATTTTGGTCATGTTGACTTGGTCAAACCTCAGTTTGATCAAAAGTCAACCACAGGACATGAGATGACAGACCTCAGATGTTACAAACAGATGATACATGGTCTGGTACAGGTCACCTTAGTGGGCTTATGCAGTAGTTTCAGGCTTATGATGATGATTTGTGCATTTCAGCACTCTTACTACACATCTTAGATGGATTTGGACCTTCTGAGTCCAATGAGACAGTCTGTTTTCAGTTTTGGGCAGTTACGGTGATGACTGAGCCTCAGTTGGCTATCCTAGTGTAGTTTTGGTCTGTTGGAGGCCCTGTTAAAGCATTGATGAGATTTACTTGGTTCACCTAGGGCGCTGTGCATGGAAGGGGTGGTCCAGCCACTTGTTATTACCATATTACCCCCCTCCTAGACTCATTGGTGAGCTCACCTTGACAGCACAGGCACTCCAGGAGTTAGTTTGGGCAGTTTCATGTTTCTCGAGGCAGTTCAGAAATGGTAGAAATGGCTACAGAGGAATTTGATTTGGGCTACTGAGGCAATGTTATGGCATGGGATGACCAGTGATGATGAATGGGATGTCTTCCACACCTTCTCCAGCAGTTTCAGCTTCATCGGGACCCACATCCATCACTTATGGCACTTTCTGATGATTTTTGGAGCCTCCTAAGGCTCACGATTTGTCCATAGAGGCACGATTTGGTACTTTGATGACTATTTTATTGATATTGTGCTATGGGGATTGACCAAGGTTGTCTAAAATTACCCCTTGGACCCACCATAAGCTAGATCTATTTTGTCATCATGATTTGGTGGGATCCCTTCTCCTAGGGCGATTTTGTCCACTTTATGGGGATTGACCAAGGTTGTCTAAAATTACCCCTTGGACCCACCATAAGCTAGATCTATTTTGTCATCATGATTTGGTGGGATCCCTTCTCCTAGGGCGATTTTGTCCACTTATTGTTATATTTAATTAGTGATCCATGTATTGTATTGTTGAGCTCATCTCAACCATTGATTAGATCTTTTGATCTTTTAATCTTAGCCACTCATTCAAAAAGTGGTTAGATTGTGGACTCTCTCCCTCCTATTTAAAGGAGAGAGCTTCTCATTGTAAAGGGGACTTTTGGCTCTGGATTATTGGAATAGAGAATTATTATTGCATCTATCTGTTGTGTTGTGGTGAATGCTTTTGGAGTGCGTTCGTTGATTCTTCCTTTGCACTGGGTTCTTGGAGATTTTGTCTTGCTATATTTTTGTACCATGTTTTTGCATCTACAGGTGGAGGCCGATTTGGTTTAAGGAGGACGTATTGGTAGGGGAGGACCCTCCCTACTTCTTCTTTGGATCTCTTCGTTGGTAACAGGGAGTATTACTGTCCCAGGACCTTCTATTTCATGTTATCATTGCATTTTACTTGTATTTCCTCCATACTTGATCTGACTGATTGAAATCGCTTTCCTTGGTTTGACAAGTAGAGGAGGTCGCACTTGTGGGCTAGGGCATCATTTCGGCAAGCAAATTCAACAAGTTCTCATTTGATCTCTACGGGAGTCTTTCTCAACAACAAGGCATCTCATTCCAACACTCAGGTATGATCTCAAGGTAATTTCTCTCTCCATGATCTATCCATTTGTCTAAATGCTTCAAACCCTCATAATTTCAAAACCCTCATTTTACAATTTCTCAGATCTAGCAGATGTACTTGGCTTTTGGGTATAATATTTAAAACCCACCTCTACAGTATCCATGACAATTCGGATCTGTAGTTTGGTGAGGATTGGCCTTCATCCGACCCATTTCCCAAGGCAAATTAGCCTCTCCAAGTGAGGTCGCACTTCTTGGACAGGTGAGTTTGGTATGATCTAGCACCTGGGTAGGTGAGATCCCACTTGATCCTTGATCTACACATTTGATAACCTACCCCTACTGTGTCTCTTTAGTGATTTTCACCTTGTGGGCCCCATTCCTCATTTTGAGGGTTGAGCCCCACTTGGGTCACTATGTGGCACATTTCAATCTCAGATCTACTGAGATCTAGCCATTGGATGACCTTAGGTTTCAAGATCCACCTAGCTTAACACCTCAACATCCCTGATCTATAATTTGGTGGACATCCGACTCCATTTGGCCCATTTCCCAAGATACTAATCTTCTCCAAGCTAAATCGACTTTCTCAGATTGTTGGGTTAGCTAGGATTTGATCTTTGTCTTGCATGCTTGAACACCTAAACACTGCCACATCTATTCATCAAGCTCATCTTTGGTACTGGTTAGCCCCAATTTGGTCCTTAACTACCCTGCATTGGACACGGTTCCCAAGGCAGTGGATTTTCTCACAACTGACTAGTACCCTGATTCTGGATCTTATTCAAAACCTCATAAGTCACTCACATAAACATGTTGGACCAAATCTACATTGTCTAAATCCCTTGATCCAACCTATTACCCACCTTGTGACTTTATCCATAGATCTAGGGTTTGTTACACACCTTACGTACTTCATCTATACTTGATTTCATCTGGTGTCTTGGTTTGATCTCTCCTGTCGGGAGTAGATCTGGGTCTCCCCTTTTGTTGTCTTGGGCTAGATAACATAAAGTGAAGATTGCCTCGATTGGCGTGACAACCATCCATCTAAGTCACAAGATTCGGCGAATTTGAACCTTGAGGTTCGAATTTTGCCGAATCTCAAGCTGGTTCGAATCTGAAGATGAATTTTAAGGCGAATATAATAAAAAAATTGAAAAAATTTCAGTTGGTTTCTTAACCTTAACCTTAGTCCTAACACACCACGGTCTACCTACCTCAGTCTCGACTCCCAACCTGCTAGCAAAGTTTTTCCTATCTCCTTGCCACCGCTTAGCAAAGAAACCCTCATGCTAGTGCTTAGAGCTCATGACTCGATGAGTTTCGATCTCAGTGTTCATGAATCACTGCTACTGCTCACAATCACCAACTCACCATTTGAGTTACAGACTACAATCATAGACCCGCGATTCTGTTGTGTCGCAGTTGAAGATTGAAGTTAATCACTATCGAGATTAAATTTACTTAAGCAGATGAGTTGAAAATTGAAACAAACCCCTAGTCATGCGTTTCTAGTTCCACTAGTAAATTGTTGAAGAAATTTTTTATTATTTTGTACTATATTTGGAGTAAATTGTTGAATTAAATTTTTATTATTTTGTATTATATTTTGAGTAAATTGTTGAATTAAATTTTTATTATTTTGTACTATATATATATATATATTCGAATCTAAAGACGAATCTCAAAAGAACCTCATCGAGAAATTCGAATTCGAATCAAATCCAATGGTTGTCGAACTCGAATTCGAATTCGAACCATGTGACTTAGCCATCCATTGGGAGTCGAGGCCATCTTGGTTGCACTTCTTAGGTTGCCCTTCCCTTCTGCCATCCATCTTGGATCCATCTTCAAGGGGCACCTACAAGTTTGGTGATAACAGGTCCCTTTGGCTTGATAATCAAATTGATCTTGAGAGACAGTCTACATTGATCAATTGTTAAATTTTAATGCACGGTACACAGATCTGCCTTCCTATGAACAAAAACACTAAACTAGTTATCTGCAAACTGTCTAAAGAACTCTCAAAACAGCAGACTGTATATACTAAAATCTTGACTGTACATACAAAAGTGCCGACACTGCATTCCATAAAATAATCAACTGGGAATCATGACAGCAAGCACAAAATTCTGCAGTTCTCAGTCACATCTGTCTTCTATTAACTGAAGAGGAAATTATGATGCAATAGCATCTGTCTTCTATTAACTGAAGAGGAAATTATGATGCAATAGCTCAAAACTAAAAACTTTACTTATACTCCTATCTTGCCTTTCTTTTATAGATAAAGAAAATGCAAGGGTTTTCAAAAATAACCCATCCAAGTGGCGCAGCTAGCCTGCATGGGTAAAACTGCCTAGAATAGCATGCCCAATGGAGAAGACTAACTGCCTGAGTCTTTTAACCTTGGAAACATTGCCCTATCTAGATCTGGAAACTCTCTAAGCCATGTGCTCTTCCTAAATTAAGAACAGTGCCATCAAAAGATAGAAAACATAATTTCTAAATATGGAAAAACATGCTAAAGATGGTGCATGCATACATGCACCTCAACCACTGTCCACATAACTTCCTCTACATACCACACTAGTGTGCCATAAACTAATGTGTCTCATCCTTCAACTGCAATCACTCCTGCTACATAGGAACCAAGGCAAGGTCAAGATGGATCTACTGTGTATTTAGTGCTGAAGGAGAACAATGACAGAGCAATATGTAAAATCTAGCACTACCTCGTTGTGAGAAAGGTGTTCTCCACCAAATCAAGTCTCTCCCTCAACATCTGAAACTTCCTCTTATCCAGGACCTTGGTCAAAATGTTTGCCACTTGCAAATATGAAGGACATACTCAAGAACCATTGCTCCTTTTTGAACTCCGTCTCTAAGGAAATGGTACTGGATATCAGTGTTCTTTGATTGATCATGAAACATTGGATTCTCATAAAGCTTGTTGTGGCTTTAATTGCCACAATAAACCACTGTAGGATTCAACATCTCATCAGTCAACTATGTTATCAACTTGCAAGGCATATGGCCCCACAACTAGTAGAAGAGGCTGTCATATACTCTGCTGAATTGAGTGCAACTGCCAACTGCTTGCTACTGAAAGAAATTATACCTGTGCCCAAGCTGAAAGAAAGACCTGAAGTGCTTTTCCTAGGACTTGCATCTCCTGCCCAGTCTAAATCAACAAAACCATGCAACACCAACTCACCATTTCCCACATATCGCAAGCCATCATGAACTGTGTCCTTGAAGTATGTGATTACATGTTAGGCAACTTTCCAATGAATTTGCTTGGGTTCAACCATGAGCTGGCCCAAAGTATTCACTGCAAAACATTTGTTAGGACAGATATTCACAAGATGCATTAGGAAACCAATCAGCTGCCTATACAGTACCAAATCCGAATCTAAATCATCAAACAACTTCATATTTGGAATCATAGGAATGGCCAAGAGTTTGCAATCCATCATCTGAATTCTCTTCAGGGTCTCTACTGTAGTGTCAAAGGTAGAGGAATAAGGATCAACACTTGGTACAATCTCCTCTGGAGTACTTATTCCTCAACACTAGATGCGAAAGGTAGAGGAATAAGTAGTGTCTAGTGAGGAATATTTTGACACTACTTATTCCTCGTCTTCTCGATGAGGGCTAGTTCCTGATCTCCTCCACTAAGGATGAAATTGTCTCTAGCCTTGTCCTCTCTTGGTTAAAATCATTCGAAAGATTCTCAAAGGTGGGTAGTGTCTCATGAGCATAGACCAATTTTTTGAAACTCGGGTTCGGACTTGAACTCGGTCGAGGGTCAACTCGGATTTGGCTTTGACTTGGATCAAGCTCAGACTCGAACTTGGCTAAGGGTCAACTCGGACTCCGACTTGGATTCGGCTTTGACTTGGACCGGTTTGAATTTTGTGACTTGGTTTATTAAAAATTACTTAAAATATTAAATTTTAATAAAGAAAAAACATTTTAAATATTCACAACCATGATTCCAAATCATTAGAGGCAAAATATGCAAAGTCTACTTGTGTGTATATCATGTAATCGTGAATATATCATAATGGCACCGAATGCAATACATATCTGAAACAAAATACTTAATCAACTAGGTTCTAAATGGCCTCTAGAGTCCAAAAAGCATGCTATGAGGCTCTCTACATGTTTGGCCTTGTCTTCATCAAATGTTAACAATTGGGTTTGCAATTCCAATCTTATTTCTCCAATCTCTTCTGCTGGTGCTTTACAGGGGGCAGTTTGGCCTCTTATACCAGCCAAGTGTTTCTTTAGCTTACGAATACCTCCCCCCTTTGATATGTTTCTTGCAAAATTTGCAATACATCTCATTATTAACAACATCAGCATGGTAAATGGAAACAAATCCGCAAATGCAAAGACAGATTTCAGATCTGTTTTAACTCTTTTTATGAGAGAAAAAAAACCAAGGGGATTTGACTTTTAACCTACCCAGGAATGAGTTCAATGGGCACAAGAATCTGAAACTCCTCCAAGCTTGAAAATAGGCTGTAGTCTCCCTACGTAGATGCCAACGTTGCTGCAAACTGCCCAAGAAGATTGCCAAACAAGTGCTCAGGTCACTCCAAATCAGTCTTCACTTCTGCTCCAAAAACTCCAAATGCTCACAAATTCTCAATGAAAGAGGTGGGAGGCAAATGGAGGTGGGGTGGGGGGGTGTCTCTTTATAGGTTGCATCTAGGGTTTAGGGTCTTAGGAATTACATTTTAGGTTTTAAAAAATTAAAAAAAGTCAAAATAGAATCCACGTGCGCCGTTGACTGATTAGGTACCGACTCGGTCGAGTAGGTATGGACTTGGTTGAGTTGGATTGGTTCAATGCCAAACTGGCCGAATTGGATCAGTTTGTTACCAAACCGGTCCCTCGTACTGATTTGAGGGCTGATCAGTATGGTCCCTGATCAACTCGGCTGAGTCCGAGTCCGAGTTGACCGAGTTTAAAAACAGAGGCATATACACACCAAACAAAAGGGTCACAAGCTGAAGACAACCCATTTTGTGCTATGGGCACCAACTCCTCATTCCAAACCTTCATCTCAATAGCAACAAGCTTATCTCTCAATTCAGTGACCTTCATCAGGTAGTTAGCGACTGTGTCTGTGTTACTCGTGTGTGGTGGTGAGCTTGTTCCTTAGGAGCATCCTGTGAGAAATATTTACACTAGGATATAGAGTGATCAAGGCTCATACTTATTCTTGGCCAACTTCTTCTCTGTGATGTGAGGGGTCAAGTGGTCCTTCACAGAATCAAGAATGATTCCTTTTGCTTTGGAATCCTTCTTGTTGTGTTCGACCAATTGCGTGGGATTGGTAGGTGCTGTAACTTCAAAGTTCAACCTCTTCAACAACGTCTGCTGTGTGCACTTTGAAGGTGTAAATTTGGAAACACCCTCTAATTGGCCACACTCTTTGAGATTGAAACTAGTCATTCCTGCAGCTTTTGAGAACCCCTCAAACAAACAAATCCACTGGAAATAAAACAAATCAGCTACCTGTCACAGGTGCAGATCGCCTCTCTCAGGCATAAACAATACTCCAATCATTGGAGTCTCATGGGCATCTCATCCACAAACCCCTCACTGGTCCAAGCGTTTATCTAAGGAATAGATCAGCATCAATCATTGAAGCTAGGGCAGCAGACCCTCAGAAATCCTCAGATAACTTCCGCTCACAGGAAGGAGCCCACTCCATGCATGGATCCTGAAAGATTTCAGAGAATGTGCTCTAATACCATGTTAAATTTTAATGCATGGTATGCAGTGCTGCACTTGCTATGAATAAAAACCTTAAACTAGTAATCTGAAAACTGTCTAACAAAACAGCAGAGCATGGATATACCAAAATCTTGACTGTACATTTGAAAGAGCAAACAGTGCATTCTATGGAAAATTCAGAACAGGAAAGTGTATTTACTTAAATCTTCATATAATAGTCAAGTGGGAATTATGACAGCACGTACAAAATTTTGCAGCTCTCAATTATGTCTGTCCTCTATTAACTGAAAAAGAAATTACAATGCAATAGCCCAACACTGAAAACTGTACTTCTCACTCCTACTTTGGCTCTCTTTTATAGACTAAGAAAAGGCTAGGCTTTACAAAAATAACTTGTCCAAGCAGTTTGCCTAGCCTGCATGAATAAGGCTGCCTGGTATAGCGCTTGCACTGGGGAAGACTAACTGCATGAGTCTTCTAACCATGGCAACACAGCCCCCTATCGAGATCTGGAAAATCTCTAAGCTATGCACTCATTCTAAATCAAGAACGGTGCCTTATTAAGATAGAAAACAAAAAACTTCTAAATATGCACAAACATGCTAAAGATGGTGCATGCATGCTACAAGCATGTATGTGCCTCAACCAGTCTACATAGCTGCTGCGCCTACCGCACTAGTGTGCCAAAAACTAATTCACCACATCTGTCTGCTGCAATCATTGCTGCTGCACAGGAACCAAGGTAAGGATGAGATGGATCTGGCATGTATGCTGTGCTGAAGGAGAACATGAGCAATAGGTAAAATCTAACATATACATACTTTTCTAAATTTGAGGCAATTCAATAAACTCTCTTCTCCCTGGATTATTGTAGAGGTGATAGGATTTAGTTTAGATAATGCTACATCTCCCAGGGCTTTGACGGTAGGCTTTATTCAACATGGAATCTTGTTTGAGAGCAAATTTGTCATTACAATTAAACCTTTCATGTCTCTTAGGATTATATAAATGGAAGGGGAAGCCAATCCTATCTAGGATTATCAGTTCTATCAAAGTTCCCATAAAACAGAGAATCCATTTTTTACACATTACTCATACTTGTAGGAGAACTCAAAACTTCTTACTTTGACGTATAAGTTCACTCCAAAAGACCAAATAGGGGTATTATAGGAGAGTGGAAGCATGGAAGTTTAACATCTCTAAGATTTGGATTGTTTATATTCAAGATGCACCAAATCATTCCTATTGCTAGGCTATGTTACCCATTAAGAAGTAGTCATAGAAAGTTTGGGGGAAATGCAAGTTGTAATTCCTCTTTGCTTTTTCATGGCTGGTAACGACAAAACAATAGTCAAGCCAAATTCATCTAAGGGTGACTTGGAATTTGAATCAGTATTCTTCACTTCTTAAAATATAGTATTTCTAGTTTGTCAAAGGCTAAAGCTTTTATTGTCCTCCTTTTTGTGCCCCTTTGCTCAATGATGCCCTTTACATTGCAACAATATGACTTAATCATTGAGCATTTGTCTCTTCGCACCATTTTTTTTGGATGTAATATTTGTTTGGTCAAACATATATGTGTATTTATCAACATTTAGTCATTGACATGTGGTCCCAAGGTTGTCCTTTAACCTTTGCTTATTTATCCCCCTAAATCAATCTTAAGGGAGATATTAGTATTATGGTGGTTAATCTTCTCTTAGGGACACTAGTGACCTCTTAATGTTCATAATATGTTCCTCTTCATTATGTTAGTGCCTCGTGTGGTGTTAGTGATGGGTCTTTACTATGTTGGTTATAATTAATAAATAGTTGACCTAGGTTTATGGACTGCACCTCGACATCTCTATATATATGATGTGTTTTAACCTCATTTCATATCATACACATTGATAATTTATTCATTGATTATATCTTAAGGGAACAATTGTATCTACATACAAATCACATGTGTTCTTAGGTTGTTTTTATATGTGATTATTATTGATTTGGGTTTCAATTAATAATCACATGTCTATGCTCTAGCTCTAATTTGGTATTAGAGCAGTGTTTCTGCCTTGCGACCTTCATGGAGTATGTTTATGAATCCTTTGTGTGGGTGCATTGGATTGCAGATAGTGAATTGGCACATCAACTTTGGACAAAACAAAAGAAGAGAGCTTTGTATCATGGATGCTGCCTTTTGATGACCTACAATTTTCTCAAGTGTGCCCCTACTTCTTGTGGCCTTTTTGTTGCATGCCTTAAGCCTATAGGCCATTGTCAAATACAAGCCCATTATTGTCCCTCACAGGTTGTATCATGTCAAGTAACCTGGAAGGAGAATCTTGGCTGGCGAGTTTGGAGAACAATGAATGTGGTCTGTGTTTTTTTGTTTATGGCCCTTGTTGGCCTTTTTAAAAACTATAGCTATTGAGCTTGAGAAAATCCAATAGCGGCTTCCTTTTGCTGTGTGACTTTCCGCAAGCTTAACAACACAAGTTACAATAACAAGATGTTGTGGGCTTATTTTTGGGGTGTAATCACAACTACACCCACAATTTTGAGTGCATATTCCTTGGCCAGAAATTCCCTTAGCTTGGACATGATATTGGGTTGGGGCCATTTCGTGATTGCCTTGATTTTACTTGGACCTACCTGTTAAATTTCATACATTCATAGCATAGAACATAAATGTATTACCAAGATCACTAGAAGCAAGACAAAGCACAAAACAACAACACAGAGTTTGACCTGGGAAACCCAAATGGGAGAAAACCCAGCAACCTTCGCAGAGAGATGATAATTCCGAGATCAGAGTACAAATAAAGAAAGAGAAAGAATGTGAAAGTATCTTTCACAAGTAGATGCCCCAAATAAGCTTCCTCCTTCAAGTGATGCGAAATCAGCCTCCTCCAAGTGATGCGCACTTGCTAAGTGAGTGAATGAGATAATGAGGTGCACTAGCCTCCTATTTATACAAGTGCAAACCTGGAAAATTCCCTAACTGGGCCGACTTCACCTGGGGGCAATAAATAATTTAAATTTAATATTTTTATTTGTTTCTTTTGCACCCCAAGGCTTACATTGATTCTTTCATGTGTTTACATAAAGTTCTTCTCTCTTAGGAGGTATAAACAAGTACAATGAAGGTACAATAAAATATAATGAATAATATCTTCCGAAGTTGTACAAAATCCAACACTACCTTGACACCTTCCTTGATATCGTCCTTGGATATCACACAACCTAGATAATCCACTTTTTTGTGCTGAATGTGCATTTTGACATTTTAGCATAGATATGATTTTCTTCCAAAAGAGATAGTACTTGTTCCAAATGCTTGAGATGTCCTTCCAGGTTTTACTTTATATGAGAATGTCATCGAAAAAGACTAATACAAACCACCCTAGATAGTGCTGGAATAGATCGTTCATGGCTGCTTGAAACTTGAAAGGTGTTTGGAGTGTTAGTTAGCCTAAAAGGCATCACCTTGAATTTGTAATGCCCTTCATGAGTTCGGAAAGTAGTTTTTGCCACATCTTCTAACTTTACCCTGACTTGATAGTAACTTGATCTCAATTCTAACTTCGAAAAGTACTTGGCTTGATGAAATTCATCCAACATTTCATCTATGACGGAATTGGGAATTTGTTCTTAATGGTTATCTTGTTTAGTCCTAGTAATCTATACACAACCTAAAGGACCCATCCTTCTTCCGAGCCAACACCATTGGTGTTGCGTATGGACTTCGTCTTTTCATAATAATTTTACATCTCAATAGATCTTGGACTAATCTTTCTATTTCCATTTTATGGTGATGTGGATATCTATAAAGCTTGCCATTGACCCACTTGTATCTCCTCACAACCACTTGGGATAGACCCACTTGCTCATGTCATGGATGGTAAATAGGGTAAACCATTGGCCCTGATTACAGAGCCTAAACCCGAGGGGATCAAGAGAGTCAAACCCGAGATCTCATGTCTGGCTCAAGACCAATTGAGCTAACCCTTGGGCCTCTATATGTGTGTGTGTGTGTGTGTTGGATTGCTTTAAAATTTGGTAATTGAGCAGTTAGAAAAATATTTAGAGAATTATTAGAGGTTTGTGGATTGAATTGGTATCCCACTGGCCAAGGAACGCAGCCTGGTACATGCCAACTCCTGTTTTATTAAGGTTGTGTTGTCTTCACAAGCAGTTTTTGATATCCTTTGTTCCTTTTCTTTATTGGTACAATATCATGTTCAATAAGGTGAGAGATATAGTTAAATGCTGAAAATAAATGCAGTGTGCATATTGGCCAACCACTTTTCTTCCATGGATTCTAAGTTTCTAACATTGTTGTCAATGGCCTTATATTTAGTCTTTCATGAGATTTTCAACTACTAGCAAGGCATTTGCATTGCTCATATTCTACCTGTTGCCTTTGATCTCATAAGCTTGTCTCTATTGGTATAGACTTGCTTCTTTTGATATGCTTTTACTTCATATGGTTTGCAGGCATTAGATTGCCAGCTTCTACTGTGTTTCAAAGCAGAACTGGTCTTTCACCCTGTGTTGGGATTGAGAATAGGTCATGTTGGACTGGGGGACACTTCCATGAGCAACCCCCCCCTCAATTTGAGAATCCTTTGACATCGATTAAGTTAAGCCATCCATGGCCATCATCCCTACCACAGCCAACACAAATTTTGCTGTTAAACCTTTTTGCAGATTGAAATGTAGTTATGCTATTTTGGAATGTGGAATTGTCACCCTCATAATTATTTCTATGAGGGCTGTCATATGGAGTCTGCATGGTAGCTTCTATTGGCAATATATTTAAAACCCCGAGCTTTTGTGGGTGCTGGGGAAAAAAGAACTATACCATATTACCATGTATTGTTTCTGAGCTCTCTATATTGTAATGGAGTATAGTCTAACAATGCTTGAATTATGTAAATGTATTTTCAGGAATCATTGTTTCTTTGATTGAAATCTTCTTTGGATCACACAACAAGTGGTTTGAATTTGTACATGGCACCTAGGAGTCATGATAGACTTGTGAGTATGATTTCTCTGAGTATTGCTCCCAATTTTTTTTATTAAGGCTGCCTTATTATGCTTGGTATGGTTATTGATGACAATGTACCATGGAATATTTTCAGGATTTTTATAAAAAGAATAGAGATTACTCAAGACTTTTAGATGAAGATGGTGCTCTAGAAGACGAGGAAAAGGAAGAGGCAGTAGAGGATGATGACAAGTCAGGGTGGCATAGGAAATCAGAACCAGATGAAGATCCAAAAGCAAAAAGAGAACGCCAAGAATATATAGAAAGGAGAGAGAAATTGAAAGAACTTGAACGGCAGAAGCTTAAACAGAAATTTGCTGGAGTTTATGGAAGGAAAACAAACTCTACAAAACATGACAATGGAAATCAGAATAGTAGATTTGGAGAAAATATGTCAGACAAAGATAAGAAGAAAATGCTGCAATATGATGAGTACAACCACCGGTTGCCTTGTACTGTTTGTCTCTGCAATAGTTTTTAAGGACTTTCTGCTTGCTAATTGCCCGTGCTTATGGTTTCATTGAACTTGTTTACTGTCACTGTATCTTGATGGACATGGTTTTGACAACTGGTGGTGTGATGTCTGTATGCTGCTTGTCTAGTTTTATTGTTTTTGCCATGAGGACATTCCGAAATGGAGTATAAAAATTAAATGTAGGGATGTTACTGAAAGGTAAAGAATAAACTTTCGGTGTGGATTTTGTACTATTTGCCAATGTAGTCTCAAAGATGTTGAAGTCTGAGATTTTCCATGAGATTTTTGCTTCTAAAAATTCTGTTCTGATATCTTATGTTTTTCATTTGCCTAGAATTACAATTCATGTGTGTGAATGGATTCTTCCTTCACTAGTTATGATTATTAATATTACGATGTTTTGCAAAACTGGGTTAATGTTTGAATGCTAACAACCATCTTCTATATATTGGGCTCAAGGGATGGTACAGAATTCAAGTTATTAAAGTTTGTAAATTACTTGACTCAGCTAATAATCATATACTCGAAATTGTTGTGGCAGCTATGGGTCCTTCTTTGGACCATCCCAGCCAGCTATTGCTAGGAGAGTTATTGAAGAAACACGTGCGAGGCTTGAGATAGCACATGTTGCAGCAAAAGTCTCGAGGGACGCTCCGGAAGTATGTAGTATTTTTATGTTGTATCTATGGATATTGTTCTTGTATGTGTGAAATATGTTCTGACAAATTTTTGGACTACTGCCAAGTATTTTTTTCTTTTTGTTCATAACTGATGAATGTTGTTGAAAACATTTCAGACTAAGAAGTTATCTGTGCCTGCATCAAATGCAAAATCTGAATACAAAAAAGCACCAGTAGTTGTCAATGAGGTATCTACATTACTCTATCTCCTTTTTTTGTTATTATATGAAGTGATTAGTCCATGTTGTTGTATCTGTTTCTGGAGGCAAACGGTTCTTGTGGTTTTCCAGCTTAAGAGAATAGCAATTTAGCTGTTAAGTTTGGACTTCAGATGGCTGAGATGTTAATGTGCTTGGCTCTAAGTATCTATTTACATGAGTGGTTTAGTATGTTATGCTGAATTTGTCTTCTTATTGAAAGGAGACAGGAATTGCTAATTGTTTTATGAGTAAATTAAATGGCAAAATGATGTGCCTTTTGTGAGTAGTTAGTAATGACCCTTTCTATCGCAGGCTAAGAAGAAAGCGCAGCGACTTAAAGAAGCAAGAGACTATTCATTTCTCTTTTCAGACGATGCAGAGATGCCAGGCTGTGCGAGGGGACCTTCTGAAACTAGAAATGTTGCTTCCTCCAGGCCTGGTGAGTCTAGCTTACCATTTGTTTAAACTTCAGAGTCTCAGACAGCTTTTTGCAGTTTCTTTCTACTTAAATGTTTTTGAATGAATTGTCCGCTACAGATAATAGCTTTCCAAAGAATTCTATGGCATTGAGGAAACCAACTCCAACTAGCAAGCCGATCTCTCATGCCAAGGAAGTGAAAAACATGATATCATCTGCTAGACAAATGCCTACCAAAGTGGATACACAAAAAGTGTCTCCCAGTTTAAATGTGAAAACATCAGTTGATTCAAAGAAGCAATTACTGAAGGTAGCTTCTGGATCAGGTCGGTCTGCTCAAGAAACTGGTTTGGTACGCCACAGTGTGACCAATTCAAAAGTGTCTGTCAGTATAAACCGTAACAAGGAAACACCTTCAATCTCTGGTATCAAAGTTGGGAAGGATGTGCATCAACAGTCTTCGGTTTCTCGTCCTCCAAGTGTGCAGAAAACACTTCCCTTGAAGGCTCCAATGCACAAACCTCATACAGAACAAAGAAATCCTCTAGCATTTCCGAAATCACTGCCACCAAAACCAGCACTCAAAGCAGCTCCAAAACCAGCACCAAAACCAGCACCAAAACCAACACCGAAGCCAGCTCCAAAACCAGCACTCAAACCAGCACCAAAACCGGCACCAAAACCAGCACTGATGTCAGCTCCAAAACCAGCACCAAGACCAGCACCAAGACCAGCACTGATGTCAGCTCCAAAATCAGCTCCAAAACCTATTCCAAAAATGGCACCAAAACCTCAGGTTCTTAAGCAATTCCTCTCTGGTGTTTCCACTGATCTCTTTGATAATTGGTAGAAGATTTATTAATTCAAATTGTTGATTAGTTCGACTTATTTTATTTTATAGGCAAGACCAGTATCTCGTGACTCACGTCATGAGCAGTCGAAAAAAAGACGTAGAGATTATGATTCAGATGAAGATTTGGATGGAGGTGGAAATTATAGCAGTATTATCAGACAGCTTTTTAGGTAAAGTTTGTCACTGTACATTCTTGAATACCACAGTACCTTATGTGGAACCATAAATTTTTATGGGTAGTGTGTTCACTGTTTGTAAATATATTTCAGCTAGTTGTTTCAGATACATTTTTCTTACTTCTTGCTTATTATAAATTCCAGATACGATCCAAATAAGTACAAGGATATTGATGATCAAGATGATAGTGATATGGAAGTTGGGTTTAGCAGGATACAGGCTGAAGAGAGAAGAAGGTGATATTTTCTGTAGTGCTTAGTCTATGGGCTATGTTATTCTTGTTTGACACTAGCTCAATTCACAGCTAAGATCCAGTGATTTATGGTCATACATAATAAATTAAAACATGTGAAAAATTTGCAGCCATTCCTGTGTACTTACTGCATACACATCCAAGAATGAGCAGGATGACAGTGGAATAGTATATTTGCTCAACAGTGTCAATAAGATCAGATAATTCTATATTGTGTTAAGTTCAAATACTAACCCAAGATAGGGTACTATATCAATATGATTAGTCATGCTATATTAATTAAGTTCAAAGTAATAGCTGTACAGTGGAAATTTTCGTCTGTCTATGCATGTTGTGCACGTGTTTGTAACTCAGTACCAACATATTTATATACAAGCTAAAAAAGCTGTTTTTCTTCTTAGTTAAGTTAGTGAGATACCAGTGGTTGGGCATTTAGAGCTTATTGTATGTTGATGTTACATTTTATTTTGTTCCAGTGAAAGAATTGCTAGAGAGGAGGATGAAAGGGAATTGGCACTCATTGAAGCAGAGGAAAGGGAAGAGAGGGCCAGAGCAAAAAAGCGCAAACTAAAACACAGCCAGGGGTGATGGAGGCGACAATATGTTGTATCAAAGTTTGTATTTCATCTTGTACTTCATGTAGCTTGGAGTGGCATTCTTTTCAAATGAGTTGGCATGCAAATTCCTAGCATGACGGTTTTCAATGTTTCACACATTCAACAATAGTCTTTGTAAATATCAGGTTTCGTAGGAGATCATAGTTCCAATTCTTGTATTTTGCTACTTGGAATAAAAGTTGCAGGCAGAAAAAAGCTTGTTTAATTCACTAATTAAGACTGATATGGATTCCTGCTTTTTGTCAGCATACTGCTGATTTGCATGCTAGCAATTTATGCTGTGAGGTTTGTTTAGATAATAATATTCACACGCATTTTTCTTCTTTTAACTCTAATCATGCAGTACTATGCTGCAATAGTGGCAAGAAGGTTTGTTCAAACATTTTTAGAAGCTTTTCATTGGTTCACTCCTATTTTAGAATAAACATGCACTGACGAACACCTGAAAATTGAGGAAGTTCCAAGGAATGCTATAACATGATTGATGATATCCACTGAAGTTGAAATATGAAAATATCACAAGAGCTGGCCCAGACGTTTTGTTAACATTTTTTCGATGCATTCCATATTTAAAATTTTTAATCCAAATATGCTATTATGACAAGGAAATTTATATACACTGAGATTTATTTTTTAATAAATAACATTAATTTGGTATAATACTTAGCTTGGGAACAACTGAAAAGAGCTGAAGAATGAGAATATGACTTGTTAAGTACGCAGGAAAAACTCAGCATAGAACTTGGCAAATAAAAAACTAAAAAATATACTGACAATGTCATCAATAAAAAATTTGATTAAATTAACTGTATCTTAGTGAGCTTGAGTGGGTTTTAAATTTTGAGCAGACTAGACTAATATTGGAAATCAAACCTTGTGATGAATCTGTAGACTCTGCAACTTACCTATTATGGTTGTCTTCCAAGGATTTTGAAAGGTGTTATGGAATTTAATTTCTTGATGCATAATAATTTGTCTTGGTCTATGGAAGTAGAATTCAAACATTACAATGAGAATAGACTATAACCCAATGCATACTCTAAACTATATACATAAGAATATTGCACAATTTTTTTCAGCGAAGTTAAAATTGATCCAAATTGGAAATTTAGAAGCAACTTCAAGAAAGGTAGTTTATAGCCAACTATAAGTTCAAATAGAGTACATATTGATAAATTAGTAGAAGCAAGGAATGCAGAACACCAGTTCAGCATTGGGGATATTTGCTACAGAGGCCCAAAGATGGGTGTTCATGTGCATCCCTGTTGTGTCTCATGACAAAATCTTTAAATTCTTGCAATTGGAACACTTGAAACTGACAAATCTTCCAATGTTGAGCTAAAAAGAGATCCCTCAAGGAAGATATCTTCTAGAGAGGCACAAAGTTTGGTGGTCATGAATGCACCACTGTCGTACCTCATGAAAACTTCAAATTCTTGCGATAGAAACATTTGAAATTGATGGGTCTTCCAATGCAGATTTGAATAGAGATCCCTCAGGTGTTTGGACAGAGTTTCATCTTACATCACGAATCATATCAGATCCTGAATTGGCTATTGAAGGCACAACGTTTCTGCCTTAACTCAACTTTTATATGACTACTTCAAGGTTTGTTGTAACCTACAAGAATGGCCTATAAATCCCTCTAGAAACAATATCGCTGTGAATATACCTTCTCATCCCCATGAGTCAAAACAACTTCGTTTATCTTGTGATTGAGTGGCTCACAAGGCCATTGCTTGCCCTTCGAGCACCTTTTTTAACCCCTTGACATATGCAGTGTCCATCTTTACTAGAAGTATCATTTTGTTCTTGTTTGCATTCCCATCTCACATCTTGACTTTACATTATACATTGATAATCAATTTTATATGCACAATATGCATGGATGGGTGGCCTGACTTTTCTCATCTCCTGAAACTCTCTAGACCTATCACTCATCCCATTCTTGTTTCATGTTTTTAGTAATATAGTCCTTTGCGATTCTAACTCTACCCAGGAAAAGATGATTGCAACAAAGATCAAAGGGCCAAGATTAACTACCACAAAATAAAGGAAAACAAAAAGGGGCCAGAAAAGAAAAACCAAGGTATGGCAAGACACCATAAGAAAATTATATCACAAGGCCATATGGGAAAGGTGAACATATAAAAGAACATGAACAAAACAAAGAGGAAGATTCCATGGAGCATGAGGAGCGATGAGAAGACGGTGAATAGTGGCCACAACTTGTGATAATCTCTTGAAAGCATTAAAGATGTTAAAAAGTGATACAAAATGTTTTCTAGAAGAAACAAGGATTTGTATTCATAAAAAAACTAGTTGCTCGTAATGTTTTCGGCTTTTTTTTTTTTTTTTTTTTTACAGAAACATGTATAATTTGTATGAAAAGGGGTTGTGGAAAATCCAGACAGTGAAAATATACATAGAGTTCCAAAATTTAGACAAAATTGCTCCAAGGAGCTGAGCTTTCATACAATGAGCTTTGACAAGGCTTCTAAACAAAACATGACAAAGTGCTTTCCTGTCAAACTTGAAACTATATTGTCTTATATATTGCCCAAGTAAGAAAACACAAGTGTAAACCATAAACATAAAACAACATTAACCAAATATGTGCATGTCGTGGGCTTTTTCCATGAGTACATCTCAATCCAAAGCATGATCTCCATGTAAGTGAGAATGCTATGTCATTGCCATAGCAGTTTATTGCACCATTTCTTTCTTTGTGGCTTTGTCCTTGACTAAACAAATTGATATCATTGGGAGACCTACAACAGATTGAGCGCCTTGTGCAAATCTCAGTATTCTATTGTAATGCATTTCTATATCATTGGCTAATTTATCACATTTCATACTTTGTTCATGCATTTTAGCCTCCATTTCCTCTTGCTTAGACTTTTGTTTCTCCATATGAAGGCTTAAATACTTGATGGCTTGCCTCATCCCTTCTAATTGTGCATTCATTCTTCTTAATATTTTCTTAATTTCTGAAGTATACTCACTTCCAACCATCCCCGTGTGGGATGAGTTGGTCATACTCAATGAAAGAGTAGAAGGGCTCGACCTCTTATGCTTCTTAGGACCAAAGAAAACTCCAGAACAAAACCAAAACCCACCAATAATAACTCCTAGGAAGGGAATGTGCATACCGAGGGGGGGGGGGGGACTAAATCATTGAAGGAATTCAAACCACCACACTGACTAGAGTCCAAAGAATGAACAAGAAACCATGACATAATTGACTATAATTCCAAAGAAGCAAACCACTCAACATTATAATCCTTACCTTTATTGAACATAAATCCCTTGAGTTATCGTTGCTATGAGCTAACAACTAGGGTATCACCTAGTCTTGTCTACAAATGCCAAGGAAAGGCATATCCATCGGAGGAATTAGCCCACCTTTGCTAAGTAGTTTGAATAAATGATCCATAAAGGGATGTATGTTGCAGGCCATAAGCCAGGGGATGGTGGGACTTGAGACACGATGGAGTGTGAAGGATCCCTTGCACCACATTAAAGTGCCAAGGAGACTTGCATGCATTTCATATTTCATATGGTGACACTTGTATTGCGCTCCACCCATTCCTTGGAAATATGAGATTGAGGGAGTTAATATCATAATGTTGAATGACCTTGCATACCTATGGTAGCCAATACCTCTCAGGGGGGGCCCCATTTTTTACTAGGGACCCCTCATCCAAGTATATTACTTCGTTTGCTCCATTGTTGGATCTACTGATGTGGAATAACTTAACTTCATCCAACAAATCAAAATTCCAAGAAATTCTCTGCAAGGTTTTGTTTAGCATTGATCCTTCCTTGAGGGTCTTTTTCCTTATCAAATTGATGTCAAATAGAGAATCGCCAAATATCATAGCATTCTTTACTTTGAGCTTGAAGAATGATAGTTCCTGGGAGCAAGATATATGCTTTATCTAGCTTGATTATTATTCATTGCACACATGTTCTCCATAAAAAAATGACTTCTATATTCCCCTTGAGGTCAACAACAGCCACCCCATGCACTTGCCACCCCTACAATGTTAACACAATGGAAAAATTCCGTTATCTATCTTGCAAGAGAGACAAAACATAGAGATTCTAGACTGGTAACCAAAATTAACAACTTTCCTCCTTTGATATTTGTAGGTATACAATCTAAAAAACCACCCTAATAAATAGAGAAACTTAGAAAATATAATTGATATAATGGAAAAAAATAGACGTCAAACTGAATCTGCCACACAAACCACTTGTCTATTAGTTTTAGTGTCTTTATGGGAAGACTTCAATGTTGTGACACACAAATCCTCTAGGGAGCAAACAGATCGACATTGCTGGCAATTTGGACTAGCAAGTCCTAAATTTCCAAGGGTTGCTTCCAATTTGACGTGCTTCATTTGTAATGTGACAATTTCACTTCACAACTCAATACCCCAATCTTGTAGACCCAAGTTGTGCTTCTCAAACTCAACATAGAAGCGGTCCTTGGATTTATTCACTACCTTGCTCTTGGTTTCCATTTCCAATTTCCATTAGTTGGTTTGTTTAATGGTTGAGGATAGGTTCACTTGAAGCCCTGAGATATCCTTGGAAAACTGATGGAAATAGCTCATATCCTCTCAAACATTGCCCATACTTTCCATACAATATTCATAATGATCCATGCTTGCATTGAAGACTAAGAACATACAAGAATCCCCCCCCCATCCCCGACTCAAAAAGAGTTCCCTAAGACAAAAAGGGGTGGCTCTAGACATAATGAAACTTGATGAGACAATACAAAAATATGAAAATGCCTAGACAAAACCTTCTTTTGGATCACATGCATGCTATCAATGCCGCCATTAATCTTCTTCTTTTGGATCACATGCATGCTATCAATGCCGCCATTAATCTTAGATGAATTTGAGAAGGGTGGCATGATGACCCTCTATTCTTCCCATGCATGACCTAGTGCAATTGTCATTTTGTACAATGAATCCATTGAAGAGGGTCACACATGTTCAAAAATAGCAAGGATGGTAGAGTCTTAACTCATCTACCCACCACAAGGATAGAGGGCAATGCAAGGGGGGTTCATATGGCCCCTCTTCCCCCCCTTAAAATAAATCCTACTTATGGGATAAAAAAAATGTGACCTCCCATCCCTCCCTCCCTTCCATAATCTTAAAGTGCCCTTAGGTAGAACAAATTTCTTATTGTCCATGTCATCAAGCAATCAATTACCTCTTGATTTGGTAGGGCAAAACCTAGTTAAAGTTACGTAAAGTGATAGAGTTTGATTAACAATATGAGCATGCCCTTAAGAAGAGGATAGTTTTTTATTATTTATCTATTTTTTAATTTGAACGAGGCCTTATATGATATAAAAGAATCTCCAAGAATGGCATACTTTGATCTTTCTCTCTTAGAATCATGACCCTTTGATACGTTGGGAGAGCTTCTACTTCATTACTACTAGAGCCCATGGGATGCTAATCGTTGATGTCTTTTAGGATCAAGAATGAAGTGATACAAAATGTTAGAAGATACGAAGCTCTTGGAGTGGAATATTTGCATATATTGAAGTTAGATCAAATGCTTTTGGTAACCTATATATTTTAACATCACGTTTCTATTATTATATTAGTATTGTCTTTATTGGTTGGCTAATACCTTAATTGTAATTGTATGGTTGGCTAGGACCTTAATTGTAATTGTACTCTTTGTCTCCTATATAGATACTAAGGAGACCAAGTTTTAAAATCACCTCATCTCATCTTGTGCATTAGATACATTGTAAAAGGAGGTTCCCTACTCAAAGAGGATTCTGTTAAATTCTGAACCTCGAATATGATCTTTTGTTCCAATAATTGTCAAGTTATGAAAGAAAATACATTGGATTTTTTAACAATTACACAATGGAATTAAACAGGAATTCACACACATTTGACACTTGTTTACCCTGGGAAACCCCAACTGGAGAAAAACCAACAAACTGTGATTTTATTAATGATAAAATCTTGGGCTCCCATCCTAGGAAAATGACCCACTAAGGAATTACAAAATAGTAAATAGCCTAGCCTATCAAACCTCAAGATCTGTCCTTCGATCTTGCTAGTCGGTTGCTATCTCCCTCACTACCCCTTTGCACCTTTCCTCTAACTTTGCCCCTACACCTACACACTTGTTTGAAAGTCTTTCTCCAACCAATCAATGAGATCTCACTCACTATGTGTAGTTGTTGTGTCTCCTCCTCTCCTTAGGCTTCTTTTTATAACATCTCAATGACCCAAAACCCTAACCCTAGATCTCCAAAGTGAATGATGGTTGAGATTAGATCTCAAGCCTCACTTAAGATCAACGGTTATGAATTAATGTTAAGTTCACTTTTTGTCATTAGCCAATATTAAGTTAATTAATGTGCTTTTCCTAACTTAGACTAAAGAAAGAGATACAAAAGTCAATTGCTTCTCAAGCAAGTACCTAGAGAGGTGCTCTGGACGACTCTTGCATGCCTGACACTTGGCCTATGCAGAAGTACCTGTTCGAGCTACAATCATCAACAATACCTCTCAATGAGGAAGGTACTACTCGTAAAGCCACCTGGAACTGGTTCTCCCTTTGAACCTAGTACATTGTTGCATACATCATCTTGCACATTGGCATCCGTCCAACCTTGCTGGTCAGATGCTCCTTGACAATTGGTAGTCATAGAATCAATGATGCTACACATTAGTGCAAAAAATATTGAAAACTTTGTCAAAGGCCCGCTCTCCCTCATCGTGCTCCTAGGAGCTTTCTCTTGCTCTTGAGCATCCATCAATGTCATCTCGTACCAACTAGGTCTCCTGTTCGAATTGGAAGGGGCTAACTCTCTCTTCTCCTCTGAAGGCTTACTCCCCAAACTAGAAGTATGTGAACTCTGCTCACCCTTCGTAGTCTTTTTCTCCTTGACCTCTATCATTGACATCGATCCATGATCCAAGATCCCCTTGGATCCAACTACAAGCTTTTCCTGTAACTTGTATACTTTGTCCTCTCTAACACCAAGAACTTGTGTTGAGTCTATGCTAGATCCCTTCGATCTAATGAGAACCTACCCACTTTCAAAAGAGATGACGTACCCACTGTCCTCCAATGTCGATACTAAGTCCAAATTCATCTTGAGCTCCGATAAATACAACACATTTGTCACCTCCAAAGATACTCCTAAATCTAGTCGAAACCTGACTATCCCAACTCCCGTCACAGCACACTTGACATGAGTGCCAAGCTCCACATGCATATCTGGGTCTATCCTTGACAAATTGGTGAACAACTCTTGTGTCCCCATCATGTGACGAGAAGCCCGACTGTCCACGAACCATAGCACTATTGGAAACTATGCTAGAAATACAAGACTAACAATAAATTCTTCTCGAACCTCTCAGCAAACTCCTTGACTTGAGCTTCTGCAGATGCTACTACCTGTTGAGACTTGCTCTTCCCTTTCTTCCATTTTGGACATTGTGAAGCATAATGGCTACACTTGTGGCACCCAAAGCACTTGTGTTTTCTCATGTCCTTCTTCTTCACTGCTTGTGAGGTTGACTCTCCACCTATACTATCCTTGCTCCTCTTTACCTGACTGGCAAGAGCAACATTCTCCTCATCATCGCCCTTCTGTTGGTATCCATATAGAGATTCCTCTTGAATATCCTCTTGGATAAATTCATCCCATAACCTATCCTAGTTAGGAAGATTCTCATGTGCAACGATCCCCTTAAGGAAGGGTGCCCATGGCTTGGTAACACCAACTTTGGTTCTCCCACTCTCTCCCTAATTGCTGCTAACTTATCACGAATTTGTTGTAATTCCCCATATTTGATATTCGGTACTTAAAATCAAATGGGGATTAGCTTAACATTTAATTGCTTATTATTTGTTTGACTTAGCTAGATTGCTTAAGACTGTTGTTATGTGAACATATGGACTCCCTAGATGTGTGGATTGTAAATGTAATTTATGGTTTTAATTTATTAATGGCGATGAATATGTAACTTCATTTGGACATTGAAATTGAAGATGAAGAAAAAACAACATGTGGAATGCTAATTTAGTTTTTGCTTTGGATATAGAGTAAGTACAATATATGTTGTAAAAGAACTTACATGGCGATATTTAAATATCGTTTTAGTGATATGGATAACACTTAAATGAGTTGGGTATGTTAGTTTTTTTACTTGTTTAGCATAATAACATTAAACAATCTAATCACCGAAAAAAAGACAAGCACAAGATACATAATGAACACAATATTTCTCTCGGGGAAACCACAAGGGAGAAAACCCCGACAAAACTTCCTCAATATAGAATTCACAAGTACAAGATAAACCCAAAGACATAACAACTTCTCTCCTTCTATTGTGCGAGCTTCTCTCTCTCCTATGCGAACTTAAGTGAGTGAGATGAGTGTTACAAATGAGCAACTCAATCCCCTATTTATACTTTACAATTGACATGACCTTTTACTAATTAGGTCGGCTCTAACTCACCTAACTGGGCCGACCTGTACTCTTTACAATAAAATAATTTTTCTAGATCTTTCCAGGACGACCTAATCAATTAGGGTTTACATTGACTCTTTCAATGACTCTTACATTATCAATTACATCAATGACATCTCCCGGAGGAGGAATACAATAATACAATAGACAAAAACATTTTGAATATCTTCCGCAGTTACATTTCTTCAACACTCCCTCTTAACTAGGAAGGTATTATGCAGGAAACATCAACAACATCAACAATTGTCCAACTGACTTGTGAATCTCTATATGTCGTAGGAATTTTTTGAATCATAATATGTCTTGGGTATCACATCATATGCTGGAACATCATCATCAACATCATCATCGTCTGTTGGAACATCATCATCAATATCATCATCGTTTGCTGGAATATCACCATCAACATCATCAATATCACCATCAACATCATCATCGTCTGCTGGAACACCATCATCAGCATCATCATCGTTTGCTAGAACATCATCATCATCATCATCGTCTGCTGTAACATCACCATCAATATCATCATCGTTTGCTGGAATATCACCATCAACATCATCATCAGTGTTTGAACACTGGAACAACATCAATCATCAGTCGACAAGTACTGGAACAACAATAATTAGTAAGTAAATACTGGAACAACAACAATCATTAGTAAATAAATACTGGAACAACACTATCATTCGACAAGTACTGATCTTTAGTCACCAAGGAATGACATCTCTATCAGTCAACAAGTACTGATCTTAAGTCACCAAGGACTGATATCTTTATCAATCGGCAAGTACTGATCTTTAGTCACTAAGGAATGTCATCTCTATCAGTCAGCAAGTATTGATCTTCAGTCACCAAGGACTGGCATCTCTATCAGTCAGCAAGTATTGATCTTCAGTCACCAAGGACTGACATCTCTATCAATCAACAAGTACTGATCTTCAGTCACCAAGGACTGGCATCTCTATTAGTTAGCAAGTACTGATATTCAATCACCAAGGACTAGCATCTCTATCAATTAGCAAGTACTGATCTTCAGTCATCAAGGACTGGCATCTACTCAATCTTTGGAGGGAGGTCCTTTTGGACCACACCAAGTTTGTTTTGAAAGTATTCAAACTTTATGCAAGATAGAGGCTTAGTCAACACATCAACAACTTGTTCCTCTGTAGGAACATACTTGAGCTTTATAGCTCCCTTCTGCACCATATCTTGGATATAGTGAAACTTGATCTCGATGTGCTTCGATCTATCGTGGAATACTGGATTCTCTGTCTTCTTGATACAACTCTGATTGTCACAGAGAATATTAGTCACATCTATCTCTGCATCGAACAATCCTGCTAACATCTTGCGAAGCCACACTGCTTCGCTACAAGCTGAACATGCTGCTACGTTTTATGCTTCTGCTATAGTGAGAGCAACACAGGGCTGCTTTCTACTGAGCCATGAGATCATACCCGATCCCAAACTAAAGCAACATCCTGAAGTGCTTTTTCTATCTTCGGCACTTCCAGCCCAATATGAGTCTGTATATCCGTACATTTTGAACTTACTATTTGAAGCATATATGAGTCCATAGTCCAACATACCTTTTAAGTACCTCATCACATGTTTTGCTACAATCAGGTGTACATGCCTGGGCTCCACCATATACTATCTCAAGGTGTTCACAACAAAACATATGTCTGGTCTAGTATTGGTCAAATACATCAATGACCCAATAATTTGTTTGTACATCGTGACGTCTATTGTCTCTGATGAAACATCATTCAAGAGCTTCAAGTTTGTCACCATCGGAGTAGTCATGGCCTTACAATCGAACATCCCAAATTTCTTTAGGATCTCAACAATATATTTTCCTTGATTCAATAAAAACTCATCTGGGAACTGCCATACTTCAAGACCTAAAAAATAGTGCATCATCCCAAGGTCTTTCATTTCAAATTCTGTAGCAAGCTTCTTCTTACAATCAGTGATGGGCTTGCCTTCTCTTGTCAGGAACAGATCATCCACATACAATAGTAGTATCATAGGTTCATCATCTATGATCTTATAGGAGAGATTAGAATATGCTTTACTCTTGGTAAATCCCAAGCTCATCAGGAAGCCATCAATTCTTCCATACCATGCTCTGGGTGCTTGCTTCAACCCATATAATGCTTTCTTCAGTTTACATACATGTGTTTTTCTGTCATATATTTCAAATCCTTTTGGTTGCTTGATGTATACGTCTTCTTCTATTTTTCCATTCAGGAAAGATGACTTTACATCCATCTGATGTAACTTCCATTTCATCTTCGCTGCCAAGGAAATGATGGTTCTAATTGATGTGTATATGGCCACATGAGCAAAAGTCTCCTCATAATCAATTCCTTCCTTTTGAGAGAACCCCCAGGGTACAAACCTTGCCTTGTACTTTTCAATGCTTCCGTCTGCTGAGTGTTTTGTTTTGAAGATCCATTTTGACGAAACAATTGATTTAACCTTCGGTCTTGGTACCACATCCCAAACATCATTCTTAATGATGGATTGGTATTCTTCATTCATAGCATCCAACCATTCCTTCTTCTTTACTGCATCTTCAAAACATGTAGGTTCTTCTTCAACAAGGTTACACATCAAGGCTACATAACTGGAATATGGCCTTGGTCTCTTGCTTTCTCTACTGGTTCCTTCTGGGGCACCATATCTTCCTGCATCTTGTATTAATTCTTGTGCCCAAGCTGGTCTTCTCTTTTGTGGATTTTCTTCATGAGGTGTCTCCTCGGGTCTCTGAGGTTCTATCATATCATGATTTTCTGGAATAGGTTCCTCTTCAACATTTCTGTCTAGTACATTATTAGTTTATGTAACTCTAGGAGCTTCATGCTCCTCTTCATCCTCACGAGTCTTCTTAGACTTGTTGAAAGCCATGTCTTCATCAAATGTAACATAACTGCTAAGCTCAAATTAGCGGAATCCTGGGATGTAGATACCGTAAGCCTTTGATTGCTCACTGTAACCCATAAATATTCCCTTCTTTCCTGAAGGCTCCAACTTCGATCTCTTCTTTTTTGGAATGTGAATAAATACTGGACATCCAATATCTTTAGATGACCGACTTCAAGATTCGTACCGATGAACATCTCTTCTAGGGTCTTGTTGCCAAGAACATTGTGAGAGATTCTGTTATGTACGTAGACTGCAGTTCTAGCTGTTTCAACCCATAGGTGCATGGGTAGGTCTTGATCATGGATCATGGCCTTCATTGCTTCCATGATGGTTCTATTTTTCCTTTCAGCTAAACCATTATGTTGTGGATTATAGGGAATGGTAAGCTCCCTCTTAATCCCTGCTCGTTTACAGAAATCTTTGAAATCACATGAAGTGTATTCCCCTCCATTAATTGTCCTTAATATCTTGATCTTTTTTTAGAGAGGTTTTCTACAAGAGCCTTGAACTCTTTAAACTTCTCAAAAACTTCACTCTTATTCTTTAGAAAATAAATCCATGTTTTGCGGGAGTAATCATCAATAAAAGAAGCATAGTAAACATACCCGCTTAATGAAGTGGTAGACATAGGTCCACAAATGTCGGAATGAATAATGTCCAATATGCCTTTAGGTTTGTTGTCACTGCTTGGAAATGGATTCTTCGTGCTTTTTCCTTGTGCACATCCTTTGCACACTCCTTCATGATCAACCTGGATTTCTGGTAGTCCAGTCACCACCTTACTCACTATTGGTAAGGCCTTGTAAAGTACATGAGCTAGTCTTCTATGCCATAATTCACAGGGGCTCATGGTACTAGTCATCAGTGCTGAATCTGCATGACCCTTAAGTTTATAAAGTCTTCCTTCTTCTAATCCAATAACAATTGCATCATTGATAGTCTTCCCCTTTGGCCACATAAGAACTTCGCCATCTACAAATGCAATTCTAAGACCTTTCTTATCTAGTGCAGAAATAGATAGAAGGTTTTTTTCAAACCTGGAACACTGTAGGACCCTTGTCCTGGTTCATCTATGATTATAAATAAATATCTATCTTACCCTTGTTTACATGCTGTTTCAAGTCTCTGTTATGTTTTCCAGTTTATGTTAAAATTTCATGCCTGTAAAAATATAAAGTTTACATTTACAGGTTTGAATAAATATAGGTGCTATTTAATTGTTTTTAACAGTTACTATCTTGCAAGTGCATCAACATATATAATATGTGTCAATTTACACTAAATTAACTTTTCATTAATTCATGAAATAGTAAATATTGATAGAGTTAGAATGGATTGTATACTTGTAGGAAAAATACCTATAGCTAGTAGACCCCTTTGCTGCTCCTTTTTCCCTGCTGTATGCCCTACAACCAAAAGCTTTCCCAACCTTGGAAACTCAACCAACCAGACAACCTCGTATGCCACCCTGCTAATTGGTGAGGTCTCGCCGACCCACACAGCTCCAAAAGTTACCTTTTGGACCCCCGAGCCCAAACTGAGTACAAGCCAACCAATTTTCCCTTCTACAAATTTTCCAACAAAACCCCTTCCCTTCTCCTTTGCAAATTTTCTATGCTCTCCCTAAATCTCAAAACATGCCTAACCCCCTCTCTGCCCCATCTCTTCTCGACCTTATTCCCCTTCCATTGCCGACTCTTTGCTTTTCATTACTACCCTTATCTCCCTCATAGATTTCTAACCACTATGCCAGTCCTTGTTTCCCTTTTTTCCTCCCTCGAGACATGATCCCATTTATTAATGCTCAACACTATATTTATTAATTAATTAATTTGTTTACCATTTAAATTAATAATTATTATCTTTTTTCAATTCTTGGGGCTAATACCATATATAAAAGTCAACCTAATGTATTAACGTGGTTCCACCGCCCTGTCACCATATCAAATCTGTCAGAACCTTTTATTAATGTATATTAAATTCCAAATTCCAAGATAATAACAATAATAAAGTATTCTCGAATAGTCAGCCACATTATTACTTGATTAACAATTATTTGTGACATGATAATATAAACATGTATTTACATATTCACCTAATTAAGTTTTAACCGTGAACATTATAGTTCAAGTTTCAAAATTATAACTAATATTTTTATTAATTAACTCAATTACAATTTAACGCTTAGTCTATAAATTGCATATGGTAACTTTTACCACATTCAACAATTGCATCTTAATTATAATCAACCCTAATTAATTACCACATTCCAATTAATCATAATTAATCCTAGTTAATTATAACTAATCATGATCATAATGGATATAACTATTATAATTCATCTTTTAATTAACATTTATTAATCTAGTTGTTAGTAACGTGATTAACAATAGTTAAACTCATGAATACTTATTATATGACTTAATAACTAAGTATTTATTCAACAATTTATTAAATCAAGAATTCTTAATAAAATTATCAACCTCATTAATCATTATTAATCAACAAAACTTAATCATTAATCGACATTAGAACTTGATCATCATTCATTACCACCTAAGTCACTCAATTATCCTATTCAATTATTAAACCAAAATTGACTAACTTGACGTATTAAGTTAATCTTCTGGTTAGATAAGTAGTAATAATGTAATTAATGCCTAAACATTATAGTTCAGTATTATTTTACACAATTGACACATATGTAGACGAGTTATGCAAGCGTAGCTATGGCTTACATACCTTGTGTAGGTACACTAATAGTACTAAACCACACAACATTCTCAATCAATTAAGTTACGGTTTACTGACACATTCTTAACATAACTTGATTGTTGGATCATTCACTTAATTACATAAAATTAACCGATGGACAATAATACCAATTACTAAGTTACGACACATGATTGTGCAAGGTCCTCAACATACACAATTAATCCAGTCTTCCCTCCTAACATCATAGTACACCTATCTACCTACTCCATCTATTTAGTTCACAACTAACTTCCACATCCTATCCTTCCTCTACTGGACTACCTTGAAGTGTCAAGCCATGACCAGCTCCAGTTAGAACCCGTAAGCGGAAGTGTCGACTACATTGACCAAGCTTCCCTAACAGGCAACCATCAATCACACACATTGGGGAGCGTGCCGTAGCACAACCCTCCCATGACTCTGGGTTTCAGGGATAAACGGTGGGTAAAGCCTCCACCCCCCTAATGGAACAAGGGACTATGTCTGCACTGACATAATAACTGCGTTCCACTTGTACTTGTTAGGATATTCCTATACTCCATCCTAGTCCCACCAGTATTTTGATCATTTACATTTTTAGTCATGCATGCACCTTTAGGGTTTGCATGCATTCTAGGGTTTTCATGCATTTTGCATGCATCCCACTCATCAGTCCAGCACCTAGCCCTCAGTTAGCCAGCCCCCAGGAGCTTCTCACTATTCAGTTTTAGCTCTCCAGTTGCTTAATGCGCCCTTCTTCCTTGATTTTAGGGAGAAACTCGCCCTTCTTCACCTACCAGTCCAGTTGTCACTCAGTTACACTCAGTTACAGTCAGTTACAGTCAATTACACTCAGTTACATTGAGTTACACTCAGTTACACCTTCCAGAGTTAGTTTGACTGATGGTTGACAGTTACTTGAGCATTGATGACTCCATTGATGACGATGAAGACTTCCAGTTGCACTCCGATGATCATGAGGACACCTAGTTGTGCTCCGATGACACTCCATTGATCTTATGATCACTCTGAGAGGCTAATTTGAATTGCCACCTTAGGCATTCGAATCCTCTCTACCATTGTACTATTTATTTGTCCATACTGTGATTAAATAATTAGTGTGTGTGAAGTATTATTGCTTCTATCTGAGTTCTACTGTACCATATTATTCTGTTTCTCATTATACTGTATTGTTCACTCTTCTTCTATTTTCCTGCTTAATCATAATTACTCTTGTGAGGTACACATCATCTCTTAGATCTGCTGTGAGGATTTTCACATGGTATCAGAGCATGTTGAGAGTATTGTTTATCTCCATTCTTGAGATTTTTTTGCAGGTTATTACCAAGATTTTGAGTGCAGCAGTTGCAACAGTTTCTGCATTTTTGCAGCAGTAGCAGTTGTAGTTATTCTATATTGTTTTTGCAGGTCCTCTACAGCTTCTATGTATTCATCAGGAATTACTCCTCTTGATCCACTCAACTATGATGAATGGAAACCAAGAATGATAGCAGACTTGAAGATCCATGATCTTTTTTATTGTTATTTTGAAAGAGAGTCCGAATCCCCTGAAGAGAAGATTGACTGGTTAAATAAAAGTGACATGTACTTTCAAGCAATAGTGTTTTCTTTGTTTGCACGCCAGCGTTGAAATGTTACCTAGCAAAGTGATTGTTCACCTGGTATTGCCTTGGGGTGGACAAGGTCACTTAAAAAGGTTGGACCCCTTGTCATTAATGATTAATAAAGTGAGATGTACTTTATGTTCTTAAAGTGACTTTATTTAATCATTAATGTGTCATAAAGTGAGAAGTACTTTATGTTTATGAAGTGACTTTATGATAAATTTCATAAAGTGAGAAGTACTTTATATTCTTAAAGTGACTTTGTGATAAAGTTAAGTTGTGGTTATATCCTAAGTTTCACTTTAATGAAAAGTTAAGTGGGTTTTAATTAATGAGGGTCTCTCATAAAGTTAAATTTAATGAATGACTTAAGTGCACTTAATGCCATTTATTAAATCATAATGGAGCATTAAATGAGAGCCATTGATCTAAATTCATCTTAGCCATTGATTTGGAAAAGTGGTTACCATGAACAAAAAGGGCAAGGGCAAGGCAAATGGTTTCATTATTCACTTCACTCATTGAGATTTGAGGAGAGGAGAAGAGAGCAAGAGGAGGGTGATTTTCCCAAGGAAGCTTCAAAACCCTTGTTAAATTTTTGAGAGAGAATTTGACTGGAAGAGGGCACGATTCCCAAGGAAGATCACAGCCATTAAATACAATACAGTACAGCAGCATTTGGAACGCATTCCAAGACAGGGTTCTGGTGCATTAATTGCAGAGTCGTACTATTCAGTTTGGGCGTGTTTTTCAAGGTGACAGACAAGCAATAAATGCAGGCCGTACAACATTTAATGGGCATGTTTTCTCAGGACTGTTTCAGCATCTAAACAGGCCATACTTCAGATTTAATTTAGACAGTACAGCAGCTGTTTGGGCACACAGTTCGAGGCAGATTTGTGGGCACACTTTCCGAGAGGGAAAGTAAAGATGAGTACTGCTGTTTGTAATTAAATTTCTGAAGTTGAATAAATGGCTGAAAATCTGTTTTTCTGAGTTTGTTGAGAAATTGGGAGAATAAATTTTTAATTCCATGTGTTTCATGTCAGTCAAATGTTTGTTTAAATATTTGTGCATTCTGGGTTGGGAATTAAACTGAATGCAGAGAAGCCAAAAGGATTGAGACCGGGTGGGGTTAAAAATCAATGGTGTGAAATTTGCCGAAAAATAACAACCAGAGATTCCAATTCAAATACCGTAATGGTGTTGAAACTCCAAAGGAGTTATGGACTCCAAAAGAGATATGGGCTCACCTGGATGAAAAATTTGGCAGAAAGAATGAAGGACTTGGTCCTAACCCATTCGAAAGCAAGCAAAGTGATGCATTCGCTCCTCTTGATGGTCTCTCGGATCATGAACCAGTGTCATCTCATATTGAAGTTGTTGACAAAGAACTTGCAGATTCTACACTCATGCTCAAACCTTCTTCTCTTTCTGTGCCAGCTCACACTCTAGATATTGCAGAAGGTCCTAAATCCTCTCTTGCACCAGAGTCTGTTGGTTTGCATCATGAACACATGATTATTTCGGAGGTCAAAACAGCTTTTGAAGGTAATGCATTCGCTCCTCTCCAGCTAACTCCTCTTTTATACTACTATATGATCATAATTCCATGCTTTTAGAAGGTCATTGAAGAATATGGCCATTGCCATTCGCTTGGGATAATTTCTCATGCATCTAATAGTTTTGATCTCACCCCCGCTGGTTCAAAGGAGATCTCAAGAAACTGTTTTTTAAGTCTTAAATCTGATTTTGATTTCAAGCAAACATGTAATAGTTATTTTTGGCATAATCTCACCCATGGTGGTTCGAAGGAGAAGACAAAAGACTATATGCACTTTCACAGATTTGATCCTACCTCAGCTGATTCGAATCACAGGTTCAAGGATCATTCTCATACTGTTGGATTTGTTCTCATCACATTCGATCTGAAGAGCAAGTACAAGCACATGATTTTTGAGCATGATCCACTTCTTCCTAAGAAGAAGATACCTCCAGACATATGACCAAGCATCACACATGCTTGAGTTTGGAGCATTTATTTTTATGTGTGCCTTACAGTCTATTTTTTGAGGAGGGGGTATGTTTCCCATGAAATTTTTCCACTTCCTTGGTTTGTTGATTGTTATTATTCATTATATTGGGTGACCTTTGGTCTTAGTTACCAGGGTCCATGATGGATTAAGGGGGGGTGTTAGGATATTCCTATACTCCATCCTAGTCCCACCAATATTTTGATCATTTACATTTTCAGTCATGCATGCACCTTTAGGGTTTGCATGCATTCTAGGGTTTGCATGCATCCCACTCATCAGTCCAGCACCTAGCCCTCAGTTAGCCAGCCCCCAGGAGCTTCTCACTATTCAGTTTTAGCTCTCCAGTTGCTTAATGCACCCTTCTTACTTGATTTTAGGGAGCAACTCGCCCTTCTTCACCTACCAGTCCAGTTGTCACTCAGTTACAGTCAGTTACACTCAGTTACATTGAGTTACACTCAGTTACATTGAGTTACACTCAGTTACACCTACCAGAGTTAGTTTGACTGATGGTTGACAGTTACTTGAGCATTGATGACTCCACTGATGATGATGAAGACTTCCAGTTGCACTCCGATGATCATGAGGACACCTAGTTGTGCTCCGATGACACTCTATTGATATTATGATCACTCTGAGAGGCTAATTCGAATTGCCACCTTAGGCATTCGAATCCTCTCTACCATTGTACTATTTATTTGTCCATACTCTGATTAATTAATTAGTGTGTGTGAAGTATTATTGCTTCTATCTAAGTTCTACTGTACCATATTATTCTGTTTCTCGTTATACTGTATTGTTCACTCTTCTTCTATTTTCTTGCTTAATCATAATTACTCTTGTGAGGTACACATCATCTCTTAGATCTGCTGTGAGGATTTTCACAGTACTCAGTTTGTCATCGTATAACCAATTTGGGCGGTTGAGTTTCCTGAAACCCTACCCCACCCATACATCATGATAAACAACATAATAATCATGCGAAAATAAATAAGGTATCACTTACATACCATTTATCTTTTGGAGTCCATTTTCTTGAGGCACTCTCACCTCGCAGGATCCACCTATCACTTAGCCATTTTAACCTGTAAGTTAGTATCCCACATACAATCTAGAATATCGTGCACAAATCCTCAACATGTACACATACATTTCATCATTAAGAACAATAATCAATTCATTTATATTCACCATGCACCTGGTATAACATCCATTCATTCAACATATAACTTTAACGGTATCCACGTACCCATCTTTTAGTAATTTGCATATATGAGACATAATTAACACATGATATATATATCTAAACATGATTACATACCATAATACTAACATCAAACACACACATATATATCTCGGCAAAATAATAGAACCATATGTCCATAGTGTCTTCAAACTGACGAAGTCTCACAATCAAGCAAATACAACATACAATAATAGTTCAGGTAGTAATGTCAAAATGGGGCGTTACATACACCCACCCTTCAGGAAACTTCGTCCCGAAGTTATGGTCAAAATAGTGTGGGATAATCACGACGCATGGTCTCTGCGTCCTTCCAGGTGGTTGAACCTAGGGTATACTTGCCCTACTGGGCCACCTCCTAATTATACATAACGAAATCTACAAAATTTACTCATTTAATCTTATTAGAGGTGTTCTTATATTTTGTTTAACATTTGCATAGGTTGTTGGTTTGACTACTCAAGGTTCATTACCATACTTAATCCATAGAATAGTCAACATCCTTGTTAAATTAAATTAATTTGTACATTCTATAATGTGATTCATAAGAATACATTGTCTTATATATAACTTTTAATTTGATTCTAAGTCATTGTCATGACTTTAATTGGATCTCATCTTTAGTTAATTTCACTTTGACTTACACCATTTCTCTATATCAAGATTTATTATTTGTGATAAATTATGAAGCCAACATGCTCTTTATTTAAAGGTTGTTGGTTTAAATGATACACCCTTTGAGAATGCAGTTTAAATATTATGGAGAAATTTCCATATCATCATTAACAACTTTTACAAGTTCAACTAGAACTTATCTTCAACTGTATTTCCATTTATCTTGTAATCCTTACATCATTGTACTATGTTTGGTACTATTTCTCTAACTATCCCTTACCTTGATATACCCATTTCCTTCATTCACATATCTATGTTAATCCACTAATCCTATCTACTCTATTACTTTCAGTATCTAAGTTACACTTATTAGTTCTTCTTATGTATAATCCATTAACTACACAAGACAATGACTTAATTGTGCACACTAACATTATAGTCCCTACTAGTCATTGCTTATACTATATTAACCAATACTCTCATCACAATATGCAAATGATCTCATTTGTTCTTATCACACCTTACCAAATACTATGGTTGTTGCTCATGTTGTTTAACCCCTTTACTTATCTTAACGGTCATTTGTCATTGACACGCCTATAATTGATATGTTGCAATTGTGTTGTTGTTGTTTTTAAACATAAATAAATTCATCCAATGTCCAATATTACTTGTTGCGTGATACCTTTTATTACTCATACATGAATAGGAGAAAGCTTGAAATTAACACATCACCAACAACATATGCTAATGTGAGGTACTTTAGGTAATCCAAACTAGGCACACTCAACAATGTCCTTCAAAATCACTATAAAACCATACTTAAAGCTAACAACAAAAAAATCAAGTCAAATTCATTCCAAAAACCCAATTATCCATTTAACTTACCCATTTTCTCGTCAATGTATTACACTATGAACCACTTTCAAGAAATCTGACTTATGCATCTTGCGATATATCATTTTTTTTTGTTACAACTTAAGTTTTGACATAAGGTCATTCCCTTACAGGATAGCATCACACCCTCACGAATTTCCTCCTAGCATGACTACATAGGTTTCTCATAAAATTTTACAATTTTACAACTCCATCTATTGTCAATCAACTTTTAATTTATCCTTATAGAGTGAAGATGAAGATCATGTATTTACTTGATGTACCAAAATTAATTTTATGTCCTACCATGACTTGATGAAACATGCACATATTCTTCTATTACGATGTTCTCTTATTATTACTGCCAACTACTTTAGTTGTCACAATCTCTCACTAATACATCATGTGTCATTATACTATTCCAGTTAGGGACTAAGTTAAATGTCCAAAATGCATTTATGTCACCTTAATCTTTTGCTTCCTTGATACCTCTATGGATAGTGCAGTCCATGATTTATGATAAAACCACTTATATTTCATTGTCTATATATATGCTTTTTACGAAAATTTTGTATTAATTTACCCCATAATTATAGTATTTAATTACTAACTTTTTTCCTTCATCATTTGTTTACTCTCCTCCCATAACCCTATCCACCAATGTGGCAATAATTCCCTTTTCTACCTTCATTACGACCCTAATATCTCATATATTAATATGCGTTATTTCATGCACAATCATAAATATTATTTGTCAATGCAATCCACTTCATAGGTGCTCCTCATACTAAATACATAAGCACATAACCATCTATTCCATCGAGACATCTTACATTGTATTGACTCACGTATCAGTTTTAAAACTACCTCCCTATCTACTTTTATTATGTTAATGATTGCATTTAACACTACCTGGCCCATATGTACATTGTTTATGGATTGCTCCCATATTAGGAATATTTTATCCTATGCACCTACTCATTTTAGTCTTCCTTCTACATTGACCACTCCCTTCCTTTGTCTTTACTCAAATTAATCATTACTCCCCTCTTACTATTTGAATGACTATCATAATGGTGCTCATCTTACTATACACACCTATTATCATCGACCTACACCAACTATGCTAATACTTGCATTTACTACGTCCACAACATAATTTTAAATTACACCAATTACTTTACATTCTTCCTTATTATTTATTTCCCCATTTTATTTTTTTAATATATTTTATATTTTATTTTTATTTTAACACCTTATCGTTCGTATCATATATGATACTCTCATAACTGTGTGCCTTAACAATTATTTTCTTATCTTCCCCATCCTTATCAGCACCACATATTCTTATTCATAATTGCATTATACGTGTTCTTTAATCACCTTGAGTTATCCTGATGTCACTCATTAATACCCTGCTCTCACTCTTGTGATACTATGCCTTGTAATGAATTAGTTATACAATACATCATACTAACCATAATGGCTTCTAGCCCCTTTAACATACCCCAACTCCCTTGAGATTCACTGCCCCTACTAATCCTTTTTTCCACAAAATAAATTTAACATTGGGGTGACCATGTCCCCTTCTTGTCACAAGATTTAAATCTAACTTTGGTTATTAGAAACGGCTTCCCTTGGATTAATTATAAATGAAATTCCCCAGGTGCCCACTCTAATAGATGTATGGATTGATTCCATTAACTATTTAGCTTAACCATAGGATCGTCTAGTCATAATGAGGTAACAATAATTAATCTTCGTGTTACGAAATTTACAATAATTCCTCAACATGATCAATAATATACATGAATTAATCTATACGTCCACTCATAGTAAAGTACAAGTCAACTTAATCGTCTCGCCTATGGGTAAAGCCTAGTCAACATGTCATATCATAGACCACAAAATAATAAGATATATTGTCATGATATCTTATCATCTTCTTGAACTTAGGCTCTAGGATCATAGCGCAACCCTCTCATAGGAATTCCTATCAAACACTTATAAAGTACAGTACTGGGCATAATAAATCACTTTAGTTTATATGAAAAACTAGATTACATAATTGATCTCTTGGTGATACGATGTGAGGGTCATCACACAAGCCAAAATACTAACACAATTCCTCCTCCATTTCAGTAGGGTCTCAATGGCCAACAATAATGTGTCATCAACCCTTCTATTACTAAAGACTTAAGCTTGCCCTATAAAATTGTCGATCCTTCCCGCACATACCATACAAGGATTATGAATAGACCCATCGTGGTTTTCGTTCATGTCTCTAACATTAAAGGCCAAAAATCCTTGACCTCATCACCAAACCAACCTATAGGAAATTCGCTAGATATCTCTTTTCGGTACCTTGATGATGTAAAGAATCGTTAGTATCAACTCCTCCCTGGGTGCTACCATACCTTTATATTTAATGTTTATAGTGCAATGCTCACTTATTTCTTATATCAGCTATATATACAACTTACGCCCCCCTTTAAAATAATATTTATTGAAGGATTCTCACTCGCATGCTAAGGGAGGACAACCTCCAGGTTATATGTCTTGCACCACCCATTGTCCCAATAGTCTCCTTCCTAGTTATTGACTTATTTCATTAACTCGTTCCACATTAATAATTATTTATTAATGAAATTCCACATTAATTGACATTAACCCTAACCTTATTAATCATTATACTAGCTTTATAATAATTAATTGAACCTTAATTATTAATGTACATTAATACAGGCTTATACTAATCACATTAATAATTTATAAGTTAATAATTAATCTTATAATGTTTAATGTACATTATTATAATTATTACTAATTACTAATTATTCCTTAGAATTAACATTATAATAGCTATTTAATATTAATTAATAATTAATCTTAATTATTAATTAATAATCCACATTATTAATTTAAACATTAATAATTAATGGCATAACCTATGTTTAACCTACTAATCTCATAAATTAAGCCTAATTAACCCCAAGTGATCCGCATGGGAGCCACGCGGCCTCACCATGCTGTCCACCGCCATGCATTAAAATAATAATAAAAATTTCTATTTATAAGTGCAAACCCTAGCTGCAGGTCATTCTCTCGTTGAATTTTCTGAGTGAGCTAGCTCTGCTCTGCACTCGGTGGTCTCGAAGGTAAAGGGGGAGCGATGGGCTTCACAAGCTCTGCTCGACACTCGACCGATTCAGGTATGGCAAATCCCACTTCCTATTTCTTTCACGCTTCATTCACTTTTTTTTGTAATAATTTTTTGTGAAATAATATATCCCTTTTTTTCTGCTACACAAAGGGAGCTTGGAGCGGCGGCAACCCAGCTGGGCGCCCCCTCCTTCTCTTTGCAAAACCTTGGGGCTTTCCCCGTTGGGCAAGGCCACAGGTCCATGGCCGTGAGCCTCTGGCTGCGCCAAGGCCGCAGGCCCATGGCCACGAGCCCCTAGCTGCGCCAAGGCCGCGAGACTCTGGTTGCGCCAAAGCCGCTGGCCTGGCTGCGCCAAGGCCAGCCATGGCCGCGCCAACATGCCAAAAAAAATTTCGTAGTGTTAAAATTTTATTATTATTATTATTATTTTTTTAAATGAAATTTTGTTTTTATAGTTTAAATAAAACAAATTTATATATAATTTAAGTTTTATTTTATTTGTTTTGGTTTATATATATATATATATATATATATATATATATATATATATATATAAGGATATATATATAAGGTCTGTATACATATATAAAATAATATATTTATTGTATATATATATATATAATCTTGTTTCATTTCGTTGTTTTTTTGGTTTAAATTTATATTTAAATAATATTAAATTTACATTTAAATAATATTAAATTTAAATAATATTAAATGTAGATAAACTCCCTTTTTTTAATATATCCATACAATGTCGGTTCATATAATATTTTTTTTTTGTCTTAATTTAAATTTAAATTAACATTAGGTTCATACATATAATTTCTTTTATATTCGTAAATATAGTTTGCTCTATAAAATTTCATTTTCATCTTTCTTACATATATATATATAATTTTTATTTTTACTTTGTTCCAATTAGGTCACTAACTCTAATGTTCTCGTCTTTTACAGGTGTAAAAACCAGTCCAAGACTTATGATAGGAAGTTGCTCGGCACCTCTTTTCACGCTTTTATACCCAAGAATTTTTTTGGTAATCATTTTACTAATTTTGTGCAAATTAACAATTAGCTTAAGTCAGGGTAAATGCCTCCTTATTTTTTTTTTACTACAAGTCTTCTCTTTGTAGTGAGCCCTCTGGTTCTAGATTTGGAACCATGGCTCTGATACCATGTGTAGGACCCTTGTCCTAGTTCATCTATGATTATAATTATAAATAAATATCTATCTTACCCTTGTTTACATGCTGTTTCAAGTCTCTATTCTGTTTTCCAGTTTATGTTAAAATTTCACGCCCGTAAAAATAGAGTTTAAATTTACAAGTTTGAATAAATATAGGTGCTATTTAATTGTTTCTAACAGTTACTATCTTGTAGGTGCATCAACATATATAATATGTATCAATTTACACTAAATTAAATTTTCATTAATTCATGAAATAGTAAATATTGACAGAGTTAGAATGGATTGCATACATGTAGGAAAAATACCTTTAAATAGCTATTAGACCCCTTTGCCGCTCCTTTTGCCCCGCTGTATGCCCTGCAACCAAAATCTTTCCCAACCCTGGAAACTCAACCGACTAGAAAACCTGGTATGCCACCCTGCCAACTGGCGAGGTCTCGCCGACCAACCAACTCCAAAAGTTCCCCTTTGGATCCCTGAGCCCAAACTGAGTACAAGCCAACCAGTTTTCCCTTCTACAAATTCTCCAACAAAGCCCCTTTTCTTCTCCTCTGCAAATTTTCTATGTTCTCCCTAAATCCCAAAACATGCCCAGTCCCCTCTCTGCCTCATCTCTTCTCGACCTTCTTCCCCTTCCATTGCCGACTCTTTGCTTCTCATTACTACCCTTATCTCCCTCATAAATTTCTAACCACTATGTCAGTCCTTGGTTCCGTTTTTTCCTCCCTTGAGACATGATACCATTTATTAATACTCAACACTATATTTATTTATTAATTAATTTGTTTACCATTTAAATTAATAATTATTATCTTTTTTCAATTCTTGGGGCTAATACCATATGTAAAAGTCAACCTATGTATTAATGCGGTTCTACCGCCCTGTCACCATATCAAATCTATGAGAACCTTTTATTAATGTATATTAAATTCCAAATTCCAAGATAATAACAATAATAAAGTATTCTCGAATAGTCCACCACATTATTACTTGATTAACAATTATTTATGACATAATAATATATACATGTATTTACATATTCACCTAATTAAGTTTTAACCGTGAACATTATAATTCAAGTTTCAAAATGATAACTAATATTTTTATTAATTAACTCAATTACAATTTAACACTTAGTCTATAAATTGCATATGGTAACTTTTACCACATTCAACAATTGCATCTTAATTATAATCAACCCTAATTAATTACCACATTCCAATTAATGATAATTAATCCTAGTTAATTATAACTAATCATGATCATAATGGATGGAACTATTATAATTCATCTTTTAATTAACATTTATTAAGCTAGTTGTTAGTAACGTGATTAACAATAGTCAAACTCATTAATACTTATTATATGACTTAATAACTAAGTATTTATTCAACAATTTATTAAATCAAGAATTCTTAATAAAATTATCAACTTCATTAATCATTATTAATCAACAAAAATTAATCATTAATCGACATTAGAACTTGATCATCATTCATTACCACCTAAGTCACTCAATTATCCTATTCAATTATTAAACCAAAATTTACTAACTTGACGTGTTAATTTAATCTTTTGGTTAGATAAGTAGTAATAATGTAATTAATGCTTAAGCATTATAGTTCAGTATTATTTCACGCAATTGACACATATGTAGATGAGTTTTTTTTTTCCTTGAAAAAAAAGCGTAATTTTATTTCATCTTCTGAGAACAAAATTACATTATGAAAATATTCACTTTTAAGCAAGTGTAACGCTGATAGACAACACAATTTAGACCAAAAAGAAGGGTCTCCTACATTTCAAGTAGGTTTTAGTTTTTTTGCAATATCAAAAGTAACCGGTAGTCTGTCAATATATCCCAGCTAGGAGTATAACAAGCAATATTTACAGCAAAAAAAGCTCTCAAATAGAGACATCCGAAATAGTGAGAAAAACATTCAGTGGCATAAGAAGAAACAGTAGTGAGAAGAGCCAACAACATTGATCAAGGAAGCAGGATATCTCCATATAGAAAGGGACGATGATAGAATTCCTGTTCTTCCCCATCATTAAATTCATTTATCTTCCATATACCCAAAGTCAGTTGCAGCCCCGCATTCAATGTCCTGTCCGCTTCCTGGTTATTTTCCCTGTAAACATGTAAGAAAGCAAAGGAATCAAAAGTGATCAAAATGGCCGAATGGATTTCAAAATGTTTGAAAGTCTTAGGTTTTGACAAGTTTGAGTTCTTGTAATCCAATTAACCACATTCAATGAATCCCCAAATACAGAGATGTTTTTGCATCCCTTCTCAATAGCAAATAGAACAAGGAATTTAAGGCTTAGAAATTCAACAACATTGTTGCTTCCAGCCCCAAGATCGAGAGACATCACAAAGAAATGATTTTCAGCAAGATACATGATAGCCCCACGCCCACACGAATTGTGTTGAGAGGCTCCATCAAAAAACCCCCACGAATGAGACCTGTCAATGACCACCGGCTGAATATCCCGCAACCTGTGTGAACCCGGTTTGCAGAGGAAAGTAGGAAAAAGACCACAGCAGGTAGTTGCAGTGATAACAGGGGGACAAAATTTTTTGTTGAAGATGAGCTGGTTACGTGCTATCCATACCCCCCAGAGCACCAACAGAGGAAGAGCTCAAAATATTTTGAACCGGGGATCATTATACCATGTTCTCCACGCAGAATCCAATGAATCCCCCACCCAACGGCACTGTCCATTGATCAGTCGTGAACATTCCATCCAGATAATAGTGATATAAGGACAATGTAAAAAAAGATGAAAAACAGATTCTCCATTCACCTTACAAAAAACACACCACCCCGACCCCTGTTTATTCCTTTTTTGGAGGAAATCCCAAGTTGGGACTTTGTTCTCCAGGACACACCACATAAACAGTCAAGACTTAGGAGGACTCTTAACTTTCCACAGTGATTTCCACCACCAAACCTGTTCACCCTGTGCATGATTTTCAGTAATCCTCAAATATACACCTTTGGGGGTATACAGCCCCACCAGATCAGCATCCCAAACTAGGTTGTCTAAATTATCATCAAGACAGATATGATCATGGTTAAGGGACTTGATATACCTGGATAACTCAAGTTCCACGACCACAAGCATGCCAAAAGAGTTGGCCGTTCGCCAAGCTTGGAAACCCAGAGTAGTCTCCACAGGGTTAGCAAGCCGGTGAAGGTACACCAACCGAAATTGTCGCAAAATTTCCACCGTCCCTTCAGGCAACAAATGGTGATTTTCATAGCCCACCCACAGATCCTGACCAATTAGGACCTGAAAACCATTGCCAATATTCCAGACCAGATATTTCTCAATGATATCAAAATACGAGACGACTGCTTTCCAAATTACAGATCCACCTGAATGTGACCTCACCGGGCTCCTGATCCAATCCTCGAGTGAGTCAGGGGAAATATATTTGTGAACCATCACCTGCGTCCATAATCCTTCACTCTTGTTTAGTCTCCACCCACCCTTGGAAGCCAAATCCTTGGAGAAGAGAAATATATTCTTCAGACCCCATCCCCCCAAAGCTTTAGGATTAGCAATCTTTTCCCACCGCACCCAGGGATAAACAAAAGTGTCCTCTTTTCCATTCCATAGAAAACGGGAGCATATTTGTCTAACAACTTCCAGAATACCTCTAGGGATCCATGAAAACAACATCCAATACACATGGATCGCTTCCAGAACTGACTTGACCAGGACTAGTCTCCCCACCCTAGACAACCACCTGTGACTCCAACATTTCAGTCTCTTCTCCAACTTCTCAATCAATCACTTCCAGTCCAAAGTTCGATAATCATTGGGTTTCAGGTTGAAACCCAAATATTTCAATCCTTCCTGCAAAGTTAGATGGATAAAAGGAAAAAAACTGATAAAGGCTACCACCTCCGCATCATTAATAAGATTGGTAGTAAGAGTAGATTTATCAGAGTTGATTTCCATCCCAGTTGCCCTAGAGAAAAGTTCCAAGATCTCCCTAAGCTGAAGTGCATCCCTTTCTAATCCCGAACATAAAACAAGAACGTCGTCTACAAACAGTAGATGAGTAATCTGGAGATCTTGAGGAATCATAATACCTCTAAAGGCACCACGCCTCCTGGTGTCCAAAATAGCATGGCTTAGAACTTCTGCTACCAATAGAAATAACAAAGGGGATAGAGGGAATCCCTGCCTGAGACCACGATCTGAGTGAAAAAAAGCAGAAGCAACACCATTGATAAGCACAGAGAAGGATATAGTAGAGATATAGCTCATGATCCATCTGATAAAGCCAATGTCAAATCTGAGATGAGTAAGCAAAATCCTTAAGAAGAGCCAACTAACTTTATCATAAGCCTTGGACAAATCAATTTTTAGTACAACCCCTTTTAGCTTCTTTGTTTTCATACTGTGCAATCCTTCTTGAGCCACCCCAATGGCCTCATGAATCTGGTGGCCTTCTAGGAAGCCGAACTATTCAACATAGATATTCTTAGAAAGTATCACCTTGAGACGCCTTGCAATGGTTTTGGTTACAATCTTGTAAATACAATTGCACAGGGAGATAGGTCTAAAATCATTCAGGGAAACATGGGAGTCCAACTTGGGAATTAAGTCAATGAATGTAGATTTAAAACTAGCTAGAATCCTACTAGCTTGCCTTGTGTCTTCAACCACTCTCAGAATATCTTCTCCAAAAAAATAAAAAAGCTCAAGGAAAAATTCAATCATCCACCCATCGGGACCAAGACTTTTGTCTTTCTGAAAACTAGAGAGAACCTTTTTCAATTCTTCCTCCGTTATTTCTTCCATCAAAGCTCTATTGTCCTCATCTTCCATAAAACGAGGGAACAATTGCGCCACATAGATGACTTCCTCAATAGAAACATGTTCACTAGCCTTAAAAAGAGATCGAAAATTATTGACCCTAGCCTCTGCCATACCTTCAAAAGAAAGATGAGGTTCTCCAAACTGATTCCCCAAACTCCAAATAGTATTGGAGGATCGCCTGCCTTTTGCATAAGCATGAAAAAACATAGAATTTTCATCTCCACTTTCTAGCCAAATAGCCCTGCTCTTCAACCTCCAAGTCTCCTCCTTATCCAGAAGAATTGTATTCCTTCGACCTTCCAGCCGAACCAAGGTGTCTTTGGAATCCTGGTTCAAAACCTCCCCCATCACCTTCAGAGTAATGACAAATCCTCTTCAATCTATTTGAGTTCCAGATCCTCCCTCTGCCTCTTCTCGAATGCCCACTTCTTAATGGGCTTCTTTAATCTTTTGATGTTTGCAGCAAACTGGAAAGCAGTAGAGTTGGAGTCCCCATGACAAAAAGGAATCCAAACCGATTTGACCACATAAAAAAAGGACGGATCCTTCAGCAAAGCTTTGTTAAACTTCAGAGGACTAGGAGGTTACAAGGTCCATCCAAATGTTCAAATAAAATAGGAAAGTGATCAGAACATCCTCCACAACCCACCCATTGCCTCAGATGAAAAAATATATCCACCAGACATTCTGCCAGCAGGAACCGATCCAGTCTTTTAGCCACCCGGCTATCTCCAACATGATTATTCTTCCAAGTAGGTCTGATGCGAACAAGATCCACATCAATCAAGTTCCTCTCGACCAATTTCAAAGTAAAGAAATCCATAATTAGATCAATATGAGCATGAGGACCCCAGAATTCCGCCTGTCCTAGTGAAAAATTTAGATCCCCACCCAAAATTACAGAATCATTACTAATCATAGATTTAGAAAACAAGGAATCCCAGAAGGGGAACCGATCAATATAAGGCCCATAGACATTGATAACATTGAACTCACCTTCAATGTCTAGAGCCGAAAAAGTCCCACCCAAAACAGATTCCATCCCCCACAGATTGGAAGCCTTCACATTCACTTCATTCCAACCAACAACCAACCCCCTAGACCTTCCTCTAGCATCCAAAGCTTCGAAGTTCCAAACCGGAAACCAACATTTCAGACGGGATATAACAATATCCCCAACACCCATCATCTCCTGTAACAGAATGATATAAGGGTGTTCAAGATTGACCACCCTCCGCAAAGCTCATCTTTTAGGGGGACCAACAAGACCCGGACAGTTAAAGGACACAATTTTCATTTCCGGCCCTTCTTCTAGGCTCGCACAGCTCTACGTTCCCATTCAATAAAGAATTTTTTCCCCTCCAGCACATCTGCACATGCTTTAGACTGTGTCTTGGAGAGGAGAGACTGACGACCTCTTCCTTTAGCCGGTTTCACCCTACCTTTCCCAAGCCCTCCCGAGGATAGTTTAAGCGAGGAGCGGAGAAAATAACCAGAATTAGGGGAATCAAGGGGGGATTGTGAAGGAGAGTCAATTTAGTCATTTGCAATACCTGATGGAAGCCAATATCCTCCCCTAGAGTGTAATTCCCCCCCTCACCCTTGTTCTTTAATTACTTCCTGTGAACTTTCTTCCTAGAGCAGGTTTCCCCACCATCATCACCCCCCACCGACCTAGTAACCGGACTTGTAACCCTGCAAGCAGAGGGACTCGGGAAAACTTGCTGTTCTAGGGTTCCCAAGAAATATGCTAGAAATCCAGAGTCGCTCAGATGGGCTGAGCCAAGCACATAACCCTCAAGAGTCGTCGGAAGCCCCCTACCATATCCATCAAAACCTTGGATGAAACCATCACTAGCACCATTAAGAAAATCAAAAGACTCACCCGAACTCTACGGAGCAGTAGGTGAAGTAAACAAAGGGTGGTGAAGATCCGCAAATCCCCACGAAACTTCGCCCAGAGCCTCGACCGCAGAATCCACACCAAAAAAATGTTGCCCTGAGAACCATTCTGGTGAAAGGTAAGTGTTCTGAGCGTCCGTAGAGGTAAACAGAGTGGAATAGGGTAACTGCACCTGTTTACCCGAAACATCCACACCACCCAACAAATACCCAGCCTCCACCTCAGTCCATGAACCTCCACCTGGAGAGGCCTAGATATTACATGCCGCTAGGTGATCACTACCGTAGTCGAGCAAATCCTCGTAACCCATGGAGAACACCGGTAGAACAGTAAACAGAGAAAAATAGGGTAAAAATGGAGGTATCAACCCCAATAAAAGGTCCAAAAACGCCCCTACCTGACACCAAAAACAAGGCTGTAGCCATGCGTCACCTCTGCCATCCCCATACAAACGTCAGCACGCAAAAGGGCCATTCAGTAGGGTAGCTACAGGCTTCATGGCCACCAGCATTCCCAGCAGAGGCCGACAAACCCTAGCCATCGCCATCATTCCAAATAACCTCATATGTAGACGAGTTATGCAACTGTAGATACGGCTTACATACCTTGTGTAGGTACACTAATAGTACTAAACCACACAACATTCTCAATCAATCAAGTTACGGTTTACCGACGCATTCGTAACATAACTTGATTGTTGGATCATTCACTTAATTACATAAAATTAACTGACATACAATAATATCAATTACTAAGTTACGACACATGACTTTGCAAGGTCCTCAACATACACAATTAATCCAGTCTTCCCTCCTAACGTCATGGTACACCTATCTACCTACTCCGTCTATCTAGTTCACAACTAACTTCCACATCCTATCCTTCCTCTGCTGGACTACCTTGAAGTGTCAAGCCATGACCGGCTCCAGTTAGAACTCCTAAGCGGAAGTGTCGACTACATCGACCAAGCTTCCCCAACATGCAACCGGCCAATTGGCTGATATTAGTTCTTAAATATATAGGCCAAGTTTATGGCCATTAAAAAATTGAGCTTTAAATCCCAAGTCATGTCTAAGTCCAAACTTCAAGTCACGACCATTGTCATCGACAAAGTGTCTATGCACCATCAAGTGTGATGTGCACACATCATGACAGTGCCCATGGGAGAATAGAGTTGCGCCCAACTTGTTAAAGCAAGCTGTTTGTGTCAATTCCCTCTACTAAAGAAAATCCAAAGTATTTGAAATTCGTAAAAAGCTTTTAGAACATATACGTTCAAACAAAACGAGCAAGGTCTAGTAATCAGTTTTTATAACCTTGCTTTTGACTGTGTCAAGTATTCATCAATATCAAATTGTGAGTTAATTGTTCAATTTATCTCTGAACATGCGACTGTTATGTTGGAGAGATCATAGACTGGGATTGAATCCTAAGGAAGATAAATAAAAATGTTTTTAATTATTTATATTTATTATTATTATAATTAATGCTTGCTATGATTATCATAAACAATGTGTTCAAAGCTTAAATAAAAAATGGCAGGCTACCAATGAAACCTTGAGAGGCACAAGCAAAAGATGTCTAAAAAAAATGTGGATTGGCTTAGGACAAAGCATCATGACACATACTAGTTGGAGCAACAACCTGCCAATATATTAAGTAGTTTATGTTAAGTAGGGAGGTTGGGAACAATATTTACTCTATATGCATACTTAGTAAGTCACGTCTGAAGTTGAAGTTTGTAGGAGGACGTCCTGCTCAAAGGTCATTATATATATATATATTTCCATAACTAAAAAATAACAACCTCTTGTCATATTCATGATGAAAATAATAATAATGTATTATTTTCCATAGAGTTCCAAGTTGATAACTTGAATCCAAGCTAAGTTTATTATTGTTTTCCTTAAGCATATGTTTCACTTAATTATAAATGGAGAGATTTCATCTAACGCCATATGTTCCTTAGTATACAATTCATGGAACAAGTCAAAATAGATACTACTATTATGATGTGATTGTCAAATAACAAATAATATGATATATATTGCAAAAGTATAATAAAATAGTAAAGCAATTGAATATAATTTGGATGGCTTAATAATTATAGTAGGGAAAAGGTAGAAAATGACATAATTTAAAAAACAAAATACCATAAATAATGATACAAATATATGTATTGTAATAGTGAGAAATGATAAATTATGAATTAAAATAAAGTTATATATGTATTTAATTAATGTTTAATATATGCATTAACACAAATTAACAATAAGGTGAGAAAAAAAATGAAGAAAGTGTGACAAACAAGGATAAATGGTAGTTAAAATTTCAAGTGATTGTCAAAACAAAGTAATATATGAAAATATTGATAAATAAAAGAAATACCATCCATCCAATATTGCCATGACTTAAACCATGATAATGGAAATTTAAATTTTAATGCTTAAAGTAGTATTAAAGGCGGGATCCTTAGATGGTGTACCTTGCGAGAAGTAAGTATATTGCATGGTGAGTATATAGAAGCCCTACTATATCATATAATTGTACAATGAATATTTGTAGAGGTGGTAAGTTGAAATTCATGGTTTTCATGAGTTGATTCCACTATTCCAAATATAGTTAGTAATATAAGGATGGAAGCGATCTAGGTGTTAAACTTGAAACCTTAAGTATTTTGTGCATAATGTAGGATTTGTGTATCGGAATTCTCCTTGGACAAGTGTTAATTCTTAATGCACACTCATTTGATAAACATGACAGTATTCAAGTTACTATATAATACACATTCAAGATACAGTTGAAATTTGGATTTAGTTAAAATCACTAGCGAGAAAGTAAGTGGTGGTTGTTAGGAAGAGATTCAATAAATCTAAGAATTGATAAATAATTCATAATAATCTATTTGGAGCTAAAGGAGATGTTATATGGGAGACAAGGTCTTCTTATGAATTGTGATATATAAAAGAACTGCAAAGTATGACACCATGCTAACTATTTGGGATAAAATGCATTTGATAAACCTTGATGAAGTCAGATAAACTATGTATATAATATGTAGTATGAGAACACATCTCTCGGTGATAAAATAAGTAAAATTTGATAGTATTCACATGTTGGTCATGTGAAGGTCCAATGGGACCAGTATGGGTACGTTCTTCTAGCAGGAAGACATAGGGATATTGCATCAAGACTTTCCTTATATTATGAATGAACATAACTTCGGGATGAAGTTTTTTTTAAGGGTGGGTGTATGTAATGCCCCATATTTTATATTCGGTACTTAAAACTCAAACGGGGATTATCTTAACATTTAATTGATTATTATTTGTTTGACTTAGCTAGATTGCTTAAGAATGTTTTTATGTGAACATATGGACTCCCTAGATGTGTGGATTGTAAATGTAATTTATGGTTTTAATTTATTAATGGCGATGAATATCTAACTTCCTTTGAACATGGAAATTGAAGATGAAAAAAAATGTGGAATGCTAATTTAGTTTGTGCTTTGGATATAGAGCAAGTATAATATATATGCTGTAAAATTAAACATGACGATATTTAAATACCGTTTTAATGATATGGATTGACACTTAAATGAGTTGGGTATGTTTATACATGAGAAATATGTTAATGATGAACTAATCCACATGTTGATTGGCTACGAGATAGTCAGATTCCTACAATGCCAAGGGGCATGAGATGTCTTGGAAATCAAGAGGATAATGATGTTATATCAGTTTTCATGCTATTTGATTGCGAGTTCCAATATTTCTATGACTTGTGGGTGAGTGTGAGTTTTGACAGGAACTACGACTTGCCCAAAGTAATTGTTTGATGACGAGACCCCTTAGAACAATGATGGCACATTATGGTTGATGTAGGGTGTTAACCCTAGTACTATCAGGGGGGTGGAGGCATTTCCCTCCGTTTATCCTCTGAAACCCAGAGTTGTGGGAGGGTTGTGCTAAGCACGTTCCCTTGGATGTGTGATGACAACTAGTGGGTGCCTGCTAGGGAAGCTTGGTCGATGTAGTTGATTGACACATCCACTTACGGGTTCTATATGTGGTTAGGTCGTGTAGTCGACACCACCGTATATTGCAACAAAGGACGGGATGGTGAGGTCAGGAGACAAAAGTAGTGGTGATTAGGTGGTTGGAGTACTGATGGGATGGATGGGACCAATTATGGATTGGATGGTGTTCTTGATTGTTATTAACCATTATGATTATATGCTCAATTTCGTCATTATGTTTACCTAATTATGTTTTATTGCTTTTGTATGAATGATTATGAATGATGAATGATGCATTGTTTAATTGTTCTTCTATATGTTGTTTGCAAGCATTAATAATGATATATTAGGATCTTTAAAAATGATTATTAGCACCCACTCTTACGACGTGTGCACTGGCCATGCATACGCCAATTCATGAGTACATTACTATAATTGGTCGATCGACGAATAAATTAATATGGTTATATTAGCTATTAATAACTTGGTTGATGAATTGTTGAAAGTATTACTTGTGTGTTGAAAGTATGGGTTTGTTGACTTGTTTAGTATGTTTTATATTTATATAAATTGATTGGATTATTGAGTGGCATATATAATTATATACATATAATATAACATATGTCATAGTATAATATAGTATATGAAAATATCTTATTTGACTTATGTATGAGAGGATAATATAAGTAAATGGATAGATATGATTGCACATTTTTTTAGAAAAGAGTTGTCATAGTTGCATTTAAGATAGTAGCATGAAAAGTGAGACTCTACAACCATGTTTATTAATATTTTCTTTATTTAAATCAAATTGCTATTTTTTTGAGAAAATAAATTTATTGATTGTTGAATATTATTCTATTGGAATTTATTGATGGATGAGGACTTTTGATATAAATAGGAGACTTGAGATTGGAAGGGGGAGATTTCCTTTCCCTTGAAGGATATTTTAGTGAGAGTTTTCTAGGGATGGGAATTTTGGATATTTTTGGGATGAGAAGTTTGGAAGAGTTGGAAGAGTTTGAGAACTCTTCGAAGATTTGATACATAGCCTACTAGTGCATCACTGTTCTGTTCTCTGGGGTCTCGAGCATGGAGGGCCAGGATGAAATTTGGATGGCTTGATCCGGATTTATGTGGGAATGAAACAAAAGATAGCATATACAGAGATATATTGCAAATAACACAGTGATACAGTAAATACATATTCTATTAAATAGTGGAAATATAACAGACTTTAAAATACAATAGCTAGAATGGTGGTAGCTATCTCTGAGAAGAGATGTGACCGCTATGCTCATTCGTGCCAAGATGAATACAAAGAGAGGCCGGAAGGGCCTATTTATCATAAGCATGAGGGAAATAATCCCAAACATCCAAAAACCTAACCCTAGAAGATGAACCGTCATAAAGTTTGCGGCCCCAAGGTGGTTAGTTGAACAGTCAACTTCCCGGGGTCATAACTTTTGCATACGATCTCCGTTTGGGGCGCTCGGTAGCTCGTTGGACAGGTCTGTCCGAGATATACAACTTTTGAGTGAGCCCAAATGTGTGCCGTTGGCAACCATTTGGTCCCCCAAATTGCCAAAAAATGTCGTTTAGGGCTCAAAACGGCTCTGGAAGTTCAGGACCCGAAAAACTGCTAAAAATAGTAATTTACAAAAATTGCCAGAAGACTGTTTTGAGCCAGTTGGAAGAGGTGGGCCGCCACCGATATCCTCCTGGATCAATCCTCCCTCCTTAGGAAGCAATGGTATCCATTGCGTTAAATCCCTTATCATATGTCGAACTGTGTGTTGAGTTGAGCTCCTAGTGCGGCGTTTGCTGAAGCAAAAAGGTTGCCTTTCTTTGAAATCTTCAGAGGGTTGTAATTGTTGTTGCTGGCTGCGCTGGAGCTGTTCAAAAGTTTTGGTTGGTGTGGTATTTCGCACTGGTGTTGATGGTTTCTTTTTGGGGGAGCACCTTGAATGCGTGGCCTTGCACTGCAAAGGAACTCGAATAGGCGATGCTGCACTGAACTTCTGTTTTTTTTGTTTCTGTTGAGCAGAGGGATAATGGGCAGAGGTTGTGGATGTCTCTGCGATCTGATGTTCTCCTTCAGTGGCAATTGTGAATAGGGAAAATTTCCCAGTGTGGGAGATTATCTTCCTGCCCTGCTTGGTTGGGGTAGGTGCAATTATCTCTGGTATTCGATAGAGTTGTCCTCCCAAAGTGACAATGACACTGCGAGGTCGTGATTCATATACAGCATGACGCTTCCACATATATGGTTGCCCTAAAAGAACATCACATACTTCAAGTGGGGCCACATCACACAATACCTCATCTTTGAAGGGCTTCATTCCATATGGTAGGCGACATTGGTGACTGACACGGATCCCTCGTCCTTGGCTTAGCCATCCAATGGTGTATGGTTGTGGGTGTGGTGTTATTGGTAGCTCCAGTCTCTTGATGACTTCTTCTGAGATTGGGATTGGAATATTCAAACAATCCAGACTCGTCTGATGAGTTTTGCTCACAATAAGTTTCCCACCAATTTTTGACATGGGGGACGACCTTGAGGAGTGCAAAGACGATCTTTTCCCTGTCGAAAAAATTGTGGACAGAGAAATACCCTTCTAGTAGATTCAACCATTTATCTAGGGCATCGACATCAATTTGGCCTTCAAATAAAGGGATATCAAAATTAACTTGTACCTTGAAGGGAGTCATATCTCCGAAATGGCTGTTCGTTGAGGGTGCATTTGCCACTGTTGTCATGCGTTGAAGGATCTGGGTGAGATTATCCATCATCTCGTTCCTCTGTCGCGTGAGGGCTTCCTCGAGCAACAACTTGATAGGATCTACTGCTCTGTTGTCTCTCTTTTCTTCCGCCATGGGAGGCCGTTTGGGGCGGCGAGAGTGGTCTTCCCCAAGTGAAACTAGTTTGAGACCCAACTCTCTGTATCCTGACCTCGTCGGGGACATGCATCGAGAAACAATCAAAGAGCAGACCGCTCTAATACCATTGATCTGGATTTATGTGGGAACGAAACAAAAGATAGCATATACAGAGATATATTGCAAATAACATAGTGATACAGTAAACACATATTCTATTAAATAGCGGAAATAGAACAGACTGTAAAATACAATAGCCAAAATGGTGGTAGCTATCTCTGAGAAGAGATGTGGCCGCTATGCTCATTCGTGCCAAGATGAATACAAAGAGAGTCAGGAAGGGCCTATTTATCATAAGCATGAGCGAAAGAATCCCAAACATCCAAAAACCTAACCCTAGAAGATGAACCGCCATAAAGTTTGCGGCCCCAAGGTGGTTAGTTGAATAGTCAACTTCCCGGGGTCATAACTTTTGCATACGATCTCCGTTTGGGGCGCTCGGTAGCCCGTTGGAAAGGTCTGTCCGAGATTTACAACTTCTGACTGGGCCCAAATGAGCGCCATTGGCAACCATTTGGTCCTCCAAATTGCCAAAACATGTCATTTAGGGCCTCAAAACGGTTCTGGAAGTTCAGGACCCGAAAAACTGCTAAAAATAGTAATTTACCAAAATTGCCAGAAGACTGTTTTGAGCCAGTTGGAAGAGGTGGGCCGCCACCGATATCCTCCTGGATCAATCCTCCCTCCTTAGGAAGCAATGGTCTCCATTGCATTAAATCCCTTATCATATGTCGAATTGTGTGTTGAGTTGAGCTCCTAGTGCGGCGTTTGCTGAAGCAGAAAGGTTGCCTTTCTTTGAAATCTTCAGAGGGTTGTAATTGTTGTTGCTGGCTGCATTGGAGCTGTTCAATAGTTTTGGTTGTTGTGGTATTTCGCACTGGTGTTGATGGTTTCTTTTTGGGGGAGCACCTTGAATGCGTGGCCTTGCACTGTAAAGGAACTCGAATAGGCGATGCTGCACTGAACTTCTATTTTTCTTGTTTCTGCTGAGTAGAGGGATAATGGGCAGAGGTTGTGGATGTCTTTGCGATCTGATGTTCTCCTTCAGTGGCAATTGCGAATAGGAAAAATTTCCCAGTGTGGGAGATTATCTTCCTGCCCTCCTTGGTTGGGGTAGGTGCAATTATCTCTGGTATTCGATAGAGTTGTCCTCCCAAAGTGACAATGACACTGCGAGGTCGTGATTCATATACAGCATGACGCTTCCACATATATGGTTGCCCTAAAAGAACATCACATACTTCAAGTGGGGCCACATCACACAATACCTCATCTTTGAAGGGCTTGATGCCGTATGGTAGGTGAGATTGGTGACTGACGCGGATCCCTCGTCCTTGGCTTAGCCATCCAATGGTGTATGGTTGTGGGTGTGGTGTTATTGGTAGCTCCAGTCTCTTGATGACTTCTTCTGAGATCAGGTTCATCTGGCTGCCGCTGTCCACAACAAAGTGTAGGGGAATTCCCTTCACCCACATCTGTGAGTGGAAAAGGTGCCCCTCTGCCTCCGATTCTTCAAGTTCCTCTGGCTGAAATTTTTGCTCAATTTTGACAGGATATCGATAGGTGGATCCGAGGGAAGAAATTTCCAGGAAATCCATCTCTGTTTGGATGTACCGGTGTAGGCCACTGCGATATTTCAGTACCAGGTGCCACTCGGAGTCCTTGATACCTAGCTTTGTGCTCAAGGTATGAAATTTGTTGGTGTACTCCGACATCGTTTGGTCCCTCTCTTGATGCAGAATGGTCCATTTTGTGTACTGGTCATCATAGTTTCCAACAGGGTAATATTGTTCCTTGATGGCATCTATAAAAGAGGCCCAAGTGGGATTGGAATATTCAAACAATCCAGACTCGTCTGATGAGTTTTGCTCACAATAAGTTTTCCACCAATTTTTGACATGGGGGACGACCTTGAGGAGTGCAAAGACGATATTTTCCCTGCCGAAAAAATTGTGGACAGAGAAATACCCTTCTAGTAGATTCAGCCATTTATCTAGGGCATCGGCATCGATTTGGCCTTCAAATAAAGGGATATCAAAATTAACTTGTACCTTGAAGGGACTCGTATCTCCGAAATGGATGCTCGTTGAGGGTGCATTTGCCACTGTTGGCATGCGTTGAAGGATCTGGGCGAGATTATCCATCATCTCGTTCCTCTGCGCGCGAGGGCTTCCTCGAGCAACAACTTGATAGGATCTACTGCTCCATCGTCTCTCTTTTCTTCCACCATGGGAGGCCGTTTGGGGCGGCGAGGGTGGTCTTCCCCAAGTGAAACTAGTTCAAGACCCAACTCTCTGTATCCTGACCCCATCAGGGACATGCACCAAGAAACAATCAAAGAGCAAACCGCTCTGATACCACTGATCTGGATTTATGTGGGAGCGAAACAAAAGATAGCATATACAGAGATATATTGCAAATAACAAAGTGATACAGTAAACACATATTCTATTAAATAGCGAAAATAGAACGGACTGTAAAATACAATAGCCAGAATGGTGGTAGCTATCTCTGAGAAGAGATGTGGCCGCTATGCTCATTCGTGCCAAGATGAATACAAAGAGAGGCCGGAAGGGCCTATTTATCATAATCATGAGGGAAAGAATCCCAAACATCCAAAAAACTAACCCTAGAAGATGAATCGTCATAAAGTTTGCGGCCCCAAGGTGGTTAGTTGAACAGTCAACTTCCCGAGGTCATAACTTTTGCATACGATCTCCGTTTGGGGCGCTCGGTAGCCCGTTGGAAAGGTCTGTCCGAGATTTACAACTTTCGACTAAGTCTATATGTGTGCCATTGGCAACCATTTGGTCCCCCAAACCACCAAAAAATGTCGTTTAGGGCCTCAAAACGGCTCTGGAAGTTCAGGACCCGAAAAACTGCTAAAAATAGTAATTTACCAAAATTGCCAGAAAACTATTTTGAGCCAATTGGAAGAGGTGAGCTGCCACCAATATCCTCCTGGATCATGGCTTCCCAGGGTTAGGGAGCCGGCTAGCCCCCTAGTTTAATGGGAGGTAAAGCTGTGGTTCCACTTTGGGCAGTGAAGAGGGAAGCAACTTGAGGAGAGGATGGAAGCTTGCTCAGTTTGGAATTCGCCACCATTCTTATATCGATGTAATTTTCTTGTGATTTTAAATTGTTTATATGTTGTTGTAAACTTCTTATATGCTGCTATTGTTACATTATGCTTATATGCCGCTCAGTCATACACTTAATAAATCTACCATTTGAGCATGTATTAACACTCATATGCAATTCCATAATGAAAAGAAAATAGGTTTTTAATTAGATTAAAATTTATAATGCCAATGGAGGCATTATACTTGTGTGATATTGGTGAGATAAAAAGATATAGTATTAGTCTTGGACATCTTGGTGCTTTTGAGATCGTCCTTCAACACCATCTTCCTATTGTGGTCAATATTTTTATATAAACCTGTTAAAGCCTCCCACATTGCCTTGGATGTCTTCTTCTTAGATATGTGAGGGATCAAATGATCCTTCACTACGTCTAAGATGATCCTCCCAGTTTTCATGTCCTTCAACTCATGGGCAGATAGGTCCTTCGAATACGTCGGTAGGGTCATTGTGGAGTTAGCAAAATACCACAACCCATTCTCCATGAAAAATAGAGTGAACATTTCCTTCCAAGGGATGTAGTTGGAGGAACCCTCCAACTTATCTTTGTACCTTATACCCGTGGCAACCATCTTTAACTATTTAACTATTGCCCGCTGCTCGCATTTTTGGTTCTGGACCCTTTCCTGAACTCTATCTAAGGCTGCTCAAACTCCTTCCCGCTACCTGAAACTTTTTGGTCATTGCCTGAGGTTTGTTCTAGACTGCCCTGACCTCTTTGCAATGTTGGTTATGTGTTATATTCTTTGAATATGTGTGTGTGTGTGGGGGGGGGTGTCTGACGATCCCCACCCATCTAGTGCTCTGTCGTATACGTCGGACGTTGTGTGTGGTGTTGGCTCAGGGGAGGTTATAGAGGGGGGGCATGCCAATTCCACCCCCCTTCCGTGATGTAGACATCGGCAATGTGCATTAACCAATTATTGATACGAGTCGAAGGCAAGTCATGAGACAACGAGTCCGAAAAATTTTGGGCTATTTTTGGGTTTTTTCTAAAATCATGTAATTTAATCCTAGTTAAGGGATTGGGGTCTATTCTTAATCTAGGTTAATGGATTAGGGTTTTGGATGCCGCAAAATACCTACATATTGTATTGTGAGTGGTTAATAATCATAATGAGAATGTAAGAGGTGCGGCTCTAAGATTTGCTGGTTTTCTTGATTAAGGGTTTTTTAGGGTAAATATTCGTGTGTTATGTGTGAATATTGTGGTGTAATATCTATTTTTCTTAAAAGAATCTGTGTGCTTTGTTTCTCTACATAGGTTTAGAAATTACATGTAGTTGCTTGGAACCTTTATGGGCCTGTCCGAGCCCTTTACGTGGCTGCCCAAATTTTTTTCAGGATAGCCCGACGACTGCCCTGGGATGCCCTTCTTACATGGGAACTCTATTGAGCTGTTCCAGTTGTCACGACCCTGCTGGTCGGCTATCAGCTCTGTTGGTGGTTGTGGGTTTGGTACCCTGTGCCCTGTCACCATCTATTGGTTTGGCAGCCCTTGCCTTGTTAGCGGATACTGCTTTCCCCTCGGTCGATTCCTTCTTGTTTATCGGTTGAGCGTTTGTTGTTGTAGCAACGAATCATTTATCTGCTGGAACGCTTGCCTCTATTTGACCTGCGCATGAATCCCTTTAGCACTCCCATTGTATCCCACAACCCACAGTTCCACCCAATCATCCGCTTCTACTTGTTGCCGTGCCCTTCGACCTCACCTACTACCAGGTCAGACCCTTATCGAATCCTCTTTCGTATCCCAATCCTCATCTGCACAACTACTTTTCACAACCTGAGTCACTATTCTCTGTTGGATCAAACCCATATTCCACCACCTCAACCATTGTAAACTCTTGCCAACTACCAACTGTCACTCCTCTTGTTGGTGTACTGTACTCCCATCCTTCCGCCTTCCTTTCATCTCCCTGTGTGCATCTCCAGATTGAGCGTAATCCATTTTTTTGCAACCACCATGCATCCAAATCTCAACCTGATCTTCCCTCATTCTATCGGTGGTTGTAGCACAAATCACAACATCGTTGTACGGGGCCGTACACTGCTGTATGTTAGATTTACGGTGGTTGTACATGTCTTTTTATTTATGTATTATTTATTTGTAAACGTTTCCAAACGATGATTTCCTCTAAGAGCATAACTAGATGCTCTGATAGCATGTTAAATTCTAAACCCCACATTTGATATTTTGTTCCAATAATTGTTAAGTTATGAAAATAAATATGCTAGAGTTCTTAACAATTACGTAACGAAATTAAATAGGAAATCACACCCACATTTGAAACTTGTTTACCTTGGAAAACCTCAACTAGGGAAAAACCGACAAACCATTATTTTATTAAGGATAAAATCCTGGGCTTTTGTCCTACGAAAATGACCCACTAAGGAATTACAAAACAATGAATAGCCTATCCTATTAAACCTCAAGATTAGTCGTTCGATCTTGTTGGTTGGATGATATCTCCCTTACTTCCCCTTTGCACCTTTCCTCTGACCCTACCATTGCACCTGCACACTTGGATGAAAGTCCTTATCCAACCAATCGATGAGATCTCACTCACTTTGTGTGGCTAATGTGTGTCTCCTCTCCTTAGTTTTCTTTTTATAACATCTCAATGAACAAAACTATAACTCTAGATATTCAAAGTGGTTGATGGTTGAGATTAGATCTCAAGCCTCACTTAAGATCAACAGCTGTGACTTAATATTAAGTTCACTTTTATTCATTAGCCAACATTAATTTAATTAATGTGCTTTTCCTAATTTAGACGTAGGAATGAGATACAAAAGTCACTTGCTTCTCAAGAAAGTACCTAGAGATGTGTGTTAATGCCTAAAAGTGCACACATGTGACATTTCAGCGATTCATCCAGTAAAACATGAGCAAACATAAAAAATGCATCTCACCACATGCATCCTTAACAGATCCAAAACATAGCATGAGTCCATAAGTTCCAAGAAACAACCAAAACAAAGGGTAGCGCGGGTATTAGACAGTTGACCCGCACCCTATAGCGTAGGTTACTTGAACAATGCCTGCGCTACACTCGTGCGGCTTTCCCTTGGATGGCTGCGCTACTGTCAAAATGGTGGGACCAATCACGCCCATCGATGCATTTATGACTCAATCCTCCCCAAAGATCAAAATTTGGCTCCTCACACACTTGGGGGCATTAATCATACCCGCTTGTGTACCTTGGAACTAGTTCATGAAGGAGGAGAGTTCACATTTGAATCTAGTTGTTTGATGGCCACCTCTTGGCCTATAAAAGAAAGACATTGACATGCATTTTGTAGATAGAATTAGAGCAAGGTTATGCTACTGGATTTGAGTTGGAGCTTCCTCATAGCCCACTATTTCCTACCATTGTGAGCATTTTCAAGCTTTGTTTCCACCTACCATCAAGGGGAAAGTGTTTCTCTCCATTGTTGTTCCACCTACTTAGCATTTAGTTTGGACAAGAAAGGCATCCCTAAGGGATATTTTTGGCTTCCCTTGAAGCCTTCACCTCGCAAGTGTTGTACAACTATTCCATTGGGAAATACAAGAGTGGTTTAGCATATCTTTGGTTGTTGTTGAAGTTTGCATTCCCCACCATATCTTTCATTTTGTTTTTATTAATATTTTCATGTTTGAATGTGAACTACACTAAAAATATCTTGCAAAATCACTTGGAGGAATATCACCAACCATCAAAAGAGGCTCTAAGGACTGAGGCCTTGCAACAACCTACAAGGCTTAGCCCCTCACCAAGTGGAAGAGTGTACTTGTGCAATTTTTTCCATAATTGTTCTAATCGTGACCATACTTATTTTTGTTCATTTCTTTTTAAACTGGGTTGTTTTATGCTAAGTAGCTAATTTTGGGTATTTCTCACTTGCAGGAGATCAGGTATTTCACCTCTTACTTCTAGAATTTGGCCCCATCACGACCCCATTTATTTTTCCACAGTCATGCAGTCCCTTACGTCTCTATCGCGCTAATGGCACGGAATTGACTCGGACAGTCATGCGCAGAGCGCAGCTTACCAATGTCAGACCCGCACTACATCTCCCATCGCACTGGCGTAGAAGGTTAGTGTATTACACACACTACATCGCGTTTGTTTTGTATTAACCCACACGGTCCGCGCGACAGAGTCTGGTTTAGCTGCACTACTGTTGTTTATTTTCTTTTTAACTACATAACTTAGTTTGGCAGCCCAATTGCTGCTTACTAGTGAACTTAAATTAAGGCTAACTCACCCAATTACTTAATTTCTTATTAATTAGTGCACCTAGACCAATATTAGGAAGTAAAGAGTACATCTCTATTGAAACTTACCTATGTAACCAACTTTGAGGCTTTCAATGGGCCCCATTGTTGTCACTAGTATTCAAGACAATCTCTTGTTTATGCATCAAATCAACATGTTGTTTTTAGTAGTATTGCTAGTGTAGAAAACACTTTTTTCACACAAGCAAGGACCTAAAGACACTTGTCGCCTGAAGTATGTTCTTCACTTCGCTCTTCATGTGAGCTTGGTGAATTGGAAGAAGGGTGAGAAGTGTGAAATACTTGCATTACACACTTGTCTATTTAGAATATTTTGATTTTGAAAAGCACTGTGAGCATCTCTTAGAGTTAGAAGTACACATTACTTGATATACTCTTTTAGTTAAATTTCCAATAAAATCATTTTTTTTGCTTTCATCACATGTGTTTGCTCCACTAGCACACAATAAGAGGCCTAAAGATTCTTCCAATCATAGTATGCTCTTCACCTCACACTTCATGTGAGCTTGGTGAATCAGAAAGGTAGGGATTGTGAAATACCCCTCTTGCATTCCATAAGTGAAACAGTCAAACCCATTAAAATCAACATTGTAATTGTATTAACCAACTAAAATCCTCCATAGGAGGTCACACAAAAATATTTTAGTTAGGTAGGATTGATTGGGATAGGAATCCATTAATGCCCACCAATCTAGTTTCATTAGCAATATTTTGAAACATAGCATTGTTGTCTTTTGGGGTACTTACAAAATCCTTCTATAAGCAAGTGTTAAAAGAAAACCTGGATCAAAAGTGCGCCGTAACTAATGAGGTGAACGCCGAGGTATAGCTACCCTTCTCTCCCCTACAAGCCACTCAACTTGTTGTAGGGATATGACACTATACCGTGCAGGCCGAACCATTGATCCACACTTGACGCAAGGTATCTTAGTGGCCCAACTTAGGATATCACCAAGGAGCAATTGTGAGTGCAATTGACTCCTGAAGTTAGCTATTTCCATTGGGAGGTGTTTCCAGTAGAACTAGCTCTTTGTTACCTCCACTAGTCGATTGGTGAGTGGATACCATTATCACCATCAATTGTGCTTTTGGGAGGCCTAGTTACATTTGAGTGGAAGGACGCTAGGTATTCTAGGGAATTTACATTTATTTTCTTTTTTAACTACAAGTTCACTAAAATCGTAATAAAAAGAACCTACATGTGGGGACTCATGCACTAAAACTGACATTGCACATATCATTCACTTATTGCACCATTTTTCATCTGTTGTGGTTGGCATAAGTTTTGCATTTGTTTAATTGTGTTTATTCCACTGTCACTCTCATTTGACACAAAGCCTTCACCATTGATGAACCAAACAACATCCTAAGACAGTCTCGTAGACTGTGAGGCCTATCCCCTCTCTCAAGGGGTGTTATTACACCTCCCCCTCATATTACACACGGAGGGAATTCAACCCAGGGTCATTCCCAGGAATCATTAATAGGATCATCTGGTCGAGGCCATGCCTTGCTAGGTACATTTTCTCCCCTCGAAGAATCTATTTATTATACCACTTCTTCCCCCATCGGAAGTAGTACCACGCTAGCTTCTCCCCAAGGAGATCCCTTGGATCCCTTTGACCCATCCTCTCTCATATGAGGTCATCCATTGTTTACAACATCACTTTGGTCTCCCCCTCATGGAAATCACATCCCAAACATAATGGTAAGACCCGTTGTCCATACCTTACCATTTATGGCTAGTTTAAATCTACCCGATTTGGCCAAACCGACAAATGACCCCATTGCTCATGATGTGACATGGTTGGCTATTCCAGACAAGCTTCCTTATGATATTCCCAAATTCAAAGGAAAACATGGATATGATCCTGCCAACCACATTATATCTTTCCACTTATGGTGTTAGTCTAGAATCATAGTGGATGACCCCATGAGGCTTCGCCTATTCCAACGTACCCTCACCAGAACAACAACAAAATGGTACGTAAACCTAGAAAGTGGCACCCATTCCACATTTGCGACAATGGCCACTGCATTTATTACGTACTTTCAATTGCATATCTGACATGATCTAGGCCTCAAAATTATCACCGAGTTTCTTCAAAATACTTCCACCCATATCGCGAATGACATCCATGAGTGGCGTAGACGTCACACACTATGCAAGATCGAAATACAACCTCCCTTTTGTTGAATTGGTTTATCAAATATATCCAACCATCCATAGCTAAAGATGTCTCCACCTACATGCCACAAAGCGAGGAAGAGGCTATTCTGAAAGCACAAAATTTCAACCTCATATATGCACAGTCTGGATACCTTTACACAATCCTCCCTGATGCCCCACAACATTGTTCATTGGATCCTACACCTTCAGTCTTGTCACATTCGACAGATGGGCTTATTGGGTCCATTTCCCATATAGGAAAGGTTCCTACCACCACATCGGTACCATTTAACATGGTCCCATATTACCCATCCATTCCACCTGTGTCGGTACCCCCTACACCGGTACCAACACCATCAGTTGGTCAATTACAATATGGATAATATAGTCCTACCTACCCAAACGTTAGCCAAGCGATGACGGTTCCCACACTGCTAATGGAGCAAGTCGCTCCTACATCCACCTCTTATGGAGCGAAAATGACATGTATCCCACCATGGGGATATAATCCGTATTACCATTTGCCATGCCCAACTGGTCAGCAACCTCCCCCCACATGGGGGTTAATCTAGTTCAACCTACTTATGTTCAGCAAGCTCAAAAATTTGAGCAATTGAACATCGCAAACCCCCAAAATCCATAGACTTGGGGGAAGAAGAAAGGTAAGAACAGGTAGAATCAACAACTAGGGAAAGGGGGAAATCCCCCCCCCAACAAAACCAAAACACGGGTGATCCAAATGCAGGGAATAACAATCCCCCCAAACAAGGGAAGAATCCTACCCTGAGAACCAATTATTGTTGCTCCATTTGTGGCGATTATGGTCATTACACACATCATTGTCCTATTATCCCCGACTTCCAAAAATTAGTGGAAGCTAAAAAGAAGATGGTGACGAGTCCTCCTCAGGAAATGAATCCTTCCCAACCATAAACAATAGTGTTACAACAACCCTTTTCCAATCAAGGGGCAGTTACACAAGAACAATATCCTCTTCCACCCGATGACGGCTCTTTCCAAAATATCTATATGCTAGATATAAACCTTCAGACACGAGCCAAGGGTTATGATGGGCCTTCTACCCCCCATGTGGAATATGTTTCTATCCCCTCAGGGGGCCCTCTGCAAATACCACGCCCGAATACCAAACAAATCCCATGGATTCTGAAAGCTCCACTTAGGCGTACCCCTAGTAACCCCCACATGAAAGATGCCCACAATTACAGTATTATGGATGACTTGGCTCAGTCCCCCACGACTATGTCCACATTAGAAGTGCTACATTATTTCCCAACACAGCGAAAGGCATTAATCAATGGACTTGGTGCTATCGACCCTTCTGACTCGCACCTCATGACCTTTTATGTTGACAAAGGTGATCTACGACTACCATCATCAGTTGCATTTCAAGTTCCAGTCATGGTTAAAAATGCCGGGATCCATCATTGTATCATCGACGAAGGCGCATCCACTTGCGTTATGTATGTAAACGTATGGAAACGATTAGGATCCCTCGACCTGGTCCCCTCATCTATCACTCTTTGTGCATATTATGGGAGACCATCCCAACCGAGAGGATTGTACCAAAATGTCCCCATAGAGCTGGGGGGAAAGATGGTTATGATCGATATTGAAGTAATCGATGATGATCTTGACTACAACATCCTCTTGGGGCATAGTTACATGTATGCCATGAAGGAGGTATCCTCCTCAGTATTTCATATCATGATGTTTCCCTTAAATGGGAAGATAGTTACCCTCGACCAACTTAACTACTATGACCCTAATACCAAAAGCAATCCTGACAATGTCCTACCCACTATATTGGGCGATGATCAACCGTATGTTGACATTGCCCCTGGTATGTACAAGGACTCCATTTTTTTAGGATAATATTCGGGACCACCACCAAATATCCCTACATTTATCGATGGCCTAATATGCACAATTTTCACCACTGAAAATGGAGCCGACTCCACATCAACAACGTCATCAACACCACCACTAAGTCATGGAATTGAACAAACGTTGAGTTTATTGGTACCATTTTTCAAATCCCATTCTTGTATCCTCCCACGGGTGTACAAGGGATGCCGGTTATGGATCAATTAACTATACTTGGGAAACCTTTGGGGATCTCGGTGTGGTACCTTACATCACCCTTCCCAGAGATGGACTGCAAACCAGTCTCCCATTATGAGTTTGTCCTTGTTTAGGCTACTACGTCCGCAAGGCCCGTAACACATCTAGTTACGACATCCCAATCTATGACATCCGCAACTAAACCACAATCGGTTTTCACTAAGACCACCAATGGGGGCTCCCAACAACCGAAGTTGAAAGGTCCTTTATTACCTAACCCAACATCTAAATAAATAGAAATTGCTAAGCCTAAAGAAGGGGGCATTAACCATCAAGAGGTAAAAGCCCCAGTTATGATCAATACTCCCAATCAAAGGGTCACACCACCGTGTTCTCTTTGCGAGCAACAAGGCCACGCAATAAACCTATGACCCACTCTACCGGAGCTAAGGAATTTGCTTAACACCCCCATTATCATCACCCACGCTCCATCAATGGTAAAAGGGGGCGCACCTCCCTCACCCAAAACTAAGTCCAAAACATTGCGTACGAATTACGCATGTTCCATATGTGCTCAGCATGGGCACTATACACACCATTTCCCCGAACTCCCTCATTACCAAGAGGCGTTAGCAATAGTTCATCTCACTCAAGTAACAATTGAGGAACACCCCTTCTTATACCAAGAAGTAGAATCCATTAATGTGATCACCACATCGGTGGCACCATCAGTCACCCCTCCCACAGAAGTTGCACCAACTGCAGAATACATGGTAGAGCATGTAATGTCGCAAGACCCAGCTAAAATTACGACAACGCCATCCACAATTAATGCTGGTCATGTGGGAAATCCACACATATGCTCCCTCCTAGCGCCATTGCATGCATAATGGATCAAATCAACACTCAAGAAGACCAAGAACGCTTCCATCCATGTGTACCAATACCTTGCCGATTTTGTGGAGAGACCACCCATTACTCCTTTCAATGCCCCATTTTGCACCCTGAATGAAAAAATTGTCTTGAACTGATGAGAATGAAAGATCAATTACAGACACCCGATGTAACCTCGCAAGCATCACCAAACGAGGAGGTAGTACCGACCTTCCTAGACACCATGAATGCTGGATCTCCTTTAGCCGGTGTCCCCACTTGTATTGATTCCTTGTCTTCTGACGAAGATGTAGACCACCTGCAAGCATTCCCGAAAAATTAACAACCAAAAAAGGGGGTTTGTACCCCCCCAGCACAAACAAGACATTTGACACCAACCATTGATATTCTTATTTTGTGCCAAAAACTTTACTTTCGTTTCACACTATCTCAAATTAATAAAATAAACTACCTCTCTTGTTCAAATGCAAATGGCCTCCCCAATGGACATCTACATAGGTTATGCAGACAATGCCATTCGATGGTCCAAACATCTAGTGTCCGCTGCCTGGTTTATATATTCCCCCTCCCATACACTTCACCACATCGACGGAGTACGCTTGGGGGCACTAACAAAAAACCAAGCATAGTGTGATGCCGTAATAGGTCTCTTAAGCGATGCCATACACCTAGGCATTCACTATTTACAAGTACAACTCGACTCCCAACTTGTCGTATTACGGTTGAATAATATATTTTGGGTCCGCAACTTGCTCCTCTTCCGAAATTTTCTGCGCATGCGCCTTCTCATTCGACAGTTTGAAACCATAACTTTCACACATATACCGAGAAACACCAATGCATTCGTCAACTCCATTACCAATGTGGTATTGAATTGGCACCTAGTACATCAACCAACTACATAAACCTGCATGCCAATCATAAATAAAAAGTCTACGTGTTTCACCTACGACTACACATACATATATCTCATCATCACAAGTCCTACAGTCGATAATACATGGCGAGAACAAATATGCTAGTATCAACCACTACATATGCATCACACCAACACATAGGAAACATAAAGCAAAATAACCATACATCACATACATAGATGTTGATGTATTTGTAACTTCAGAATGCATTCACTTGTATATTTTATATTGTATTTGTATTTTATTATTGTACCTCCGACGGAGATGTTTATTCCTCCAGTCTGAGAAGTCATTATTGTACTTGGGTCATGTAAAGTCATTGAGGTCAATCCTCCCATGTAAGTCGGGGAATTAGTTCCCCTAGAGTCATTTGTATTGGGGTGTTTAAGTCCCCTAAAGGAGTCATCCCAGTCAACTTTAGTTGAGGCCGACTTGTCAAGTGGTAAAGGTAAAGTATAAATAGAGAGCTAGGCTCTCTATTTATTCACTCACTCACTCATTCACATAAGTGAGAGAGAGAGAAGTTCACACAAGTGGAGGAGGAGGAAGCTGTTGGTGATCATCTCTTTGTTTTTGGGGTTTTGTATTATTGCTCATTCTATCTCTGAGGAAGTTGCGGGGTTTTCTCCTTTATGGTTTCCCTGGTGAAATGCTTTGTGTCTCTTGTATTTTATGTTTGATTTGTTGTGCATGTTATTCTCTCAGATAATATCCTAGATCGTATTGAATTAAATTGTGAAAAACTAACATGGTACCAGAGCTATCCTGAAGGAAGGCATTGTATGGCATTTACGACACTTGTTTCACTTGCGACAATTTGAAAGCTAGGGATTTGTATAGAAAAACATAGTCATTGTGTAACTTTCGCTATAAATAAATTTTGGAAAAGATTCAGGATATGAAAATTGGACAGGTCAAAGATGACATGTTCTTGTACCTTGTGTCTGAGTTTCAGCCTTAGATTAGTTGTACTTTCTCATATATGATCCGTACAAGTTAGTGTTTCTACCTCTTCCAGAATGAATCCCTAAATAGGTGACCTAGGTAACAAGGTCATATCTAGGGCTAGGAAGCTCCAAATCGAATTCCGTAAAAAGTGTCAGTTAGGTCACGAATTGAAGTTTCACAGGTCCAAGTTTCAGATGCCAAAGTTGAAAAAGTGACATGTGGAACTCTGTACAAGTTCGCTATTCTGTTTCATCCCTTAAACAGGTCATGTTGGGAAACTGAGCATATCTCTCTGATGGAGAATCCAATGAAGCTAAAACCTGTGGGGTTGGAAAGATGACAGGTCAGGATACTACAAGCCGAAGTTTCAGACCCTTCAGATCCGAAATTGCAGAGATACACCATAAACCATACGGCACATCGGAAATGGCTCAATGGAGGAAATCAAAGAAGAGGAGGAAGAAGCTCTCACTTAGGGTTTTCAGTTTTTAGGTATGGCATGACCTGATACAATGTTGGAGACACTTGATGCAACATTGGAAACTTTGAAAATGGATTTGGAATCCATTCATCATAGATATTAATCCTCCATCAAAATGTTGTGGGAGGAAGGAGATTGAAAATTAGGGTTTCCAAGTAAGAAGAAACCCTAGCAAAGTTGGGAGACTCATAGGGCAGCAATGAAGGAGGTTTAAGTGGAACTGATATTCTATCATCCTAGAACCATGAACCTATATAATATGTTTACAAGTGATCTACCTTGGATGGTCAGGGTTTTACCCTTATAGAGAAGACTACAAACTATCTCGACAGGTATGACTTGAGGAGATACATGTATGTCTTGAAATATGTTTCATGATTACGTTCATGATATGTTTGTCTTCATATTATTGAGGTTAGTACAATCATGATTAATTTTAGATTGTCTGATCACCTTAGTAAAAGTATGAATGCATGTGATTAATAGAAGACATTCATTGATTAGGGTTACGACACTTATGATTGTACTAATGCACTTGTGGTGTTGTATGAGGATGATGTTGTCTGCTAACATGAAAGGTACATGAAGAAAGACAAATCCATATGACCATGATGACATGAAGACAAAGACTCATCCATAGTCATTGATCACATAGAATCTCTACTTACAAGGTATGTATAATTTGGTTCTACAATGCTTAACTTATGAGATATGCAGGTTACTAGCACAAGGTCTCTAAATCACTGAAGAAAACAAAGAAGACATTGTTTGGGTAATGTTAGACATAACTAGCAAACATGATAATCCAGGTATGTTTTCCTATATCGAGTTAGAATCCTACCTTGTGCTAGGATCTTACATAAGTATACTTTTGTATGATTGGTAATGATTATTCATGAAGTTATAAGTTTGAGTAATCATGGATTTATGCATATTATGCTTTTTAGTTTGATTAATGATATGACAAACTAGAAGAGTCCTATGGTCAAATAAGAATATGCATGAGTAAAATAAGTACTCCCTGAAACCTTGAATACTAACGCTTGTGATAAATTACCTATGTATGAAATGATCATGACCATACATGTTAAGATTATAGGATTATAATGTTTTGATAGTATTGAGATTATACTAATGAATGTATGATTATGTATGAGATCTTGGGGATGACACAATGATGAAATTAGTGCACACTTAAGCATGCATAGTGGTCCAGGATGGATGGAAGTCCAAAGACATATAATCATTATGCTATCACATAGGGAAAATAGAGATCAAGAGGGAGCAGACTCCAGTAGTTCCTGTAAGGAAGTAAAGATTGAGAGGGAGTCCACCCAACAACCAAACAAACATAAGTATTTGAATTGTCATTTCTTGAATATATGATTATTTAAATGATGTTGTTCAGTCATGTACATACTTATGTTCCTAGATTTAGGATGTATATTATGCATGTTAGAAAAGTTGCATTAATGAACAAGATACTACAAATATGCAAGTAATGGGTAAGTGGCCTATGGTACTGTACAATACTCCATTGCTACTTATCTAGATTGAAACCTCTTTGTTGCATGTTGGAGTAGTGCACACTCTTAACAATGTTCTGGTAGAGATGGAAGGCATCTAGAAAGTTACGAGAGATGCATAAATGTTGTATTGAAGCATTGGCTAAGATAATTGCATGACTGTATGACCTATGTATTTATGCGTAAGAATTTGTTCTGAAAACTATGAGATGTTTCTAATCATGCAATTGAACTTGACTTGTAGGAAAGATCGTATGCATAATAGGTTATCATTGAAATGTCAACATGATTTGATGATTATGAAGTGTTACTAATCATGTAATTAAATTTGATTTGTAGGAAAGATCATGTGCTATGATCAAAAGAAGGACGATGAACACTTGTTCCAAAGAACAAGTGATGGTGTTCAACAAGAAGACTTACAAATCAAACGTACTATAGAAGTACAAAGGAAGGCTCGTGGCTAGAGGATTCTCTTAGAAAGAGGGAGAGGATCATGACGAGATGTTTGCTCCAAGTGGCTAGACACACTTCCAGAGATAGATTACACCCATGGATGACAAGACCATTCTCTTGAATGGTGTAATTGAAGAAGAAGTGCATGTTGAGCAAACTCCCCGAATTCGATAGAGAATCACATGATTGAAGAAGGATTTGTATGGGTTCAACAGGTACCCAGGATTGATAGTCATTTGATGAGCTTGATGATCACCATAGATGATGCGAATTTCAACCTTTACTACAAGGTTGAAGAGGGATTCTATATATAGATGACATACTTCTCTCAGATGGAAGCAAGAAGGAACTCACCATAGAGTTCGAGTGATCTTAAGGCTCATTTCAGTAAACCCATATGACGAGAGATGGCACAGATAGATATGCAGAAGATCACTCAATGCAGAGTGTGAATGATGTTTAGTCACAGAGGGAGGACAATACTCAGATATAGAAAAATCCACTTCAAAGAGAGTAGATCTCCGAGTTAAAGAATCTTGGCATGATTCTTGTGATTAGATATGTGACTGAGATCAGATGAGATTTTTCCTTAGTCAAGGAAATTGTGAAGTGAAGATCTGGGTATGATCCACTATTTTCTAGGAATGGAGGTGTGGCAGAGTGCAGATGGAATCTTCCTTGGACAAGGGAAGTATGCAGTAGAGTTCCTGAAGAGGTTCGGGATGATGGATTGCAAGGCCATGGCCACACCTATGGCATTGAACCTGAAGCTATTGAGTGATGCTTCATTAGAGTCGGTTGATGCCACGATATATCGTCAGATGATTGGGTATTTGATGTACCTGATGAATACGAGAACAGATATTTGATTTGATGTGAACACATTGATCGAGTTCCCGACAGATCCGAGACATGTTCACTTGATTGCTGCAAAGCATATTCTGAGGTACCTGAAGGGTATGGTTGATTATGGGATCAAGTATGATGCGAATCAGAAGATTAACCTGGAGGGTTATGTTGATTCGGATTGGGAAGGCAGTTCCATTGATAGGAAGAGCACTTCGGGGTGCTGCTTCAATGTGGGATCATGTTTGATCTCTTGGTTTAGAAGGAAGCAGTCCTGCGTGGCACTAAGTAAAACCGAAGCAGAGTATGTCATAGCTTGTTTGGCTAGTTGTGAGGCAGTATGGCTAAGGAAGCTACTGTTTGATTTGTTTGATCTCCAGTTGGACGCGACTTGTATACATTGCGACAACCAGAGTTGTGTGAAGTTTTCTGAGAACCCAGTGTTCCACGAAAAGTTGAAGCACATTGAGATCAAGTACCACTATATCAAGGATATGGTGTAGAGAGAAGCAGTGAAGCTCCAGTATGTTGCGACAGACGAGCAGATAGCTGATGTATTGACCAAGCCGCTGACCAGAGTGAAGTTTGAATACTTTAGAGACAAGCTTGGTGTACTTCAGATAAAGGTTCCTTCCAAGGGGAAGTGATGAGTTCAGAAGACACAGATTCACATGGGATTTTTCGATATGGTGGTAGATGTGTTCTCCCATGGTTGTAGATGTAATTGTCAGGATTTTCCGACATGGTGGTAGATGTGTTCTCCCATGGTCGTAGATGTAATTTCAGAGCTTTTCTCACATGGTAGTAGATTGTCATGTCCCCTACCATCATTCCAAACCACAGAGGGAACATGATTGACATCCCAGGGCTTATTTGGTAAACTCAGCCCCATACATTACTCAGAAATTCATAATAAATAAAAACTTATGTGTGCAAATTCATACTCAATATAAACGCAATGAAATTAAATCATATTTGCAAGGACACAAACAGTAATGCACCAACATATCTATCACAGGCATAGGATGGTTCAACATGCAGAGAATTCAATCTCATTCTCATGCTATGGATAGAATTCATATCAATTTCATTAAGACAATCATTTCATTTCATTAACATGGACAATTAACATTCAGAACAGAACAAATAATGATCATAATTTAAACCACAAAGAATACTTATCTTGAAGATGAAGTTGTCCAAACAACTGGCTATGCGAGAGCAATGTTCCACCCAGCCATAGATCTCTGTCCAGCCTATATTCTTTCAACTGAGAGATCACCCCCGAGCTGGGTTGTGTATCCACTAAGGAGGAACTAAATAGGCTCACTCATAGCCATGGTATCACTCAACAACTATGCTAAGCCAACACACAGTTAGGTTTATTAAGCATACAAAAGACAAAGGAGGGAAATGCTAAGCCAGTGAGCTCATCCACAGAGCTACAGGAATCTCAAGATAATTCAACAGTCAAGGCACCCACAATACCTACCACATCCAACACAAGGAAGGTCCTCTTCTCTGCTGCACAGTCCCTCAGGCGTCCCTTCCCTCCATTGCTCTTCACGATGGGCATAGAAAGGTCCAAGATGACAAATCCTTGAGATTCAAGCTTCACTGGGTTTATCAAGCATTCCCAACCTCCGTTCTAGAATTCACACTTGGAATTTCTCAATTCGATCATCAAATAACTAAATCACGTCACTGGACTTTTGGGCTATAGAAACTGGTTTTTTCTATGGATTTCGGGGTATCTAATGGTCTCAAATTCTCCCCAAGGTTCATATCTATGGATCCCCCATTGGATTTTACTGTCAAATACCAATTCTGGGCATTTATGGCTCTTCAAAACGTGGGTTCTTGCAAGGTTGCTATTTCTATTTTTTCTCACTGCTGGGAATTCGTAATGGATGAAAATTGATGTTGGGCTCTTCCACCATGGAATGGGAATGAGGAAGAACCAATTCCCATGAGGTAGAGTGACTTGTGGTACAGGAAAACAGAGCCCATACTCTGCCATACGAATTTCTAGGCTACCCATGCTCCATTGAAGCCATGGATTGAATTATTCAACAACTTCCTTACAACAGAATTAAATGTCAGCAAGGAAAGTCAAATGGGTTCTCACAATGACATTTGGCAGCATATGGTTCATCCCCACAACCCCCTCACCACTACCTAGTGGATACACATGGCCCCTTCTCATTCGTTGCTTCCATAGCCAGTTTTGGTATTTTTATTGCAATATAAAATATTTACATCATTTACAATATTCCATTGCTTAATAGCACATGGGTAACAAAATATCAAATGCTTGTCCATTCTAAATAAAATCCAAACATACACTAGCAGGGCCTTGGCCTTGAGCTCCACGCTAGGGAAAGATACATCGCATGTATACAATATTTACATTAAAAGCCAATATTCATAAGGGTCAAAATTGGGGTATTACATAGATGTGTTCTCCCATGATGTAGATGTAAGGGCTAGAGCCATTTTCACATGGTGGTAGATGTGTTCTCCCATGGTGTAGATGTAAGGGCTGAATCCATTTTTCACATGGTGGTAGATGTGCTCCCATGGTGAAAAAGTAAGGGCTGGAGCCTTCCCCGAATGGTGGCAGATGTGTTCTCCCATGTTGGGTGGTGTAAGTGCTGTGTGATGTGCATCTAGGCTGTGCTCCGTTGATTATGAGACGATCTGAAGATTATAAGGTAACAGTAGGGTACACAGGTTTTGTAGAGGCATATAATCAGTCCTGAGATGCTCCTTCAAGTTTTGCAGTGGCATATAATCAGTCCTGGGAGATCTTGTAGGTTTTGCAAAGGCAGTGTAATCAATCCTAAGATGTACCTACTTGATGGATTGCTCGCAAAGATGATAAAGAGCTACATGGAGGCTAGGCCCAGGGATGATTTTAAGAACCCCCCCAAAATTTATATGTATAAAAATTGGGCGAATCTCCTGATATATAGGAAAAATTGAAGGCGATTTTATCAATAATATAATATATACATATAATGTTTTTGGTGAATCTTTCATTTCATTATATAATGCTATAAAATCTTGGTGAATATTTCACTAAATTATAAGATATTGTAAAATCTTGGTGAATATTTCACTTAATTATAAAAAATTGTAAAAACTTGGAGAATCTTTCGCTGATTTATAAAATATAGTAAAAATTTGGTGAATCTTTTGCCAATAAGAATTAAGCTTGTGATTATGTAGATTACTAAGGTAGTGCAATAGAAGAACATACACTGGAGATCAACTCTGGACTCTCTCGACTCCTAGACTCTCGAATGAACAAGTGTATGAATGAGGAGAGGATGGATTTATTTATACATTTCACAAGCAGTATTTGATCACTCACAACTAGAAGGTGTTGATGAAACACGACTACACTAACTAGATTCAAGGCAAGTAGGGACTCTACTTTTTATCTCGTCCCTTAATGGCCCAATGGACATGTGTGGTCATGAATCTTGACAGGCCAACAAGCTGATAGAATTAAGTGAATACCCTAGTAGCGGGCCACTTCCTTTATATAGAGATATAGTTCTTGGACCAATTCCATGATTCCAACCAATCTTCTCACCAAACTTTCTTCTCTTTGGTGTCAAATGGTAGGAGAGTTGCATATTTGTCAGTGAATACTTAAAATGGCTCAATCCACACAAATTTTTCTCGACAAGTGATAACTTCACCCATCACTGTTTTAAAACATCCCAATGCTATAAAAGCATCCACAAATTGATCAATAAAAACTCCATGCACTTCTAAATTCACCCAGTGATGAGAATAATGCTCCATGCACTTCTAAATTCACCCAGTGATGAGAAAAACGCCCCAGACACTTCAATACTTTCCCTGGGCACTTCAAAATTCTCCCAAAGACGATAAAAATTCCCTAAGCACTTCAATATTTTCTGAGGCACTTCTAAATTCTCCCAAGGATGATAAAAGTTTAAAACTCCCCATGCACTTCAATATTTTCCCCAAGCACTTCAAATTTTCCCCCAGGCACTTCAATACTTGCCCCATGCTCTTCTAAATTGACCCAATGATGATAGAAATGCACCATGCACTTAAATACTTGCCTCTACCACTTCAAAATTCTCCCAACGATGATAAGCACGTCCATACACTTCAATATTTTCCCTAGGCACTTCAAATTTCTCCCAGCAAAGATAAAAACGCCCCCATCAACTTCCATGATTTCCCAGGCACTTCATTACTTTCCCAAGACACTTCAAAATTCATCCAATGATGATAAAGATGCCCTATGCACTTCAAAAGTTGCCCTAGGAAAGGGAGAAAAACACCCGACAATGATATAATCACCCAGGCAATCACAAAAATGCCTTAATCCACATAAATTTTCCCCAGCAAGTGATAAATTTGCCCATCATTGTTTTAAAACAACCCAACAATATAAAAGAATTCATACATTGATCAATAACAACCCCAAGCACTTCTAAATTCACGCATTGAGGAAAAACAACCCATGCACTTTTAAATTCACCCGGTGATGAGAAAAATGCCCCATGAACTTCCAAATTCACCTAGTGACGAGGAAAACACCCCAGGCACGTAAATACTTGCCCACGTCAAAATTTTCCAAAAGATGATAAAATTGCCCTAAGAACTTCAATATTTTCCCAGGCACTTCTAAATTCTCTCAAGGATGATAAAAACTCCCCATGCAGTTCAATATTTTCCCAAAGCAGTTCAAAATTCCCCCAGGCACTTCAATACATGCCCCATGCACTTCTAAATTGACCCAATGATGATAGAAACGCCCCATGCACTTCAATACTTGCCTCGAACACTTCAAAATTCTCCCATGGATGATAAAAACACCCATACACTTCAATATTTTCCCCACACACTTCAAAATTGCACCCAGGCACTTCAATACTTGCCCCATGCACTTCTAAATTGACCCAATGATGATAGAAACGCTCCATGAAAATCAATACTTGCCTCAGACACTTCAAAATTCTCCCAACGATGATAAAAACGCCTAGACACTTCAATATTTTCCCCAGACACTTCAAAATTCTCGCAATGAATATAAAAACGCCCCCATCCACTTCCATATTTCCCCAGGCACTTCATTACTTGCCCTAGACACTTCAAAATTCGTCCAACGATGATAAAGATGCCCTAGGCACTTCAATACTTTCCCTAGGCAAGGGAGAAAAACACCCGACAATGATATAATCACCCAGGCAATCACAAAAATGCCCCAATCCACACAAATTTGCCTCGTTATGTGATAACTTTGTCCATCATTGTTTTAAAACATCCCAACATTATAAAAGCATCCTTACATTGATAAACAACAACCCCATGCACTTCTAAATTCACCTAGTGATGAGAAAAATGCCCCATGCACTTCAAAATTCACCCATTGACAAGAAAAACGCTCCATTCACTTCAAAATTCATCCATTGACAAGAAAAACACCCCAGGCACTTCAATACTTGCCCCAGGCATTTCAAAATTCTCCGAAAGATGATAAAAATGCCCTAAGCACTTTAATATTTTTCGAGGCATTTCTATATTCTCCCAAGGATGATAAAACTCCCCATACACTTCAATATTTTCCCCAAACACTTCAAATTTTCCCACAGGAACTTCATATTCTAAAGATGTATAAGTCTGAACTCGGCAATATGCCAGTCAATGGTGATTTGAATTTATAGATTGTAGAAAAATAATAGTTTTTTGATGATGAAGGGAGAGTCTCCCTCTATTTTTAGATAATTGTGAGAGTGTTGTTGATTACAAAGATGGACTTTGTAATATGTAAGTCAGTTGCCATTTGAATTTATAGTCTGTAGTAATATAATTTAGTTTTGTGATGATTATGCGAGAACATCTCTCTATCTATTGATGATTGTGGGATTGCTAGAGATGCACTTAAGACCTCCTTTTTGTAATGTGCATACAACAACGAAAGAGTTTTTTTCTTCACTGAATAAAAGATGCATTTTTTTCCTTGGAAGAAAATGTCCTTTTCATCACCACTTATATTATCTCATACTTCTAACCTTCATTGATGTCACTCTTGAACCGTAGAAATAGTTCTGCATGACACTACAAAAGTATCAACCTACAGGTTTTTACAAGCAACAACCTACAAAATTATCCAATTTTATAAAAAAAATGTCCATTTTTTCTTTAAAAAAAGTCCATTTTTTCTTTAAAAAAACATGCATTTCTAGCACTCTGATTTTCTATAGATATGTGCATTTTTTCTAAAAGAGTGTGCATTTCCAGCACCCGATTTTCTGCAAAAATGTGCATTTCTAGCACTAGAATTTTCTTTAAAAAAATTGCATTTCCATCATTTCATATTTCTATGAGAACTCTACATTTCCAACATTACAGTTGATATTATTCTATGATAGTTGTGGGGTGTGACCTTTCATCTTACACCTCCGGTCCTCCACATGTGGGAAGCGCCCAACCTTGTAGGCATGGAGGACCACTCATATTACATCTTGGTAGACCTTGGCTTGGACATGCACCCCTCTCATGCTAATGTGGACTTGGAAACCTCTCTTGAGGAAAGTCTTTCCCTAATATATATATATATATATATATATATATATATATATATATATATATATAAAGATACTTTCATTCAAGGTATTGGTAACACTTATTCAATATAGGTTGCAAGTCCAAGGATCAAAAGCATAGAAATCAGAGATCAAACCCACAATTTCAAAAATGACAACTATGCAAAAGTTCGAAAGGCCTAATCATCTTCATCAAAGATTTTTCTCAAACTGAAAATCCATCATATTAGATTCATGGAGCTTCAAAATACACCAAGATTACAACTACAATATTCCTCTGATTTTAATAGTATCCTGTACATTAAGCTAAAGTTTCGTCACTACTTTCTAGATAATGAATCCGATTAACAAGTCATAAATATTCTCACAACGCAAGCAAACTGCTTCACAATGACACTAAAATCTTAAAATGAAATATGTATTGCATGGTTTACCAACTATACATATGTTTTGAAAGGATATGAGATTGCATATCATTTTTTCTTGCATAAAAGAGAATAAAATGCCAACAATTATTCAATGCATGTGAGAAGACTACGAGAAAAAATTTGTCACTTCAAGGAAATGCATTGAGATTTTATAACTGAGAGATTCCTAGTAAACAAGTTCCCATAAATAGTTGAAAGGTTTGCAAGCCTCCACAAAGTTCTAGTGATTTATCTTGGTATGTTAATTCTATGGTTAAGCCCTCCATATGCACTACACATATCAAGCTAGTCAGATGTCCAAGTTCCATACTTAAAATGCGGAAGAAAACAACATATTGTTCAATAGGAAAATATGCAAGTATGATCATAGAAAGTGTGCCAAAGAATATAATTATATAAGAAAAATGACTATACCATGCACAATTATCTCAAGAATCTTGAAATACATGTTGTACACTCTTAAAACAACCAACATATCATACTCGATATATGCCATCAATAACCAAAAGTTGAAGTTCACCAGAAAAAGAATAGATCATGATTAAAAAAAAATTGTACATATTCAACACTCTACACACGAGTTTGCACAAGTCAAGAAATGAAGTGAGTATCCATATCTAAAAATTCCAAATTCCTATAAATATACAAAGCATATACCAACAACACATCTAAATATAATCTGGACAAAATCTTAGGAATGATAACGAGCAATGAATATAGTAGAAGGAGCTCAGAAATAAAGACAATATGAAATGTAATACCATTAGGATCTTCGAATAAGAGGAAATTAGATAAACAATTCAAAATGAAATCAAGTGTTTTGCTCAATACAAAAAGTTTAAGGTATATACAAGGTAGTTTTCCATCAAGTTTATCTTAGATTCTTATGCTATCAATTACAACACAAAGAACATAGAATGAAATCCTTTATTGTAGACCTTGAATTGCATTATTGTTCTTGATTAGACATGGGAAAATAGTTCAGATAAAATTAGATATTCAGAGTAACCCCTAACCCCTCAAAAATTGTTATATAGAGGAAGAAATATCAAATGTCATAGATAACTTTATAGGTCTGAGATAATCAAGTTCTTTATCCATGTAGCCTTGTTCCCACCAAAATGTTGGCATTTTTTTAAACTTTGAGAAGCTAGGGATTCACAAAGACTTAGGATAATTGTTGGATAGCTTGTTGTATGTTTGATAGAATGACCTAAGTAGTAGCCTTGCTAAGGAGTTCAGTAGCCTTGCTAACAAGTTTGGGAATGGTCTTTGCAACAATACCGATATTTATGAAAGGTTTAAACCGGGAATGTCAAGAACTAAAGTTTAGTCAAGTCTGAGGGCATTGAGATCGTCCTTTCCTCCTAAATATTGTACCCTCGAACTTGGAATCATGTAGCAGCAAGTATGGTGATTTTGTTGTAGCTTATAGGGATGATCATTGGTGGACTGTGACAACAATGAAACCTTCTTTAAACCCTATGTCAATAGCATACACACTAGCACTAACATCATACTCATGAACAAAAATCATAGGGTGAAGTGTGGTGGTTGTTGAAGCCTTAGAATGACAGCTTTCATGGACAACAACAATTTGAAACTAATTTCAATGTATCGTGTGGCATTTGAACCAACAAAAGAGCTTGAGACTAAACGACGATCTAGGACATTTCTTAGCACAATTGCATGGAATATTGGAGATATTTTGGTACAACAAAATGGATTACTCTTCTAGGAAGACCTTGGACCTTGATTGCATTGCTTCATTACTCATCTTGTCATTGCTCCATTACTACAACATATCTTGGAAATATGATATGTATCTTGCAATCTAACCTTTGTACTCTTGTTATTAATCCCCATTTGAATTTTCCAGAAATTTGTTGAAAATATGGCTCAACTCCTTGACTTAAAGCATTGACCATGACACCAAATCCATTCAAAATCACGTGGGCATCATCACCGGTATTTTCATGAAAGGCACAAAGTATTCCATTAAGTAGTAATTACTCTAGGCGATCATTTGTATATAAATCCCTCAAGTTGGAAAATACCCTTTCAATTGTATCCATTACCATTACATGATGTGATTCACTTTTTCATTTTATGGTCTTCAACAGTCCTTCCTATGATGTCTTCAAATCTCACTTTCTTAGCCAAAGCCAAACCACTAAGAGGGCTCAAAGATCTACCCTTATTGTCCCCAACAAAGAGGAAGAGTTGTGGACAATCCACTAGAAACAATCATAGGGTGAAGCCATCATATCAAATTCTTATATAGTGGATCCTAGAAGCCTGAAAATTCAAAACCACAAAAAACGTTTAGAATCTCTATAATGAACTAGAAGCAGAATGACATCCATCACACACTAAGATTCGTGGAAATTGGGATAGGCATCTAGAAGTATGTAAATATTCCTTTCGCAATTACCATCTTCTTATTATGACCATAGAGAAGTTGTTCCTCTTCTCCCCTTCAAAATCATCATCTCCCACACGTACCCAACCTCTTCCCCAATGTTAATATAAAACAACCAAGAAAAAAAGGCTAAGCTTCCCTAATATATATATTGCCAAAAAAACTAAGAACAAAAATTTTAGATCTCCAAATATATTTTGCCCCAAAGTGCTCTCACAAACTCAGAAATGTACACTGCTATACAACACTTAGAAATGTGTGTTTTAGAATGGGAGCATGATTTATTCTATAAGAAAAGGTGAGGGATTTTGATCCCCACACTCTGCATTTTATGTTATTTTTTGTTGTCTTTTTTTTTGGAAAAATTATCTTTTTGGAGGATCCACAAGCGTGTCTTTTCTGGAAATGGATCCCAAGCATGTCTTCCGGACTTTCCAAACTAAAAACAGATCCCTAATGGATCCAGGACCAATATGCAAAAATGAGGATCTTGGATCATCTAGAGTCCATGGGTGGATTTGGTAACATATTATTGAGGAAATGAAAATAGAAAGTTTACAATAATTACTACTTTCGATGCTCATTTTCCTAGAAAATTGATAGGAAGCTACCATGAATGGAATCCTTTCACAATGGAGGATCTGCAGCTCTATTACTATGCTGTCCAAGTGCCAGTTTGTGATAGAAACATGCAAGCATAAAGAAATAGCACAATCAAAATGCTACTTGCATTAATGGGAAGAATTATAACATCGATTTCAGTTACATGTGAATATAAATGTGCAATTATCTTTTCTTCAATTTTTCACTTGACACCTCACATACCTATGTGTCAAGTTACTAATTTATTTACTTCTACATTGACACACATAAATCCACAATTTATTTATTTAAAATAAATTTGAGTTTTACAATGACAATTATTTCTAGCATTCTCACTTATGCATTCTGTGAACTAATCTTCCCTCATCTGTCAAATCCTTCTAACTGACAGGTGGAAAAATATCTCACTTATTTGTGTCATCTGGTCATCACATTTGACGTTTAACCTTTCTCCAGCATTTAGATGCCCTTCTTTTTCTAAAATATTTCAATAATATAGATTTATTTCTGCCTGTAAACCAAATGCTGCTTTTTTTCTCTTCATTTTTTTGTTGGAAGTTGTAACCTTTAAGATTGATATCCGTGTTCTAATTGCTTATGACCTTGTATGTTTGTTGAATATCCATCCTAGAGTGGTCCAAAAAGAGCATGATTGTATACCAGATGAACATTATGTGCAAACATTGCTAGCTGTAACTATTTTTTTCCTTCATCAAGGAATCATTTTCTTCTTTGCAGTTAGCTTTATTTCTCAGCATTAGTTTGAAAACTTGTTTAATATTCCCATATTTTTGGAAACAATGTAGTTATGTTTCACAGTGAAACGAAATTTCAATGAATTTATAATATATTAGAGCCCTCTATGTAATATTAGGAATGTATTACACTCTTTTAAGTTTTTTGGCATAAGAAAATTCAAGTGGATTTGGGCCTGAATGTTTGATAAGTGTTCCTGGTGTTTTATTGCCATGTTCCTGGTGTTTTATTGCTTATTTGGCTTCAATTTGTTTTTTTTACTCCTTTGCTTGTTTTGTCATATTTAGGTGAGAGAGGTCTTGAGGAAGAACTTGAATGCCGAACTATCACCTACACTTTGTGGAATCAGTCTACAAGCAAGCTTGACGTGAAGGGATGGCACCCTGTTACATTTAAACCTGCAGATGTTGATGCTAGACTTATCAAGAATATAAAGGTACTATGCAAAAATTTTAACTGCACTTCAGGCACTAACTAGTTGACCCTTTGAAATACTATTTTTTTAAGTTTTCTTTTGTATTTCGTTTAGAGATGTTTTGCAGGTTGGCATGTATCTTTCTATTAAGTTTCAATTTTCAGACCTAGTTTAAAAGTTAATTTGGCAACAGTAGTTACTGTACAAATGGTAGATCAGAAACATTACAAGCTGTGATATATGGCATGTCTCCCATGGCTAATTCATACTATATTTAGATATATTTTTGAGTGAAAATTATCATATAGAATATGTAGATACCTTTAACTGACTTAATCTATAAAGAAGGTTTCCTTCTGTGGTTGATTGTGATGATTTACCCTCTCTTAGAAGCTACACAAAATTAGCATATTATATCTGTAGAAATGTTGGGCTCCAAATGGTGGGATAGGGGATGAGATTATGCTAAAGTAAACTGCTAGCTAAATCTGGGAGAATATGAAGGGATAGGATTATGCACAGAGCAGTTGAGGCTGCTGTTAATACCGATGTTTGAATTTCAGGTACTAAATTTGCACCCAAAGACTTCTAGTGTCTTCTTTTTTTAATGGTTTGTGATAATTTTTAGTGGACCTAGATTATAATGTGGATCTTAAGATATCTATGTTGTATGAATATATGGAGTGATGGAATAGGTGTCTGAAATGGTAGGAAGTTCCTTCCAAATTTCCAAGGAATGATAAAAAATGGAAAGTATTACAAGATGCTTCCTTATACTTAACTGCTAAGCATAGGGCTTCTGAATCTGTTATTTTTCAGCCACTGATCTGGAGTGTTTTGGCTAGTGGCATTTCCCTAAAGAGTGTGGAACTAGGGTTTCCAGATCTGATCTTTTCAGCAGGTGATCCAAAGATGTTTGGTTAGTGGCATTTGCCTTGGCTGCAGAACTAGGGTTTCTATATCTGACTTTTTTTGTTCCGGCAACTAATCCAGAGTTATTTGGCTAGTTGCATTGCCCTAAGGACTACAGAACTAGGGTTTTCATATCTGACTTTTTCAGCAGTTCATTTAGAGATGTTTGGTAAGTGGCATTGCCCTAAGGGCCATAGAACTAGGGTTCCTGGATCATCAGAACAAGGGGAAGATGATCAATGGAGATATTAACATATTGTAGGAACAAAGAAACTTTAGAGCACCAACTCCTTCTCCATCCTGAGTGGCTCTAGGAAGAAACCTTCTCTAAAGAGGAGAGGGACAAGTAGGGTTACCTCTTTTGACCTAAAGTTGAATCCCCCAAAGACCAAATGAAATGAAGATAAGGATTGTTCTGGAGATGATGTCAAGACATAGTAGATGGGAACCAAACTTGACTTGGATAATGCACTAAGGAACAATTTGGTTGCAACTAGGTCATCCACTAGAGCATAATAGTTTGGATTCCCTGTAGGTGCGCTCACTCAATTGGCACTAAGTTATGGCCATAAAGAATAATGGGATTAATAATGGCATTAAAGGGTGACATTTGAGATAGGATATTGAAAATGGTTTGGAACAATTGATGTTCCAGCACTGATAAGGCCAGGTATCCCTTACACAAATGTGATTGAGAAGTTGACCTCATATTGAATACGGGCCTATTAACTATACACCCAAGTAGGTATAAATCATACAATGATATCAATTGGATCCCCTCTTGTAGAAGAAATGGAGCTTAGATAAAGAAATTCTTCGAGGTGTTCAAGACCATAAATTTAGTCTTGTTAAACTCAACTTCAAGCTATAGATGATCAGAAAAGTGCATGAATGTAGTGTAATGTCTTTGCTACAGGGAAAGGATGTTGGTAGAACCACATTGTCTACAAAGAGGGGTGATGAAATTAGAACATCGTGCAGGGCATAACCATCATCAACATGCATTTTATCCTTGAATATCTCTTCGAGCTCATCAATATAGGTCCAAATAATGTAGAGAAAGGGGGTTTCCCGTATAGGGTAGGGTGATTTCCCTACCTATTTGAATATGATAAGAAACAAGACACATCCATTAGGGACATCGTGTTATAGTGTCTTGCATGTCAAACATTGAACAAGCCAGGAATGTGTTCAGTGTGTGTTCTAAAATAGACATGTGCCAAATACGTGCCTTAGGTGTGTTGGACACCAAGGCGTGAAAAAAGTGTTTTCTGTTGATATGGGTTTGGATAACGGTGTTGAATTGCCATTAGCCAACTTGGATCTTAATGAACCTAGTAATTTTTCTATGATGGTGATCCTCTTAAGGGGTCATCCTCCATACCAATAGATGTAGATCTTGGATTGGATTTACAGGATGAAGAGGAGAATGGAGGAGAGAGCGATGGCAATGATGTTGATTTTGATGGCCCTAACATGTAGGAGGACCACTGATAGTGATGAGCTACGAGATTCTTTAGTTTATGGTTCTAGCATCTACCTTATTCTGTATTTTCTATTTCCATTCCCACCGACCTATATTATCAATGAATCAGTATCACTATCTATATAATACATTTTGATTTTGATGACACCAAATGACTTGATGAGGAAACTGCAGTTATGGTTCTAACTGTGCACTGCCCCAATTTTTTTTAAAACCCTAATTTTAGACTCGAAACAACCCTTCACCATATGGCCCTCATTTTGGTTCAAAATTATTCCCTTGAGAATGCCTTTTTGTTTGGATCATTCTTTGTATTTTCTGATGACTGGGATATTTTCTCCAACATTAAGCAAACTCCTCTCAATTCAATCAATACTCGTGTCTCTAAAATTTTGTGATGGATTAGTGTACTGCTATGATTGATGTCATTGATGATTTTCCTCAACAAAACGATGCATTTCTACAATAAATATCCAACTTCCAAATGTCTATGCACGTTTAGATAAATATAGTATTTGACAGAACTGATAAAGAATCTTGGCAAAGTAATGAGGGAGATTTAGATTGATGATTGACCTCATCAACAGAGAGGAACTAATTTTAATAAAAGGTTGAAAAACTAAAATTTGTCTTTCTTAACTTCTTGATGGTGTATAGTATATACAAATCTATTAAAATCCAACTTCCCTATAGGTTCTTGGATAATGGTGTGTATTGCAAGTACAAAAAAAAGGAGGCTAATGAGACCATTAGGTTAATACCTCAATATTTGTTCAGAAATTCAGGGTTATGGTTGTTATGTAAGTTAATGTTTACTCCCCAAGGGTTTAGGTCTAATTTCACAAGCAAGGTAATGTGCCCATGTATGTCAACAACTTACAAAAACTTGATAAATAATCCTTAGTTCAAAAACACTTAGAAGTGTACGTTATTATATATGATATGTCCTTACAATCCATATCGATGCATATTTGAGTTATTAAAAATTGTATAATTTAGGGGCAGACGCATCATCATTTTCTTTGTGAATGTGATGATGGATATCATACCTGGGACAAAAAATATAAAGTCAAATTTATTACAAAATTTTGAAGATGAATCTCACATGAATTGGAAAACATGAGATTGCATAAAGTGCTAGAAATTCATTAGAAAAGCTGAGTTTGTACATAGAGCTAGAGATGTGCTCTGCATGGACAAAGATTATCTCATTATGAAGACAAATATACAAAGGACTATCAAAATGTGGCAGTACACTTGCTCTACTTCAGAAAAATAGATCTTCACAAATATTTCAATGGATCAAATTCTCAAGTGCATGTCAGATGCCTTCTTTAAGAGAGGCCATATCCACAAAATGGGGCCTAATCGTACACATGTAATTTCGACTAGTTAATGCCCATGTACTCTCATATACCCAGATTCAAGTAGTAGATTACACCCATTTTTTTGTATATCAACTGCTACTAGAAACCAGAGAAGAAATAATTTAAAAGAAGAAACTAACCTGTATAAAGTCTGCAGATAAAAGGAACCTTGAACAAATGCAAAGATTTTCCACTCAACGATTGTGAAATTGCTTTCCACTCAACCATTCTCAAGACACAATTTGCAATTGAAATCAAGCTTCACGCTGACTCTTGTGCCATTATATAGGTACAAAAACGTCCCCAGTTGACTAAATCTTTCCACATTTTTCTCAAATAAAGACCATTTTGGAGTAATTTGGTACAAAAACATCCCCAGTTGACAAAATCTTTCCACGTTTTTCTCAAATATGGACCATTTTGGAGTAATTTGGACTCTTGGAGGATGAAACCATGAACTCCCACTATTGAAAGTGAAGCCTCTGTCCCCAGTCCTCCATTATTGCAAATAGAAAGAGGTGGGACGATTTGGCCAAGGATGGGAAGGTAATGATAACTGGCATAAAAAAAAATTGCTTCAAAAACCCAAATCGAGGATGAACTAAATTCATTTTACCTAATGATCCATAAATCGGGGGCGAACTACCTTTGCATTACCCTATGATCAATCAGGGGGCAAAGTACCAAATCTTTACCCTATCATCCATAAATCGGGGCGAACTACCCGCGTTTCTCCTCCAAAACTAAAATATCCAGGTGATCTGATTGTTATTCACTTCCATTACTGAAAATACGGAGGCGAAGTCAAGATTTGAGCCATATTTAACCGGGCTAAATTCCATTTTCCCCAATTTTCCCTCTTTCACGGTGTGGGTGATTTGATTTGGCACAATTATGGGTTTAATAAATAATGGGCTAATATATTAAATTAAAAAAAGCCTCTCTATATTAAAAATTCGCCCAACTTTTTTTGTGACCCCTAGAAATTCGCCCATGGGCAAAAATTCGCCCTTAAAATTATCCCTGGCTAGGCCTATATTCAGCATGAAAAAGGGCTGGCTCTATAGAACTTCCTTGTTAGGATATTTAGACACTTAGGAGTTAGTTAAGATCAACTTGTGTAATATATCCGTTAGGAAAAGTGTGTTTCTTTAGTATGCATTAGTATGGATTTGTAAATATTTAATCCAATGGTGATGATATGTTGTGATTCGATGGCTCAACTTCTCTTAGATCATACCTAACCTTAATCCATGGCTTAACACCCGATTGTTCCATGATCTCTATTTAAAGAGCGTGGAGGGTCATTGTTTAGCTGATCGATTATGAGAAGCTCATTTGTAACTTTCTTTCTTTGCATAATAAATTGCTCCGTAGAAGCTATTTGGCCGGGGCCGTGGAGTGTTTCCCTCTTGAGGGTTTAAACCATGTCAAAACATCGGTGTATCGATCTGTGATCTATTTGTGTGAAGTGGTTGCTCTAGGTATTCGATATTTTGGGAGTACCCTGTGTACCCGAACATGGTATCAGAGATTTTATGAAGAGCCGCTTCCGGTTATGATCTAGATCTTGAATGTTGTTGCCGAAACTTGAAAGGGTTTCTGGTTCTGGTATTTCTGTGCATTTATGGGCCGTGGGAGGTGTTCCATTGCGTCCGGAGAGCTGTTTCCATTGCGAAATAGTTTTCGTTTAATTGAAAATGGTTCCTGGTTGCTTTAGAAACGCGTATTTCATCAGATCTGAAGGTATAATATTACAATGACGTTTTTTTATTATTATTTTTGTTAAAAAAAGAAATATATATCTCATATTTTATCAGTTTTTATTATTAAGCTTTTTTTAGTTTCGGATTGTTGCTTTCCCTGTCTGCGTATGCTCTTTGCCGTGCACCTTGTACGATCTCGGCGAATCAGAAACAGAAATGGAAAGGGTTTTTCTCGACTGCGTATGCTCTTTGCCGTGCACCTTGTGCGATCTCGGCAAATCAGAAACAGAGAGAAAACGTAGACTTTCCAGGCAAGCTAACGAGATCTACCCCATAAGTGTGGAAATTTTTTTGTTTGTTTGTTTTGGTTTATGGTGTGATTTGCAGGAAAAAAAGGCAAGCACGGAAACCAAGCAAAAAGAGAAAAAAAAAAGCCCCCTTCCACCTTCCCATAATTTACATACCTTTTAATCTAGCTCACTTGGTTCAAAGTTGCTTTATTCCTTAATAGGTCTTGAGTTAAAATAAAAAGTGCATGCAATTTCTATTTTCGAGTTACTTTATTGTAAAAGTGCATCTCACTTAAATAATAAAAAATAAAATAAAAAGTGAGTCACTTAAGTTCCTTTTTATTGCTGCACTATTTAAAGTAACATCATTGTAAAAGTGAAATCACTTATTTTACAAAAGTGATTCACTTAAAGTAACTTTCTTGTAAAGTGATTGTCAAAGGTTCATCTTGAGAAGAGGGGGGTCCTTTTTTTTTAGCTGGTCATTCTCTATCTGCCACGTCACTATTGGGGACAAATTCAACATTTTCTTTAATCAAGCATAACTTCATCATACGGAGTCAATTTTTAGTGTCGTTTCTTTTGAAACCGCCTATTTTTTTGAGCTCTTCGCATCCAGACTATTGGTTTCTGCTTTTACAGCCATTAATTTACAAATATGGCCGCCCCTTGTGATATTCTACTTACCAGTTCCAACTATTTCTCATGGAAATCTCGTATGGAGGATGTTCTACGAAGTAGAGGACTTTTCAGAATTACCTCAGGGAAAGAAACAGAACCCACTGATGATGATAAGAAAATAAAATGGGCAAATAGATGTGATGAAGCTCGTGGATTGATTGGGATGCTAATCTCTATTGATTTGCGATTCCACATATCTGGAATTGATGAACCTAATGCTGCTTGGGACAAGTTGGAATCTGTGTTTGGTAAACACAATAAAATTCGAGGTCACCAACTCGAAAATGAGTTGATTTCTTTAAATCCAAGTGATTTTTCATGCATACAAGATTATTTATCTAAGTACAAAACTCTTAAACTCTTATGTGAAGAATGCAAGATTAAGAGGGAAGGCAAACAATGCATTTATCATATTCTTTTTTTGTATCTAAATTTTACTCCATGAAAGAATCCTTGAATGCAGTTAGCTATCAAGAGCCTAGTCTTGAATCCTTTTGTGATTCCTTGATTAGAGAGCAAGATAAGCTCATCCATCTTGGAATAATTAACAATGCAGATACATCTGGGAAAGTCTTATTGTCTAAACAGAAAGAAAAGCCCAAGCCTCCCAAGAAACAAAATTTTCGCAATAATAAGTCCAACAAGAGTCCCAAACCCTCTCAGTCAGCTCCTTCTTTAAAAAATGACAAAGGATCCAAGCCAAAAGGCAAGAAGACTGAGCGTCATTGCAACTATTGCGAGAAAGATAATCATGATGAATCTAAGTGTTTCAAGAAGATGGCAGCCTTGGAAGCAACAATGAAGAAGCACCACATCAGCTTAGATTCGCCTTCGGAAGCTACCTCTCATGGACATGAACTTTGTGCTTTTGGTTATTCTTATAATGCATCTTCTTCTTTTACTTCAAATGAATGGCTCATTGATTCTGGAACATCTTATCATATGGATAAGGATCAAGCCATCTTTTCTACTATGCATGAATGTAACACCAAACAAATATTTGTTGGTGATGATAGATCTCTAAGTGTTGTAGGAGCTGGAACAGTTCTAGTAGATAATGGTCATTTCATTGATGTACTTTGTGTTCCAAGAATTTCCTACAATTTGTTATCAGTCTATCAAATCACTCATTCTGGTGAAGGTAAAACTGTGATGTTTACACCTCACCAAGTTGTAATTAAGGATTTTAAAGATCCTCAACAGGTCCTAGCTACCGGAATTGTTGATGATATTACCAGGTTGTACAAATTTAACAACTTTGGGTCATCACCTTTTCCTTCAGTTTTTGTTGCTCATAGTGATAACTTGAGCAAACTTTGGCATGAGTGATTTGGTCACTTAAATTATCACTCATTGCAACAGCTATATAAAGACAATATGGTGACAGGTTTTTTGATGGTATCTTGCAGGGATGGTGTCTGTTTCGGTTGTGTACTCGAAAAACATCATCAGGACAGTTTTGACAAACGTGCCTCTTGGCACGCCTCAGTTCCCTTGGAGCTTGTGCATAGTGACTTGTGTGGTCCTCTTCCATCTGTTTCCTTTTCTGGTTTCAAATATTTCTTAACTTTCATTGATGATTACACCAGACACACTTGGGTTTATTTCGTAAAACTTGAGAGTGAAGTATTTAACATGTTCTTGGCCTACAAGGCCCTTGTTGAAAAACAATATGGTCATCAAATTATTAAGTTAAGATTTGACAATGGAGGAGAATATGTTAACAAATTTTTCACTACTTTCTGCATTGAACAAGGAATCCAACAACAACACACTGTTGCATATACACCACAACAAAATGGTGTAGCTAAACGGAAGAACCGCACTTTAAAAGAAATGGCTAATTGTATGATCCAATCTAAGGGACTAAGTCTTCAATTTTGGGATGAAGCCATAAATTGTGCAAATTACATAGCTAATCGCACCCCCACTAAAGTGTTACAAGGTATCACACTAGAAGAAGCATGGAGTAAAATTAAACTAGATGTAAGTCACTTCCATGTGTTTGGTAGTGAAGCATGGGCTCACATTCCGGATGAAAAACGGAAAGTACTATAGCCTAAAAGTGAAAAGTGCATATTTGTTGGATATTTTGAAGATGTAAAAGGTTAGAGACTTCTTCAACCACATTCTCATGATGTAATCATTAGAAGAGATGTTAAATTTGATGAAAATCTCTTGGCCTGCGAGCCTAACTCGGTGATTGTGCCATCTTTGGCCCGCAAGCTTGATTTGACGATTGTGCCTTCTTCTTCTTCCAACTTCCTTGACAGGTTTCCAACTCCAGTTTCTGATGATGATAGTGAGGATGAAAATCCACCTCTACCTGTTCATGTTCCTCCAGTTGCACCAGCATAAGTGCTTCCTCAATGGGTCCATTCAACATGTGAAGCAGCTAGTGATCTTAGAGATCAACGCTGAACATGTTCTCAGTTTCAACGAGCCTCTTCTCTTTTGGCTCAAGTTTTCGAGAATCATGATCCATAAACCTTTGCAGAAGATTCAGGAAATACAGATTGGGATGCAGCTATGGATGAAGAATATTGTTCCTTAATGGCGAACGATACTTGGGATCTTGTACCTCTTCCAAAAGGAAGAAAACTTGTCAGATGTAAATGGGTCTACAGAACTAAGTATGCATCAGATGGAAGTGTTGAAATACTTAAGGCAAGGTTAGTTTCCAAAGGTTTTTCCCAAGTTGAAGGGATTGACTACAATGAAACCTTTGCTCCTGTCGTAAAAATGAACTCCATCCGCCTTATTCTTTCTCTTGCAGCATTACATAATTGGGAAGTCCATCAAATGGATGTCAAGTCTGCCTTCTTACATGGTGATTTACAAGAGGAAATTTACATGGAACAACCTCCTGGATATGTTCAGAATAACTCTAGCCTTGTCTGCCGCCTTAAGAAATCCTTATATGGCCTTAAGCAAGCTCCTAGAGCTTGGTATGACAAAATGGATAGCTCTCTCCTTGACACTGGGTTTTTTAGATGCCATTCTGACCCCAATGTCTATACCAGGAAAGTAAGAAAACATCTCATCATACTTGTTCTATATGTTGATGACCTTATTCTTACTGGTAGTGACCCTAAGCTTATAACCCATGTGAAATCCAGTTTTAAGAAAAATTTTGAAATGTCAGACTTAGGACATTTGCATTATTTTCTTGGTCTCCAAGTCCTGCAAACCAAAGAATGACTCTTTCTTTCTCATTCTAAGTATGCTTGTGACCTTCTTCGTCGCTTTCACATGGAAGATTGTACACCAGCCCCTTCTCCCTTCCAGTCTGGAGTCAAACTTTCTACCACTTGTACTTCATCTGAAGTAGATGCCACCTTGTATTGTCAGCTTGTTGGTAGTCTCTTATACTTGACTCATTCCCATCCTGACCTTTCCTTTTCCGTTGGTGGTGTTGCTTGTTATATGCAAACACCTCATGAAAGTCACTGGAAAGTAGCTAAAAGAATACTTCGATATATTCGAGGTACAATTCAGTTTGGGATTCATTACAGTACAGGGGGAAAACCTTTGTTGGTTGGTTTCACTGATTCAGATTGGGCCGGCGATCCTGATGAGCGAAAGTCTACTGCAGGTTATGTTTTCAGTCTGAGATCTGGACCTGTAACTTGGGCTTGTAAGAAACAACAAGCTCTTGCTCTTTCTTCAGCAGAGGCAGAATATCGAGCCGCAGTTAATGCCAGTCAGGAATCTTTATGGATTCGACAGATCTTTTCAGAGTTTGGATTCGAGTAGCAGCAACCTACTCCACTTTGGTGCGACAATCAAAGTGCCATCAAGCTTGCCAAAGATCCAGTCCTACATCAACGCAGCAAACACATTGAGCTACATATGCACTTCATCAGAAATCTTGTTCATGATTGTGTTGTTGAAGTGCTCTTTTGTCCTACAGATGATCAAGTTGCAGACATCTTCACCAAGTCTCTTACAGAAGCAAAATTTTCTAAACTTCAATCTATGTTAGGAGTTTAGGAATTTGTCATTAAGGGGGGATAGGCTCTAATGCCTCCTTCCTTCTCCTAATAGTGTCACCTTGTAAATCCTTCAATCCTATCCCAAGTTGTTCTTAAGGGGGGATGTTAGGATATTTAGACACTTAGGAGTTATTTAAGATCAACTTGTGTAATATATCCATTAGAAAAAGTGTGTTTCTTTAGTATGCATTTGTAAATATTTAATCCGACGGTCACGATATGTTGTGATCCGACGGCTCAACTTCTCTTAGATCATACCTAACCTTGATATGTGGCTTAACACCCGATTGGTCCATGATCTCTATTTAAAGAGCATGGAGGGTCATTGTTTAGTTGATCGATTATGAGAAGCTCATTTGTAACTTTCTTTCTTTGCATAATAAATTGCTCCGTAGAAGCAATTTGGCTGGGGCTGTGGAGTGTTTCCCTCTCGAGAGTTTAAACCACATCAAAACATTGGTTTATCGATCTATGATCTGTTTGTGTGAAGTGGTTGCTCTAGGTATTCGGTCTTTTGGGAGTACCCTGTGTACTCGAACATTCCTATGACGAGTAGATTGGAGATTGATGGTCGAGATAGCAGCAACAGTGACGATGATGATCCATCTTTGATGGTGATCTAGTGACGAAGACTTGTGCTGATGAACTGTGTCAAGAGAATACCTTCCTAGTTAAGAGGGAGTGTTGATGTATTTGTAGCTTTGGAATGTATTCACTTGTATATTTTATATTGTATTTGTATTTTATTATTGTACCTCCGACAGAGATGTTTATTCCTTCGGTCGGAGAAGTCATTATTGTACTTGGGTCATGTAAAGTCATTGAGGTCAATCCTCCCATGTAAGTCGGGGCATTAGTTCCTCTAGAGTCATTTGTATTGGGGTGTTTAAGTCCCCTAAAGGAGTCGACCCAATCAACTTTAGTTGAGGCCGACTTGTCAAGTGGTAAAGGTAAAGTATAAATAGAGAGCTAGGCTCTCTATTTATTCACTCACTCATTTTCACTCACTCACTCACTCATTCGCATAAGTGAGAGAGAGAGAAGTTCGCACAAGTGGAGGAGGAGGAAGCTGGTGGAGATCATATTTTTTTTTGGGTTTTGTATTATTGCTCATTCTATCTCTGAGGAAGTTGCGGGGTTTTCTCCTTTATGGTTTCCTTGGTGAAATGCTTTGTGTCTCTTGTCTCTTGTGTTTTATTTGTTGTGCATGTTATTCTCTTAGATAAGATCCTAGATCGTATTGAATTAAATTGTGAAAAACTAACAATAGAGACGCATAAATCATGTGCCGCAAAAATGGTACACACACACATATATATCATAAAAAATGTATGTCATGTACAAAAAATGGCCCTCCTGGGGCATATACATAGAAACTTTATGGGGGATACATAAAAAAACCCGCCTCCCATAGGCTCATAAAAAAAGTATACATACTAAAATGGGGCCCATCAGCCCTATATACAAAAAGAATCAAGCCGCCCCGTTGGTTGGTGGATCTCGAGGTCCCAAAATGGCTAGTGGCCCTACATCCTCCCCTCGTGACGACTCTGGTCCCCGTCGTGGTCATTGTCGTGGAGGAGGGGCTGCTCCTCTCGGTACTTCACGTGGCATATGGAAAGCTACAACTACCCTCCGCATACTAAGGCTCCACGCTTTCCCACACTCAATTGGTAAGTGGAGTGTGAGGTCCAACTTATCATCCTAGAGGTTGGCCCAACCTTGCTCATCAATGCCAGCAATCATCCCGCCAAATATCTGCTCCAATTTGGCTAGGAAATCCGCCATGCGGTCCCCGACAGCTACCCCACCTACCGCATCTCCTCCAACTCTGGCTCCTCCCGCTCCGGAAGGACCACACTCAGCCGGACCTACTCCTCCAATGGTAGGACCAACCTCGATGACTGGCTCCTCGGTCTTGGCCTCCGAGGTGGCCTCACAGGACCAATATCTACATCAGAAAAGAGAAAAGCATCATCAATACCTGATAAACATATATGTCATAAATGTGCAGAAATAAAAAGTATGTACAAATATATATGTGAAAAGTACAAAACCATAAAACATACCAGTCGCGCTAAAGATCAGTACTTGTTGACTGATAGAGATGCCAGTGCTTGGTGACTAAAGATTAGTACTTGTTGACTGATAGAGATGCCATTCCTTGGTGACTGAAGATCAGTACTTGCCGACTGATAGTGTTTTTCCAGTATTTATTTACTGATGATTGTTTTTGTTGTTGTTGTTGTTCCAGTATTTACTTACTGATGATTGTTGTTCCAGTACTTGTCGACTAATGATTGATGTTGTTCTAGTGTTCAAACATTGATGATGACGTTGATGGTGATATTCCAGCAAATGATGATGATGTTTATGGTGATGCTACAGTAGACGATGATGATGATGTTCCAGCAGACGATGCTGATGCTGATGATGGTGTTCCAGCATACGATGATGATGTTGATGGTGATATTGATGATGCTGATGGTGATATTCCAGCAAATGATGATGATACTGATGATGATATTCTAGTAGATGATGATGATGTTGATGATAATGTTCTAGCATATGATGTCATACCCCAGACATATGATGATTCAAAAAATTCCTACGACATATAGAGATTCACAAGTCAGTTGGACAATTATTGATGTTGCCCACAGAATACCTTCCTAGTTAAGAGGGAGTGTTGAAGAAATGTAACTGCAGAAGATATTCAAAATGTATTTGTCTATTGTATTATTGTATTCCTCCTTCGGGATATTTCATTGATGTAATTGATAATGTAAGAGTCATTGAAAGAGTCAGTGTAAACCCTAAATGATTAGGTCGGCCTGGAAAGATCTAGAAAGAATATTTTATTGTAAAGAGTACAGGTCGGCCCAGTTAGGTGAGTTAGAGCCGACCTAATTAGTAAAAGGTCATGTCAATTGTAAAGTATAAATAGGGGATTGAGTTGCTCATTTGTAACACTCATCTCACTGACTCAAGTTCGCATAGGAGAGAGAGAAGCTTGCATAAGAGAAGGAGAGAAGTTGTTTTGTCTTGGGGTTTATCTTGTACTTGTGAATTCTATATTGAGAAAGTTTTGTCGGGGTTTTCTCCCTTGTGGTTTCCCCAAGAGAAATATTGTGTTCATTGTGTATGTTGTGCTTGTCTTTCTTTCGGTGATTAGATTGTTTAATGTTATTATGCTAAACAAGTAGAAAAAATAACATACCCAACTCATTTAAGTGTTAATCCATATCACTAAAACGATATTTAAATATTGTCATGTAAGTTCTTTTACAGCATATATTGTACTTGCTCTATATCCAAAGCAAAAACTAAATTAGCATTCCACATATTGTTTTTTTTTCATCTTCAATTTGCATGGTCAAATGAAGTTACATATTCATCGCCATTAATAAATTAAAACCATAAATTACATTTACAATCCACACATCTAGGGAGTCCATATGTTCACATAACAACAGTCTTAAGCAATCTAGCTAAGTCAAACAAATAATAAGCAATTAAATGTTAAGCTAATCCCCATTTGATTTTTAAGTACCGAATATCAAATATGGGGCATTCTGTACAAGTTTGTGATAAGATAGCAGCAGTTAGGGAGATAGTGGGAGAACCAAAGATGGTGTTACCAAGCCATGGGCACCCTTCCTTAAGGGGATTGTTGCACGTGAGAATATTCCTAACTGGGAGAGGTTATGGGATGACTTCATCTAAGAGGATATTCTGTTATACCTCCATATTTCATAGTGTCGCATCTTCACCACAAAAAGAATTGACGACACTTCCCCTACTGCTTAAAACACCCAGAAGAGAAAAATGATGAGTGATCCTCGAAGACAAACCTGTCCTGTCAATAATCAACCCAGCTGAGACTTCATATACCTACACTACCGCGCCTTGCTCCAGCTTAGGTGCGTGGTAGTCTACACTACCGCGCTATGCTCTTTCTGTGACACGCGGTACTACCGCGTTATGCTTTGTTGGAGAGGCGCGGTACACTTTTTTTAGCCTTTTTTCCATGGCTTGTGGGATCTTGATTTTCGAGATATTTTTGAGGATTGGTGTCCCTGATTCGATCCTAACTCACTTTCTGTGATTATTAGGCCTGATCCACTAAACTCTCCCAAGATCCACCCTTCTCTCTTGTTGGTTAACCCTACCACACACTATAAGAGAGAGGCATTCCATGAGCAAGGGGAGGACTCTTGGAGGCATCAAACTTATGATCTTGAAGCTTTGTGGAGATAGCTAGAGGAGGAAGAACTTGGAGCTTGGAGTTGGATTGGATATCAAGCAACCATTGTAAGTGACTTCAAGTTGGCAATAGAACATAACTTGTCTTGTTTCCCAAATCACATGTGTTGATTTTGTTTCAATGATATGATTTGTATCTGTTATAGATTTATATCCTAACTCATATTTCAAGTTGCTAGAGAATCGTATATGCTTGTATCTTGGTTTCACTTTGACAGGTTCATTCGCGAGGGCTTGGAAATTGGAGCAACTGTTAAGACAAGCAATTGGATTGAAGGTCAGTTAGATCTCTTCTTCTTCTTCTAGCAGTTTAATCTTGAAATGTCTATTTAGATCTAGGAATTCAAGGTAGCATTTGTTTAGTTTTGTCTTAGTTTAGAGTCAGTTAAAGTCTACTTTAACCTAAGAGAATTTCTACCTATCCGTAGGGAGAAAATTCTACATACAAGAATGGCGACTCCGCTGGTTTGAACCCCATTTGATTGATTGATCTCACTTTCAGTCTTTCTCTTTAAACCAATATTGAATTTTGGTCTCCTTGACCTTTATTCTTCCCTCCTCTCTATATTTTTCCTCCCTGTGTGATCAGTGAGTCCTCTGGGTCTGCAGAAACCCTGAAAAGTTCAATTTTCTTTTCAAAAGTTGCGTTTTTCCATACTTTGCAATAGTACCGCGCCCCCAGCACTCTCTACAGCATGGTAGTACCATGTACCCAACACTCTTACTAGAGCGGTAGTGTACTAGTACCGCGCTCTAGTATATTCCTGTCACGCGGTAGTGTTTGCATATTTTCAATTTTTCCTTCCCTGCTTGGTTTCCTGAGTCATTTTTGATTTTCTCTGCTTTAGTTGGTGTTTTCTGTTGCCTATTACTATCCTGTTCATTACACAGTCTTTGTGGTGTGTTTATTTCTTTTGTGAGCTTGATTATTTTGTGAGTTAGTAGCATTATTTGCACATTGGGTCACCCCTTCAGTTTGATTTCATTAGCTTGATATTTTCATCACAACCAAACCATTACTACTGTCCTCTTTTACTGGATCCTGTATCTTTCATAATCACATTGTTTCCATTATTATCATTAATATCTATATTGAAAATTATCATTGGAGAACATTTGTGTTGTTTGGATTGAAATGGTCTAGCAGTATTATTGTGCATTAGGAAGTGAACCATTGAAATTTGCCACATAAATTCTCATTTTTGAAGTATCTTAGTTGTAAGATCACTGAATTGGAAAGAAGTGTTTATTTCAGTTTGGCTCTATTTACAAAAAGAAAACAAAAAATTTTTGTTTTTGGTTTTTAATTGCTTGTGAAAGTTTCATGCATTTATGATCGAAGAACTCTCTCTCTTCCATAGCTAGTTTTCATCGAATACAAGGCTTATTTCGATTCATTCTCACTTGCATGGTTTGGGTCGTCACAACACCACCAAGTTTCATGTCCATTTACCCGATTGAGTAATACAACCACTAAAATTAATCTCCCTAACTAAACCAACATTAACCTCACTTGAGGAAATCAAAGGAATTTGGTAGTTAGGTAGGACACCGGGGATAGGCATCAAAATAATTCCCCCTTGTCATTTTCATCTGAAACATAGTTGTTGTCCTCTAGGGAACTAAAATCCTCTAGTATTTATTGACACGGTCACAACTAGTTTATGGAGGGGCCTCTTGACTGTTTTTAACTTTCAGGGGTTAAACCACCGTGAGATTGAGAACCGGACGGACTCTGTGGAATGCCGCACTCCACTTAGCCCTAAGGCAACATCGATCATTGTCTTCCTTGTAATTCATAGTAATGCAAGGGTGATAAGGCAGAAGCACCGAAAACCTTTTCCAACATGTCATGAATGAGGTAGCTTAGTGACTTTTCTACTAGGGCTCTTTTACCCAGGATCCCTTTCGGTAGAGGGATATCCTTCTCATATTGGTCTCCCACGTTGTATTGTTCGACTTGGATTTCATCACCTTGCGAAGGATACAGCTTGTTGAGGTCTCCAGCTCTTAGTTAGGAGTTTGCTTGTTATCTCATCTTTATAAAGAGTCATTTTTCTTTTTAGTGACTGCTTGTTGGCATTTTGGCCATTATTTTTCTTAGCTCGCTTACTGAGACACCAGTCTCAGTATAGATTTTAGAGCTTGCTTTTTTGGCTTGCGAGCCTTGCTTTTTATAGATCCTCTTTTGCACACTCGGTTGCATTAGAGTTTTTGAGTTCTTTGTTGTGAGACTGCCCCCGGATTTCATATTCCTGCCATCATGTCAGAACCACCACGGAGATCACGACGAGTACAGGGCAAAAGCCCTCCACCACCACCACCGCCACGGACCTCCGATCCACTTGCATCACGTATTCCCGCTCCTCCTGGCCGTGGTACTGGTCGAGGGAACATTCCACCGCCGATACACACTACATCTTCAGTTCCGTCTGTAACCGTTACTCACAGCACAGTCTCAAAACCTCTTGCAGTTTCTGCAACCACTAGTATATCTGAGATTCCCACTGTCACTTCACCCACTGTTATTCCAGATATATTTTCCATAGTGGACAACATTACAGCGACTGAATCTAGTACAACCCAAAATACTAGACCAGAGGCCATCCTCCTACTTGATGTCAACACCTCCCTTCCACCAGAAACTTTCCACGATGACATAGACAGATCTGTTGGCACCACTGAAAGATCCGACTAGGATATATCTGGCCTGATTTCAGTCCCGGGTGGGTACATCGAAATTATTGAAGACACTCAACTTCCTGATACACCTTTTGAACCTGACTATGGCTTTATCACTTCCCAGGTAGAGCTTCCACCTGTTATCGTTGTGCCATCCAGCGTTCATCCATAGGAAACCAGTTCTTCCAGCAAGGTACCTCATACCATATCTCTCCCCAACCTCCTTCCGGGAAATGGGATCATGGCCTCCATTCAGTCTAGTATGGTTAGTCTAGCAAATTCCTCGTTAGCTTCGGCACAGTTTAAACGCGATACAGAGCAAATGCTCTCGACAGCCTCCAGATATCCCCCTGTTACTCGTCCTCCTGACTATCGGGATCCCAACATCCCATCTAGCACAGAGTTTCATCACTCCTATGTAGACGGCTCCGGACCTTCAGACGTTACTATACCTATGTTCCCGCCGGACCCCGAAAACCCTTTTCAGGACATGAACCCGGACCCAGTCTTCGATGGTCCTCCTATCGTTGAACATGCTATGGATGATACCCCCGATACCCCTCGATTAAATTCCCCACATTTGCTGCCATCACCCATGTTTGGCGCACATTCTATGAGAGATAACCCAGTTTTTTCTCCATCCTCGCCTGTCAGATATGGAAGACCCCCTCCACAAATTGGCACTTTTGGTGCCGTTGGCCAATCGACACTATCGTATTTGGCTAGTGGCGAAAGAACAACAAGTCATACTGCTAGATATTCCATTTTGACAGGAGGTTCACCTTCGGCCACTATCTACACTATTTCAGGACGTGGACAACTGACTGCCACGATCCCCAACTCCAACAACCAAACTCCTCCGAGCGGGCCATCAACCCAACCTACTGGAGGACAATCCTTTTTTGGGAGCCCCGTTCCTAGTCAACAACCTCCTCCTATAGGGTCATCCAACCCATTTGCTGGAGGACAACCCATCGGCTCCATCCAACAACCCTCCCAACCAGCAACATCTGCTCAGTATGGTATGTACAACACACCTGGCAGCGGACAACCTTATACTGGTTTTCCAACCGGGCCTCATCCTCAACATCCCCCATCAGGTACGCTTCCTTCTTGGGAACCTCAAATCCCATAGAGTGGGGGGTACTCATTATTTGGAAACTGGAACCCAGCTGGGGGGCAATCTTAGATTCCCCCAACTTGAACTCTGACTTTCCTTATCCTTCGGCTGCTACAACTCCATGGAACCCATCCCTTCAATTTCCACACGTTCCTCAAGGAGGAACGAACCTTCCATGGACACCACTATCGCAACCACCCCCCAACCCTGCTATGGGAAACCCTCCACTTACTCAATATAGTGGTAACATTCCTGGAACACATCAACTCCAAGGAACTTTTCCCCAATCAGGAGCAGCAACCATTCCTGGGTTACAGCAACCGTAGGGTACCATACCTACCATCCCCACTCAGCAGAACATCCACCAACCGGTTACCAACACTCAACCGGTTAACCAGATGGCCTACTACCCACAGAACTTCTAGCAGTACCTTGCAGGAAACACAAATGGGTATAACACGCAACAGTATGCTATGCAGGGCCCCTCAGGTTTCTCTGCACCATACGGTTATTACTCATACCCACAGACTAATCGTCAACTTCCCTTTTTGGCTACGCTAGACTTACCTGATTTGTCGAGGCTCATTAACGATCCCATATGGAATGAACCTCACTGGCCACCCATTCCAGCCAAACTTCCATCGGACATTCCTAAGTTTGATGCTAAGCCAGGGGAAGACCCCAAGAACCACGTAATGACCTTCCATCTTTGGTGTTCATCCAACTCCTTGATGGACGATTCCATTCGACTATGGCTCTTCTAGCGTACGCTTACCGGCACGGCAGCAAAATGGTACATCGAGCTGCCACAACACTCTCTCCACGATTTCAACACCTTAGCTATGCAGTTTCTGACCCATTTCCAGCTCCCCATCCGGTACGAGACTGGAACAGAACTGTTAACTCACTGCGTCAAACCACTTCTACGCATATTTCGGATCACATCCATGAGTGGCGTCGACGCCATAGGATAATCAAGGCACCCATTCCGGATTAGCTACTCGTTGATTGGTTCAAAAAGTCATTCTTGCCTCCCATAGCTAGGGATATCGCTATGCGCGGGCCGGTCACAGAAGAACAAGCCATCTCGGCAGCTCAGTACATGGATTTGGTATACACCCAATCCGGCACTTTACACGAACTTCTTCCCCATTTCGCCTGATTTACCACTGATCCAACGAAACCTGCCACTGAACCCCCCATTGATGGTATTGTCGGTTCAGTCAAAGCCCAACCTACTACCAACTCGACGGGGCAACAAGCTTCTGCTTCCCCCGCTCTACCTCAGGCTGCTTCAAAAGCTACTACTTCTCCTGCTATCTCTTCTGAAGTGAATGCAGTTCAATCTACGTCACAACCATCCGGAGGAAAGAAGAATAACAATCGTGGTAAATCTAAGAAGAACCAGCAGGAGAATCCCAAGCCACAACCCACCCACAATGACCCGAAACCACGTCGAAAGGCTAAGTTTCCTTGCCTAATTTGTCAAGACGATCACTACACGCGTGACTGTCCCTACAAGGATGAAGTCAACAAATTCGTTAAAGGATCCTCTCGCTCGGCAGTGTTAACTGACCCTTTCCCTCAGCAACAACAGTAGATGGTTTCCCAAGAAACCCCACAAGGGGGCAACTCGAGCAACCCAACCCACAGAGAGACGTCCACAAATCGCGAAATCCTGATGATGAGTAATGAGGAGATTCATATAACCACTCGTTCAAAGACATATGAGAACCCTCCAAGTTCTAACAAACAGTCAGAGATAGCCAAAGGCAAATCTCCTATTGAATATCTGACTCCCACCCCTCCCCCTACCAGCCATCTCCATATCGAGAGACTGCTTATGGACAGAGTGCTACGCCCACCCAAGGGCACCATACGAAAGGCGACATTTAATCCCAATGCGCGAGCTGCCCAAAATTACAACATTGTTGAGGATTTAGCTCAAGCACCTTGCGCCATGTTGACTCTCAAGGTTCTTCAACACTGCCTTATGCAGCGTAGAACAATACTTTCAGCACTGGGGGCAATGGACCCAGATACTTCAAACATTATCATGTTTAACTTGGAGCATGCCAAACCTCGGCTTTCTCACCAGTTAGCCTTCCAGGTTCATACAAAAATCTGTGGACATAGCATCCATCGCAATGTTTTAGATGAAGGTGCCTCCACGTCGATCATGTCTTTGAATTGTTGGAGAGCCTTAGGCTCACCCGAAGTCACGTCATCTCCCACTACTCTCAGGGATTTTGATGGACACGGTTTTCAACCTTATGGACTCATTCCCTCAATTGGTGTTGAACTGGGGGGCAAAACAGTATCCGTACACATTGAAGTCGTGGATGCACCATTAGATTACAATCTTCTACTTGGTCGGAACTGGTTTTACGCCATGACCGCCATAGCATCTACTGTCTTCCGGATTGTGCAATTTCCTCATGAAGGGAAAATTGTCACCATATATCAACTTGATTACTGTATCCTAGATTCTCATCCGAACTCCACCAACACCATCCCATTATTGGATCAACCTCGGTACCGGTTCCAAGACGTCGGCGTTGGTCTTATGAAGGATTCTTCCCTTATTGAAGTTTTTCCAGAGCTGGGGCCCCATGTTCAACCAGTCAACATGATTTCATCAAATGTCACCCCTTCCAATGATTCATGGGTGATTCCGAGTCCCGCTGAGATTGAAAACTACGGCAACTCCATGCCTTTGAATAGAAACCTTGTAGCGTACGAAGTGATCCAATCAACCACCGATTGGGTCGATTGTTCTACCCATCACACCGTGGCATAGCTCTCGTCTGAGACTCATTCATCCCCACCACTTATTGATCCTCTCAATTTGATTTTTTCCATTGACGAATCAATTATGGAGGTTATGTGCGGTGATGAGCCACCTTGGGGAAATTTTCACCATCGATCTTCATTCCCCACCATTCAGACGCTTGAGCCCGATACAAAACCCAGTCCTTCACTTGGAATGGTTCAAACCAAATTCCCACTTCCCTCGACAAAGTATTTTTCGAAGGAAACTTGGCTAACCTTATGGCAACCACTCCCATAGATATTTCAGTGAAGCTTGGTATCGTGGAAAACGTACATATTGGAAAAACATGTACTCCCCTCGAAATGGAGTTCTACACTGCCTACTTCAAAACTTTCCACGATGTTTTTGCTTGGAGTTATGAAGAAATGCCAGGAATAGACCCCTCGATTGTGGTCCATGAAATTCCAACCTTCCCTGGCACCCGACCTGTTCGGCAAAAACTTCAACCCGTCCATCCTCGTAAGGAAGCCGCTATTAAAGCAGAAGTTGAAAATTTTTTACGTGCTAGTTTTATCTATCCTGTCCCATTGACAGAATGGGTCTCTAACATCGTTCCCGTAGCCAAGAAACAAGGAACGATTAGAGTCTGTGTCGATTACCGTGACTTGAACAAAGCTTGTCCAAAGGACAACTACCCAACTCCGTTCATCGACCAGATCATCGATAACTGTGCCGGGAGTGTCATCTTTTCATTTATGGATGGCTTTTCTGGCTATAATCAGATAGATATCCTCCCAGCCGACCAGCATAAAACAACCTTTATCTACCCTGGGGGGATTTTTGCATATCGAAAGTTACCTTTTGGCCTTAAAAATGTTGGGGCAACTTTCCAATGGGCGATGTCATACGCATTCCACGATATCAAAGATATTGTAGAACCATATCTTGATGATCTTCCTGCTCATTCTCAGACCCGGGATGACCATCCTGATTACTTAGGTGCCATTTTCGAAAGGTGCCGTCGCTACAATATCCGTTTGAATCCACATAAGTGCTTTTTTTGCGTGGAATCTGGAAAACTTTTGGGATTCATAATCTCCAAAAGCGGGATACGCTTAGATCCTGCGAAGGTAGAAGCTGTCTTAGCCCTACCTTCCCCCACAAACATTCCAGAACTTCAAAGTTTGCAAGGGCATGCAAAATTTCTACGCCGTTTCATTTGTAATATTTCCGAGATAACAAAAGGCTATATGAGGCTTCTCAAGAAGAACACTCCCTTCATCTAGGATGACAAATCCCAACGTTCCTTTGACAATCTAAAGGCGGCCTTAACTAAAGATCCTGTGATCCAACCCCCCGATTACACACGGGATTACATCCTTTATCTCGCAGCTTCGACTTCCACCATCGGTATGGTGCTAGTCCAGGAATACCATAACGACATAGAACATGTGGTATACTATCTTAGTAAGAGTCTTCTCGATTCCGAAACTCGTTATTCACATGTTGAAAAACTAGCTCTGGCGACAGTTTTTCGCTGTCCAGAGGTTCCGTCATTACATATTACTCCGCCGGACTACTGTTATATCCGATTTCAATCCAATGTATTATATCCTCACACGTCAAGTGATTGGGGGCAAATATTCTTGTTGGATCGTCATCCTTCGAGAGTTTGACTTGGAATTTATCAAAGCCAAGTCCAAGAAGTCTTTGGTCTTTGCTGAGTTGGTTTGTAACTTGCCCCGTGCTACTGAGCAATCTGAGCCCATTGATTCTCTTCCTGATGAATCGTTGTTCCTCATTAGCATGTCTGATCCATGGTATGGGGATATTTTATTATATCTCCAAACCCAACGTTTCCGCCCTGACCTCAGTCGCGATGAACGTCGACACATCCGACATCACGCCAAGTACTACCTCATAGTCAACGATACCCTCTATCGACATGGTGTCGACACTGTTCTTCGACGCTGTTTGAACCTAGATGAAGCGGAATGCGTTCTTAATGACTGCCACGCTGGAGCATGTGGTGGTCATCTCTTTGGGATGGCTACGGCCCAGCAAATACTGCGAGCAAGATATTTCTGGCCCTCGATTTTCAAAGACTGCATTGAAATGGTCAAGAAATGTCCACCGTGTCAATTCTTTCATAGTAAAACACGCTCACACCCTGCTCCACTCCATCCTGTTATTGCCGTCAGCCCCTTTTCCAAATGGGGCATAGATTTCATGCACTGTAAGCCCACTTCAACCGGGGGGAATAACTATGTCATAGTAGCTGTTGACTATTTCACAAAATGGGTTAAAGCGATGCCTACTTATGCTGAGGACAACAAAATAGCAGCACAATTCATATTCAATCACATTATAGCTAGATTTGGTGTCCCACAATCCATTGTGACCGATCATGGCTCCCACTTCAGGAACCATATGATTGAGGAACTAAGTGCCAAGTTGGGTTTTCGCCATGAAAACTCAACCCCATACTACCCACAAGACAATGGCCAAATTGAAGCCATTAACAAAGTTCTGAAACGAATGATTTAGCATATTGTGGGTACTCATAAATCCAACTGGCACTCAGCTCTATTTTCAGCACTATGGGCGTACCGAACCTCAATAAAAAGTGCTACTGGGTTTACCCCATTCCAACTGGTGTATGGCCTGGAAGCCATTTTACCGATTGAATGTGAAATTCCATCACTTAAGATAGCCATAGAGCTACTTCCCCACATCACTTCCGAAGAGGAACGGTTTCTATACCTAGCCAAGCTAGATGAAACCCGCCGCGACGCTGCTTTAGCCAACGAAGCTCATAAAAAATGCGTCAATGCTCAGTATGACAAATCCGTTCAACCTCGGATTTTCAATGAAGGTGACCTTGTACTCACATATGATCAAATGCATGATAAACTCGGAAAAGGAAAACTAGAATCTATGTGGTACGACCCCTTTGTTGTAAAACGTGTCTTGGAAAAAGGAACCTATGAACTCGTCGATTGTGATGGCACGCCATTGGCACGGCCCCGCAATGGGCTATACCTCAAATGCTTCTACACGTAAGGTTAGCCTACACGAGATACTTTTTGTACATAATGTACTTAGCTTGTTTTCACTCATCTTTTTGGTGTGCGCACGGACCTCATGTATCCATTCTTAACTTGACTTGTGATTTTATGCGCAGATGTCTGCCTACTTTGGATTCGCCGACGGTGCAAGCCGGCATACCCGGAACCTCACTTCCGTAGCATGGGTAATCTATTCTCCTATTGGCAAGTTACTATCTTCAGGAGCCAATTGTTTGGGTCCTGCAACCAACAATATCGCAGAGTACCATGCAGTCATCGGACTCTTGACGGAGGTTGCTTCCCTTGGAATTGACTCCCCATCAGTCTTTTTAGATTCCCAACTCATGGTTTCTCATCTGATCGTGTTTACATAGTTTGCGATCCTATCCTACTTTGTTTATTTCGGAGGGTACGCCTCTTGGAACGATCTTTTAATTTCATTTCATATCAACACGTACCAAGGGAATTCAATTGTATAGCTGATTCATTAGCTAATTCCATTTTGGATTGGCATCTTGCCCATACATAAAAACACATCACAAAAATAAGCACACAAGTCATTGTAAATAAATAGGTCATAAGAGTAGGTCCACATATATATCACTGTATATAAAAGTGTTTTTTTTTTCAAATACATAAAGTTTGTGTTTTAAAGACAAAATTTGGGACCTAATCCCATACAAAAATTTGGCTCTCAAAGCCTACATATCGTATACATGCCGCAAAAAGATAAAAGCTATCATCTAAGGAGATCTGGGGGATCTATCACATTCCTCATTAGATTCCTCACGCTGCTGGTGATAACACACTATAGCCCGAACCACCCTACGAAGGAGTCGGTCAATAAGCTTAGGCACACCTACAGTATGCCGCTGGAGATGCAAAGGGATGTCATCCACCCTCATAGCAGGGATACCGTGGGTTAAACCCTGCAAATTCCTCTCTATTTCCTGGACCCCTCCTGCTTCATCTTCGTCTTCTTCCTCGTTTGGAGTGGCTTGGTGATCAACACCAGCTCGGCGTAATGGAAAATACCCTGCCGGTCTCTTTGGTCCACGATCTGCGACATGCACACATACATATATTAAAGTCTTTTACACATTCTAAAAAACAATAAAAATTATATATTCAAAAAAAAAAAAAAATATATCCATGAAGGTCATACCTGAGTTGTCCCAATCCTCATCTTCTGGCAGTGCCAAGTCTATGTCCTCACGGAAGTCCACCCCTGCATAGGGGTAGTCATCGATCATCACTATCTGTTCCTCGAGCCACGAGAAGAAATCCTCACCAAAATCCAAACGTTGTGGCCCCCCAAGTCGTCCTGCGTATTCACTCCACCGAGCCATCCATGGCTCGGTGGGTGGGCAGGGGGGCATGGCTATCTGTGGGCGCAACAACGGCACCCTCGCCAAAAAGAAGGTGACTAATATGCTCCCATACCCAAATTGAGAATTCTCTCCAAGCTTGCACTTGTTCACTTGCTCTTTGAGGTTGGCCAATACTGCCTCACACTAGTTGAATACTATTCCTGCCATACAATCCACTGCAAGATTCATCTGTGTACGGGACGCTTGATGGGGACCCGTGCTCCCTACTGCACGTGTGATGGTGAACAACACGGTTTTTACAGGAAGTTCTATAATGTCTTTGATGACCACCTTGCCGCTTTTCTTCCCCGAACCTTGACGGCAATAATGAGCAATTAAAGAATTCGTGCTCGCCTCCGAGGTTGTGAACCCAGTAAAACTCACCTGGGCTCCTCTTTTTGAGAGGCCCGTGAGGAAATAAATATTCTCGAGTTCAATCTCGAGGGTATGTTCTCCCACTCGAAAAGCTTGAATGTCGGGGTCCCACATTTGAATAATGTGGGTGAGAAGTTTTTCCTGCTTACGAATACCTTTGGTCTTGAAGAATTTCAACAAACCACATTCCCACAATGCAGTCACAGTCCTTTGGTCATTTTCGGCCAACAAATCATCCGCCTCATGCTCTCTTTCTTTCCAATGGACCATTTTGCTCCAAATAAGTTTCAAACACCTGCAAAAGGTCATAGGAAACATTCGTTAATCATTTAACAACTTGATCTTAGCTAAAAATTTGAGAAAAAATGATTTTTTCATCTTAAAATTTGCCTCTATCGTGCCTGGGGGAAATTTGACTGCGCGGTACTGCACAGTACCGCGCACCTGTTTAACATTACAGAGCGGTACTGTTGCACAGTACTGCGCTTCCCGATATAGCGCCCGTGCGGTACTGTGAAGGGCAAAAATTGCCTAATAGGGCTTGCCCAAAAAATTATTTTTCCCTACTGAAAACAAGTTATTCATGCATGAAATGGAAGAGGGGCTTGCAAGCTCTTACCTGGTGCAGACGGTTGTTGAAACGGTGCCCCGAATCTCCAGATATGAACTCTTGAAGTGTTTGCTCCTCAAATGGGTAAAATCTCCTCTTTTGGTAAATGCACAAGTGAAATGGTAACTTTCCATATTTACCCATCCTTTATATAGCTTTTTCACTTATTTTTTACTCATTATTTTATCTGGTTAAAATAAAACCCATTTCACATTACTAATATCTGGTTTCATGAGCATTTGTTGACAGGATCTCCTTTAAAAAATATTCACATTGGCGTTCATTTATTGTTTGACCTTCATTTTGAGCCTACTTTATCTTTTTCGTGCTCTGGATTAAAACTTGAAAAAGATTCCAAGCGCTTTTACACCCATGTCGTGCTTGTCAAACTTAAGTAAATAGTGTCGAGCTTGGTTAGCTTTACTCATGCTTGTTAAATGATGAGGAAAGTATTATCCTGGTTGTATTTTATTCTCTTTTCGGACCAGAATAATTAAAAATTACGAAAAAGACCATTGGAGTCCATAGTTAAGCTCTTTTCAGACTCCCTAAAATTGAAAAGATTGCCAAGTGATCTTGACTCTTTCACACTTGTAAAAGTATTTGAAAGGTCGTCTATTTGGTGATAGGTTACCCCTTTTTCGGCCCGTCTAGACTATTTACGAGAAAGGTATACCTCGGTCAATTTTTGGCTGGGAGAGTTCTCTCAGGAATTGTTTTACATTTTTTCGGGATCGAGGGACTAAATTTATGAAAAAGTACACTTTGGAGCCTCCTTTAAGTTTTTCAGGCTCTCTAAATGTGAAAAACTATCGAGTTTCCCTTCCTTGGACTCGTTAAAATTTAACATCGAAGGACCCACTTTGGGACGAACCCCTCCTTTCTTAGGTTCGTAAAACATGTGAGATTGGACTCATCTATGAGATGAGCTATACCGAGCATCTGTTATCCTCTTCAAGCTCGAAAAACAACAAAGAGGTACTCGTCTATCATGTCAGGGGAATATGGGGAACAAGTCAAGTTTGTTTTGGCAGCTTGTCAGTCGTTACCTTTGAACATGGCATGCGTCTGTCCCTTGTCTATGTTGGGTATCTATTTTTGTTGAGTTATGGTCATCATCCTGAGTCGTCTCTTTGGCCACGACCCTACTCGTTCGGTGTCTATCCTCTGCTATCAATAACCCCTGCTGCCAAGTCCTGTTACATGCCGTTATATGTTCAAAGGGTTGAATTGTTCAGAGTCATTCATTGTGTCAGACCTCCGCTGTGTTAGTACGTGCTCCATTGTTTCATCGTCCTATATTATCTTTCGTTCCGATTTCGTGTCGATGATGTGGGAATCATTATGGCCCACCTTCGACGAGTCTACTCCTGTCGACGCCAAATCACTATCTGGGAATTGGACTTAGGGATCAACCATTAGTACCTTGGGACCTGCATGACTCAATGGCAGGTTTCCTCGTGTTCGACAGTAGGTTTACATCATTGACCTCTGATCGAACGATCTCTCGGATGCTCGACATCAACTCATTCATTCGCATTTCATTGAGATGTACTACAGATACCTTGGGGATCATCGTCATCATTGATGATTTCCCTCGCATTTGTTAACGGTTCACATTATTGACCGGTAATCAAATGGTTTCTACCATGTTTGACTTCAACACCTTGTAATCACATGGCTAGATTTGTATCTTTTGTGATTGGGTAGAAGACCCTGGGCGCACCTTTGTATCTTGATTGCGTCCAGGTTGTGATGGAGATGTCCTTTGTATTGTCATGTAGATCCACTTTTTGTATTGGTCGTGGCTGTGTCATTATTGTCTCATGGATCTATGCTTGTTCATAGTAGCCATGATTTGTCTACAATCTATATCATCTTAGTACTCATGGATCTGCAATGTATTGGTCGGCAGCCATGCTTTGAGTCATTTGTTTTCGAGCATGGGGATTCCCGCCTTGGTGGTATATCTAACATTTTGTTTCTGTTTCAGCTCCTTGTTTCTCTCCTCGATGCTATCTCCGCACAGTATTTGTAAAGTCTTTCGGCCATAAGTTCCTTCTGACCTCACACTTTAGGGGGCATCTGTTATACCTCCATATTTCACAATGTCGCATATTCACCACAAAAAGAATTGACGACACTTCCCCTACTACTTAAAACACCCAGAAGAGAAAAATGATGAGTGATCCTTGAAGACAAACCTGTCCTGTCAAGAATCAACCCAGCTGAGACTTCATATACCTACACTACCGCGCCTTGCTCCAGCTTAGGTGCGTGGTAGTATACACTACTGCGCTATGCTCTTTCTGTGACACGCGGTACTACCGCGTTATGCTCTGTTGGAGAGGCATGGTACACTTTTTTTAGCCTTTTTGCCATGGCTTGTGGGATCTTTATTTTCGAGAGATTTTTGAGGATTGGTGTCCCTGATTCGATCCTAACTCACTTTTTGTGATTAGTAGGCCTGATCCACTAAACTCTCCCAAGATCCACCCTTCTCTCTTGTTGGTTAACCCTACCACACACTATAAGAGAAAGACATTCCATGAGCAAGGGGAGGACTCTTGGAGGCATCAAACTTATGATCTTGAAGCTTTGTGGAGATAGCTAGAGGAGGAATCACTTGGAGCTGGGAGTTGGCTTGTATATCAAGCAACCATTGTAAGTGACTTCAAGTTGGTAATAGAACATAACTTGTCTTGTTTCCCAAATCACATGTGTTGATTTTGTTTCAATGATATGATTTGTATCTGTTATAGATTTAGATCCTAACTCATATTTCAAGTTGTTAGAGAATCGTATTGGCTTGTATCTTGGTTTCAGTTTGATAGGTTCATTCGCGAGGGCTTGGAAATTGGAGCAACCATTAAGACAAGCAATTGGATTGAAGGTCAGTTAGATCTCTTCTTCTTCTTCTAGCAATTTAATATTGAAATGTCTGTTTAGATCTAGGAATTCAAGGTAGCATTTGTTTAGTTTTGTCTTAGTTTAGAGTCAGTTAAAGTCTACTTTAACCTAAGAGAATTTCTACCTATCCGTAGGGAGAAAATTCTACATACATAATCAAGAAGAATCTTTATATGGATACCAACAGAAGGGTGATGATGAGGAGAATGTGTCTCTTGCCATTCAGGTAAAGAGGAGCAAGGATAGTATAGGTGGAGAGTCAACCTCACAAGCAATGGAGAAGGACATGAGAAAACACAAGTGCTTTGTGTGCCACAAGTGTGGCCATTATGCTTCACAATGTCCAAAATGGAAGAAAGGGAAGAGCAAGTATCAATAGGTAGCAACATCTGCAGAATCTCAATTCAAGGAGTTTATTGAGAGGTTCGAGAAGAAATTATTGTTAGTCTTGTATTTCTGGCATAGTTTCCAATAGTGCTACGGTTCGTGGACAGTCATGCTTCTCGTCACATGATGGGGACACGAGAGTTGTTCACCAGTTTGTCAAGGATAGACCCTGATATGCATGTGGAGCTTGGAACTCATGCTAAGTGTGTTGTGACGGGAGTTGGGATAGTCAAATTTCAACTAGAGTCAAAAGTATCTCTGGAGGTGACAAATGTGTTGTATTTATCGGAGCTCAAGATGAATTTGGACTTAGTATCGACATTGGAGGACAGTGGGTATATCATCTCTTTTGAAGGTGGGTAGGTTCTCATTAGATTGAATGGATGTGGTATAGACTCAACACAAGTTCTTGGTGTCAGAGAGGAAAAAGTATACAAGTTACAGGAAAAGCTTGTAGTTGGATCCAAGGGGATCTTGGATCATGGATCGATGTCAATGATAGAGGTAAAGGAGTAAAAGACTATGAAGGGTGAGCATAGTTCACATACTTCTAGTTTGGGGAGTAAACCTTCAGAGGAGAAGAGAGAGTTAGCCCCTTCCAGTTCGGACAGGAGACCTAGTTGGTACGAGATGACATTGATGGATGCTCAAGAGCAGGAGAAAGCTCCTAGGAGCACGATGAGGGAGAGAGGGCCTTTGAAAAAGTTTTAAATATTTTTTGCACTAATGTGTAGCATCATTGATTCTATGACTACCAATGGTCAAGGAGCATCTGACCAGCAAGGTTGGACATATGCCAATGTGCAAGATGATGTATGCGACAATGTACTAGGATCAAAGGGAGAACTAGTTCTAGGTGGCTCTACGAGTAGTACCTTCCTCATTGAGAGGGATTGCTGATGATTGTAGCTCGAACAGGTACTTCTACATAGGCCAAGTGTTAGGAATGCAGGAGTCGTCCAAAGCACCTCTCTAGGTACTTGCTTGAGAAGCAATTGACTTTTGTATCTATTTATTTAGTCTAAGTTAGGAAAGGCACATTAATTAACTTAATATTGGTTAATGACAAAAAGTGAACTTAACATTAAGTCATAACTGTTGATCTTAAGTGAGGCTTGATATCTAATCTCAACTATCGATTACTTTGGAGATCTAGGGTTAGGGTTTTGGGTAATTGAGATGTTATAAAAAGAAGCCTAAGGAGAGGAGGAGACACAACAACTACACATAGTGAGTGAGATCTCATTGATTGGTTGGAGAAGGAATTTAAAACAAGTGTGTAGGTGCAGGGGAAAAGTTAGAGGAAAGGTGCAAAGGGGTAGTGAGGGAGATAACAACCGACTAGCAAGATCGAAGGACTGATCTTGAGGTTTGATAGGCTTAAGATATTTACTATTTTTTAATTCCTTAGTGGGTCATTTTCCTAAGATGGGAGCCCAAGATTTTATCATTAATAAAATCACAGTTTATTGGTTTTTCTCTTGTTGGGGTTTCCCAGGGTAAACAAGTGTCAAATGTGTGTGATTCCCTGTTTAATTCCATTGTGTAATTGTTAAAAACTCCAGTGTATTTTCTTTCATAACTTGACAATTTTTGGAACAAAAGATCATCTCTGAGGTTCGGAATTTAACAAAAGCCTCTGAGTAGGGAACCTCCTTTTACAATGTATCTAATGCACAAGATGAGATGAGATGATTTTAAAACTTGGTCTCCTTAGTATCTTTATAGGAGACAAAGAGTACAATTATAATTAAGTTCCTAGTCAACCATACAATTACAATTCAGGTACTAGCCAACCAATGAAGACAATACTAATATAATAATATAAATGTGATGTTAAAATATATAGGGCTTACCAAAAGCATTTGATCTAACTTCAATATATGTAAATATTCCACTCCAAGAGCTTCATATCTTCTAACATTTTGTATTGACTTCATTCTTGATCCTAAAAGACATCAACGATTAGCATCCCATGGGCTCTAGTAGATGCAACTAATAAAGCTCTCCCAATGTATCAAAGGGTCATGATTCTAAGAGAGAAAGATCAAAGAATGCCATTCTTGGAGATTCTTTTATATCATATAAGGCCTTGTTCAAATTAAAAAATAAATAAATAATAAAAAACTATCCTCTTCTTAAGGGCATGCTCATATTGTTAATCAAATTCTATCACTTCTACATAACTTTAGCTAGGTTTTTCCCTACCAAATCAAGAGGTAATTGATTGCTTGATGACATGGAAAATAAGGACTTTGTTCTACCTAAGGGCACTATAGGATTATGGAAGGGAGGGAGGGAGGGATGGGAGGTCACATTTTCTTATCCCATACGTAGGAGTTATTTTAAGGGGGGGAAGAGGGGCCATATGACCCCCCCTTGCATTGCCCTCTATCCTTGTGGTGGGTAGATGCGTTAAGACTCTACCATCCTTGCTATTTTTGAACATGTATTGTGTGACCCTCTTCAATGGATTCATTGTACAAAATGGAAATTGCACTAGGTCATGCATGGGAAGAATAGAGGGTCATCATGCCACCCTTCTAAAATCCATCTAAGATTAATGGCGGCATTGATAGCATGCATGTGATCCAAAAGAAGGTTTTGTGTAGGCATTTTCGTATTGTCTCATCAAGTTTCACTATGTCTAGAGCCGCCCCTTTATGTCTTAGGGAACTCTTTTTGAGTTGGGGAGGGGGGGGATTCTTCTATGTTCTTTGTCTTCAATGCAAGCATGGAACATTATGAATATTGTATGGAAAGTATGGGCAATGTTTGTGAGGATATGAGCTATTTCCATCAGTGTTCCAAGGATATCTTAGGGCTTCAAGTGAACCTATCCTCAACCATTAAACAAACCAACTAATGGAAATTGGAAATGGAAACCAAGAGCAAGGTAATGAATAAAGTCAAGGACCGCTTTGTAATGTCCTCTTCTGCTTAAGCACAGAGGATTATCCCGCTAACCTATATGATTCCCATAGGTTTGAGTGCGCATTGACATTCAGGGAATCAACTGAGGATTGATGTCTTATGCACCTTAAGAAGATCGTAGCAGGGGTATTAGATCACCAGTAGGTAAACAGGGGCCTTAGGAGCTATAGGCCACCTGCATGCATGGCATCCGAGCAATATTTCATGATGCATGCACTGATTGAGTCTCCAGAGCACTGCATGCAAGTCAATTTAAAATTAGAAGGTAAACTGACCTAATTAGGTCAAAAGTTAGGTCTAACAGGTGAATGTTATAAAAGAAAGGTAAAGCTAGTAAGGAAGACCTGCTTATATGATTATTGATTTGTGGATTCAAATTGGAGAGCTCAGCGAGCTAAGTTGGGGTTGAGTACATGCACTCATCTAATTGGTGTATTTCGACAGCGAAATCTATTTGCCCTAGTCGCCATCAAGTTGGCTCATCCAGATTCAACATTGCTTCAGCATCAGGTACTATTATCATTCAATTTCTACAACATTCCAGTTTATGAGTTATTGAGGGATTTGTCCTCCTGCATGGGTGCATTGTCCAAGGACCTCCCTATTCGCATTATAGCCTACAGGGCTTTGTTCTTCTGCATGCTGCTCTTATCCTCTTCAAAGCAGTGGTATTACCCTTCCCCTGGAAGAAGGGATCTTTAGCTTGAGTCTCCATCTATTTCTCAGCACATTCATCTTCAAGAAGACATCCTCTTGCATGTGGGCAACTTTCTGAGAGAGGGGCACACATTTTAGGGCTTGGAGCCTTCAGTTATTCTGCATGCTGCTTCTATCGTCTTCAGAAGGGAACTATAACCCTAGTACAACTTATCTGGAGCTTCATCTGCGGAGTATTATTTATTGAGGATCATTCATAGCTTTGAGGAGGCCGCATTATTTATCTAGAGGACGTCCTACCTTAGCTCCCTGTTCCACCGGCACAATCTTGCATGGTAGGATTATCTTGATCTACATCAATCGATCTATCTACTGGTATGTACATGCATTGATTCCTCCTATTTTATAGCATTTCAGTTTACCTGGGTTATAGATTCGCATGCATGCAGAGATCAGTGCATACCTTCATACTTCATTGAGACATAAGACTACTAGACAACACACAAAAAAAAATATCAGTTTGGGATATTACAGTAGTATCAGAGCAATTTCCTCGCCAGTTGTGGGAGCATGCAATTGTAAATAGTAAGTGAATTCAGAAGACCCACACAACATTACTTACCAGAGACAGAGGTTTAGAAACAGGGATAGAGGAGAAGGAGAATTAGAGGATATAGAACTGGGGGATAGAGAGTATCCGTTTCAAAAAAGTAAAGGCAAAGAAACAATGGCAGATGATGATAAAATAGCTTTCAACAATCTCATTTCAGCTATAAAAGATCTCACTAATGGGAAAAAAGAAATGGTAAGTGCCTTTAGACAAATGGCAGAGAAAAATGGGCCCACCCCACACAGTCCATTATTTCCCAACAGTGATAGGGTATCCACCAGTAGTAGTGGAGAACATTTACATACCAATATGCAGAGCCATCCCCATATATACAACAGGCCCTCCCAACCTACCATGCCTCAATTCTTAGAGAGCCCAGCCGCAATACCTGTAGCACAGGTAGAGCCAGAAGAATCCATGAGTTCCTGTTTGAGAGAGTACAGAGCATTAGGAAACGACTTCCAGTCAGCCATGACCTTCAATGACTTTTGCCACTTTAAAAATAAGAACAGACCCAGAGCATACAATAGGCCTTTCAACCATAACTTTGAGTTACAACACACGGTAGGGAAACTGACTATCCCTACCTTTGAGGGGACCCGAGGTGGCCCAACACGGAACTAGGCACAGAAGTTGGATGAATACTTCCAACTCAACCCCATGATTGAGATAGATGCCATTAAATTGCCTACCTTGCATTTGGATGGGGAGGCCCATGAGTGGTGGTACCACGGGTTGGTGACATTGGGTCACAAAACCATCACCTCATACACATATTTTACACAGAGGCTCATTGAGCGATTTGATAGGAAGGACCCTGAGGTGCATTTTAGAGAGTTGACACATCTCAAGCAGACAGGTAGTGCAGATGCATTCATTTCAGATTTTCAGAGGGTAGCAGTCATGGTGACAGATATTTCAGAGAGCAGGTTGATTATCTTGTTTACTGAGGCCCTCATTGAACCCTTACGTGGATGGGTCAAATCCTATAGAGCCACCACCCTAGCCGATGCCATTAGTTGGACTAGAGATTTGCAGGATGCAATACCCAAAAATAGATTTCCCCCCATAACTAATTTCCCTATTAAAGATAAAGAGAGGAAACCCTTCCAGAAAGAGTGGCCCAAGAAAGAAAGGATGGATAATGATACCCGCTAGGACCTTAGAAGAAAAAAGTTACGTTTCACTTGTCATGGACCATGGGAACCAAGTCACAGATGTTCAGGGAAGGGAAAGTCCTACTACATAGAAGCCTATTTCGACAGTGGGTCGGATGAGGATTATCAAGATTAGGAGCAGGGAGAGACACATGAGACAGCTGATGAGGGACAGTCACCAGGAGGAACCATTGCTCCAATGTCAGGGGTCCCTAGATTCCACACTCTCCAGATCAGAGGTGTCATACAGGGCCATAGAGTGGGAGTGTTGATAGATGGTGGGGCATCCCACAACTTTATTGATGTTGCATGGGTTAAAAGGAAAGGCATTCAGATTGAGGGTTTTGATGGATTTTTAGTAGCTGTAGCAGGTCACACCATGGAGTGTAGTCAAAGGATTCCAAAAATGAAATTAACACTTGGGAATTATACAGTGTTAGAAACATTCTATGTGGTAGATGTACCTGACATGAATGTGGTGCTGGGATTTCAATAGCTTTATTCCATAGGGAAGTATTCCACGAACTACCAGACCATGGAGATGGAGTTCATGGGAACTTAGGGCCATAAAGTAGTATTGAGAGGGATGAATACCTACCCTCCCACAACAGTGGCATCACATAGGATGGAGGCAGTACTCCGACAAGGAGATATAGAGTGGAAAATAGAGTGCTTGGTTACCTTCAGGAAACCACCAGATAAGGCTACACAACATCCAGTAGATATAGAGGCCTTCCTTGTAGTAATGCAGTTTAGGGGTTTAGAGAGAGAGAGTTAGATTGATGGTTAGGGCTTTGGAGAGAGAGAGAGACATTGCGGTTTAGGGGTTTAGAGAGAGGGAGAGAGAGATATCAGGGGTTAAGGGTTTAAAGAGAGAAATGGATTGGGGGTTAGGGGTTTAGAGAGAGAGAATGGGGTGAGGGGTTTAGATAGATAGATATATAACGAGAGAGACTGTGTGTTAAGAGAGAGAGAGAGAGAGATTGTGTTTTAGAGAAAGAGAGAAAGATTGGGGGATAGGGTTTTAAAGAGAGAGAGATTGGCTATTAGGGGTTTAAAGAAATAGGGAGAATGGGGTTTATGGGTTTAGAGAGGGAGAGAGAAAGAGAGAGATTGTGAGTTAGTGGTTTAGAGAGATAGAGAGAGAGAGATTAGGGTTGAGGGATTTAGAGAGAGAGAGATTGTGGGTTAAGTGTTATAGAGAGAGAGAGAGGTTGGGGGTTAGGGGTTTAGAGAGAGGGAGAGAGATATATTGGAGGTTAGGGGTTTAAAGAGAGAGAGAGAGATTGGGAGTTAGGTATTTAGAGAGAGAGAATTGGTGTCAGTGGTTGAGAGAGAGACAAAGAGAGTTTGGGGTTTAGAGAGAGAGAGAGATATTGGGGGTTAGGGGTTTAGAGAGAGAGAGTCGGATATCTGTGTTTAGGGGTTTAGAGAGAGAGAGAGAGAGGGAGCGAGAGGGGGTTAGGGGTTAAGGGTTTAGAGAGAGAGGGAGAGAGATATTGGAGGTTAAGAGTTTAGAAAGAGAGAAAGAGAGAGAGATTGGAGGCTAGCGGTTGAGAGAGAGAGAGATTGGAGGTTATGGGTTTAGAGAGAGAGAGAGAGGTCTTGGGTTTAGAGAGAGAGAGAGAGAGAGATTGGAGTTTATGGGTTTAGAGAGAGAGATTGAGGGTTTGTGAGAGAGAGAGAGAGAGAGAGAGATTGGGGGTTAGGGGTTTAGAGAGAGAGAGAGAGATCGATTATGTGTTATGGATTTAGAGAGAGAGAATAAGTGTCAATGGTTGAGTGAGAGACAGAGAGAGTTTGGGGTTTAGAGAGAGAGAGAGATTGGGGATTAGGGTTTTAGAGAGAGAGATTCGGAGATCTGCGTTTAGGGGTTTAGAGAGAGAGATAGAGAGGGAGAGAGAGGGGGTTAGCAGTTAAGGGTTTAGAGATAGAGGGAGAGAGATATTGGAGGTTAGGGGTTTAGAAAGAGAGAAAGAGAGAGAGATTGGAGGTTAGCGGTTTAGAGATAGAGAGAGATTGTAGGTTATGGGTTTAGAGAGAGAGAGAGGTTTTGGGTTTAGATAGAGAGAGAGATTGGAGGTTAGGGGTTTAGAGAGAGATTGAGGGTTTGAGAGAGAGAGAGAGAGGGAGAGAGAGAGAGATTGGGGGTTAGGGGTTTAGAGAGAGAGAGATTGGGGGTTAGGGGTTTAGAGAGAGAGAGAGAGAGAGAGATTATGTGTTATGGATTTAGAGAGAGAGAGAGGAATATTGGGGTTTAAGGGATTAGAGAGAGAGATATTGAAGGTTAGGTGTTTATAGAGGGAGATATAGATTAGAGGTTTTTGGTTTAGAGAGAAAAGAGATTGGGGTTTGGGGGTTTTGAGAGATAGAGAGATATTGGGGGTTAATAGGGGTTTAGAGATAGAGAGAGATCACTAGAGGAGAATGTATGGTTAGTGGTGGGGGAGAGAGAGACATAGAGAGTGGGAAGGGGCAGGTGGTTGAGGAGCGGGGGTTTGCAGAGAGAGAGAGAGAGAGAGAGAGAGAGAGAGAGAAAGAGAGATTGACGGTTAGTGCTTTAGAGAGAGAGAGAGAGAGAGAGAGAGAGAGAGAGAGATTGTGGATTAGAGGTTTAGAGAGAGGGAGAGAGATATATCGGGGGTTACGGGTTTAAAGAGAGAAATAGATTGGGGGTTAGGGCTTTAGAGAGAGAGGGATTGAGGGTTATACATTTAGAGAGAAAGATTGAGGATTAGGAGTTTAGAGAGAGAGAATGAGGTGAGGGGGTTTAGATAGATAGATATATAGAGAGACTGACTGGGTGTTAGGGGTTGAGAGAGAGAGAGAGAGAGAGAGAGAGAGAGAGATTGGCTATTAGGGGTTTAAAGAGATAGGGAGAATGGGGTTTATGGGTTTAGAGAGGGAGAGAGAAAGAGAGGGATTGCTAGTTAGTGGTTTAGAGAGAGATAGAGAGAGAGAGAGAGATTAGGGTTTATGGGTTTAGAGAGAGAGAGGGATTGTGGGTTAGGTGTTATAGAGAAAGAGAGAGAGAGAGAGAGAGTTTGGGGTTTAGAGAGAGAGAGAGAGAGAGAGAGAGAGAGATTGGAGGTTAGGGGTTTAGAGAGAGAGTGTGAGATTTGCATTTAGGGGTTTAGAGAGAGAGAGAGCAGGAGAGAGAGGGGGTTAGGGGTTAAGGGTTTAGAGAGAGAGGGAGAGACAGGTTGGAGGTTAGGGGTTTAGAAAGAAGGAGAGAGAGAGATTGGAGGTTAGGGGATTAGGGAGAGAGAGAGATTGGAGGTTATGGGTTTAGAGAGGGAGAGGATTGGGGTTTAGGGAGATAGAGATTGGAGGTTAGGGGTTTAGAGAGAGAGAGATATCGGGGTAAGTGGTGTTGAGAGAGAGATATTGGGTGTTAGGTGTTTAAAGAGAGTGAGATAGAAAGAGTAAGAGAGATTTGGGGTTAGGTGTTTAGAGAGAGATAGTAAGAGAGAGGGAGTGATTTGTGGTTGGGGTTTTAGAGAGAGAGAGATTTGGGGCTATGGGTTTAGTGAGAGAGAGATATTGTGTTGGGTTAGTGGTTTTGAGAGAGATATTGTGGGTTACGGGTTTAGAGAGAGAGAGAGATTTAAAGTTAGAGGTTTAGAGAGAGATTTAAAGTTAGAGGTTTAGAGAGAGATATAGATATTTGAAGTTAGGGGTTCAAGAAGAGAGAGATAGGGTTATGGGTTCAGGGGAGAGAGAGAGATTGGGGGAGAATAGGGGTTTAGAGATAGAGAGAGATTAAGGGTGGAGTATGGATGGTTAGTGAGGGGGTGAGGGACATAGAGATGGAGGTAGGGGCAGGTGGGTGAGGAGTGGGGATTTGGGGAGAGAGAGAGAGGTTCAGGGGAGGGAGAGAGAGAGAGAGAGAGAGAGAGAGAGAGAGAAAGAGATTGGGAGTTAGGGTGTAGGGGTTTAAAGAGAGAGAGAGAGAGAGACCAAATTTTAGGTGTTTATGGAGAGAGAGAGATTGAGGGATAAGGGTTTAGAGATAGAGACATATATATATATATATATATACAGAGAGAGAGAGAGAGAGAGGTTAGGGGTTTAGAGAGGGAGATATTGGGGTTAGTGGTTGAGAGAAAGAGAGATTGGAGGTTAGGGCGTAGGGGTTTAGAGAGAGAGAGAGAGAGAGAGAGAGAGAGAGAGAGAGAGATTGGGGGATAAGGGTTTAGAGAGAGAGACATATATATATATACACAGAGAGAGAGAGATATATATTTGAGGTTAGGAGTTTAGAGAGGGAGACATTGGGGGTTAGGGGTTTAGAGAGAGAGAGATATTGGAGCTGATGGGTTTAGAGAGAGAGAATGGCATACATAGAGAGAATGGGGGTTAGTGGTTTAGAGAGAGAGAGAGAGAGAGAGAGAGAGAGAGATTGGAGGTTAGGTGTTTAGAGAGAGAGAGAGATAGAAAGAGAGAGATTGGAGTTTACCCATTTACAGAGAGAGATATAGATTAGGGGTTATGGTAATTTTAGAAAGAGATAGAGATATTGGAGGTTTGGGGTTTAGAGAGAGAGAGAGAGATTGGTGGTTGGGGGTTTAGAGAGAGATGTTGGTGGTTAGGGGTTGAGAGAGAGAGAGAGAGAGATCACAGGTTATGCATTTAGAGAGGGATATTGGGGGTTATGGGTTCAGAGAGAGAGACATGGGGGGTTTAATGTTTAGAGAGAGAGGGATTGGGTGTTACGTATTAGTAGAGAGAGATAGAGAGATTAGAGGTTATGGGTTTAGAGAGAGAGAGAGAGATTGGAGTTTAAGGGATTAGAGAGAGAGATTGTAGATTAGGGGTTTAGGGAGAGAGAGATTGGGGGTTAGGTAGAGAGAGAGAGAGAGAGATTAGGTGTTAGGGGTTTAGAGAGAGAGACAGATTAGAGGTTAGGGAATTGAAGAGAGAGACACAGATTAGAGGTTAGGGGATTGGAGAGAGAGAGAGAGATGGAAAGAGAGAGACTGGGAGTTTTTCATTTAGAGAGATGGTTATTTAGGGTTAGGAGATTAGAGAGAGAGAGAGAGAGGTGGTTAGGGTTTTAGGGAGAGAGATAGAGTGAGATTGAAAGTTATGTGTTTATAGAGAGAAAGAGAGAGGTGTTTGGGCCTATGTGTTTAGATAGAGAAAGGTTGGGGGTTAGGGGTTTAGAGAGAGAGATTGGGGGTTAGGGGTATATATAGGGAGAGAGAGATTGGGGGTTAGGGATTTAGAGAGATAGAGAGAGAGGTTAGGGGTTTAGAGAGATATATATTAGATTTTAGGGGTTTAGAGAGAGAGAAGTATAGAGATTGGGGGGAGAGAGGGAGAGGGAGAGAGAGAGAGAGAGAGAGATTGATTATGTTTTTTGGATTTAGAGAGACAGAGAGAGAGAGAGAGAGAGAGAGGAATATTGGGGGTTAAGGGCTTAGAGAGAGAGAGAGATATTGGAGGTTAGGTGTTTAGAGAGGGAGATAGAGATTAGTGGTTTTGGGTTTAGAGAGAAAGGATATTGGGGTTTGGGGGTTTTGAGAGATAGAGAGATATTGGGGGTTAATAGGGGGTTAGAGATAGAGAGTGATCACTAGAGGAGTATGGATGGTTAGTGGTGGGGGAGAGAGAGAAATAGAGAGGGGGAAGGGGTAAGTGGTTGAAGAGCAGGGGTTTTCCGAGAGAGAGAGAGAAAGAGAGAGGGGGTTAGGGGTTTAGAGAGAGAGCGAGATAGATTTTGGGGTTTAGTGTTTAGGGGTTCAAAGAGAGAGAGTTAGATTGGCGGTTAGGGATTGAGAGAGAGAGAGACATTGCGGTTTAGGAGTTTAGAGAGAGATATCGGGTGTTAGGGGTTTAAAGAGAGAAATGGATTGGGGGTTAAGGTTTAGAGAGATAAATATTGGGGATTAGGGGTTTAGAGAGAGAGAATGGGGTGAGGGGTAGGGGTAGGGGATTAAAGAGAGAGAGATTGGGGGTTAGGGGTTTAGAGAGATAAAGAGATTGGAGGATAAGGGTTTAGAGAGAGAAGGATTAGGGGTTAGGGGTTTAGAGAGATAGATTAGGGTTTAGGTGTTTAGATAGAGATGGAGGGTGGGAGAGAGAGAGAGAGATTTGGGGTTAGGGGTTTAAAGAGAGAGAGAGAGAGGTAGAGGTTAGGGGTTAGGGGTTTAGAGAGAGAGAGAGAGAGAGAGAGAGAGAAAGGGTTAGGGATTTAGATAGAGAAAGAGAGAGATATTGGAGGTTACGGGTTTAGAGAGATATATAGAAAAAGATAGATTGGGGGTTAGGGGTTTAGAGTGAGAGAGAGTTGGGGATTAGTTGTTTAAAGAGAGATAAAATGATTTGTAGTTAGGTTTTATAGAGGGAGAGATATGAAGAGAGATATTGGTGGTTAGGGGTTTAGAGAGAGAGAGAGAATCAAGGTTAGGGGTTTAGAGAGATAGAGATAGAGATTTGAAGTTAGGGGTTCAGAAAGAGATAGATAGGGTTATGGGTTTATGGGGGAGAGAGAGAGAGAGAGAGATTGGGGGATAATATGGGTTTAGAGATAGAGAGAGATCAAGGGTGAAGTATGGATGGTTAGTGAGGGGGGAGAGGGACATAGAGATGGGGGTAGGGGTAGGTGGGTGAGGAGTGGGGATTTGGAGAGAGAGAGAGAGAGAGAGAGAGAGAGAGAGAGATTGGGGGATAAGGGTTTAGAGAGAGAGAGACACACACACATATATAGAGAGAGAGGTTATGGGTTTAGAGAGGGAGAGATTGTGGGTTGGGGGTTTAGAGAGAAAGAGAGAGATTGGAGGTGAGGGGTTTAGAGAGAGAGAAAGGGAGAAGGGAATAAAGGGAGAGAATGGGGTTTAGTGGTTTAGAGGGAGAGAGAGAGAGAGAGGGAGAGAGAATGGGATTAGTGGTTTAGATAGAGATAGAGGAAATAAGGGTGAGAGAGTGAGAGAGAGAGAGAGAGATTGCTCGTTTGGGGTTTATAGAGAGAGTGATTAGTGGTTAGGGGTTTAGAGAGAGATATTGGAGGTTAGGTGTTTAGAGAGAGAGAGAGAAAGAGAGAGATTGGAGTTTACTGGTTTATAGAGAGAGACATATATTAGGGTTATGGTAATTTTAGAAAGAGATAGAGATATTGGAGGTTTGGGGTTTAGAGAGAGAGAGAGAGAGATTGGTGGTTAGGGGTTTAGAGATAGAGATATTGGTGGTTAGGGATTTAGAGAGAGAGAGAGAGAGAGAGAGAGAGAGAGAGATCATAGGTTAGGCATTTAGAGAGGGATATTGGGGATTACGGGTTTAGAGAGAGAGAGATATGGGGGTTCGATGTTTACAGAGAGAGAAATTGAGGGTTACGGGTTAGTAGAGAGAGATAGTGAGATTGGAGGTTATTGGTTTAGAGAGAGAGAGACATAGAAAAGGATTGGAGGTTAATGGTTTAAAGAGAGAGATTGGGGATTAGGGATTTAGGGAGAGAGAGACATTGGGGGTTAGGGGATTATAGAGAGAGAGAGAGATTGGGGGTTTAGAGAGAAAGAGAGAGATAGAGAGAGAGAGAGAGAGACTAGGTGTTAGGGGCTTAAATAAAGAGAGAGATTGGGAGTTAGGGTTTTAGATAGAGAAAGAGAGAGAGAGAGAAAGAGAGAGATTGGGTGTTAGGGGTTTATATATATATATATATATATTGGTGGTTAGGGGATTGGAGAGAGAGAGAGAGATTGGGGGTTTTTCATTTAGAGAGATGGTTATTTAGGGTTAGGGGATTAGAGAAGATAGAGAGATTGGGGTTCAAGGTTGAGAGAGAGAGAGAGAGAGAGAGAGATTGGTGGTTAGGGGTTTAGGTAGAGGGATAGAGTGAGATTGGAGGTTAGGGGTTTATAGAGAGAAGGAGAGGAGTGTTTGGGCCTATGTGTTTAAATAGAGAGAGGTTGGGGGTTAGGGGTTTAGAGAGAGAGAGAGAGATGTTACGGGTTTATAGAGAGATATATATTGAATTTTAGGGGTTTAGAGAGAGAGATAAGTAGAGATATTGGGGGTTATGGGTTTAGAGAGAGAGAGAGAGAGAGAGAGAGAGAGAGATTGGGGGTTACAAGTTTAGAGAGAGAGAGAGAGATCAGTCAAGTGTTATGGATTTAGAGAAAGAGAGAAGAAGATTCAGGGTTAGAGAGAGAGAGAGAAAGAGAGAGAGAGAGAGATTGGAGGTTAGGTGTTTAGAGAGGGAGATAGAGATTAGAGGTTTTGGGTTTAGAGAGAAAGGAGATTTGCGTTTGGGCGTTTTAAGAGAGAGAGATATTGGGGGTTAATAGGGGGTTAGAGATAGAGAGAGATCATTAGAGGAGTATGGATAGTTAGTAGTGGGAGAGAGAGATACATAGAGAGGGGGAAGGGGTAGGCGGTTAAGGAGCGGGGGTTTGGGGGGAGAGGAGAGAGAGAGAGAGAGAGAGAGAGAGAGAGAAATATTGGGGGTTAGGGGTTTAGAGAGAGAGAGAGAGATTTTGGGGTTTAGGGGTTAAAAGAGAGAGAGTTAGATTGGCAGTTAGGGCTTTAGAGAGAGAGAAACATTGTGATTTAGGGGTTTAGAGAGAGGGAGAGAGAGAGATCGATGGTTAAGGGTTTAAAGAAAGAAAGGGATTGGGGGTTAGGGGTTTAAAGAGAGAGAGATTGGGGATTAGGGCTTTAGAGAGAGAGATTGGGGTGAGGGGTTTAGATAGATAGATAGATATAGAGAGAGACTGGGTGTTAGGCGCTGAGAGAGAGAGAGAGAGAGAGATTCTATTTTAGATAAAGAGAGAAATATTGGGGGATAGGGTTTTAGAGAGAGAGATTGGACATTAGGGGTTTAAAGAGATAGAGAGAATGGGGTTAGGGGTTTAGAGAGGGAGATAGAAAGACATCGATTGTGAGTTAGTGGTTTAGAGAGAGAGAGAGAGAGAGAGAGAGAGAGAGAGATTAGGGTTTATGGGTTTATAGATAGAGTTTGTGGGTTAGGTGTTATGGAGAGAGAGAGAGAGAGAGAGGTTGGGGGTTAGGGGTTTAGAGAGATGGAGAGAGACATATTGAAGGTTAGGGGTTTAAAGAGAGGAAGAGATATTGTGGGTTAGGTATTTAGAGAGAGATAATTGGTGTAAGTGGTTGAGAGAGAGATAAAGAGAGATTGGGGGTTAGGGGTTTAGAGAGAGAGTGAGAGATCTACATTTATGGGTTTAGAGAGAGATAGATAGATAGAGAGAGAGAGAGGGGCTTATGTGTTAAGGGTTTAGAGAGAGAGGGAGAGAGAGATTGGAGGTTAGAGGTTTATAAAGAGAGAAAGAGAGAGATATTCAAGGTTGGGGATTTTGAGAGAGAGAGAGAGAAAGAGAGAAAGATTGGATTTTAGGGGTTTGGAGAAAGAGATTTGGGGTTAGGTATTTATAGAGAGAGAGATTAGGGGTTAGAGGTTTAGAGAGAGAGAGAGAGATTGGGAAATAATAGGGGTTTAGAGATAGAGAGGGAGATCGAGAGAGAATGGGGATTAAAGGATGAGAGAGAGAGAGATTGAGGGTTTGAGGGAGAGAGAGAGAGTAAGAGAGAGGGAGCGATTTGTGGTTGGGGTTTGAGAGAGAGAGAGAGAGAGATTGGGGGTTATGGGTTTAGTGAGAGAGAGATATTATGTTGGGTTAGGGGTTTCAAGAGAGATATTGGGGGTTAGGGGCTTAGAGAGAGAGAGATAGACAGATTGAAGGTTATAGGTTTAGAGAGAGAGAGATTTTGGGGGTTAGTGTTTAGGGGTTTAAAGAGAGAGATTGGGGTTAGGGATTTAGAGAGAGAGAGATTGGGGTTTATGGTTTTAGAGAGAGAGGGGGAGACAAATATTGAGTGTTAGGGTTTTAGAGAGAGATATATTGGGGATTAGGGGTTTAGAGAGAGATATATATATTGGGGTTAGTGGTTTAGATAGATAGATATATAATGAGAGAGAGCGATTGTGAGTTAGGGGTTTAGAGAGAGAGGTATTGGGGTTAGGGGTTTAGAGAGAAAGGGATTGGGGGTTAGGGGTTTAGAGAGAGTGAGATTGGTGGTTACGGGTTTAGAGAGAGAGGCATTGGGGTTAGGGGTTTATATAGATAAATAGATAGATAGTGATAGAGAGAGATTGGGTGTTAGGATTTTAAGGGTTATTTGAGGTTAGGGGTTTATAGCGAGAAAGAGAGATTGGGGGTTAGTGGGTTAAAAGGGTTAGGGGTTTAGAGAGAGAGGGAGAGAGATATTGAAGGTTATGGGTTTAGAGAGAGAGAGATTTGGGTGTTAAGGGCTTAGAGAGAGAGGGATTGGGGATTAGAGGGAGAGAGAGAGAGAGAGAGAGAGAGAGAGATTGGTTGTTAGGGGTTTAGAGAGAGAGAGAAAGAGATAAAGAGAGAGATTAGGGGTTAGGGGGGGGGAGAGAGAGAGAGAGAGAGAGAGAGAGAGGTCAGGGTTTTAGAGAGAGGGAGAGAGATGGAGAGAGATAGATTGGAGTTTAGGGGTTTAGAGAGAGAGAGAGAGAGATAGATTGGGGGTTAGGGGTTTAGAGAGAGGGTGAGAGAGATATTTGAGGTTAGGGGCTTATAGAGAGAAAGAGAGATTGGGGGTTAGTGGGTTAAGGGTTAGGGGTTTAGAGAGAGAGGGAGAGAGAGATTGAAGGTTATGGGTTTAGAGAGAGAGGGAGATTTTGGGTGTTAAGAGCTTAGAGAGAGAGAGATTGGGGATTAGGGATTTAGAGAGAGAGATAGTTAGGGGTTAGGGTTTAGGGGTTTAGATAAATAGAGAGAGAGAGAGGTTAGGGTTTTACAAAGAGATTGAGGGTTAGGGGTTTAGAGAGAGAGAGGTATGGGGGTAGGGGTTTAGAGAGAGAGATATAGAGAGGTATGGGGGTAGGGGTTTAGATAGAGAGATAGAGAGAGGTATGGGGGGTAGCGGTGGAGAGAGAGAGAGAGAGAGAGAGAGAGAGAGAGATTGGGGGTTAGAGAGAGAGAGAGAGCAATGTTTAGGTGTTATTATTACATGGGTTAAAGTAGTAATGATAATTTGATTTTGGTGTTTATATAATTTTCCAAGGTTTTAGGACTTATGAATGTTAAAATTGATATGATTTGTAAGTGTTATGTTCTAAAAGTTAGTGGTTACAAGTTATATGAGTTGGATGAGAGTGGATAAAGTAGATAAGGTTTAGAGGAGGTTAAAGTTATAATTACCAAGGAAAGAGATTCTAACTCCTAGGTGCTTGAATAGAGTGTCAACAAAGGGGGGTCCCTCGTTAGAGCACTTTAAAAACCTTGTGTATACATGGTCGACCACCCAACTTGGGGTGTACTGGGAGGGCTTCTCTGGGAGTTACCTCCCTCCACCTATTACTAGCGCAATGACGTCCCAGTTCCCAGCTACAACAAAGGCACATGTGTCAAGATTTCGAGTTAGGAAATTGTTTCCAGGCAATTTCCCAAAATGGTCCTTTGAAAACACTCTATACAAGACTTTCAATACAACCCCTATGGCCAACCTACTAATGCAAACAATATAAAAAATGTATATACAAATTAATATTCATAAAAAAACAAATATTTTCTATAATCTTATTTTCATTTTTAAATATTCCAATTAAATTTATATATATAACCATGGAAAAAACATAGAAAAACAATTTACCAAAAGTAATAAGACAACAATTTATAATCTAACAAAACTTTAAACTAAGAATGATTAAGTAAAACTCTAACCTATTTCAACAAACTCATAATTATTAACTTTAACTCTAAACTATTTCAGCAAACTCTTAATTAAGAACTATTTTAATATGGAAAACACTAAATTATTAAGAATAACATTGACAAAAAAATAGAACAAGTCTTCATGTACGACATCATGGTACTCAATACAATAAAATTTATATTTCACATCTCATAAAATTCTATACAAGAAAACAATATGGAAAATTAAGTATTCATTTTTAAATTAGTAAAGAAAATTATGAAAATTTTACAATGTTTAGTAAAAATATGAAAAATAAGCAATGCTAAAATAATATAAAATTTATTTTTATTAAATTAGTAAAAGTAAATTATGAAAATATCACCATGCTTAGTAAAAATAAACACAAAATTGATTTATAAGTTAAAAAATATAACAAAACTAAATTTATAATTATTAAAAACAAACATAAAAAAAAAATATCTTTATAAAATTAAATATTGCCCAACTATTTTTCCTTTACTCCATGAAAAATAAACAATAATTTAAAACTAACAAAAAAATAAAATAAAAAATTAATTATATATAACAAAAACTAAAAAATTATTAAATATAAATTCTAAACCTAACTATTTGAAATTAATTTAAAATTTAATTAAAAATAAACACTAAAAAGCATTAAAAAAAAAAATAAAACAAAAAACAATAAAAATAAGACTACTCTATCCTATTTCTAAGCTCACCTACACCATTTTAAACTATGGCTAAAACTAAGCTACAATTCTCACATACTTTTATTTAGCATATTTAACCTAAGCATAATAATTCAAGTTTGCGGTGTAATAGTTTGTGATTGGCTCGCAGTAATAATTCAAGTTTGTCTGAGATATCACAAATTTCTACCGTTAATGCTGCGAGCCCGTTTCCATTGGATCTCAAAATGCTGATAAAATATAAAATAAATATGATAACAATAATATGCTTATAGAATATAAAATAAATGGATTGTGAGTATAAGAACGATAATAGGCTGATAGAATATTATACAATAAAGATTTCATTTTAGTTGCAGACCCTTTATGATGTATAAGACCTTGAAAACCTATTAGTCTTCATCAGTATTGATTACCTCACTTCCTTACATTGATAGAGAATTAAAGTTGTAAATTTCTTCTTAAATAAAAACAACTAAACAAACCATAAGAAAAAATGATAAAAAATTGATAAATAAAAACAACTAAACAAACCATAAGAAAAAATGATAAAAAATTGATAAGATATGCATGGCATGGTTCCAGATGAACCCTAGGAAAATGGTTGGCTTTATGTATGAATCTAATCAAGACTAGCACACAAAGGCAACAACATCAAGAGGTACTCCGTAAATCTTCATGAAGATGAATCATAATCAACTTTCAAATGAAAACACGTAAATAATATCATATCATAGAATGCCATAAAATGAATTGAATTGAACAAAATGTAAACAATTTGGAATTTGGAATTTATACAAAATAAAAAAATGTTAATTTTATAAATAGAAAAAATCCAGATTCAAAAATAATAATAATATCTTCTAAAATAAGATTGATAACAAAGATTCTAAGTAAATATAATCTTATTTCATAAAATTTACACAAAATCCAATATTATGAAAAATGTGGAAATAATATTTACCAGAGTGCTTGGACTAACCCATTGATTTGTGTGGCTTGTATTCTTTTTATTTGTCAGTGATATTCATTGTTCCTCTACCTTTCTTTACCCTGTAGCTAAAGATTGAATTTATTGAAGCTTATTTGTCTGTGATATTCATTATTCCTCTACCTTTCTTTACCCTGTAACTAAAGATTGAATTTATTGAAACTCCCGTAGAGTAGCCGGGGGTTTTCTTGCAAAAAAAAACAATTTTTTACCCTGAATTGCTTGCTATAAAGTGGTGTGTAGCCGCCGGTCTTCTTGAAGCAAATGAGTTTAATTTTCAAGAGCTGCTATGAAATCGTTCCTGCTATGAAGCAAAGAAACAATGAAGGAACAGTACAACTATTCGTGTTGTCATGTGTTCCACCATTCTTCTCGTTGCTGTGTTTTATGCGGGGATTCAATTAAAGGATACCCATGTGTTCCACCATTCTTCTTCTCATTTTATATATTGCTTATAGTGTTTGAAAGTGTTGACCTTGCAATAATAATGAATCCCACTGTCACTTCCATGTGTTCCACCATTCTTCTTCTCATTTTATATATTGCTTATAGTGTTTGAAAGTGTTAACCTTGCAATAATAATGAATCCCACTGTCACTTCTAGGGTACCAACTCAAGATATCTTAACAATGGATTCCATCTCACTAATGACAAACAAAAACTCACTTAATATAGATTAGATTTCTAGGTTTCACATTTGATCTAATATGATCAGATCAGATTCATATCAAACAATTTCAAGAACGAGAACTCCATATAGATAATATTTCTAGGTTTCACTGCAAGATGTGATCCATAAATACACATTGGTGAGACATACCTGTGTGTTTTTCAATCGATGGATATATCAAAATGATTGGCACTGGAACTTGCGAACTGGAACCTTTTAGCTATAAAATCTACCCCTGCAAATTGAGGAAGACCAAGCATGTTTGCATAAATATCCTAGCCTATATATATATATATATATATATATTTTGTTCCAGCAATTTGTGGGGAATTCTTGTAAAGGAATGAGCCATCGACAACCGTTATAGTGGTTTTAGGTTTTCATTGCATGTGAGTCTAATAAACTAGGGTAGCAACTCAAGATATCTTAACAATGGATTCCATCTCACTAATGACAAACAAAAACTCACTTAATATAGATTAGATTTCTAGGTTTCACATTTGATCTAATATGATAATACAGATAATATTTCTAGGTTTGATCTAATATGATAATACAGATAATATTTCTAGGTTTGATCTAATATGATAATACAGATAATATTTCTAGGTTATACAGATTCATATCAGACAATTTCAAGAAGAAGAACTCAATACAGATAATATTTCTAGATTTCACTGCAAGATGTGATCCATAAATACACATTGGTGAGACATACCTGTGTGTTTTTCAATCGATGGATATATCAAAATGATTGGCACTGGAACTTGCGAACTGGAACCTTTTAGCTATAAAATCTGCCCCTGCAAAATGAGGAAGACCAAGCATGTTTGCATAAATATCCCAGCCTCGTCAATATCTATATCTATATGTATATTGCTCCAGCAATTTGTGGAGAATTCTTGTAAAGAAATGAGCCATCGACAACCGTTACAGTGGTTTTAGGTTTTCATTGCATGATCTAGTCTAATAAAAAATACCACAACCCTCTGAACATAAATACCATTTATTGCATGGGAGTTCTAGTTAAAAAAACAAAACAAAACCTCTGAACGAAATATTGCATGAGACAGCGTATACAGAGGTTCTAATAGAATAAAAATGAATACAAATCTTATACTCACATTCGTATAATTTCTTCAGATGACGCTTCACAAGGGATGTCCTCCCTGATTCACAAAAATTCTAACAGTCAATCTAAGCGATTCAAAGATAAAACAAACAAAACTGAACATAAACCCTCTCTAGCACTGAGGTTCTAATACTACCTGAGCAATGGTTTCAACACTTCTTGTTCGCCGGATTCCGACTGATACGATCGTAATTTGATCAATGGTTTCAGCACTCCTTCGCTCGTCGGATTCTGACTGATACTGGACGGTGGAAATGGTAGTTTCTCTTAAAATAACATTTTCTTGAAACTCCGCATTCCGTTCCTTCGATAAGAACACCCCTTTCATGTACTTGCAGACGGGAATTTTCTTTGCGTGGGAAGCCAGTTGGGAATAGATCATCATTTGCAAGCCAAATGGGAAGCCGAGTGGGGTCTGGTTCGCTTTGCGTGGCATCATTCATAATTCAATCATGTTTTCAGAATTCAAACCAACAGAATTCGATCATCATAATTCAAACCAAAATAAACCAGACCTATGTGGATGTCCGGTTTAAGGATCTCCGGAGCGACCAGATTCGGTCCTTTGGACGAGAAGCCGGCTACCACCAGAGCTCATGCTTTAAGTTTACCCACCACATTTGGAACCGACCCTCGTTGCTGGTAATATCCTCCTCAGGCCCGTTGGCAAGAATCATCCTCGCACCGCCAGCTCGCAGCACGAGCAATACCTTTCCGCCCTCGCCACTTTTCCGAAGATCACAGACCACAGTTTTTCCACAATTGGGATCAAGGTTTCGTTCCAGGCAGAGATTTGCAGTCTGATCATTAATCGACTCAGTTTTCCCGTACACCAAAGGGAATTGTTCGTTGCCCGCAGTTTCCCGTACATCAAGCAGAACTTGTAGACGGCCAATCTGGATTTGCTGGAACAGAAAGTAGAGAAATGAAGATATTCATACAAACGGTAGAGACATTATAACAAACACAGGACACAGACACATTATAATAAACAAACAGAAAGTAGAGAAATGAAGTGAAAGTAGAAAGAGGGCAAATAGAAAGTAGAGAATAGAAAGTAGAGAAAGAAGAATATCATATGATTAAAGCCATAAGAAGAATAGAAAGAAGAATATCATATGATTAAAGAATATCAAGGTTGAATTTGAGTTAATAAATATGTGCTCCTTATACCACAAGATTTTGGTTCCATATATACCAAGGTGGAGGGTTTGGATTTTCTTGTATCCATTGGATGAGGCGCCTAACTATGTCATGATCCATGCATTCATGTTGTGCTTCATCAAGCCATTCTGGAAATGGTAGAGATAAGGCGAAGAGGGAACCCTCCTCTTTAGATTTCCTAGACAAAGCATCTTCCACCACATCATCGTGACCCTTGTATATGATCTCATAATCATAACCCAACATTTTAGTTACCCAGTTATGTTGCTCGGGGGAGGAAAGTTCTATAAAATTGTTGTTATACTTCAGTCAAATAATGCAGATTCATGACTTTTCAAATGATTGGGATTATCCCTCTCGTTGCTTTATTTAAGATTTGAGAGATGACAAAGTCTTACCAAAATTACTTTCGATGACTTCTTACTGTTCTTGGTACAAATTTGCAGCGTGCGCTGTAAATTTGAGGAATTTTGGTACAATTTAGCGTGATTATATGAAACACACATCTATAAGATAAATTATTGGTTTTCTTTTCATTGAAATTTTTGTAAACAAGAACAGATCGAGAAAGCCACACATTTCAACTCAGAATTCCTAATTTCTTTGACAACATCTCAATTTTAGATTATCAAAATCCAATTTTGACACCCTCCCTGTGAATATAAATTTCATGGTTGGCAAGATTTGACATTAAACCCTACACGGAATAGCTATCACTTTATGGAGTAATGTGAAAATGAAAAGTATGAGATAAACAATAATATCATAACCATTTTTTAATTGGATATCCACTTTTTAAGGTTTGAAAATCTATATTTTTTTGATGAGGAATTCACTTCCATTTTCAACCTTTGAACTGATAACTTATGAGGACTTTTTCATTGACATTATATCTACGTCGAATATTTAAAGTTACTATAAACGATTAAGATTTAAAGTTACTAAGGTTTTGTATGAATATGCTAAATTTGTACGCGTTTGTCAAAAATATTAAATTTAAAAAGTAGGTAAGTTTTACTATTACGAAGCACATTAAGTAGATACTATTTATTATTAGAAATCATACGGCGAGAGTCCCCTTTTTATTGTCTTGTCCTCATGAGTCGTTATGAGGGATACTTTGACAATGTCCAACCTATAAGATGGGTGGGTAAGTAGGACTCCTCATCATGAAGAAAGAAATGTAGCATTTTATACAAATATTAATTTGTTATTAAATTCATATTTTATTAGAATTGTTAATAACTTAAGTTTTTAAGTAAAAATATATTATTAAAATAATTTAAAAATAAAAAGTATATATTTTTTTTATCAAAATATTAATATAATTTATTAAAATTATATAATTAAATGTAAATATTAACATCTATTTAATATATTTTTTTAAAAAATAAAATTTTATTAAAATTATGAAATTAGAGTGAAGTAATTACATATAAAATTTCTTGAATCCATTTTCAAAATATTTGATATATATATATATATATATATATATATATATATATATATATATATATATATATAAATTGTTAGTTTTTAATGAAATAAATATATTGAATATTTTTTTAGATAAAAATTAATATATATATATTTCTTAAAATATTTTATCAAAATTATGTAATTAAATAAGAAAATTATAAGTATAAAATATTTTAAAAAAATAAATATATAAATATTTTTTTAGAATATTTATGGATGATAGTCGAATATGTGAAAAATCTCACTTCTAGTTTATGATTATATGAGATAAACTAAATATATGATATTTGATATCATATATTTAGTTTTTGATATCCCTTTATACAATGAAATAATAAATTTCGACATCCTAAATGACCACGAGCTTAACTCTTATCATAGTTCTTTAATTATAAGCCCTAGTCTTACCATACATAATGAGCCCATTGAGGAAAATTCTCAAAGCCAAAAGCACAAGTGATCATTGATAGAAATAATACAGATGGCTTTCTCAATGATTTAATGAAGTATTTGTTCTCTCATTCTAACAACAACAATATAGAAGATTTGTTTCATACTTTTACTACTTCCCTCTCCTCTGCGATAAACAATTTTTCTCGTGAAATCTCTAGAAAAAAGAAGAACATAAGAACCAACCGTTTGTATGATAATGATTGTAAACATGCGCTTACAAAATAGTAAGGAAACTATTGACGAGTCCCTGAAAACCGACAAGATAAGTAAGTACAAAGCTCTAATTAAAAAATAAAGATTTTCTATATAAATAAAAGACAAGAAAAACTTTTACACTTATCTAAGATGGCTCCTACGAAATTATGGAGAAATATTTTAACTTGTAAAACTAAAGAAAATAATAAGATCTCTATGGAGGATTAGAACTCATATCTTAAAAAGCTTTAAGAATCCACATATTTTGTAGATAACATTCAAACCCTCCTTACGAATGACGAAGTATTTTCCTAAGAAGACATTGACTTTGAGATTAAGCGCCTAGCTAATGGTAAAGCTAAAGACATTGAAGGGTACCAAGAAGAAATCCTAAAAATTGGAGCACCCGTCCCCATCCCTTATATTCACGATCTCTTTCATCTAGCAGTCAAGCATGGATTCCCTAAGCCTTGGGCTTAGAGCCTTATAGTTCCTATCTTTAAAAGTGGAGATAAAGATAAACCATCTAATTATCGAACCATTATGATTATCCCTCACTTAGCCATGTTATACGACATTATCCTTTAAAAGAATATTAACATATGGCTAGAAAACAAAGGAAAATAGGATAAAGTCCAAGCGGGCTTCAGAAGGCATCACTCAACCATGGACCACCTCATTATGCTTAGGATCATCACAGAGGAGTGTCATAATAATAAATCCATTTTATTTTGTTGTTTCATGGAATTTCAAAAAGCTTTTGATATGGTGCATAGATATAACCTTTGGAATAGATTAGAAGACTTAAAAGTTCCTCTCAAGTTGAGGGCGGAAACTATAAGTTTATATGAGAATGTCGTTGCCAAATTCAAAAACACTAAAGGATGGTTAGAATATATTAATTGTAATATTGGATTTAAGTAAGGGTGCCCCCTTTCCCCTACCCTTCTTTGGCATAATTTACATTGATAAGCTTGAATAATGTTTAGAAGAGGCAAGTTGCACAAGCACGACCTCAACATGAATAGTCATCACGCTTCTTCTCTATGTTGGCGATATCGTTCTTATAGCAAGGTGCCCATATGATCTTGATAAAAAATTATGAATTATCAAAGATTTCTACACCAATATGGGCATGACCATTAACACTAACAAAACAAAAGTCATGATTATCAAGTCCAATAAAGGAACTTATTGCAATTTTGCATATGATAATAGAATCTTGGAAGAAGTAAACTCCTATAAGTACCTAGGAATTGACTTTCATCACAAGCTCAATTGGAACTATAACATTGAGAAGAGGATAAATGGAGGGTGGAAAGCCTACTTAGGACGTGAAAACAACTATAAATTGACAAACCTTGTGACATGAGACAAAAACAAATTCCTCTTTAAAACGCTCGTCACTCCCATTATTTTATATGGTTGTGAACCTTGGGGATGCAACATTTCCAGATAATCTTGGAGAAGAATTGAGAAAATCCAGAAATGGTTTATTACTTATAATCTTACAATTAAGAGAAACACACCCTATCTTATTCTCCTCTTAGAAGTAGGGCTCTCTCCCATTGAAAGCATGGCTATGATTAGATATATAATCTACAAGAACAAATTAATCAATGTAGGAGATGACCGACTTCCTAAAATTGCTCTTAAATCCAAACAAAAGCACCATCGCCTCAAGTGGGGATGGCTTAAAGATGCCACAACTTGGTTGAAACATTGGAGGATTGATGAAACTACCACTCTGCAAAATATCGATAACACTATTTACATTATTACTTCTACCTTCAAAGAGAAAATTTGGGTCAAAGAAGAATTAGAGGTAAAAAGAAAGCTTTGGTATTATAAAGAGATCATTAACCCTAATATCGAGGATAAAAAATACCTTTATATCTTTACAAGCTCAAATAAAAAAAATATTGTTAAGATTAGAACGAGCTCTCATGAGCTTCATAGTGAAACTGGGCATTGGACAACCCCTAAAACACCTTGGGTTGAAAGGATTTTCCATCTATGGGAATCTATGAGTGTGGAAGATGAAAATCACTTTATCTTAGAATGCTCAGATTTCACCCACATTAGATCACAGTTCCAAAATCTTTGCTCTGACACTAACCTTTCTAACCTTCTAGATCCCCAAAACTATAGCAAGCTAGGGATATTCCTCTTTAAGCTTTTTGAGTATAGAAATAATATTTTAAAGAAAACCAAATAATATCTATCTTCTTAAGGTCTAATAGACCAGGATTTGTCTCAGTGGCCATTAAAGACCACCACTACCACCACCACCATCATCATCATGAATATTTTAGTTTATGACTATTTGAATTCAATTAAATATATGAATATTTTATTAAAATAATTTCAAAAATTGAAAACATATTTAAAGATCTTGCAACTTTAAAAAATAAAATAAAATAAAATCTTATTATTTAATAAATTAATGTAATAATAAGTTTAATATTTATAAAAATTATGAAATTTTAAAATAATTAAAAAATTAAATAAAAAGTGATTAAAATTATAAAAATAATTAAAAAATTTGAAATCATGTTTTTTTTCCATCGAAAAAATATAACTTACTATTAATACTGCGAAATAGTAAATAGTTCCAAATACATCAAAGTATCACAGGGAAATCAGATTCCAGAATAAACAAGTGTGAGATACAAGTCACGGGCGCATTGAACAACCCACAAAACACAAACTAATAGTGCCAGATCGAGGCCGTAGTGTCAAGACGCAAACAAACACCATAATAGAGAAGGAAATTAGTGCATCTACATAAGACAGAGGATTTGCCCATAGTAAACACTGCAAAGAAAAGAGAGCTGTGACCCAAGGGACTGTGGATCAGCCCAAGTAGACATAAATAACCTGGCAGCCAAGATATGTAGTGCCACAAAACACCAAAGAAAATCAAAAGACCAACAAGTAGTTGGTGGAGGAGATGGCTATGAACCTGCAAAATAGTTATGCCGCATAATAATAAATATATATCCGCTAAAAACACAAAAAACTCATAAACGGAAGGGCCGAGCCAACGGAATCAGGACCAATGCATATCAATAGAGCCCCGAGAGATAAAAAGATCCTTGTGCCATTCCTCCCACAAGATGATCCCCGCCATAGAATGTAAAGCTAGCTTGGAGAGTAGGTCTGCCTCCACATTCACCTCTCGGTAGATATGAGAAAAATGAATATGCTCGAAATCATTGATGTACTTTCTAACCTCATCCAACCAGTATGAAAGTAGTAGCACATTGAGTGGAGTACTGCCCTTTGCCCATGAAATGATGGATGAAGAGTCTCCCAGAATCAAGAGAGATGAAACATGTTTGATTCGAGCAAAGTGTAGAAGGAGCTAAAGAGCACATAATTCACTACGGGTGTTTGAACCAATCCCCATATTTAGATGGATGTAGAAGTAACAAGCGATGGATAGGTGCAAAACCACACCAGCCCCACTCACACCTGGTCCCCCAACCACAGCACCATAAAAAAAACCACAGGGGTACACCAAAACCGGTGGAGCTACCCGACGTCCATATCTTCTCACATTCAAATTATGACAACCACTAGTAGGACCAGAGAGAGTAATGTATTCATTATATGCAGCAATAGTCCAACTACAAAGCCAATCTAGGTGAGGAAAGGTACCCTCAAATATTCGCCTATTTCGGGCCTTCCATATTTCCCATAGCATAAAGCAAGGAAGCTATGCCCAAGAATAAGAGTCTCGAATCCACGATCCAAGACAGTCGATCAAAGAGGATGATTGACAGATAGCTTGGATACCAAAAGTTGATGCAACTAAAATACAAAGGTCTTGAATGAAGGAGCAGTAGGAGAATAGGTGGTCAACCGATTCCATCTGTAAGCAACATAAAGGACACCACCCAGGACCACTGAAATCGCAGTGGCAAAGATTATCCCATGTGAGAATTTTATTACTCAAAGCTAGCCAAATGAAACATTTGATTTTCAGTGGAAGGGCAAGTTTCCAAATAGTGTGGTGCCACCATAGATTCACAAGCTGTTTATTAGCAAATAATGATACATAAGCTAGCTTTGCAGTAATAGAGCCATGTGCCACATCCCACGACCAAACCAATCGATCAGGTGTCTCAGATAGATGAATATTGGCCTGACAAAGGGGTCAGATATACTTAGTCCATTCAATCCCCAAACCACCACTAAGTCCCAGCTGTGCAGCAGTGATCCACCTATTACCCACACCACCACTATGACAAGATGCATGAGCAAGTGAACAAAACCCCCTGGCCCGTAGATGTGCCAATAATTCAGGAGACAAGTGATAAGAAGTGGAACCCCCCAATACCGTATCAACTCCGAGCCTGATTTTCGGACCATCTCCAGGTTTCCATGTGAGCCACTCTGCAATGATAGTGAATGAACCCAAGAGTCCATTCCATATATTGGAGACACCAATAGCTGAAGGTTGGCCCTTTTGAATCCAATTCGCTACCGAAGAATGTTTTAGATACTTAGCCCTAATGATCTTGCCCCAAACAGAGTTGACGAATAGGGCCCGCCACAAGCTCTTTGCATGAAGGTCCAATACAAAAAGTCCCAAATGTTTAACATTCCAACCCCCCAAAACCCAGGGCTGATCCAACGATGACCATTTAATCAGATGGAATTTATCCTTCTCCACCCCACCAGACCATAAGAATCTGAAAATTTTTCTTTGAATAAGACGAAGAATGGACTTTGGTGTTTTGCAGAGAGAAAACCAGTAGACCCCCAGGTTCTGAAGCACCGCTTTTACCAGCGTAAGTCTGCCTCCCATGGATAAGTACCGCATACTCCAATGGCCAATACGTAAATCAAATCGCCTGATTAGCCAAGACCAATCATTCAACCTGTAATTTGAAGGTTTGACAAAAAATCCCAGATACTTCGTGCCTCTAGAAAAAGCTTTGAATTCCAAAGGTAGCAGCAAGCTGATCGACCGTTCCACATTCTCCTCCATAGAGTGCTTAAAAAAATGACTTAACCATACTAATGATCATACCTGATACAGAGCAAAAGAAATCTAGAATTTTCTTATACTGTAACCATTCAGCCAGTATGCCTAGTCCAAAGAGCATTACATCATCCACAAATAGTGTCTGTGTAACAGATATACCAGCAGTTACCTTGATACCAACAATAGAATCCTCACATTTTGATTTATGTATTGTGAGGCTCAAACCCTCAATAACCAAGAGGAACAATAGGGGTGAGAGAGGACAGCCCTGTCTGAGGCCTTAAAAAAATCTGTCGGCTGGCCATTTATTAGAATAACAAAGTTTACTGAAGTAACACAAGCCATGATCAACTTCATCACCTTCCATGGCAAGCCAATTTGTATGAGAATCAGTCTGAGAAGAGTCTAGTCAACCCGGTCATAAGCTTTCACTAGGTCCAACTTGAGGATGAGAGCATCAAGTTTCTTTTGATTAATACTGTGAAAAACCTCCTGTGCCACACCCACCGCATCAAGGATCTGCCGACCCTCCAAAAAACCATATTGTTCCATAGATATGTGCCTCTAAAGGACCGACTTGATTCGCAGAGCAATAATCTTTGATATAATCTTGTAGACCAAATTACACAAGGCAATGGGCCTAAAATCCTTAAAATTCTCAAGATGCGATGATTTTGGAATGAGATCCAGATAGGTAGAATTAAGTGCCGCAGAGACCAGACCCATGTTCTAGGATTCATCCACAGCATCCCGGAGGTCCGCCCCCATTATGTCAAAAAAGTGGAAAAATAGTTCCATCGACCACCCATCAGGGCCAGGTGATTTATCCTTAGCAAACCCCCGTAGGGTATTTTGCACCTCCAATAATGATATGACCTCAAAAATATTGTCCCCCTCCATGTCATTGAACATCCGAGGGTATTCCTTAATAATCTTAAATTGTTCAGGCAAAGATGTATTTTTGGGATCACAATAATGGTCTTGAAAGTGTTGGGTTTCCTTAGACATTAGTTCCACATCCCCCCTAATCCACCGACCAGTGTGATCATTAAGATCCCAAATATTGTTCTGTATTTTGCGGGAATCCACAAAGCGGTGAAAAAACTTTGTATTCAAATCACCATCTTTGAGCCAAATTGCTCGACTTTTTAAGCGCCAAGTTTCTTCATGGATGAGTAGGATCCTCAATTTCCTTTCCTCCAATAATGAGAGTTTGGCTCGTCCCATTTGGGATAGCCCAATCCTCAGAGATTGGTCCAACAAAATGCCAATTTCCTTCTCCACCTCGATGAGTTCCACAACCATCACAAATTTCTTGGATCTTTCCCACTGAATAGTAAAGGCTTTTAAGGATTTTAATTTCACAGCCAGCTTATCCATAGCAGAACTCTCCCCCGAGACATCGACATGCATCCAGTGTGTTCTCACACCCGCATTAAAATCCGGATTAGTTAACCATACGGAGTTGAATTTAAAGGGGTAAGGATGATGTGTTAGTTCGTTATCAAATTGCGAATAATGGGGAGATGGTCACTAATATGTAACTGCTGAATCCATGACTGGTAATTCTGGAAAGAGTTTAGCATAGATCCTGATATTAAGAAGCGATCAATGCATTTAGAGATCAAGTTCCCATCCTTCCTACCATTTGACCACGTTGGAACCAAGGGGCGTGGCTCCACATCAATCAGAGAATATGTAGAGAAGAGATTCCTGAAATATGTCCCAAGTGGATCCCTTCTGGCCGATTGGCCCCAAATTTCCTCAGCACCCCATGAAAAATTCAAATCACCAGCAAGTATCAAATTTTCCAATTCCAATAAGTGCCTCGAGCATGCAAGGTTCCAAAATGCCTCCCTATAACAATAGGGACCATAACAATTCACAATGTTTATTTCTTTTTCCGAACCTCAGAAGTTTCCAGACAGTAGTATACCCAAAGATATAATAAAAGGATTTAACCTCAGAACCCCAGGGTTCCAAGCCGCCAAGAGCCCACCAGAAAGGCCCACCGCATCAACTGTGTACATCAGCCAGCTCGGCTTAATTTTGTAAAATAAAGTACGAGCCTTCTCCCCACACACCATCGTTTCTTGGAGGAAGATTAAATTAGGATTGATAATATGAATAACACACTTGAGGGCCAATTGTTTGGGCAGGCCCCCCACACCCCGGATGTTTAGAGAGAAAAAGATCATTATCGACCCTTGGAAAGGGCTTTGATTCCTCTAAAAGCCCTGGTATCAGGTGAGATGGGGGTACCATTGTTATGGCAAGCATCATTCCCCCAAAGTGGAATGACCATCTTATTCTTCCTAGCACTTCGCGTCTTTAATGGTAAGAAGTCCAGAGCCAAACCACCCAGACGTGCCCCCTTTGTGACACATTGTTCACCCAGTGTTGAAGGAATGACAACAGATGATGGATTAACCCCAACCCCTAGGCCCGACACCGGATCCAAAGGACCCGAGGGAGCCCCCACAAGATTTGTGACCGGGTCAATCTCGTCCACAACCCAATTTTTGTAAAACATAGGAATTGGTGTCTTTTTCACCATTTCTGAGTATGAGGGGATGTATAAAACCCTTTCTCGGGTCAATCATGTTTAAAGATTGCAACTTAAAAAAATAAAATTACAACAATTTTTTTTAATAAATTAATGTAATAATAAGTTTACTATTTAAAACAATTATGAAATTTTAGAATAATTAAAAAATTAAATAAAAAGTGATTAAAATATTTTATTAAAATTATAAATTTAAATATATTCAATATTTTATTTAAATTATGAAATTAAATAAATTTAACATTGATGAAAATGATTAAATCTTAAAATAATTAAATAAAAAGTGAATTTAAAATATTTTATCAAAATTATGAATTTAAATGTATTAGTTTATGACTATTTGAATTCAATTAAAAATATATGAATATTTTACACTTTATGAATTCAATTAAATTTATGATTATTTTATTAAAATTATGAATTTAAATATATTCAAGTTAAATATTTATTAAAGTTATAAAATTTTAAAATAATTAAATAAAAAGCGATTAAAGTATTTTATTATCCGTGTATGGATATACTTTCCATTGGGAAGTTAACTTTCATTGAATTGTATTAGTTTGCTATTTGAAACACATATTTATATAAATTTTTGTAATATTTTGCGTAATTTTAATATTAAACTTAATATTTTGAAAAATGAAAATAAATTTAAGTTTATTTTAAATACATTAATTTAATTTTATGATTGGTCAAAAACAATTCCGATGAGACATAAATCTCTGCAGAATTAGTTTTAATTATTAAAATTTAAAAATAAATAAAAATTATTTATAAAACTAAAATTCTTCATAACGCTATTTGTTATCTATCTAATACATTTAGTAATTCAACAATTAAAATAACACTGGTTTTCTGAATACCCCACTTGGAAGAAGAAAATCCAAGATCACATTACATAGAAGAAGAACACGGTGATGCATGCAGTCTTACATTAGACTCATATTAAACCGAAAAGTACAATACAGTGATGCATGCAATCTGACATTTCATCTTTCAATATTATTCTTCACATTACAACATAGCATGACAGAGAACGCGGAGACAAGCGGTAGGAGTATTCTATGAAAAATATAAGGAGATTCCTTATTCTATTTGTTGCAAGGAATTTTCGTCCTCATCATGATTACGAACCATGTACACTTTTCCTTTCCTTAATCCATGTAGTGCTTGGCCAAACTCCTTGGAAGATGAGCCTTGAGGTTGTTTCCCTTTGAAAAAACTCTACTTTGAGAGGGTGATGCCCTTTTCTCTCTAACATAGTGCCTCACCATCCCATTGATACACTTTGCATCACTATGGGGTGTGTCAGTGCTGCACTTTTCTTTTGTATAGGGTGTGTCACTGCATGTACAAAGGGAAAAAAGAGAACCTTCGAGAAGTCTCTAGAAGGAGACCCTTGTGGATGTTTATCCCTTCCATTTAGGGTGGATCTTACTCACCTACCAGCTTAGTAGGATCCTACCTCATCCTTCTCTCTTAATCTGTTAAATTTTCTGAATTTACTTCAATCTGATCTAGGATCTTAACTGAGAGAATAACATGTACATCATATCTACAGCATATCAATCATGGAGACAATAATGCAAGCACACAAGAGACACAAAGATTTACTTGGGGAAAACCATAAAGGTGAAAAACCCCAATAACTTCCTCAGAGATAGATAGAGCAATGATACAACCAACCATAAGAGATAGACACAACCTAGCAGCAGATCCTCCTCCTCCATAAGTGCGCCACTCCTCCTTGAGTGCATGAGTGAGAAGTGAGTGAGCAAATAGAGTGCCTCCCGCACTCTATTTATACTTGACTTGACTTGCCTTTTTACCTAACTCATGTCGGCTCGAACTTAACCACATAACATAATGCTGAGTGGGCCGACCCCCAATAGGGTGGTCTAATAACCCTTTGACCCACATGGCCAACCCCCAATAGGGTGGTCTAATAACCCTTTGACCCATATGACTTATACAGGGCCGACCCCAAACAAGGTGGTCTAATAACCCATCAAGTATAAGTTACGACACTTACAATATAAATGACAACACTTCCTTATAGAGGAATAATACCATCTCTATAGGAATACAATATACATATATGTGAAATACATTCCGAAGTTACATATACATCAACACTCCCTCTTAACTAGGAAGGTATTTCTCAGCACAGTTCTTCTAGCACAAGTCATCTTCTCTGGATCATCGTCACTGGATAATCGTCATCGAGTCATCATCATCGTCACTGCTGCTGCTATCTCAATCAATCTCTGAATCTACTCGTCATAGGAAGTTCTACAGAGCCAGTCCTTTTTCATACTGGATGTAGGCCCACCACCTGCAGGTCTTCATCATCACTGGCCATACTGTGGAATCCTCAGGACTTATTACGTGCGTCACAAAACCTCGAAAGAGCATCCCAGGCTGTTACGAGCACACAGCTCTACCTATAGGATCTCCCAGGGCACCGAATTACATGTGACCTCACCACAAAACCTCGCAAGAGCATCCCAGGCTGTTACGAGCACACAGCTCTACCTATAGGATCTCCCAGGGCAACGAATTACATGTGGTCATGGCAAAACCTCGCAAGAGCATCTGCCAGATATCCCAGGGAACCGAATTACATGCCATAGGCAAAACCTCGAAAGACTATCTGCAGATCTCCCAGGGCACCGAATTACATGCCATAGGACAAAACCTCGAAAGAGCATCTGCCAGATATCCCAGAGAACCGAATTACATGCCATAGGAAAAACCTCGAAAGACTATCTGCAGATCTCCCAGGGCACCGAATTACATGTCCTCCCAGAGCAAAACCTCGAAAGAGCATTTGCCAGATGTCCCAGGGCACCGAATTACATGCCATAGGCAAAACCTCGAAAGACCATCTGCAAATCTCCCAGGGCACCGGATTACATGCTCATATGCACAACCTGATCCACGGCCACAGAGTATCAACCTGATACTCACCATACATCATCCTGATGTATCCATGATCATCCTGATCATTATCACTGCAACGTCCTGCTGCATATCATCTGGAGCAACATCCTGAAGCTCGTCATCTATGATCGTCCTGATCATCACTGCAACATCCTGCTGCATGTCATCTGGAGCAACATCCTGAAGCTCGTCATCTATGATCATCCTGATCATCACTGCAACATCCTGCTGCATGTCATCTGGAGCAATATCCTGAAGCTTGTCATCTATGATCATCCTGATCATCAATGCAACATCCTGCTGCATGTCATCTGGAGCAACATCCTGAAGCTCGTCATCTATGATCATCCTGATCATCAATGCAACATCCTGCTGCATACCAAGTATCTACCTGATACATATCATGATCCATGATCCTCCTGATCATCAATGCAACATCCTGCTGCATGCCAAGTATCTACCTGATACATATCATGATCCATGATCCTCCTGATCATCAATGCAACATCTTGCTGCATGCCAAGTCTCTACCTGATACATATCATGATCCATGATCCTTCTGATCATCAATGTATCCACCTGATACAAATACAAAACATATGATATATATCACCATACATGATCCACCTGATCATACAATGTATCCACCTGATACACATACAGATACATATCATCATACATGATCCTCCTGATCATCAATGCATCTACCTGATGCATACCAAGTATCTACCTGATACATATCATCATACATGATCCTCCTGATCATCAATGTATCCGCCTGATACAAATACAAATACATGATACATGGTCCAAGCATCCAATATGATGCATATACAAAATGATCCAACTGATCATATCCAAGCAGAAACCAGAACATCATCCTGATGCTCATCATCCAGTGCTTACATCCACAGCCATGTGAAGGATCCTCTTTCCAACATGCTTGGAATGGCTTCAGCAAATGTGTCCATCACTTCTTCCTCGAAGTGTCCTCGATCTGAAGAATGCCAAGCCTCTCTCTGAAGTACTCGAACTTCACTCTGGCTAGTGGCTTCGTCAGCACATCTGCAATCTGCTTGTCCATTGCAACATACAGGAGCTTCACAGCTCCTCTCTGCACCATATCCCTGATATAGTGATATTTGATCTCTATGTGTTTCGACCTGTCATGAAACACTGGGTTCTCGGACAACTTCACACAACTCTGGTTATCACAGAAGATACCAGTAGCCTCCAACGGGAGATCAAATAACTCAGACAGTAGCTTCCGTAGCCATACTGCCTCACAACTAGCTGAACAGGCTGCAACATACTCTGCCTCAGCTGTACTCAGTGCTACGCAGGACTGCTTCCTGCTAAACCAAGAGATCACACCTGATCCCATACTGAAGCAACACTCAGATGTGCTCTTCCTGTCTGCAGCACTGCCAGCCCAGTCTGAATCAACATAACCCTGCAGGTTAAACATTTGATTCTCCTCATACCTGAGCCCATAATCCACTGTACCCTTCAGGTACCTCAGAACATGCTTTACAGCAACCAGGTGAACACTCCTCGGATCCGTCAGGAACTGGCTCAATGTGTTCACAGCAAAGCAAATGTCTGGTCTCGTGTTCGTCAGGTACATCAAGGACCCAATCATCTGACGATACAAAGAGACATCAACCGGCTCAGATGAAGCATCATATAGAAACTTTAGATTCGATGCCATAGGTGTGGCCATATCCTTGCAGTCCATCATCCCGAATCTCTTCAGGATCTCTACTACATACTTCCCTTGTCCAAGGAAGATTCCATATGCACTCTGCCACACCTCCATGCCAAAAACAAATAGTGCATCATCCCCAAGTTCTTCATCTCAAACTTGGAAGAAAGCTTCCGCTGCGTGTCGGCAATCAATCTATCTTTACCTGTAACAAACAGGTTATCTGCATACAAAAGTAGTATCACTGGATTTCCTTCTTCAACCTTGTAGAAAAGGTTGGAATCTGCTTTACTCTTGGTAACGCCCAAACTGGATAGAAAGCTGTCTATCCTACCATACCAAGTTCTGTACACATATATGACTACACCATGCTGTCTTGAAATCCATCTGGTGCATCTTCTATTTCATCACTTTTATATTTCTCAATGCTGCCATCTGCAACATGCTTGATCTGATAGTTCCATTTGGAAGTCATAACAAACTTCCCTTCACGTCTTGGGACTACATCCCAAACATCATTCTTCATGATCGACGGATCATGGCATTCCATTTCTACATCCCAGATCCTGGGAACTTCAATATCTTTGCTGAACAAATGTTGTAGTTCTTGTTTTGTAGGAGATGGCATACGATCTTTCCTACACAACAAGTTAAATTGCATGATTAGAAAAACATCTCATAGTTTTCAGAACAAATTCTTACACATAAAGAAATATGTCATACAGTCATGCAATTATCTTAGCCAATGCTTCAATACAACATTTATCCATATCCCGTAACTTTCTAGATGCCTTCCAATCTCTACCAGAACATTGTTAAGAGTGTGCACAACTCCCAACATGTCAGCAAAGAGGTTTCATTCTAGATAAGTAGCAATGGAATGTTGTACAGTGCCATAGGCCACTTACCCATGTATATTAGTAGTATACTGTTCATTAATGCAACTATCTTAATATGCACAATACATATCCTTAGTCTAGGAACATGAACATATACATCATTGAACAATTTTATTTAAACAAACAAATATGCAAGAAATGATAATCAAAATACTTATCTTTGTTTGTTCGTTGGGTGCACTCCCTCTGAGTCTTCGCTTTCTTGCAGGAGTTGCTGGAGTCCTAATCTGCAGTAGCTTCTTTTACAACTTTCTGTTGTGGAATGTAGAGAGATGGTCAACTCCCTCTGAATATCTGCATCCTTGCATAAACTACTGAAGTGTGCTCCTTTGCTTTCTTGCAGGAACAACTGGAGTGTGCTCCTTTGCTTTCTTGTAGGAGCAACTGGAGTGTGCTCCCTCTTGATCTTTGCTTCCTGAATTACCTGTTCTTGAACTCATATTCATCCTTGGTCCCTATGCATGCTTATTAGTATCATGATTAAATCATACATATACTATTAAAGCACAATAATCTCAAGCATGTATAGTCATGATCATTTCAAACAGAAATAATAAGCATTAGCATTCAAGGTTTATGTAGGATTCTTATGGTTAGTTAAAGCATAAGAAACATAACGTGTCTAAACCTATAATTACTCAAAGCTATGACTCTTCAGGTTAGTTGAATCATCAATCAAGATAAGAGATATAAAATGCATAAAACCTGTGATTTTTCAAACCTATACCATCATGATTCTTCTGGTTAGTCATATCATTAAACAAAGTAAAAAGCATAATATGCCTAAACCCATGATTACTAACTTCAATGAATAATCATAATCAATCATGCCAAGTATACTTATATAAAGGATCTTATCACAAGATGAGATTGTAACTTGATATAGGAAAAACATACCTGGATTAGCATGCTAGCTAGTTATGTCTAACATACTCACATGATGTCTTCTTGTTCTTCTTCAATGACTCGTGCTAGTAACCTGTATATCTCATAGGTTAGCCATTATAAAACCAAGTTATACATACCTTGTAAATGGATCTTCTATGAGGTCCATGATAATGGATGAATCTTTGTCCTCATGTTATCATGATCATATGTTCTTGGACCAGAACATGATCTGTCTTTCTTGGTGTACCTTTCATGTTAGTAGACAACATAAACCTCATAAAACACCATAATGCATTAGTACAATCATAAGTGTCAACACCCTAACCAATGAATATCTTCTATCATGCATTCATAATTTTGTTAAGGTGATACAACAAATCAAAATTGTACTAACCATAATAACATGAAGACAAACATACCATAAACTTAATCATGGACAAATATCGAAACATACCTCGATGAGTCATACCTGTCGAGATCGCTTGTAATCTTCTTATATAAGGCCTTAGCCTCATCTCCCTCTGAAACATGAACTTCTTCACTCATGCAGATGATCAATCCATCTTCTTCTAGGATTAACCCAATCCACTTGATTTGCAAGAAATGGACCTTGAGCTGGATATGGGTTTGTCAGAGAAACCCCAAAAATTCAAACTTTGAATTTCAAACTTCTGACAAGATAGAAATATGTGTCTTGATGAGCTGATCAAGCTGGTATATTCAAAATTTGAAGACTGCAAAGTTTCACTCCTCAATTTTGTCTTTGAAACTTCCGGATTCACTGGACGTGACCCTAAACTGGGGTTTGATGAAGCCCACTCTTCTTCCCAATCAAAATGTTTGATCCAAAGCTCTAAGATTCTATTTTTCTGAGGAGCTTCCAGCCGTGGTCACAGATTTCAAAAATTTCCATTTTTACAGAAGCCCTAATTTTTCACTTTTCTGATCAAGGTCCCGAACTAGGGTCTAATCAAGCCCAGCCTTCTGCCCAACCAAAAATTCTGATCTTGGTCTCTAAATTTCTATTTTGATGAGTAGCATCCAGCCGTGGTCTCCGATTACAAAAATTCCAACTTTCTCCAAAGCCCTAAATTCCGGAAGCCATGAATGAAGGTACCAAAAAATAATTCTGTTTTGACAGAAATATGTACCTGATTGTTTCTGGTGTAACTCCAAAATTTTTGATCCACAGGGTCTGAAAACGTTTTCTGAGATAGCTTGACCTGTTATCTTTCCATCCTGACAGGTCTGACCTCAATTGGATTCTCTGAGAGAGAGTTATGCCAAATGTCGCAACGTGACCTGTTTTGGGATAAAACAGGAGAGCGAACTTGTACGGCGTTCCACGTGTCACTGTTTTAACTTCGGCCTCTAAAAAAGTTTTCTGAGATAGCTCGGCCTGTTACCTTTCCATCCTGACAGGTCTGACCTCAATTGGACTCTCTGAGAGAGAGTTATGCCAAATGTCGCAACATGACCTGTTTATGGGATAATACAGGAGAGCGAACTTGTACGGCGTTCCACGTGTCACTGGTTCAACTTCAGCCTCTGAAAAAGTTTTCTGAGATAGTACAGACTGTGTACTACCTGTAACTTTTTACTAAATTTCATTTGGAGCTTCCTAGCCCAAGTTATGACCTTTTTCCCAAGGTCACCTGATTTTGACTCAGATCTGGAAGAGGAAGAAACCCTATATTGCATAGATCATAAATCACAAAGTACAACGAATTAGAGGTTGTCCTTTGGACACAAGATACCTGGAGATCTTAGCTTCGGCCTGTAACAATTTCAGATCCGAAAACTTCGCCAAAACGGATTTATAGCGAAAGTGCTACGATGACTGGTTTTTGCTATATCAAGCCCTAGCATCGTAAGTGCAACAAGTGTCATACATGCCATATCATGCCTTCTTTCAGGCTAGCTCTGATACCATGTTAAATTTTCTGAATTTACTTCAATCTGATCTAGGATCTTAACTGAGAGAATAACATGTACAGCATATCTACAGCATATCAATCATGGAGACAATAATGCAAGCACACAAGAGACACAAAGATTTACTTGGGGAAAACCATAAAGGTGAAAAACCCCAATAACTTCCTCAGAGATAGATAGAGCAATGATACAACCAACCATAAGAGATAGACACAACCTAGCAGCAGATCCTCCTCCTCCATAAGTGCGCCACTCCTCCTTGAGTGCATGAGTGAGAAGTGAGTGAGCAAATAGAGTGCCTCCCGCACTCTATTTATACTTGACTTGACTTGCCTTTTTACCTAACTCATGTCGGCTCGAACTTAACCACATAACATAATGCTGAGTGGGCCGACCCCCAATAGGGTGGTCTAATAACCCTTTGACCCACATGGCCAACCCCCAATAGGGTGGTCTAATAACCCTTTGACCCATATGACTTATACAGGGCCGACCCCAAACAAGGTGGTCTAATAACCCATCAAGTATAAGTTACGACACTTACAATATAAATGACAACACTTCCTTATAGAGGAATAATACCATCTCTATAGTAATACAATATACATATATGTGAAATACATTCCGAAGTTACATATACATCAACATAATCCTCCCTAAATGCTAGAACTATAGTAGCAAGACCAGTGGTGGATCCATTGCCGACAATCCCGCCGTAAAACGGGTTGGGATCCATGCCGACCATGGGGTTAGACGGAGCTATGTGTATTTAAAGGAACATAAGACCATATTTAAAGGGTCCATCAAATTGTAATGTAGTCATCTCTCATCAATATATATTCAATATTATTTATTCTTTCCAAATGGAGTTATTTTCTATTCGTTGAATAGTCTTGTTGTGATTTGGACATGATCACAACATGAGAATATCCGGATATGGATATTATATGGGCCACCAAGGAGAGAATAAAATATTGTGGTAAGACACAAAAGTGGGCATATTTGGTCAACTGATATACTACCACCATAATGATTGTTTTATTTCCTACCTTAGGAAGCCCCACAATAAAATCCATATCGGTGTTCATCCATATGTGATTGGGCATGGGAAGTGGCTACAAAACTGTTTCATCCTTATGTCATTGGAAAGTGTCATGGGATGCCACAAAGTTGTGGATATAATTTCTCATGCCTTCCCAAAAGAAGTAGCACTTAATTCTTTCATAGGCTTTATGAAATCCTAAGTGGCCAGATATGGGAAATGAATGTAATTCCTCTAAGATTCATGGTTTCAAGGTTGAATTTGAGTTAATAAATATGTGCTCCTTATACCATAAGATTTTGGTTCCATGTATACCAAGGCGGAGGGTTTGGGTTTTCTTGTATCCATTGGATGAGGTGTGGATGAGGTGCCTAACTATGTCATGATCCATCCATTCATGTTGTGCTTCATCAAGCCATCCTGGAAATGGTAGAGATCAGGCAAAGAGGAAACCCTCCCCTTTAGATTTCCTAGACAAAGCATCTTCCACCACATCATTGTGACCCTTGTATATGATCTCATAATCATAACCCAACATCTTAGTTACCCATTTATGTTGCTCGGGGGAGGAAATCTGGTGTACTAAAACAAACTTGAGGTTGTGATGGTCAGTCTTGATATGGAAATGTCACTTGACTAAATATAGTCACCATGTCTCAACTGCATGAAGGATGGCCATCATGTATTTCTCATAGGTATATTTTCCCAAGATTTTATCACAAATATACTTACTGGTGAATGCCAATGGGCGTCCCTCTTGCATTAAAATTGCTCCTAGGCCACAAAAAGAGGAACCACATTCTAAGGAAAATGTCTTGCATTAAGATTGCCATCTTTCTGAATTTATTTATAAAAACTTAATTTTCAGCTTCTAAAGGTCATATTTAATGCCATGGAGAGAAAAATAATGTTCCATTCGGGTAACCCAACCCAAGGGGTCAAATCCATAAAATTTTCACATGCCAATCTTTGGCTTATGATTAACAAGCATGAACATCTGGGTATCACACTGAGTTGATAACATGATGATTTTGTGATGACATGTGGTATTTCATGATATGTTGATTCTTATGATAGCATGCAATATATAGCATGTGGATATTCTCTAATTCATAAATATCTAAGGAGGATAACTTGGTATAATTGATTAATATTCATAATGATATGGTATGTTGACCATGTTATTGTGAGAAAGAGGTCATGTTATTATATTCATGATGATGATACATCATGAGGACCATACATCTTTATGTTGATTATTACCCGTTACGTTCAGTTACAAAAGAAGTTATAACGATTCAGCAGTTCAACCATTACAGTCGACTGGAAGACAGAGAGACAATCTGTCAAAGTTTGACAGTCGCATGTCACAAGATGGTGTGCCCAAGTCAGAGGTCGATGTTGTATGTTGACGTCGCGCAACTGTGAGGTCACTGAACGTGTCGAAGTCATGTCGCAGTTCGATAAATTGCCAAAGTTGTGTGGAAGTCGAAACTCGTTGTAGTTGTGTCGACAATGATGACTTATCGAAGAGGTGTTGAAGTCGACATCCGACAATAATGCCAACTACGATGTGGATCATACCTCCTTCCTTAAGGAACAATGGTCCCCATTGTTTGCTTGTGAAGGTGAGGAAACTTGTCGGTTAGTTCAGTAGCAGAGTACCTCTTTCCTTGTGATGGGATTTGGCCTGCCTTAGCAATGTGAAAAAAGGGAATTGTGTTCGTCCTTGTATGGCGTACTAGTCATCCCACAATGGTGTCTCAAGGAAGAGGCTCCTGAACATCTGGGATGATGTCGTCGGGTTCTCTTGTTTGCAAGTCATTCTATTACAATAGTGGTGCATGGTATGGTCGAAGTAGATCCACATTAAAGATTGGATGTAGACCAAGGCACGCAGGAATTTCGAGCTAGAAATCATTGTCTCCAATCTGCTGAAGAATACTGTATGGGCTATATCACAAAGGTTTAAGATTCTTGAATGGTCCAGTGAAGCGCTCCTTCTTAAGATGTAACCAAACCTTATCCCCAATTTGGAATGAATGAAGAATACAATGCCTATCATGTTGGGACTTAGCTTTTGCATTTTCTCTGTGCAACATGTCCTATGCTTGTCGCTGGATGTCACAAATTTGTTCTTGAAACTTGACTACTTTGTCAACCTTTCACTGGTTGTGTTCGGTGTCAGAGTTCGGCTGTGTCGAGAAGCTGAGCAAGTCGATAGGCGCTGAAGGTTGAAATTCATAACATATATCAAATGGAATCTTTCCTGTAAGCTGTGCTGAGCATGATTGTAGCTGTGCTGTATAGATGGAAGGATTTCATCCCATGTGTGTTAATTCTTGTGGTTGTACATGCGAAGCACTTGTATGACCAAGCGATTAACAACTTCCATCTATCCGTCGGTATGATCAAGTCTGCACTTCTCCGTCCGTGATCACATTGCCCTGTTGATCACACAAAAGGACACTATGGATGGAAGAGCTAGATTGACCTTGGATTGGTTATTGCTGAGTGTACACCTCTTTCAACTACAAAGACATTTCATAATGTGTTCGCTACTTCCCCTACTGACATCTGGAATTCTAAACGCCGGTCTGCTTTAATACAACCAGCGCACTCCCTTAAAAGTTGTGTGCGCTTGATGTTGGGAAGAAGAGCTGCGCCCTAAACGCAGGTTCACTTATATAATACTAGCGCACACCTTAAGATGAAATGGAAAAAATAATTAAGATTACGAATTGAGATTAGTTGGGGTTGGTTCTGCAACTTCCCCAACCCCCCAATTCAACCACCTATCGAATCTAACTTCCCTCCTTGTCCCATAAATACAAGGGCAAGCCATGAGGTAGGGGAATATAGAGGAATATGATAAGGTCATGCTGGAGGAATTTCTAGGTCATTGTGAGGAGCAGGAATCCAGGTCTCAGTTACCAAAGTGCCTCAGACAGAAGTCGGGTATTGCTGTACTTGCTTCATTTGCTGATCAATAAAGTGGATATCTTTCCTTCCCAACATTACTTGTGTTATATATGTTGTGCATTTTGATTATTAATTGATGATTTATGAAATATTAGATGTCAATTTATTTTATATAATCAAATAGGCTTGAGGAAGGTGTAAAGTTTGTTTTGCAGTTTGATACATCAAGGAGCAAAAGAGGAGAAAGCTAGGATTAGACTTCGATAACCGGGTACGCCACTTTCTCACCCTTATCTCATTTGCTTACAAATATGTGTCTGCAGAACTATATCTATCCACCTTGTATATTTGTATGTTGATAGTCTCAGTTCCCCGCCTGTAGGGTATTATTCCCATCAACAGAACTGGTGTCTCCGCTGGGGAACCCTTGTTTAGTTTTCTGCTCTGGGGACCATTGCTAGTCTTTCTTTCAGCTTTTTGGTTATTTTCTAGGATGTTTTATAGGTCATGTCCATTTTTTGTATCACTTAGATTCATTTCAGCTTGCTTGAGCAAAGTTTTTGATTGTTTTGAGTCACTGTGCGCTGGTTTATTGTACTTATAGTAGTACATCTTCTGTCTTGTGCGCTGGTTTCTCTGAAACATAGTAGTGCATCTTCTATGACAGGTGCTAGTCTTAGTACCACACAGTAGCACACACTTCCTGTAGGTTCAAACTTTCTGTTAGAGTTTGATTTTCAAGTTTGGGAGTCTCTTTATAGCCTTCTGCTTTGCTTCTTGGTTGATCACTGAGACAGATTTGTCTTTCTTGAGTTTTGTTTACCTCTTTGAAGTCCTTTTAGTTTGATTCAAGTACTGTTTAGGTGTCCTTTTGATTGTTTAAGCCTTTTCGAACCTACTTGGCTGTTTCTGCTAGGGTTTGACCCCAGTTGGGTGGTTTTGAATTTTTTTGGATGATTGGATGCTTTTTGAACTTCTATTTAGGTTAGGTTGATTTGCTTGAAGCCTTCTTAGATTTTCTTTTTCAGTCGGTGTAGTGGTGAAGTGATTCTTGGTTTACTTGGATGATATTTTTGGTAGGTTTTGATGCTTAAGAGCAGCCTTATCAGTTTGCCTTTCCACTACATGCATCTTTTTCCCTTTTCTTTTTACATTCAATGCCAAGTCTAGAGTTTTTTCATTTCGAAACAACTTGGTAGGTCGAGTCTTTCTCAGTTTATGCTTTGATTGTTTAATCCATTAGTCTCTTATCTTTACATGCACCACCTTTAGATATTACTTGTTCCATTTTTTGATTTCAGTTTCCCTGAAAAAAAGAAAAGTTAAAAATTGAAAATTGGTAGCATAAATGTAAGGTTTATCATTTCTTTTCGAAGTAGGATAAAATTTGTTTTGCTTTGAAATTTTAAAAAGAAAAATAAAAAATATCTTTAGGTTTGCTTATCTTTAGTTTTGGAAAATGATGAATGAGAAAGTTTAGTGAAAGTTGTTTACTTTAATGCACTCTTCATTTCAGTCACAGTCACGCCACACAATTCACTACAACCTTTGAGTAAGAATAGCCATTTAAAAAGAACCCTTAATAAAATTTATTAACAACTTTTTTCTTTTTAGGGTTATCACTTCACCAACTAGCTTAGGCTAGGATTTCGGATCAAAACACACTTAAACTATTCGGAATCAGTTTCATTACTCAACAATCATAGTAAGACATTCTATAGGTAAATCCATTTGTATCAAAATCTCTTGGGAAACTCCATTGAAACCAGAGCTAAGCACGAGGTCATGTGAGACTGGAATTGTTGAGGATAACCCCTCATTTTCCTTTCGAGCATAAACCAGAGCTGTCTCGTGTACGGGGGTCCTTTTGGACTTCAGGCTTTATTACCCTACCCATGCGTTATGGATAGACTGACGACTGTCCCCCTAAGAATTTTTGTACTTATGGTAGCCTTAGTATCTTGACCATTTAGGACTCTTATTAGGTAGAGTGTAAGGCTATTTCCACTTCACCTCATAGAGATGCGGAAGGTAACCCTTTGGCAATAATCCCAGGAGGGCAGTTTGGTGATTCAAACGATTGCACCCAGAGGACCTCCATTAGACGCCATGGAACTGACTGTCTATACTCTATTAGCTGGTTCTAGTCCCTCATCATCCCAGACTAGTTTATAAGAGTCTAAGCTTTGGTTGTCTGGTCTTGATCATATGTAGAACATTTTTAGTGGTGTGCTCTTTGTGCAGCTTGTTTTTAGTTGGCCTTAGAATTTTCTGGCCCGTTGAGCCGGAAACTATGGATAGCATCCCGGTGAGCACCAATCAAGGGACCCCTATTCAAGGGGATCCTTGTGATTTTCCATTCATTGGGAACATTGGTACTCCCTTAATGGCTACCTGGAATCTTCTGGGATTCACTATAGGGCTACCAGTTTGGTTGTTTTCCACTCCGAATGCCTTGCATGCTCCCAATGCTTCTCAAGTAAGCACCTCACATAAAGAGCATCAGAACCCTATTCCCGCTTCGCTAGTAACATCTTCTACTCCTCCTTCTAACTCATGTGGTGAAAGTAGTAATACTAGTAACTAGTAGTCTAAAAGGAATAGACGGAGGAAGAATAGGAAGAAGATGCCAAAGCAAAGGGGAAGCCACCCAGCCTCTAGTAGTCATGCTGGGGGAACCTACCCAACCTATGGTGGTCATGTTGGGAGAAATCACTCAGTCACTGTAAATCATACTGAACCCACCCACCCAACCTCTGGAAGTCATGCTGGGGGCACCTACCCAGCCTCTGGAGGTCATGCTGGGAGCAAAATTTCAGTCACTACAAATCATACTGAAAGAATGTCTTCAACCACTGTTGCTCATGTTGAGGACATGTCATTGATCACTGTTGGTCATATTAATGACAAGTCACCAGTTACTGTGAGTCATACTAGAGACACTGAATCATCCACTTCAAGTCATGCTGAGGAAGTTGACATTGTCAACAAACCTAATAAACATTAGCTTAAGTTCCCTTGTAAGTTTTACGAGGGAGACCACCTGACCTATTTGTGCCCTGTACTTCCAGAAGTGCAAAGAGTGTGGTCCATAGTTCAATAGTCTTCTGCTTCTGAGCAACCAGCCACTGCAAGTCATGCTGGGGGAAAGCTTCCAACCAATGCTAGTCATGATGAGAATATTGTTGTTGTAAATTAGTCTAAGCTTATAGGATGCAAGCCAAAGTTCCCTTGTAAACTTTGTAAGGGAGATCACCTTACTCACCTGTGCCTTACTATTCCAGAGGTGCGAAGAGTGTGGTCCATGTCTGAAGGATCCTCTGCTCCTGAATTGTCTATAGATTCCCAACAGCTTGATCAACCTTTGGTTGATGAAGTGCTTGAACCAATGCAATATTTGGTCAACCCCACTCTTCCTTCAGAGAGTGAAGTGATCGAATCGATGCAATCTTCGACCGATCTCATCAGTCCTTTGGAGACTGATACATCTTTCCCTGAATTCTTATGCATTACCAGTTTGGATGTTTCTGAAACGGGGGGCACTTCATCTGTGCTGAGTGAACCCCTACCAAGCTCTGGGATCATTTCCTTTGATTGGAAGAGTCTAACTGGGCCTCTCCTTCCTTCTTCTACACCTTTCCAGATAAAGGTTGATATTGGAAACCATGTGGTTCATCAATGTATTGTAGATGAAGGATCCTCTATTAGTATCTTATCCCCTTATGCTTGGAGAGATTTAAGTTTTCCTAACCTTGTTCCATCTGTTAATTGGCCATTGAATTTCGATAAAAGACCTAGTGAACTATTGGGATTCCTCCCTCAAGTACCCATTAATTTGGGTGGAAAAACAATCTTAGTTGATTTTATGGTTTTAAAGGACCCTATGGATTTTGATATGATCCTCGAGCGTGATTATGTATTTGATGCAGGCTGTGGTGTCTATGCTCTTTCGTGTGATGCATTTTCCTCACAACGAAAGCATTGTCACTATCGATCAACTTACATTTGTTGATCCCTCTTATTACCCAACTATAGACCAAGTATATCCATCATCAGTAGGCACTACCATGTCACAATCAAATTATGTGGCATATTGTTCCTTGAGTCCAATTCCTACTGAGAAGAAGCCTCTGAGTTCATGCTTACCTTCTCGGGACTGGGTCCCGGCAATTGACTAGGTGATAACTCCATCTGAATGTTTATACATGCATTCTATTTGGGATGATATACTTCCATCTGATGAATTTTTCCTAGAGTCTATAATGCAGTCTTCCATTCATTTGGACATTGATCCACCATCGAGCATTCTTCCAACTTTTCTTTGACCTCGTTAAAAATAGTAAGGAGGCTACGAGCATTCTTCCACCTTCACTTCGAGCTCGTTAAAAACAGTAAGGAAGTTATGAGCATTCTTCTGTATCTCCTTTGAGCTTGGTAAAAATAGTAAGGAGGTCACAAGTTTACTTTTCTGGGCTTGTTAAAACTTTATGAAAAATATATTTATGGAGTTCTCTCTAAGCTCTTCTTAGACTCTTTATATATGACAAGATTGCTGAGTATAGTTGTCTTTTCAGACTCGTTAAAGGATTTGAAATGACATCCACTTAGGTATAAGTTTACCCCTTTTCTGGACCTTTGTGGATCACCTACAAAAAATGAATACTCTGGTCATACGTAGCTAGAAGAGTTCTTCTCTCATCATTTTACACTTTTTCGGGGGAGGAGACTAACTGTACAAAAAAGGACTTTTGGAGCCTTCTTTAGGGTTTTCAGGCTCTCAAAACATGAAAACACCAACGAGCATTCACCTACTCAGGCTCGATGTGAAATCCACGAGAAGGTATATAGAGGATGGTTTAAGTTTTTCTGACTCTATAAACAATAAAACACCGGCGAGCACATACTAACTCGGGCTCGATATTAAAATCCACGAGTAAGTGTATGGAGGATTATTTAAGTTTTCTGACTTCTTAAATAAGAAAACACCGGCAAGCATAAACCAATATCGACTCGATATTAAAATCCAGAGATCAGTGTTATAGAGTACTCATCTATCTCTTCGTTGAACTCTATAAAAAATGAAGAAGGTACTGAGTTTTCCTCCCATGGGCTCGTTAAAATTTTACATGGTTGGACCTATTGAGTTTTCTTTCTTGGACTCTTTAAAACAACAAGAAGGACATTCTTTTACCAAAAATAATAAGGGAAGGGAAATATATCTACATTTTTGTCGGTTTCAAAGGTAGCTAAGTCAGTCAAGTCCTTGAACACAACACCTCTTTGAGTCTATCTTTCAGTTAGGGTTTCAGTTTTCGACCTTTGGGTAAGCTTGATCTCAGAGTTTGTTACTCCTCCGGTTGGTTATTATTCCAATCATATGGAGAATCTGCTAATGTCTCCTACATTACAAGTTTATATCACATCCCCGTCATGTTGAAAGCTTCCTAAGTCACTTTTGTGTCGTGTTGACTATTTAAGGATACAACCTGTGTCGGCCATTCTGCAGTTACCTTGACCTCATGTGTCGGCCATCCTGGTGTCAGAGTCTATTTCATCTTGTGATCGTCCTACTCCAAATAACCTCAAACTTTTGAGTGTCCCTCGTGTTGGATGATGGAGGATGCCTTAAGGCCTCCCTTCCAATGGATTTCTTCCCATCGACTTCAACTCATCTTTCTCTGGGAATGAGGTTTAGAGTTTCGGTTAGTACCTTGGGGATTGCAGTCATCCGTGGGAGTTTCCATCGTCGTTGAATAAAGAGAATACATCAATGTCTCTTATTCGACGGGTTCCTCAGGTGTTCGACTTCAAGTCCACTTTTTCACACTTGTTGGATCGTATTAGGTACCTTGGGCCCCATCATCATTATTGGTGGAAGCCTTCGCATTTGTTAACGGTATACATCAATGACCGGTAATCAAATGGTACCCCCCATGTTCGACTTCATATTTTTTATTCACATGGATAGGGTTCGTACCTTGGGATGTTTGGATGAAGGCCTTGGGATTGTGATAGCACTTCTAAATTTATGTTATTTCCCAAGTTGCGCAAGACTGAGCCACACTCATTTTTTGGATCTTTATGAGACATATATCTAGCTTGTTGTTATGGCTATGATCTCTCATTTTTGACATGGATCCACGCTTGTGTTTCAGTGGCCATGCTATATATACATCTCTCAGTTATGTATCAGAGATCATATTGTATCACACCACACATTTATATGATGTCAAGATTGTAATCATTTGCTAACCTTGATTGATGTTTCAAGTATTTTTGTGACTTCATCCTGTGGTTTCTCGCTCCTCCTTTGACTTGGAATTATAATGTATTTCAGCCATCGTTTCCCTCTCACTCACACATTAGGGGGCATTTGTTATAGGTCAAATCTGCACTTCTCCATCTATGATCACATTGCTCTGTTGATCACACAAAAGGACACTATGGATGGAAGAGCTGGATTGACCTTGGATTGGTTATTGCTAAGTGTACATCTCTTTCAGCTAAATTTTTTTTTCGTAATGTGTGCGCTACTTCCCCTACTGACATTTGGCGTTCTAAACGCTGGTCTGCTTTAATACAACTAGCGCACTCCCTTAAAATTTGTGTGCGCTTGATGTTGGGAAGAAGAGCTACGCCCTAAAAGGTGGTTCACTTATATAATACTAGCACACACCTTAAGATGAAATGGAAAAAATAATTAAGATTACGAATTGAGATTAGTTGGGGTTGGTTCTGCAACTTCCCCAACCTCCCAATTCAACCACCTATCGAATCTAACTTCCCTCCTTGTCCCATAAATACAAGGGGAAGCCATGAGGTAGGGGACTAGAGAAGAAGATGCTAAGGTCATGCTGGAGGAATTTCTAGGTCATTGTGAGGAGCAGGAATCCAGGTCTCAGTTACAAAAGTGCCTTAGACAGAAGTCAGGTATTGTTGTACTTGCTTCATTTGCTGATCAATAAAGTGGATATATTTCCTTCCCAACATTAGTTGTGTTATATATGTTGTGCATTTTGATTATTAATTGATGATTTATGCAATCTTAGATGTCAATTTATTTTATATAATCAAATAGGCTTGAGGAAGGTGTAAAGTTTGTTTTGCAGTTTGATACGTCAAGGAGCGAAGGAGGAGAAAGCTAGGATCAAATTTTGATAACCAGGTACGCCACTTTCTCACCCTTATCTCATTTGCTTACAAATATGTGTCTGCAGAACTAGAACTATCCACCCTGTAAATTTGTATGTTGACAGTCTCAATTCCCCGCCTGTAGGGTATTATTCCCGTCAACAGAAAGCTGTCGACAGTGAGATTCCTGTGTCGAGCTGTTTCCAAAGGGTCTTCCAAAATATGTTGACAAATCTAGAATCTTGGTTGAAATGATGGTTGTCGGTAAACCAAAGTGTTTCCAAACATGTGTGAAGAAGAGCTGAGTAGTCTGTTGCGCTGTCGTCGTCTTCTTACATGGTATGAGAATGGCCATCTTGGAAAATCTGTCGACTACTACTAAGATCAGTCATGCTGATTCTTGGTAGTAGGATATCTCATCAAGTAGTCCATAGAAATAGATTCCCATGGTCGACTAGGAACTGACAAAGGTGTGTACAATCCCTGTCGTCGATTAGGAAGTTTAGCAGAGGGACAAACCACGCATGATCGAATGTACTTATTGACATCGGTTTTAAGTGTAGGCCAGAATAAATACTTCTACATAATAGAAAGTGTCTTTTCTACTCCAAAGTGTCTCACAGTCTTGCTGTAGTGTGCGTCCCAAATGAGTTGTCTTCGATGCTCATTGGTCAGTACACAAAGCTTTCCAAGCTTGTATAGAAAGGTATCTTTTAGGAAATAGTTGCCGGTCGATGAATTGCCAGTCTGAAGCTTTCGGTAGATTAGTGAAAAGTCAATCTCTTCCTGGTACAACTGAGGCCAAGTAGTGGTGTCATATCCCTGCATACTCATCACTGTAAAAAGGAGAGTAATGGGAGGTCTGCTTAGACAATCGGCGACGACATTATCTTTACCTTTACGATACTTAATTACCAACTGGAATTGTTGTAGGTAATTAATCCACTTAATTTGTCGATTTGTTTGAAGTTTTGATTGTGTCAAAATGAACTGAAGAGGATTATGGTGAGTGAGGATGACCGTTTCCTTGCCAAGGATGTAATGCCTCCATTGCTTGAGAGCTTGCACAATGGTGTATTGTTCTTTTTCGTATGTCGAATATATTCTAACAGTGTCGTTAAAAGTTTCAGAATTAAAAGCGATTGGTGACCATACTGAGTGATCATTGAGCCCAAGGAATAGTCCGATGAGTCCGTCTCAATCTCAAAGGGTTGATGCAAATCAGGTAACACAAGTACTGGTGTAGTGCAGAGCTTGCGTTTGAGCTGTTCAAAAGATGCTTATTGTGTCGGTGTCTAATTAAAGACAGTTTTCCCACTTCCTTTTTTCAACTGATTCAAGGGCCAGGCTATGTGACTGAAGTCGAGTATGAACCGTCGATAGAAATTATCCAAACCAAGAAAAACTCTTAGTTCTTGAATGCTGTGAGGAATGGGACAATCTTTGAGAATTTGTACTTTTTTTGGGTCGACGTGAATGCTTGCAGAGTCAATTACAAACCCAAAATATTTGATGTTGTTCATTGCAAAGGTACACTTGTCCATGTTCAAGTAGAGTCGATGTTGTTGGAGAGTGTCGAGGACCTGTCGAACCTGTCTGACATGTTATTCCCATGACCAACTGAAAATCAATATATCGTCGAGGTAGAAAATGACACATTTTCCGATGGAAGGTCAAAGAATGTCATCCATGTATCACATGAAGGTCACAGGTGCATTGATTAAGCCGAAAGGCATGACTAACCATTCAAACAATCCTTCCTTGGTCTTGAAAGCAGTTTTCCATACATCTGAGGGCTCGATTGGAATCTGATGATATCCCGATTTGAGGTCGAGTTTAGTAAATAACTTAGCACCTTTCAGACAATCGATGAGCTCATCTATCCACGACAGAGGTTACTGATTCTTCACCGATATTTTGTTGAGTGCCCTGTAATCGATGCACATGAGACAAGTCCCATCTTTCTTTGGAACGAGGACGACTGGACTTCCATAAGGAGAGGAGCTGGGTCGAATATGGCCTTTGTCGATTAATTCTTGGATTTATCTACGAATCTCTTCATTTTAGAGAATGGATCTTCTATAGACATATGTGTTAGGCAAACAAGAACCAGGAGCAAGTTGCATAGAGTGTTTTACCTGACAATGTAGAGGTAGTCCATCGGGAAATTGGAATAGGTTCTGGTACTCATCAATAATATTGTTGATTTGCTGCTTTTGTTGGGAGCTGCACTAGTCAGTGACTCAATTGGTTACTGCAGTCTTCCTAGAATGTTGCAGCTTTATCATAATCAATGCAAAATTCTGAGCATGCTTGATGATCTTCTTTGTCTTTTTCATAGATACCAAGGAAACCGTTGGTGTAGGACGTCATTTTGGTATGATGTATCGTTGATCTCTGATTCTGACAATCATATTCTGTGGTTGTGACTGGTAACTTCCATGGTGATCCCATAGGTAAGGTTTTCCGAACAGGTCGTCGGCTATGGAGAGAGGTGCCACATCACAAAGTACTTCATCTTAAAAGGGATTTATGAAGTATGCGAGCTTACATTGTTGGGTGATCCTTAGCTCTTGTCCATCTTTCATCCAACTGATGTTGTAAGACTGAGGATGCAGAGTTGTCACAAGACCTAGTTTTTTCACAAGTTCTTCAGAAACAAAGTTCTTTTGGCTCCCATTGTCCACAATCAGATGCAATGGATTGTTCTGAACCTATGCCTATGTATGGAACAGGAGCTCTCGTTCCTCCTCGTCGACGATGATCGAGGATACTGGAGTTGTCGATGTCAAAAGAGTTGTTTCTTCTGGTTCATATTCTAGCACAGTCTTGTCAAACGCGTTGAATGTCGACGCTTTTTCCGAAAAGGTATTTTGAGATTTGCATTCAAACGTATCATGCCAAGATGAGTGATGGTAGTCGCACCATTTTTCGGTCGATTGCTTGCTACGTTCCTTTTTATGAAAAGGATTTTTGTCGTGATTTGGATTTGGCAGAGTCTGCGAAGGTTTTGACTTGTCGAAGTCGGCTAGTGCCTTCTTGTTAGGTGGACGTCCTGATGTCGGCCTTATCACTAAGCGCATTTTTCTCTTCTGCTTGGTTTCGAGTTTGCTGGCATAGTGGAATGCATCCCCAAGCATATTGATAGTCAGAAACTCCATCTCCTGCTGAATGTACTGGGACAATCTGCTAACGTACTTTAGAACAAGCAATGTTTCTTCTTCTTAGATGTCAAGTCTAGCCATGAGTCGATAGAACTCGTCGGTGTAGATTAGCATGGACTGGTATTTCCATTGCCTTAGCTGCTGCCACTTCTTATACTGTTGCTTAAGGTACTTCGGTAGGTAAAACTCCTTTCGGATGTGTTCGACGAATTTATCCCATGTGTCGATGGGGTCTTCGCTTTTCTCCATCTTTGTCGAAAGATTACCCCACCAAAAATGCACAGATGTTGACATATTTAAGGATGCAATGGTGATATTGTCGGCTTTTGAGAGTTGATTCACAGAGTAATAGGACTCCAATTGTTGACGGATTTAGCATCAATCTTGCCTTCTAAATTCGGTATGTCCAAATTCATTTGCACTTTGAAGGGGATGATTTTGTCGGAGTTGGTTCTCGCCGGAAATAATCCTGAAGTCAAATCAAATTGGGTGAGAATCTCGTTGAACTGGGTGAACATCTCAGTTCATTGTCGATCCAGCGCTTTCTCTATGAGCTGTTGTGTCTCGTTGATTGCATGTCTTTCGGCTGTTTCTTCTGCCATATCTTGAGGTAGTGTTTTCTTCGATTGCTGAGTCTGCGAGCGAGTTTGAACCAGAATAAGTTAGGTAACTTTGATGGAAGTGTCTACGCAAAACTTAAGCACGAACAAAGTTGATGTGCTTTGACGAAGATCTGAATGAAATTTGATTCTTCTCTGATACCAATGATCCACTCGGGGCCAGGAAGCCGAGGGGGACAATAGTTTGACTGAATGAGTTGGCTCTGTTATGATAGAAGCACTAGAAATAGAATAGGCAAGCATAAATTACACTACTCAGATAAACAAAAATACACATAGACAAATATGCAGGAATGCGAACTGATTTCTCTATTACTGGATGTAAAGATCCGAACTGATAAGAATTATATTACAATAATTTACATGCTTATATAGAGAGTTTTGAGACACTTGGGTTCCTTCCTGTTACGTTCAGTTACAAAAGAATTTATAACGATTCGGCAGTTCAACCGTTACAGTCGACTGGAAGACAGAGAGACAGTCTGTCAAAGTTTGACAGTCGCATGTCATAAGATGGTGTTGCGCAAGTTGTAGGTTGACATTGTATGTCGACGTTGCACAGCTGTTAGGTTGCTGAACGTGTCGAATTCATGTGTAAGTTAGACAACTTGCCAAAGTTGTGTAGAAGCCATGTCGAATTCGAAACTCATCGGAGTTGTGTCGACAACGATGACTTGTCGAAGTTGGCATCCGACAATAATGCCAACTGCGATGTGGATCAAGAAGGAGGCACAGGTGCATTGATTAAGCCGAAAGGCATGACTAACCATTCAAACAATCCTTTCTTGGTCTTGAAAGTAGTTTTCCATACATCTGAGGGCTCAATTGGAATCTGATGATATCCCGATTTGAGGTCGAGTTTAGTAAATAACTTAGCACCTTTCAGACAATCGATGAGCTCATCTATCTGCGACAGAGGTTACCGATTCTTCACCGATATTTTGTTGAGTGCCCTGTAATCGATGCACATGCACCAAGTCCCATATTTATTCGGAATGAGGACAACTAGACTTCCACAAGGAGAGGAGCCGGGTTGAATATGGCCTTTGTTGATTAATTCTTGGATTTGTCTACGAATCTCTTCATTTTAGAGAATGGATCTTCTATAGACATATGCGTTAGGCAAACAAGAACTGGGAGAAAGTTGCATAGAGTGTTTTACCTGATAATGTAGAGGTAGTCCATCGGGAACTTGGAATAGGTTCTGGTACTCATCAAGAATATTGTTGATCTACTGCTACTGTCGGGAGCTGCACTGGTCAGTGACTCAATTGGTTACTGTAGTCTTCCTAGAATGTTGCAGCTTTATCATAATCAATGCAAAATTCTTATCATGCTTGATGAGCTTCTTTGTCTTTTTCACAGATACCAAGGAAACCATTGGTGTCGGACATCATTCTGGTATGATGTATCGTTGATCTTCGATTTTGACAATCACCTTCTGTGGTTGTGACTGGTAACTTCCATGGTGATCCCATAGGTAAGGTTTTCTGAATAGGTCGTCGGCTACGGAGAGAGGTGCCATATCGCAAAGTACTTCATCTTAAAAAGGATTTATGAAGTATGCAAGCTTACATTGTTGGGTGATCCGTAGCTCTTGTCCATCCTTCATCCAACCGATGTTGTAAGGCTGAGGATGCAGAGTGGTCACAAGACCTAGTTTTTTCACAAGTTCTTCAGAAACAAAGTTCTTTTGGCTCCCATTGTCCACAATCAGATGCAATGGATTGTTCTGAACCCATGCCTGTGTATGGAACAGGTGCTCTCGTTCCTCCTCGTCAATGATGATCGAGCATACTGGAGTTGTCGATGTCAAAAGAGTTGTTTCTTCTGGTTCATATTCTAGCACAGTATTGTCGAACACATCGGATGTCGACACTTTTTTTGAAAAGGTATTTTGAGCTTTGCATTCAAACGTGTCATGCCAAGATGAGTGATGGTAGTTGCACCATTTTCTGGTCGGTTGCTTGCTACATTCCTTTTTATGAAAAGGCTTTTTGCTGCGATCTGGATTTGGCGGAGTCTGCGAAGGTTTTGACTTGTTGAAGTTAGCTAGTGTCTTCTTGTCGGGTGGACGTCCTGATGTCGGCTTTATCGTGAAGCGCATTTTTCTCTTCTTCTTGGTTTCAAGTTTGTTGGCATAGTGGAATGCATCCGCAAGCATATTGATAGTCAGAAACTCCATCTCCTGCTGAATGTACTAGGACAATCTGCTAACATACTTCAGAACAAGCAATGTTTCTTCTTCTTGGACGTCAAGTCTAGCCATGAGTCGATAGAACTCATCGGTGTAGCTTAGCATGGACTGGTATTTCCATTTCCTTAGCTGCTGCCACTTCTTATACTGTTCCTCAAGGTACTTCGGCAGGTAAAACTCCTTTCGGATGTGTTCGACGAATTTATCCCATGTGTCGATGGGGTCTTCACTTTTCTCCATCTTTGTCGAAAGACTACCCCACCAAAAATGCACATATGTTGACCTATTTAAGGATGCATTGGTGATATTGTTGGCTTTTGAGAGTTGATTCACAGAGTAATAGGACTCCAATTGTTGACGGATTTAGCATCAATCTTTCCTTCTAAATTCGGTATGCCCAAATTCATTTGCACTTTGAAGGGGATGATTTTGTCGGAGTTGGTTCTCATCAGAAATAATCCTGAAGTTGAAGCAAATTGGGTGAGAATCTCATTGAACTGGGTGAACATCTCAGTTCATTGTCGATCCAGCACTTTCACTATGAGCTGCTGTGTCTCATTGATTGCATGTCTTTCGGCTATTTCTTCTGCCATATCTGGAGGTAGTGTTTTCTTCGATTGCTGAGTCTACGAGCAAGTTTGAACCAGAATAAGTCAGGTAACTTTGATGGAAGTGTCTACGCAAAACTTAAGCACGAACAAAGTTGATGCGCCCTGATGAAGATCTGAATGAATTTGATTCTTCTCTGATACCAATGATCCACTCGGGGCCAGGAAGCCAAGGGGGACAATAGTTTGACTGAGTGAGTTGGCTCTGTTATGATAGAAGCACTAGAAATAGAATAGGCAAGCAAAAATTACACTACTCAGATAAACACAAATACACATAGAAAAATATGCAGGAATGCGAACTGATTTCTCTATTACTGGATGTAAAGATCCGAACTGATAAGAATTATATTACAATAATTTACATGCTTATATAGAGAGTTTTGAGACACTTGGGTTGCTTCCTGTTACGTTCACTTACAAAAGAATTTATAACGATTCGGCAGTTCAACCGTTACAGTCGACTGGAAGACAGAGAGACAGTTTGTCGAATTTCGTCAGTTGCATGTCATAAGATGGTGTTGCACAAGTTGTAGGTCGACATTGTATGTCGACGTTGCACAGCTGTGAGGTTGCTGAACATGTCGAATTCATGTGTAAGTTAGACAACTTGCCAAAGTTGTGTAGAAGCCATGTCGAATTCGAAACTCATCAGAGTTGTGTCAACAACGATGACTTGTTGAAGTTGGCATCCGACAATAATGCCAACTGCGATGTGGATCAAGAAGGAGGCACCAACCCCCTTCATTTACAGACTCCAACCTGAAGGAAGATCCAACTCCCTATCCTTTCCAGTTCCCGCTACCTTGATATAAATGTAGAAATTATTCTTTCTATTTACTGATCTACGCACACCTCAAAATTTCTACATTAGTTTCATTCACACGCACCTTCTATATTCTCTATTCTACACAACTTATGCACTTTATCATCAGTTCTTCTCTTAATTCACTTCTACTGCTTTAGTATTGCACACTAGTTCTCATACTTATGCTTCTATAATCTGCATGTTGTTCAACATATTGTTATGTTTCTACTCATATGCATATTCATCCAATTCTGCGCATAATATGTTGTACTGTTGTTATGTTCTTATGCGCTTGCCTCTCTACTAGATCATGTTGTTCTAGATCAATGAGCCATTGATACCCCAATAATTCGAAGCTTTCCAATTCAAAATACTACCTCTTGTTCATCTTCAAGCTTACTTTTCACTCACAAATTTGCTTCTTATTTATACTGAACTTGTTCAGACAATGTGTCCACAAGTTGCACGTAACATTTCTTCTTTCTTTCTTCATGGTCAATATTACTCAGTCATCTTCCAACTGTCTTGATCTGTGCAACTGAGGTATCATGAATTATGGTTCTTGCACACACTAGTTCCTTAGCATAGTGAGACATGCGCACTTGGGAACCACTAGTTGTTGGGTTTTGCACCCTTGAAGTACCATTGCTTAGTGGTTCTTGCGCACTTCTAAGACTTGCATACATATTTTGATATACTCCTTCAAAGTGGAAAAATACTACCATATCCAACCACCTCTTTGACATTAACTTTCAAAAGTACCACGACTAGCTATATGGGATTAGGGACTTGCCACTACAACAAAATAGCCCTTTAAGGGTGGTTTTGGCTTGCGGGGGTCTTGGTAAACCCCCCCCTAAAAGTTTTTTCAGACCTTTGGAGGCGGTCTTTTAAAATTGCCCCTAAAAGTCATGGAAATTGGACTTTTGGAGGCGGTTTTTTTTAAAACTGCCCCTAAAAGTCTTGAAATTTGACTTTTGGGGGTGGTTTTGGGAACCCCCCCCCTAAAAGCCCAATTCTCATAACTTTTGGGGGCGGTTTGTCAAAACCCCCCCTAAAAGTCATGAGAATTGAACTTTTGGAGGCGGTGTTTTTGGAACCCCCCTAAAAGCCCAATTCTCATAACTTTTGGGAGCGGTTTGTCAAAACCCCCCCTAAAAGTCATGAGAATTGAACTTTGGGAGGCGGTTTGTTTGGAACCCTCCTTAAAAGTCATGAGAATTGAAATTTTGGAGGTGGTTGTTTGAAAAGCCCCCCTAAAAGCCCAATTCTCATAACTTTTGGGGCCGGTTTGTCAAAACCCCCACTAAAAGTCATGAGAATTGAACTTTTGGAGGTCGTTTTTTTTGGAACCCCCCTTAAAACTCATGAGAATTGAACTTTTGGAGGCGTTTTTTTTGGCACCTTCCTTAAAAGTCATGAGAATTGAGCTTTTGGAGGTGGTTTGTTGGAGCCCCCCCCTAAAAGTCATGAGAATTAAACTTTTGGAGGCAGTTATTTGGAAGCCCCCCTTAAAAGTCATGAGAATTAAACTTTTGGAGGCGGGTTTTTGAAATCCCCCTTAAAAGTCATGAGAATTGAACTTTTGGAGGTAGTTTGTTGAACTCCCCCCCTAAAAGTCATGCAAATTGAAAATTTGGAGGCAGTTGTTTAAAAACCCCCCTTAAAAGTCATGATAATTGAACGTTTGGAGGCGGTTTGTGAAACCCCCCTTAAAAGAAATGAGAATTGAACTTTTGGAGGCGGTTTATTGAAACCCCCCCTAAAAGTCATGCGAATTGAATTTTTCGAGGAAGTTTTTTGAAAACCCCCTAAAAGTCATTTATGTATGTGGGTTAGGTGTGTCACATGGGTTCAACAATGCATCTCATCAAAACATTGGAGCTAAGCGCACACAAGCTATTGTAGTGTTAGGAAGGGTGTGCATCATCATTCAACACCATATCCCATTAGAGCTCTACAATTGAGGCAATCATGCTAGGTTTTTCACATCAAAGATGGTTCTCACACTCCAACTTTCCATGATCCATGGTCAAAATACAAACTCGTGTGCCATAACATTATCCTTTATGGATAATGGGCCATGTGTAGGGCCCTAATCACCACATGATTCCTACACAGGGAATATTTAGCTTGCAAGTGGGTATGGTGGCCATTTCAATATTTACAACATCATGGATGGTTCTTGAAGCCCAATCCATGGTGTCCATGGTGTTAGACCAAAATCTAGTTTATAATGACTGCTACTTAAGTCAAGGTCTTGTGACCTATGGGCGTTTCTTTGTACCACCACATAGGCCATAGGCAAGGAATATTTAGCTTTTGAGTAACACATTGTCATTTTTTTTAGTATTTTTATGTTGTGGATGGTTCTAGGAGCCTATGTTATGGTCTAGGGCCAAAATGTAGGTTCTTGGGTGATAAAATTTTATTTTGAGACTCATGGGCCATGCATAGGGACTTGAGTCATCATACATATCCTAGATAGGGAATATTTTGTTTATAGTCTAAGTTCTTGCATTTATTTTTGCACTAATTTTGGTTTGATAAAATCCCATACAGTGATCATTCAAACCTTGATGTCAAACTCTTTGATCTAAAACCTTGGTTATAAATAACCCAAGGTCAAAGTTTATTGTGTTACTGTGTTGATTTGGTGCAATAGGCATGTTAGTGATTGGGTTAGGGGGTAGTGGGTTAGGGTTAGAGGGACACTGGCTTAAGGGGATATTTTCTACAATTTCATAATGTGGTAGGCTTTGGGGAGTTTTTGGATTAGAAGCGAGGCACCTAAGGGATCAGTGGGTTAGTGGGAAAGGGGTTTTGGTTTTGTTGGTACTAGTGGTTAAGTGGTTTATAAGTTATCATGTTATTCAGTTTGGGGCTAGATGTTAAGGTTAGGTACGAGGTGAGGGGGTTAGAGGTTGAAGCTTCCTAGGTGCATGAATTCATTGCATGGATCAAGTGTGCCAAGTGCATGAGTCATTTACATGGGTTGGTTGTGTTAGGTCAGTGTCTAATTAGTGGCATTATTTATGGTGGCCATTTCAATATTTGTAACACAAAGGATGGTTCTCGTGGCCTGGACTATGGCATGTGAACTAAATTTAGGGTCTAATGCCATATTAATTTTCCATGGGGTTGATGGTCCATGCATGTTAACCTAGATTACAACATAAGAATCTCTAGCCTACATGTGAGATCGTCATGATCATCATTGTCACCATTGTCGATGTCATTGTTGTTGTTTGTTTGTCCATGGTTATGTAAACCAATAAACCAACCATGGTTTAATATTTATAGGTTATGTAAACCAATAGTGGTTCTCATAACCTAAATAATGGTTTGTAGTTAATAAATTTACTATATTATTCATGGTCCATGTGTAGGTACCTACACATAATTACTTTACCTTACAAGCGAGATATTGTGGCCATTTCAATATTTGTAACATTGACGATGGTTCTCGTGGCCTATACCATAGCCTATAAACTAATTTTAGGGCCTAATACCATATTAATTTTCTATGGGGTTGATGGTCGACCATGCATGTTAACATAGACTACTAAATATGACCTACATATGGAATATCTAGCCTATATGTAACAATTCCCTCTGTTGCTCTTGAGTGATGATTAAAGCCTTGCGACATCACATAATCTCTAAAGAGTGAATGTAATTTCAACTACAAGTGGGATATGTTGGTAATTTTGAGATATGTAACACCAAAAATGAAAATTTTCCTGCCAATTTCAACATGCTAGTAATTTTCATTCCATCACCCTTTCTTCTCATTGTTTTCCCTTTTTTGTGAAGGGTGACTCAAGTGGATTCCAGTGGACAACAATTGAAACAAGCACCCTTCTGTCTATAATCTAGGTTTTTTCTGCAAATTTTTCCAAATCCTCCGCCGACAAGAAGTGGAAAATAATCCAATAGTTGGACAATAAATTGAACCACAACCATTAGCCCAAAACTTGTTTCCATTCAGTGGAAATCCAGTTTTTCAGTCATAGCCTTTGTCATCTAGAGGTAAAAAAATTTACCCACCAACGCCTTCATAGCAAGGCTCATCATTTTGTCCATCGCAATGTCTTTGCCGAGGACAAAAGAGGTTCGAGTCTGTCTTACGTTCATAAAATTATTCTTCCTCTTCTCCTGAGCAGCCGAGCTAGTAGGGTTCCTTGAGAATGATTCCTGAGCTCTCTTTGTGAAAATCCTCACAGCAGATCTAAGAGCTGATGTATACCTCACAAGAAAGATTAAGCAGGAAAATAGAAGAAGAGTGCAGAATGGAGCAGTAGAACATAGATGTAATAGAACTCAGATGGAAGCAGAATAACATCACACTAATTCATTAATCATAATATGAACAATAAATAATACAATGGAGAGGATTCGAATGCCAAGGTGGCAATTCGAATTAGAATGCATGAGCATGGCTTATCTGCACTAGGAGTTCTAATCATCATATCAATAGTGGTGTCATCAGATCACAAGTGGATGTCCATGTGTCAAACTGAGTTAACTGAATGTAACTAAGTCTAACTGAATGTAGTAGGTGTAACTGATGCATGGAGCACTAATGTAGGGCACATGAGGATCTAACTGCAGTTAGAATAGTCAACCAAGTCTCGCTGGGTGTCCAACAGAGTGTTTCAGTTAGCTAACTTGTCAATCAATCCTTAAATCAAGGAAAGATCCACAAATCAAGCAACTAACTGAAGTGTCACTGGTGGTAGGTGAGAGAGGGTGCCTTTCACATGTGGTAGGTGAAAGGAGGGTGCATGATGGACTAGGAGGGCTGGAACTGAGTGGAAACAGGCTCCCGGGGCTAGTAAACTAAGAACTAGGTGTTGGGAGACACCATACTGATGACTGGGATGCATGCAAAACTAGTGCATGCAGAACTGACATAATGCTGGTAGGACTACGATGGAGTATAGGAATATCCTAACACTCTTAGCATCTGAAAAACTAGGGCGAGGCTCCACCAGAGGCAATTTTTTCAGAGTGCTCCCTCCAGTTTCCAAAACCTTCTCTATCGCCTTCACACCTAAACCCGTGCCTTCTAAAGGGATAATAAGGTTTTTCCATATCTCTCAGATAGCTAACCCCTTGCCGCTTGTACTGCCATCTAAAATATGTGCTGACAGGTCATTTGGCTAATGTGGTGGTCCTACTTCAACGAATTTGTCCAGATCTAAAAGGATTGAGGGCCCACATGTTTAGAGTATTCTCTTCTTGTACTCCTCATCCGAAATGAAGATCCCTTCCTCTTCCCAAAGGGAGTCCTCCACCTCCCATTCCACGTCTAACAAATACTCCATTCTTCCACATATACACAGCTAAATGGAGAAAGTCTTCATGCACTTCTAAAACACCAGAAAACACTAACCCCTGTGAGCAGGTCCCTCCTTGTGGAACCTCCTGGGATGATGGTGGAATGAACCTGCATGCATACACTAACAACCTGTATAGCCTAGGTAAATTACGATCCATTTCAATATAGAGAGCCAGTGAAAATAGATCTGGATTTCTTCTTCTTTTGTTCTCGTTAGACCGCCTCACCTCCAATACGTGAGAGCTAGTGCATCTTCTCCAGCTCTTAGAAAAAGAGTTTTATCTCTATGTATTTATTTTTCAGTGAATGCAGTAATAGCTCTAGGAATCATCCTATTTATTTCTTAGAAAAAGAGTTTTATCTCTATTTATTTAGTATCCTTCATCCATCACACTCTCTGTATGAGCACTTGATATCCTTCATCCATCGCACTAGACACAAGAAAATGCATCGTTCAGATCTGGGACTGGAATTACCATAGACGCTAGCACTGGGGCTGGCTCTCAAACCAGGGGATCCATTCAATTGGCGTGGTATAATTGAAGAACCTTGAAAGGGAAAGGTACGTCCTCATATTTTTGCGCAGTCTTGTTTATTCTAATCTAGTTTTAAGGTACGTCCTCATATCCTCTCTATATAAATATTGAGTTATTCTATTGAAAGCATGGTTTATATTAATTAATTTAATGGTAAAATGAGTACCTGTTTAAGCATGATTCATTTGTAAATTTTGAGTTCCCTAGTTAATGATTGTTTGATAGCCTGGCTGTAATGGACTGGACAACGCCAGCTTCAGATTCTTTATGGGAAGACGCACTTGGATCAACATTATCAACTAGATCCACAATTATCATACCCGTATCTTGTTGCTTACCAATGTCATCACCTCCAGAAGGAATCTCCATAGATGAGAAAGTCATGGTAGAAGATTCCAGCTTGTTTGATTGTTGCACCTCATGGTCAAATCACTTTATGTCTATAACATATCAAGAACATTGGATTACATAAGTACAAATTCATATTAATGAGTACTAAAGAGACACACTTTACCTAAAGACAAATTATTAGACCAAGTTGATCTTAATAACTAAATCCTAAGTTTTTAAATATCCTAACACTAGAAAATTCCTCTTTTCGCTGCCTAGTCGACTTCCTAGTTGACTTTCCTAGTCAAGTATTTATTGTGTCCCGACTATGTCTAAAAGATATAGAGGTGTGATGATCCGACATAGGCTATTGTTCCAACACTTGGAATCCATTGTTATTCACTTTGGAAATTATGTGTTATTCCAACACCTATAGGTTCAACGTCTAATACTGAAGAAATCTCAAGGGAAATACAATTAGGTCATGAAAAATTAGCACAAGATTGAAAACATTCCAAGGAGGAGACAAAGCTTAGTTACACCTTCAAAAAGAAAGGTTATAGGAGCTAAAACATAAAATCAAGTCCCTAAGATAAGGACCTTTTAGGAATTGGACAAGGTAGGCAAATATAATGCTTATAAAATCAATATTCCACCTTCTATGTGCTTTTACTAATTGCTAAATGTAAACTCTAAGACCCATCCATCCTTAATGAGGATGAAGAGGACCAAGTCTTACTTTTTTTAAGAATATTTGGCACCATATACGCATAAGCAAAATTAACATATGACATCATTTTGCAAAAGAATATAAGAATATAGTTAGGAGGGTTCAATAAGAAATTTGTAGGGGTCAACAACTAGTTGTTTGGAAGCTACCAAGGAAAGCCAAAGTGTATTCCAAAGAGAAAGTTAAGGAATTTACTTACATCTCCTTTGGATCTTAAGATTTTAGAGACCAAAATCATTCAAAATGGGGAGGGCTAACCCAAAATGGATCTACATAATTTCTTTATGACCTTATCGATGTTCTTAAATTGGGAATATACACCTTGAGACATAGAAGGATTGGTTGGACTAGATACCAAAATCCAAACAAACCATAATTAAAAACCCTCTAATTTGAGGTAAAATAAGTGGTAATTTAGGGTCTTATATATTCAAGAAATGCATTCCTGAGGTCCCTAGTGCATTATGTCACTGAATATATATTCAATGAGGTTCTTTTTTATTGAATAGATTTTGTATGTGAAATGTTTTCCATCAATGAAGAAACTATCCAATTATTCCTCATAAGTTCTGACAACCATAGTATTTCATCATAATTCACATATATGTAACTAATGATGTAAAAGAATCCGCTAGAGACCTATAAAATCACCATGAAAAATCTAATAAGGTTCTAAAACCATAAAATAACATTAAGTATAGCTATAAAAAACTAAAGAAGGAAGGAAACTACAAGTTCACATTCTTTAGCCATTATTGTTGTTTCATAATATGAGTAGAAGTGTGAAGAAGATACTATCAAATTAGAGAAAGCGAGATAAACAATTTATAGAGGAATACACCACTATACCCTATAGAGGATAACCACTATACCCTCACATTTTGTATGAATACACCACCCCATGGAAAACTATATTGTTAGATATATAATAAATTATAAGCATGAATTAACAACAATTTTTTTTTTTTTTTTGTAAAAATAACACAAGCCAAACCAAAAAAAAATCATTGCAAGATTTCGTAGTCCACACTTTCCGTCACTCGTAGCCATGAAAGCTTTTCCATTTTCCATTGTTTGGAGCAATGAGAAATAGGTGGTTGCGTGCATCAAGGAGAAAATGGCTCTATGTCTTCGACCATAGTATTACCCCGATAATTTCTTGCTCTGTAAGGAGAGGGATCCAAAATTCCATGGTGGCCCGTTCAACTTGGGATGTTAGTGCCATAATTTTGGCTTTGGTAGGTGTTATAGCTTAAAATGACACCTCTCCATCCGTGACGACACTTGCATCCCTTGGTCGCATGACAACACTTCTTGAGATCAAGTTTAGCCACACAACATGACATTTGTGGATTGAGGGGTCATTTGGGACACTAAAAATGGTTGAAATTACCTCAATATTGTCCCATTTGATGGTTATAACCCTTAGGAACATTTTTCCAGACCAAACCATCTCCTAAAAATCATCAGAAAACCTTGTTTTTGGCCATTTTTCTCCAAAAACGTTGGTTTCCTATGTATAGAGTAGGGCATACTAGGATGTGTGCATGACTCTACTTCAATAAATTAGCGCACACCTTGAAAAATGCGCTAGTTTGTCTACTGTAGAGTAGGGCATTTTCCTGTACTAGTCAAAATCTCGAATTTTGGGTAAGTTAAGTTGGTTGGGGAACCTCCTACTCGGTTATAAATACTTTTCCTCTCCTTCATTGACTATATAAGGAAGGTAGAAGGGCCATGTGAAGGGACGAAGCCTATAACAATGTTATGTTGGAGGAATGAAGACCCTCATCCCCCTCTTTTGTGCCTCAATTTCTGATAAACCCTAGCACAGCTGATTAGAGGTTGGGATCCTTGGAGAACAGAAGTAGGAGATCTTGAATCTAGGTTTCGTGAAGTGCCAAGCTTGAAGGAAGGTATAACTTTATGTACTTGATTTCATTCATTAATAAAGATCAGACGTTCTTCTCTTTCTAAAGATGACCTATTAATGTGTCTTAGATTTGATTACTGTTTGATTATAGTCTGATGTCTTCTTCTGTCATGAATATCAGTCTTATATAAGTAGTCAAATGTATTTGAGAAAGGTATCAAGTTGTTTTGCAGGTCTGGGCATTGCGACACTGGATAAGCATTGACGAGAGAGGGAGGCAAAGCTAGGATCAACCTTCTCAATAAGGTGCATACATATCTAAACCCTAATCTCTTAACTTATTTGTTGTACTTGCAGAATGCTTGTAAGTCTATATTTATCACCGTAAGTTGGTAGTTTCTCCCCTGAACTATAGGTGCATTTTCCTCACAACAGAATGGCAACTCTGCTGGGGAAAGCCTGTCTGCTTAGGGGTATCCAAGGTCATTTCTTTACTTTTGTTTGAATTTCTTTGTTCAATTTCTTGATTAGAATCAGTTATTAGGCTCTGTTTGACCCTCCTGGGCTTTTACAGACCCTTCCCAGCCCTTGCAAACCCTTGTGGACCCAGGTGTGGGGGGTTTTAACCCCATTTTTCCAACTTTTTCCACTTGTGCACTACTATTGTACAGTACAGTAGCGCCCTCCCCTGTTATGGGCACTGGTTTCCTTCATACATAGTAGCGCACACAATTTGGGTTTGAAATTTTTGAGTTTTTGGGTTGTGAACCCAAATTTGGGGGTTGTGGCTACATTTTTGGGGTCCCCGATGACCCTAGGTCTAAGTTAAACCATTGTAAGTGGTCTCCCATCCTTGTACTGATCCTACATTCATGATTTGAACCTCTTTTGATCAATTTGGGCTTGTTTGGAAAGTTTTGGGGCTTGTGGATCCAAGTTGGGGGGTTGTGGACCAGTTTGGTGTTTTGTACCCTAATTTGAGTCTGACTGAACCTACTTGCTCCATTTCTGCTGGATTGAAGCCTACTGAGTCTACTTGACCCTTTTTGTATCTATTTGAGTGAAATTTCTCTTTAGATTGGTTTCTTATCCTCCCTTATGCTTTTAGTTTTCTTTTGTAGTGAAAGCTCAAGTGTTTTGGCTATTGTTCAAGACCTTGTTTGCATTGTTTATGTGCAGACCTGGCTTTACCAAACCATACTTCTTTGTAGGTCATTTGCTGCATTTGGGTCTAAAATTAGTTTTTGTACTCTTTTCCCAATGGTTGGCATGCTTACATCAATAAGAATCCGAAAGTCGTATTGGTAGCTTTTACTGTTTCAATAAGGAAACCTGAAAGTTCTTTGCTTTTGCTTTGATAGTAGGTTAGTTTTAGTTTTGTTTCTTACCATTGAAAAGCATAAAAAAAATTTGATTTATTTTCTGAGTAGAGTACCTTGCAAGTGGCTTAAAGGATTTAAGAGTGCTTTGCATTAAAAAGAACAAGTTTTCTTTTGCATACCTATTTGCTTGAGTAGCTGCATTCTTAGGTTTTGAGTTTAATTTTGTACATTTAGGCTTTATTTTTACCTTTTTTGCATTCGAAAGATTAAAAATTGCATTTGCATATGCATTCTAGATCGTAATTTTAAGACTTGCATTGAAAAGAAAAGATTTTTTTAGTGGTAAGCATTTCATTTCAGTATTCTATTTCTGTTATAACCACTCTCACACACCCACTACCTTTTTGAGTAAGCAAGTAACCTTTAAAATGAACCCTAATAAAATGTACTAGTAACATTTTCTTTTCTAGGTTACACTATACACCAACTAGTCTTGGTTAGGATCTTGGGTTTAAAACACCTTAAACCACCCAAGATCACACATTACGCAAAAATCGTAGTTCGACTATCGCAGGTAAACCCACTTCATTCAAAACTTGCCTGGGATCTATTCAGTAGGTCTTATGAGATCAGATTGTTGGGAATACACCTCCTACTTTCTGTTTCGAGCATATACTAGGATTGGGTAAGTTTTCCTCACAACAGTAGGTCGAAGGGATGTGTCTTGGGGCCTGAGAGGCCAATTCTTGTTACCCTAATTTTTTTGTTGTTGAAGTTTCCGGCTGACTTCCATACCTTGGTTGGTGCCAAATATTTCAATTTGTCTGGATGGGGTGTCTTAATGGTTTAGAGAGGTATTTAGCAAGGAATTGAACTATTTCAGCTCTGTTCCAAGGGTTTCATGTGCGTTCATAGTGTCGATCTGATGAAATTAGGGGTCAAAATAGTATATATATACATCAATGCAGTGCCATGGATAGAGCTTCCATTGACAAAACATGGAGCTAGTTGTTGAAAAGGCATTTGAAAGTGAAGGAATTGGCTGAGAAGAATACCACTATAACGAATTTGCAGCCGAATTTGAATGTTGATAAGGAATTGGCCAAGTAGAAGACCTTTGCAGTGAATTTGGAGGTTAGTTATGTCTTTCTTTGTCTCTTGAAGGTCGTTGCAAATTTATATTTTGTTTGTGAAAAGATACATAGACAATGCCATTAAGGAACACATGCATATGTTTATTGTTGGGTTTGGTTGTGAATGGATATACTTGCTTCAATGCATGCACCATGTTTGGAATTTTAATTGTGAGAGTAAAAATCGATGAGAAAATGGGAAAACAGAGGCACACACTTTTTGGTTTGGTAAAGGAAAAACAACCTTATAGATTTAATTGTTACAATTTTGGCTCCTTTTTCTCACGCAACCTAGGGTGTTTAATTCTCTAAAACCATGGTTGAAAGTAATATTTTGAAAGACTCCAAATATTGACTCCATCTACTTTGCTAGTGTGTTTCGAGAGATGTCTTGAATCTGGAACTGATCCTTCATTCAATTTATAGTCTTGAGGGAGTCTCAATATACCTGTATCTGAAATATGCCTATATCTATAGCAGTTTTGAGCAAAAGTAATAGTGTTGTTGATTCCCCCACATTATTTGTTCCTCTCCCCATGTTTTCCTTTACCAGTAAGTAATGAGCAATTGAAATGTGGAGCATTCACTCAACACTACATGTTTGGCTGGGACCTTGGCAAACCCCATAAAAGAATACCATGTAATGGATTTGGCAATGATCACCTCCTCCAAGCACCTAGCAAGTTTTAGCTTTGGAACTTATTTGTAGAACTTAAATATTGAGTGTACTTGAATGATAATATGGAAGGATGGAGTAGCTTTTTCTTCAAAAAAGGTGCAGATTCCTAGCCAACCAAATTTCCAATACCACCAATAGAGGAATTGCCCTAATTTGCTTCAGGTCCCTTCTGATATACCATTCCTTTAGATGGCATTCTATGGTAGGTTTTCTCCATAAATTTTGCGACCCCAATCACTCTACATCTTTCCAAAATTCATGTGAAAAGGTACCATTTAAGAAAACGTGCAATGTGTTCTCCTCATTATTCATGCAAAGTATACAAATCCCAGACATAGCCCTGTTTCTTTTTCGCACCAGTTCCCAACTTAGAACCTTATTATTTAAGTCTAACCACATGAACAGGGTCTAAGGAGGAAGCAAAAGGCTCTTTTATCCTAGTGCAAGGTTCCCCTCCACACTATTCTAAGAGTTGGCACAAGTGTTCCATATTCAATTGTGTTTTGAGCTTGCATTGTAATTTTTAGTGACAAATTAACAAAAAATCAACTTTTTGTTAGCCCATGAAAATCTCTTATCCATTAGGGCTTGAGTACATATAGCATTCCTTTGTTTCTAGTTTAAAAATATAATTTCAATTTGAATAGGTTCACAAGTAACACAAAACTCAACAACCAAGTTAATTTGTTGCATAACAGAGCATCTTTCCATGAGAAGGGGGACAAGGAGAAGTTGAACCTATAAGTTTGAGCTCACTCCTAATGAAAATTTCCAAAGGAATGAAGCCAACAAAAAATGTTAGAGGCTTGCAAGTCTCCCATAGAAAGGACATGAGGTATGGAAAACTCCAAGATGGATAAATACATGGCTTGTGGAAAGCCTTCCTAAGATAAAGGAACAAGCAAAGAAGGATTTTTTAGCTCCTCAAAGGGATTGACATAGTTGTAAGGTGAAAGAGCGAGGTGGAATGTTTTGACTTAAGCCTCTAGGTTTTATTGAGCTAGGTCGAGAACTATGGTGTTTTGCTAGAGTCTTTACTTCGTTTAAGAGGATAGGTGATGACCATATTGGATGTTCATTGAGAGAAAGGAAAAATATAAATCCTTACTCTTTTCAATTCACTAAAGGCTTAATGACCTCCTAGAATTTCCAAATGCTTTGGGAAACACAAGTTCCTTTGATTTAGCGAAGGTCGGGGTGACGATTTAGGTTTCTAGATTTAAGCTTAACCATGATTTATTGCCATAAGGAGCTCTTCAACAGATACAATTCTTTAAGAGAACCTTCCATGCCTTCATTCCTTCAAGGGTTCTAATGACCCACTTGGCTAATAGAGCTTGGGATTGCATGTGTTTGGAGGAACCCCACCCCATCGTAGTCCATGGGAGGGATTCTCTAGTATTTGATGGGCATGGGTTGCATGAGTCCAATAGGAGGCATAGTAGATATGGATCGCAGTCAAATTTTTATGCATATTTGAAATTTATTAGCTGAGGTAAAGGGTTTAGGTAGCACCTTGGGTGATAGTGTCCAAAAGCGTAACCCTATTTTTTTTAGCCAGTGTGCCTTAGCTGCATTGATAGAAATGACTAGAATAGGATTCAATCTCATGAAGACAAAGGGCATGCTTGGATCAATCATTATTTCTGATTCCTCTAGTTGTGAGAAAATATAGAATGTGAACCATTTTTTATTTTGACATTTTTTTTTTCAGATTTGGAGAAAGGTGCCACATAATAGATTAAATTAGGCAGACTTCATTGGGACAAAGTGAACCTGCCACCATTAAATGAAGCCACTAATTATTGGAAAGGGATCTTCACTGGATTTTTGAAATTAGATGGTTTTATTATGGATACAGGATAATAGTCATTATTTCATTTTTTCTATTTCCATGGCCCTAGGACTTCATATTCCTTATTTTTGAATTAGTAAACATCTTCAGTGGGAAAACTGTAGCAAGAAATTTGAATTTGGAGATTTCTCTACAAAGGGCAGTAATTTTCCTTAAAATAGAATAAAACTCTTTCGTTGATTATGGTGGTTATAGAGCACTAAATGTGAAAGCATGTAGAAGATGAATTTGCGATTCTTGAATATTCAGATTACATATATATAGAGTTACACAATTGCACTTTCAAAGCAACATGTTTTTTTGAATGGGCCTGCGTTTAACCATGTGTTATTTGGAAGTATATTGTCCAATGTTTTTGTTTTATTCTTTCATGCACTTAAGTCTTAACTCAATTCGTTAGTGTACATGTTTGTTAATGTTGTTGTAAACATTATCTGATATGCATAGAAGAATTATGAACCAAACCTAATCCTTGTCGAACCCAAACCATGTGACTTAGCCACATGGAACCTTTGACCAGGTTTTCCCAATCAATCTCTTTACCACAGTCCCAACATATAACAAACCTAATCCTTGTCGAACCCAAACCATGTGACTTAGCCACCTGGAACCTTTGACGAGGTTCTCCCAACCAATCTCTTTACCACAGTCCCAACATATAATAGTACAAGGTAGCTGCACTCTACTACCAAGCGAGAGTGCTGCATGAGTACATTTCGAGGGAGTACTCTGTTTTGAGACCATTTCTGGGTAGTACTTTGTTTTGATACACTTCACTGCTGTAGAATCTCTATTGAAGAGGATGAGCCCTGTTATTACTTTTTGGTTTATGCTCCGTACCTTAATTTTGTCACCACTATCGACATTTTTATCATTAGCATGATTCTTGTTACTAAAACTTCAGCACTGTGCCTTGTCTCGGATTCGAGTCATAATTGCCAGTGCTTTGTTCAACAGGTTAGAGTTGTTACCTGGAATGGAATACACAACAACTTTCAATAGAATACTCAAGATTCTCGTGGAAAAGAGTCTCATGCTCATGAAATTGACAATCCAATTGTAGCAAAATATTACCCATATGACAAAGAAGACATGATTTGGACATATTCCACTAAATGTGGCTCAACAAAGAGGCCTTGAAAAAGTAGCATCCATTGGTGAAAAATCAAGTGGATCAAATAATGGATTTTGTTAAGATTAACTAGTGCTCTTGCTATTTCCCTGTCCAGATCTGTAGACAGTGATAGGAATGATGAGAGACATAAATTACTGCCTCGAGAAATTGTTCAGGGAAGCTTGGAAGAATGAGGGGAAAATAAAGAAATAGTGTCCTTATTTTCATCTTATTACAGGCATGTGGATTTACCAAAGGATCATATCGACAGGAATTGATTGGAAAACAATATTACTAGTGCATATTCATTTTCCCCTGAAGAACCACACCTTAATTAGTCAACTTTATTTCATTCCAAGGCACATATGAATGACAGGCTACCCCTCTTAGTAAACTTTGTAGAAGAACATTCTACAGGAACAGGAGCATTAAATATGGGGATAAGTTGATACTCAGCTCAGTAAGGGTGTTATGCAGTTCATTATATAATATATGGAGTTAATTACTATTAGATTATTGACTACATTTCTAGTCATAACACCCAAAAACAAAAAAATGTGGAGAACTTGCAAATGTTCAACCCTGCCAGCTTAAATGAAGGGTAGAAAAATAAATGCATACCATCTTCAAATTATCTTTGTAGAGCCCAATCATATGATGAAATATTATTTGTTATTCAATGACTAAGCTGTAAGCTTATTATGCCCTAAACTCAACAAGGAAATTAACCAAATTAATCCCTGAATGCTATGCACAATGAATGTTGGATGAAAGTTACTCGAACCCAAAGTGTTGAAGCAGAACTTGAGGCAAGGTAACCAACATGATATAGGTTAAATGAATATAAGCAATGCCTAAATTTAGACCACCATGCCAACTATACTAAGAAAACCTTCCATTATCAAGCTTTCTTCAAAAGTTGCGATTTAATATAGAGGAAGGGTGCACAATGTGTAATGTGGAGATTCTAGCAAGCAACTTTTGACAGAATCTCCACATTACAATTGTGCACCCTTCCTCTATCTTAAATTGCAACTTTTGAAGAAAGCTTGAAATTGGAAGGTTTTCATTGTTCAATAGAAAATTGAATCACCAAACTTTGAACTTGCAAGATTTTCAACAGTAAATTTGAATGATGTTTTCTTATGTGTGCTGTTGAGGTGTGCCATTTTATGGGATAAAGGTGTTCTCCATCTTTCCAATCCAGAATAAATGTCTTTCCTTTCCTGCTAGACATGCTTCTTCTCTACAATACTTGATTCTGAAGTAGCATTGTCTGTTGATTTGACAACAAGTCTTCACCTCTAGGAAATAGCCTTGACAAACTGTTCAACATTCATTCACTAGGGAAAAAATACCCATATATCGAGGTAGTTCCAAACATTGTTTATTTTGTCTCATCTCCTCCAAAATATTGAAAGGTCCATATTTGATGGGCCTGATTTTCCAATATGGCACTTTAAACCTACCCTTTTGTAGATGCAACCACACTTTGCATGAGATTCTTACAAGCTCATTGGCACTTGTTTTATTTGTTGAAATCGCCCCAAAAATCTTACAACCAAAAGTTGTTGCTGTTTCTCATCCTTGTTTACAGGGTTAAGGGAACACTACCATGCCGCTTAATAAATTAATAAATAGAAGAAAATCATTTCAATGGATCATGGCTCAAGAGTAAGCATTTGTAATCTTGAAGCAAAAGCATCTGCAATGCATTGGTTTGAATTCTGGAAAACCCACAATTGTTGTTTGAGACTGAAGTTGAGGTCTGGCCAATTCATAATGCCCTTGGTCTTTTCTGGATCTCTATGAAATTTTCCACGGCCATCAAAAAAGCCTATTAACAACAACCTATCTCTTGCAAACTCACATTTATTCGTGTTAGCTTCCAAACTATGCTCTTGAAGGGTTTGAATTACTATCTCCCAAATGTTGCACATACTCCTTCCAAGTTTTCCTAAAAATCATACATTCAAATAAACAATCACCAAAATTTCGAGTAATGGTCTCAACATATCACTCATCAAATACATAAATGTTGTTGAAGCATTGCATAAGCTAAATGGCATGATCAAGCAATCATACAACCCTTGGATTATTTTAAAATGCCCTTGGTATTTTTCTGGATCTGGATGAAATTTGCCTCAGCCATCAACAAAGCATATATATACCACAACCTTCGTCTTGCAAAATCACATTCATTATGTTAGCTTGCAAGCTGTGCTCTTGAAGGGTTTGAATTACTATCTCCCAAATGTTGCACATACTCCGTCCAAGTTTTTCTAAAATTCATACATTCAAATAAACAATGACCAAAAGAGCTAGTAATGGTCTCAAGATAGCACTCATCAAATACATAAATGTTGTTGAAGCATTGCATAAGCTAAATGGCATGATCAACCAATCATACAACCCTTGCATTATTTTAATAGTCTTACAAGTATTGTGCTACCCACAGAGACAGGAAAAACACAGAGCTACCAATACCTAGCATAGTAGCATAATTCGAGTATGAATACGATTCGATACAGAAAAAAATGTAATGGAAAAATCTAATACGAATAAAATACAGAAATAGCTTGCTTATATATAAAACTTTTAATCAAATATTCACAAATATACCATAAATATACATAGACATTTATATAATAAAATTTAACATATATTTAAAAAACAAAAATATAAAATCCCAACAATTTGGGATATGGAAGTGTGAGAGATGGCAACTAGTTATTAATAGTTATTTTAATAAGAAAGTATGAAATTGAATGGTATTTATGTTTTATAGTCACTAAATAATTAAAGTTTTTTTTTTTAAATTGGTTTTCAAAATTTAATTGTCCACTAGTAAGAATTCGTATCCATATTACACCTACACCGAATATTCGACGAATTCAAATTTGTTCAGAATTTCCGTACACGAAATACCAATATGGCCGAATTATGCTACTATGATACCTAGGAATAAACAAATATCAAGAGAAGTGTACTTTACATTTCTTCATGAATTTATCTATACTACAAACATGGAAGAAAATTAACAATTCAAAGATAAGATCATGCAGTCAGTGGTCACCCATATTATTCTGTTTAAAATTTTTTTTATGTTCTTGGATTCCTTCTAAAGGGCACATTCTTAATTTTGCCCTTGGCGATTTTATTCCAAATAATAGAGCAAGTATGATGCATCCTTGCCATATTTAGACGGTTGCTACATGCACAAGCTATCCCAAGAGCCATTTCTTATTTATAAAGGCCCTCCAAGATACACACCATTGAATGAATTACCATTCATGTTAGAGGTGAGAATGTGCACCTCTTCAGGAAAAGAAAAGATTCTTCTGACATGAGCACATGTAAAACTCTATTTTAGAATCGGTTTATCTTTCGAAACAATGAAGAAAATACATGATTGTAATTGCCGTAAAATATAGCATCACTTAAAATCTACTAAATTGGGATACATATACATGCTATGATGAACAAGATAATACAATTTTTTTACAGGATCTGAGAACTTTCATCCTTAAGCTTTGGAGGGAACAGGAACTGCTTCCTATCGCCTACCTTTGACCAAGTGCTCCCAACTAATCTCATTACCATAGTCACTACATGTAATTCTACATGGGGGATTCACTCCACTTTTAAGTAGGCGACTTGCATGAGTCTTGTTCTTACATTTTTGAGTAGTGCTCTGTACAGAGATGGTGTCATTGCTGCTTGACCTTTGTTCAATCAGAGGAACCCTGTTATTACATCTCTGGTTTATGCTTTGTGCTGCAACTCTGTCACCACTGTTGAAATTTTTATCATTAGCTTGATTCTTGTTACTAAACTTTGGCACTGTGGCTTGTCCCAGATTCAAGTCATAATTCCCAGTGTTCTGTTCAACAGGCTGAGTTGTTACCTGGACAAACTCAATGTGAGAGCTCTCCATGGAATGCTTGAGATTTTCTGATTCCATGAACTTCTTAAAATTTTCCCATGCCATATTCTACTCTTCTTTGGAAAGTCTTTCATCTTCATTCTCCTGGAGAAGGGTCTCATGTTCATGATAATTGGAAATCCAACTGCAGCAAAATAATTCCCATATATCTACTGCAAGGGAAAGATATTGCACTACTAATGAGCAAGTCTCAAGCCCATGCAATAGATTCATGACCTCAAGGCTAGTACTACCACCATGGCAGAGTACTTGCAGCACCTTGGTCTTCTTCATTGGCAAAGTGATTGTAAGCATCTTCTTGAAGATATCCTTCATCTATTTTGAAAAGTTGCTGATATGCCTTTGAAGGAACCCCCATGCCACAGAGCGCCTCATCCATATGAGTTAGACCTTGGTCATTGATGCTATCCATAGCAGCTATATTATTAGTACCAGATGGGTATTTAATAGATGAAGAAGCCTGTGCAATCTGACTAAGGATTTGATGTGGGGGGTTCTTGTCTTCATTCCGTATATTGGCACTACAATCACTACCTGGGATAAAATATCCCTCTTTATCATTCAATAACATTAACCTGAATGGATTAAAACCCATCTTCTCCAAACTGATATCTTTCTCTTTGAAGAGCAGTGTAAAATCACTGAAAGGCTTGACGTCAATATCATTCTCCTCGCCCACAACATCTGATTGCAAGCGTCTTCTTGAAGATATCCTTCATCTATTCTGAAAAGTTGCTAATATGCCTTTGAAGGAACCCCCATGCCACAGAGCGCCTCATCCAGATGCATTAGACCTTGGTCATTGATGCTATCCATAGCAGTTATATTATTAGTACCAGATGTGTATTTCATAGATGAAGAATCCTATGCAATCTGACTAAGGATTTGATGTGGGGGGTTCTTGTCTTCATTCCATATATTGGCACTACAATCACTGCCTGGGCTAAAATATCCCTCTTTCTCATTCAATAACATTAACCTGAATGGATTAAAATCAATCTTCTCCGAACCCATATCTTTCTCTTTGAAGAGTAGTGTAAAATCACTAAAAGGCTTGACGTCAATATCATTCTCCTCGCCCACAGCATCTACTGCAAGTTTCTTGTTATTTTCAATGGTGCTTGTTATCTTCATTGATCTACCAATGTCACTATAGTTTTCCTCTTTGCAACAATCAGCTTCTTCCAGCTTTTCTTTCAGACCCTCCAGCTGCAACATGACAGCATCAAAAACTGCAAAATAAATAGTATATTTTGCTTCACATTTAGTTTTTTTTTCTTGCAACTTTGAAAAGGAAAAGAAAAGTTCTCATTTCTGCAACTTTGCTATAGCTGAAACTATATTTTTCTTTCCTTTCTGCTCACCCTCCAAATAAAATTCCAAAGCTTCTCTTCAAAACGTAGAGGAGACAAAAAAAGATCTAGGACAAGGGATTCTACCAGCAGCCATGGGTTTGGTCACTTGTCAATTTCCAGGATTAAATTTGATTTTGAATTGATGAAGCTTAGGACTTCAATCATAACTCTTTTCTTACTGACATCTAAAATCTCACAATGGTTTGAAAGGTATACTTTAGACAGTTAGGAATTGTTTATCATGATAATTCAGTGATTTATGAGTTTGTACAATAGTATAGGGTAATAAAGGAACTCGTGACTCATGGATGATTCAAACAGGTTACCTTAGACTCCATTGCGGTGTCCACTTTGTAGTTCTCAAAGAAACCCCCCACAGAAAAGAAAATAAAAATAAAAAAACAAACCAAATTCTTAAGGTTCTTTCTATTTCTAAAACCCAAATGTAAACCTTACTTTTCAGCCAAATTTTCTTTTTTTGATTCTTGTCATTCTAAAATTGATCTGTATGAAAGATGTATTCAGTGGGAAATAACATATAGAAAGAACCAATCTAAAAAAATCACTGGTTCATCCATTGGTTATAGTTTCCAACCTCAGCACGGATATTTTCATTTTCCTGCTGCAGTCCCTCAAAATCAGATTTCAAAGTATCATAACTAGCTTTGAGAATGCTGTAATCTCTCTAAAGTTGCTTGGTCTTCTATCTTGCCCTTATGTTCTGGAACCAAATAGCTACCTGATGGGGTTGAAGGCCAAGCTCTTGATATCTCCAGTGTAGATGTTAGGAAATATTATTTGGATAGCATTTGAGTGCCCCCCAGTGCTACCCAGCCTAGTCCACTCCATCCCAAACATTTTGTAGATGACATTATTAGACTTTGCATTGGTACCTTCATCATTCATGGTGATTGATGATGATTGAGACAACTCTTCATCCAACGCTATTCCTACTTCTAGTTTAGAGTAGTGGTTCTATTCTTTTCTCCTCCTTTTGCATATTGATGTACTTATCTTTAGTTCTCGTTAGAGTTTTTTTCTTTTTGTTTATCCTTAAGTTTCCATGGTAGGTGTATTGGTATGACAATTTTGACATCAACCAATGATTAGATAAACAATAATTTGGCAACTTTTTCATTGATATAAATTTGAAAAACCAATAACAATAGTTATGATTTTTAACTTTTAAGTTACATGCATGCAAAAATTGCCTAATAGCATTTCAAAATTGAAAAAAAAAGTACAACATAGTGTTAGGGTTCAAGGCCCGTGTCTTTTGCATTTATTTCATTTTCATTATCGATTAGGCTCAGGTCCTTTGTCAGTAGGATTTCCGGGAAAACATTGATCTCAAGCATTGAGTCATTTGTATCATCTAGAACTGTAGTTGGAAGCAGATCAACATGGCCATTTGGATGCAGCACCTTGTCCACATGCGTAACATAATTCGTGTATCTGTCCTATTTCTTGCAAGGACCCTCCTAGTGCATTGAAAACATTGGGTCTTTCGGAGCAATGAGACAAAGTGTGCTATGAATGTTGACTAATTTTTTTTTTTCTTCGATCCCAACCGGTTTTCATTCATTCAATGGATGAAAGAATAAGTGCTACAATTCCTCTCAAAAGAAGAGGAATTGGCTACCAGTGAAAGTAACTATGTGGAAAATGTCTGTAGCCTAGAGCATGAGCACCATGAAGCCACTTCCAATTGATTGGATCCTTGCTCTTATGCCTATATTTTATGGTATCATGTAATCCAAACACACTTAGCCCTTGAGAGAATTGGGAAAACTGATTATGGATGCCCTATGCCTCCTTTGTAGATCCATAAATCTTCCTAACTGCAGTCATGAAATGTTGATCACCTCTCTATATTGGTAAGGGGGCCTCTTTTTTGTTCTCTTGGTGTCATACCATTTTTGGATGAAGGGTATACAGTGCCATGTGAAGTGGTGTATTTAGTATATTCCACCGCCCATGTATGATTTTTTTGCAATGTGTCCATACAACAGATGAACAACATAGAGTAATGAATATTTCTTGCAACTATTTGCAGCTGCACCTTCCAACAGCTACAGTACAGGTAGTTCTTCAGTTGTGTGCTAGACTAACAAAGTTGCATTCCATGGCAATGCAATTTCTAGAGAGAGGTGGATTGTCTTCCCTTTTGAGTCTTCCTAGAAGTTGTTTTTCCCAAGTTTCGATAGTGTGGCAGCAACTATTATACGCCATCTTCTCGAGGATCCTCAGACTCTTTAGATTTCCATGGAGGTAGAGATACAACAAACTCTAATGAACATTTTAAATCATCATGGTGGTCGTGTTTATCCTCGAACATTTTTGACGTCTATGGCTCCAGTCATTTCTCGAGATCCAACAATTTTTATGCAGGCTGCTGCTATGGTTTGTCAATTATAGACAGTGGGAGGAAGGCCAAATATCATTTTGTCAAAGGAGAAAGAGGATAAGGAGAAAGGTAAAGAGAAGGAGACATTGAAGGAGAAGGACAAAGAAAAAGATAAAGGCAAAGGTTCTGGACAGATTGAAGCAGGAGTTCCATCTGTTGATTTTGGTCGAGTGCCTCATGTAAGCAAGCCACATGATGGGCTGGGTAAATCTGCCAAGGGTCATAAGAAAATTCCTCATAGATTTACACAAGTTATAGATCAACTTTTAGAGGTTATATTGCACTATCTTCCACCAACACAAGAGGGTGAATGCACAGGTTCAACAACAACTGTGGAGGTTGATGAATCTGCTCCAAAGGAAAAAAGAAAAGCAAAGCTTGATGAATCAACAAAATTAGAAGGTGACAAGGTTTCTAAAAGCTCTGCAGGGTTGGAAAAAGTTGCTTTTATTTTGAAGTTGATGAGTGACATTCTTCTCATGTATATACACGTAGTTAGTGTAGTCCTGCAGTGGGATTCAGAAAGTAGTCAAGGTCATGGTCCTTGCCAAGCTTGCCACATGATGGGTTGGGTAAATCTTCCAAGGGTCATAAGAAAATTCCTCATAGCTTTACACAAGTTATAGATAAACTTTTAGAGCTTATATTGCACTATCTTCCACCAACACAGGAGGGTGAATGCACAGGTTCAACAACAACCATGGAGGTTGATGAATCTGCTCCAAAGGAAAAAAGAAAAGGAAATCTTGATGAATCAACAAAATTAGAAGGTGACAAGGTTTCTGAAAGCTCTGCAAGGTTGGAAAAAATTGCTTTTATTTTGAAGTTGATGAGTGACATTCTTCTCATGTATATACACGTAGTTAGTGTAGTCCTGCGGCGGGATTCAGAAAGTAGTCAAGGTCGTGGTTCTTGCCAAGCTTGCTTTCTGTGTAAATTGTAGTTTTTAACATCCTAGTCCCATTTATGAATTTTTGTCTCAGCTTCACGAGTATGTCTAGTTATTTTTTAGTTGGATTAGATATACATGATGTATTTTAACTCTTTCCATAAGGGATAAACCTATACATTAGGGTTAGAATTCTATCTATTCCTAGATGTAATCAGGAAAGTCTTGGAAAATACCCTATTGATATTGCAATATTGGTATTTTCGTGTATCCTCAAAGTTTTTAATGTTTGGATTTGCTATGAAGGAATTATTTTTCAATATATGCCATTTTGGATTTGGAGCATGACAAGGAACTTAGGCCCATTTTTCAATACTTAGCCAATTTTGCCAATGGCGAGCATTTTTCTCGCATACATGTCATGTCTACAATAATAATCATTGCACTATGTTATGAAATGCATATCACATGATTGAAATTTGTGTCTGCAAATTGTATGCAATATTTTTCAAAATTTTTGTTTTTTTAGTAAGTAATCAAAAAGTTTGGAATTATAGTTCTCATGCCTTGTGAGGATTGCAAAGAGCAGGTTTCTCTTGCATGATAATCTGTAGATATTTGGGTACATGTGGATATCCTGTTACAATCATCTCCTGAACATTCTTATTGTCTTTTCTTAGACTTAAAATAATGCAATATGGGTGTTAATATTTCTCATCTTCTTATTGTCTTTTCTTATTGTGTTAATAGTGTTAAAGGGTGATAGCTCAATGGTAGAGCACCTGCCTTACAAGCAGGAGGATGGTGGTTCGATTCCTCCATACACTATTGATTGCAATATTAGTATTTTTAATAAAATATATTTTATTATGATTTATTATGGCTATAGAGGGGGTTTCAAACCGTATTTGTATGTTTCTACAAGAGGGGTTTTAAGCCACCTTCATATGTCACTACGAGGGGGGTTCTAAGCCACCCTCATATGTCTCTACAAGGGGGGTTCCAAACCCCCCCTATAGGCATCTACGAGGGGGGTTCCAAACCGCCCCTATAGGCCTCTATGAGGGGGGTTCAAAACCGCCCCTATAAGCCTCTACAAGGGGGGTTCTAAACTGCCCCTATAGGCCTCTAAAAGGGGGGTTCCAAACCGCCCCTATAGGACTATATGAGGGGGGTTCACAACCGCCCCTATAGTCCTCTACGAGGGGGGTTCCAAACCACCCTTGTAGGCTTGTATGAGGGGGGTTCACAACCACCCTTGTTGGTCTCTATGAAGGGGGTTCAAAACTGCCCCCATAGGTCTCTATGAAGGGGTCTACGAGGGGGGTTTAAAACCACCTCTGTAGACCTCTATGAGGGGGGTCACAAACTGACCCCAAAAGTCACTTTTGGGGGTAGTTCCAATCTCATCAAAAACCGCCCTTAAAGGGAAAAATTTTTAACATCGGTGCCTTTAGGGGCGGTTTTTCCAAAACCCCCCCCATAGGTCACTTTTGGGGGCAGAAGACAACCCCCCCTAAAGGCAAAAAATGTAGTAGTGTGCGCACATAGTTTTATGTACTTCTTCAAAGTTGCACATGGATACTAAGTCCTGTTTGACATCACTGAAAACCAAAGTTCAACATATGACTTATAAATCTTCATGGTTGTTGACGATCATTGCCAAGAAGCAATCCACCCATAGCGAATCTTCTCTCTTGCAAGTTTCTTCAAACTAAAGCATTTGTTTGATGAGTAGGTATGCTTTTCACAATCCTTACAAGGGTGAAGATCAAAACACTAATCTTTCATGTGGCCAAATCGCTCACAATGTGAGCATGTTTGTAATAGCCTAGTTGTTAAGCCATGGACTTATGATATTTTATCTGAGTATGGACTTATGTTCTATTTGTTAATGTGACTATGGACTAATGTTCTATTTGTTAATGTGACTATGTACTTATTCTCATTTGTTTAATGATGTGATTATGGACTTTGGCATTATTATTATTAATGTTAATGTTTTTGTTGTTATTGTTATTGTCATTATTGTTATCTTTGAATGATTGTTGCTATTAATTAAATAAACAACTGGATGAGAAAAGGGAACTAAAAGAGTATGGGAGACCATGGATCTCATGGAGTGAGGGGGAATGGGGGACATCCCTAGCAACTTATAGCTTGTTGTTGGATGGTAGCTGTCCATCCTAGTTCATTTTGCGCCTTGGTGACTTTAATAATGTTGGTCACCCAAACATTGTACAACGGAACCCATTTTTAATTTTTATGAACTATAGAGTTATTATTGCACCTTATACATACTTTAGTGGGCCCCTCTTTCCTAGTGCACCCTTGGGAGAAGTTGGGCCTCCTATTTATGTGTTTTTTCACTTATGAGGCCTCTCCCTAGATTCTAGGAGTTGTAAGCTAGAATTTAGCTTCCACCTCCTTAATTTGTGCCTCCACATCCATAAGTGCACCCCACTCCTCCATTCATCCCTATTTTTGTGCTTCCATGATATTTATGAGCCTATTGGATCCCCCCTCCTAATTCTACCTACTTCATGTCTTGTAATCCCCCTTATGCATTAGTGTGCCTCCTTGTGCTCTTCATGGCTCCACTCCTTGGTTTTTGGTAACTCCTCCTCATGGTGCTAATATGGGAAAGGGAATCTCCTAACTAGGCCACCACTCCACTAATTTGAGTTAAGTATCCATTATGAATACCAACCACACTCAAAACCCATTTTATTTGGCCACCTTGGGTTCACATTTCCCTCCTTAATCTATTTATACATGTACTCTTTCCTTGTTGAAGCTAATATTGAGCTTTGAATCACTTGTCTTGTGTTATCTCACCATGTTGAGAATGTTGTTAGTATTGAGAGTGTGTTGAGACTTAGAACTAGTCTATTTGTTCCATTTACTTCCATTATATCACTCTACTAGTTGAGATTCTCGCACAAGAATCCAAGAAATGAGTTGGTGAGAGGAGTCACATCCCATATGTAGTGGAGATGGACATGAAAGTAGTAGTGGGAAGCATTGTCGTTCTCAGAAGAGGTTGTTCCGAGAGTTTCTAGACTAAATGTGCCTCTACCCATGGATCCATGGTATCATCTTGGGGGTGACCTGTTCAATCAAGGAAGGCTCGACCACGTCTACGCCTGGGAGGAAATTTGTCCTATTGCATCCAATTGCCCTTATTTTGAGATAAGTATATCTCTTATGTTTCATTTTTATTACATTATTTTATTTGGTATATATGCAATGGTGGATAAATTGGTTTTCTGCATGTTCATGTATTGTATGCTAGGATCTATATGGAGGAAGGAGGAATTTCATATAATATGTTGCTACTCTCCTTACCTTCTTTCTATTCTTCTTTCTCTTAATCAAAAATTATAATTTTGGCTTGATGGTATTGAAAAGGGAGCAAACATAGGTTCCATTTCACCCATTTATGATCATTTTTGAATCATAAGAATTGTTGCACTATGTCCATATCATATTTTACATTAAGTATTGCCTCTCGTTTCATCAAAAATGCTTTCCAGATGACCAAGATATGCATGTTTTGGTCCGACAGTTTTCTGGTGCCAAGACGAGCGCACCTCTCATTAGATTGTACAAGTTTTGTTTACAAGTCTGCTCTTTTTTGTAGATATGAGGTTGAATAATGTATTCTATATGTAAAAGTGATTGATGTCTGGAGGGTGGCAGCCATACAGTCTTATTTTTATTAATAAGAGATGACTATAAGGGACAATCATCGGGTGCAGATTTTGAGGGCTGTAGTTGCAACTAGTGTTCTCTGTTTTCTATGGTTTCGGTGTGGCTATAGATTGCAACTTACATATGTTCTATTAGATGTGGTTTTCCTTACTTTATATCCTCACTAACAACACACACATGACAACACTGAAAAATATACTAATTTGCAAATAATGGATGACAACAATACTTGGATTATTAAATATTAACTATGTTATCAAACATTAAAAAATGCATGAAGTAATTATTCACATGGAAGATGATGTTTATCATGTCATAATCATATGATTGTTGCGATTATGCTCCTTAGATTTCACATTTTAAATTATTAATTAAGTGTTGCAACTTTAGTTATAAAACAAATTCTAGAGATACAAATTTTAATTATTAAACTTAACTTAAACTTAACCATAATTAGTTAGCCTAACCATAATTTATCTACATCTATTGTGATTAAACTTAACTTAGGATTATTATTAGCAACCTTAAATTTAATTATGGTTTAGAGACACTACAATGTCAAACTCTGAACTTATGTGGATGAAGATGTAGTGTCCCTTTTTAAGAATTTGTAAAAACTAGGAAAAATTGCAATTTTTGGCCAATTCGACCCTTAGACTAGTAATGAATCAACTGCTTCCAAATGGATCCAAATGCTTCCGAATTGGGTTTGAATGAGTTTGGAAGGTATTCATATATATAAATGAGGATTAATTATTCTTGGAAACTCTCAAAACACTTCTGCAACATTCATTTATAATCAAGGAAAAATAGGAACTTTACTAGTCAAATCGAGGTTCAAAACCCCCAAGGGTAGGGGACAAAGATGGCTTACCAAACACTATAAGAACTTCCCAAATTTCAGAAAAGAGACATGGTACTGATAAAGGAATTCAATGGGATCCCAAATGCATCATAAATTAGTTTCTATAGGCCTCTTAAACTCCCATACATGAAAGGTTTGTATACATGTCTTCACATAGGGGGAAATGATAGTAAACTTCACCACTTGTTATGAAATTCGAATTTTAGGTTCCAAGGACTTGTGCAATGTTAATGAAACTTCTTCATAAAATTAATGACACTCCATAAATCAACAAAATCACATATATTGATGTATTGGAGAAAACTCACTATGGCTTGGGAATACCACAACAGACAGATGACTACCAGAAGTCTACTCAATTCTCAAAACAATGCTATTATAAATGACAATGTTAAAATAATGGAGAAATGTAACCAACCTCGATCCAACGTTTGATGTAGATCCCCATTGGAGCTTTCAATCCGTGCACATCCAAGCACTTGTAATCTGCAAATTAGTCTTGACAGCCAACATCTAACAAGTACATGTGATATATAAATGACATTAACATTATCAATAACAATGGTCCATAATATCATAAGCAAATGTAACCCAATGTATAATAAACAACATTCACACCATGAATGGACGAGAATATCAGTATTTCTATTAATGAACAAGAAGAAGTACAAAGTGATACGACCTCTTGCCGACAACCAATCTTAACCAAGATCTAGATCAATCCACTTGTGCCTCCACCACTTCAATCCCCCATGAATGGAAAACTCAAACTAGAGAGGAGTTTGGAAGGTGAACATAAATGGTTCATAACTACAAGGATCAATAAGTGCAGACTCAAGATAGGGAAAAAATCCACTAGAGTGCCTTTACTATTCTCCTCTTCCTCCCGTCCATAAGCCATATGTGCTCAATATATAGTCCTCTCAAAGGTAGGTGAAAGGACTCATCGAGACGTTACTTGGGCAGATGGAGAGCCAAAGGTCACCCAATGACCGTTTTTTGGGAGTAAAAAGTGATAAAATAGTGGTTTTTACCATTTTACTTGATACCTGCAGGCTATAGGGATGCAACTCATGGGTACGCATGCTATAGTGATGCAACATGCGGGAAGGAACAAAAATAGGGCAAACTGGTATCACTGAAGGATAAAAATGGATCTGAGTCACTGAAATGGATCCTACAGGCCAAAGAATGCTGATGCTTACAGGGTGGAAGATTTTTGTGTAACAGATGCCCCCTAATGTGTGAGGTCAGAGACTGAAATGTGCTACGATGGCCAAAATACATTATAAAACTCAGAAGTGGAGTGATGGAGACACAAGTGGAAAGAACGGCTCACTCGTCATAGTACAATAGTATCTCTGAATACATGTCGGTATAGTACAACAATCTGATACAATGGCCATGAATAGGTAGTACATAAGTAAATATATGTCACAAGTGATCATAGCCATGATCCCTCTACAGTAAGATATGGTCTTCTGCTGAAAAGAAGACAACTGGTGCAAAAATGGAGGTACAAACTGCTAAAATCTGAGAGGTGATATCTCAAATGTAAAGTCAAAGTCATATGTAGCATACTGAATGCCACAATCGCCTGGGGTCTTCTACACAAGTCTTCGATGGTGCAAGTCCCATCAAGTAAATAAAGGAGTTGGGGTCAAACCTAATGAGACATCGTCTGATTACCAGTCATTGATGTATACCGTTAACATACGTGAGATGACCCACCAATAATGAAAATGGGCATCAAGGCACAGAGCACAATCACCAGAGTGTGAATAAATGGGTTGAAGTCGAACACTTGGATGAATCCATCGATCAGGGGACATTGATGTATTCCCAAAACTGTCGATGGCGAGAGAACCTGCCACTAATGACTACAAGCCTCAAGGTACTCAACCGAACTCTAAGCCTCAAGTCCTGGAATAAATGAGTTGAAGTCGACGGAACGAGACTCGCTGGAAGGAGGGCATTAAGGCATCCCCCATCAACCAGCACGAGGTACCAGCAATGCTGAAAGATTTGGAAGATCTCAGGTGAAACGAACTGACTCAATAAGGATGGCCAACATGCAATAGTCAAGAGATCTGAGGAGTGGCCGACACTGGTTTAAGGACTTCCTTTGAAAAAGAGCATGAGTAGATGGATAGACGTAGGCAGCATAGACTTGACATAAACTGTGCAATGCAGGAGGCATTACAGAGGGCTCCATAATGACTGGAAGCTTAACCAATCGGTGGAGAAAACTGAGAAACAAGTACAGCCCCTAAGGCCCAACTATAGTCCCGACTCATAATGTACGGAGTGGAATGAATGCTCTGTTCAAAGGAGACACAACAGCTGCCAACAAGATATAGTGACCATAATCCCATCCGGCTTTTTGGAATATTTGATTTTTTTTGTATTTTTCATATTTCGGAAAATCTTGAAAAAGAATAAAATTGCTTATAGTACAACAAGTGAGGGAACGGGTGTCAAATATCTAGCAGACTAGTCCCAAGTAGTGGAACATACCTATGCTCAATGCAAGGAAGTGCGTGCAGGATGTGGACACTCGGGGGTGTGTTCCCTCAGGGTCAAAGGGTCATCAAATTGTAAAGGGAAAATATATAAGCTCTGCAGGGCTCGACAGGGAAAGTGCTCAGGCACCAGGCTAACAATTGAGTAAGCGGGAGCCGGCACAAGGCTCAAGCGGCAAGCAGGATGATGCAATGCAATCACAACATGATATAACTGAGGGAAGTCCTTAAGGGAGATGGCCAGCATAAGACAAAGTAGAGTATGAGTCTTCATCGCAACGTCATGGCGTGACTACAAAGGACTCCCAATCCTGAGGACAAACAACGACATGGGCACCAAAAGCATAATGGGGTTCTAACTAGGATACCCATGTTCGGGAAAGCCCTACCACCACATGAAGACACTTCTATAATAGTGTGAAGGTTCCATGTCAGTCACGAAGCGGGGTCGCACCTAGGGTTTATGAAAAGTGGTCAAAGGTCAAATGCATAATGCATGTGAAAATGACATCTAACCTATATGCCAGGTGTGAAACGTACCTGCCGTAGGTGTGAAATGGATCAGAACAACTCTTGCCGAGGAAATATGTTGAAAAACACTACTCCATGACACGATATTAGTTCATAACGACCCAAAATGGCAAAAACTATAGAAAAGTGGGTCCATAAAATTATAAATAGTAATAAAATTTAATAATTTTCAATTCATTTGCACTATTCACCATTTTGGAGTTAAGTGGTAAGTTTGCACCTGAAACTTTAAGCACCGATCATGGGAGCTATGAGCAACCGTTCAGCGAACAGTCCAGAGCAGGTTAGTGGTCATTGCCATACCTTTCATTTAAGTGCTTTTATTTCAATTTTGGTCGGTGGGATTTTTTTTTGGCCAAGCCCTAAATGGCTTCGGCGCTACCCGCAGGCTGTAAGTGTGCAGGTCGTGGGTAGGGCATCAAACGCACAGTCAAAAAACTGACTGCCTGCGTCTACCCGCAACTGTCTACAATCTAGCCCATAGGTACGGCCGTGAAGAAGTTTTTAAACATGATATTGACTAAAACTTTCTTTCTTTGCGCTCCAGGATGGTTCTAGAGTGGAGGGAAAGAGAGCATGACCAGGTAGATAAGGCTATGCGCAACGATTTGCAAGCACAACAAGCATTGCAAGCATGTGGCTTATATAAATACTGGAGTATCGGGGGCTTAAGGACCCAAAACCTACTACTCTGTCATCTGATCAACTACTGGGATGTGGATGCTTAACACTTTAGTCTCAACGGGAAAACACTGACACTAGATGTAGAGGATATCTATTTTATTACCGGTTTGTCCCGTAGAGGGGAAGTGGCTAGTCTTCGGTCACGGACCGTGGGTGGTGGGATCATTGTGCAAGACTACATAGTACAGTATTGTCCCACCAACACACGACTAGTGGGAAGTCAAGTGCCATTCAACCTCATAACGGATCTGAGTACAAATATCATTGTGGCAACACTGGTGTGGATCACGGGATCCAAAGCACTACATCAGGCATCCAGACCGGTGATGTTCTATGCATCACAATGCTTGTAGCCTACTATATTCGACTAGTGTACTACTCTGCTGGTGTCTATGAAGACACAACTGACAAAATGCAAAGAAGGGAAGGCCAAAAAATTTGGGTATGGTAGCATCCTCTGCAGTTTCTTCTTTGAGAGAGTTCCGGGACTTAGGCCGAGGGTGGATGTCTCTCCTCACAGTCTCCGAGATCCATCCCTGACCCGGTGGGATGAGATACTGACACGACAGGGTGGTGCCCGTCTGGCGTCACCATATACTGAGGAGTTCTTCTGTTGGTGGAACCGGCAAGTGATCGTTATAGAGGACTATCCCTATGCGGGGATCGACTTCAGACAGGATTGTGACATGCCGCTCCCACCAGGCGTAGCTTTCGGAGACATCGGTGAGTACTCTTTTGGTTTTGTGTTTTTAAATTTTTGTGGATTTTTTTATTATAGTTGAAATGCAAAAAAATTTTTTTGGTGGTAATGTCATGTGCTAATGGGTGACTGTTTTCTTGCAGACAAAGGCCCAGTGAGACCCAAGGGCTTCCCGAGACATGGTCGTTGGGGTAGAGATGAGGTGGCAGCAGATGCTGCAGCAGGGCGTACACTCCAGATGTTGCGGCGCAATGTATCACAGATGTTTGCTCGAGTTCCATTGATAGAGGTGGCCTGACTACTTGAGGCCATGCAACACCAGGTAGTGGGTGTTCTCGGGGATTGGGTGCAGTTGCTACAGTGGATGGCCAACACAACACAGTACTACTATGAGACACATCCCGTTGAGGTGGCAGCTAGACCTCCTCGGAGGGAATAGATATCCCAGGGTCTCATCATTTTTTGTATCGATATGTATATTTTTGAGGGCTACGGGCTCTAGTCTTGTATGACACTACCATTTTTGGACATATTTATATATATACAACTTTGGTTCTCGGTTCTACTATATGTGTGTATGGTACAAATGTATGAATGTCTTTGTATTTATGTACTTCATGATGAATGTGACAAATGCCAATCTAATACATAGTTAGCGTATGCATCAGATATATAATTATGACTTCTCGGAATGTGAATATATGTAATGGAAACAAAATGTCTCTCCAAGAGTCGTACCTTAAGGAATATCCGTAGTGATGTAGGGTCTCATACACGGTACTGCCCATTCAACTGAGACACAACTAGTTGTGAATCCAGGCAAACTTCTAAATATTGGATACCATGTGAAATGGCATCCCGAAGTAGCTCAACAACGACACTATACTCAGCCACATTGTTAGATGTAAGACCGAGACAAGCACTTCCTGAGGACACAACTAGATGGTTAGGTGAAAAGATAACCTAGGCAGCAGAAGCAAGCTGCTGCGTATGTTGGCTAGCACCATCCGCGAAACCTAAGAACGTAGGACATCCCGCTGACATCTGTCAATCAAACAGAGGCTACTCAGCAGACCCGACAACCAAAAGGGAATCTAAACTATGTACAGAAAAACTATACAATAGTGTACAAAAGTATTAGCCCAAACCAAAAGTTCAAGCGTAATACCGCTTGAGGTAGAGCCCATTTCTAGGCTCCTTCAAGACAAATCCCTCGTAACCTTCTAACTCATAAGCTCCTTTTTCAAGGACACGCCTCACAATGTAAGGACCGTGCCACATGGTATTGAACTTGCCTGCCCCCAGGGGTTCTTTAGCTTGGTCATACAAGAGTACCAAGTCACCTTCAGAATATTGTCGGGGACGGATAGACCTATCATATTGAACCTTGATACAATGCTTGTTAACATCAATGGCCACAACGGCATCTCGATGGTGCTCGTCAAGTTGCTCGAGGTGTACTAAACGTTGCTCAATCTTCGTCGTATCAGGGAGGAGCTCTATGGCTAGCTTGAGCGAAGGGATCTCGCATTCAATCTGTAAAAGTAACTCCACACCATGAACTAACTGGAATGGTGAGAACCCGGTGGCAGTCTTAACTGCGGTTCGATACGCCCACAAAGTAGGATATAACATGATATGCCAATTGGTCTTGCTTTGTTGGATGGTACGTTGGAGAATGGTCTTCAAAGATTTATTTACTGCTTCAACCTGACCATTCACTTGAGGATAGTAGGAAGACGAGTGTTCCTGATGAAACCCAAGCTTGAGAGACAAATCCTCCATCATCTTATTTTGAAAGTGACTGCCATGGTCAGTGACAACCTCTTTCGGGATATTGAATCGAGTGATAATCTAGTTGAACACGAAATGGGCTGCAGTAGCACCGTCGGCTTTCACAGTAGGCATGGCCTCAGCCCATTTGGAAAAATAATCCACGGGCACTATAATATGATGATTCCCCCCAGCCGAAGCTGGTTTGCAATCCATAAAATATACCCCCCACTTAGTGAAGGGACCGACAGTGACGACCGGATGGAGGGGCGCTGGATGCAAGTGTATGTTCCGAGAAAACACCTGGCAAGGGTGACATCTCTTCACAGCGTTACTACAATCTTTAAATATAGTAGGCCAAAAATAACTCGCTCGCATAATATGTTGGGCTGTAGCAAGCCCGGATAAGTGACCGCCACACGCCCTCGCATGACAATCATTAAGTACCTATTTCGCTTCTTCATGAGTCAAACAACGACGGAGAATGGAATCCTTTCCTTGGCGATACAAAGTGTCACTGACGATAGTATAATATTTAGCGTGATGTCTCACATGCCGTCGCTCGTGTCGTGAATAATGTGGAGGAAACTTCAAAGTTTGGAGATATCTAATGACATCCCCATACCAAGGGTCCTCGGTCGAGATAAGAAATAAGTGTTCATCCACAAAGGAATCTTCATGAATGACATCCTCATCAAGCCGTGGAAGGTCCGACATAAGTTCAGCGAACACCAATGATTTCATCAATTTTGCAGAAGCAAAATCGAGATCAAATTCCTGAAGGATCACAATCCATTTATTATACTTACCCCCAATAAGGCGTCATGATAGAACGAACTGAAACAGATTGATATGAGCTACAACAGTGGTTGTTTGAAGCAGAATGTAATTCTGTAACCGCTGGACTGCATGAACAGTTGCACGTGCCAACTTTTCTATGTGGGTGTACCTTAGTTCAACGTCTATTAAGTTTCGACTAAGATAATAGATAACATGCTCGACAAGCGCATCATCTACCTGAACCAAGACCATGCCAATAGTCTCTTGAGACGTAGCCACATAAAGAATGAAATCTCGTGTAAAGTCCGACGAACTAAGCACAAGGGCCGATACCAAAGCTTTCTTAATGGCATCGAAAGACTGCTGGGCTCGCTCATCCTAGATAAAAGGTGTGTCTTTCTTCAATAGGCGTGCGAAACCTTTAGTAATACTGGCATAGTTAACTATAAATTGACGTAGAAAAGTATCTCTCCCTTGGAGGCTCTGAAGTTGAAACAGATTACGCAGAGGAGGCAACTGAAGTATTGCCTCAACTTTGAGAGGATTGACTCTAATACCCTCCTTCGAAACTATGAATCCTAGAAGGTGACCAGTCCTAACAGCGAAGATGCATTTATGTGGATTCAATCAAATTTTGCAGTGGATACATCGTTCGAGAATCATACGGAGGTGCTTGGGGTGGTCCACTCTCTTGCAAGAATGGCCAGCAAGATCATCCAAGAAAAATTCCATAATCTTCTTAAGATCGTGAAAGGCATAGGTCATGGCTCGCTAAAAAGTAGCTCCAGCGTTTTTTAGGCCGAAGGGAATTTTTTGGTACGCAAAGGTTCCCCATGGACAAATAAATGTCGTTTTATGTTGGTCCGTGGGTTTTATTTGAATCTGATTATAACCCGAGAATCCGTCCATGAATGAAAAAATCTCACTTCCTGCACAAGCATCCAATATTTGATCAATGAATGGCATGGGGAAGTTGTCTTTCGAACATGCACGGTTCAAATATCTAAAATCAGTGCATACACGGATCGTTCCCTACTTCTTATCCACAGGAACGAGGTTTGACACCCATTCGGTAAGGGGAACGGGGTAGATGAAACCAGCTTTGAGCAGCTTCTCCACCTCTGCCTTAATAGCAGCTGCCTTCCTAGGGTTCACAACACGTAGGCAATGTCGAACTGGTTTAGCATCGGGATACATTCTAATCTCGTGTTCAACAATGCGGGGGTCTATTCCTAGCATCTCCTCATATGACTAGGAGAAAGCTTCCCGGAGTTCAGTAAACAAATCAGTGTAAATAGCAATCTCCTCAGGAGTGCAATCGACACCGACGTAAACATTCTCAATCTTTCTGCGAGTGCGGGAGATGTTGATCGAAGTGGTTGGGGAAATATTGGCCATATTCCCCTCCAAGAAAACATCATGTGACTACAAAAGAGCCACAGGGTGACCAACCATCTCAGCTAGAGTCATCCTAAACTCCTCCTGTTCAATGAGCTCGAGGTTGGAAAGGAAATAAGAGCGATGGTGCATGTCTTCCCAAGGCCTCTCACTACCACACATGGCTTCGAGGATAGCTTCATCCGATGGCAAAGTATCATCAAGGAAATCGTGAGAGCAGGATGAGTTGGCTGCCCAAACTGGCAGCGTAATGGGATCTTCTTCAACTATCTGGGAAGAAGAGAGATCCGGATTTGCAGTGGTTTGTTGGATGTGATCATAAGTGAGCTCGGCTATAGATAAAGGCATAGACATCCCGACGTGCGCAATGTCTCCAGACATAGAATCTATGGATGGAAAAATCCATGGATCACCACAATAGGAAGTCCGGAATGGCATACTACTTGAAGGAGGAGGCACACTGTCAGAAATGGTTCCAATAAAATTCACAGGTGTAGAATGGTGAAAAGTTCCCATCAACGAGGGGTGCATTCCAACACCTATGTTCCCAGTTGCCGACTGAGAATCAGAAACTTGTGGGACTACTGATCCCGTGGATGCTGTGGAAGGAGTGCCAACATAATCCAGCTGATCGATCATCACAATCTTGCCTTCATGGGGAAAGAAAATAACTCGAAATACAGTAGACGTGACAGCCTTCATAGCGTACATCCAGTTCCGACCCAGTAAAAGGTTGTAGTCGATGGGCGCATCAACCACTTCGACTTCAATAGGAACGGACTTACCTCCCAAGGAGACAACAAGGGAAGGGATAATTCCATGCGGCGTAAAAGATCTACCGTCGAATGCAGTGAGTGTAGTTCTAGACGCGAGTAGAGGAGGAGAGCCAAGAGATTTCCAACAAGTTAACGACATTACTGACGCGGAACCACCTTCATCAACCATAGTACATTTGACGAAGCTCTTAAGGAAAACCACCTAGATTTGAAAAGCCACGTAGTAAGGCAAGCGAGGTTGGACATCCGTAGTATCGAACTTGATAACACTAGGACTTCCCCCATCCTGAACTCCTAACGCACTCAAAAGGGCATGCTTCTGAGAAGGACAAGCTTGCAAGACTTCAAGAGCTGACATGGCACACAGGGTTTGGCCCAAATCTTCTACGATGGAGTAGTTCTGGGCAGCTCGAGCATTAGGATTATGCGTGGAGCACTTGAGAATAGCTTTCGGTATCTGTGGCATAATAGAAGGCTTCTCGATATGCAAGGAATTATCAGGAGGAGGGGGAGGCTCATTCCCCAAATTCAGTTGTGGTGCACCATAATCACGTTGACGAGTAGCAACACAAACCTCTGACTGAACCATATTCACAAATCCATAACCACTAGTATTGGAAGAATACGTTGTCATTTCATTAGTACCATAACCAGTGGTGGGAGCATGCGAAGCCATGTTTTGGTGATGAGGTAGGGGATCCTTCAACATAGCTGGGCTCTATTCCAAATGTTTCGATGCTTCTTCAATACGAGGACATAAGTGAGTAAAATGATCCTCCCCACAAAGCTTGCAAGGGAATTTCACCTTACGCCTAGGTTTACGATCCTCGCTAGCATTACCGCCTTCCCGAGGAGGGTTGGAATTCTCTTTACGAGGAGTATTATGATTTCTATTGTTGTTACTTCTATTGTTTCCACCCCTACAATTATTTCTCCCCTTTTTCTTACCACCAGGCTGCTGGTTACCCGACAGTTTCGTTGATTGCACATTGTGTACATCAGACAATAGAGTGGAAGTGGACAAGGTGTGAACCTGTCCGGGAGTAGACTGGTTTAGCGACAAATTTTGCATTTGATTAGCTACTAAGTCTACAGGGTGAGTGCATGCGGACCCCACGATGCCATCGGCATGTGGTCCAGGAACTGACGTGGGCTCATGTCTTGTTCTCGGTGCGTCAGGAATAATGTCATACAAAATGCCAGACTGAGAATAAAGTAGATCTAACTGCTGGAATTTCAAGATATCTTGTTCCTCTATCACAATGCCAGACATCGAAACATCCTTGGCAATGTATGGGAGTAAAGACTTAAGGAACCATTCCAACAGGAACTCTGGAGGAATGTTGGCTTTCTCTAATCTCTTTCGCCGATGCCACTCTTGAACGTGGTTAGAAATATGTGTGGCCTTATTCTGACGGAAGGTGGACAACAACTCAGTACCAGTATCATAACAAACCGGAAACTGGAAATGGTCTAAGAAAACCAAAGCAATCTCATTGAATCCCTTATAGGTGTTTCTGGGTGACTCCACATACCACTTCGCGGCTGCCCCCGTGAGGGTGCGTTGAAATAGTAGTAATCGAATGGAATCATGATTCAAAGAGTTGGAGGAGCACCAAAGGTGAAATGTTGTGACATGATCTCCCGGGTCCTCACCACCTTTCCCTTCAAACTTTGGAATGTACGAAGGTAGCTTGGTAGGGAATGGGGGCCAAGTAGGGTCGTGACACATTGGATCATTCATGAGCTTCGAAATATCTGGGAGATTCAAGCATGCAAGGAATGGGAGCTGTGGCTGGAAAGCTTGATTATAAGCTCCGGCATAAAAGGTTGGTTAAACGGAACTGTGTTGTAAGATGGACCAAATGCTTGACCATGAGGGTTAAACTGCTGATAATGAGGACCTGACGGCCTGTAAGCTTTCCCATGGCCATAATATGGATAACCTCCCCCTGCCTGACCCATTTGAGAGTAAGCAGGTATATGTGCGTTTTGAGTACCATATTGGGGTAGTGGGTGATACTAAGGGCCAACACCGACTGTGTTGTAGTAAGGGTTGCCACCATGAGTATGGGGCATGTATGTACTATTCATAGTGGGAACCGTGTTGTATTGAACATAATGGTATGGTATGCTCCCACCCCCAATATTAGGATTAGTTTGAGTAGTCGTGTGATGGCCATAAGCATGAGAAGTATTCCCAGCTCCCATATGGGCGTGACCAATAGCAGGGTTGGTGGTGTGATGTCCATGTGGATAGGAAATATTCCCACCCCCTACATTACTATTACTAGCGGTGGCAGTGGATGCAAAAGTATGCAATATGTTTCCACCCCCGTGGTTGGGAGGAACGGTATCATGTGCAAAAGTAGTCTTGGGTTGAAGAGTAGCGACATGTGTATTAGGTGGTGGATGGCGAGTCATGTTTTGAACAACATTCCGACTAGGTTGGGTATTCCTAGGAGGTGGTCATGTTCCAACATTAGCATGGTTAGGAATCTGACTAGTCCCCATACTATGTGAGTGGGTGGACAACGTAGTGCCCTCAGCTAGGGTAGTGCCCCTGGTGGGTATAGTATGGATAACACTTTGACTAGTGCCAGCATGAGTACCAACCATAGTGGAAGGTTCGACAGTATTGTGACTAGGCATACCAAAAGAGAGTGCGGTGGGGTTGACCATAGGGCCGGAATCATCATGAGTCTCAGGCCTCCTATATCTAAAATTGCGTGGAAACGAAGGAACGAAAGGCTCATCCTCTTCTTCCTCCTCGGGTAAGTTGGGCATACCGTAAAGATAATTATCTAGATTCGAAGGATCAAACAGATCCCGGTCAAGTGGATTAGGCCAAATAGAACCAGGTTGAGTCTCAGGTGGTTCACCTCCCCAATCCTCACAAGGAGTCTGGGGATCAGAAGTATGTTCAACTCTACTCGAAGGAGTAGAAAGGTCTTTCCCGATATCGGGATGTGCAGCCATGTAGTCCTCAACGTAAGTCTCATAAGAATCTGAAGACTCAAAGGGAGCCCTCTGGCATCCTCTAGCAATACGACGTGTAACCTCGAGTGGCTTTAAACTAGCCAAACGACGAGACCGGTGGAGAGTAGGGCTCCGTGCCACGGTCTCTCCGGAGAGAGACACAACGTCTCCTAAAGGCCAATTATTGATAAAAAATAGTAAATCAAAAGCACACACCTAGAGAAACTACAGCCAAGAGCAGACAAACAGAGTGGCTAAATGAGCTCCCAATACTAGAGCCGGTATGTCTCACCTAGGAGAGGATTGAGACTCCCAAAATATAGCCGGAGGTAACAGAATCAGTTATAGAGACACCCAGGCTTCACTGTGTCGACAGGGTCAAGTCCACTGCACGAACACAACTGTGTTGTCCAATCCCTATCTGACTCAGGACACAAACAACATAACCATTGCAAGTACCCTGTGCGGTACCTAGGTAAGGCAACTATGTTCACCGCAATATAACCAATGCTCAGGGGGATAGTCGCAGGTGGGGCCTGTCGTATGGGAAGGGTAGCTAAGCCCAAAGCACAAGAGGATGAACCTTCAGTACCCCCAGATACGAACAAATCCTGGATATATCTCCCACGTTCAGCCGGTATCAGAGGGATATCTCTTCAACCAACCTCCCATGACCTCGTGCTTAACTCTGGATTGAGTAGAGCTTTTCTGAGAACACTGATCTATACCATGGATTCCTCCACTCCCTGGTCAGACACCTAATGTTTCGTTCAGTAGTCTTGGATTGTTAACTCACAATGATCTATTCCAAGACTCTAAACCTATGCTAGTTGGTGTACCCTATAAATAAAATAAGTCTAATCAATTTTATGATTAAGCGTTAATTTTAGTGGCTATGATTACTCAAGGGATATGGTCGTGAAACTAGTGATGTGTACACTCAATAGTGTGCAACATCGTCCAATCCTAGACTCATCTATCCAATAAAACAATGACACTAATATGCACAGTCAACCAACAATTCCAAAATAAAGATGAAATCTTTTATCTTTTCAATGCACAAGCAGAACCTAAAATGAAGGCAACAAGCACTCAATGCAAAATGCAGTACATAGAAATAAAATATTTTTGTATTTTCTCTTATAAACAGAAAGGAAAATGCAAAAAACTAAATGAATATTTTTGTATTTTTTCAATATATATGGAATGAAAAAATGCAAGCAAAATCCTACTATTCAGTCACTGAAGTGCCGAGAAGATCACTAAGACAACCCAGCAAATCCTAAACAACAAGACTTAGCCAAAGGAAAGAGCTCAAAAGGAAGAAACCAAGAGGCTAAAACCAAAGATTAGTAAAAAACCAAGAAGGCTCAACCAAGAGAAATGAAGAGATCTAGTCACAACCAAGGGATGAAACAGTCAAGAGAGAGGCCGACAAAGACTCAGGAACCAACCAAACTCACCCAGCAATAACTAATAGCCATAAACCAACAAAAGCCGGAGTTACACACTACTGTCGAAGGAATATCTGTGGATACCTGCGAGCAGTAGTGTAAACAGAGGCGGGTATACGCGGGCAGAACTAAGCCAGCCCGCGGGTGAGGAAAAGCAAATGGTCAAATAAAGAGTCCAGAGGCTCAGAAAAAGCAAGTTTTCTGCAGTGTATCTTAACAGCCAATCAGTGACACAGAGCTTCGATAAACATCAACTCTAATTATGGACTAATGCTCAAAAAATTTCCCAAACATGGATGTTTTCCCCAGCGGAGTCGCCATTTCCGTATTGGAGAAAAATCACTATGGCTTGGGAATACCACAATAGACAGATGACTACCAGAAATCTACTCAATTCTCAAAACAATGCTATTATAAATGATAATGTTAAAATAATGAAGAAATGTAACCAACCTCGATCCAATGTTTGATGTAGATCCCCATTGGAGATTTCAATCCGCGCACATCCAAGCACTTGTAATCTGCAAATTAGTCTTGACAACCAACATCTAACAAGTACATGTGATATATAAATGACATTAACATTATCAATAACAATGGTCCATAATATCATAAGCAAATGTAACCCAATGTATAATAAACAACATTCACACCATGAATGGACGAGAATATCAGTATTTCTATTAATGAACAAGAAGAAGTATAAAGTGATACGACCTCTTGCCGACAACCAATATGAACCAAGATCTAGATCGATCCACTTATGCCTCCACCACTTTAATCCCCCATGAATGGCAAAATCAAACTAGAGAGGAGTTTGGAAGGTGAACATAAATGGTTCACAACTACAAGGATCAATGAGTGCAGACTCAAGATAGGGAAAAAATCCACTAGAGTGCCTTTACTATTCTCCTCTTCCTCCCGTCCATAATCCATATGTGCTCAATATATAGTCCCCTCAAAGGTAGGTGAAAGGACTCATCGAGACATTACTTGGGAAAATGGAGAGCCAAAGGTCACCCAATGACCACTTTTTGAGAGTAAAAAGTGATAAAATAGTGGTTTTTACGATTTCACTTGATACCCGCGGGCTATAGGGATGCAACTCGCGGGTGCGCATGCTATAGTAATGCAACATGCGGGTAGGAACAAAAATAGGGCAAACTGGTATTACTAAAGGATAAAAATGGATCTGAGTCACTGAAATGGATCCTACAGGCCAAAGAATGCTGATGCTCACAGGGTGGAATATTTCTGTGTAACAATTGACTGATACAAATCGAAATAAAGCCTCTTCAAGCTCCAACAACAAGATATAGGGAAAATGGCATCATTTATGCATTGTTTGGTATTTTTACATAGTTCCACTTGGTATTTCAACCTGAGAGTCTTCTGAGAATAAAATATAGAGTATATATATCATAATAAAAAAATATGGGGCCTCAAGAGATATCCCAAATATATCATCACCTCACCAAGTGCGCCCCTCCTCAAGGAGCAAGAATATGAAAAGAAATGGAAGAATAGTTGTAGAAGCAAGCTGAAGGAGATGTGATGACGCGTTTCCCTATAGATTCAACCTGAAACAAATGACTCCATTGTAGCTCCAAATGAAATTTATCAATGGCCTCTCCAATTTCCAATTAGGATGGGAATCTTTCACCCTTGAAATTGGTGCTAAGGCAAGTAGAATAACACTCTACTTCCAAATGCAAAATGTAAAATGAACAATATCCACTCTCCTTCTTTGTTCTTGACTTTTATAAACTTCCAAATACCTCCTTAGCTCGAATTAATCCATCCATGAGATTCATTCCAATTCAAATTAGGAAGACATTCCAATGTATGCCAATTGTCCCTCCAATTCGAGCCTCATCCTTCACTCAATTCGAATGGGTGACTCTTTGGCTTGCCTAACTCCCTTGTGCACCCTCTTGGATGATATTTTTAGCCCTGACATGTCATATATGTCAGATGTCATCCAACATGTCTGATTTTTTCACAAGTGTTATAGGAATCTTCATCATTGGTGTCAAAGAAGCTAGGGAATCTAGCCCAAGTGTCCCACTAGCTCCAAAATGCCTCTTCCTCTTCCATGGGAGTTAATATTCCTCTACATTTCGACCTCATTGATTCATGCCAAGTATTATGCCCTTCCAACTCCCCCAATAACATTGGCTTCCACCTTGGATTCAAATGGGTGAGAGTGGAATGCCATGTGGCATGGGGAATCTAGCTTGTGTGGGTCCCACACCACCAATGTGTCTCCATGACCAAGTGCCAACTTATTTCATCATCATAAATATTTATTTATCCCATTTTAATATATTTATGTCAAACTAGAGTCCATTTGGGGTTTATTAGTCTCCTTATTCCAAATTTAATGTTTCCACCCCAACCTAGGAAACTAGTAGATTGGTGGAATTTTCTCGTCTTGAGATTTATTTGAATGGGGACATTATAGAAGATGAATTCTTGTTGAGGAACACAACACTCTAAAACTCAATAGGCTTGCATAAATTAGCTATGTGAACTGTCACTTACTTGTCAGATCCATGTTGGAATATTCTCCCCATCATTTTGTATTTTGCATGCTTGCATGCACTTGCATGCATCCAGTCATCATCATGGTGGTATCCCCAGCACCTAGAGCTTGTTCCTAGATCTTCTTTTCCTGCATGCAAAACTGCATGTTGCATGCATCCATTCATCATCATGGTGGACCTCCCAGCTCTTGGCGCTTGGTTCTAGCTCTCCATAGTCTGTCTATAGCCCCCAGGGGGCCTCCCAACTACCAAAGGTTCCATTCTCTAGTCTCTTGCATGAATAATCCACCTTTCTCACCTACCACAGCCAGTTAAGCGCCCTTCTCACCTACCAGTCAGTTATCACTCAGTTCTTCCTTGATTTGAGGCTAGATTGACTCCTCCACTGACTGTTTCACTTTGATAGACCTCCAGTGAGACTAGTCTGTCCATTATGACTCTAGTTATCACTCATGCATTTTTATTCACCCGTTCGGAATCTTCTTCAACTATTGACTTTCTCTATTGAGATGGATCTAAAGCTTACATCTTCCAACTATGTTGAGTGGAAATCCAAGATGGCTCTCTTCATGAGATCCAAGAGCTTAACCCAAATACTCAACGGAATGATGGTAGAACCTCAGTGAAGTTTAAAAGTCCAAGTACTTGGATCGACTTGATGAAGCAATTGGTCTCCTCTTTCTCTCAATTTTTGATGAACTGCTCTTTCATGTTATCGATCTTACATATCCAAAAGAGGTGTGGGACAAGCTCGAATCTCTCTTTGGGCCAAAAGATGATATGGTAGCACACAAATTGGAAAATGAGCTCATATGTTTGAGTCCTAGCAGCTTCGATTCTATCAATGCCTTTCTCACTGAGTTCACAAGCTTGATATCATAGTTGAAAAGGTATGAGATAGTGAAGGAAGATAAGCAGCTTATACTTACCATTCTCTCAAAGTTGGGGGAAAATTTCTCAGTTTTTGTCTCTACTTTCCAGTCAGCTAGGTTGTCCATTCCAAGATGGAAGTTTCCCTCATTTGATGATTTCACACAATCTCTTACCCAAGAGGAAAAGAAGTTGATTTCAATGGGAATGCTCATACCCAAATTGGATTCAGCCCTTACAGTTGTAGAGAGAGCAAATGATATAGGAAAACCAGAGATTCTTGGTGATACAAGGCCTACACACCAGTCAGCTAGAGTTCCGTACTCTAAGAAGGCCAAACATTCTCAAAAGGGAAAGACAGAGTGCACATACTGTCATAGAGGGCCTCATCCTGAGAGCGTTTGCATGCGAAATACTATAGATTTGATGGCAAAGTTACTTGAAGAGAACAACCTTTCTGTACCAGCATGTGCAAGGAAGAAATATTATGAATCTCCAAAATCCAAAGGAAAGGAAAGGTGTAATTCTCTCATAGCATCTGCATCAACCAGTCCTTCTCTTATCATAGATTTAGGAGCATCTTGTCACATGGTTTGCTCCAAGGAACTTTTCTCTAGTCTCGAAAGCTTCAGTGGTCCTTCCATCAGGATGAGAAATAATTCAGAAGTCCCTTCTCAAGGTATCGGAAGAATTGATCTTGACTCTGGATCTTTTTCCGATGTGCTTTATGTTCCTTCTCTTGCACTCAATATCCTCTCAGTATATCAGATGACTCATACTGGAGAGGAAAAAAGGATGATCTTTACTCCACATGAAGTCGAGGTACAAAGCATAGTTTCAGGGGAAATTATTTCCAAAGGAGTTGCAAATCATAAGTCCAAACTCTATGAGTTTTCTCACTTCATTCCTCTCTCAAAAGATATTGATACACCAATAGAGATTGAGAAAAAGAGGAATCTTGAAGAAGTACAAATGCATGAAACAAATCCTGTTACAGAATGGACCTCCTCCTTTGATCTAAATGAAGATCCATCATCATCTAGTTCTTGTTCTTCTATTGATTACAACTATGATAGTGTTAGTTTTTCATAATTTACTTCAATCTGATCTAGGATCTTAACTGAGAGAACAACATGTACAACATGTTAGGATATTCCTATACTCCATCCTAGTCCCACCAGTATTTTGATCATTTACATTTTCAGTCATGCATGCACCTTTAGGGTTTGCATGCATTCTAGGGTTTGCATGCATCCCAGTCATTAGTCCAGCACCTAGCCCTCAGTTAGCCAGCCCCCAGAAGCTTCTCACTATTCAGTTTTAGCCCTCCAGTTGCTTAATGCACCCTTCTTCCTGGATTTTAGGGAGCAACTCGCCCTTCTTCACCTACCAGTCCAGTTGTCACTCAGTTACACTCAGTTACAGTCAGTTACAGTCAGTTACACTTAATTACACTCAGTTACACTCAGTTACAGTTAGTTACAGTCAGTTACACTTAGTTACATTGAGTTACACTCAGTTACACCTACCAGAGTTAGTTAGACCGATGGTTGACAGTTACTTGAGCATTGATGACTCCACTAATGATGATGAAGACTTCCAGTTGCGCTCTAATGATCATGAGGACACCTAGTTGTGCTCCGATGACACTCTATTGATCTTATGATCACTCTGAGAGGCTAATTCGAATTGCCACCTTAGGCATCCGAATCCTCTCTACCATTGTACTATTTATTTGTCCATACTGTGATTAATTAATTAGTGTGTGTGAAGTATTATTGCTTCTATCTAAGTTCTATTGTACCATATTATTCTGTTGCTCATTATACTGTATTGTTCACTCTTCTTCTATTTTCCTGCTTAATCATAATTACTCTTTTGAGGTACACACCATCTCTTAGATCTGCTGTGAGGATTTTCATACAACATATCTGCAGCATATCAATCATGGACACAATAATGCAAGCACACAAGAGACACAGAGTTTACTTGGGGAAAACCATAAAGGTGAAAAACCCCAATAGCTTCCTCAGAGATAGATAGAGCAATTATACAACCCAAGCATAAGAGATAGACATCTCCTAGCAGCAACTTCTCCTCCTCCACAAGTGCGCCACTCTCCCAAGAGTGAGAGAGAATAGAATGATGAAATAGAGTGCCTCCCACACTCTATTTATACTTGACTTGACTTGCCTAATAACCTTTACTAGGTCGGCCTCAACTTAACCACATAACACAATGTTGACTGGGCCGACACTCAATAGGGTGGTTTAATAACCCTTTGACCCACATGACTTATACAGGGCCGACTCCAACAAGGTGGTCTAATAACCCATCAAGTATAAGTTACGACACTTACAATATAAATGATGACACTTCCGTAAAGAGGAATAATAACATCTCTATAGGAATACAAACACTTCCGTATAGAGGAATGATAACATCTCTATAGGAATACAATATACATATATGTGAAATACATTCCGAAGTTACATATACATCAACACTCCCTCTTAACTAGGAAGGTATTTCTCGACATAGGTCTTCTAGCACAAGTCTTCTTCTCTGGATCATCGTCACTGGATAATTATCATCATCACTACTGCTGCTATCTCAATCAATCTCTGAATCTACTCGTCATAGGAAGTTCTACAGAGCCAGTCCTTTTTCATACTGGATGTAGGCCCACCACCTGCAGGTCTTCATCATCACTGGCCATACTATGGAATCCTCGGGACTTATTATGTGCGTCACAAAACCTTAAAAGAGTCTCTTGACTAGAAAGAAACCTAAAGAGCATCTGAGGCCTTTTTCATCCTGTCCAGATCTCCAGGACTTATTACATGTGACTGTCACAAAACCTTAAAAGAGTCTCTTGACTAGCAAGAACCCTAAAGAGCATCTGAGGCCTTTTTCATCCTTTCCAGATCTCCAGGACTTATTACATGTGACCCCCACCACAAAACCTTAAAAGAGTGTCTTGCCAAGCAAGAACCCTAAAGAGCATCTGAGGCCTTTTTCATCCTGTCCAGATCTCCAGGACTTATTACATGTGGTCACCACAAAACCTTAAAGAGTGTCTTGCCAAGCAAGAACCCTAAAGAGCATCTGAGGCCTTTTTCATCCTGTCCAGATCTCCCAGGTCTACTTATATGCCATCCCAAAGCAATGCCTCGAAAGAGCATCTGAGGCCTTTTTCATCCTGTCCAGATCTCCCAGGTCTACTTACAAGCTCATCTGCACAACCTGTTCCACGGCCACAGAGTATCAACCTGATACTCACCATACGTCATCCTGATGTACACATGATCATCCTGATCATCAACACTGCATCGTCCTAATGCATGTCATCTGGAGCAACATCCTGAAGCTTGTCAACCATGATCATCCTGATCATACAATGCATCTACCTGATGCATATCAAGTATCTACCTGATACATATCATCATACATGATCCACTTGATCATACCATGTATCCACCTAATACATACATAGATACATGATCCACCTGATCACACAATGTATCTATCTAATACATATCAACATACATGATCTACCTGATCATACAACGTATCCACCTGATACATATATAGATACATGGTCCAAGCATCCAACATGATGCATATACAAATACATACAAATGATCCAATTGATCATATCCAGCATCCAACATGATGCATACATACATAAATAATCCAACTGGTCATATCTAGCATCCAACATGATGCATGCATACATAAATGATCCAACTGATCATACAGAGTAGAAACTAGAACATCATCCTGATGCTTGTCATCCAGTGCTTACATCCATAGCCATGTGAAGGATCCTCCTTCCACCATGCTTGGAATGGCTTTAGCAAAATGTCTCCATCACTTCTTCCTCAAAGTGTCGTCGATCTGAAGAACACCAAGCCTCTCTCTGAAGTACACGAACTTCACTCTAGCTAGTGGCTTCGTCAGCACATCTGCAATCTGCTCATCCGTCGCAACATACAAGAGCTTCACTGATCCTCTCTGCACCATATCCTTGATATAGTGATATTTGATCTCTATGTGTTTCGACTTGTCGTGGAACACCGGGTTCTTAGATAGCTCCACACAACTCTGGTTGTCACAAAAGATACTAGTAGCCTCCAGCGGTAGATTAAATAACTCAGACAGTAGCTTCCGAAGCCATACTGCCTCACAACTAGTTGAACAAGATGCAACATACTCTGCTTCGGCTATACTCAATGCTACACAGGACTGCTTCTTGCTAAACCAAGAGATCACACCTGGTCCCATACTGAAGCAGCACTTAGAAGTGCTCTTCCTATCTGTAGCACTTCCTGCCCAATATGAATCAACATAACCCTGCAAGTTAACCTTTTGATTCGCATCATACTTGAGTCCATAATCAACTGTACCCTTCAGGTACCTCAGAATATGCTTTACAGCAACCAGGTGAACACCTCTCGGATTTGTCAGGAAATGGCTCAATGTGTTCACCACAAAGCAAATATATGGTCTTGTATTTGTTCGATACATCAAGGACCCAATTATCTGACAATACATCGTGACATCAACCGACTTAGATGAAGCATCACAGAGAAGCTTCAGGTTTTATGCCATAGGTGTGGCCATGGCCTTGCAGTCCATCATCCCGAACCTCTTAAGGATCTCTACTACATCCTTCCCTTGTCCAAGGAAGATCCCATCTGCACTCTACCACACCTCCATGCCTATAAAGTAGTGCATCATACCCAAGTCCTTCATCTTGAACTCGGCAGCAAGCTTCCGCTGTGTGTCGACAATCAATCTATCCTCACCTGTAACAAACAGGTTATCCGCATACAAAAGTAGTATCACTGGATTGCCTTCCTCAACCTTGTAGTAAAGGTTGGAATCCGCTTTACTCTTGGTAAATCCCAAACTAGATAGAAAGCTATCTATCCCACCATACCAAGTTCTGCACATATATGACTTCCTGTCATGTGTCTCAAAACCAAGTTGTTATCGCTCCAAGAAGCTCTCCTAGGTTGTAATTCAGAGATGCTTGGTAACTTAAACTTATCTTGAAAGAAGGGGTTTATTTGGATCAAGTTGGATGACAGAGATCAAAATTTACATGCTCAAAACATACATAGAGACGTTCAGATAGAAAAGGCTTTGACTACGGCTGTTCAAAGGGTTGATAAAAGATAAAGGGAGTGAATCCTTATTGTGTTTAGCAGACTCATACACAGAAGTATGTATATAAATGGCCAAGCACAACAAATAAATGACATATATGTTCAGTTCTCAAATACAAAGATAGGATTACAACTCTCTAGCATAGAAAAATGAACATACATGAAATAAACCATCCATTGCGAGTACATAAATATGAGGAAAAGAAATCTGAAAAGCAAATAGTAAAAGAAGCTTATATATTTGAGAAGTCACTGAAAGTCTGAGAATACAAATATCAATAAGTCTCTCCAAAATCGAACCATTATTCTACATGAGTTCTAGGATTTATAGCCTTTACAACATTCCCCCAGATCCTAAGAAGCCGGGTCGAATTTACTCTAGATGGAAAATCCAAAAACGTTTTTGAACAAACCAGGAAAAATCATTTTTAATTGGCCAGACTGCTGAAAAATGGGGCTCAGATATGCATTCGATTCTCCCAATATGTAACACTTGTAGAAAAAATGAGAGAGGTTATTGTTCTTTGACGTGTTAGGAAGAAAAACCTCTGAGAGTTTCACAGAATGATTCTCCAGACGCTCAAAATCATCATTTGAAAATGATGACTCTGCATAGTAAAAACACCACTTTTGCTGAAATTGCTGAAAAAGAGGCTCAGAGATGGGTTCAGTTCTCTAGCTATGTGACACCTGTGTATAAAATGAAAGAGGTTATTGTGCATTGATTTTTTTTGAGAAAAAATCTCTCTCAGATCTTTTAAACTCTCTTTGGTTTGCCCGAGATCTGCATTTCGAAAACATGTGTCAAACAGGCAAATTCTGGGATCCAAAAATTGGGGCTTAGTGACGGATTCGATTCTCTCAATCTGCAACACTTGTAGGAAAACAGGGAGAGTTTATTGTTCTATGACATGTTAGGAACAAAAAATCCGAGCGTTTTTCAAAAAGATTCTCCAGACGCTCAGAATCGTCATTTGAAAATGATGACTCGGGACAGCAAAAAACGCCACATTTCTTCATTATTTCCATCTTGTTGGCACCTTCAAAACTGGAACAGCACATTGAAACAGATCCTATTAATTAAAACCTTCACTTAGAAACCATCCTCATGCCCTTTAGAATGATAAAACTTGGATCTGTGTGAAAATGACAATTTCCTGTGATTTTTAGGCTTTAGGTAGCTAGTAGGTCTGAGCTTGATTTCTGTTAGCTACCGAAAGCTCTGTTTCGGTGGCTGATGAATGAATATGACATGTTCACCTAAGCCACCGAAACTGCAAAAACTGACCTTCCCTTAGCTTGAAGGATTTTTCTTATGAGATAAGCTGTCGAAAACTGGGTTTTTGGTAGCTAATGAACAATCAATATGTTCGCCCAAGCTACCGAAAACTCTATTTGATATCACCCTGCAAAATTTAACAAAATTGTGTTTTCTGGCTTCTGTTTAATCCTCCTTCTGCTACTTTCCCTCATCCTGAGATGAATCCAGACTGTTAGCTATGCTAATTGCTGCCGCTGCCAGGGTTTCAAGCTTGGACTGTTTCTGAGTTTTAGGAGAGCATCTCAATTTGTCTAGTTAACTTGATGTTTTTAGTGGATCTGGGATCAATTCATGATTGCACCGAAAACTGCCCCCTGACTCACGCTTCATGTCTTTTCACTTTCGGTAGCTAGGAGAGCCTTGAAAGTTTCATTTAAGCTGCCGAAAGCAGGGCTTTCGGTAGCTTAGGGACCATTTTAAATAAGCGCTTAGCTACCGAAACCTGTCTTTTGAAAATTTTGAAATGAAAACCCAATCTAATGCTTTTCAAACTTTATTACATGCATAAAGATATCGATAATGAGCTTTAAGAAATTTAGAAATAAATTTTCAAATGACATCCTATCATCTAAAAGGCTCAACTCGACAAATTTATTTGGGGAGATAACACAAGTGGCTGCTTCACATACACTTCCTCTTCGACTACACCATTCAAGAAAGCTGTCTTGACATCCATCTGGTGTATCTTCTATTTCATCACTGTATCCAGAGCAAGAATTGATCTGATGGAAGTGTGCCTGGATATAGGTGTAGAAGTCTCTTCATACTCAATCCCTTTTTCTGGGAGCCACGAGCTACAAACCTCCTTTTGTATTTCTCCATGCTACCATCTGCAGCATGCTTGATCTTATAGATCCATTTGGAATTCATAGCAGACTTCCCTTCAGGTCTTGGGATTGCATCCCAAACATCATTCTTCATGATCGACTAGTACTCCTCGATCATGGCATTCTTCCCGAATCGTGGGAACTTCAATATATTCAATATCTTCAATAGATAACTTTGTTGCTGAAACAAATGTTGTAGTCCTTCTTTTGTAGGTGCTCGTATATGATCTTTCCTACAAAACAAGTTAAATTGCATGATTAGAAACTTCTCATAGTTTTCAAAACAAATTCTTACACATAAAGAAATATGTCAGACAATCATGCAATTATTTTAGCCAATGCTTCAATACAACATTCATCCATATCTTGTAACTTTCTAGATGCCTTTCAATCTCTACCAGAACATTGTTAAGAGTTTGCACTACTCCCAACATGTAAACAAAGAGGTTTCATTCTAGATAAGTAGCAATGGAATGTTGTACAGTGCCATAGGCCACTTACCCATCACATGCATATTAGTAGTATACTGTTCATTAATGCAATTATTCTAATATGCCAAAAATACACAGCCTAATTCTAGGAACATCAGTATATACATCATTGAACATTATTATTTAAACAATCAAATATGCAAGAAATGATAATTCAAATACTTATCTTTGTTTGGTTGTTGGGTGGACTCCCTTTGAATCTTTGCAACTCCATTCTGATGTGGATTGTGAGAAGTGGTTGAATCCCTCTGAATATCTTCATTCTTGTAGAAACTACTATAGTGTGCTCCCTCTTGATATTTGCTTCCTGGATTACCTGTCCTTGAACTTATATCCATCCTCGATCACTATGCATGCTTACAAGTATCATTATTGTGATATCCTCGAGATCTCATACATAATCATACATTTATTAGTATATTCTCAATACTATCAAAACACAATAATCTTAAGCATGTATAGTCATGATCATTTCAAACAGAAATAATAAGCATTAGTATTCAAGGACTCTTATGGTTAGTCATATCATAAATTAAGGTAAGAAACATAATATGCCTAAACCCGTGATTACTCAAACCTATACTTTCATGACTCTTCTGGTTAGTCATATCATCAATTAAGGTAAGAAGCATAATATGCATACACCCATGATTATTCAAACCTATGAATAATCATTATCAATCATGCTATGTATACTTATATAAGAGATCCTATCACAAGGTAGGATTATAACTTGATATAGGAAAAACATAGCTGGATTAGTATGTTAGCTAGTTATGTCTAACATACCCACATGATGTCTTCTTGTTCTCTTCAATGACTTGTGCTAGTAATCTGCATATCTCATAAGTTAACCATTATAGAACCAAGTTATACATACCTCGTAAATAGATCTTCTAAGTGATCCATGACAATGGATGAATCTTTGTCTTCATGTCACCATGATCATATGTTCTTGAACTAGAACATGATTTGTCTTTCTTGGTGTACCTTTCATGTTAGCGGACAACATAACCTCATACAACACCATAATGCATTAGTACAATCATAAGTGTTAACACCCTAATCAATGAATATCTTCTATCATGCATTCATAATTTTATTAAGGTGATACGACAAGTCTAAATTTAATCTAGATTGTACTAACCATAATAATATGAAGACAAACATACCATAAACTTAATCATGAAAAAATCTCGAAACATACCTCGATAAGTCATACTTGTCGAGATTGCTTGTAATCTTCTTATGAAAGGCCTTAGCCACATCTCCCTCTGAAACAGGAACTTCTTCACTTATGCAGGTGACCAATCCATTCTCTGCTAGGATTAACCCAATCCACTTGATTTGCAGGAACTGGATCTGGAGCTGGATTAGGGTTTGTCAGAGACACTCTAAAAATTCAAACTTTGAATTTCAAACTTCTGAAAGGATAGAAAGATGTGCCTTGATGATCTAATCAAGCTAGTATACTAGAATTTGAAAACTGCAAAGTTTCACCCCTCAAAATTGCCTTTGAAACTTCTAGATCTTCTAGACAGGATCCTGAACTAGGGTTTGATAAATCCCACCCCTTTTCCCAACCAAAAAGTTCGATCCAAAGATGCAAACTTCGATTTTTTTGAGGAGCTTCCAGCCGTGGTCACAAACTTCAAAAATTCCAACTTTTGCAGAAGCCCTAATTTTCCATTTTTCTGATCAAAGTCCCAAACTAGGGTTTGATCAAGCCCGACCTTCTACCCAACCACAAAATTTGATCTTGGTCTCTAAATTTTGATTTTTATGAGTAGCATTCATCCGTGGTATCTGATTACAAAAATACCAAATTTCTTTGAAACCCTAATTCTCGGAGCCATGAATGAAGGTGCTCAAAATCCAATTCTATTTTGACAAAAATATGCACTTGATTGTTTCTGGTGTAACTCCGAAATTACGAATCCATCGGGTCTGAAACTTCTACTTGTGGTAGCCCGACCTGTCATATTTCCAACCCCATAGGTCTGACCTCAATTGGATTCTCTGATAGAAAGTTATGCCAAGTGTCGCAACATGAGCTATTTATGGGATAAAACAGGAGAGCGAACTTGTACGGCGTTCCACATGTCACTGGTTCAGTTCCGGCCTCTGAAAAAATTACCTGAGAAAGTAAAGTCCGTGCACTACCTATCACTTTTTACGAAATTTCATTTGGAGCTTCCTAGCCCAAGTTATGACCTTTTTTCCTAGGTCACCTGTTTATGACTTAGATCTCGAAGAGGCAGAAACCCTATATTGTATAGATCATAACACACAAAGTACAATGAATTAGAAGTTTTCCTTTGGACACAAGGTACATGGAGATCTGATATTCTACCTGTAAAAGTTTCATATCTGAAATTTTTTCCAAAATGGATTTATAGCGAAAGTGCTACGATGACTTATTTTTCTATATCAAGCCCTAGCATCGCAAGTGCAACAAGTGTCATACATGCCATACCATGCCTTCTTTCAGGCTAGCTCTGATCCCATGTTAGTTTTTTCAGAATTTAATTCAATCTGATCTAGGATCTTAACTGTGAGAACAACATGTACAACATATCTACAGCATATCAATCATGGACACAATAATGCAAGTACATAAGAGACACAGAGTTTACTTGGGGAAAACCATAAAGGTGAAAAACCCCAATAGCTTCCTCAGAGATAGATAGAGAAATGATACAACCCAAGCATAAGAGATAGCCATCTCCTAGCAGCAACTTCTCCTCCTCCACAAGTGTGCCACTCTCCCAAGAGTGTGAGAGAGAATAGAATGATGAAATAGAGTGCCTCCCGCACTCTATTTATACTTGACTTGACTTGCCTAATAACCTTTACTAGGTCGGCCTCAACTTAACCACATAACACAATGCTGACTGGGCCGACACCCAATAGGGTGGTCTAAAAACCCTTTGACCCACATGACTTATACAGGGCCGACCCCAACAAGGTGGTCTAATAACCCATCAAGTATAAGTTACGACACTTACAATATAAATGACGACACTTCCGTAAAGAGGAATAATAACATCTCTATAGGAATACAAACACTTCTGTATAGAGGAATGATAACATATCTATAGGAATACAATATACATATATGTGAAATACATTCCGAAGTTACATATACATCAACATATGGTTCCAAGGAGGACTACTCGCATATTCTAGAATAGTTTCATGACATCAGTAGTCTTGATTATACTCCTTCTTCAAGAGATGATGAGCATGAGTTAGTTTTACTTGCTCATGAGTATTCAGTTTCAGAGTTTGTGCATGGTGAGCATGAGTCAGTTTCACTTGTTCCAGATTCAGAGGGAATGCTAGACCCAGATCCATAAGAACCTGAAGGTCTGGAAACTAAAGATGAAGATGATAGAATGCTAGATCCAGATCCACAAGAACTTGAAGGTATAGCAACTGATAATGAAGATGAGTGAATGAGAGATCCATATCCACAAGAACCTGAAGATCTCTCACCTGATATTCCTCCTCTTCCTCGATGAGAATTTGTTACACTTTGATCTGCCGGTGATTTGGTTGGTGATCCACATGATCATAGAAGAACTAGATCACATTTTCAGCATGGAAGGTTTCATCCTTCTCACATTACTGACCCATTGCAGATCGATCGATCCTTCTTCGGAAAAGAAGGGCACTTGCCTCCTTCAGGGGTAAGTCATGATATGCTAGTTTAGTACCTTCAGTCTATTTTTGAGGGAGGGATTTCTTTCCACTGGGTTTTCCCTCTTTCCTCACTTTGTTTATTTAGATTGATTGTACGGGGTGACCTTTGGTCTTAGTAACTAGGGCCCTATATTGTTGTTTTACAGGGTGACCTTTGGTCTTAGTTACCAGGGCCCTATTCTTCAATTATTTCCTCATAGTATAGCTTGCGGGGGGGTGTTGGAATATTCTCCCCATCATTTTTTATTTTGCATGCTTGCATGTAGATATGCATGCTGCATGCACTTGCATGCATCCATTCATCATCATGGTGGTCTCCCCATCACCTAGAGCTTGTTCCTAGCTCTTCTTTTCTTGCATGAAAAATTGCATGTTGCATACATTTTCATGCATCTGCATGCATCCAGTCATCATCATGGTGGAACTCCCAGCTCCCGGAGCTTGGTTCTAGCTCTCCACAGCCTGTCTACAGCCCCCAAGGGGCCTCGTACCTACCAAAGGCACCCTTCTCTAGTCTCTTGCATGACTAGTACACCGTTCTCACCTACCACAGCCAGTTAAGTGCCCTTCTCACCTACCAGTCAGTTATCACTCAATTCTTCCTTGATTTGAGGCTAGATTGACTCCTCCACTGACTGTTTCACTCCGATAGACCTTCAGTGAGACTAGTCTGTCCGTTCTGACTCCAGTTATCCCCTCATGCACCCTTCACTGAGCCTCCTTCATTCAATTCATTCCTACCTCACTCAGTTAGACTCCTCATGCGCCCTCCACTGAGCCTCCTTCATTTATGTTGAATATTGTAACTTCTAAGAATATTATATTTGTACATTATTTATTCCGGAGATGTTCCATCCCTCCGAGGTGATTCTATTATGTATCCGGAGATGTTTATTCCTCCGAGGAGTTGTGGCAACTAGGGTTATTAGACCCACCATGTGGGGGTTGGCCCAGTCAGTTATAATAGGGTATTTAACCTAATGGTTAAATACGAGCCTACATGTACTTGTGTAAAATATATGTCAGAGTAGTGTATAAATAGAGGAGGTGTGTTCCTCATTTGACACACTCACACACTTGAAAAGAGGAGCACTTGTCTGGGAGATTTGCTAAGGAGGATTAGAAGGAGGGAGCACATCTTTTAGTTTGGTTTATCATCTTATTGAGGAAAGCTTTGCTGGGTTTTCTACCCCATGAGGGTTTCCCAGGATAAATCTGTGTCTCTTGTGTTTACGCTATGCTTGTTGTTTCTTCAGTGATCCTGTATATGCTATTATTGTGAAATGGAATGTAATGATTCTATTTTATATCTTAGCATATTGAATTTTAACATGGTATCAGAGCTAACCTGAAGGAATACAAGGTATGGCACTTACGACACTTGCTTTACTTACGACAATTTGAAGGTTAGGGTTTTACATAGCAAAAACCAGTCATCGTGGAACTTTCGCTATAAATACATTTCTGCGAAGGGTTAGGGTCTGAAAAGTTTACAGGTCGAATATAACATCCCCAAGTACCTTGTGTACAAAGGGAACCCTCAGATTCGTTTTACTTTATGAGTTATGATCAGTACAAGTTAGGGTTTCTGCCTCTTCCAGATCTCAGTCAAAATCAGGTGACCTTGGAAAAAAGGTCATAACTTGGGATAGGAAGCTCCAAATGAAATTTCGTAAAAAATGACAGGTAGTACACAGACTATACTATCTTAGGAAACTTTTTCAGAGGCCGAAGGTGAACCAGTGACACGTGGAACACCGTACAAGTTCTCTCTCCTGTTTTATCCCATAAACAAGTCACGTTGCGACACTTGGCATAAATCTCTCTCAGAGAGTCCAATTGAGGTCATACCTATCAAGATGGAAATATAATAGGGTGAGATATCTTAGAAATTTTTTTTAGAGGCCGAAGTTCAAACAGTGACACGTGGCACGCCGTACAAGTTCGCTCTACTGTTTTATCCCATAAACAGGTCACGTTGCGACACTTGGCATAACTCTCTCTCAGAAAATCCAATTGAGGTCAGACTTGTCAGGATGGAAATATGACAGGTCAAGCTACTGCAAAAAAAGTTTTCAGACCTTGTGGAGCAAAAATTTCAGAGTTATAGCAGAAGCAATCAGGTTTAAATTTCTGTCAAAACAGAATTATTTTTAGCACCTTTATTCATGGCTTCCGGAATTTAGGGTTTCGGAGAAAGTTGGAATTTTTTGAATTTTGTAACCATGGCTGGAAGCTCCTCAGAAAAATAAGAGTTTAGAGCCTTGGATCAAACCTTTGATTGGAAAGAAGGGTGGGCTTCATCAAACCCTAGTTCGGGTTCCTGTCCAGAAGATCCAGAAGTTTCGAAGGCAATTTTGAGGGGTCAAATTTTGGAGATTTCAAAATTGAAGAATGCTAGGTTGATCATCTCAGCAAGACACATTCTTCCATCCATTCAGAAGTATGAAAGTCAAAGATTGAATTTTTAGGGTTTCTCTAGCAAACCCTAATCAAGCTCCAGATCAAGTTTCAGGGGGAGTTGAGGCTAAGGCCTTACATAAGAAGACTACAAAAGGTCTCGACAGGTATGACTTAAGGAGGTTCAGGTATGCCTTGAAATCTGATTCTTGATTAAGTTCATAATGTGTTTGTCTTCATGTTATTTATTAGTACAATCTTGATTAATGTTATTAATTGTCTTATCACCCTAGTAACAATATGAATGCATGTGAATGATCGAAGACATTCATTGATTAGGGCTATATGATTGTACTTATGCATTATGGTGTTGTGTGAGGTTGATGTTGTCTGCTAACAAGACACAGGTACATTACAAAAGACAAATCAAGTTCCATGACCATGACAACATGAAGACACAGACTCATGAGGTATGTATGACTTTGTTATATTATGTTTAACCTACGAGACATGCAGGTTCTAGCTCAGGATCTCTAAATCATTGAAGAGATTGTTTAGGTATGTTGTACATAACTAAGCAGGTATACTAATCCAGGTATGTTTTCCTATGTCATGTTAGAATCTTACCTTGTGTAAGTATACTTGGTATGATTGGTTAGTAATCAAGGGTTTATGCATATTATGTCTCTTATCTTGGTTGATGATTTAACTAACTAGATCAAACAAGAATATGCATGAGTAAAAGAAGACTTCCTTGAAACCTTGAATACTAATGATCATGACTGTACATATTCAAGAATGTTTTGATAATATTGAGAATATACTAATGAATGTATGTTTGTGTATGAGATCATGAGGATGACACTAGTGTACACTTGAGCATGCACAGTGGTATAGAATGAATAGAAGTTCAGAAGACATACAGAAGATCAAGCGGGAGGCAACCACACAAACATAAATGATAAGTATTGGAGTTGTTATTAGAAATAGTAAATGATATTGCTTGTATGCATATTTGTATTCCTAGAATATATCATGCTGAGTGTAAACATTCATAAAGCATTGAACAGTATACTACTAATATGCATATGATTGGTAAGTTGGACAAACATTCCATTGTTGCTTGCCTAGAATGAAACCTCTTTGCTGACATGCTGAGAGATGTGCACACTCTCGATAGTATGTTCTGGTAGAGATGGAAGGCATCTAGATAGCCACTGTATGCATACAGGATATGGGAAAGTGTTGTTCCAAAGTATTGGTCAAAATAGTTGCATAACTATGTAAATGATATCTGTATGCATAATAGGTTATCATGTCAAATATGATTTGATGATTATGAAGTATTACTAATCATGTACTTAATTTTGATTTGTAGGAAAGATCATGATGAATGATGAAATCTGAACAAGTGATGGATGTTCAACAAAATATTTACAAATCAAACACACTATAGAAAGCTTGTGGTTAAGAGATTCTTTTAGAAAGAGGAAGAGAATCATGATGAGATGTTTTGCTCCAAGATAATGTAATCAGGTTCTGTATGGGTTCCCAGGATCGGTAGTCAATTAATGAGCTTAATGATCATCATGGGTGATGTGGATCTCAACCTTTTCTACAAGGTTGAATATGGGTTCTATACACATATGACATGGATGCAAGAAGGAAATCACCACAAAGTTCGAATGATTTTGAGGCTCATATTAGTAGACCCATCTGACAAGAGATGGCACAGATAGATATGCAAAAGATCACTCAATGCTGAGTGTGAATAATGGACAATTGACAGCTTCATGACAAAGCTTGGGCTTTACCAGAAGTAAAGCTATTCCTAACCTTTACCTTAAGGTTGTGGATGATGAACCTATCATACCATTATTGTATGACGATGATCTCTTTCTGACAAGGAATGAGAAACAGGTCATGAAAATGGCTACAGGAATGAAAATGAAAGATCTCAGATTAATGCACTACTTCTTATGTCTAGAAGTATGGCAAGATCCAAAAGGAATCTTTTAATTCAAGGTAAGTATGCTGTGAAGTTTCTAAAAATATTTGATATGTTGGAGTATAAAGCCATGGCCACTCCCATGGACTCCAACTTGAAGTTGTTAGTTAATGACTCATCGTATTTAGTGGACCTAACCCTATATAGACAAATCATTGGGTCATTGATGTATTTAACAAATACTAGGCCAGATATATGCTTTGCTGCAAATACCCTAAGTCAGTATCTAGTAGAACCTAGAAAGGTTCACTTAATAACTACAAAGCATGTAGTGAGGTACCTAAAAGGTACAATAGATTTTGGTCTATATTATCTTGGAGGTCATGAACTCCGTTTACATGGTTACTCAGATTCTGATTGGGCAGGAAGTGCCTCAGATAGAAAGAGTACATCAGGTGGATGTTATAGTCTTGAATCTGCCATGATCTCATGGTTCAGCAAGGAACAATCTAGTGTGGCTCTCAGTACTGCTGAAGCAGTATATATATATAGCTGTCTGCTTTGCCAGCTGTGAAGCAGTGTGGCTTCAGAAGCTATTATATGGAGTGTTTGACTTATAAATGAATTCCACTATGATTATGTGTGACATTCAAAACTGCATCAAGATAGAAAATCTTGTATTCCACGATAAGTCAAAAAACACATAGAGATCCGATACTTCTATATACGAGATATGGTGCAGAGAGGAGCTATCAAGCTCGAGTATATAAGCACTGAGGATCAGATTGCTAATATCTTGACTAAACCTCTGTCTCGAGTAAAGTTTGAATACTTCCGAGACAAGCTTGGTATAGTCCAGAAGGACCCTCCTCGAAAGGGGGAGTAGCATAGTATCTGATAACAAGTCTGTCTCATCAATGATGAGGTTACCTATTTACTGCACCTAGTTACTTAGAATTATTTAGATTTAGGAATCTTATATTTTTTCTTTTGATGATAGATGTATACATGCTTTTGATGATAGATGTTATGCATGTTTTGATGATGAGGATACATGTTTTGTTATACATGTTTTGATGATGAGGATACATGTTTTGTTATACATGTTTTGATGATGAGGATACATGTTTTGATGATGAGGATACATGTTTCGTTATACATGTTTTGATGATGAGGATACATGTTTTGTTATACATGTTTTAATGATGAGGATACATGATTGACACATGTTTTGATGAAGTTCTTGGTAAACATGTGAGGGGATTGGATCATCCCTGGACTTCAGTCCGAAAGAAGAGCTATAGACATATGTCTTCGAGAATGAAGTCCTTGGTGGACTTGAGGGGATTGGATCATCCCTGGACTTCAGGTCTAAAGAGAGCCGTAGACGTATGTCTTTGAGAATGAAGTCCTTGGTGGACTTGAGGGGATTGGATCATCCTTGGACTTCAGTCCTAAAGAGAGCCGTAGACGTATGTATTCGAGAATGAATTCCTTGGTGGACTTGAGGGGATTGGATCATCCCTGGACTTCAGTCCGAAAGAAGAACCGTAGACATATGTCTTCGAGAATGAAGTTCTCGGTGAACATGTGAGGGGATTGGATCATCCCTGGACTTCAGTCCTAAAGAGAGCCGTAGACGTATGTCTTCGAGAATGAATTCCTTGGTGGACTTGAGGGGATTGGATCATCCCTGGACTTCATTCCTAAAGAGAGCCGTAGACGTATGTCTTCGAGAATGAAGTCCTTGGTGGACTTGAGGGGATTGGATCATCCCTGGACTTCAGTCCTAAAGAGAGCCGTAGATGTATGTCTTCGAGAATGAAGTCCTTGGTGGACTTGAGGGGATTGGATCATCCCTGGACTTCAGTCCTAAAGAGAGCCGTAGACATGATGTCTCTGAGAACAAAATCCTGAATGAACAGGTAAGGGGATTGGATCGTCCTTGGACTTTGGTCCTGTGAATTGAACCGTAGACATGAGGTCTCCGAGAATTGAATAGGACTGGATCGTCCCTGAGATTTGGTTCAAAAGGTACATGATAGGACTAGATCGTCCCTGAGCTTTAGTTCAAAAGGTACATGATAGGACTGGATCATCCCTGGACCTCGGTTCAAAATGTACATGACAAATCCTAGAATTGTTCTAGGTTACATCCAGCATGAAACAGGGCTGGCTCTGTAGATATGATACATCCAGCATGAAACAGGGTTGGCTCTGTAGATATGATACATCCAGCATGAAACAGGGCTGGCTCTGTAGATGTGATACATCCAGCATGAAACAGGGCTGGCTCTGTAGATGTGATACATCCAGCATGAAACAGGGCCGGCTCTGTAGATGTGATACATCCAGCATGAAACAGGGCCGGCTCTGTAGATGTGATACATCCAGCATGAAACAGGGCCGGCTCTGTAGATGTGATACATCCAGCATGAAATAGGGCCGGCTCTGTAGATGTGATACATCCAGCATGAAACAGGGCCGGCTCTGTAGATGTGATACATCCAGCATGAAACAGGGCCGGCTCTGTAGATGTGATACATCCAGCATGAAACAGGGCCGGCTCTGTAGATGTGATACATCCAGCATGAAACAGGGCCGGCTCTGTAGATGTGATACATCCAGCATGAAACAGGGCCGGCTCTGTAGATGTGAGACATCCAGCATGAAACAGGGCCGGCTCTGTAGATGTGATACATCCAGCATGAAACAGGGCTGGCTCTGTAGATGTGATACATCCAGCATGAAACAGGGCTGGCTCTGTAGATGTGATACATCCAGCATGAAACAGGGATGGCTCTGTAGATGTGATACATCTAGCATGAAACAGGGCTTGCTCTGTAGATGTGACACATCCAGTATGAAAAAGGACTGCCACTGTGATTGGGATTGGATCGTCCCTAGACATGAGACTTGTCTTAAAGAGATAAGGATTGATCATCCTGGAACTTGATCTGGATTGCATCATCCATGGACCTATGTCCTAAAGAGAGCAGGATTGATCATCCTGGAATATGATCGTGTGATGACGATGCTGATCGTATGATGACGATGCTGATCGTGTGACGATGATGCTGTCGATCGTGTGATGACGATGCTGATTGTATGATGACGATGCTGATCATGTGATGACGATGCTGCCGATCGTGTGATGACGATGTTGATCGTATGATGACGATGATGCTGATCGTGTGATGATGATGCTGATCGTATGATGACGATGCTGATCATATGATGACGATGCTGCTGATCGTGTGATGACGATGCTGATGATCGTGTGATGACGATGCTGATGATCGTGTGATGACGATGTTGATGATCATGTGATAACGATGCTGATGATCGTGTGATCATGTGATGACGATGATGATGACAATGCTGATGATCGAGTAATATCAACTCTGATGATGTTGATGTTCCAGTAACTAGTTGAGTTACTGATGATGATGAATTGAAGAAAGCTTCCGATGATATATAGATGATGTAGTCAATGACTCCTTGCTCCTGCAGATGTTGTTATAATATCCTTCTCGTTAAGGGGGAGTGTTGAATATTGTAACTTCTAAGAATATTATATTTGTACATTATTTATTCCGGAGATGTTCCATCCCTCCGAGGTTATTCTATTATGTATCCGGAGATGTTTATTCCTCCAAGAAGTTGTGGCAACTAGGGGTATTAGACCCACCATGTGGGGGTCGTCCTAGTCAGTTACAATAGGGTATTTAACCTAATGGTTAAATACAAGCCTACATGTACTTGTGTAAAATATATGTCAGAGTAGTGTATAAATAGAGGAGGTGTGTTCCTCATTTGACACACTCACACACTTGAAAAGAGGAGCACTTGTCTGGGAGATTTGCTAAGGAGGATTAGAAGGAGGGAGCACATCTTGTATTTTGGTTTATCATCTTATTGAGGAAAGCTTTGCTGGGTTTTCTACCCCATGAGGGTTTCCCAGGATAAATCTGTGTCTCTTGTGTTTATGCTATGCTTGTTGTTTCTTCGGTGATCCTGTATATGCTATTATTGTGAAATGGAATGTAATGCTGCTATTTTCTGTCTTAGCATATTGAATTTTAACAATTTAGTTATTGCCTACTTCACTCAGTTAGACTCAGTTGACTGACTGTCACATCTGATGACTGATACTTTGATTGGATGATGACTCCACTATCATTCAAGCCACACTCTGAGTTAGGAATTCGAATTCCCTACTTGGCATATTCGAATCCTATATTATGCACCCTACTGTTCTATTGTATTCATTCACTTACATTCTTATTCATTGTATAATACTGAGATTATGTTCTATTCTACTGTGTTTATGAGTGATCATTGAGTGTCTCCTTCTCTTCTTCTTTGCAACATATTTGTGAGTTTGATTGTGAGTTGCTACAGCTGTCATATCATTGCATATTATTACAATCCAAGACCAGTTATGTGCTTGTTATTGTTGATCTCTTCCTGTGGCTTGATGATGGACTTGAAAGGAAAAAAATGGAACCAGTGTATGCATGTATTCATCTTCATATTCTTTCATTTCTGATGGGGTGCCACTAATTTTATTATATGATTCTAAAGTGGCATCAATCTGTGCAGGTTATTGAACTGGATCATAGAGAGGATTGTTCTGAACATGAACAAGTTCAAAATGTGTTTCTTCTTGTTGAAGTTGAAAATCAAGTTGTAGGAACTAAAGAGTGTCTTGTGAATCTTGCACACAATCTCAATTGTGAGTAAGTGTGTTCTTGTCTATCATGATAGTGTTGTCGACAGAGGAAAATAGTAGAGTGTTTAGTAATTCTACAAGACCATTTAATCTTGCTATTGAAAATTGAAATTCACTCAAATACAAAAGGGTGTCTTACAACTCCATCCAAGACTCAACAACTCAAGTACTTGACTCGAAAAATGGAGGGGTGTCGAGTAAAACTAAGACTGCACCCACTCAACTCAAAAAATAATTTGGAAGTAAAAATGAACATACAAGAAATACTATTTGCAAGTTACAATCTAATAACGATCCTCTAGTTGAATTAAAATTCATAAATTGAATGATTTACCTCTATGAACACAAATAGGTCTCTAAGATTGAATGTGTCTCCACTAAAAGGGCATGGGATTATGTACTTATAGTATTTATATAGAGTTGACAAAGATCGATCCCCTAGCACCCATGACCCCTTGAGTATTTGTTCTCTATTGTTCCATCTATTTGCACAGATCACATCAATTGAGCCCAAATGGTAATATGAAGTAGTACAGAGCTTTGGCACTCCAACAATGATGCATGCTAGAACAATATAATCCTTAATAAATATGATGAGATTTGACGAGAACATGAATCTGATCTACTCTTTCTATGGACCTTCCTTCTCATAGGCACACAAACAATTTCACTATGATATATGTTGATTTGTCAACAAAACTAAGAGAGACTATGACATAAAGAATATAACTCCCATGCAAAGGAGGTGAAGACACTAGAATGAATATAATGAGATATATATAGAACAATGATAGACCTCAATATTTACCACCTTGAGCTGATTATTCACCAAACAAGACACAACCTTTACCAAAACACAATCTCTATATTTTCCACCTCGAGTTGAGTCTTCACCAAAAAAAATGCAGTCTTTTGGTCGCAAGAAAGAAAGAGGAGTAACCTCCAAGTTTCCACATAGAGATAACCACAGAGGTTTCATATAAACATGGAGTTTCATAGAGATAACCTCCATGCAATTGTTGTTGGTTATACGGTGTTGAAAGGCTCAACAATATCCCTCTGTGCTTGGTCAAGCAGGGAACAGAATTACGTTTTGTCCAGTTCGCGGTGCTAACCTCAGTTAGAGCCTAAAGTTGTCTTCTCCTCTATTTGTGCAGCCTCCAGCCTCCTTGCATAGGTAGATTGAATGAATGTAATTTAAATTTCTCATTCAATTTGGTGTATAACTAATCACAGTTCGTAGGTACCTCTTCAAGATTAAAGTCATGATTCGTAGGTGGCCTATGGTGTAGACATTTCTATATACTGGGGTTTCACACTTCTGAAACCACTCTCCCAATTGTTCGTAGTACTTCCATGCTTCAATGGACACCCAAATCCATAAAGAAAATGTTCAACCCTTCACCACCATCAAAGCTCACCAGTCTTTGTAGTTTTCACTCCAGGTAGGGATAGGAATTCACGGTCTGGGAAGAGATAGAATGAAACATCAGTCAAGGAGATGCACTAAAGAAGTTTGTCTATGGATGATGATAATATTATTTCCACCATAGTTTTTTCTTGAAGTAACTGTAAATATATCTTTCTCTTTATTCTCTCCAGATCACGACAAAGTTGGTGTCTAGTCTGGTGTCTCTGATTATTGTCTTGTTTCTTATTTATGCCTTCTGTGGAGAGAAGATGGGGCTGCTTCTTGTCACGGTGGTTGTGTGTATATCACAATATTTAAGGCATAAAGATGAACCACTTATCTCCTAGAGATATCCAACTTGTAGTGATCTTCAACAGTTAACAACAAAAAATCTCTTCAAGATAGCTCCATGCAGTTAACAACAATAGGAGATGCTCAAGTTTCATACGTGTAGGGATCAACTTCTCCTCAGCATGCTACCATGCATTCTAAGGCATAGCAGGTATTCCCAACTATTGAATGGGACCCTCTTTGTTGACAAAGTACCATCATTTCCATACCTACGAGTCAATTTGTTTCGAATTTTAGCATGGAAGAACTTGACATAATATCACCTAGAAGTTACGATAGCTCATAGTTTTGATACTTGAGGGCTCATCTTGGACTCTGCATACCACGACCGACTGGTTTGGTCTATCACTCACTTAAGGTAAATTTATCATACTGTTTTCAAATGTAGAATGAAATGGAATAATCCACAAGATGCCTTCACGCTTGTGTCAACATCACTAGTCCCCAATGCTAGTCTCTCATTCTTTCAGATTGAAACTTCACGCAACAAACAAAGGCGCATACTGACTCCAATAGTCACTGGTCTTTGCACTTCAATTCATAGCAACAAACTAGTTTTTCCAATGCATATATCCATGCACATCAATATGCATTTAATAGTGAGTCTTCCCAAAACGTATAGAATGGACAACCCCTTATCGTGCAACCTTAAAGTATTATTTTTCCTTCAAAATTTATGGAGGTGACGTCGACTAAAATTAGGTTTGTTTTCGTGCAGGGACCAGTGCCTCCGTGGAGAGACCTCAGGTGAATGCTGAAACCATGATTTGATGCTGCAATGATGTCTCAACTTCTCAACTAGGTCTGTATTTTGCAAAGAAGGTAGTGTACATAATTGAAAGGCACGTGGATTTCTCACATGTAGACTAAGAACAAGGCATGCTCTGATACCACTGTTATAAGCCCTATAGGGAACATATACAAATGGGTGAACACAAAGACAATCAAAGACACATATTTAGGCATGAACACAGTCCACAATGGTCTCCACGGTGCTTTTCAAGTCTCCAACAACTCCACATACTTGAAAAGCTCCACAGAGGAGAGGTGCACACACACTAGGGTTTATATTCATTCAACACTTCAATGCATGATTTGGAAGAGAGTGATAACATCAATTAGTGTAGGGTTGTGTCTACTCTAGTTTTCTATCTTACTAAGAAATGGTGAGTTTCTATGTCAGCAAATGAAAAGATTATTACAATCTTCTTAAGATATATATTCATTCATAAAAAATTCATTAAGATCTAAAGCCATTTTAAACATCTAAATCATGCAAGATAAGCAACATTCAAACATTTAAATGGAACGAATTTGAATCATTTCATATTATAGCAATGAAGAGATACATCCCTACCATGGATCTTGGTGTGAATCCCTCCTCCATTGACATGAGATTTCCTTTCTCCACCCTTGCTTTTGAAGAATTTGAGCTCTTCTTCCTCCTTCAAAATCTTTTCAGCATGCCTTTGCTCTTCCTTTGTGTGTTCTACAATGCCTCCCATGCCTTTCTTATATAGCATTGGGAAATGATCCTTAGGCTTTTCTTCTAAATGTGGGATTACTCATTTTCCGAATTTTAGATTATTTTGACCTAAAAACCCACTTTTCCATAGTTTTTAGGCTTTTTGCACAACTTTAAGCACAATTAATGCATTTTAATGCATTTCTCTTCACTTTTTGATTGGTGTAGCTTAAGTTTGGACTTTTAATGAGCGGTTCAATGATCGAACTTGGTCTCCTTAGGTTTTGACTGTCTTCACCTAATCCTTCCATTTATGGGAGAAGTGATTAGATCAGAGAGGACTTGTCTCTGAATGTACTTGTGTTTTTGTCTTCATGTTGCGGGCACATAGTAAAAATGTGCTTCTTCTGTCACATGACTAGGGGTGTTAATTTGATTGTTAATATATGCCCCCTAATGTGTGAGGTCCGAAGCAGAGCTAAGGGCCGAAATACATTATTGAAATTTATACTCTGTATACTGATACTCTTTATCGTTCAAAGCAAGGATGAGGAAAGGAAAACTCACGGGCGTGGGATTGAGGATCACACCTGCAAAAAATAGCAATTTCTCAAATATGTAATATCTTCCTGAGGTGGGCATACCCATGCTCAGTAGTAAACAAGCATGGCCACAAACAATACACAGTGGATCCATGTCAAAAGTAAATTTTTCAGAAGTGTAAACATGCACTTTGATGAGTGCGAGAACAAAGTCTTTATTAAACTTTTGACATGGCACTCTAATCTTGCGCAGCTCAGGAAGTGCATCAATGAGTGATACAACTGTTTTCCCAAGGTCTTCAATACAAATTGACGATAGTACGAGTTTATATCATGAGAATAAGTGATATGATGTCGATCATAATAAAACACCATCTGATTACTAGTCATTGATGTATACCATTAACAGATGCGAAGAGACCCACCGATAATGATGATGGACTCTAAGGTACTGAGTACAAACTAACAAGTGTGAATAGATGTTCTGAAGTCGAATACTTGTAGAATCAAACAATCAGGGGTCATTGATGTATACCCATTGTCATTTGTGAGGAAACCTGCCACTAATGACTGCAAGATCCAAGGTACTCTTGGGTTTCTAGATCCATGTCCTAGATAATGATTTGATATCGATAGGAATAGATCCATCGGAAGGAGGGCATTAATGCATCCCACATCAACCGATACGAGACAAAGATCAATAGTCTGATATAATTTGGTGGAAATGCAAGATCCAACACTGTATACTGATACAAGGAAGGCCGACATGATTAGTTAGGAATATTTGAGGAATGGACGACTCGGTTTGAACTTCCCTTGAACACATAACACGACACAAAATGGACACTTGGAAACATAGGACTTTGAGTAACCGACCTTAATGAAATAAGCTAATGCCAGATGCATTAACGAAAACTCCATTGGTGACGGGAAGGATAACCCATCAGTGGAGATCTGTTCAAAATACTGGTACAGTTTCCTGAGGAAAATGCAGATGGTGTACTGAAAGAGGATACAATATTATGTGCTGTGTTCAAGGGAGACAAGGATTGACTATTTCCATTTTCTTCGAAGTTTATAATATGAAGTGATTCAAGTCTCTCCCTTTTTGGATTTTTGTGTTTTTTAATTTTTATGCTTTTTCATTTGTTTTTGAAAAAGAATAAAGATTGTTATGATACATAGGAGGGAAGGAGTGTTGCATGGGCGTACACCTATTTATCAAGGGCACTGGTTAGGCCAAGGAAAAGATCCATATTGCAAACAAGGGCTAAGCTAGTTGTGCACACTCTTATAGCTATTCCCTCCCAGGGTAGGCTATCTAAAGTAGGATTATGTGTCGACAGACGGTGAAGTAATACCATGTGACTGAAGTTATCCAATTTAGGGAAATGGCCAAGTAGGAATGGTTCAATGAGGTTTACTTCAGCTTGATTCTTGTGAAAAATGCCAAAATCATAGATCATCATGAATCATGGTCTGTCTCAACTACGTGTGTCAAATAGTTCGAACTGTCAAAGTATTCAAGTCCTGAAATCAAAACCATTTCGCTACCCAACAGTTCAGTTAGAAACTGGTTCAAATGTGCATTTAATATCTAAAAAGATAGCTAAAATTGAGGAATTATGCATCTTTCTATCATTCAAAGAGATACGGTATGTATGAATAAAAGATAAGTAAGAAATACTCATGATTTACCATATGCGTTTGTAGTGTAGGTGATGTATGAGAGGAGGCATCCCCTTTCATCTTGAATTTCTAGAAGTTGTGAACCTTTAGTCTTTGATCTGCTAGTTGTAGGTTAGTTTTGATGTCGAACTAGAAAATTTTGAAATGGTTTCCCATGTTTTCGATTTTTTTTTTTTTAATGAAATTTTTTTGGGTTTTATCTGTAAGAAAAAGAATAAAAGAGAAGTATTTACACTATTCTTTTTGGTGTGTGCAAAATTTACACACTTTTTGGGTTATGATGTAAGCTATGTTATTTCGAATTTACTTATGTCTTTAAATGATGTGTTCAATTAAATTGGCCATGAAATAATGTACATGCCTGCTTTTTGGTATGATGTTAATGACTTAGATGCCAATAAAGTACATAGTTGGCCAAAGAATCAACCAAACTATTTAGACTTCTAGGAACATGTAAATATTCAATAAACTCGAACTGACGCTCTAAAATATGTACTCATAGAAACTTTCTAAACAGTGTAGGATGTTGAACCTGATACTGACCATTTAACTGGGATACAACTAATTCTGAGTCCAGTTTGACGATCATTCATTGTATGCCAAGGGTGATAGCCTCGACAATAAGCTCAATGACTGCGCTATATTCTGCAACATTGTTGGTTGCAGATCCGAGAAAAATGCCTCCTGAACTAAGAACTTCGTTATTAGGTGTGAAAACGACCCATGCGGTGGAAGCAATGTTCCAAGAACTATGGCTGGCGCCATCCGCATATCCCAAATATGTGAAATATTCTCGTGCCATCTTCCAAAGTGACAATGCCAAGCAAGATAAGTGTGTGCCCGAAATAACTAATGTACAAAAGTTTATACAAAGAATACAACATAATACAACAAATGGTGCGAGGCATCAGTGCCTACGCGAAGTATTTCTTCAGATAGAGACCAGTTTTGATCTCCAACATGGGTTCCCCATCAAAATTGACCAATTCATAAGCTCCCTTTTTTAACACAGTTTTGACAATGAGTGGGCCAAACCATTTAGCTACAAATTTCCCTTCTCCTATTTTATCTTGGTTTTGGTCGTAAACTAAAACCAGATCGCCTTCAGAAAAGATTCGGGGACGGGTAGAGTTGTCATATTGCATTTTAACCTTCTTCTTGTGTGCTTCTACATTTAGAGAGGCTTCTCTTCTAGTTTCATCAAGAGAATGGAGATGGAGAAGCCTTTCCTCTTATGAAAAAGTGTTAGGTAGGAGTTCAACAACTATCTTTAATGATGGGATTTCACATTCAATCGAAAACACAACTTCCTCTCCATAAGCCAGTTGGAAGGGAGTGAATCCGGTTGCAGTTTTAGCGGTCGTTTAGTAATCCCAAAGAGCAGTAAACAACATCAAGTGCCAGTTATTCTTGTTTTTATTAATAGTCCTCCGTAACATAGTTTTCAAAACCTTGTTGATGGCTTCTACTTGTCCGTTAGCTTGAGGGTAATATGGCAAGGAAAAGTCCTTCCGCGATCCTAACTGGTCTATAAGTTCATTCATACAGGAATTCCTAAAATGACTTCCGTTGTCAGTAGTGATCTCTTTGGGTACACCAAACCTTGCTATCACATGATTGAATAGAAAATATGCTATGGTTCTACCCGTGCAATTGAATGTAGGCATCGCCTCATCCCACTTGGTGAAGTAGTCCACTACTATGATGATGTAGTGGTGGCCATCGCCTGAAGGTGGGTTGACCGTCATAAAATCAATGGCCCATTTTGAAAATGGACCCATGGTTACTACAGGGTGTAAAGGAGCAGGATGTGCGTGCATTTTTCTTGTGTAAATTTGGCAAGGATGACACTTTTTGACAAAATTCATGCAATCTTTGAAAATTGTAGGCCAAAAGTATCCTACATGCAAGATTTTATGGGCAGTTGCCAACCCAAAAAGATGACTGCCACATGCCCCAGCATGGAAATCATTCAACACTTGTTCAAATTCCTTGTGTACTAAACAACATCTTAATATCATGTCTATTCCTCGACGGTACAAAGTATCCCCGATGATGAGGTATCTTCGAGCTCAATGTCGAATGTGATGTCGTTCAATACTAGAAAATTGAGGATCGATCCTTTGGGTTTGGAGATATATGATGAATGTTCCGTACCAAGGATCAGAAGTTGTAATGAGGAATACATGTTCATCTTCCCAAGATTCAACATATACAGTACCCTCCTTCTCAATGGGTAACTCAGACATTAACTCAGCAAATGCTAACAATTTCTTAGCTTTGGCATTTTTGAATTCGAGGTTGAATTCTTGTAAAATTACTATCCATTTTGAGTATTTGCCACCAATGATATGGCGGGACAAGATGTGTCTCATGGGGTTCATTTCAACCACTTTTGTTGTTTTCCTTGGAAGTATGTAATGTATAAGTCATTGGACAACGTGGACTACTGCCAAGGCTAAATTCTCGACCTGGGAATATCTCAATTCAAAACCTGCAAGGCCCTTACTAAGATAGTAAATAACATGTTCTTGAGATGATTCATCCTCTTGTGCTAAAACCATTCCAATGGTGGAAGGAGATGCAGCCAAATATAGCAGAAAGTCTCTATTATAGTTTGGTGGACTAAGCACCAGGGAAGAGACCAAAGATTTCTTTATTTCATCAAATGAACGTAGAGCTTGGTCATCCCATATGAATATTGCATCTTGTTTTAAGAGATGCATGAAACCTTTAGCTTTTTCAACAAAATTCTCGACAAATCTCCTCAAGTAGTTAGCTTTCCCTTGAAGGATTTGAAGTTGAGTGATTGTTTTCGGGGAAGGAAACTGAAGTATTGCCTCAACCTTGATGGGATCAACCATGATCCCCTTTTGGGACACTATGAACCCAAGTAACCTCCCGGAGTCCACACAAAACATGCATTTATGTGGATTTAACCTAATGTTGTACTTGCGGCAACGCTCGAAGTTGGCTTGTAAATGTACACCATGTTCAGATCTCTTTTTAGATTTAGCTTCCAAATCATCAAGGTAAACCTCGACGATATCCTTAATATCATGAAATGCATATGACATAACTCTTTGAAAAGTAGCTCCGACGTTTTTAAGGCCGAATGGCATTTTCTGATATGCAAAAGTCCCCCAAGGGCATATAAAAGCTGTTTTATGTTGGTCTTCCTTTTTTATCTGGATTTGGTTGTAACCGGAGAAGCTGTCCATAAATGAAAAGATTTCATTCCCGGCACAATCATTGATGTTCTGATCAATGAAGGGTGTGGGATAGTTGTCCTTAGGACAAGCTAATTTTAGATCTCTAAAATCGGTACAAACCCAGATAGTTCCTTGCTTTTTGTTAACTGGAACAGGATTGGATCCCCAATCAGTAGAAGGAACAGGATAAATGAATCCAGCTTTTAAAATCCTTTCGAATTCTGCTTTAATGTCAGCCGATTTCTTAGGGTTCATTGGACGTAGTTTTTGCTGCACAGGTTTAACATCGGGATAGGTTTTGATCTCATTTTCTACAATACTAGGATCGATGCCTAGCATTTTCTCATAAGAACATGCGAACACATCACAATTTTTTTTAAATAAAGCAATGTAAAATGATATTTCCTCAGTAGAACAATCTGTACCTATGTTGATGTGCTCAACGATGCTAGGTTTGATAGATATATCAATTCGGATTGTTTTCAAAATGTTCGCCAAATTGCCTTCTGAACTCACATTGTGTATTTGGACAGGGAATTGGTACTTATTGATGTCATCATCGAAGTAAAATTTTTTTGCCAAATTTCCTTTTGAACTCACATTGTGTATTTGGATAGGGCATTGGTACTTACTGATGTCATGATCGAAGTAAAAATTTTCAGGTTTGACTTCTAATGAGTCGATCTTAGGAAGAAACGAGGATTTGTGATGCATATCCTCCCAGGGTTGTTCCGAGATGTTCATGACTTATAGGATGGCTTCATCTGAAGAGAAAGTATGATCCAGGAGATCATGGGTATCGAGAGAGTTCAAGGCCCAAACAGGTGAAGTATAGGGATCATATTCCTCCATCTTGGGAGGATTTTGATCCAGTTCTACCGAAGCCATTTGAATAGCTTGATAAGCGAGCTCTACGGCAGAAAAGGGAACACTACTCTCCGTTTCTTCATGGTGTGCAGAAGTATGTGTATTTCCATCATTCTTTTCATCTAAGATGTTTTCTTTGGAGGTTCCAACTGATGAGGTGGAACTAACCTCCGATGTGAAGTTAGAAAAAACTCGTAATGGAAAGTACACTTCTGATGTAATGGTGAAAATCAGAGCAGTGTTAGGGGTCAATATTGGTGGTGGGATTGCAAAATTTCCCATAAGGGATGAATCTTTAAACATTCCTACCCCAATTTCCTGAATCACCATTGTTGAATCCCCTACAAAAGGTACATTCGAGTGGAGACCAGTTTCAGGTGTGCAGTAATCTAGTTGATCGATTGTGACAATCTTCCCTTGGTGGGGGAACCGAATGACTCGGAATACGAAAGATACTACAACCATCATCTTGTGTATCCAACTGCGTCCCAATAGAAAATTGTAGTCTATGGGTGCATCCACTGCCTCAACATCTACTTGAACCGTTTCCCCCCCTAGTTCAACTGGGGAAGCCATGATAAGTCCATGAGGTGGGAACGAATGACCATCAAATGCCTTGAGAATTGTGTGGGATGGTACTAAGGTGGGTGATCCCAAAGATTTCCAACAAGCTAGTGACATGACACAAGTGGAGGATCCTTCATCCACAATGGTTCGAAAAATGTTGTTACCATGTGAAGTTACTTTAATTTGGAAAGCAATTTGTGAGGGAAGCCTACATGTGGGCTGTTCTATGTCAAATGTGATCAAATTAGTGTATGATGGATCAATAGCATCGATGGTAGACAATAGTGCTTTCTGTTGAGCGGGACAAATTTGAAACACCTCCAAGGTAGACATTGCACAAGGATCTTGAGCTAAATCTTCAACCACATTGTAGTTTTGAGCAACTCGTGCATTGGGGTTGTGTGTTGTTTTGTGGTAGACCCCTTTTGGAGGTCAAGGCACCATGTCTATGGTTGGTTTTTCAATATTTAGAAAACCACTAGGCTGAGATCTAGTTGTTTCAGTATCTTTTGAAGGTATGTCATAAGAACGAGCCCTTGTTTGGATATGGATGTCATGTTCACCAATTGTGAAGATATTAGCACTGGGTGAATTGCCCCCTTGTGGGGGATTTGTTTGGTTTCCTCTTGGTGGAGGTATTGGCGCCGCAACAACCATCTATTGTTGTTGGGGAAGGGTTGAGTTGGGATAGCAGGATGTGGTTGTTTCCCTCCTCGTTGAGCTAACATGCGATGAATATCATCCATATGAGGACAAAGATGAGTAGGATGATCCTCTTGGCAAATTTTGCAAGGGTACTTGTTTTTCCTATTTTCATGATTTCCTCCAGTAGGATTATTCACCTTAGGTGCATCTCCTGTCCTAGGATTAGCATTAGGATTCTTCTTCTATTTCTTCTTTTTCCCTTTTGGGTCTGCAGTTTGAACCGTAAGTACTTTAGAAGTTTGGGTAGGAGTTGTAGATTGCTGAGTTGCCTGGCCAGTTGTGGGTTGCGTATTTTGAACTGTCATTTGTCCCAATTGTTGGGTAATCTGTTCAAGTTGGTTTATAGATCCAATCACACCATAGGTATGAGGTCCTTTTGGAGGCCTAGCCGGATCAGACGCAGGTATTACAACATGGGGTATTAAGTCATAAATTGTGCCCGATTGGGAACATACCAAATCCATATGGTGAGCACTCTGAATGAGTTGGTCTTCATTCATGGCTTTTGACTTGGCTACATCTTTGGCAAGAGTAGTAAATAGTGATTTTATGAACCAATCTACTAAGAATTGATCAGGGATTTCAGCTTTTATAAGCCTTCGACATCTCCTCCACTTGTGGATATGATTTGATATGTGAGTGGCGGTGGATTTCCTAAGTGAAGTTAAAAGTTCGGTTCCCGTCTCATAGCGGATGGGTAATTGAAAATGTGTCAAAAATGCCATATATAAAGATGAAAATTCTATGAATGTATTGCGGGGAAACTCAATGTACCATTTCATAGCATTTCCTATTAGGGTCCGCTAAAACAACCTCAACCTAATACTATCATCAACTAGGGAATTGGATGAACACCACAAATGGAATGTCATCACATGATTTGATGGATTTTCCCCTAGTTTTCTGTCAAACTTGTGTATGTATGAGGGTAGTTTAGTTGGTATGGTTGGCCACCCATTCAAATGAAGAACAAGGTCATTAGCCAGCCGGGATAAATCTGGTAGATTCAATGTGGCTAGAAATGGTGACTTGGATGGTGCCTAAGCAAATGTTTGATATCCAGGTGAAGCTTGATGGCTCCACTATTGTGGTCCTTGGGCTTGAAAAGCATTCCAAGCAGGATTACCTCCTTACGGAGATTGCATCCAAAAATGTGGGTTACTTCCTGAAGGTTGTCCATTCCATTGTGGAATAGAATGCATGTATGGATTTCCTCCTTGCAGAGGTATGTTCCATTGAGATTGGTTACTTGGTGGAACATTGCCACTCCATTATGGAATAGGGTTAATAGGTGGATTTCCCCCTTGCAGGGGTATGTTCCATTGAGATTGGTTACTTGGTGGAACATTACCACTCCATTTCTGGTTAGGATTCATGGGTGGATTTCCCCCTTGCGGGGGTGGGCCCCAATTAGATTGGTTACTAGTTGGAATTGGACCACTCCATTGAATCTTTCCTTGGTTTGGATATGCGTTCCAAGGTTGATTGCCCCCTTGCGGGGGTGGTGCCCAAGAAGATGGGGGTACTTCCTGGAATTTTCCCACTCCATGGTGGAATGGGGTTGGTGGATGGGTTACCTCCTGGTGTGCTACCTGTTGGGGGTATGGGATTGCCCCCAGGATTTATGTTAGGAAAGTTTAGATACTGGCTTCCCGAGGCACTTCCACTAACTTGTGAAGTATTTCTACAATTAGCATTATTGTTCCATGGTCCATTAATTCCACTAGGGATATTGAGATTCCAAAGTGAAGGATTCCCCCCAGGGGTAGAACTTGGAAGACTGTTTGGTATGCTAATGGGATTTTGGTTGAATCCCAGATTGTTTTGACCTTGAGTAGCCAAACCATATGGGAAACCCAAGTTTGGTAAGAAAAACCCTCCAGTGGGGATTCCTGCAGGCAAAGTGGATGTACTTCCGGGATTGGGACCTGAAACTGTACCAACTGGCACTGAAGTGCTAGTTGAACTTATGGTAGCAGGAGGTAAATTAACTATTGGAGTTGTGTTAGAGGTCAAGTTGGAAGTGTTTCTACCTCCAGCAACCGTTTGAAGTTGTGATGATGTGGTCCCTTGTGCTCCTAATGAATCCATAGGGATGCTAGAAGTATTGCTACCTCTAACAACCATTTGAGGTTGTGATGATGGGGTCCCTTGTGCTCCTGATGAAACCATGGGGTTAGATGTTGAATTTTGCATGTGTACCAAATGTGCCAAAAGAGGATTGATGGCATTCAATGGTTCACTGATGTGAAGTACCACTGGGTCTGAAAGATTTGTCAGAGGTGGATTTACGGGATTTGCAGTGTTGTCTTCTAATGTTTCCATTGCAATTGGAGCAAGAGGATCAACAATTTCTGTGTTTTCCTTGATAGGTGGTGTTGCAATATTTGTTTGATTTGTTTCTGCTCTACTGTTGATAATTGAAGTTAGAAGTGCTTCAGTTTCAAATTCAAAATGCTTTGTTTTTTGTAGCCGTCTCCGCAATGTAGTGGGGTCTTCAATTTATGGTGACTCACCTCTATGCCGCCATGATTGGTGGGTTGGGAGAGAATCCACTATGAAGAAATTTAATAAAGGATGTGTTTAAATTATTCTTGAAAAAAAAATCAAACAATCCTATGGCTTTCTAGACTAAACAAAAAATAAAAAGTGTCCACACAGTAAAAATTCCCTAGAGATTTCAAGCAAGCAAACTTACTTTTCCAAAGAATCGAGGCTCAGTGAAAGGATGGATTGGAGGGCCTTCCGAAACTAGTAGCTGCTGAGAGATTTCATGTCCTCATACAATTGCTATAAGAGAAGGTGTGAGAAAAAGTTACAATAAACTTTAATCACCAGGGGTGCAAGTGTTGGTTCTTGGCCAATGACCCTCCCAAGGACTAAAAGTTCCAAAGTATATCTCAGGTATTGCAAGTGTGTCCCACTCACAATATCCTATTTGATATCCTAGGAATAGCCACTAAAGTTACCACTTCACAATCAATGGTCGGGCGGAACAGTTGTAAGTTGAGGAAAACTCTCATAACCAGGAACTCTAGAAACAGTGATGTCACCCCGAGGACATGTCATTGAATATAGAATTCCCTTGATAAGATCATGTCCCACTAAAAAGAAAAAGGGGGGAACCACCCTTTACTTATACATATTGACCTCGTGCTTGACACATGTTTCAGAAGCACTTTCCCGACAAGTGTTTTTTGCTACTAATGGATTTACTCTCTTTAATCAATGCTAGTTTCAAGGTTTTGCAGCCCAGGAGTGTTAACTCTCCAAACCTAATCCAGGGAACTAACCTAAACTTGTTGGTGATATGAAAATCAAAAGTTTTTCAATTTTAGATTAAGCGCCAATTTTAAGGGTAGTTTGCTTAGTTTCAGGAGTGGAAATGAAACTGGTTGTGTTTTGGCTCGAAAACAGGAAAATGAACCAAACAATGCAAAATGCTCACTACTCTACCTTTCAATTCGATGAATATTCTAAATTAAGGAAGAGTTAGAGGTTCATGAGTTTCTTTCAGACATGCAAAATTTCTGGTAGATTTTGTATGTTCATGCATAATTTTTTTTTTTTTCCTGAAATATGGATAATGATTGATGTGTAAAGACCAATGTAACCCAAACAAATATCTCAAGAAAACATGAATCTAATTCTATTACACGGGGGATCCTTGTTTCTCATTCACAAGATCGCCATAAGGCCCAAGTGAAGAGGATACACAGAGCCCTTTTGAATGCTTATGAATTAAATTCTAAACTGTTACAAGTGAGATCCACTTTCTCATTCACAATATCGCCATAAGGCCCAAGTGAAGAGGATACGGTGGCTCGAAAAATTGTACGCAGAGAGTAAATCTACTCTGTACAAGTGATATCCACTTTCTCATTCACAAGGTTGCCATAAGGTGCAAGCGAAGAGGATACGGTGGCTCTATATAAGATGCTTTGAACAAATCAACTCCTAAACTTTTACAAGCGAGATACACTTTCTCATTCACAAGGTCACCAGAAGGTGCGAGTGAAGAGGATACGGTGCCTCATACACAATATATCTCAAGAAAAATGAACTCTAAAGGTGCAACTCTCTCTAATTGTGCATGAAAGTTATGACAAATTCCAACTCCAACACAAAATGTAACTAAACCAAAGTTTATTTCTATTTTTTTGGAAAGAAATCGTCTCCAACTATCTCAACATGTGATGTTCAAGGTTTGTTTATCAATGAAAATGTGTGTGAATGGCACCTTCAAAGGCATACAACTCCAAACATATCTCAATTTAATCCAAACTTTTCAAGCTTTGTATAAAATTTTGCAATTTTTTTTCCTTTTTAATCCAAAATTATAGAATTGAATTCCACTATGCAAAACTTTAAACTATGTAAAACAAATTGTAATTTTTTTCTTTCTAAAATTCAAGACTAAAGATTTGAATCCAAGTATAAACAAAACTTTTTAAAGTTTGTTTAAAGGCATATAACTCTACACATATCCCCACTTAAGTAAAAACTTCTCACACTTTTCCAAAGGCATACAACTATTTTTTTTTTTTAAACCAAATGAAAAGATTTCAACCCCCATTATGCAAATTTTTTGCAAAATATTTGAATTCTAGAAAAAAAATTTGAAACCAAAACTTTTGCATAAACTTTGTAATTCTTTTTTTATTCTAAAGAAAAAAAAAATTGAACCCTAACTATGCATTTTGCAAAAGTTTGAAAATGAGTTTTTTAACCAATTCGAAAAGGTAGGTTCATAAGGAGTTTTGGCACTCAAGTTTGATTTGTTCAAATTTCAAGTTTACTATGGTTTCAACATTACCAAAAATTCCTTCACCAAAACGCATTTACCAAAACGCAAATTCAAAATTGGTGTAATGAGTCAATTTGAAAATGCTGAGATTGAAGCTTTCAAGTCTTCAACGCAGAGTTTGACCATGCATTGGTGAGTTATGATGACGTTCACATGCAGAACACGCTGAGGTTCAAAAGTTGGGCAGGGTTTGCATTCACGCAGAGTTAACCATTCATTCTCAAGTGAAAACACGCAAAGTTTATTCCAGCATTCAACTCAGATATGTCGAAATATTTAATGCGGGGTTTGATAAAAAAATAGAGGTATTGAGAGCTGGGATTAAAAGCTTTCACGTCTTCACCACAATCCACGCAGAGCTAAAGCTTTCTCAGACTGAGGTTGAAGAACTTCACGCTGTGGTTTAAGGACTTGGGAGATGCAATCATGCATACCTTTAAAGATTCAAAGTGGAGATCTATAAACGTTCAACTCCTGAGGATGTCTCACGCAGATCTGAAGGAAACACGTAGGGTACCGAGAGCTGGGTAGAGTTTAAGCAAATATTTAAGATTTTAAAGAAATCACTCAGTGTAAGCATTCAACCAAAAATTGAAAACGCCTTCACGCAGAGCTACAACATTCAATCACTATGCATCCAGTCTAAAAATGAAAACTTCTTCATGCAGAGGTACAATGATGAGATCTTTCAAATCAATGCAGAGTTTTCATTGACGCAGGGTTTGAAGGCAGAGAGCAGGCAGGGTTGGAAGATTGTACGCAGAGGTTAAAATGCTTTCATGCTAAGATAAGATCCACGTAGAATCATATGTGAAAAACTAAGAAAAGACACAGACGCGGAGGTGTAAATATTTATTTAAAGAAATCGCGGAGTGCATAAACGCGATTCAGTGATATGGAGACGCAGAGGTGTAAAGATTTATTGAAAGAAACCGCAGAGTTCTATGAGGGACAAAGCTACTAGCTTCCAATAATCAAGAAACTCATATATCTGAATGCAATTTGAGGTGATTTGATGAATTAGAGGTGTAGTTAGGATGGTCTTAAGCTAGATCTTAGGGTCTTGCAGAGATCTTTAAAGCATAAATGAGTAGATCTGAAGGAGGATTAGCACCAAAATATGAAGAAAAATCATGAAATATCAAGAAATTTCAAGCCACGGAGTCACCATTCTGATAACAATAATTAGTGTAGGGTTGTGTCTACTCTACTTTTCTATCTTACTAAGAAATGGTGAGTTTCTATGTTAGCAATTGAAAATATTATTACAAGCTTCTTAAGATCTATATTCATTCGTAAAACATTCATTAAGATCTAAAGCCATTTTAAACATCTAAATCATGCAAGATAAGTAACATTCAAACATTTAAATGGAACGAACTTGAATCATTTCATATTATAACAATGAAGAGATACATCCCTACCATGGATCTTGGTGTGAATCCCTCATCCATTGCCATGAGCTTTCCTTTCTCCACCCTTGCTTTTGAAGAATTTGAGCTCTTCTTCCTCCTTCAGAATCTTTTCAGCATGTCTCTGCTCTTCCTTTGTGTGTTCTACAATGCCTCCCATGCCTTTCTTATATAGCATTGGGAAATGAGCCTTAGTATTTTCTTCTAAATGTGGGATTACTTCTTTTCCTCATTTTAGATTATTTTGACATGAAAACCCACTTTTCCATAGTTTTTAGGCTTTTTGCACAACTTTAAGCACAATTAATGCATTTTTATGCATTTCTCTTTACTTTTTGATTGGTGTAGCTTAAGTTTGAACTTTTAATGAGTGGTTCGATGACCGAACTTGGTCTCCTTAAGTTCTTACTATCTTCACCTAATCCTTCCATTTAGGGGAGAAGTGATTAGATCAGAGAGGACTTGTCTCTGAATATACTTGTGTTTCTGTCTTCATGTTGCAGGTGCATAGTAAAAATGTGCCTCTTCTGTCACATGACTAGGGGTGTTAATTTGATTGTTAACAAAGAGTATGTAGTATATAGAGATGGTAGGATTTATGTCTCTTCCAGGAGGAATACAAAAATACACAAGTTATCAAAGTGGCTCTGAAACCACTATTAGGTTGCCTGCTTGGGAAAATAGGAAAAAATGGATAAAATACGTAGCCAAATACATAATTATGCAAACACAAAGAAAAGCTAAATAGGTGCAAACTCACAATATTTTTCTCATTAGATATGTACATATAAATACACATGAGATGGATCTTGGGTTCCAAATTCCCAAGTCGTCTCTTGGACTCCCAAAGACACTTCATCTCCTAACCTAACAGATTGGTTTCCAACATTTATTTTATAGTATCCATATCTAACAAACTCCCTTGAAGTGAGATTATATGGTCCACATATAGGGGTCGTTGGTTCTAACTACTTTCACAAAATCTACAATGTACCATAGATTAGTTGGTTGATCTAGTCGAGTTGACCATGGCCTCATCGACCATACAGTTAACCGATTAGTTGAACACTCAGTTGATCCTCCAGTCGACTACTCTACTAGTCAATTGTTGTCTTTTAACTGACTGCCTCTAGAATATCCAAAGGTGTGATGAGCCTTCATAACCTTTTCTTCCAAAACCCCCTCATTAGCACACATGAAAATATGAACCCAAAATCCGATGGCATAAATGTCCGATTTTCGACATCATGCTCTCAACAATCCGACAAGCCTCTCCTTTTTTAAACGTCAGTTCAACTTCGACGGATATCTGACAGCAATACGGTATCGTCGGATATACGACACTAAAATGTCGAATATCCAACCACATTTCCGTCGACTATTCAACCATAATTACTTTCTCCAAGGTCGAATATACGACCACGTGGGTTTCAGATATTCGACCACAATTAATTTTTCCAAGGTCGAATATCCGACCACCTCTCCGTCAGATATTCGACCAAAATTAATTTCTCCAAAGTCAGACATCCGAGCACAAGGCCGTTGGATATCCGACCACATTTTCTTTATGGAAGGTTGGATATTCAAGATCATGGCCTTCGGATATCCGACGAATATACCCACAAACACAAGACTAAGTCCGACGAAATCTGCTATCAGAAGAGGATCTTGAATAGTGCTTTTACCAAGGTGGCATTGAGATCACCCATATGACTCATCAATAGAAACAGTATATTATATTAGCACATCTCTTGCTCAAATTGCTACCCCATATCAACTTGCGATATGAGACATCAATCCAATCGTTAAACATAGTATATTATATTAGCACATCTTTTTGCTCAAATTTACACCCCATATCAACCTGCGATATGAGACAGTGATCCAATCGTTACACACAGTATATTATATTAACAAATCTCTTGCTAAAGTTTCTACCACATATCAACCTGTGAAATGATACAATGATCCAAGGATCTCTCCAACCATGATATCCGACATTGACCATTGAGATTCGTATTGGTTACATGTGATGATCGTAGAAACTTCATAAATTAAGCATGGTAACACTTAGCTCAAGGCTATTACTCTCATACAAATTTTTACATAGAAATTAACATACAAGAACACATAACATAATAATTTACATTGAGCTCATAAATATCAGTTAATAATCATGAGACGTAACATAATCAAATCATAATATAAGTCATCTTTTTATAAATAAATTACATCGATATTCGAACTTGGATTCAATGGTTGTATGTAGATCATTCTAATGTAGATTCATCAAGAAACTACTCCTTGTCGCAAAATTCTAAATCTCCAACTGACCACTCGGTTGACCTCCCTACCAACTCTGGGAATACTCTTCTTCGAGAGGAATGTTGACTTTCTCCAGGAGTTAATCCATTTGGTCAATGGTATTCTTCATGCAAGAGCTTTCAGGATGAAATCCCTTGCTGCAATAATTGCACTTTGTCCTCTCATTATTTTTATTTGGATTCCTCTTGAAATTCAAGGAGTCTTCATGAACTTTCTACTTATATTTCCTCTCATCGGTGGGCTTCTTGAAATTTCCCTTCTTCTTCCCTTTCGAACACTTTGAATATCCAACATTCAGACAGTGGTATTTGTATGGATTTTTAATGGTTCCCATCAAGACCAATTTGTCTTGTTCTTGTGTCAAAGACTCCATGAATTCTGAAAGTGTCGAGCTCTCCCAATATTTAACTTCCTTTCTTCTGGAATGGAAGGTCGAAACAAAGACTAAGTAGTGAGGACCAAGTTTGGAGAGAATGGCCAATACTAATTGCTCATCTTTTTTGTCAATACCACATTTCTTCACCTGCAACACAAGTGATTTGAATTTGGAGAATAAATCTTGTAGATTATACAAATTTTGTGGACTCAATGAAACTAGTTCATTATCCAGTTGGTGACCTCTTAATTCATCGGTCTTTTCGAACAATTCTTGAAGCTTTAGCCAAACTTCATTGGGAGAGGTAATACCATCGAGATGGAATAGAATATCCATGGATGTAGTGAGACACAGCAGCCCATAAGCTTCATCTCTTCGATTATTCAACTTTGATTTCTCAACTCCCAAGGTTGGCTCAACTTCAGTTTCCATAGTCACCCTATAGAGGCCCTTTCTCCTCAGTATGATATCCATATGCACCTTCTAGTCAAAATAATTGAATGGATTGAGGATGATCTACTGTGACTGATCCATTGCAGCTCTGAAATTAATTTTGGAATGATTTGGGTGTGCCCAAAGCTTGTTTGTTGCACCTTCTGGATGGTAGAATGTGCCCTGTGGATGAATTACTGCGCCCTCCTTAAGATTGGTTGGATCCTGCAATACAATAGAAGGAGAAAGGAATAGCTTAACCCGTCTCTGATACCATGTGAATTCAGTTCACACCAAGATTTGATCAAGAAATTACACACTCTCACAAATATCTCACACAACTAGTCAAGAACACATAAAATTACTCACAATAGATACAAACGGTATTAATGTTAGGAACCCATGTCTTTACTTTGTTAGTATATTGTTGTTGGACGCATAGGCTTTGTAAGTCATCCCGTAGTATTTGTTGATCCATATTTTGTGTTATTGTTGTTTGGCGCATATGCTTTGTAAGTCACTCGTAGTATTGTTGATCCATATTTTGTATTGGCCCATGGTTTTGACCCATAGTATTAGCGCCTAGAGTTAGTATATAAGTGTGTGTTGAGGCCTATGAAGGCACCGTGTAGTTATTTTGTATTGAGCTTGCTCAAAGGAGGTTTCACCCTTGAAGTGGCCTGTGATCAATAAAAGTATTATGTGATCTGATATATCGTGTATTCATAAATTAATTGTTGCAGGTTTTTCTCATCTGGTATCAGAGCACTTTCTTTAGCTTGTTGGGTGAAATTTCTACCAAATTTTTTTACGCATCTATTGCAGGTTTGGATCTGGGAATAATCCCTATCCGCTTAACTGTGGGAAGTACTTGGGCATAAGACCTAAAACTCATTGTGAGGAGAACCATAGGAGCCCCGAATTAGCTGGCTCATTGAGAGGACCTGCCAGGGAAAAGGGCAACGACCCCTACCTAATTGACTAGTTCCCACCCATGAGGTAAACCAAGAGCTGTTGTTTGTGGCAAAGCGGTTATCAGTTTTACCTAAGCCGTGGAGTGAGGGGTACTGCCCCAATATGCAAGTTGTTAGACAACATTGGTGGCTAAGTGAATCCCCTGAACTGTTAGGAAGCCGAGCATACCTAGGGTCCATATCTATTTTCAGCTGATAAATCATAGATCTCCTCTATCCAGAACTGTTTCCGATCACTTCCGCGCTGTTGTAGGTACATCTATTTCCAATCACTTTTGTGTCATTGCAGATCCATCTGTTGCGGATCCCTTCTGCGTCGTTGCCAATCCATTTCTGAAAAAAAAAAAATATGTTTTTTCACCATATCTCCCTTATTTTAACTCCATTTCCCTTGAAACTTCTTTGACACCCTTGCAATCCCATTTTGCATATTTCATTCCTGAGGACCCTATCCCAAATTCCACTTCCCAACACCCGAAATATCACATTTGTCTATTTTTAGGGGTTTCCATAACTTCTTCGATTTTCACCCGATCGCCTTCAAATTTTAACATAGAGTTCCTTTCCTAACTCTGCTTCTTTGTCCCTCTCTACCAAATTTTCTCATTCTTTCACCCCGCTTCTGAAATCCTCCTTTTCTGCTTCCCTATCCTTTTGACAATGTCCAGAACCTAGTCAAACCCAAATTACCCTTTCGATTTTTTCCCAAATCCATATTTTCCTTTATTGAAACAGTTTCTGTTTTTGTTTTTCTACCCACTCAAAAAAAAAAACTCCTGGTTATGGTTGTCACCCGCGTAGGAGAAAAAAATATGGAGGAAGCACTTGCCACTATCCAAGCCAAACTCCAAGATCTGGATGAAAAATTTCTTGGCCTCCATCTTGAGCATTCAACCATGAACAACAAACGACAGTCTGAGTCTTCATCAGACAATGGGTTCTCTTCTTCCAGCAATTTCCGTGGTCTGAAGCTTGATTTTCCTTGCTTCAATGGTACTGATCCAACTGGATGGATCTATAATGCAGAACAATATTTCAGTCTGCATAATACTTTTGATGTCAACAAATTTCCACTTGCATCCTTTCATTTGGAACAGGAAGCTCTTCAATGGTACCATTGGTACATCAAGGCTCATGAAGAGCCAAAATGGATAGATTTTTTCTAGCTCCTTTTGCAACGATTTGGTACTAGTGCTTTTGATGACTTCACAGGAGCCCTCACTAAACTTTGCCAAATTGGCACTGTGAGAGAGTATCAAACCGAATTTGAGAAACTAGCCAACCACACTGAAGGATTACCTGATGAATTCTACCGGAGTTGTTTTATCAGTGGTCTATAGGATGCCATCTGCTCTGAGGTCAAAATGTTCTATCCCAACACAATGATGGAAGACATGGGGTTGGCTAAGTTGGAAGAAGACAAGATTGCATCCCAACAACGCTCCAAACCCACTTTTGTTCCCTTCCGAAATATGGGTTCTCAATGACCACCCATACCTCCAGCTCCTCGACCAACTCATATCAAGCATTTGTCTGAAACAAAGATGCAGGAACGCAGAGAAAAGGGGCTTTGTTATAATCGTGATGAGAAATTCACTCGAGGACATAGATGTGTTCAGCAAAAGCTCTATCTCTTGGATGTGGATTCTCTACCTGCCTTTGAAATTGGTGATGAAGCTCCAGATATAATGGATGCTCAGGTCGACATTCAAGAACCGCCTATTGACCCTCGGTCTCAGGACGACCAGCTAGAGATATCTCTCCATGCTTTAGTTGGAATCACCACCCCCCAAACAATGTGGGTCAGGGGTTACTTCAAGAAGCTTCCTCTTACAATACTCATTGATTCTAGTAGCACTCATAATTTCATTGACCCTCGGATCATCAAACAAGCTAATTGTTTTATCCATCCTTGCTCCAACTTTGAAGTCATGGTTGCTAATGGGGGCACCTTACCTTTCAAAGGGAAGTGTCGTAATGTGCGTATCTCTATGGGAGATTATACCCAGTGCTCTGACATGTTTTCATTGACCTTAGGCGGATTTGATGTGGTTTTGGGCGCTCAATGGCTACGCACACTTGGCCCCATCTTATAGGATTTTTCTGAACTTTGGATGCAGTTTCCCCCCAATGGAAAAAAACACACATTGACAGGCTTACAACCAAGGTCTCTTAGCATCATCATTTCACATCACATGGAAAAAATGCTTAAGAATAATTCACATGGTGTCATCGCTCAGATCCATTCCATTCAGATGCAACCATCAGCGGTCTCCACTACTCCTTTGGATCTACAACAAATTCTGGATCGATATATAGGTGTCTTTGTTGAACCAGTGGGATTGCCACCTTCAAGGCCAGAGGACCATCGTATTCAGCTTCTTCCTGGAAGCATTCCTCCCAACATCAGGCCCTATCGCTATCCATTTCACCAAAAAATAGAGATTGAAATGCTCGTTTGGGACTTACTGAAGCAAGGTATTATTCGCCCAAGCACTAGTTCCTTTTCTTCTCTAGTTCTTCTTGTCCACAAAAAAGATGGGTCATGGCTCATCTGCATTGAATTCCAAGCACTTAATCACCTCACCATCAAGGATAAGTTTCCAATTCCTGTTGTTGATGAGATTCTTGATGAGCTCCATGGGGCTCAATTTTTCTCCAAGTTGGATCTTCATTCTGGGTATCATCAAATTAAGGTTCATGAGGATGATATCCATAAAACAGCTTTCCACACACATGATGGCCACTATGAGTTTTTAGTCATGCCCTTTGGCCTCACTAATGCTCCTTCCACATTCCAGGCCTTAATGAATAAAATATTTCATCCCTACTTGCAGAAATTCATTCTGGTATTCTTTAATGATATCCTCATCTACAGTAAAACATGGGCTGAACATCTCCAACATCTGGATCTTGTCATGCAACTTTTCTCTACCATCATCTCCACGGCAAACAGTCTAAATGTTCTTTTGGACAGAAGGAAGTTGAGTATCTCGGGCACATTATCTCAGCACAAGGTGTTCGCGTGGATCCTGCCAAAATCACTGCCATGAACAATTGGCCACATCCTCAGACACTCAAGAGCCTTCGTGGTTTTTTGGGGTTGACTAGCTACTACCGCAAGTTTGTCAAGGATTATGGGAAGATTGCAGCTCCATTAACTGCGCTATTGAACAAGGATGCTTTTACATGGACACATGCAACTGAGTGTGCATTTGACAAACCGAAACAAGCTATGTGTACTACACCTATTCTAGCTATGCCCGATTTTTCCAAGCCCTTCACTATTGAGAGTGATGCTTGCGACAATGGACTTGGTGTTGTTCTCCTTCAAGATGAACACCCCATTGCGTTCACCAACAAAGCCCTTTCAGGTAAGAATTTAGCTGCCTCTACATATGAGATGGAAATGATGGCTATTTTGCATGCAATACAAAAGTGGCCACCATACCTATTAGGGAATCATTTCTGCATCAAGACTGATCACCAGAGTCTGGAATATTTCTTGGAATAGCGTGTATCCTCCCCAACACAACAAAAATGGGTTAGCAAACTCATGAGTTATGACTATGAGATCACTTACAAGAAGGGTAAGGACAATATTGTGGCAGATGCTCTTTCAAGCACATTTGATGACCAAGGTTCTCTTTCAGCTATTTCTATGCCTGTTCCAAATTGGTTGCAATATGTTCAACAGGGCTATGACAATGACTCTTCCTTATCTCAAATCATCCAACGCTTGACCAACAACACTTCTGTTGTACCATATTACTCTTGGGATGGTGCTTCCTTGAGATACAAGGGTCGTCTGGTGCTTCCCCAGAGCACAGATCTTCAACAGGATGTCTTCTATGAACTCCATGCTTCTCCCTCGGCAGGGCACTCTGGGTTCCTCAAAACATATGAATGGGCACGATGTAACTTCTTTTGGCAGGGCATGAAAAGAAAAATTCAACAGATGGTGGCTGAATGTGATACCTGCCAGTGCAATAAGGGTGAAATGACACTCCTTCCAGGATTGCTCGAACCCTTTCCCATACCTACATGGATTTGGACAGATATTTCTATGGATTTCATTGAAGGGATCCCTAAATATGGAGGAAAGACAGTGATTCTAGTTGTGGTTGACCGCCTCTCCAAGTATAGTCATTTTTGTGCTCTCAGCCATCCCTATACAACCTCCTTAGTCGCTCAAATTTTCCTGGACCAGATCTTTCGTCTTCATGGCATCCCTTCTTCCATTGTCTCGGATCATGATGCGACTTTCACCAGTCATTTTTGGACAGAACTATTTCGCCACACTGACACCAAACTAAAGATGAGTTCAGGGTATCACCCACAAACATATGGTTAGACTGAAATGATCAATAAATGCCTGGAAAATTATCTTCGTTGCTTCACCTTTGAACAACAACATCAGTGGGAAAAGTGGCTCCCTCTTTCTGAATGGTGGTACAATACCTCTTACCACACTACCTCTAAAATGACCCCATATGAAGCAGTCTATGGTCAGGCACCGCTAGTTCTTCTTCCATACACCCCCAGCAGTTCACCAGTTCAGGCAGTTCAGACGGTCCTTCGAAACCGCGATCAGATTCTTCGCATTTTGTGGGAAAATCTTCACATGGCAAGAAATTGCATGAAGCAACAAGCTAATCAACACCGTTCTGAGCGCACTTTTCAAGCAAGTGATATGGTTTTTCTTCGTCTCCATCCTTACAAGCAATCCTCCCTAAAACTCAAAGGGTCTCATAAGCTCGCTCCAAAGTTCTATGGGCCATATCAGATTCTTCAGAAGATTGGGTCTGTTGCTTATAAATTGGAACTTCCTCCTTCTTCTCGCATTCATCCAGTATTTCATGTCTCTTGTTTGAAGAAAGTTCTTCGCACCAACATCAGAGGATAAACTATTTTACATGAACTCGATAATGAATGATCCATCCTTTTGGAGCCAAAGGCCGTCCTCACTAGGCACACTCATCAGCTTCTCTCTCGTTCTATCACAGAGGTCTTAATTCAGTGGCACGGCATGCAACCAGAGGATGCTACATGGGAACCACTCCTTCAGATTCAACAACAATTTCCACATCTAAAGCTTTGAGGACAAAGCTTTTTCTAAGGGGGAGGGGATGTTAGAAACCCATGTCTTTACTTTGTTAGTATATTGTTGTTGGACACATATGCTTTGTAAGTCATCTCGTATTATTTGTTGATCCATAGTTTGTGTTATTGTTGTTTGGCGCATATGATTTGTAAGTTGCTCGTAGTATTGTTGATCCATAGTTTGCATTGGCCCATGGTTTTGACCCATAGTATTGGCGCCTAGACTTAGTATAGAAGTGTGTCTTGAGGCCTATGAAAGAAAAACAGAGTTATTTTTTATTTATCTTGCTCAAAGGAGGTTTCCCCCTCGAAGTGGCCTGAGATCAATAAAAGTATTCTGTGATCTGTTATATCATGTATTCATAAATTAATTGTTGCAGGTTCTTCTCAATTAACTCTCATGAATAAAATACATCAGCCAAACTTTGGAAAGTAATAGGCTGTCAATATATAAAAATTAAAACGGAGATTCAAATGGCTAAATATTCCATTTGGATCATCATAAAATCAGACTTACTAAAACTATGCAAATCCCCCATAGGTGGAAAGTGTGTTCTCCAAGTCACTCCAAAGGCTCATGAATTTATGAATTAGTGACCTGAGAGTGATATGTAAAGAAAAATCTTTCCAAATACAAAAAATGGAAAGAAGAAACATCATAGAGGATGTGTGGTCCCAAAATCAAGTTTCCCTAGTTGACTAGCTTTTCCCCCTAAGGCAAAAAGCAGTAAAAATCAGTGGAGCGCATTTTTCACCAGAATCTTATCCAAAATATTTAGGAATGCGCTCAAGTGGCATAGAAGCTTGTGTTCCACACCAGGAAGTCTTGTGGTCTCCCCAAAGTTTCCTTGTGGTCCACACAATGGCTCAAATGGCAATTATCTAGTCTAATACATAGGAATTAATCATAAAATGATTAATTAATGCTACCAATTTATTAAATGACATATATAGGAGGATTTACATATTCTGAAAATTTAAAATTATTGCACTGAGTTTACTTCTTGTAGCATATTTCACTCAACCAAGAACAATATAATCTGTAAAAAAACAACTCGGTAAACAATAGGATAATATAGTTATACCACAATCACAAGGACATGGTTTGATCCAAGCATGGTGGATTTTCCTAGTAACTATTACATGAATGTGCATAAGCAACTAAAATAGCTCTTAGTATAATAGTCAAGCATAGAAGGTAAGTCTAAATATATCCTTTCTTTATGATGTATCACTGTGAAGCTAATTAAGAGTCTCTCCTTGGATATCTAATGGCACATATTGTGCCATCATTGCTCTAATATTTGAGTCAGTGAATTCCCAATGTTTGTATTTATAAACAACAAAGCTCCACCAAAAGTAACAACCAATCCTAATAAAAAAAACCATCCAACCTTTCGTGATGCCACAACCTTTTAAATGGCCCGATGGGCCTTCAGGAAAAAAATTATTAGAAAAAAAATATCACATGACAATTAACTAATTAAATTCATTCCCATGAGAAAAGTAGATCGAAACACTGAGATCCCTTCATCCCTTAACCAATAAATTGTATCCAGATCATCCTCTTACCTCTTGTAACCATTCCTATCTCCCACAAGAATCTAAGACGAATAGAATTACCTTCCCCTCCAATCCTCCTCCTTTTTAAATATTTTCTTTATTTTCTTTGGTACTTGTACCATTTATATTAGTTAATGTAAATTAACAATTTATCCAAACAATTTTTTTTGTTTTAATATTTAATACACCTATTACTTATTTTCCTATGTTTTATTTAGAATTAGTTTAATACAATTTTTGGGTTGTTACATACTTCCCTCCTTCAAGAAGCTTCGTCCTAAATTTATGGTATACTTAGGTAGTATTTAATATGCTCAAGCATCACACAATAAGCACCTAAGTATCTAGTAATATTGCACATGTGAGAGTTAGTCATGTGGCCAGTATGAGTAATTCTAAGTACTGTACTAATAAAAATACCATAACCTATATTACTATATTCTCTTGATTATTCTTATTAAATTCCTAATATGAAATCAATTCATACCATTATGTATCATTCAATTATGCATAAATCAATTCTAATTATAAGTATCATGATTATCTTTATATATAGTGTACTTCCTCCGTTACATACCTTCTCCCTAAGAATCAAACCATCCACCACCTCCATAATCCTCCACATCATCTTCGGATGGTCCCACTCTCCATGGAATGGGCCCTCTCTTGCTATATGATTCCATAGTAGGCATTATAAGTTACCAAGAAGTTACCACGGACTTAGCCACTCTCCCCTTCTAGTTTTTTCAAGAAGTAGCCATGGCTTCAGCCACCTTCCCTCATCTGGGTTAGGCCAAGTATTTGATTAATAGTACACTACTCCATTGTACCCTAAGAATATTGAAAGGTTGGTCCAACTTCCTCCCTATCCTACCTCAAGGAAACCAACCCCATGCATCGGAAGTCTCTCTCCATATGCCTCCCATCGGCGAGTATAAATCTAGCCATTGTCTTTCGAAATCCTCAGAAGTTAAAAGAAATATTGGCATTTATTTATTGGTTGAGTTGTCCCAATCCCACAATGTGTTACTTGTAAGCATTCTCATTTGTTGTTATGGGCTCCCACAAAATCCTTGAATTAAGCGGACCCAATTCCCATGGGTGGGTTTCCTACCAATCACCACCTCGCAACATGCAACCAATGCATTAGTAATATATGATCATTATGAATATATGCTACCACATTCCATCAAGAGAACATGAATTTATCATACACTATCCAATCCATAATAATATCATGAATAATAAACAACTGCATGTTACCTCTTACCATCATATGATGGTAATCATCAACATAAAATTGTATGGTCCTCAATGTGAAGTATCATTATCATGAACATAATAACATGACCTCTTTCTCATAATAAAATGGTCAACATACCATATCGTTATGAATACTAATCAATTATACCAAGTTATCCTCCTTAGATATTTATGAATTAGATAATATCCACATGCTATATATTGCATGCTATCATAAGAATCAACATATCATCACAAAATCATTATGTTATCAACTCATTGTGATACCCAGATGTTCATGCTTGTTAATGATAAGCCAAAGATTGACATGTGCAAATTTGATGGCTCTGAGCCCTTGGGTTGGGTTACCTGAATGGAACATTATTTGTCTCTCCATGGCATTAAATATGACCTTTAGAAGCTGAAAATCAGGGTTTTATAAATAAATTTTGAAAGATGGAAATGGTGGCAATAGTACCAAAAATATTACAGCCATTATGTCCCTTGGAGCCAATTTGTGAATATCCTTCATGATATTTTTTACTGCGACACTCACTACATGGGTAGGCTGACCAAATTGCACCAAACTAGCATTATTCTGGACTATATCATAGCATTTGAGCAATTGGCTATTAGCATAGAAGCACTCTGATTTTTTTTCCTGGGAATGTTTCATCCAGGGTCTTAAATATGTAATTCATGCTCATGTCCTTATGCAATTCCCCTCGACCTGGTTGGAAGCTTGTGATCGATCTCAAGAAGCTAAATTGGTGATTAATTCCCAACCCAAATGCCCCTCCTTTCCCACCTACATAGGGTCTGCCATGGATACCACATCCACTAATTCTACTAAACACCATTTACCAATACATAAGTTGACCTCGAATGCCATGGTTGAAAGTCAACACTTGGACCTCTGCTATAACTATGATGACAAATATTTTAGAGGGCATAAAAAAACGATATTTCAGATTGAGGAAGATCCCCATGATCAACTAGAGGACAACACCATGGATGCTCCACTTGAAAGAGAAGTGGATGATACTATTCCATCCCTTGAATATTATCCCGATATGACAACTACTAAGGAGAAACCCCAAATTTCATCCATGATTTGTTAGGGTTTTCACACCTCAGACATTGAAATTGATTGGCTACATCAAGCACAAAAGAGTCATTGTGTCAATTAACAATGGAAACACCCATAATTTGATTAAACGACAAGTGGTTGATGAAACTCGTTGCTATATCCGTCCCGTCTTGAATTTTGAAATTATGATAGTCAATGGAGGTAAGATGAAATGTTGTGGTCATTGTGAAAATGTAAAACTCCAAATAGGTGATTACCATCTCAAACCACATATGTTTTCCATTGACATGGGTGGTTGTGATATAGTTTTTGTGTTTAGTGGCTTCGAATTTTGGGATCTATCACCATGGAATTTAAGTTTCCCTCTCTCATATTTACTCAGGATGGTCACGCACATCATCTCAATGGAATTAAAACTATTTCTCCTAAAATTATCTCGTCCCACCATATGGAGAAAATATTGAAGAAATGCCACTCATGTGTCATTGCAATGTTCAATTCGATCCAAGTCATGGGGACTCCTTCATGAGATATTCACCTTGAATTGCAACACGTTCTCTTCCATTATCAACATGTTTTTTAGGCACCCAAGGGTTTACCTCCCTCCCATGGGAAACATGACCATGGTATTCCTTTAATCCCTGGATTTCAACTTCCCAATGTCCGACCTTATCACCTCCCCTTTGCACAAAGGAATGAAATTGAAAAAAACATTTAGAAATGATTGGAGGCCAGTTTCATTCATCCTATAAAAAGCATTTTTTCTTCATTGGTGGTCATGGTCCTCAAAAAGGAAGGTGCTTGGTGCATGTGTCCCAATTTTTTAGTTCTCAACAAATTAACCATCAAATATAAATTCCCCATTCTCATCATTGATGATCTCTTACATGACTTTCATGGTGCCAAATTCTTCACTAAACGTGACCTTTAATTGGGATACCATCAAATCTAGATGAAATAGGAGGATATAGCCAAGACATCCTTCCGCACTTGTGATGGTCATTATGAGTTTTTATTCATTCCCTTCAGACCTTGCAGTGCCCCTTGCACTTTTTAGAGCCTCATGAATAAGATATTCTACCCTTTTCTATACCATTTTTTCCTAGTTTCTTCAATTATATCTTCGTTTACAACCTTGCCAAGGAAAGCCACCTCCAACATGTTTCTCATACCTTGTAATTACTACAAGATCACAAGTTATTTGTGAATCACTCCAAATTTATTTTTGGGGTGACATAGGTTGAATACTTGGGCCATATTGTGAGTTAGGATGGTGTTGGGTGGATCCAAAGAAAGTTACAGCTATGCAGAATCAGATCCATCCCAAAACTCTTAAGAGCTTGAGAGGGTTCCTCGGACTTACTAGCTATTATTGTAAGTTTGTGCCAAACTATGGGAATATTTCAACTCCTCTTACGACATTGCTCAAAAAGAATTATTTCTCTTGGAATGATGCAACATGGAAGGATTTCTCATCCCTAAAAGAATATATGTGCACTATGCATGTGGTATTCCTGCCCAATTTCACTAAGACATTTTCCTTGGAATGTGGTGCCTCTTTCTGTGGCCTAGGATAAATCTTAATGTAAGAGGGATGCCCATTGGCATTCACTAGTAAGTATATTTGTGATAAAAACTTGGGAAAATATACCTATGAGAAATATGTTGATGTATATGTAACTTTGGAATGTATTTCATATATATTTATTGTACCCTTATTAGAGATGTGTTATTCCTCTATAAGGAAGTGTCGTCATGTGGATTGACAAGTGTCGCAAGTGTGTGTACTTGCCAATGGGTTATTAGACCACCATGTGTGGGGTCGGCCCTGAGATATATATTATATTATGGATGTATCTAAATAGACAAGTCGACCCCATCGTGTAACTGGGAAAACAGGTTAAGTATAAATAGAGATCAGGAGATCTCTATTTGGATCATTCGGAAAGTCACACCTCTCTCACTCAGAAAGTGGTGCACTAGTGAGGAGGAGGATCATCTACTCTAGGAGACTATCTCAAGTGTATTTTGGTTGTACTTTGGTTGAGCCATTGCTCTCTCTATCTCTGAGGAAGTTGTGGGGTTTTCCACCTTAGGGTTTTCCCCATGGAAACTCTGTGTCTCTTGTCTCTCATGCTTTTGATTCTTGTGATGCTTATTGTGATTGTTATTGTGATTATTGTTATGCTTGTCATGTATATGTTATTCTCTCATTAAAGATCCATGAGTATTGTGAATTAATGCTCAAAATTTAACATGGTATCAGAGCTAACCTGAGAAGAAGACATTTTGCAGTGACGGAAACTTGAGTTTCTTGTTTATTGGGTTTCTCTCCGCAGATTTTGGAAAAGCAGTATAGTATATTGAATCTACTCATCAAGGAGAATCTATTTGTACAATCATAATTCAATTATGAGCATTTTCAGATTTGGCCCTAAAAATTAGGGTTTCCACAAAAATAGGAATTTTTGGAATCTGAAGACATAGATGGAAGCTCCTTGCAAAAATCAAATTTTAGAGCTTTGGATCGAGATTTTTGGTTGGGTATATCTCCGAGAAACTCAAACCCTAATTCAGGGCTCTCCCTAGTGAAATCGGGAGGACAAAAAGGCAAATCTGAAGGGTAAAGCTTTGCTGATCTCAAACTCTGAATACACCAGGCTGATCAACTCATCAAGGTGCAAGTTTCTATCCTTTCAGAAAGTTGAAATTCACATTTTGAATTTTTAGGGTTTTTTCGACAAACCCTAATTCGGGACCAGATCCAGTTTTCAGCATTTCAAGTGGTAAGACCTAAATCTTTTCTATTTCCATTTGAAGTACTCTTTAAGATGTCTCACCACACCAAGCTTGAGGATAAGCTTGAAGGGGCTGATAACTTTCGATCTTGGAAGTATAGAATTGGGTTAATCCTAGAAGAGAATGAGTTGGACTCATATATAAAAGAAGACATCCCTATCCCGGAGGGTGAAGAGGCTAAGGTATTGCATAAGAAGAACTTAGTCAAGGCAAAGAGAATCATTGTTGATTATATTAAAGACCATCTCATACCCCATGTGTCTTCTCTAAAGACACCCAAGGAGATGTTTGACTCTCTGACCAAGCTATTTGAAGGGAAGAACATAAATCGGAAGATGACTCTGTGGAATCAATTGAAAGGGGTCAAGATGTTGAATGGAGAAACCATTCAATCTTACTTCTCCAAGGTCTCTCAGATCAAGGAGCAACTTGAAGCTGTGGATGAAGTAGTGGACAATGGTGAAGTTGTTATGACCACCCTGAATGGCCTACCTAGGTCATGGGACTCCTTTATTCAAGGAATCTGTGCAAGAAAGAAATTGATCTCTTTCAGTAAACTATGGGAGGAATGCTCTCAAGAAGAAGCTAGACTTGTAGCTCGTGAGGAAAAGATGGGAGGTGAAGATCAAGCTCTTGCAGCTCACATCAAAAGAAGCAAGCCCAAGAAGGAGCACTCTTGCTACAAGAGATACTATCAAAAGAATAAGAAGGATCTAAGATGCTTCACATGTAATGAGAAGGGTCCACTTTGCTTCAGATTATCCCAAGAACAAAAGGGATAATAACAACAACTCCAGCAAGAAGAAGAAGGGCAGCAAAAGAAAGTTCCATGCTCATGCTGCCAAGGATGATGAACCTCCAAAGAAGAAGGCTAGGGCAGAAAGTGATGATAGTGATGATGACTCATCAAGTGAAGAAGAGTATGTTCTAATCTCTGCTCTCATAGGTACTATCTCCCATGGTTGTAATGATTGGTTGATTGAAAGTGGGGCTTCCAAACATATGACTGGGTTTAAGGAATCTTTTGTGAATCTATCTGAACATGAATCACCCCATAAGGTGAAACTTGGGGATGTTTTTCAATACCCAATCAAAGGAAGTGGTGAAGCCTCCTACAACCTAGATTCTGAAAAATCTTTGAAGATGAAAGAAGTCCTTTATGTACCTGGGCTCAAGAAGAACTTACTCTCCATCTCTTCATTGGATGCAAAAGGTATGAGGGTTGCATTTGTGGATGGCCAAGTCCTAATGTGGCCAAAGGGTAAAACAATCGATGATGCATTAGTGGTTGGAGAGCAAGAGGGAGGATTGTACAAATTGAAGGGACAACCTGAACTTGCTATGGTGACATGAAGACAAAGATTCATCCATAGTCATAGATCACATGGAGGTATGTATAATTTGTTTTTGCAAAAGTTAACTAATGAGTTATGCAGGTCATTGAAGAGAACAAGAACACATTGCTAGACATAACTAGCAAATATGGTGACCAAGTATGTGTTTCTTATATCATAGGATCTATTATATAAGTATGCATGACATGATGTTTATTCATGAAGTCATAGGTTTGAATAATCATGGGGTATATGCATATTACATGTCTTACCTTATTTAATGTTATGACTGGCCAGAAGAGTCATAGGTTTGAGTAATCACAGGTTTAGACATGTTATGACTAACCATAAGAGTCCTATATAAACCTAGAGTGCTAATGCTTATTGTTTCTGTTTGAAATGATCATGACTATACATGCTTGAGATTATTGTGTTTTGATAATATTGAGAAAATACTAATGAATGTATGATTTTGTATGAGATTACAAGGATAACACATTCATGATACTAATAAGCATGCATAGGGACCAAGGATGAATATAAGTTCAGGGACAGGTAATCCAGGAAGCAAAGATCAAGAGGGAGCACACTCTAGCAACTCCTGCAAGGATGCAGATATTCAGAGGGAGTTGACCATCTTTCTACATTCCACAACAGAAAGGTGTAGAAGAAGCTACTTCAGCAGCTCCTGCAAGAAAGCAAAGACTCAGAGGGAGTCCACCCAACAAACAAACAAAGATAAGTATTTTAATTACCACTTCTTACATATTTGTTTGTTTAAATAAAATTGTTCAATGATACATATGCTTATGTTCCTAGACTTAGGATATGTATTTTGCATATTTGCATTAATGAACAAGATACTACTAATATGCATATGATGGGTAAGTGGACTATGGCACTGTACAACATTCCATTGCTACTTATCTAGAATGAAACCTCTTCGCTGACATGTTGGGAGCTGTGCACACTCTTAACAATGTTTTGGTAGAGATTGGAAGGCATCTAGAAAGTTACGGAATATGGATAAATGTTGTATTGAAGCATTGGCTAAGATAATTGCATGACTGTATGACATATTTCCTTATGTGTAAGAATTTGTTCTGAAAACTATGAGATGTTTTCTAATCATGCAATTTAACTTGTTGTGTAGGAAAGATCATATACCATCACCTACAAAATAAGGACTACAACATTTGTTCAACAACAAATTTATCTATTGAAGATATTGAAGTTCCTAGGATATGGGAAGAATGCCATGATCCGTCGATCATGAAGAATGATGTTTGGGATGTAGTCCCAAGACCTGAAGGGAAGTTTGTTATGACTTCCATATGGATCTATCAGATCAAGCATGCTGCAGATGGCAGCATAGAGAAATATAAAAGTGATGAAATAGAAAATACACTAGATGGATGTCAAGACTGCTTTCTTGAATGGTGTAGTTGAAGAGGAAGTATATGTGGAGCAACCACTTGGTTTTGAAATACATGACAGGGAGTCATATGTGTGCAGATTGAAGAAAGCCTTGTATGGCTTGAAACAAGCTCCTAGAACCTAGTATGGTAGGATGGATAGTTTCCTATCTAGTTTGGGCTTTATCAAGAGTAAAGCGGATTCCAACCTTTACTACAAGGTTGAGGAAGGGAATCCTGTGATTCTACTCCTGTATGTGGATGACTTATTTGTAATAGGAGATGATAGATTGATTGCAGATACTAAGAGGAAGCTTGCTACCGAGTTCGATATGAAAGATTTGGGAATGATGCATTATTTCCTAGGTATGGAGGTGTGGGAGAGTGCAGGTGGGATCTTCCTTGGTCAAGGGAAGTACACAGTAGATATCCTGAAGAGATTCGGGATGATGGATTGCAAGGCCATGGCCACACCTATGGCATTGAATCTAAAGCTTCTATGTGATGCTTCATCTGAGCCGGTTGATGTCTCTATGTATCGTCAAATGATTGGGTCCTTGATGTACCTGACAAACACGAGACCAGATATTTGCTTTGCTATGAACACATTGAGCCAGTTCTTGACGGATCTGAGGAGTGTTCACTTGGTTGCTGTAAAGCATGTTCTGAGGTACCTGAAGGGTATAGTGGATTATCGGCTCAAGTATGAGGCGCGAATCAAAAGTTTAACCTGCAGGGTTATGTTGATTCAGATTGGGCTGGCAGTGCTGTAGATAGGAAGAGCACATCTGGGTGCTGCTTCAGTATGGGATTAGGTGTGATCTCTTGGTTTAGCAGGAAGGAGTCCTGCGTAACACTGAGTACAGCTGAGGTAGAGTATGTTGCATCCTGTTCAGCTAGTTGTGAGGTAGAATGGCTACGAAAGCTACTGTCTAAGTTATTTGATCTCCCGTTGGATGCTACTGGTATCTTTTGTGATAACTAGAGTTGTGTGAAGCTGTCCGAGAACCCAGTGTTTCATGACAGGTCAAAATACATAGAGATCAAATATCACTATATCAGGGATATGGTGCAGAGAGGAGCTGTGAAGCTCCTGTACATTGTGACGGACGAGCAGATTGCAGATGTGCTGACAAAGCCACTAGCCAGGGTGAAGTTCGAGTACTTCAGGGAGAGGCTTGGAGTTCTTCAGATTGATGACACTTCGAGGAAGAAGTGATGGACACATTTGCTGAAGCCATTCCAAGCATGTTGGAAGGAGGATCCTTCACATGGCTGTGGATGTAAGCGCTGGATGATGAGCATCAGGATGATGTTCTGGTTTCTGCTTTGTATGATCAGTTGGATCATTTTTATATGTATGTATGCATCATGTTGGATGCTGGATATGATCAGTTGGATCATTTATATGTATGTACGCATCATGTTGGATGCTGGATATGATCAGTTGGATCATTTATATGTATGCATGCATCATGTTGGATGCTGGATATGATAAATTGGATCATTTATATGTATGTATGCATCATGTTGGATGCTTGGACCATGTATCTGTATATGTATCAGGTGGATACATTGTATGATCTGATGGATCATGTATGGTGATATGTATCATGTATTTGTATTTGTATCAGGTTGATACACTGTATGATCAGGTGGATCATGTATGATGATATGTATCAGGTAGATACTTGGTATGCATTAGGTAGATGCATTGTATGATCAGGATTCAGGATGATCATAGATGACGAGCTTCAGGATGTTGCTCCAGATGACATGCAGCAGGATGTTGCAGTGATGATGATCAAGATGATCATGTGTACATCAGGATGATGTATGGTGAGTATCAGGTTGATACTCTATGGTCGTGGATTAGTTTGTGCAGATGAGCATATAATTTGGCCCTGGGAGATTTGCATATAGTCTTTCGAGGTTTTGCCTATGGCATATAATTTGTCCCTGGGATATCTGTAAAATGCTCTTTCGAGGTTTTTCTCTGGGAGGACATATAATTTGGCCCTGGGAGATCTGCAGATAGTCTTTCGAGGTTTTTCCTATGGCATATAATCTGGCCCTGGGATATCTGTCAGATGCTCTTTCGAGGTTTTGTCCTATGGCATATAATATATCCCTGGGAGATCTGATAGGTTGAGTTGTGTGCTCGTAATAAGTCCTGGGATGCTCTTGCGAGGTTTTTCCATGACCACATATAATCTGTCCCTGGGAGATCCTATAGGTAGAGCTGTGTGCTCGTAACATCCTGGGATGCTCTTGCGAGGTTTTGTGGTGACCACATATAATCTGTCCCTGGGAGATCCTATAGGTAGAGCTGTGTGCTCGTAACAGCCTGGGATTCTCTTGCGAGGTTTTGTGGTGAGGTCACATATAATATGGCCCTGGGAGATCCTATAGGTTGATCCGTGTGCTCGTAACAGCCTGGGATGCTTTTTTCGAGGTTTTGTGACACATGTAATAAGTCCTAAGGATTCCACAGTATGGCCAGTGATGACGAAGACCTGCAGGTGGTGGGCCTACATCCAGTATGAAAAGGACTGGCTCTGTAGAACTTCCTATGATGAGTAGAGTTAGAGATTGGTTGAGATAGTAGCAACAGTGACGATGATGATGACGATGTATCGATGACGATGATCCCGAGAAGAAGACGTGTCTAGCAGATCTGTGTCAAGAAATACCTTCCTAGTTAAGAGGGAGTGTTGATGTATATGTAACTTCAGAATGTATTTCGTATATATTTATTGTACCCTTGTTAGAGATGTGTTATTCCTCTATAAGGAAGTGTCGTCATATGGATTGACAAGTGTCGCTAGTGTGTGTACTTGCCAATGGGTTATTAGACCACCATGTGTGGGGTCGGCCCTAAGATATATATTATATTATGGATGTATCTAAATAGACAAGTCGGCCCCATAGTGTAACTGGGCAAATAGGTTAAGTATAAATAGAGATCGGGAGATCTCTATTTGGATCATTCGGAAAGTCACACCTCTCTCACTCAGAAAGTGGCGCACTAGTGAGGAGGAGGATCATCTGCTCTAGGAGACTACCTCAAGTGTATTTTGGTTGTACTTTGGTTGAGCCATTTCTCTCTCTATCTCGGAGGAAGTTGTGGGGTTTTTCACCTTAGGGTTTTCCCCACGGAAACTCTGTGTCTCTTGTCTCTCATGCTTTTGATTCTTGTGATGCTTGTCATGCTTATTGTGATTGTTATGCATTGATATACTGTATATGCTATTCTCTCAGTAAAGATCCATGAGTATTGTGAATTAATGCTCAAAATTTAACAAAATACATGATGGCCATCCTTCATGCAGTTGAGACATGGTGACTATATTTAATCAGGTGACATTTCCATATAAAGACCGACCATCACAACCTCAAGTTTGTTTTAGTACACCAACTTTCCTCCCTTGAGCAACATAAATGGGTAACTAAGATGTTTTGTTATGATTATGAGATCATATATAAGAAGGGTCGCAACAATGTGGTGGAAGATGCTTTGTCTAGGAAATCTAAAGAAGAGGGTTCCCTCTTTGCCTTATCCCTACCATTTCCAGGATGGCTTGATGAAGCATGACATGAATGGATGGCTCATGACATAGTTAGGTGCCTCATCCAATGGATACAAGAAAACCCAAACCCTCTGCCTTGGTATACATGGAACCAAAATCCTGTGGTATAATGAAAACCTATTTATTAACTCAAATTCAACCTTGAAACCATGAATCTTAGAGGAATTACATTCATCACCCATAGCTGGACACTTAGGATTTCATAAATCCTATGAAAGAATTAAGTGAGCTACTTCTTTTGGGAAGGCATGAGAAAATATATCCACAACTTTGTGGCATACCGTGACACTTAGCAACGACATAAGGGTGAAATAGTTTTGTAGCCGCTTCCCATGCCCAATCACATATGGATGAACATCGATATGGATTTCATTGTGGGGCGTCCAAGGTAGGAAATAAAAAAAATCATTATGGTGTTAGTAGATCATCTGTCCAAATACGCCCACTTTTGTGTCTTACCACAATCTTTTATTCTCTCCTTGGTTTCCCATGTAATATTTGTATCTGGATATTCTCATGTTGTGATCGTGTCCGAATCACAATAAGACTATTCAACCAATAAAAAATAACTCCATTTGGAAGGAATAAATAATATTGAATATATATTGATGAGAGATGGTTACATTGCAATTTGATGGACCATTTAAATATGGTCTTATGTTCCTTTAAATACACAAAGCTCCGTCTGGCCCCATGGCCGACGTGAATCCAAGCCCGTTTTACGACGGGATTGTCGACAGTGGATCCACCACTAGACCTGCTAATATATTTCTAGCATTTAGGGAGGATTAAGAGAGAATGAGTTAGGATCCTACTAATCTTGTAGGTGAGTCAGATCCACCCTATATGGAAGGGATAAACCTCCACAAGGGTATCCTTCGAGAGAATTCTCGAAGCTTCTTTTTTTCCCTTCGTACATGCAGTGATGCACCCTATATACAAGCAAGGTGTGGCACTGGTGCACCCCATAGTGATGCAAAGTGAATCAATGGGATGGTGACACACTATGTTAGAGAGAAAAGGGCGTCACCCTCTCAAAGTAGAGTTTTTTCAAAGGGAAAAAACCGTAGGGCTCATCTTCCAAGGAGTTTGGCCAAGCAATTCAAAGATTAAGGAAAGGAAGAGTGTACATGGTTCGTAATCATGATGAGGACGAAAATTCCTTGTAACAAATAGAATAAGGCATATCCTTATATTTGTCATAGAATACTCCTACTGCTTGTCTCTGCATTCTCTATCATGCTATGCTGTAATGTGAAGAATAATCTTGAAACATGAAATGTTAGATTGCAAGCATCATTGTATTGTACCTTTTGGTTTAATATGAGTCTAATGTTAGACTTCATGCATAACTATGTTCTTCTTCTATGTAATGTGATCTTGGATTTTATTCTTCCAAGTGAGGTATTCGAAAAATCAGTGTTATTTTAATTGTCGAATTTCTGAATGTACTAGATAGATAACAAGTGGCGTTATGAATAATTTTAGTTTTATAAATCATTTTTATTTATTTTTAAATTTTAATAATTAAAACCACTCTGACAGGGGTTTATGTCCCATCAGATTTGTTCTTGATCGATCATAAAATTAAATTAATGTATTTTAAAAAAATAAATTTATTTTCATTTTTCAAAATATCAAGTTTAATATTAAAATTATGCAAAATATTACAAAACTTTATATAAATTTGTGTTTGGAAGAGCAAACTAATACAATTCAATGAAAGTTGACTTCCCAATGAAAAGTATATCCATACACGGATAATAAAATACTTTAATCACTTTTTATTTATTTATTTTTTAAAACTTTTATAAATATTTAACTTATAACATCAATAAAATAATGAATATATTTAAATTCATAATTTTAATAAAATAATTTAAAATCACTTTTTATTTAATTATTTTAAGATTCAATACTTTTCATCAATATTAAATTTATTAAATTTCATAATTTAAATAAAATATTGAATATATTTAAATTTATAATTTTAATAAAATATTTTAATCACTTTTTATTTAATTTTTTAATTATTTTAAAATTTCATAATTTTTATAAATATTAAACTTATTATTACATTAATTTATTAAAAAACAATTATTGTAATTTTATTTTTTTAAGTTGCAATCTAAAAAATTTATTGTAATTTTATTTTTTTAAGTTGCAATCTTTAAACACGTTTTCAATTTTTTTAATTATTTTTATAATTTAAAAAAAATATTTTAATCACTTTTTATTTAATTTTTTAATTATTTTAAAATTTCATAATTTTATAAACTAAAATATTCATGATGATGATGTTGTTGTTGTTGGTGGTGGTCTTTAACGATCACTGAGACAAATCTTGGTCTATTGAACCTTAAGAATATAGAGATTAATTGGTTTTCTTTAAAATATTATTTATATGCTCAAAAAGCTTAAAGAGGAGTGTCCCTAGCTTCCTATAGTTTTGGGGATCTAGAAGGTTAGAAAGATTAGTGTCGGAGCAAAGATTTTGGAACTAAGATCTATTGTGGGTGAAAGTTGAGCATTCTAAGAGAAAGTGATTTTCATCTTCCACGCTCATAGATTCCCATAAATGGCAAATCCTTTCAGCCCAAGGTGTTTTAGGGGTTGTCCAACTCCCAGTTTCACTATGAAGCTCATGAGAGTTCATTCTAATCTTAACAATATTAATTTTTTTCTTTGAGCTTGTTAAGATATAAAGCTAGTTTTTAACCTTGAGATTAGGGTTAATGATCTCTTTATAATACCGAAGCTTTCTTTTTACCTCTAATTCTTCATTGACCCAAATTTTCTCTTTGAAGGTAGAAGTAATAATGTAATTAGTGTTATCGATATTTTGCAAAGTGGTAGTTTCATCGATCCTCCAATATTTCAACCAAGTTGTGGCATCTTTAAGCCATCCCCACTTGAGGATAAGGTGCTTTTGTTTGGAGTTAAGATCAATTTTAGGAAGTTGGTAATCTCCTACATTGATTAATTTTTTCTTGTACATTAGATATCTAATCATATCCATGCTTTCAATGGGGGAGATCCATGCTTCTAAGAGGAGAATAGGATAGGGTGTGTTGCTCTTAATTGTAACTTTATAAGTAATAAACCATTTATGGATTTGCTCAATTCTTCTCCAAGATTCTATGGAAATGTTGCATCCCCAAGGTTCACAGCCATACAAAATAATGGGAGTGATGAGCGCTTTAAAGAGGAATTTCTTTTTGTCCCACGTCACAAGGTTTGCCAATTTATAGTTGTTTTCAAGTCCGAAGTAGGCTTTCCACCCTCCATTTATCCTCTTCTCAATAATATAGTTCCAGTTGAGCTTGTCATGAAAGACAATTCCTAAGTACTTATAGGAGTTTACTTCCTCCAAGATTCTATTATCATATGCAAAATTGTCATAAGTACCTTTATTGGACTTGATAATCATGACTTTTGTTTTTTTTAGTGTTAATGGTCATGCCCATATTGGTGCAGAAATATTTGATAATTCGTAATTGCTTCTCAAGATCATATGGGCACCTTGCTATAAGAACGATATCGCCAACATAGAGAAGAAGCATGATGACTATTCCTGCTGAGGTCGTGCCCATGCAACCTGCTTCTTCTAAACATCCTGCAAGCTTATCGATGTAAATGCCAAAAAAGGATAGGGGAAAGGGGGCACCCTTGATTAACTCCAATATTACAATTAATATCTTCTGACCATCCTTTAGTGTTTTCTAATTTGGCAATGACGTTCTCATATAAACTTATAGTTTCCACCCTCAACTCGAGAGGAATTTTTAAGTCTTCTAATCTATTCCAAAGGTTATATCTAGGCACCATATCAAAAGATTTATGAAAGTCCACGAAACAACAAAAAATAATGGATTTATTATTATGACACTCCTCTGCAATGATCCTAAGCATAATGAGGTGGTCTATGGTTGAGTGGTTCCTTCTGAAGCCCGCTTGGCCTTTATCCTGCTTTCCTTAATTTTTATAGCCATATGTTAATCTTATTTTAAAGGATAATGTCGTGTAACTTGGCTAAGAGAGGGCTAATCATAAGGGTTCGATAATTAGAGGGGTTATCTTTATATCCACTTTTAAATATAGGAACTATAAGGCTCTGAGTCCAAGGCTCAGGGAATCCATGCTGACTGCTAGATTAAAGAGATTGTGAATATAAGGGATGGGGACGGGTGCTCCAATTTTTAGGATTTCTACTTGATACCCTTCAATGTCTTTACCTTTTCCATTAGCCAGGCGCTTAATCCCAAAGTCAATGTCTTCTTAGGAAAAGACTTCCTCAGTTGTAAGGAGGGTTTGAATGTTATCCACGAAATTTGTGGATTCGTAAATATTTTTAAGATATGAGTTCCAATCCTCTATAGAGATATTATTATTTTCTTTAGTTTTACAAGTTAAAATCTTTCTTTAGAATTTCATAGGAGCCATCTTAGATAAGTGTAAAAGTTTTTCCTGTCTTTTATTTATATAGCAAGTAATGTTTTTTTAATTAGATCTTTGTACTTACTTATGTTGTCAGCTTGTAGGGACTCATCAATAGCTTCCTTACTATTCTCTAAGCGCATGCTTACAATCGTTATCATACCAAGGGCTGGTTCTTATGTTCTTCTTTTTGCTAGATATTTCACGAGAAAAAATGTTTATCACAGAGGAGAGGGAAGTAGTAAAATTATGATATAGATCTTCTATATTGTTTTTTTTAGAAATAGAGAATAAATCCTTTGTTAAATCATTGAGAAAGCCATATGTATTATTTCTATCAAAGATCAAGTGCTTTTGGCTTTGAGAATTTTCCTCAATGGGCTCATTATGTATGGTAAGACTGAGATTTATAATTAAAGGCCTGTAATCAGATTCAAGCTTATGGTCGTTTAGGACGTTGAAATTTATTATTTCATTGTATAAAGGGATATAAAAAACTAAATATATTATATCAGATATCATATATTTAGTTTATCTCAGATAGTCATAAACTAGAAGTGAGATTTTTCACATGTTCAACTATCATCCATAAATATTCTAAAAATATATTTATATATTTATTATTTTTAAATATTTTATACTTATTACCTAATAATTTTAATACATTTCAAATTATTTGATTTCATAATTTTAATAAATTATTTATTTAAAATATTAATATCAAAATTTCAAAGATTTAATAAAATATTCAATTACTCTCTTCAAACTTTCAAAGATTTAATAAAATATTTAATATATTATAAAACATCTATTATAATTTTCTTATTTAATTTCATAATTTTAATAAAATATTTTAATAATATATATATATATATATATATATATATATATATATATATTAATATTTATTTAAAATAAAATATTATATATATATATATATATATATATATATATATATATATATATATATATATTTATTTATTTCAATTTTATAATAAATTTAATAAAATATTTTGAAAATGAATTCAATAAATTTTGTATGTAATTACTTGACTTTAATTTCATAATTTTAATAAAATCTTATTTCTACTAAAAATATATTAAATAAATATTAATATTTATATTTAATTTTATAATTTTAGTAAATCATATATATATATATATATAAACTATTTTAATAAAATATTTTTACCTAAAAGCTTAATTTATTAACAATTTCAATATATTTTAAATATTTATTAAATTTGTAATTTTGATGATGGTGGTGGTTTTAAATATTTATATAAATAAAAATATTTATTAAGTTTATAATTTTAATAAAATATATGAATATTGTATTAAAATTATGAAGTTATATTTTTATTCAAAATGTGAATTTAATAAATTAATATTTATATAAAATTAAAATATAAGATAAGATAATGAGAAAGCATAGTATTTATTTATTGATATAAATATATTAAATATTTTATTAAAATAAATTAAAAAAATAAAAATGTTTTCATTAAAATATTTATTTATTTTATTAAATTATGAAATTAATTTAGATAAATATCAATATTTCATTAAAATTATAATCGAGGAGAATTACATGTAAAATTTCACATCCTTGTGCTTTTAAGACTTTGATCCTAATATGTTTTTTTTAATTAACTATGAATTCAAATAACTTTTGTTTTATATAAAAAAAAAATTTATTAAATATATTAAATATTTTTATTAGAATAATAAATAAAAATATTTTATTAATAGTTATGAATTTAATTAAAATTGATATTTTATTAAAATTTATAAATTTAATAAATTTTGAGTATAAGAATAAAATTTTACATCAATTTGTTTATGAGGTTCATCAGCATCATTAATTTATTTCTAAAAAAACTTATTTTATTAAATATTTAATTATTTTAATAAAATAAAGTATTTTACTCAAATTTAAGAGTTATTTAAATCAATGTAGGTTTTAGTATACACAAATTCTGATTATAAAGAGATTTCAATGCTAAAGAGATCTCTTTTAGGAGGTAAAACACTTTCTCTTTTACATAAAAGCTCTACACATACTATAATTTTAATCTTGATTTATTCGCATAAAAATAGATCATCCAAATTACATAAACTAGTTTAAGAAAAGTGAAATTCTAAAAATTTAGAAAATAAAGTAATTATTGGAAAATTATTTGAATTAAAAGATATTTTTAAGTCAAAATCATATTTTACAACTCACACAAACAAGTGGGATGTTAGGACACGGGGGCTTCACTAGAAGGCAATATAATACCACGTTCATTCATATTGCGGTGTTAAATATTCATGAAAACCTAAAAAATATATTGCTTATATATTAAGGGGAAAAGGTTTTTTTTTATTTAATGTAACAATACAAAAATACTTTGGGGTCTTTTTATATGGGCGGGCTGACAAATATCTGCCAAATGGATATGGCAGGATCACGACCGGATGAGAAATTGGGTTGAGGCAAGGCTCGGGCTTACCAGTATGTAAGGAAATCATGTCTTGAGGCATGCTTGAGGCTAGGGGGTTTCATGGTGAAGTGGGTTTCCAGTCGATCATAGTTGAGAGACAATGGTCATTGACAGCCAATTGTTACCAATAACACTCAGCCAATTGTTACCAATAGCCTTGGGAGGCTCTAAGCCTTCAGGGCCTATTATAGTCCCTCGATAGGCCTTTGGGGCTTGAATACCCAACCACTCGTGCCTCTTACAGGCCTTCGGAGGTTTATTCAGCCTCCTAGAGCTTGTTACAGGCCCTGTGGGCTTGGATACCTAGCCCACAATAGGCTTAATCAATGATTGGGGAACTATAACATGTAATTAAATGTTGTACTATATGCATTGGATCTAGTGACATACAAGAAGTGATCTCCTATTTCTTCATTAGATGTTGCAAATCATAATGATATGTGGTTGAGTAATTGCATTGTGGGTGAAGTAATGTGCATCCACAATATACATCAAAGAAGCAAGGTGCATTGTAGAATGCATGTGGGGTCATAAGAGGGGTATCATATCAATATACTAGGTAGAAATATAAAGGGGTATAAAAAATGTTAATGAAAATATTGATACATACAATATCTAGTGAAAATAGGGGTTTTTTTAAATTGGGAAGGCATATTGGGAGGGGGTTAAAAAACACGATTTTGGAAGGTATTTTCCAATATTTAGTGAAATTAGGGGTATTATTTCATATGCCACGAACGAACGTGCTATGATAGCGGTTTATTGAGTGAAGCCCCCATGTGTCAGGAGAGCTACTTAGTACTTCCATTTGAAGAAAATTTTGATAAAAAGCATTTAAAAAATCATATAAGTGTGAGAGTTGGAAATTATATATTTACTTAGATTTGTAAATTATTGAAATTACAGATCTCTGGAGCGACCAAAACAACATTCTGTTGGTTTGAATTATGGTGATGATATTATCATGGGTGTGTTGGACACAAAAATATGGCTCGAAAGCAAGAGCTTCAGTTGTTGCCAGCTTCTAGATGGAAGGGAGGATGTGAAGTGGGTACCGATTAGTTCAATGATTCCCACTGTAATAAAAAAATAATTGGAGCCCGCTACATGCATTTCTTATATATCTCAACAGTTAATCTCGCTGCGACATGACTTCGACATGTTCAATGACCTCACAGTTGTGTGATGTCGACATACAACATCGACCTGCGACTTGCGCAACACCATCTTGCGACATGCGACTGCTGAACTTCGACAGACTGTCTCTCTATCTTCCAGTCGACTGTAATGGTTGCACTACTGAATCGTTATAACTTCTTTTGTAACTGAACGTAACGGGTTCAAGCACCCAAGTGTCTCAGCAATCTCTATATAAGCATGTAAATTATTGTAATATACTTCTTATCAGTCTTGATATTTACATCCAGTAATAGAGAGATCAGTTCGCATTCCTGCATATTTGTCTATGTGTATTTGTGTTTATCTGCGTAGTGTAATATCTGCTTTCCTATTATATTTCTAGTTCTTCCTTCATAACAAAGCTGACTCATTTGGTCGAACTATTGTCCCCCTCGACTTCCTAGCCCCGAGTGCATCACTTCTAGTTGGTGCCGGTAAATGAGGGATTGGTGCTTCCTTCATGTTGAAGCTTGTAAATCAGGGGGTTGGAGCCTCCTTACAGTCAGTGCTAGAGAATCTTGGAAGTTGGTGCTTCCTATGAATGAAATATTTATTATATAAGAAAGCATTCTGTGGTTTTCTTCCGTTTGGGTTTCCATGTTAAATATTTGTGTTCTGTGTCTTATGTGTGTGTTGATGAATGACATTGTTTATGGTGAATACATAATATAAGTACTGTTTGAATTTAGTAGAAGTGAAAATTGTTTAAACTCCGCTTAATACTGATTCATCCCCCCTCTCAATATTAATAATATTTCCAACAATTGGTATCAGAGCGGGTGTCTTCGGTAACAATTTAACAACTGGAAGACAAAGCTTTGCACAAATATGATAAACATGAAGGACTCTCTACCAACAAAGCACCTAGGTTTGATGGCTCAAACTACACTTTCTAGAGAATAAGAATGGAGGTATATTTGCAGTCTCTTGGTGCTGCTGTGTGGCAGTCAGTTGAAAATGGGTATAATGATCCCAAAACTACACCAACTGATCTAGCTGTTCAAAAGAAGGAAGTATGTATATACTGCAAGGGCTAGGAATTAATTATTATATGGATTAGCACATTTTGAATTCACCAAGGTCATGCATTGTACTTCAACAAAAGAAGTATGGGGAAAAAGAAAAAATATCTATGAAGATGAAAAATTCAAGAAGGAAAAACTATAGACTTATGTTGGATAGTTTGAATCATTGAAGATGAAATAAGAAGAAAATATTGCATCATATATTCTTCGAGCGATGAGATAGTCAATGCCATCAAAGGTATTGGATTCGAAATAGCCAAAGAAGTCGTTTTACAAAAGATACTAAGAACTCTACCACCGAGATTTGACTCCAAGGTGTTAGTACTAGAAGACATAACTGATCTAGACAAGTTAACAAAATATGAGCTTCATGGGATCCTTACTGCATATAACATGAGAATCGAAAAGGAAAATCCCACTAGGAAAGAAGCAACCTTCAAATCCACAAAGAAAGTAAACTGCATCAAACACGAGCATAACAAGATCTCATTTGATGAATCAGACGAGGAGGAGGCAAACTTTGTAAGGAAGTTAAAAAGAGGGTGTGGCAAATACAAGGGTAAGTTACCCTTCAAATTTTTTGAATGTGGTAGAGTACGTCATTTTGCTTCAAAGTGTTCTTACAAACAAGGTAGATATAGTTACAGTGAAGAAGAATACCTATATTGTATTGTTAGTGATTCCTAATGGTTGATGAGAAAAATAGGAGTAGTGGCTCCAAGGTTTGTTGGTTTTCCTGGTTAAGGGTTTCCAGGGTAAATCTATGTGTACTATGTGTGAATGTTGTGGTGTGATCTTTGTTTTGCTTAAAAGAATCTGTATGCTTTACTTCTCTACACATGTTTAAAACTTACACTTTGAAGGAAGTTCCATTTCTCAATTGGACTAAGATATTTTCAATCTATAAAAGATTATTGCATTGATTTTACCTCTTGTAGCATATTTTAGTCAACCAAGAACAATCTAATATGTAAACAAACAACTAGGTAAACTATAGGATAATAGAGTTATACCACAATCACAAGGACATGGTTTGATCCAAGCATGGTGGATTTTCTTAGTAACTATTGTGTGAATGTGCATAAGAAACTAAAATAGATCTTAGTATAATACTCAAGCATAGAAGGTAAGTCTAAATAGATCTCATTTCTTTATGATGTTTCATCATGAAGCTAATTACGAGTCTCTCCTTAGAAATCTAATGGCACATATTGTGGCATCATTTCTCTAATATTTGAGTTCACGAATTCCCAATGTATGTATTTATAAACAACAAATCTCCACCAGAAGTAACAACCAATCCTAATAAAATAGTCCATACAACAATCCATCCAACCTTTGGTGATGCCACAACCTTTGAAATGGCCTGATGGGCCTTAAGGAAACAAATTATTACAAAAAAATATCACATGACAATTAACTAATTAAATTCATTCCCATGAGCAAAGTAGATCTAATACATTTACAATATTTCATGATAACATTTTAAGGGAACAAGGGGGGGAAGTGTACCTGTAATCCAATGAGTTGTTGGAAGATTGTACCTTTAGATCTTTACAAGTGATATGGAAAAACAATATGTGGGGGAAAACTCTCCACCCAACCAACCCCTTAGAGAAACATTGAGAGCTCTTGTGTCCTCAACTAATAAACTATAGCCAGATCTATCCTATTACCTCTTGTAATCATTCCTATCTCCTCTTGTAATCATTCCACTCCAAACCTCCTTTTTAAATATTTTCTTTATTTTCTTTGGTACTTGTACCATTTATATTAGTTAATGTAAATTAACAATTTATCCAAACAATTTTTTTTGTTTTAATATTTAATACACCTATTACTTATTTTCCTATGTTTTATTTAGAATTAGTTTAATACAATTTTTGGGTTGTTACATACTTCCCTCCTTCAGGAAGCTTCGTCCTAAATTTATGTTATACTTAGGTAGTATTTAATATGCTCAAGCATCACACAATATGCACCTAAGTATCTAGTAATATTGCACATGTGAGAGTTAGTCATGTGGCCAGTATGAGTAATTCTAAGTACTGTACTAATAAAAATACAATAACCTATATTACTATATTCTCTTGATTATTCTTATTAAATTCCTAATATGAAATCAATTCATACCATTATGTATCATTCAATTATGCATAAATCAATTCTAATTATAAGTATCATGATTATCTTTATATATAGTGTACTTCCTCCGTTACACACCTTCTCCCTAAGAATCAAACCATCCACCACCGGGTGAAAAAATGAAGATGGGTGTCTATTTTGGGGGGTCTCGTGAGAAAATAATTCTGTTTTTTTCATGTCTTCCAACTTCGGGCGAACAAAAGTGATATTTTTATTTAAAATTTCACTTTGCCGTAAAAAGAAAACTTTTGTAGAATTATGTTAGCTTTCTACTCATAATTTTTTCAATTTTTTTTATTAAGATTTGATATGTCGATTTCGCAAATGTTTGACAGTGTGTTCTTATAAAATGAAAAGACTACAAAAGAGTTATGATTTGTTGCACCACTAAAATCGTTGTTAGACTTGTCTTTTGCAAAAACTGAAAATGCTACGACAATCTACACACAATGTACTAACGCGTGACTATAAGTTTGTATCGAATGGACCTCTATACTAATTATTATATTTTTTTAAAGTCGATCCATGGGGAAACTCAGTCGATTTTCAACAACCTTTTTGTTGCACCACTTTTCTCTCAACCCGCTATAAAATCAAAAAATCTACGACCACCCTTTTGAAGTAGACACGTCAATGAATCGACCCACATTTTCTTCGATTTTTTTGGTGTTGTATTTACAAAGTTATGGATTTTTCTTTTCGCTGTTTTTTTAAAGAGCTGATTCATAACTCGACACATGTTACAAATATAAAACTTAAAAAATATCAGTTCTTATCTATATACAACAAAATTTATACCCTCGTAAAGTAGATTCAATGATGAATCTACTGGTATGAAGTCCGACATTCGTTTTGTTGTGTAAGAGGTGGTTTTCTCCTTCCGAAAATGGAGAAACCTGAAAATTTTGCAGAAGTCTGAATCGGCCATGTTTCAGATATTATTCGGCCGAACAACTTTTTTCGTAACGGCGCCGTGACTTATAGCGAAGGTTATTCGGCCGAATAACCAAACGGAAAAAAAATTTCGTCGGCCGGAAAAAAAAAAAAAATAAAAAAATTATACTCATATAAATAAACGTAAAGTTAATTCATTATTTTCGCATGTTTGAACTTCGCATTTTTTTGTCAAACTAATTTCGGAAGGAGGATATAATTTTTGCAAAAGGAGGTTTTTACAAGGTATGTTTCTTCTTCTTCTTTACAAAAAGCACATTGAAGGAGTTTTTTTTTCTAAGGCATATTTGCAAGGAGTTTTTCCAAACTATCTCTTTTCTTGTTGCATTTTTACAAAGAAGACATTTTTTGCAAAATGAGGTTTTTACAAGCTATGTTTCTTCTTCTTCTTTACAAAAGGCACATTGAAGGAGTTTTTTTTTCCAAGGCATATTTGCAAGGAGTTTTTCCAACCTATCTATTTTCTTATTGCATTTTTACAAAGAAGACATTTTTTGCAAAATGAAGTTTTTACAAACTATGTCTTCTTCTTTTTTACAAAAGGCACATTGAAGGAGTTTTTCCAACATATCTCTTTTTTATTGCATTTTTACAAAGAAGACATTTTTTGCAAAAGGAGGTTTTTACAAGGTATGTTTCTTCTTTTTTCCAAAGGCACATTGAAGAAAAAAAATTTCTAAGGCATATTTGCAAGAAGTTTTTTCCAAATATTTATTTTCTTGCTGTATATTTGCAAAGAAAACATTTTTTTGAAAAAGAGATTTTTACAAAGTATGTTTCTTCTTCTTTTTTCCAAAACACATTGAAAGTGTTTTTTTTAAGGGATATTTGCAAGGAGTTTTTTCAAAATATTTCTTTTCTTAGACATGTTTGCAAGGAGGTTCTTTGCAAGGATGTTTTTTTTTCAAAGTAGCTTTGCACTTTTTATTTAATTGAAAGAGGTTTTTTCAAATAGTTGTTTTGCTAAGGTATTTTGCAAATGATTTTTTTCCAAAGTAGTTTTGCACTTCTTATTTATTTGAAAAGAGTTTTTTCAAATAGTTATCTTATTTTGCAAAGGATTTTTTACAAGGTAATTTTGTACTTCTTATTTCTTTGAAATTGGGTTTTTTTCAAAGAGTTGTTTTTTTACAATGATTTTTTCCCAGATATATTTATAAATAAGTTTTTATTGAAAGTATTTGTTTTTACTATAAAGTAACATGATTCTTTAATTTATCGTCTATAGATTAAACAACCATGGGCAATAAGAGAAATCGTAAAAGAAAAGCTGATCGTAAACGTGATGATGATGATAATAGAGAGAAACAAAAACTCAGATATATTGCCAAAAAACAAAGGATTGCTGAAACGAAAGAGAGAACTATTGAAGATATAAATACAGATTTACATGACAATGTTGAAGAAATGGAAATTGAAAATAGAGTACAAGAAGAACAAATTGAAGTTGAAAAGAACATTGTAGAAGATGTAAATAGTGATTTACATGCTAATGTCGATGAAATCAATATTGAAGATCAAGTTCAAAATCCAGAAATTGAACCTGGTATGTATATATCATATATTTTCCAAATTCATTTTTTTATAATGAATTTTATTTTTTGATATATGTTAAATTAAATTTAATTTGATGTATATGTACTTTTACTATTGATGATGAAATGTTAGAAGACATTGATTGCGACAAATATGGAGAAAAACTACCAATACATGTTGCACGATATCGTGCTACAAAATTTTATGATGAAGTTCTCAAAGATTACTCAATAGCAGGACAAGCACAAATTTTGAGATGTTTATTAGTGTCCAAGAAATTAGAAGGTGCTACATCGTTATTGGGTATTCACAAAGTAACAAAAGAGTCGAAATTGAAACAAAATGTGATGGAAAATATAGGCGATGCAATAAAAAAATTTGGAAAATCCAGGAAGAAAGATATCAGTGCTGCACGTAAAGCAATTCATACAGCAATTCTTTCAGCTAGTACTAAACAAAAGCGTTTGACAACAGAACTAGCAAAAGCAGTTGGAACATCAAGAAAAACATTATACAAACATAGCAAATTCAGAATGCAAATAGATGAAAATAATGAACTTGCTTGTTGGGCAATTATTTGTAGACAACCTTACAAAGATAGATTAGGAGCAGGGGTTAAAGATATTGTACGAGAATATTGGTTGGAACATGCTCGAGTTTCACCAAATGCAAGAGATGTGATACGCAAAAGAATATCACGAAATGTATATGAAAGCCAACCAAAACATATAATGGACATGACACAAGTACAATTGTTCAATAAATTCAAGGAAGATCATCGTGGAATTAATATATCAATCACTACATTTGTGCAACAAAAACCATGGTATGTTCGACCTATAACTATACGTGATACATGTTGTTGTCGTTATCATGTGCAATTTCAGTTATATTATGATACGTTTCTTGAATTTGGTAAAATGTTTTGGACAAATTCACCACCTCCGCCAACGATACGTGAATTCATATCTCAAATTTTATGTGAGAGAAATCACGATGAAGTATTTTATTCAAAGAAATGTGTCAATGGAAAACATTGTCATCATTGTGGAAATTTGGTGTTATTCCACAATAAATACCCTATCGACAATGATCAATCGTTGTCAAATGTAAATGTTGATTGGAAGAGATACGAATACATCAACTATAGTACAAGTTCTAGTGATTCACATTCCAAAAGAATTGATTTGCTAGAAGACAAGATATGCGTCACAGATTTTCTCAAAAAATTTGAAAACGAAATTTATAAATACACCCAGCATTCACATAGAGCACGATGGCAAGATCTTCAATTCAAACAGTCTCGTGAAATTTTTCCACCCGGAACAATTTTGTCAGTGGTTGATTTTGCTGAAAACTATACATTTGCTGCACAAAACGAAATACAGAGTGAATACTATCACTCTGACCAAGTTTCGATATTTGTCCATGTTGTATATAGACATTCTCAACAGGATATCGATGGCATTGAAAGCACATGTGACAATCGAGATGTGATTAAAGAATATCACTTCTATATAAGCGATGATCGTACACACGACACACATTTTGTCCAACATTGTATAGAAAATATTTTCTATGACTCACTGAAAAAACGCGAAGTCAAATTCAAAGAGCATTGGATATGGTCTGATGGATGTGCGGGTCAATTTAAATCTTCACGATCATTTTTTTGGTTATGTCGACTTCATAAAGCGCTGAACATTAAACATCGCTGGAATTTCTTTGAAACTGGGCATGGAAAAGGTGAGCATGATGGTGCAGGAGCATGCGTAAAAAGAGCACTTCGAAGATGGCAAATGAACTATTCTTCAGCACGGTTTCATTCAGCTGCAGAGGTTGTCCAATGGTGTCAATTAAATCTAAGCCATGATTATAATCAACAATCAAAAGACGTGCGCAGGTATGTCCACTATCTTTTTAATTTATATTATTTCTTAAAATTAAAAAAAATGTATATACTAACATTTAAGTACACATGTACACTATTTATTGTGTAGATTTTTTTGGCTTGTTGGGGTCCAAGATATAAATAGATCAATACCATATGACGCTAGCACCATACATGGAACTAGAGATCTTCACTCTATTCAAACAAAATCATTTCACAACGTGTTTGCATTTGACAGTAGAAAGCAATCATGCTTTTGTCATATTTGCATTGAAAATGTCGAGTCTACAGAAGTTTGTGAAAACATAACAAACAACTACGTAAAAGCTTGGAGACACACAGAGATTAATCCAAAAGGAAAAATGCCACTGGCAAGTGTTGAAGAATTAGAATCAGAAGAAATAGCAATATCGTCTGATGGCGATAGAATTTCAGATCTCGTAAGAGAAGGTAATAAACTTGTTTTTGACTTTTTAATCAATTGTTCATTCTAATCCTTCGCCATAAGTAGTCTTGATTCAATTCATTTAAATACGCTAACACCAATCATAACTTGCACAGGAGATGTTTTCGCTGTGATTGCACCTGTAGACAACAACGAAAATGTCAAATATTATTTGATGCGATGCACAGAAGGAAAAATGAAATTATTGGAGGACTACAACGACAACGGATATACATACGAAAGAGGATCCATCATTTTAAAAGGCTACTTTTTTCAGCAGACGCATATGACTAAAAGTTATGTCTACTTTCAAGATTATGAACCCGATGTTATATGTTGTCAATATAGTCATTTAGTATGTGCATCTCGAATAAAATTGATACAAGTTCCATCAAAAAAACAGTTAAAAACCAAAAAATGGAAACTATCCATATGTGACCATGAACGAATAGTTGAAGATGGTATTCCATTGCGATGTTTTTAACTACATATCAAAAATAAATTGATCTATATTTTTGTCCATATCAATTGTTGTGTGCAATATATTTTTTGTCCAATTATCAAAATTGTTGTGCACAGTATATTTTTTCACTGAGATTTTATGAATATTTTCTTGAATGACAACTAACACAAAAGCTTAAATGGTTTATTTTTTCATTGAAATTTTATGAATATTTTCTTGAATGACCACTAACACGAAAACTTAAATGGTTGTACTTTAACATGCTTAAAAATGAATTCAAATATAATTTGTAAATTCAAAAGTACTTTATTCGGGTCCCCATATGTCTATTAGACCACTAAGGGATGAGATAACGGATGTGGCTATCCCCACTCCGCCCCGAATTTTTACTTTTGATTGATTGATAGTAACAAAAATTCACAAAAAGACCTATTAAATTTTGTATTATTTTAATCCATCGAACATGTTTCTTTAATACATACTTCACCATAAATATAATCTTAAATAGATGTCTTAAAATTGTCACCAAGTTCTCCGTCCCAAATCTTTAATTTAAAATATCGCTTGTGCAAATTCACATAACTGAAATATGGCAAATGGAGATAACGATCAGTTGATTTTTAATCACAAGCAAGGATTCCAGGATTGTGAAGCTTATGTTAAATTAGAGAAATGATTATTTACAACAAATCAATGAAAATTCATCAAATTGTTGTTTAAAATCATTGCTCTAATTTAACGCAAACTTCACAATCCTGGAATCTTCGCTTATGATTAAAAAACAAAAAACCGTTACCCCCATTTGCCATGATTTCAGCCGCATCAAATGTACCTGAACATTGTAAATAAAAATTAAATTAATTAAAAATCCATTATATCAAAATTTGAACTTAACATATATTTGCTTTAAAACATCCTAATCCATCCATATTTTCTATCAAAACTTATATTTAACATTCCTAAACTTTCTATTTTTTCCATATTTCTATCAACTTTCTAACATTCCTAAAACTTCATAACATCCTTGAAAATTCAAACTTAAATTTCATTTTTAAACTTTATATTTCATCCATGTATTTTCATCAAAACTTCAAACATTCTTGAACTTGCTAACATCTCTAAAGTTTAATGTAATCACTTTTAATCTTCCTGATTCGTCGATATGTACGAAAACTTCTACCATTTCTAAACATTCTAACATTCAAAGACAATATTTTTATCAAAACTTCTATCATTCTCTAAAACTTTATATAACATTCTTAAACTTTCTATTTCTTCCATATTTTTATAGACTTCTAACATTCCTAAAACTTCTAACATCATTCCTAAAACTTCATAACATCCTTGAAAATAACATTCAACCTTACTTGAATTTCATTTTTAAACTTTATATTTCATCCATATTTTCATTAAAACTTTAAACATTCTTGAACTTCCTAACATCTCTAAAGTTTGAATGTAATCACTTTTAAACTTCCTGATTTATAAACTTTAAACCTATCATTCATTTGAATGTCGAACAACTATTTCTATAAACTTCTAACATTCCTAAAACTTCATAACATCCTTGAAAATAACATTCAACAGGTTACTTGAATTTCATTTATAAACTCTAAACCTATCATTCATTCATGTCGAACAATTATAACTTCCTCATTTATAAACTCTAAACCTATATGTGAACATCCACTTTTAAAAATTTCCTTTAAAACTTCAATCAAAACTTCCTCATTTATGAACTTTAAACCTAATATGTTTATCCATTTTTAAACTTCCTAAATAACATTTCTTAAACTTAATAATATTCAAGAATGTCATGTTTCTTAACATTCAGTTTTACATATATTCATTCATTCAAACATTCATTCAAACATGCAAATACATATTTTAAACTAAATTTAACACCAAATATGTCAAATAAACAAAAATAAACTTAGAAATCATTTAAAAACCATGATTCACGAAATATGTAAGTTCAAAATTTATATGTATATAATCTCCAAAAAAAAATCATGAACATGTATATATCTCGTCCAAAAATAAACCTCCTCAACATGTCCAAGACAAATGTTTCCAATCTAAATGCATATCAACAACAAAAAATAGTGGACACCATGAACTATAAAATTAAAATGTCTGTGCTATCCTCCACTCGGGCCTCCCCCTCCTCCACTCAAGCCTCTCCCTGGACTCAACCCTCCCTGCAACATGTGTAAAAAAAAATTATGTTCATATCATTTAAATTACTTAAACTATAATCAAAAAATTAAAATATTAAACTAATATATCAAAATACAATTCAAATATTAACAATATTACATCAAATTCTCCAAATGCTTGTCCACCACCATCCTCCAAAAGACTTTTTCCTTTGCCTCCAAAAGATTTGAGAGACCCAAGCTGCAATCCATATATAAAATCAATTTATGAATCTCATAAATCTAAATCCACAAAAATTAAAATATTAAAACAGTAAACAAAATTAAAACAAAATTAAAGCAAAATTAAAGCAATCAATGAAATTACCTCTCTACCAATATCTGCATCATTAAGCAAAGAACCGATATCTCCACCCTAAAATTTAAATTGTATTAATAAATAAAACATATAATACAAAACAAAAAAATTACTATACCAATTAAAACTTAAAAACTCAAACAAAAAATTTAAAAAACATTAGCTCACAATAGATGGTAAATCATTTATAAAGTTGGTATCTAAAGAAACCTGCATGGATGAGTCAAATTAACAATAAAATACACAGTTAAATTATCATTCAAAAAATAATAATTTATATATATATATATATCAAATTCAAACATAAGTACAAATATGTTGATAATAAATATGTACCTCTCTCCCTACATTTTCGCTAGTTGAAATGTGAAAAGAATTTTCGTTCATCATTCTTGAAAACTGCAACCAATTTAAACATTCACATAATGTACCTATGATAAGGTAACAAAAAAAATAAAATCAAGATAAATAAAATATTTAATTCAAATCAAATCATATCATGTAGTCAACGAACCTCTCCCAAACTCGATGTGTCGTTGGATATAACATTTGCTGCTAAGTCACGACAAATCTTTGCATATGCCCTGACATCTTCAATGCTCATTCCATTTATTTCATCATCAGTTTTATAAACAAACTTTTGACGAATAGCAGAACGAGCCCTTTCTCTAACCAACCCCACATCTACTCCCACTAATACTGATGATAGCCCATCACCAACAAAATTCCTTGCTGTCGTCCCAAGTTGAGATGTGGGCTCCATCTCTGATTTTAATGCCACCAACCTAGGTGGACGAGATATCTGGGGCGGAGGTCTAAGAGTTGCAGGATCTCTATGTGCACCCTCTCGATCATATATTCGACCCTTCCCAACTCCATAAAATTTTGAATGAACATCAGTATAATCTGGCTTCATATTTAAAAAAAACTCGGCATAAAAAAATCTAGCAAAATACTGAGAAACCTCATCGTTCCATGGAAAACGACCATAGGCAGCAAGAAACCGATCATAAAGTAAGTGTGCCAGATGAGGATGTTTGAAATATTGCACTTTCAACATATCCTTTTTCAAACCTTCTTTGAAATTAAACATTGATTTGGCCTGCTCTCTTGTCACTCTTTCTTTCACAACATCCCATTTGTCTGGACCCATCACTTGATCCCTTCGTCTTCGCATCAAATCTACAAAACCATCTGTAGTCGGCCCAAGATTCTCATATGCTTGAATGAAGTTTTGCAATGATCCCAAGACAATCTCCAAACTTTGTTTACTCTCCGGAGGAAGATCCATAGTAGACAAATCATTTTGCAACTTTTCATAGTGAGATCTACATCTTTCAAGAGTCATTTGATGATTACCACCTTCCCATGGAAGCTCCCGAGGTAGATCAGATGGATATGTCGTAATGAGTGTACAACCCTCAGTTAATTCAACATATTGTGTCCTAGCTCTACCTTCATCACCTCGTGCCGAATGGTGAGCCTCTTGAGAACCTTGCTCTGCATCGTCATCCGTCTCCCTCGTTTGCCCTGTCTCCCTCCCTATAGAATTAGGAGCATCTTCCGAACCATCCTCTGCTTCAAATGACAAAGTCTAGTTTAAACACAACTACAAATTTTGCACTCTCAAAAAAACAATTTGCATATATATAAATGTTCAAAGATCGATATTCATATGTACCAATAGAGGGTCGAGATCGACGTTCTCCCATAGAAGATACAGGGGAATCATTTGTACCCCTTTCACCTTGTCGGTGTGAACTATACAATAAATTAGAGTCCCGAGGAGAGGTTGACAACCTCCGATTATCACTCGTACCACCTACGCCAGAAGATTGTGAAGACCTCCTACGCTTTCGCCTTAAAGAATCCTCTCTTTCCATTTGATATATAATGCCTACACCTAAAGACAAATCAACTAATTACATATTCAAATCCTACAAGTTAAATCTATGAACTCTAAAAACCAACTACTTAATAGACTAAGTTATTTAACAAGTACCTAGATTTACCTAATTTATCATCATGATGAATTAATGTACCAATCTTTTAGGTGTTTTTGATGTTTAAAATGAATGGAACCAATATAGTTAAGTACTAAATAATAGGTTTTTTTTTATGTGTATTAGTTCATGAATCTCTTTTACCTTCTTCATACATAACTTAATACCTAAAACATAAATCATGAATCTATTTAACCTCTTCACTACATAACTTAATACCTAAAACATAAATCATGAATTTCTCTTTTACCTTCTTAATACATAACTTAATACCTAAAGCATAAATCATGAATCTCTCTCACCTTCTTAATACAACTTAATATCTGAAACATAAATTAAGTCTTGAAAATATTTTCATTATTGACAATAAAATAAAAATTCACAATTCATGTTTTATGTTTTCAAAATTTTCCATTTGATAATCGTTTTCAATTTCTTAAACTACAAATTTAAACCAGAAATTTTATTACTCTAGACATAAGTTATATCTACAAATAATCTCATTGTCCCATAGAACAAAAAAAACTTACTGTTAAGTATTATGATTGAGTTAAATGTCATGTTTCTCAAATTGGCCTCGTTTGACAATGATCTTTAATTTCAATCTAATAATGGTAACAATTCTTGGTATTATGTTCTCCAAGCCAGCCATGTTGCAAACAAAAGAAAACACAATACCAATTTACCACCTTTACTAGAATAAAACTCGAACCATTCTGACATAACATCACCTAGTATTTTATAAAACTTACTGTAGTACATTCAGATTAAAACCTATTAATGTCTATAGTTCCCTTTTACATAAAATCCATTTAAATTATTGTTTTCTCAAAAATAGACTGTGTATCTAAGCTAAACTAAAACATGTTGACAGAGTTCATGAACTCTGTCAACTAAGACATGTTGACAGAGTTCATGAACTCTGTCAACATGTCTTTTAGTTGACAGAGTTCATGTCATCATTGTTAAATTACATAAGACTTAGTATAATACTTATAAATTGAAATCTATTCATGTCTTTAGTTTCCTTATACCTCAAGTCCATTTACATTGTTGTTCTATCAAAAATAAAATTGAACTATCTGAAATTTGTTTCTATCTGAACTATCTATTGCCAAAGTAGATAATATAATTAATATCTGAGCTCTGTCAACTTAGACGAGTCGACAGAGTTCATGAACTCTGTCAACTTAGACGAGTCGACAGAGTTCATGAACTCTGTCAACATAGACGAGTCGACAGAGTTCAAAAGTAAAACAAGCCTACATACAACTTACAAATGTTCTTTCAAATTAAAATTAATGTTAATTTCTTTTCTAAACACAGCCAAATAAAACAATTTAAAAAAGTACTCAAAAAATTTCTTTATATTTAAATTTAAAGACTCTGTCCAACTGGGCAGAGTCCATGGACTCTGCCCAGTTGGACAGAGTCCATGGCCTCTGCCCAGTTGGGCAGAGTGCAATATACAGAGACTATGGGAAGTACAAAACGATTAAAATTTTTTTATATAAACGGGAATTAAAAGGATTATCCACCTTACCTCTAAAACGCAGCCAAAACAAATGAGCACGACCTGAAATCTTTCGGACAACAGCGCAGATACAATTTCTTCCACCCGGAACAGAGCAGCCGTAGCAGACGAACTGGGAGACCTGCATAAGATCAATAACATTTTAGCAACAAAAAATAGCGATAACAATCTTCAATAAAATACACAAGCCGAAAAACAGAAAAACGAAACGATACCTGCGGTCTATGCCGAATCCTCCATGCGCGCCAGAACACCACCACTTAAAGCCGAAAACCAGAAAAACGAAACGATACCTTCAACCACCCGTAACTGTGAAGCCCTACAAGCAAGCAGGAAACAGCAAAAGTATAAGGCAAGCAGCAAACAGCAAGCAGCAAGCAGCAAACAGCAAGCAAACAGCAAACAGCAAGCAAGCAGCAAACAAAATGTTGAATACCTGCAGTCTATGCCGAATCGTCCCTGCGCACCAGAACACCACCTCTTACCAGCAGCAAGCAGCAAGCAGCAGACAGTATAACCTGCATGCAGGGTGGCTAAACAACGAACGCCGTAATTACACACAGGCTTACAGGTCGAAAACACACGCCGTCGACCAATAGGGAAGCTAACAGGCGACAGGGCAGCGGGGTGACGGAGCGGAACGAGCGACAGGGCAGCGGGGTGACGGAGCGGACGAGCGACAGGGCAGCGGGGGTGACGGAGCGGACAGACAACTACCAACCCGAAAGGGGTCCACAAGACCCCACGATAATGACGGGAGAGGGGCCAGGACAGAGCTTATATGCCGAACACTTGTTCGGCCGAATAATTATTCGGCCGAACAAGTGTTCGGCCGAACAATTATTCGGCCGAACAAGTGTTCGGCCGAACAATTATTCGGCCGAACACTTATTTACACCGCCGTGAGTTTGCTCCGTCCGGCTAGCCCATGGCACATATTCTGAGGCCTCCGTTAAGTTTGACGGTGGCCCGTTAAAGATTATTCGGCCGAATAAATACTATATTATTCGGCCGAATAACGTTAATTATTCGGCCGAATAATTATAATTATTCGGCCGAATAATTAAAGTTATTCGGCCGAATAACATATGCTAGAGTTCTTACCCCGCCGATTCTCACTAAAGTGTTACCCACCTTCGCATTTCCACCCCACCTCCATAATCCTCCACATCATCTTCGGATTGTACCGCTCTCCATGGAATGGGCCCTCTCTTGCAATATGATTCCATAGTAGGAATTATAAGTTACCACGGCCTTATCCACCCCCCCCCCCTTCCGGTTTTTTCAAGAAGTAGCCACGGCTTCAACCACCTTCCCTCACATGGGTTAGGATAGGCATTTGATTACTAGTACACTACTCCATTATGCCCTAATAATATTGAAAGGTTGGTCCAAATTCCTCCCTATCCTTTCTCAAAGAAACCAACCCCATGCATCAGAAGTCTCTCTCCATATGCCTCCTATTGGCGAGTATAACTCTAGTCATTGTCTTTCGAAATCCTGAGAAGTTAAAAGAACTACTGGCATTGATTTATTGGTTGAGTTGTCCCAATCCCATAAGATATTACTTGTAAGCATTCTCATTTATGGTTATGGGCTCCCACAAAATCCTTGAATTAATTGGACCCAGTTCCCATGGGTGGGTTTCCTACCAATCACCACCTCGCAAGATGAAACCAATGCATTAGTAATATATCAGCATTATGAATATATGCTACCACATTCCATCAAGAGAAAATGACTTTATCATACACCATCCTATCCATAATAATATCATGAATAATAAACAACTGCATGTTACCTCTTATCATAATATGATGGTAATCATCAACATAAAGTTGTATGGTCCTCATGAAGTATCATCATCATGAACATAATAACATGACCTCTTTCTCATAATAACATGGTCAACATACCATATCATTATGAATATTAATCAATTATACCAAGTTACCCTCCTTAGATATTTATGAATTAGAGAATATCCACATGCTATATATTGCATGCTATCATAAGAATCAACATATCATGAAATACCACATGTCATCACAAAATCATCATGTTATCAACTCATTGTGATGCCTAGGCGTTCATGCTTGTTAATCATAAACCAAAGATTGACATGTAAAAATTTTATGGATTTGACCCCTTGGGTTGGGTTACCCGAATGGAACATTATTTTTCTCTCCATGGCATTAAATCTGACCTTTAGAAGCTGAAAATTAGGTTTTATAAATAAATTCAGAAAGATGGAAATCTTAATGCAAGACATTTTCCTTAGAATGTGGTGCCTCTTTTTGTGGCCTAGGAGCAATTTTAATGCAAGAGGGACGCTCATTGGCATTCACCAGTAAGTATATTTGTGATAAAATCTTGGGAAAATATACCTATGAGAAATACATGATGGCCATCCTTCATGCAGTTGAGACATGGTGACTATATTTAGTCAGATGACATTTCCATATCAAGACCGACCATCACAACCTCAAGTTTGTTGTAGTACACCAGCTTTCCTCCCCCGAGCAACATAACTAGGTAACTAAGATGTTGGGTTATGATTATGAGATCATATACAAGGGTCACGATGATGTGGTGGAAGATGCTTTGTCTAGGAAATCTAAAGAGGAGGGTTCCCTCTTCGCCTTATCTCTACCATTTCCAGGATGGATTGATGAAGCACAACATGAATGGATGGATCATGACATAGTTAGGCGCCTCATCCACACCTCATCCAATGGATACAAGAAAATCCAAACCCTCCACCTTGGTATATATGGAACCAAAATCTTGTGGTATAAGGAGCACATATTTATTAACTCAAATTCAACCTTGAAACCATGAATCTTAGAGGAATTACATTCATCACCCATATCTGGCCACTTAGGATTTCATAAAGCCTATGAAAGAATTAAGTGCTACTTCTTTTGGGAAGGCATGAGAAAATATATCCACAACTTTGTGGCATCTCGTGACACTTTCCAATGACATAAGGGTGAAATAGTTTTGTAGCCACTTCCCATGCCCAATCACATATGGATGAACACCGATATGGATTTTATTGTGGGGCTTCCTAAGGTAGGAAATAAAACAATCATTATGGTGGTAGTATATCAGTTGACCAAATACGCCCACTTTTGTGTCTTACCACAATATTTTATTCTCTCCTTGGTGGCCCATGTAAAATCCATATCCGGATATTCTCATGTTGTGATCGTGTCCGAATCACAACGAGACTATTCAACGAATAGAAAATAACTCCATTTGGAAAGAATAAATAATATTGAATATATATTGATGAGAGATGATTACATTACAATTTGATGGACCATTTAAATATGGTCTTATGTTACTTTAAATACACACAGCTCCGTCTAACCCCATGGTCAGTGTGGATCCCAACCCGTTTTACGGCAGGATTGTCGGCAATGGATCCACCATTGGTCCCGCTACTATAGTTCTATCATTTAGGGAGGATTAAGAGAGAAGGATGAGGTAGGATCCTACTCAGCTGGGAGGCGAGTGAGATCCACCCTAAATGGAAGGGATAAACATCCACGAGGGTCTCCTTCGAGATACTTCTCAAACTTCTCTTTTTTCCCTTTGTACATGGAGTGACACACCCTATACACAAGAAAAGTGCGGCACTGACGCACCCCACCCCATAGTGATTCAAAGTGTATCAATAGGATGGTGAGGCACTATGATAGAGAGAAAAGGGCATCACCCTCTCAAAGTAGAGTTTTTTTCAAAGGGAAACAACCTCAAGGCTCATCTTCCAAGGAGTTTGGCCATGCACTTCATGGATTAAGGAAAGAAAAAGTGTACATGGTTCGTAATCATGATGAGGACAAAAATTCCTTGCAACAAATAGAATAAGGCATCTCCTTATATTTGTCATAGTATACTCCCACTGCTTGTCATAGTATACTCCTACTGCTATTACTTCAAAAAGTCATAGCTATTACGTGTGATAGCTATTACGTGTAGGGTTTAATGTCAAATCTTGCCAACCATGAAATTTATATTCACCGGGAGGATCTCAAAAGTGGATTTTGATAATCTAAAATTGAGATGTTGTCAAAGAAATTGGGAATTCTGAGTTGAAATGGGTGGCTTTCTCGATCTGTTCTTGTTTACACAATTTTCAATGAAAAGAAAACCAATAATTTATCTTATAGATGTGCGTTTCATATAATCACGCTAAATTGTACCAAAATTCCTCAAATTTACAGTGCACGCTAAATTGTACCAAAATTCCTGAAATTTACAGCGCACGCTGCAAATTTGTACCAAGAACAGTAAAAAGTCATCGAAAGTAATTTTGGCAAGACTTTGGCGGCTCTCAAATCTTAAATAAAGCAACGAGAGGGATAATCTCCAATCATTTGAGGGATAATCTCCAATAAAGCAACGAGAGGCATTATTTGACGGAAGTATAACAACAATTTTATAGAACTTTCCAATTTGAATTACAGTGAAAAAAACATTGCCTAAATTTACGGTTCGATCATTACAAGAGCATCATCCTACGGTTCAATTTGAATTACTTACTGACATCTATGTCAGTCGACGTGGGAGTTGGATTTAAAAAATCATCACAGAAACTGATCGTGTGATCATAACAAAAGCATCCAATTTGAATTGCAAGTTGTTATAAGTGATCATGAAAAAAGCATCACCTAAATTTACCGTTTGATAATAACAAAAATATCATCAGACGGTTCAGTTTGAACTACTGACTCACATGCAATCTCGATCAACGGTTCAATTTGAAATTTGGTTGTCGGTGGATCATAAAGCAGATGGAATGGCTTTAATCTGATATTCTTCTTTCTCTACTTTCTATTTGCCCTCTTTCTACTTTCACTTCATTTCTCTACTTTCTGTTTGTTTATTATAATGTGTATGTGTCCTGTGTTTGTTATAATGTCTCTACTGTTTGTATGAATATCTTCATTTCTCTACTTTCTGTTCCAGCAAATCCAGATTGGCCGTCTACAAGTTCTGCTTGATGTACGGGAAAACTGCGGGCAACGAACAATTCCCTTTGGTGTACGGGAAAACTGAGTCGATTAATGATCAGACTGCAAATCTCTGCCTGGAAGGAAACCTTGATCCCAATTGTGGAAAAACTGTGGTCTGTGATCTTTGGAAAAGTGGCGAGGGCGGAAAGGTATTGCTCGTGCTGCGAGCTGGCCGTGCGAGGATGATTCTTGCCAACGGGCCTGAGGAGGATATTACCAGCAACGAGGGTCGGTTCCAAACGTGGTGGGTAAACTTAAAGCATGAGCTCTGGTGGTAGCCGGCTTCTCGTCCAGAGGGCCGAATCTGGTCGCTCCGGAGATCCTTAAACCGGACCTGGTTGTTCTGGGCATCCACATAGGTCTGGTTTATTTTGGTTTGAATTATGATGATCGAATTCTGTTGGTTTGAATTCTGAAAACATGATTGAATTATGAATGATGCCACGCAAAGCGAACCAGACCCCACTCGGCTTCCCAGTTGGCTTGCAAATGATGATCTATTCCCAACTGGCTTCCCACGCAAAGAAAACTCCCGTCTGCGGGTGTTCTTATCGAAGGAACGGAATGCGGAGTTTCAAGAAAATGTTATTTTAAGAGAAACTACCATTTCCACCGTCCAGTATCAGTCGGAATCCGACGAGCGAAGGAGTGCTGAAACCATTGATCAAATTACGATCGTATCAGTAGGAATCCGGCGAACAAGAAGTGTTGAAACCATTGCTCAGGTAGTTTTAGAACCTCAGTGCTAGATAGGGTTTATGTTCAGTTTTGTTTGTTTTATCTTTGAATCGCTTAGATTGACTGTTAGAAATTTTGTGAATCAGGGAGGACATCCCTTGTGAAGCGTCATCAGAAGAAATTATACGAATGTGAGTATAAGATTTGTATTCATTTTTATTCTATTAGAACCTCTGTATACGCTGTCTCATGCAATATTTCGTTCAGAGGTTTTGTTTTGTTTTTTTTACTAGACCTCCCATGCAATAAATGGTATTTATGTTCAGAGGGTTGTGGTATTTTTTATTAGACTAGATCATGCAATGAAAACCTAAAACCACTGTAACGGTTGTCGATGGCTCATTTCCTTACAAGAATTCTCCACAAATTGCTAGAGCAATATAAATATATAGATATAGATATTGACGAGGCTAGGATATGGAAACATGCTTGGTCTTCCTCATTTTGCAGGGGCAGATTTTATAGCTAAAAGGTTCCAGTTCGCAAGTTCCAGTGCCAATCATTTTGATATATCCCTCGATTGAAAAACACACAGGTATGTCTCACCAATGTGTATTTATGGATCACATCTTGCAGTGCAACCTAGAAATATTATCTATATGGAGTTCTTCTTCTTGAAATTGTCTGATATAAATCTGACCTGATCATATTAGATCAAATGTGAAACCTAGAAATCTAATCTATATTAAGTGAGTTTTTGTTTGTCATTAGTGAGATGGAATCCATTGTTAAGATAGCTTGAGTTGGTACCCTAGAAGTGTCAGTGAGATTCATTATTATTGCAAGGTCAACACTTTCAAACACTATAAGCAATATATAAAATCTGTATAATCCAATCCGAACATCATCTTTAACCAGCCAAGAGAGTTGTACTGCAAGGAAAAACCAATGTAACCATTAAATATGACCTAAATAAAAAAATCCCCATGCTTCGCTTGCTAAAAAGACGTGCTTAAAACACTCATTGCATTCCTTAATCATCCAAGAGCTTAAAGAATAATCATCAAGAGTTTAAAGAATAAGTCAATATACAGTGCGTTTTGCAAAGTATTCAGCATTTAGAAATGACTTAGTGCACGAAATAAGGGCTACCTTCCTTCTCTAGATGCAATGAAAACCTAAAACCACTATATTTTGTTCAAAGAATTTTATTGCTGCGTGTTCAGATGCCATGTTTTATGTTCAGAGGGTTGTGTTATTTTTTATTAGACTCTCATGCAATGAAAACCTAAAACCACTATATATTTTGTTCAAAGAGTTTTGTGGAACACAGCAACGAGAAGAATGGTGGAACACATGGGTATCCTTTAATTGAATCCCCACATAAAACACAGCAACGAGAAGAATGGTGGAACACATGACAACACGAATGGTTGTACTGTTCCTTCATTGTTTCTTTTCTTCATAGCAGGAACGATTTCATAGCAGCTCTTGAAAATTAAACTCATTTGCTTCATTGCATAGCAGCTGATCTTGAAGTATTAACCTTATGATAACAAAGCTTCACAGAATTAATCAGACGACTCCTGCAATTGCCACAATATAAGATTGAGAATCTCGAATGAAACGCAATTGTCACGCATATAATATTAGCACAACCCTCTTGGCCATCGTACGAAATTGTGTTCCTCAGAAATAAGCTCACAAGCTCGTTTTAGAGATTAATGAGTTGTTTTTCCCAATTTGATTGCAGAATCTTTCATAGAACTTTGAAGAAGGATTTCCTCCTATGTTTATTAAAGACAATATATTTAATATATGTTAAATAAAAAACAATAATGGTGCAAAGCAAAGATTGAGGTAGATAATGAATTCTGATTTTTTTTATTTGTAATTTTTATGCACACCACTTTATAGCAATTCAGGGTAAAAAAATTGTTTTTTTCAAGAAAACCCGCTGTTACTCTACAGGAGCTTCAATAAATTTAATCTTTAGCTAAAGGGTAAAGAAAGGGAGAGGAACAATGAATATCACATACAAATAGAAAGAATACAAGCCAGACAAATCAATGGATTAGTTCAAACACTCTGGTAAATATTATTTCTACATTTTTTCATAATATTTGATTTTGTGTAAATTTTGTAAAATGAGGTTATATTTAATTAGAATAGTTGTTATTAATCTTATTTTAAAGGATATTATTATTATTTTTAAATCTGGACTTTTTTTATGAAATTAACATTTTATTGTTTTTGTAGATTCCAAATTCCAAATTGTTTACAAATTATTCTATTCAATTCAATTCTTGTTGCCTTTGTGTATTCACCCTGGTGAGCACTGTCTTGATTAGATTCATAAATAAAGCCAACCATTTTCCTAGGGTTTAGTTGTTTTTATTTAAAAAGAAACTTACAACTTTACTTCTATAAGAAAGTGGGGTAATCAATACTGATGAAGACTAATAGGTTTTCAGGGTCTTATACATCATAAAGGGTCTGCAACTAAAATGAAATCCATTTATTATACTGACAATCCATTTATCAGCATATTATCGTTATTATACTCACAATCCATTTATTTTATATTCTATAAGGGTATTATTGTTATTATATTTATTTTATATTTTATTAGTATTTTGAGATCCAATGGAAACGGGCTCGCAGCATTAATTGTTGAAATTTGTGATATCTCAGATCAATTTCAGAGTCATCCATTTTCTATCACGAAGCTGTGGCGGGAAGAATTTCAAGTTTCATCGCTGCTATCGGCCAAACTCAAATAACAAGGTCGACCCGTATCGGACAAACTTGAATTATTACTGTGAGCCAATCTCAAACTATTACACCGCAAACTTGAATTATTATGCTTAGGTTAAATATGCTAAATAAAAGCATGTGAGAATTGTAGCTTAGTTTTAGCCATAGTTTAAAATGATGTAGGTGAGCTTAGAAATAGGATAGAGTAGTGTTATTTTTATTATTTTTTATTTTATTTTATTTTTTAATGTTTTTTAATTGTTTATTTTTAATTAAATTTCAAATCATTTTCAAATAGTTAGGTTTAGAATTTACATTTAATAATTTTTTAGTTTTTATTAGATGTAAGTAATTTTTTATTTTATTTTTATTGTTAGTTTTAAATTATTGTTTATTTTTCATGGAGTAAGGGAAAATGGTTGGGTAATATTTAATTTTATAAAAATATTTAGGGTTTTTATGTTTGTTTTTAATAATTATAAATTTAGTTTTGTTATATTTTGTAACTTATAAATAAATTTTGTGTTTATTTTTACTAAACATTGTGCTATTTTCATAATTTACTTTTACTAATTTAAAAAAATAAATTTTATATTATTTTAACATTGTTTATTTTTCATATTTTTACTAAACATTGTGAAATTTTCATAATTTTCTTCTACTAATTTAAAAATGAATACTTAATTTTCCATATTGTTTTCTTGTATAGAATTTTATGAGATGTGAAATATAAATTTTATTGTAATGAGTACCATGATGTCGTACATGAAGACTTGTTCTATTTTTTGTCAATGTTATTCTTAATAATTTAGTTTTTTCCATATCAAAATAGTTCCGATTAATTATTAAGAGTTTGCTCAAATAGTTTAGAGTTAAAGTTAATAATTATGAGTTTGTTGAAATACGTTAGAGTTTTACTTAATCATTCTTAGTTTAAAGTTTTGTTAGATTATAAATTGTTGTCTTATTACTTTTGGTAAATTGTTTTTCAATGTTTTTTCCATGGTTATATATATAAATTTAATTGGAATATTTAAATGAAAATAAGATTATAGAAAATATTTGTTTTTTTATGAATATTAATTTGTATATACATTTTTTATATTGTTTGCATTAGTAGGTTGGCCATAGGGGTTGTATTGAAAGTCTTGTATTGAGTGTTTTCAAAGGACCATTTTGGGAAATTGCTTGGAAACAATTTCCTAACTCGGAATCTTGACACATGTGCCTTTGTTGTAGCTGGGAACTGGGACGCCGTTGCGCTAGTAATAGGTGGAGGGAGGTAACTCCCAGAGAAGCCCTCCTAGTACGCCCCAAGTTGGGTGGTCGACCATGTATACACAAGGTTTTTAAAGTGCTCTAACGAGGGACCCCCCTTTGTTGACACTCTATTCAAGCAACCTAGGAGTTAGGATCTCTTTCCTTGGTAATTATAACTTTAACCTCCTCTAAACCTTATCTACTTTATCCACTCTCATCCAGCTCATATAACTTGTAACCACTAACTTTTAGAACATAACACATACAAATCATATCAATTTTAACATTCATAAGTCCTAAAACCTTGGAAAATTATATAACACCAAAATCAAATTATCATTACTACTTTGACCCATGTAATAATAACACCTAAACATTGCTCTCTCTCTCTAAACCCCAATCTCTCTCTCTCTCTCTCTCTCTCTCTCTCTCTCTCTCTCTCTCTCCACCGCTACCCCCATACCTCTCTTTATCTCTCTCTCTAAACCCCTACCCCCATACCTCTCTATATCTCTCTCTCTAAACCCCTACCCCCATACCTCTCTCTCTCTAAATCCCTAACCCTCAATCTCTCTATGTAAAACCCTAACCTCTCTCTCTATCTATCTAAAGCCCTAAACCCTAACCCCTAACTCTCTCTCTCTCTAAATCCCTAATCCCCAATCTCTCTCTCTCTAAGCCCTTAACACCCAAAATCTCTCTCTCTCTCAACCCATAACCTTCAATCTCTCTCTCCCTCTCTCTCTAAACCCCTAACCCTTAACCCACTAACCCCCAATCTCTCTTTCTCTCAAACCCCTAATCTCAAATATCTCTCTCACCCTCTCTCTAAACCCCTAACCCCCAATATCTCTCTCTCTCTCTCTCTCTCTCTCTCTCTCCCCCTAAACTCCAATCTCTCTCTCTCCATCTCTCTCTCTCTCTCTAAAACCTTGACCCCTCTCTCTCTCTCTCAATCCCTAACCCTTAATCTCTCTCTTTATATCTTTCTCTCTCTCTCTAGACACCTAACAACCAATCTCTCTCTCTCTCTCTCTCTAAACCCATAACCTTCAATCTCTCTCTCCCTCTCTCTCGAAATCCCTAACCCTTAACCCACTAACCCCCAATCTCTATTTCTCTCTATAAACCCCTAACCTCAAATAACCCTTAAAACCCTAACACCCAATCTCTCTCTACCACTATCTATCTATTTATCTATATAAACCCCTAACTCCAATGCCTCTCTCTCTAAACCCGTAATCCCCAATCTCACTCTCTCTAAACCCCTAACCTCCAATCCCTTTCTCTCTCTCTAAACCCATAACTCACAATCGCTCTCTCTCATTCTCTATCTATCTATCTAAACCACTAACCCCAATATATATATCTCTCTATAAACCCTTAATCCCTAATATATCTCTCTCTAAAACCCTAACACCCAATATTTGTCTCTCCCTCTCTCTCTCTAAAACCATAAACCCCAATCTCTCTCTCTCTACATCCCTAACCCCAATCTCTCTCTTTAAACCCCTAAACACTAACCCCCAAAATCTCTCTCTCTCTAAAACCCCTCTTTCTCTCTAAACCTCTAACCTTCAATCTCTCTATCTCTCTCTCTAAACCCCTAACCTCCAATATCTCCCTCGAAACCCCCAACCCAACATAATATCTCGCTCTCACTAAACGCATAACCCCCAATCTCTCTCTCTCTCTCAAACCCCAACCATAAATCACTCCCTCTCTCTTTCTCTTTCTCTCTCTCTCTAAACACCTAACCCAAAATCTCTCTCTCTATCTATCTCTATCTCACTCTCTCTAGACACCTAACACTCAATATCTCTCTCTCTCTCTCTCAACCACTTACCCCCAATCTCTCTCTCTCCCTCTCTCTCTCTCTCTCTAAAACCCTAACCCCCAATCTCTCTCGCTAAAAATTTAACCCCCATTCTCTCTCTCTCTCAAACCCTCAATCTTTCTCTCTCATCCTTTAATCCCCATTCTCTCTCAAAATCCCCAACCTCAAATATCTCTCTCTAAACCCACAACCTCCAATATCTCTCTCTTTATAAACCTCTAACCTCCAATCTCTCTCTCCCTTTCTCTCTAATCCCTTAACACATAACCCCTTCTCTCTCTCTCTCTCTCTCTCTCTCTCTCTCTCTAAACCCATAAACATAGATCTCTCACTCTCTCTCTAAACCTATAACCCCCAATCTCTCTCTATCTCTCTCTCAACCACTTACACCAATTCTCTCTCTCTAAATACTTAACCCACAATATCTCTTCCTCTCTTTAAAACCCCTAACCTTCAATATTTCTCTCTCCCTCTCTCTAAATCCCTAACCCCCAACATCTCTCTCTCTCTCCCTCTCCATAACACCTAACCCACAATCTCTATCTCTAAACTCCTAAACCCTAATATCTCTCTCTCTAAACCACTAACTCAGAATCTATGTCTTTCTCTCTCCCTCTCTAAACCCCCAACCCCATTCTCTCTATCTCTTTAAACCCCTAATGTCCAATCTCTCTCTCTAAAACCCTATCTCCCAATATTTCTCTCTTTATCTAAAATAGAATCTCTCTCTCTCTCTCTCTCTCTCTCTCTCAGCCCCTAACACCCAGTCTCTCTCTTTATATATCTATCTATCTAAACCCCTCACCCCAATCTCTCTCTCTAAACCCCTAATCCCCAATCTCTCTCTCTTTAAACCCCTAACCCCTAATCCCTTTCTTTCTTTAAACCATTAACCATCGATATCTCTCTCTCCCTCTCTCTAGACCCCTAAACCGCAATCTCTCTCTCTTTCTATAAATCCCTAACTACCAATCTAACTCTCTCTTTGAACCCCTAAACCCCAAAATCTCTCTCTCTCTCTCTCTAAACCCATAACCCTCAATCTCTCTCTCTCTCTCTCTCTCTCTCTCTCTCTCTCTAAACCCCTAACCCCCAATCTCTCTCTCTCTCTCTCTCTCTCTCTCTCTCTCTCTCCCCCCAAACCCCCGCTCCTCAACCACCTACCCCTTCCCCCTCTCTATGTATCTCTCTCTCCCACCACTAACCATCCATACTCCTCTAGTGATATCTCTCTATCTCTAACCTCCTATTAACCCCCAATATCTCTCTCTCTCAAAACCCCCAAACGCAAATCTACTTTCTCTCTAAACCCAAAACCTCTAATCTCTATCTCCCTCTCTAAACACCTAACCTCCAATCTCTCTCTCTCTCTCTCTCTAATCCCTAACCCCGAATCTTCTTCTCTCTTTCTCTAAATCCATAACACATAACTGATCTCTCTCTCTCTCTCTCTCTAAACCTATAACCTCCAATCTCTTTCTCTCTCTCTAAATCCCTGACCCCCAATATCTCTACTTATCTATCTCTCTAAATCCCTAAAAATCAATATATATCTCTCTATAAACCCGTAACATCTCTCTCTCTCTCTCTCTCTCTCTAAACCCCTAACCCCCAATCTCTATCTCCCTATCTATACCCCTAACCCCCAATCTCTCTCTTTAAACCCCTAACCCCCAACCTCTCTCTATTTAAACACATAGGCCCAAACACCCGTCTCCTTCTTTCTATAAACCCCTAACCTCCAATCTCACTTTATCTCTCTGCCTAAACCCCTAACCACCAATCGCTCTCTCTCTCTCTCTCAACCTTGAATCCCAATCTCTCAATCTTCTAAAATCCCCTAACCCTAAATAACCATCTCTCTAAATGAAAAACCACCAACCTCTCTCTCTCCCCAATCCCCTAACCACCAATATATATATTTCTCTCTCTAAACCCCTAACACCCAATCTCTCTCTTTCTCTCTCTCTCTCTCACTCTTTCTCTATCTAAACCCCTAACTCCCAATCTCTCTCTCTCTTCCTAAGCCCCTAACCCCTAATATCTCTCTCTCCCTAAATCCCTAATCCCCAATCTCTCTCTTTAAACCATTAACCTCCAATTTCTTTCTATGTCTCTCTCTCTGAACCAATAACCTCCAATCTCACTATCTCTCTCTACTAACCCGTAACCCTCAATTTATCTTTCTCTAAACATCAAACCCCCATCTCTCTCTCTCTCTCTAAACCCCTAATCCCCAATATCCCTCTCTAAATGCCTAACCTATGATCTCTCTCTCTCTCTCTCTAAACCCCTAACCACCAATATCTCTATCTCTAAACCCCTAACCACCAATCTGTCTCTCTCTCTCTCTAAACCCCAAACCTCCAATATCTCTATCTCTTTCTAAAATTATCATAACCCTAATATATGTCTCTTTGTAAACCAGTAAACTTCGATCTCTCTCTCTCTAAACACCTAACCTCCAATATCTCTCTCTAAACCCCTAACCACTAATCACTCTCTCTATAAATCCCAAATGAGCAATCTCTCTGTCTCTCTCTCTCTCTCTCTCTCTATAACCCTTATTTCCTCTATCTCTGTCTAAACCACTAATCCCATTCTCTCTCCCTCTCTCTCTCTCCCCCTCTAAACCACTAACCCCCATTCTCTCTCTTTATTCCCTTCTCCCTCTCTCTCTCTCTCTCTAAACCCCTCTCCTCCAATCTCTCTCTACCTCTCTAAACCCCCAACCCCCAATCTCTCCCTCTCTAAACCCCTAACCTCTCTCTCTCTCTCTCTATATGTGTGTGTGTGTGTGTGTGTGTGTGTATGTGTGTGTGTCTCTCTTTAAAACCCTTATCCCTCTCTCTCTCTCCCTCCCCAAATCCCCACTCCTCACCCACCTACCCCTACCCCCGTCTCTATGTCCCTCTTCCCCCTCACTAACCATCCATACTTCACCCTTGATCTCTCTCTATCTCTAAACCCATATTATCCCTCAATCTCTCTCTCTCTCTCTCTCTTTGTCTCCCATAAAACCATAAGCCTATCTATCTCTTTCTGAACCCCTAACTTCAAATCTCTATCTCTCTCTCTAAACTTGTAACCTTGATTCTCTCTCTCTCTCTCTAAACCCCTAACCACCAATATCTCTCTTCATATCTCTCCCTCTATAAAACCTAACTATAAATCACTTTATCTCTTTTAAATAACTAGTCCCCAATCTCTCTCTCACTCTAAAACCCTAACCCCCAATGTATATTTTTCTATATATCTCTCTCTAAACCCGTAACCTTGATTCTCTCTCTCTCTCTAAACCCTAACCTTGATTCTCTCTCTCTCTCTAAACCCCTAACCACCAATATCTCTCTTCGTATCTCTCCCTCTATAAAACCTAACTACAAATCACTTTATCTCTTTTTAAACAACTAGTCCCCCAATCTCTATCTCACTCTAAACACCTAACCCCCAATCTATATTTTTCTATATATCTCTCTCTAAACCCGTAACCTCCAATATCCTCTATTTCTCTCTCTAAATCCCTAACCCTCTCTCTCTCTCTCTCTCTCTCTCTCTAAATCCCTAACCCCTAACCTCTACCCCTCTCTCTCTCTCTAAACCCCTAACCCCAAATCTCTCTCTCTCTCTCTCCCACTATCCGTCTCTATCTAAACACCTAAACCCCAATCTATCTCTCTAAACCCCTAACCCCTAATCCTTCTCTCTCTAAAGCCTTATCCTCCAATATCTTTATCTCTCTAAACCCCTAAACACCAATATCTCTCTTTTTAACTCTCTCTCTCTCTAAAACCCTAAGCCCCAATCTCTCTCTTTCTCTCTAAACCCCTAACTGCCAATCTCTCTCTCTCTCTCAAACCCTAACCCCAATTGTTGTTTCTCTAAACTCATAACCCATAACCCTCAATCTCTCCCAGGCTAAACCCTTAACCCCTAAAGCTCTCTCTCTCTCTCTCTCTCAAACCCTAACCACCAATGTCTCTCTGTCTCTAAAACCCTAAGTTGCAATCTCTCACACTCTTTGTTAACCCCTAAGCCTCTATCTCTCTATCCCTGTCTTTATAAACTCATAACCCATAACCCCCAATCTCTCTCTCTCTCTCTCTCTCTCTCTCTCTCTATCTCTCTCCAAATCTCTCACCTTCTCTCACTCTATCTAACCCCCTAACCCCAAATCTATTTGTCTCTCTTTAATCCATAAATGTTAACCCTCAACCTCTCTCCCTATGTCTAAACTCGTAACCTCTCTCTCTCTCTCTCTCTCTCCAAAACCCCACTCAACCACCTGCCCCTCTCCCCCTCTTTCTTCCCCTCTCTCCCCCCCACCACTAACCATCCATACTCCTTCAATGATATCTCTCTATCTCTTACCCTTATTAAATCTCAATCTCTCTCTATAAACACCTAACCCCCAATCTCTCTCTCTCTCTCTCTCTCTCTCTCTCTCTCTCAACCCCTAACCTCCAATCTATTTCCCTCTCTCTAAAACACTAACCTCCATACTCTCTCTCTCTAAACCCCTAACCACAAAATCTCTCTCTTTCTATTTTTCTCTCTCCCCTTAAAATCTAACCCCTAATCTCTCTCTCTAAACCCCCAACATCTCTCTCTCTCTCTATCTCTAAAACTCTACCCCCAACCTATCTCTAAAATCCTAACCCCAATATATCTCTATACTCCGAACCCCCAATCTCTCTCTCTCTAAACCCCAAACACTCAATATCTCTCTCTCTAAACCTCTAAACTCCAATCTATCTCTCTCTCTAAACCCCTAATCCCCAATCTCTCTCTAAACCCCTAATCCTCAATCTCTCTCTCTAAAAACCCTAACCCCCAATCTCTATCTCTCTCTCTCTAAAGCCATAACCTTCAATCTCTCTCTCTCTAAATCCCCAAGCCCTAACCCCTAACCCCCAATCTCTCTCTCTCTCTCTCTCTCTCTGAACCCCTAACCACGAATCTCTCTCTCCCTAACCTCTAACCCCTAATATCTCTCTCTAAACCCCTAACACCCAATCTCTCTCTATATATATATCTATCTAAACCCCCAACATCTCTCTCTCTCTCTCTAAAACCCTACCCCCCAACCTGTCTCTAAAATCCTACCCCCAATCTCTCTCTATACTCCGAACCCCCAATCTCTCTCTCTAAACCCCAAACACCCAATATCTCTCTCTCTAAACCTCTAACCTCCATTCTATGTCTCTCTCTCTAAACCCATAATCCCCAATCTCTCTCTCTAAAACCCTAACCCCCAATCTCTCTCTCTAAAACCCTGACCCCCAATCTCTATCTCTCTCTCTCTCTCTCTAAATCCATAAGCTCCAATATCTCTCTCTCTCTAAATCCTCAAACCCTAACCCCTAACCCCCAATCTCTCTCTAAATGTCTCTATAAACACTCAACCCACAATTTATCTCTCTCTCTCTAAACCCCTAATGATGAATATCTCTCTTGTAAATTCCAAAACTCCAATCTCTCTCTCTCTAAACCCCTAACCACCAATCTCTCTCTCTCTCTCTTTCTCTCTCACTCTCTCTCTCTCTCTCTCTCAACCCCTAACCACCAATCTCTCTCTTTCAATTTTTCTCTCTCTCCCTAAAACCTAAACCCCAAAATCTATATCTCTCCCTAAACCCCTAACCCCAATCTCTCTCTCTCTCTCTCTCCCTCTCTCTCTCTCTAAACCCCAACCCCAACCTGTCTCTCTCTCTAAAACCCTACACCCAATTTGTCTCTAAAACCCTACCCCCTGATCTCTCTCTCTAAACCCCTAAACCCCAATTTCTCTCTCTCTCTAAACCTCTAAGATACATTCTATATCTCTCTCTAAACCTATAACCTCTAATCTATCTCTCTCTCTAAACCCAAATCCCCAATCTCTCTCTCTAAACGACTAACATATCTCTCTCTCTAAATCCCTAAGCCCTAACCCTTAACCCCCAATATATCTCTCTCACTAAACACCGAACCCTCAATATATCTCTCTCTCTAAACCCCTAATGTTGAATCTCTTTCTCTCTAAATGCCTAACCTCCATTCCCTCTCTCTCTCTAAACTACTAGCCACCAATCTCTCTATCTAAACTCCAATCTCTTTATATCTCTCTAAACCACTAACCCCCAAACTCTCTCTCTCTCTCTCTAAACCCCTAACACCCAATCTCTATTTTTATATCTCTCTCTCTAAATCCCTAACCTCCAATCTCCCTCTCTCACTCTAAGCCCCTAACCTCCAATCTCTCTTTGCCTCTAAACCCCTAATCTCCAATCTCTCTATCCTCTCTCTCTCTATCTCTCTCTCTCTCTAAAACTCTAACCTCCATTCTCTCTCTCTCTAAACCCCTAACCCCCAATCTCTATCTATCTCTATCTAAACCCCTAAACCTCAATCTATCTCTCTCTAAATCACTCACTTTAAATCCCTAAAATCCATTTTATCTTTCTATGAACCCCTAACCCCCTATCTTTATCTTTCTGTAAATAGGTGATCTCTCTCTCTCTCTCTCTAATCCCCTAACCCCCCAATATCTCTCTCACACAATCTAATCCCCTAACCTCCATTCTCTCTCTCTCTCTAAACCCCTAGCATCAAATCTCTCTCTCTCTTTCTCTCTCTCTCTCTCTCTCTCTCCATATATATATATATATGTGTGTGTGTGTGTGTATATAAACCCCTAATGCCTAATCTCTCTCTAAATCACTCACTTTAAACCCTAAAATACATTCTCTCTTTCTCTAAACCCCTAACCCCCAATCTCTCTCTCTCTAACCCCCTATCTCAATTCTCTCTCTCTCTAGACCCCTAATCCCAATCTCCCTCCCTCTAAACTCCTAACCCCCAATATCCCTCTCTCTCTCTAAACCCCTTAACCTTAATCTATCTATGTCTACCTCTATCTCTAAACCTCTAACGCCTAATATCTCTCTATGTTTCTTTATATCTAAACCCCTAACCCCCAATATCTCTTTCTCTTTTTCTAAAACACTAACACCTAATGTATTTATCTATCTATCTCTGTAAACCCCTAACCACCATTCTCTCTCTATCTATTTATCAAAATGACTAACCCCCACTCTATCTCTCTAAACCGCTAACCCCCAATCTCTCTCTCTCTCTCTCTCAAACACTTGACCCAATATCTCTTTCTTCCTCTCTTTTAATCTCTCTCTAAACCCCAATCTCTCTCTCTCTCTCTCTCTCTCTCTCTCTCAACCCCTAAACCCTAACTCCTAACTTTCTCTCTCTCTCTCTCTCTCTCTCTCTAAATCCCTTATCCCCAATCTCTCTCTCTATCTAAACCCTTAACACCCAAAATCTCTCTCTCTCTAAACCCCAAACCCCAAATCTCTCTCCTTATCTAAACCCATAACCCCAAATCTCTCTCTCTCTCTCTCTCAACCCATAACCTCTAATCTATCTCTCCCTCTCTCTTTAAAACCCTAACCCCCATTCTCTCTCTCTCTCTCTATCTAAATCCTTAACCCCAATCTCTCTATAAACCCCTAACCTCAAATATCTCTCTCACCCTCTCTCTAAACCCCTAACCCCCAATCTTGCTCTCTCTCTAAAACCCTAAAATTCAATCTCTCTCTCTCTCTCTAAACCTCTTACCCTCGATCTCTCTCTCAATCCCTAGCCCCTAATCTCTCTCTTTCTCTCTCTCTCTAAACCCCTAACCCCCATTCTCTCTATCTCTCTAAACTCCTAACAACCAATATCTCTCTCTCTAAACCCCTGACACCCAATCTCTCTCTCTCTAAACCCCAGAAACCCAATCTCTCTCTCTCTCTCTCTCTCAATCCCTAACCCCCAATCCCTCTCACTCTAAACCCCTACCACTCAATCTCTCTCTATCACTATCTATCTATCTATCTATCTATCAATCTATCTATCTAAACCCCTAACCCCAATCTCTCTCTAAACACCTAATCCCGAATCTCACGCTCTCTAAACCCCTAACACCCAATCCCTTTCTCTCTCTCTCCAAACCCCTAACTCCCAATTGCTCTCTCTCATTATCTATTTGTCTATCTATATAAACCCCTAACCCCAATCTCTCTCTCTATCTAAACCCCTAATGCCCAATCTCTCTCTCTCTAAACCCCTAACACCCAATATTTGTCTCTCCCTCTCTCTCTCTCTCTCTCCAACCCTAACCCCATTCTCCCTCTTTAAACCCCTAAACACTAACCCCCAAAATCTCTCTCTCTCTAAACCTCTTACCTTCAATCTCTCTCTCTCTCTCTCTAAACCCCTAACCCCCCAATATCTCTCTCTAAACCCCTAACCAAGTACAATATCTCTCTCTCACTAAACCCATAACCCCCAATATTATATCTCTCTCTTTAAAACCCCACCCACAAATATCTCCCTCTCTGTTGCTCTTTCTCTCTCTCTCTAAACACCTAACCCCAATTCTCTCTCTCTCTCTCTCTCTCTCTCTCTAAACCCCTAACCCCCAATCTCTCTCCCTAAACCTTAACCCCCATTCTCTCTCTCTCTCAACCTTTAATGCCCATTCTTTCTCCCTCCCACTCTATCTCTAAATCCCTATTATGACCCAATCTCTCTCTCTAAACCCCTAACCCCTAATCTCTCTCTCTCTAAATCCCTAACCCCAAATATCTCTCTCCAAACCCCTAAACTCCAATCTCTCTCTCTCTCTCAAAACCCCTAACCTCCAATCTCTCTTTCTCTAAACCCATAATCTCCAATCTCTCTCTCTTTCTCTCTATATAAACCCATAACCTCTAATCTCTCTCTCTCTTTCTCTAAGCCCTTAACCCCTAACCCCCACTCTCTCCCGTTATCTCTCTCTCAAAACTCCTAAATGCATATCTCTCACTCTCTAAACCCCAAACTCTCTTTGTCACTCTCTCAACCACTTGCACCAATTATCTCTCTCTAAATACCTAACCCCCAATCTCTCTTTCTCTCTTTAAACCCCTAACCTCCAATATCTTTCTCTCTCTCTCTCTAAACCCTTAACCCCCAACCTCTCTCTCTCTCTCTCTATAACACCTAACCCACAATCTCTCTCTCTCTCTAAACCCCTAAAATTTGATCTCTCTCTCTATCTCTAAACCACTAACTAACAATCTCTCTATTTCTTTCTCCCTCTCTAAACCCATAAACCCCATTATCTCTATCTCTTTAAACCCCTAATATTCAATCTTTTAGTCTCTAAAACCCTATCCCCCAATCTCTCTCTCTCCATAAACACCTAAAATTTGGTCTCTCTCTCTCTAAAATCTCCCAAACCTCTCTCTCTCTCTCTCTCCCCTCTCTCTCTCTCTTTAAACCTCTCTCTCTCTCTCTCTCTTTTTAAACCTCTCTCTCTCTCTCTCTCTCTCTCTCTCTCTCTACCCCTAACCTCTCTCTCTCCCAAATCCCCACTCCTCACCCACCTACCCCTACCTCCATCTCTATGTCCCTCTCCCCCCTCACTAACCATCCATACTCCACCCTTAATCTCTCTCTATCTCTAAACCCCTATTCTCCCCCAATCTCTCTCTCTTTCCCTTGAACCCATAACCCTGTCTCTCTCTTCCTAAACCCCTAACTTCAAATATCTATATCTTTCTCTAAACCTCTAACCTTAAATCTCTCTCTCTCTCTCTCTCTCTCTCTCTCTCTCTCTCTCTCTCTAAATCTGTAACCCACAATATCTCTGTTGAAACCCCTAACCCAACACAATATCTCTCTCTCACTAAACCCATAAGCCCAAATCTCTCTCTCTCTCTCTAAAACACCAACCACAAATCACTCCCTCTCTCTTACTATCTCTCTCTAAACACCTAACCCCAAATCTCTCTCTCTTTCTATCTCAATCTCTTTAAACACCTAACACCCAATATATCTCTCTCTCAACCACTTACCCCAATCTCTCTCTCTCTCTCACACACACACACACACACTCAAACCCTCAATCTCTCTCTCTCTCTAAACCCCTAACCTCCAATCTCTATCTCCGTAAACCCCAAACCTCTCTCTTTCTCTAAACCCATAACCTCCAATCTCTCTCTCTCCCTAATCCCCTAACCTTCAATCTCTCTCTCTTTCTCTCTTTCTAAACCCCTAACCTCCAATCTCTCTCTCCCTCTCTCTCTAAACCCTTAACCCCTAACCCCCTCTCTCTCTCACTCTCTCTCTCTCTTTAAACACCTAAATGCATATCTCTCACTCTCTCTTTCTCTATAACACCTAACCCACAATCTCTCTCTCTCTCTCTAAACCCCTAAACCCTAATCTCTCTCTCTATCTCTCTCTAAACCACTAATTCACAATCCCTCTCTAAACCCATAAACCCCATTCTCCCTATCTCTTTAAACCCCTAATAGCCAATCTCTCTCTCTCTCTAAAACTCTAACCACCAATCTTTCTCTCTTTCTCTAAAACACAATCTCTCTTTCTCTCTCTCTCCCTCTCTCATCCCCTAACACCTAGTCAGTCTCTCTATATATCTATCTATCTAAACCCCTCACCTCATTCTCTCTCTCTAAACTCCTAATCATCAATATTTCTCTCTCTAAAACCCATAACCCTCAATCCCTCTCTCTCTAAATCCCTAACCCCCAATCTATTTCTCTCTTTAAACCCATAAACCCCATTCTCCCTATTTCTTTAAACCCCTAATAGCCAATCTCTCTCTCTTTAAAACCCTATCCCCAATCTTTCTCTCTTTCTCTAAAACACAATCTCTCTCTCTCTCTCTCTCTCTCTCTCTCTCTCTCTTATCCCCTAACACATAGTCTCTCTCGCTATATATCTATCTATCTAAACCCCTCACCCCATTCTCTCTCTCTAAACCCCTAATCCCCAATCTCTCTCTCTCTAAACCCCTAACCCCCAATCCATTTCTCTCTTTAAACCGTTAACCCCTGATATCTCTCTCTCCCTCTCTCTAAACCCCTAAACCGCAATGTCTCTCTCTCTCTCTCCAAAGCCCTAACTGTCAATCTAACTCTCTCTCTCTGAAACCCTAAACCCTAAACCCCGAAATCTCTCTCTCTCTCTCTCTCTCTCTCTCTCTCTCTAAACACCTAACCCCAAATTATATCTCTCTCTCTTTCCCCAAACCCCTGGTCCTCAAGCACCTACCCCTTCCCCCTCTTTATGTCTCTCTCTCTCCCACACTAACCATCCATACTCCTATAGTGATCTCTCTCTATTTCTAACCCCCAATATCTCCTCTATCTCTCAAACCCCTAAAGCCCAATCTCCTTTCTCTCTAAACCCAAAACCTCTGATCTCTATCTCCCTCTCTAAACACCTAACCATCAATATCTCTCTCTCTCTCTCTAGTCCCTAACCCACAATATTCATGTCTTTCTCTCTCTAAATCCGTAACACATAATAGATCTCTCTCTCTTCTAATCCCCCAACCCACAATCTCTCTCTCCCTATCTATACCCCTAAACCCCAATCTCTCTCTCTAAAACCCTAACCCCCAACCTCTCTCTATCTAAACACATAGGCCCAAACATCTCTCTCTCAATTTCTATAAACACCTAACCTCCAATCTCACTCTATCTCTATGTCTAAAACCCTAACCACCAATTTCTCTATATCTCTCTCTCTCGCTCTCTTTCTAAACCTTGAACCCAAATCTATATATCTTCTATAAGCCCCCTAAATCTAAATAACCATCTCTCTAAATGAAAAACTCTCAATCTCTCTTTCTCTCCAATCCCACTAACCTCTCTCTCTCTCTCTCTCTCCAAACCACTAAATCCAAATATCTATACTTATTTAAGCCCCTAACACCTAGTCTCTCTCTCTCTCTAAACCCCCAATCTCTTTCTCTCTCTATAAACCCAACCCCCAATATCTCTCTCTCCCTAAACCCCTAATCCCCAATATCTCTCTCTAAACCCTTAACCTCCAATCTCTCTCTATGTTTCTCTCTCTCTAAACCCATAACCTCCAATCTCTCTATCTCTCTTTAATAACTCTTAACCCCCAATATCTCTCTCTCTAAACATCGAACCCCCCATGTGCCTCTCTCTAAATTCCTATCTCGTGATCTCTCTCTCTCTCTCTGTCTCTAAACCCATAACCACTAATATCTCTCTCTCTAAACCCCCAACCACCAATCTCTCTCTCTCTCTCTAAACTCCCAGCCACCAATCTCTCTCTGATCTCTCTCTTTCTAAAATTACCATAACCCCTAATCTATATCTCTTTCTATAAACCAGTAAACTCCAGCCTCTCTCTTTTTGTCTCCTCTCTCTCTCTAAACACCTAACATCCAATATCTCTCTCTCTAATCCCCTAACCACTAATCACTCTCTCTCTAAACCCCAAACTAACAATCTCTCTCTCTCTAACCCATATTTCCTCTATCTCTATCTAAACCACTAACCCCCATTCTCTCTACCTCTCTCTCTCTCCCCCTCTAAACCACTAACCTCAATTATTTCTCTTTATGCCCTTCTCTCTCTCTCTAAACCCATCACCTCTATCTCTCTCTTTAAACCCATACACCTTAACCCCCCAATCTCTCTCTCTCTCTACCCCTTACCTCTCTCTCTCTCTCTCCCCAAATCCACTCCTCAGCCACCTACCCCTACCCCCATCTCCATATCCCTCTCCCCCCTCACTAACCATCCATACTCAACCCCTTGATCTCTCTTTATCTCTACACCCCTATTATCCCCCAATCTCTCTCTCTCTCTCTCTCTCTCTCTCCTCTCTCTCTCCCCTAAACACATAACCCTATCTCTCTCTTCCCGAACCCCTCAAATCAAATCTCTATCTCTATCTCTAAACCTCTAACCTTCAATCTCTCTCTCTCTCTCTCTTCTCTCTCTCTAGATCCCTAACCCCCCAATATCTCTCTCGAAACCCCTAACCCAACACATATGTCTCTCTCACTAAACCCATAACTCCCAATCTCTCTCTCTCTCTCTCTAAAACCCCAACCACAAATAACTCCCTCTCTATCTAAAAACCTAACCTAACATCTTGCTCTCATTCTATCTCACACTCACTAAACACCTAACACCCAATTTCTCTCTCTCTCTCTCTCAACCACTTACCCCAATCTCTCTCTCTCTCTCAAACCCTAACCCCCAATCTCTCTCCCTCTCTCAAACCCTAACCCCCAATCTCTCTCCCTAAACCTTTAACACCCATTCTCTCTCTCTCTCTCTCTCACCTTTAATCCCCATTCTGTCTCTCTCTCTCCCTCTTTATCTTTAAACCCCTATTATGCCCCAATATCTCTCTCTCTCTAAACCCATAACCACTAATCACTCTCTCTCTAAACCCCAAACTAGCAATCTCTCTCTCTCTCTCTCTCTCTAATCCATATTTCCTCTATCTCTATCTAAACCACTAACCCCCATTCTCTCTACCTCTCTCTCTCTCCCCTCTAAACCACTAACCCCAATTCTCTCTCTTTATGCCCTTCTCTCTCTCTCTAAACCTATCACTTCTATCTCTCTCTTTAAACCTATACACCCTAACCCCCAATCTCTCTCTCTCTCTCTCTCTCTCTCTCTCTCTCTCTCTACCCCTTACCTCTCTCTCTCTCCCCCCAAATCCCCACTCCTCACCCACCTACCCCTACCCCCATCTCTATAACCCTCTCCCCCCTCACTAACTATCCATACTCCACCCTTGATCTCTCTCTATCTCTAAACCCCTATTATCCCCCAATCTCTCTCTCTCTCTCCTAAACCCATAACCCTATCTCTCTCTTCCCGAACCCCTCAACTCAAATCTCTATCTCTCTCTCTAAACCTTTAACCTTCAATCTCTCTCTCTCTCTCTCTCTCTCTCTCTCTCTAGATCCCTAACCCCCAATATCTCTCTCAAAACCCCTAACCCAACACAATATTTCTCTCTCACTAAACCGATAACTCCCAATCTCTCTCTCTCTCTCTCTCTCTCTCTCTCTCTAAAACCCCAACCACAAATAACTCCCTCTCTCTTACTCTCTCTCTCTAAAAACCTAACCTCAAATCTTGCTCTCTTTCTATCTCACACTCACGAAACAGCTAACACCCAATCTCTCTCTCTCAACCACTTACCCCAATCTCTCTCTCTCAACCCCTAACCCCCAATCTCTCTCCCTAATTCTTTAACGCCCATTCTCTCTCTCTCTCTCTCAACCTTTAATACCCATTCTCTCTCTCTCCCTCTCTATCTTTAAACCCTTATTATGCCCCCATATCTCTCTCTCTCGAAACCCCTAACCCCTAATCTCTCTCTCTCAATACCTAACCCCAAATATCTCTCTCCATACCCCTAAAATCCAATCTTTCTCTCTTTCTCTCTCTCCCTCTCTCTCAAAATCCCTAACCTCCAATATCTCTCTCTCTCTAAACCCCGAACCAACAATCTCTCTCTCTTTCTGTCTTTCTAAACCTCTAACCTCCAATCTTTCTCTCCCTCTCTCTCTAAACCCTTAACCCCTAACCCCATCTCTCTCCCCGCTCTCTACCTCTCTCTAAACACCTAACCCCCAATATTTCTCTCTCTAAACCCCAAACTCTATATGTCTCTCTCTCAACCACTTACACCAATTCTCTCTCTCTAAATACTTAACCCCCAATCTCTCTTTCTCTCTTTAAACCCCTAAACTCCAATATCTCTCTCTCCCTCTCTCTAAACCCCTAACCCCCAACCCCTCTCTCTCTCTCTCTCTCTCTCTCTCTCTCTCTCTAACACCTAACCCATAATCTCTCTCTCTCTAAATAACTAAACCCTAATCTCTCTCTCTCTCTAAACCACTAATTAACAATCTCTCTCTTTCTCTCTCTCTCTCTAAACTCTAAACCCCATTCTCTCTATCTCTCTCTTTAAAACCCTATCCCCATATCTTTCTCTCTTTCTCTAAAACATAATCTCTCTCTCTAAAACACAATCTCTCTCTCTAAAACCCTATCCCCTAATCTTTCTCTCTTTCTCTAAAATATAATCTCTCTCTCTCTCTCTCTCTCTCTCTCTAAGCCCTTGACACCAGTCTCTCTCTCTCTCTCTCTATATATATATATACATATATATATCTATCTAAACCCCTCACCCCATTCTCTCTCTCTAAACCCCTAATCCCCAATCTATCTATCTCTCTAAGTCCCCAATCTCTTTCTCCCTTTAAACCCTTAACCCCCGATATCTCTCTCTCCCTCTCTCTAAACCCCTAAACTGCAATGTCTCTCTATCTCTCTCTAAATCCCTAACCACCAATCAACTCTCTCACTGAACCCCTAAACCCTAAGCCCCAAAATCTCTCTCTCTCTCTCTAAACCCCTAACCCCCAATCTCTCTCTCTCTCTCCCCAAACCCCTAACTCCCAATCTCTCTCTTTATTTAAGTCCCTAACACCTAGTCTCTCTCTCTCTATCTCTCTCTCTAAACCCCTAACCCCCAATCTCTATCTCTCCTTAAACCCCTAATCCCCAATCTCTCTCTCTAAACCCTTAACCTCCAATCTCCATCTATTTCTCTCTCTCTATCTCTCTAAACCCATAACCTCCAATCTCTCTATCTCTCTCTACTAACCCATAACCCCCAATCTCCCTCTCTAAATGCCTAACATGTTATCTCTCTTTCTCTCTCTCTCTCTCTAAACTCGTCACCTCCAATCTCTCTCTCTCTAAACCCTTAAACCCAAATCTCTCCCTCTCTAAACCCCTAACCTCTCTCTCTCTCTCTCTCTCTCTCTATATATATATATATATATATGTCTCTCTTTCTAAACCCTTATCCCCCAATATCTCTCTCTCTCTCCCTAAACACCTAAAATTTGGTCTCTCTCTCTAAATTCCCCCAACCTCTCTTTCACTCTCTCTCTAAATCCATAACCTCTCTCTCTCTCTCTCTCCAAATCCCCACTCCTCACCCACCTACCCCTACCCCCATCTCTATGTCCCTCTCCCTCCTCACTAACCATCCATACTCCACCCTTGATCTCTCTCTATCTCTAAACCCCAATTATCCCCCAATCTTTCTCTCTTTCTCTCTCTCCCCCCTAAACCCGTAACCCTATCTCTCTCTTCGTAAAACCCTAACTTCCAATCTCTATCTCTATCTTTAAACCTGTAACCTTTAATCTCTCTCTCTCTCCCTCTTTATACCCCTAACCCCCAATATCTCTCTCAAAACCCATAACCGAACATAATATCTCTCTCACCAAACCCATAACCCCCAATATCTCTCTCAAAACCCATAACCGAACATAATATCTCTCTCACCAAACCCATAACCCCCAATCTCTCTCTCTCTCTCTAAAACCCAAACCAAAAATCACTCCCTCTCGCTTACTCTCTATCTCTCTAAACACCTAACCCCAAATCTCTCTCTCTCTTTCTATCTCACTCTCTCTAAACACGTAGCACTCAATCTCTCTCTCTCTCTCTCTCTAAACCCCTAACCTCCAATCTCTCCCCAAAAACTTTTAACATCCATTCTCTCTCTCTCTCAAACCCTCAATCTCTCTCTCTCTCTCAACCTTTAATCCACATTCTCTCTCTCTCCCTCTCGATCTCTAAACCCCTATTATGCCCCAATTTCTCTCTCTCTCTCTCTCAAAACCCATAACCCCTAATCTCTCTCTCTCTCTAAATCCCTAACCCCAAATCTCTCTCTCCAAACCCCTCAACTCCAATCTTTCTCTCTCTCTCTCTCTCTCTCAAAATCCCTAACCTCCAGTATCTCTCTCTCTAAACCTCTAACCTCCAATCTCTCTCTCTCTTTCTCTCTTTTTAAACTCCTAACCTCCAATCTCTCTCTCTCCCTCTCTCTCTAAACACTTAACCCCTAACCCCTCTCTCTCCCATTCTCTCTCTCTCTCTCTAAAACACTAAACACAGATCTCTCACTCTCTCTCTAATCCCCTAGCCCCCAATATTTCTCTCTCTCTCTCTCTCTCAACCACTTACACCAATTCTCTCTCTCAAAATACTTAACCCCCAATCTCACTTTCTCTCTTTAAACACCTAACCTACAATATCTCTCTCTTCCTCTCTCTAAACCCCTAACCCCCAACTTCTCTCTCTCTCTCTCTCTCTCTCTCTCTCTCTCTCTCTAACACCTAACCCGCAATATCTCTCTCTCTAAACCCCTAAACCCTAATCTCTCTCTCTCAAAACCACTAACTCACAATCTCTCTCTTTATCTCTCCCTCTCTTAAGCCCTAAACCCCATTCTATCTATCTCTTTAAACCCCAAATAGCAAATCTCTCTCTCTCTAAAACCCTATCCCCCAATCTTTCTCTCTTTCTCTAAAACACAATCTCTCTCTCTCTCTCTGCCCCTAACCACGACCTCTTTCTCTATATATCTATCTATCTAAACCCCTCACCCCATTCTCTCTCTCTAAACCCTTAATCCCCAATCTCTCTCTCTAAACCCCTAACCCCCAATCCCTTTCTCTCTTTAAACCCTTAACCCCTGATATCTCTCCCTCCCTCTCTCTAAACCCCTAAACGGAAATGTCTCTCTATCTCTCTCTAAATCCCTAACCGCCAATCTAACTCTCTCTCTCTCTAAACCCCCGCCTCTCTCTCTCTCCACAAAATCCCACTCCTCAACCACCTACCCCTTCCCCCTCTCTATGTCTCTCTCTCTCTCTCCCACCACTAACCATCCATACTCCTCAAGTGATATATCTCTATCTCTATCGCCCAATATCTCTCTATCTCTCAAAACCCCCAAACCCCAATCTCCTTTCTCTCTAAACCCAAAACCTCTTATCTCTATCTCCCTCTCTAAACACCTAATCTCCAATCTCTCTCTCTCTCTCTCTCTCTCTCTAATCCCCTAATCCCCAATTTTCCCCTCTCTCTCTCTCTAAATCTATAACACATAATCGATCTCTCTCTCTCTCTCTCTCTTCCTCTCCCCAAGCTCTCTCTTTCTCTAAACAAATAACCCCCAATCTGTCTACTTTTTTCTCTCTAAACCCCTAAACTCCAATATATATTTTTTTCTAAACCCCTAACCTCTCTCTCTCTCTGTCTAAATCCCTAACCCCCAATATCTCTCTCCCTATCTATACCCCTAACCCCCAATCTCTCTCCCTCTAAAACACTAACCCCCAACCTCTCTCTATCTAAACACATATGCCAAAACACCTCTATCTTTCTCTCTATAAACATCTAACCTCCAATATCACTCCATCTCTCTATCTAAAACCCTAACCACCAATCTCTCTCTCTCTCTAAACCCCAAACCCTAATCTCTCTATCTTCTCTAAGCACCTAACCCTAAATAACCATCTCTCTAAATGCAAAACCCCCGATCTCTCTCTCTCTCTCTCCAATCCCTAACCTCCAATCTCTCTCTCTCTCTCTCTAAACCCCAAACACCTAATATATCTCTTTTTCTCTCTATCTATCTATTTAAAACCCTAACTCCCAATCTCTCTCTCTCTCTCTAAACCCCAAACACCTAATATATCTCTTTTTCTCTCTATCTATCTATTTAAACCCCTAACTCCCAATCTCTCTCTTTATTTAATCCCCTAACACCTACTCTCTCTCTCTCTCTCCCTCTCCCTCTCCCTCTCTCTCTAAACCCCCAATCTCTCTCTCTCTAAACCCCTGACCACCAATATATCTCTCTTCGTAAACCCCTAATCCCCAATCTCTCTCTCTAAACCCTTAACCTCCAATCTCTATCTATGTCTCTCTCTCTCTAAACCCATAACCTCCAATCTCTCTAGCTCTCTCTACTAACCCGTAACCCCCTATCTATCTCTCTAAAAATTGAACTCCCCATGTCTCTCTCTCTCTCTCTATCTAAACCCCTAACCACTCTCTCTCTAAGCCCCAAACCAAGAGTCTCTTTCTCTATCTCTCTCTCTCTCACTAACCCTAACCCCTATTTCCTCTATCTCTATCTAAAACACTAACCCTCATTCTCTCGCTCTCAACCACTAACCCCCATTCTCTCTCTTTATTCCCTTCTCTCTCTCTCTCTCTCTCTCTCTCTAAACCCATCACCTCCAATCTCTCTCTCTAAACCCCTAACACCCAATCTCTCCGTCTCTAAACCCCTAACATCAAAATATATATATATAAACCCCTACGCCCTAACACCCAATCTCTCTCTCTCTCTCTCTCTCAAACCCTCAATCTCTCTCTCTCTCTCTCTCAAACCCTAACCCCTAATCTCTCTCTCTGTAAATACCTAACCCCAAATCTCTCGCTCCAATCCCCTAAACTTGAATATTTCTCTCTTTCTCTCTCTGTCACTCTCAAAATACCTAACCTCCAATCTCTCTCTCTCTTTCTGTCTTTCTAAACCCCTAACCTCCAATCTCTCTCTCCCTCTCTCTCTAAATTCTTAACCCATAACCCTCGCTCTCTCCTCTCTCTCTCTCTCTCTCTCTAAATGCAGATCTCTCTCTCTCTCTCTAAACCCCTAACCCCCAATTTCTCTCTCTCTAAACCCCAAACTCTCTCTATCTCTCTCTAACCACTTACACCAATTCTCTCTCTCTAAATACCTAACCCCCAATATATCTTTCTCTCTTTAAACCCCTAACATCCAATATCTCTCTCTCTCTAAACCCCTAACCCCCTATCTCTCTATCTCTCTTTAACCCACAATCTCTCTCTCTCTCTCTCTAAACCACTAAATTGCAATCTCTCTCTTTCTCTCTCCCTTTCTAAACCCCTAGACCCCATTCTCTCTATCTCTTTAAACCCTTAATAGCCAATCACTCTATCTAAAACTCTATCCCCCAATATTTATCTCTTTCTCTAAAACACAATCTCTCTCTCTCTCTATATCTATCTATCTATCTATCTATCTAAACCCCTCACCCCATTCTCTCTCTCTAAACCCCTAATCTCCAATATATCTCTCTTTCTCAACCCCCAATCCCTTTCTCTCTTTAAACCCTTAACCCCCAATATCTCTCTCTCCCTCTCTCTAAACCTCTAAACCGCAATCTCTCTCTCTCTCTCTCTAAATACATAACCTCCAATCTAACTCTCTCTCTCTCTCTCTCTCTCCCCAAAACCCTAACTCCCCGTCTCTCTATTTATTTAAGCCCCTAACACCTAGTCTCTCTCTCTCTATATATATATCTATAAACCCCCAATCTCTCTCTGTCTAAACCCCTAACCCCCCAACAACTCTCTCTCCCTAAACCCCTAATCCCCAATCTCTCTCTCTAAACCCTTAAGCTCCAATCTCTCTCTCTAAACCCTTAGCCTCCAATCTCTCTCTTTCTCTCTCTGTCTCTCTAATCCCATAACCTCCAATATCTCTATCTCTCTCTACTAACCCTTAACCTCCAATCTCTCTCTCTCTCTCTAAACATATAACCCCCCTTGTCTCTCTCTCTCTAAACCCCTAACCACTAATCACTCCCTCTCCCTCTCTCTCTCCATCTCTCTCCCTCCCTCTAAACCACTAACCCCCATTCTCTCTCTTTATGCCCCTCTCTCTCTCTCTAATCCAATCACCTCCAATATCTCTCTCTCTCTAAACCCCTAACCCCCAATCTCTCCCTATCTAAACCCCTAACCTCAAATATATATATATATATATATATATATATATATTGGTATCTCTCTCTAAACCCTTATCACCCAATCTCTCTCTCTCTCTCTAAACACCTAAAATACCTCAACCTCTCTCTCTCTCTCTCCCCCCCCCCCCCGAATCCCCACTCCTCACCCACCTTCCCCTACCCCCATCTCTATGTCCCTATCCCCACTCACTAACAATCCATACTCCACCCTTGATCTCTCTCTATCTCTAAACCCCTATTATCCCCCAATCTCTCTCTTTCTTTTGTTGATGTATATGTAACTTTGGAATGTATTTCACATATATGTATATTGTATTCCTATAGAGATGTTATTATTCCTCTATATGGAAGTAGTTGTATTCCTATAGAGATGTTAATATTCCTCTATACGGAAGTGTCATCATTTATATTGTAAGTGTCATAACTTATACTTGATGGGTTATTAGACCACCTTGTTGGGGTCGGCCCTGTATAAGTCATGTGGGTCAAAGGGTTATTAAACCACCCTATTGGGGGTTGGCCATGTGGTTCAAAGGGTTATTAGACCACCCTAGTGGGGGTCGGCCCAGTCAGCATTATGTTAAGTGGTTAAGTTGAGGCCGACCTAGTTGAGTAAAGGTCAAGTCAAGTTAGTGTATAAATAGAGAGTGTGTCTCTCTCAATTTACACATTCTATTCTCTCACTCACACTTGGGAGAGTGGCGCACTTTTGGAGGAGGAGGCTCTGTTACTAGGAGAAGACTATCTCTTGTATTCTGGTTGTATCATTGCTCTATCTATCTCTGAGGAAGTTATTGGGGTTTTTCACCTTTATGGTTTTCCCTAAGTAAAATCTGTGTCTCTTGTGTGCTTGCATTATTGTGTCCATGATTGATATGTTGTAGATATGCTGTACATGTTGTTCTCTCAATTAAGATACTAGATCAAATTGAAGTAAATTCTGAAAATTTAACATGGTATCAGAGCTAGCCTGAAAGAAGGCATGATATGGCATGTATGACACTTGTTGCACTTACGATGCTAGGGCTTGATATAGCAAAAACCAGTCATCATAGCACTTTCGCTATAAATCTGTTTTGTCAAAGTTTTCGGGTCCGAAAATTTTACAGGTCAAAGATTAGATCCCCATGTACCTTGTGTCCAAAGTAAAACCTCTAATTCATTGTACTTTGTGATTTATGATCTGTACAATATAGGGTTTCTGCCTCTTCCAGATCTGAGTCAAACACAGGTGACCTTGGAAAAATGGTCATAACTTGGGTTAGGAAGCTCCAAATTAAATTTCATAAAATGTGATAGGTAGTACATAGATTGTACTATCTCAAGAAACTTTTTCAGAGGCCGAAGTTGAACCAGTGACACGTGGCACGCCGTACAAGTTTGCTATCCTGTTTTATCCCATAAACAGGTCACATTGCGACACTTGGCATAAATCTCTCTTAAAGAATCCAATTGAGGTCGGACCTATCGGGATAGAAAGATGATAGGTCGTGCTATCTCAGGAAAAACTTTTAGACCCTGTGGATCGAAAAGTGCAGAGTTACACCAGAAACAATCAGGTACATATTTCTGTCAAAACAGAATTATTTTTGAACACCTTCATTCATGGCTTCCAGAATTTAGGGTTTCAGAGAAAGTTGGAATTCTTGTAATCAGATACCACGGCTGAATGCTACTCATCAAAATCGAAATTTAGAGACCAAGATCAGAATTTTTGGTTGGGCAGAACGCTGGGCTTGATGAGACCCTAGTTCGGGACTTTGATCAGAAAAGTGGAAAATTAGGGCTTCTGTAAAAATGAGAATTTTTCAAATCTGTGACCACAGCTGGAAGCTCCTCAGAAAAATAGAAGCTTAGAGCTTTGGATCAAACCTTTTGATTGGCCAGAAGAGTGGGCTTCATCAAACCCCAGTTCAGGGTCACGTCCAGTGAATCCGGAAGTTTCAAAGGCAAAATTGAGGAGTGAAACTTTGTAGTTTTAAAATTTTGAATATACCAGTTTGATCAGCTCATCAAGGCACATATTTTTATCCTTTCGGAAGTTTGAAATTCAAAGTTTGAATTTTTGGGGTTTCTCTGACAAACCCTAATCCAGTTCTAGGTCCAGTTCTTGCGAATCAAGTGGATTGGGTTAATCCTAGAAGAAGATGGATTGGTCACCTGCATAAGTGAAGAAGTTCCTGTTTTAGAGGGAGATGAGGCTAAGGCCTTACATAATAAGATTACAAGCGATCTCGACAGGTATGACTCATCCAGGTATGTCTTGATATTTGTTCATGATTAATTTTATGATATGTTTGTCTTCATGTTATTACGGTTAGAACAATATTGATTCTAGACTTGTTGTATTACATTAATAGAAGATATTCATTGATTAAGGTTTTGACACTTATGATTGTACTAATGCATTGTGATGTTGTATGAGGTTTATGTTGTTCGCTAACATAAAAGGTACACCAAGAAAGACAAATCATGTTCTATTTCAAGAACATATGATCATGGTGACATGAAGACAAAGATTCATCCATTATCATGGATCACATAGAAGATCTACTTATGAGGTATGTATAACTTGGTTATACAATGGTTAACTTATGAGACATGCAGGTTACTAGCACAAGTCACTGAAGAGAACCAGAAGACATTATGCAGGTATGTTAGACATAACTAGCTAGCATGCTAATCCAGGTATGTTTTTCCTATATCAAGCTAGAATCCTATCTTGTGTTAGGATCTTATACTATTGTGTTGTTGATAATGATTATTCATGAAGTCATAGGTTTGAATAGTCATGGTTGTGTGCATATTATGCTTCTTACCATAATTGATGATATGGCTAACCAGAAGAATCATGAAGGTATAGGTTTGAGTAATCACGGGTTTAGGCATATTATGTTTCTTACTTTAATTTATGATATGACTAACCATAAGAGTCCTATATAAACCTTGAAATGCTTATTATTTCTGTTTCAAATGATCATGACTATACATGCTTAAGATTATTGTGTTTTGATAGTATTAAGAATATACTAATGAATGTATGATTATGTATGAGACCTCAATGATAACACAATGATGATACTAATAAGCATGCATAGTGATTAATGATGGATATAAGTTCAAGGATAGGAAATCCAGGAAGCAAAGATCAAGAGGGAGCTCACTCCAGTAGTTTCTACAAGGATGCAGATATCCAGAGGGAGTTGACCATCATTCTTCATTCCACAACAGAAAGGTGTAGAAGAAGCTACTTCAGCAGCTCTTGCAAGGAAGCAAAGACTCAGAGGGAGTCCACCCAACAAACAAACAAAGATAAGTATTTTAATTACCATTTCTTACATATTTGTTTGTTTAAATAAAATTGTTCAATGATGTATAGGCTTATGTTCCTAGACTTAGGATATGTATTGTGTATATTAGAATGATTGCATTAATGAACAGTATACTACTAATATGCATTTGTTGGGTAAGTGACCTATGGCACTGTACAACATTCCATTGCTACTTATCTAGAATGAAACCTCTTTGCTAACATATTAGGAGTTGTGCACACTCTTAACAATGTTCTGGTAGAGATTGGAAGGCATCTAGAAAGTTACGGAATATGGATAAATGTCGTATTGAAGCATTGGCTAAGATAATTGCATGACTATATGACATATTTCTTTATGTGTAAGAATTTGTTCTGAAAACTATGAGATGTTTTTTAATCATGCAATTTAACTTGTTGTGTAGGAAAGATCGTATACCGTCACCTACAAAAGAAGGACGACAACATTTGTTCAGTAACAAAGTTATCTATTGAAAATATTGAAGACACTGAAGTTCCCAGGATCTGGGAAGAATGCCATGATCGAGGAGTACTAGTCGATCCTAAAGAGGTTAGGGATGATGGACTACAAGGATATGGCCACACCTATGGCATCAAACCTGAAGCTTCTGTGTGATGCTTCATCTGATCCGGTTAATGTCACGATGTATCATCAGATGATTGGATCGTCTATGTACCTGATGAACACAAGACCAGATATTTGCTTTGCGGTGAACACATTGAGCCAGTTCTTGACGGATCTGAGAGATGTTCACCTGGTTGCTGTAAAGCATATTTTGAGGTACCTAAAGGGTATGATTGACTATGGGCTCAAGTATGATGCAAATCAAAAGTTTAACCTGCAGGGTTATGTTGATTCAGATTGGGCAGGCAGTGCTGCAAATAGGAAGAGCACATCTGGGTGCTGCTTCAGTATGGGATCAGGTGTGATCTATTAGTTTAGCAGGAAGCAGTCCTGCATAGCACTGAGTATAGTCAAAGCAGAGTATGTTGTGACGGATGAGCAGGTTGCAGATGTATTGACCAAGCCGTTGGCCAGAGTGTAGTTTGAGTACTTCAGAGAGAGGCTTGGTGCACTTCAGAGCGAGGTTCCTTTCAAAAGGAAGTGATGAGTCTGGAAGATGCAGATGCACATGAGATTTTCTGACATGGTTGATGTGTTCTCCCATGGTCGTGATGTAATTGCTGAGCCATTCTCACATGGTGGTAGATGTGTTCTCCCATGGTGTAGATGTAAGGGCTGAGCCATTTTTCACATGGTGGTAGATGTGTTCTCCCATGGTGAAAAAGTAAGGGTTGGATCCTTCCCCGAATGGTGGTAGATGTGTTCTCCCATGTTGGTGGTGTAAGTGCTGGATAATGTGCATCTGGGCTGTGCTTCATGGACGATGAGATGATCTGAAGAGGACGATGCTATGATGATCAGGAGGATCATGGATGATGTGCATCAGGACGATGCTCCAGTTACTGCTCTGTATATGCATCAGGAAGATGCTGGATATGATTAGTTGGATCATTTATATGTTGATATGTATTGTGTATGATCAGGTGGATCATGTTTTTGTATTTCTATCAGGTGGATACATTGTATGATCAGGTGGATCGTGTATGATGATATGTATTAGGTAGATACTTGGTATGCATCAGGTAGATGCATTATATGATCAAGATGATCATGGATGATGAGCTTCAGGATGTTGCTCCAGATGACATGCAACAAGATGTTGCAGTGATGAGTATCAAGATGATACTTTGTGGTCGTGGATCAGGTTGTGCAGATGAGCATGTCTGGGAGATCCTATAGGTCGGAGTTGTGTACCCATAACAGCCTGGGATGCTCTTTCGATACATTGCTCTGGGAGGACATGTAATTTGTGCCCTGGGAGATCTTCAGGTCGGAGTTGCGTACCCGTAACATCCTGAGATGCTCTTGAGAGGTTTTGTCCTATGGCATGTAATTTGCTCCTGGGAGATATGGACAGGATGAAAAAGGCCTCAGATGCTTCAGCCAGGTTTTGCCATGACCACATGTAATTTTCTCCTGGGATATCTGGACAGGATGAAAAAGGCCTCAGATGCTTCAGCCAGGTTTGGTGGTGGACCACATGTAATGTGCTCCTAGGAGATCCGACAGGTAGAGTTGTGTGCTTGTAACAGCCTGGGATGCTTCAGCCAGGTTTTTTGGAGAGATCACATGTAATGTGCTCCTGGGAGATCCGACAGGTAGAGCTGTGTGCTCGTAACAGCCTGGGATGCTTCAGCCAAGTTTTGTAATGGGTCACATGTAATGTGCTCCTGGGAGATCCGACAGGTAGAGCTGTGTGCTTGTAATAGCCTGGGATGCTGCAACCAGGTTTTGTGACGCATGTAATAAGTCCTGAGGATTCCACAGTATGGCCAGTGATGATGAAGACCTGCAGGTGGTGGGCCTACATCCAGTATGAAAAAGGACTGGCTCTGTAGAACTTCCTATGATGAGTAGATTCAGAGATTGATTGAGATAGTAGCAGCAGTGACGATGATGATGACTCGATGATGATTATCCAGTGACGATGATCCAGAGAAGATGACTTGTGCTAGAAGACCTGTGTCGAGAAATACCTTCCTAGTTAAGAGGGAGTGTTGATGTATATGTAACTTCGTAATGTATTTCACATATATGTATATTGTATTCCTATAGAGATGTTATTATTCCTCTATACAGAAGTGGTTGTATTCCTATAGAGATGTTATTATTCCTCTATATGGAAGTGTCGTCATTTATATTGTAAGTGTCGTAACTTATACTTGATGGGTTATTAGACCACCTTGTTGGGGTTAGCCCTATATAAGTCATGTGGGTCAAAGGGTTATTAGACCACCCTAGTGGGGGTCGGCCTAGTCATCATTATGTTAAGTGGTTAAGTTGAGGTCGACCTAGTTGAGTAAAGGTCAAGTCAAGTTAGTGTATAAATAGATAGTGTGTCTCTCTCATTTTACACATTCTATTCTCTCACTCACACTTTGGAGAGTGGCACACTTGTGGAGGAGGAGGCTCTGCTGCTAGGAGAAGACTATCTCTTGTATTTTGGTTGTATCATTGCTCTATCTATCTCTGAGGAAGTTATTTGGTTTTTTCACTTTTATGGTTTTCCCCAAGTAAACTATGTGTCTCTTGTGTGCTTGCATTATTGTGTCCATGATTGATATGTTGTAGATTTTCTGTACATGTTGTTCTCTCAGTTAAGATCCTAGATTAGATTGAAGTAAATTCTGAAAATTTAACACGGGCTTCTTCTCAATAGCTAGAGCCTTCTCTGCAACGGGCTTCTTGTCACTAGGATCATATATAAATTCTATATTCACTCAAAATTAAATTTTTGTTTTAGGGCCTAACAAAAGTAAGAATTCTCTCATAAAAGGAGTTCCTTCTCTAAAGAGTACAAGTCAGAAACTAAATTACAAAATGATTACAAGTCATAAATGATGGAATTGAGACCTGCTCTAAAGACACATGGATTAATAACAGCTTCCAAGGTAGGAATTTGTATAGTTTCGGGTACATTATCAAGATCTCAAAGCAATCCAAAATGATGTAGAAAAAATGGATTCAACACAACCTATATGAGAAAGATTACCTAGTAGATGAAAATATTACAATGCTTGGGACTTCTGGTATGATGATCCACCATAAGGTTTCAGTTTGGAGTTAATTGCTAGTGCCAAGTAACAAGTGATACGATTATTTTTTGTTAAATGTTTATTAATTAATGGTGTTGATTATCTGCAACCTTCTCCATTTGAAACTATGTGGATGAATTTAGATCGATGGATTACATGTTCATCATTGGCTCACATTGAGGAGAATATAGTCCCTACAAACAATGTGAAACACATACCATAGGCTACCTAGAAGATGAATAAGAGATGGAAATCTCCTTCCAAGCCCAATATCTACCTAGAAGATGAGTTGGCGTGTAGAACTAAATACACAACCATCTAAAACCCTATATTTGTACTCAAAATAAACTCCCCTTGTAAAATAGCAAGTATGCAGACTCTTGCTAGCTGAAACCAACTTTCCTGAACCTACAATGTTTGACTAAATCCATACCCCTTTGTGAAATTTCAAACAAACATGACCTTATCAATATGGAGGCAAACTTGGTGACCATATAATATTTCCTGAAACAATGAGAATAGAAGGATTGTGTGAGTTCAAATTCAAAGGCACAGTTTATGACTCACTTGAGCATATTCTAAATCCAAAGAACAAAGCGCCATTTAAATAAACTTAAAAGATAAGAAATCCCAACAGCATTTAATGCTCAATAGATCCAACTTCATCCAAGTTATTGAACTTTTATTCTAAAATTATATACCAGTAATAGCAAAATCCATATTCAACAAAATAAAGATTTGATGCCCATGGCCTTGTTGGAAATATCGATATCTAGGTGAACTTGCTTCAGAACCTTGGAAATATAGATCTTGTACGTCTCAACGCTCTTCTCGTGCTTCGTCTTGCCCTTATTGTCTCCATCCTCCTTGGGAAACTTCTTCTCGACCTTGGTAGCGAGCTTCTTCTCTGCACCTAGAGCCTTCTCTGCAATGGGATTCTTCTCACTAGGATCATATATAAATTCTATATTCTCCATTTGCAACTATGTGGATGTCTTTAGATTGATGGGTTACATGTTCATCATTGGCTCACATTGAGGCTTTAGAAACTATGTCTAGGGATGAATTTCATGAGACAATTTCCATATGGAAAACTTCTCCAATTGAAGGGACCCTTCATTTTCAAAACACTATGGAGATGTGTTAGGTTTGAGGTAAACAAGTAATCAATGGTAGTACATGTCTACATAATGAAATTAGGGTTTCAACTAACATCCCATGGGAACCATATTGAACAATGCTTATAAGATAAAACAAGAGGGAATCACCTAGTAATACTTGAACTTAGAGGTATCCATTAACACATTCTCAATAAACTATGACCAACTGTCTAGGTAAAGTTAGGTAGTATTCATATCATTCTATATCTCCACTTCCATGCCTTTGTTAGGAATGTTTGATACCTAATGGATCTCTATGGATTATTGGCCATGAGCATGATCTAAAATCAAGACACATTCCCTTTAGAGGTGATATTTGGCCTCCAATTGGGATATGGGTTACCATTTTAAAGTCTTGCATGCTAGGGATGGGTTTAAAGGAATTAGCCATGGTAAAGGGTAGAAAATAAGGTGATTTGACCACATATGAATCCTTTAAGGATAGAGTGGAATAAATAATTCCATAAACCACTTAACATGTCCTATTTAACACTAAAACCTATGACTGATTTTCTGATGCCCATACATTTCTAGTTCAACGGCCTTGCGTTTCAATTGAAACGAAAGAAAAAGAATTGATGATAACCCTTGACACATCGATGGACCCTACATAACAAAATCAATTAGATTCTTATCTTCATTGAATGAAGTGAAACAACCCTTATGTCAGGATTTAACCATCTAAACTCAAACAAGAATGAGAGCCATTGAGAATCATTCAATCCCAAGAAATCAAGCATGACTATAACAACCACAAGGAACTCATCAAAATGCTAAGTATACTAAGATCAAGACACCTTATAGCCATTTTTTTCCAATTTTGAACATGCATGACAATTAAAGGAAAAATACCTTACTAATAGTAATCAACAAATACATTTTCAAGCTTGGGGGAGGCATGCTAACTATGTATGATGATAGTGGAAACGCATGCTGTTAGCACTTAGATTTTATCCCGGTTGTAAAAGAATAACACCTAAGGTAACCTATTTCAAACCAAACTTTAGGAAGAAAACCTAGCCATCTTTTCCACCAAAGAGGGCTCTCTCACAAGATATATGTAAAGGCTAAAAATATATAAAAACACGCTCAAAATTTCTCAAAAGAATTTGCTTGGTTGAAAAGGAAACAAGAAACATTGGGCATGGAGTCAACTTTCAAATATTTAACGTGCCAACAAGAGATTTATACCAAAAGATTTCCACAGAGGCAAGATAGCAACCATATCACAGTCAATTTGATTTTGCAGGTGGTAAAGAAAGAAAGAATGACAGTCCATCAACAATAGGCATCTAACTAGGATGAATCCATTGTCAACTTTGGAGAAATAGTGGATATTTATATGCGATAAAACGAGGCATAACCAGTATGAATCCCGATTTATTTCAAACGTTCATTTAAATATAGAAGAATAACATAATGGAAGATATAACAAAGAAAGTGGACATGCACATATAAAGATAAGGGAAAAACAGACTGTAAAATTGATCAACACATGAATCTCTGGTCTCAAAAGATAGGTATTTCCACTGTACGGCCTTTTATTTATCAAAAAATTTGACTTCAAAACATCTTGTCTCTCAAAGAGTTTCCAACCCTTTCAAAAATGACTCTCATTGTCTTTTATACAAAATTCGGAAGAAGCTTGACATAACTGCTTCTTCTAACTAATAACTGAAAATGTTTTAACTCGAAAGATAACTATCTTTAAACAATAAATAACTGTCTTCAAACAATATTACAAATTTAAAATAAAAGCATCATTTTGCCACTTGGCAAAAATTCTGAATGTATCTATGAATGGACGGAATATCTTGTCCTTCCATATTTGTCCACATAATTCCATTGGTCGGCCGTGGGTAAATCATACATGGTCATTTCTTTCACCAAGACTCGCATTTCAATGTGACTTGCATAAGAAACAAGAGGAAGATTCTCACAGGTTGAGATCAACATATTTAAAATTTCAAAGTCTTCCGCAATTTTCTCCATTAAAATCTTCCCTGTAAGCATATGATCCAACTGCTGAAACTTTTTGTGATCCATTCTTATTTCAAACAACAATCTCTTATATTCATTAGGAGGAATCAATTCATTCTTTTCATCCCAAAAAGCAGGGAATCCTTTGTTTATTAATTTTTCAAATCGCTTCTTAAACTTTATTACTTCCTCCCGTATATCTCTAGCTTTAGCTTCAATATTTTCAACATGTGAATATTTTCCCAAGATTCTTCTGGCCCATGTAATGACTAAAATTCTGTTCATTATATTCATTGCTGTTAAGTCTGCTTCAGTTAAACTGTTTAAGAAAGTTATTTCCCTCTACGCTATTTCCTATGGATTTTTATTTAAATTCTCTCTGACTACTCTGCAACTCTCAAAGGCATCTTTGGCTACTTTTTCTTTGACTCTTATATAATCAAGATAAGGTCTTAATTTTTCAACTTCTTTTATGATTTGATCCCATACCATATGTTTGCAACCTTGCATTGCAACCTGCCCTGTCACGTGAGCTGCCAAACCTTTATTATTATCAGTTAATTCCTGATTCCTTATTTGCAAGGTTTTAATTTCCTTATCTTTAGTCTCATTTTCTTCTTTGAGCTTTTGTAATCCCATCTTCAATTCTTTACTTTCAACCTCTTTCAAACTCACTTGGAACATGGCTTGTAAGAGACCATCTAATCCAGTTTTAGCTTCATCTGTATCCGCCTATACTTGTTGCTGACTTATTTCTACTAATTTTTTCTTTATTTCCTCCAATTGCTCTTCCAAACCAATTTTTTCTTTTTCCCAATGATATTTTTCCTCGGTGAGCTTCAACATTTTTGCAGTAACATCCTTTACTTCATTTGACAGCTCTTCTTTTTCTTTTTCCAGTACTGTTAGTTCAGCTCCTTGGATAAGCACAGTGTCTAGGATTTTTAACTTTCGCCTTAACATTAGAATCGTATCATCCTTTGCTTTGAGCAATTTTGCTACTGCATCTCCCTCTTTGTTTATCAAATCTATTTGCAATATTTTTATTTGTTGTTGTCGAGACTTATTTTCTGCTTTCTCTTGTCTCAACTAGTTATTCAATTTATCAAATGATTTTTTCAATTTATCTGCCTTTAATATTGCTCTCAAATAATCTGAATATATAACCTCTCCTGTTTGTCTGTGCAATAAAATTTTATCTGGGGCATTGATTTTTGACAAATCCACCTTCATCTCTGAGATCTTATCTTTAGTAACAACTGAAAACTTTAAAGAATTTTCTTTGACATTTCTACTAGTAAACAAATTTACTTCAGTGTTGGATATATTTCTAACTTTTGGAAATAACTAACTGGTTTGCCTAGAGGATTCCTGTTTATTCTGACTGTGTTCATTAAATACATCCATCATATTGTGTGGTCTATTTACATCATCTTCCATCGGGGATTCTTCAACACCGTATTCCTTTACCATGACCTCTGGTATTCTGACTTCAGTTCTTATTTCCTCTTCTGAAACTACCATTAATTCTTGCTTTTCATCCATTTTCAACTTTTTTCCTTTTTCTACTCCTTCACCTTCAATGTTCACTATATCCTGTATGGGTCTTTTAAACCCCACCATTGCAGTATTCATCGTGCTTTCTGCCTTTGCTGTTGTATCTGTCAATATCATTTCTTTATCATGTGAATCTGGAATGATTTCTTCCTTATAATCCAGCCAATTTGCTCTGTCAGACATTCCCTCAATCATCTGATGATTCAATGCTTTGATACGATGATCCGTTCTCTGTTTTGATATTATGTTTAACGGATCATACTCAATAGCCATGTTTGTCTCAAAACCCATATCTTTCAGTAATTTCTCTATATAAATAGCATCGTTTTTATTCTTCACTGTGAATGGGCCAAGTGTGAATGGATACTTGATGTCTGTTGCTTGTTTGAAAAGCAAGAAATTATTATCCTCAACAATTAACTTCTGTCTCAGGAACTCCAAAGCAAAAACCCTTAAGGTAAGAAATGCTAGTAAAACATAGGGTTTATGTTTGAAACCATATAATCTGATCACTGTACTGTCCTTTGACAAGAACTAATCTCCTACAGCGTACTCTGCACTCAATTGCATACATGCTTGCATTTCTGGTAATACTCTAGGCAGTTTTTCACCGAAAATCATTCTGTAAATCTCGGAGAGCATATGATTTATGTAATTAAACATGTTATTTTCTAATAACTTCATGAAAATGATCTCAGGAAATTGTAACTCTTCAGGACTGGCCACCATGATCATTTTCATTAAAAAAGACTGAAATCTGAAATGCCTCAGAGTGGGGAAATTGACCATCTAGTCATGAATCTTCTCGGTCAAAAATTCTTCAAAATTAAGTCTAGGAATTTGATTTTCATCAATCCCTGACTGAATTGTACTCATTTTATACAAAAGACTCAATTGAAACTCGGTTACATACATGTCTATATCGAACCCTAGGATTAAAGCCAACAACGTCAGAACCAACTGGGTATTTTCATCAAATAAATTGATATCTATAGGGTACGGGATATCTGAAATGTTAGTTTCTGGTTTAAGACACGTAGACAAATTTTTTTCTCTATCATCTAGAAGGGTTTGATGATAATATTCAATAACAGAGGTTTCAGAAAAAATATCAGACTCGAGGGTTTGGAAAAATTCTATTTCTAGGGATTTAATTATTACGGCAGGCTCTATTTTGCAAACGACTCTGGTTTTTTTACTATCTAAAACAGTTCTTTCTTCTCTGGAGTAATTCTCAGCACACCACGACACAAATTCTAGAAAAGATGGGATTTGGTTTAGGCAGAAGGCTAACAAGGATGACTGGTTGACTCTGTGCATGTCTATACCTTCTTCTAATAATTTGGACAACTTAAATTTAACTTCAGCGACTGGTAACCTGATTAGGGTATCATGAATGTCTCCGTCTCTATCTTCTAGGGCTTCTTTTGCTTTAAAAACATCTACATCATGTATAGTTTCCATTTAAATAATTTCTACAAACAAAATTTCGTTTAAAAATGTGGGCCAGGTCACCAAACCCTACCTGTATAGACACGTATTTATCCTTCTGTCGTAATTGCTGATCTCCACCAGTCTTCAGAGCTCCCAGGGATAGCGACACATATACAAAATGTCGTTATTTGAAACCCTTTTGTTTTATATAATCCTTTTCGATTAACTTTCTGGCAGCTTTCCGAATGTACTTTATATCCAACCGTTGATCACGAGCCTTTTGATTTGAGCCATTAGATCTTGCATCCCTTTATCTCCCATGGTCGCGATCCCAATAACGGTTTTCTTCTTCGGTTTTTACCGTGTGCGGATCAACCATTTTCTGACACCTGTTAGAGTGGTTTAATTGCCGCAACCGCTCTTTCTTCTATCGAGTGCACACTTTCCATGATGCGGATGAATCTTGGCCATTGATTTTGTCCCAATGTATATTGTCCCTCCGATTAATATCAACATGTGGCGTATTCCCTTATGCCTTCTCATTGGCCACGTGCTATGGCCCACCGCTTATTATCCTGCCATGTGTTATGGCCCATCGCGTATTATCCCTTGGTGGTTCCGCACAGCATTGTAGTGGTTTGTGATACCACTATCACGTTGATGCGGATCAATGAAAATATGACACGTTTCCAGTGGTATTAAGTCTGCAACCACTCACCAATGTTTACAAACAATCCTTTGGGCGGTGCGGGAAACCACGACAGCCGTTGATCTCTACTATTGTCATCTCCGCTGTTGAAACTTGACCAAGACTTAACCTCTTCAATAATTCACTTTCGGACTTTGCATATGTGGGTTTTGCTTGTTGTTTTTGTATTATGAACCTTTACTTCAACCCATTTGTAGTAACTTCACTTCTTTTGGATATTTTTTGACAAATTTTAGGGTTTGAGCATTTTCAAATATAGTGTCAACACATGCCTTAATGCCTTGTAATTTTATAATATGAACTATGCATAGCCAACAAGGTCCTATTTGAAATTTTTTCCCATGGTGCAGGTAGAACCAAACAGGTATTTGTCAGATGTGTCTTCCTCGAGCGAGGGGAGTTTAGGAAGGCTAGCGAAAAGTGATACATCTAGTAGGTCTACATGAGTTATACCAACGAGATGTAAAAAGATCAGAATAAAATTCCATAAATGTATGGAATTTTTCCTTGCTAAAGGGAGGTCATGTTCCTATGATGATGAGACAATAGGAAACATCGAGGTGCCCTTGAGGTACAAATATCTAGTGAAACAATGGGTACCCAAGGATATTACTCAACTGAACACATATTTTTGTGTGAATGAGAGGATATATCGAATTGCATCGTCATCATTACATGGTTTGGGGTTGTTTTGCATGGATGGCATAAAGGTCGGTTACGATAGATGTACAAAATTGATGGAGTATGTTGGACCTTGTTACAATTGCAAATATTGGATGCACGTAGTCCAATATACACAAATTATGCGTAGATATGGATTGTCAGCAAATTATTTACAACTGAAAGACAAAGATCAAAATAAAGGAGCAACGTTGTACATTGACGGAAGGCCAAAGGCCACAGGGAATATTGTGGGGTTTATAAACAGTACACAACCAGGGTCTACAATTAAGCAACCCAACTGTGAATTTGAGGGGCATGAAGGAAACTGTGTTTTTGTATGTGCCATTAAATCAATAGTTGTAGGGGAAGAGTTTCTTATTAATTACAATTTGAATCGAGTAGATACAAACATGGTTACTATGCGAATGGTACATCTAACAATTTACCCAACCTTTTATTAATGAATTTAACATCTTAAGGATTTTTCGTTAGTTTATTGTTATAACTTAGTTTAAATTTTCTATATTTACTTCGCAGGGTAGTGATCGGGGCATCTCCCCAGTAGCTGGTCAGAGTAGTACAACTTCCTCGAGGCAACAGGTATACATCTTTGTAATAGTAAAAATATAATATGAAAAAAAACTTCTTTTTTATGTTTTTTCATGAGTATATTCGTTTGATTTATATTTAATGCTATCTATATTTGATGCATAATGTTGATCGGGGAAGCCACCCGACTATTGATCAGACGACAGCATCCTCGGGGCTACAGGTAAACCTGATTGTAATTGTACAATTTAAATACGTCAAAATGTTTTGTTATTATATTGTTTCAGTGAGTATTTTGGTTTCGTTTAGGTAATTTTTTCCATGTTTTTGATGCAGGATTCTATAACGGGCACCTCCCTCGCCGTAGATGATACTAGACCTACCTCGAAGCAGCATGTACACATCGATGCCATTGTACAGATTTAATATTTACAAAAAGTTTTGTTGTTGTGTTTTTTCATGAGTATATTATTTTGGTTTATATAATGTTATCTGTATTTGATGCAGAGTGTTGATCGGGGAAGCCACCCGGCTGTTGATCAGATGACAACATCCTCAAGGAAACAGGTAAACCTGATTGTAATTGTACAATTTAAATACATCAAAATGTTTTTTTATTATATTGTTTCATTGAGTATTTTGGTTTCGTTTAGGTAATTTTTTCTATGTTTTTGATGCAGGGTTCTATAAGGGATACCTCCCTATTAGTAGATCGGGGCAGGTCACCTATAACCATTGATCCAATGAGTAGATCACGATCCTCGAGGCAGTAGGTATAATTCATTGGAATTGTACCAATATAATATGTAGCATAATGTTTTTTTCGTTATGTATTTTTTGTGTGTATACTAATTTCATTATGATAATGTTTTCTACTTATTTTTTGTAGGGGGATGATCAGGGCAAGTCCCCAGTTGTGGATCAGACGACACCATCATCCAGGCATCAGGTAAACCTAGTTGTAATTTTAGGAATCTATCATGATAGATATGGTTTGTTAATATACTTTTTACCCCAGTCTATTGCTTTCACGTCAGTAATGTTTTATATATTTTTGTTGCATGCCAATGATTCGGTGTATGAAACAACATCACAGCAATCAATAGCTTTTGATGTGCATGAGTTGTTGGGCGATGCTAACATTGGTTCTTCTCTAGACCCAGTTAAGGTGACAGAGAATACCTTGAAAAAAATTAATGCGGATATCCTTCGTATGCTATTCATTATTCCGCAAACAGACAAGATTAAAGCCAAGGTTGAAGTGTTGGTAAAGAGATCTCATGCCTTGCAAGTAAGTTGTGGAATCTTGAATCATAATATAAATTCATTTAGAAATTTCTAATTTTTACTTTTATATGACAGTGAACTTATAAAATATGGTTTGTATTTACAGGATTTTCTGCGACCACACACTAGTGGTCAAAGCGGTTTTGGCCCCAGTGATGCTCATGGAGATCAGTCGTCACATGAGCAAATGACTCCACGTACATCCACTCATGCACCATTACTGTCGACTGAACAATTGGAAACACATTCCGCGACACCCCTGAGGCCAGCAGAGAGTGCACCATCTAGTGACCGAGGCACACTAGATTGTGCAGAAGAAGGAGTTGATGCAGAGCCTGCTAGTATTGATATTGCTGAGGCATCATTTCCTGGATCTTCCCGTGTCACTAGAACAGGTACAATACAAACAACATTTTTGGTGGATGAAGATCTCATTCCAATAAATGTAGAGAAGATCCCAGGTAATTATACATTGTTCAAGTTAGTGTTTATAAGTTGATTTTAATATACCAATAAAACATTTTTTTCAACTAATGATGGCATGATCGTTTTGTAGGAAATGATGTTTTTTATAAAAATCTAAATGATTTTTCCTTTGAGATATTTGGGCCCACCATCCGCACAAGGTGGGATAGACAAACAAAAAATTTAAAATATGAGCTCACTAATTGGTTGGTTGGCTTTTTCGGCAATGAGACGTTCGATCGAGCCACAGTCCTAAAGAATACTGGACAACCTATGAATATTGCCCGAGACCAATATAGGGTTCACTTATAAAGGAACCCTAGGTATGATCGCCCTCCGATGATTCCATCAAGAGAGTGGAAAGCCCTAGTGGAAGATGGAAAGGAGAGGGCTCTCAGAAAAGAAGGAAAGCTTCCACCAGGAACAAGGAGGTATGCAATACTTTCCACAATGTAATTCTAAACCTTATTATTATTAATTTTTATATCGAATTTGGAACATCTAACATATTTCAACACTTGCATAGGTTGTCAGACACATCAAAGGCCACAAAGTTAAGACTAGAAAAATTTGGCCAGCACAAGCTTGGGCCTGGTGGTTATTCGAATTTGGAAGCATGAATTGTAAGTATCGAAAAACCAATAGTGCATCCAAATAATAAATTGTAAATTATTTTCGTTTTATTGCGCCAAAAAATGTAAATTAATGACATTACGCAAATATGCAGGCCGATCGATTCAAAGAAGTTCCCACTAAGGAAGACATGAAGCTTGGCTTCCAGTATGGCTTTGAAGCTGTTGTTGAACACCGAAAAAGCTTGTCTGGGAAAACACGGTCTTCTGGTGATCCATCTGGTGCATAGGTATATAAAATATATATAGTTTAATGAATATTTATTACTTGTGCAATCTATTCGTTATAAATAACTGACATAAAATATTGACTCTGTTTTGAGCAGGAAAGCAATGATCCCCTTAATGTCGAGGATCGACAACAACCAATCGAAGATCATGCTTCGAATCCTGGTAATGAATTTATTAATATGATACAATTGTATATATAGCATTGTAGATGGTTAACATTAATTGTACTTCTCCATATTTCAACTGCATAGCATGTAGAGGGTCACACTGTACAGGCTGAGCCTGGACAAGAATATGAAGAGCATGATGTGGCCACAATAGGTAAAAAAACACCTTTGTAATGTTTTTTTTAAATGAAATACTTGTCATTATAATAACAAAATATATTGATGTAACATTTTCACATTATTGCGGCAAATCCGAACCCCTTGCCGCAAAATCCACGTCATGAGCACTCTACTAGGTAGACATCACGGCAAGTTGATGAAGCACCAAGAACTGAAGGACAAGTTCCAGAAGATGAGCTTCTTGTTGATTTTGTAAAGAGAAGAAAAATTAGAAAAAAGTGACTGGAGAAATATTGTGTAATTATTTTTTATAATATTATGTCATGCATGATTTTTTGCCTACTGAATGAATGTTAGCTTTTATTGAATGAATGTGTTGACTAAATGAATGAATGGTTTAATGAATGTTATATTTTATTGAATGAATGTGTTGAAAGAATGAATGAATGGTTTAATGAATGTTAGCTTTTATTGAATGAACGGTAAATGTTTGTTTATGATGAAATCTGCATGAATTTGCACGTAATTCTTTTTTCAAGTACATGCATTGGGTATAGGGAATTGAGAGTGATGTGAGGGGGGGGAGGGGCCATAAGATATTCCACATTCACTTGGTTTTCCTTGTTCAATAGAGAATATTAAATTATTCTCGAAACAAAGAGGAGATCAATGAATGGCTACGGTGTTACATTTCTACAACCCACACGCGTATTATCTAAATTTTGACAATTTCTTGGGGCTTGTTATGAAACGAAAGCATCTTATCCTACTTTCAAAGACTCTTTTTTTTTTTAAGCAAAAAAGGAAACCTTCATTCTATTAGCATAAATAGAAAATACACACTGTCTTCCTTACAATAACCAAGTGCTCCTTGAGCTACCATAGAAAACCACAGAAAAAGCAGGTGCTAGACAAGCCACCCCTAAGATTGTAGATAACCGGTGCTATACTAGCCACCCCTAAGTAGACCAAAAACATCCATAATCTATCATAACATCTTTGTCGACTGCTACAAAATTGAGCCAAAGTTACTAAAGTGCCACTCGGCAAAACAAGACATCTTGAGACTGTCACCAACATTATCAATGAGCAGAAGACTATTGTTCATGATTTTACAAATTTCATTCCCCTTGAAAGCATTAAAGAACCAAACATCACTATCCCTACCCAAAACCATAACCCGGACTTCAAAAAAGGCACAGCCAAAAAACGAACCAGAACCCATATGAAAGAAGGAGAAGCACCAAAGCAGAAGGAAATACCGCCGAAAAATACCATGCCACGGGAGCCAAAATAAACAAATTGTTATGCAGAAGGGCCTGCCTTGTCATCACTATACACCATAACAGGAGTTGTTTCCACCTCCCCTATATCCAAAGGTACTGGACCCCGAGGGGTAGCCTGCTGCTTCGGAACATCCAGATACGTGATCCCCAATTTATCCGCCAACAGATCAATCTTCATATGAATCCAATGAGAATTCTCAGCCGTGTCCTTACTAACATCCTCCAGCCTCTTGAGCCAAGGAGAACCAGATAACGCATACCCCCGGGTATCCAAACAATGGGCAATTAAATTTTTGGTCACCCACAGGGTAACAATCACCCGATTGTACAAAGCCATGCGTCCCAGAGTATTCCCCGGGTCATGGATCCAATTAGCCATGGCCTCCACTTCCTCCGGTAGATCAATATCCCCCACCAGACGCCACAAATCAGCTTCAATTTCCTCCACCTCCTGCCAAACACCTGGTGAAAAGAACCGACGAAAGAAAACTGCAGTGGCAGTTGAATTCCATTGATCCCGACTTGGACCAGTACGAGGCGTAGCACCAGCCCCCAACAAGTTGATCTCACCAGGGGCTTTACGACCTCGTTTCATAGCACAACCTTTCGGAGGCATGATTCCCTCACCCTTGCAAATCCTCTGCACACTCACAACCACACTAAACTTGCTGAGCGTTTCACAAGGGAAGATACGCCAAGACACTTTGTTGATGTTATCGCCCTTGCACTCCATATTTATGGATGAGCCGCCTCTTATCACCATTAAATTCAACATCATAATCCTGACACTGTAATAATTGAACCAGACCTCATCTTTCATCCTCAGCGTCCTTTGCTGATCATGAAACTCCGTCATAATCCTGCATAAGCTTCGCCACCTTTTCTTTCGCATGCTTCAAGTCCTCTGAATTGAATTCACCATCTGAGATGATATCTCCAAGAACCTTAACAATCGTCCTTTGATACATCGTCCCATCCTTCCATCTGTCCCTATGATGCAAGACGTGTACCCTTGTAGATCAATCGCCATTAGTGGGACAAGTTCTATCGTCACCTTTCGCCAGCCACTCCTCATAATCACATCCGGCGATTTTATAGCACTTAAGTTGACACATATCAGATGGAACATCTGAGGAATTCCCATCTCATATTTCATTCACTTGCTCAACAACCTGATTTGCTAGCTCGTCGGCCAAACAGTTGGCACTTATCCTTACGTGTTGAAACAAGATGGAATTAAAATCTATTATCATGGTTCCCAGACATTATACCCGCCACACCAGTTGCCACAATGTGGCCAGCTTTGCAGCATGAGTTCCATTCAAGAGTTTAATAGCAGTCTGTATGAAAATTGCAGAATCATGTTAGGAAACTATGTCAACCCTTCTCTTTACTAGGTTAGTATATTGTTGTCGGACGCATATGCTTTGTAAGTCATCCCGTAGTATTTGTTGATCCGTAGTTTATATTAGCCCATAGTATTGGACGCATATGCTTTGTAAGTCGTCCCGTAGTATTATATGTCCCATGGTTTTGACTCATAGTATTGGGCATAGACTTAGTATATAAGTGTGTTGAGGTCATTGAAGGCATCGTGAAGTTAATTGTATTGAGCTTGATCAAAGGAGGTTGCCCCCTCGAAGTGGCCCGTGATCAATATAAAAGTGATTATGAGTTATGTCATTTCTGCTATTTCGCATATTCTTATTAATTAATTGTTGCAGGTGCTTCACAAATCACCTTCCACAATACAGCTGTTGATGCCATGCCTGGTCATTAGACTAAGCCCTTGGAGCAGAGCTTCACAGTCTACGACATTATTTGTTTCATTACCTATGTTTCCATAATAGAAAAACTAAATTTGGCCATGGTCATTTCTCACCACCCCACCATACCCTGCCATGCCTGGATTCCCTTTGGAGGCTCCGTCAAAGTTCAGTTTGAGCCATCCCTGTTGCGGCGGCATCCACTACGACGGACTTTCCATTTGTTTGTTGCCAGAATAATGAAGTCCAATAAACTAGGGAAGACCTCTGATACCCCAGGTATGTAATAATCTAACTTCATATTCCAAAGCACTTAGATCTTCAGCATTCCATCTTGTGAGTTTCAAGGTTTCGATTATCTCCTACTTTAGGTGCTCCTAGATGACCTTCCAAGTGTTTATATTTTTTTTTCTTGAAACAAACGATTATTTTGTTCTTTCCAAACCTCCCAGAGGAGGAAAACAGGGTACAGTTGCTAGATACGATTCAATATATTCCCTTGAAAGGGTTTCCCATTCCATTGCCTAATGGTTTGCTCAGGGCTTGTCCTTACCTGTGCCATCCTTCTGAAAAACCTAGCCCCTTCATCCCACAGCACTGAGGCAAAGCTGCATTCGTCAAGAAGATGAGCCATTGTCTCACTATTATGGCCACAGAGAACACAAATGGACGGGCCCTCGAAACCTCGCTTAGCAATTTTGTCCCATGTCAAAATTCGGCCTCGTAACACTAACCAGAGGAAAAGAGTAATTTTTGGCCACAACTTAGCCTCCCATAAATGTTTCCATACTTGATCATCCTCCAAGTTATTCGAGCTAGTCTGCAAATGGTAAGCTTCTTTAATGGTAAACCTCCCTATCGGTTGATGACCCCACCGAAGGATATCACTACCTCTCTGAATTTTAACTTGCCTTTTGATCACAGTCTCATATACCTACCTTCCTATTTCTTCCCCATAGGAGAACTTTCCAAGACTCTAACAAGGTAAGGAATTATCCATTTCCCACAGTTATTTCTTTGAAGCATTATTGTCATAGCATGTATTCCATGACTCATAAAATTTATTCTGGTGTATAATTGTAGTGTTGAAATTTTACTATGGCTATTTCACTCATCCCTTGGAACTTGTTACAGATAGCCTTGGGAAACATTTTGAAATTTCAAAAGAAAAATTGGCGTTTTGATGTGATTGATGATATTATATACTTTCATTTGGTGTTCTCCATGTTTCCTCACGTGAACTCTTATTACCCATTATTTTACTTGAATATTATTGTAATTTACATTATTAAATTAAAATGTTCATTATTAATGTTGTTTTCTTCATTAAGACTACTGAGACTGTATGTTTTTAGGTTCATTTCATTATTTTCATAAACACGCACGCAAATCTGTATTTGAGGGGTCCTACCATGAAATTATTGCAACAGGAAAATATTTGTAGTATGTTGAAATATGTTTTGAAAAGTAAAGCAAATGTAGACATTGTCAAGCTCCACAAATCAAGGGAAGTTGTTCCAAGAAATTATAAGTATCGACAACATATGCGTATTTACAGGACATGGGTAAGAGCAATGATGCAATATGACATATTTTTAAATTGTAGCTTCATTAAAACATTTTTATTTATAGACATCCATTTTCATGTTTCTTTCAAAACTATTGGCATTTTGTGTACACAATTATAGAGAAGACAACTAGTGAATTATTGAGTCCGAAAAGCATAACATTGTAAGAAAAAAAACTCCATTCAATGGTAAAGGAGGTATTTTGGTTGTCCTCTTTTTCCATCCTGACTTGATGGTATTCAAAGAATAAATATGTAAAAGAGAACGCTTCATTTCCCACATACATGAATAAATAACTTCTAAAATCCAAACAGACCTTGATACCATCCATATATTTCTTGCTCTAAATGACAATGTGATTAATCCAAATAGACTCTTTTATAGGAAATATCAGACCTATAACCATCTTTCCCTTAATATCCTTTTTCAATTGTTCTTTAACCTTGGGATTAAGATGAGAGATCGATGTTTAACGGTATTATCATTTGGTCACAACTCAAATTTCATTTCCCCTAGTTCTCCCATAATTCCTTACATCTTAATAAAACTTTACAAAAACGATTTTTCAGTAAGGCTATGATCTTAGAAATAATATTTTCATCCCAATAATATCTTATAGAAGTTATGTTTGGTTTCTCCTTATAACCAATGTCGAGTTTCAACAAATTCAAAGGCTGAGTATATGATGCACTGGAACCATCCTTACCCTTCTCTTTAATTTCCTTGGAATCTCCTTGAGAATATTTGAATGAGATATGTCTCAAATCCTCTAGATCATTTGCATCATATCCATTATGTCCAATCTTCCTGCAATAGAGAGGACGCTTCAATGGTTTTGTAGGGATTTGGAAGGATACATATCTTGATGATAAGGACAAAGGGTTGCCATACATGTCTTGATGGCTGGAAGGATACCTGCCATACCTTTTTCCACATTCGCTTTAATCAATGCTAAGCATTGGGGGGAGTTGATTTCCAATTTGGGAGGTTTGTACACTTTCATATTTGAATCCTTGGTTACATGTTATGCTCTTATGCAAATAGGATGAATTACTATCTCATCTATGATATTCTAGAGGATTAAATAATTCACAAGCATAAGTGATATGTCATGAAGAGGCATGTAGCTATTTTATATGATCATTGTTTCCTATGACCCCATAATGAACCAATATTTCATGTGGCTTTCCTATCACACTTGATTATCAACATGGAACACATTTTCAGATTTCTTGTTGTTAACACTCGAAATGTACCTCAGGTTGTAAAAATGACATCTCAAGGTAACCACAAAACCAAACTTTAGGAAAGAGATTTGGATTCTTTCTTTCCAAAGAGGGATCTCTCACTGATTGTTTAACAAGGCTAGATATATGAGTAAAAATTAAAATCAGATTGTTGTTTGGTTGAAACAAGGTAAGCATTCATTGGGCAGTGGAGTCAAAATAAACAAATATATCAAATTACGGTGATGTTGCATGGAACTTTATAATAGAGGCAAGGTATCCATTCAGTCATAGTCAAAATTCTTTGGTCTAGTGGGAAAGAAGAAATAAAGAACATTCCATTAACATGAGAATCTAACAAGGATGAATTTAATGTTAACTATAGTGGAAATATTTTGTGAATATATGAAACAATAGACAAAGCATATAAGTATGAATTCTGTACTATTAAACACTTATTTCAGACATGAAGGAAAACGGTATGGAAGTAATAAATAGGATACATATTCACATAAGAGAGGGAAAACATAATGCAACATAAACAACACATGAATCTCTGCAAAAAACCAGTCTCAATGTTGTGATTTTATTAAAGGTAAGTCTACAATACAAAATCCAGTTCTCACAGGTTCCAACCCTTTTTCCTCTCTATTAAATGTGAATATATAGGAGCAGATATCTTTAGCCCTCAGGCTCGAGTCACCCTAACATAAAGTTGTTACAACTGCGATGACACCTATACAGACAGGTCCATCATCTTTGAGAATCAGTTACAATAGAAATAACAAGTGCTAATAAATAGGCTTAACTGCCTTTACATGTGTCAATGAACATTTACTAACTAGTAACAGCTCTTAGTAAATAAACAAAATCCTAAGTAACTAATTCCTTAGACTGCAAATCTCCATGATCTTCAAAATCCTTATGCATGCAGCGTTAGCTTGGCTTTTCCATATTTCTCCACAATCTTCCATTGGTCGGCAGCTAGCAAATCTGAAGTGGCCACCTCCTTTAGAAATACCCGCAGCTCTACATGATCTCTGTATGAATAGTTATGTAGGTGTGCACATGCCTCTTTGAAAATCAAAACCAACTCAAACTCCTTTGCCAGTTTGTCCACAACTTTTTTTCCAGATAGTGATTGGTTCATTTCAGCAAAGTTTGCATGATCCAACCTACATTCCATCAACTTGTCTTGATACTCCTTTTGTGTCAGCATGGTACCATATTCTTCCCAAAAGAGTGGAAGTCCTTTCTTGAACAATGGATCAAACATATCTCTAAAGATATTCAATTGGTGTGCCATGATATCTATCCTGGCCTGAATTGTATCTAACTGCTGATGTTTATTTACCACCTTCCTGGCCCAAATTATGGTAGATAATCTGTCCTTTATGTTAGCTACTTTCAATTCATCATCCTCAGTTAACCCATTTAAAAATTCTATGGCATTTTCAGCACATTCAATGGGCTTCTTATTCAAATTTTCTTTCACTGCGGTTACACTTTGTTTGGCCAATTTAATTACGGCCTCTTTGTCCAAAAGAAAGTCAAGATAGGGTCTTAATTTGTTTGATTCAACTATAAAATTATCCCAGATTACCTGTTTCGCCTCCTGCGGTGATGATTGACCTATAACCTGCTTCATCAATTCTTCATTCTTAACTTGTATTTCTTGGTATTTGTCTTCCCAATCCTTTTTCTCTTGTTCCTCCTTTGAAACCATGCTTTCCAGATTTGTATTCTGTTTCTGCAACTTCACTAGTTCCAGGTCTTTCAAGCTTACCTGTGCCATGGCTTGTATAATGGAGAAATCACCAGATTCAATGGAGGAAGATGTGATCATACTCTCCAACTCTTTACCTTTCTCTTGCAATTTCTTTTCCAAATCTTCAGATTTAGCCTTTAGATTCTTCTCGCTCTCCACTATAAGGGACATATCCCTTTTCCACTGCATTTATTTTCCTTCAAACTTCAATAATTTGGCTTTACAATCTGTTAATTCATTTTTCATCTCCTCCTTCTTCTTCTTAAGCGTTGTCAACTCAGATGCTTCTATCAATTGGGTGGAGGGAATCTTCAGTTTCTTCTTTAGTGTCTGAATAGTATTTTCCTTCTCATTCAATAGGTTTTGTATGTCAGCCCTTTTATCTGATTGGCTCTCAGTAGTCAACAATTCTGTCTACAGTTTTTTTATCTGTGCCTTGTGAGATTTATTCTCCACCTTTTCCTGCTTGAGCTGATTCTCAATCTTGCTCTTTCTGGACTGTAATTTGGATAGTTCTAATGCATCCTTTAACAATTTGGCATAAATAATGTCTCTAGTTTCCTTATGTAGATTTATCATGTTAGGAACAGGAATTTATTCCAGGTTCATTATCACTTCAGTGGCCTTATTTTTGGTTGCTATGGTTAGATTCAAAGTGTTCTAAGCATGGCTTCTGACAGCAACTAGGGATAGATCCTTGTTAGAGATTTGTCTAACCTCTGCATACAACTTTGATTCTTCTGAAGCTGCATCTTTATTCTCTTTATTATATTCATCCAACAGTTGTGATCTACTTTTTCCTTGTGCAACAAGCTCAGTAGCTGCTTTATCAAATACATACTCCTTGATTTCGAAGGCAGGTACTTTGGCCTTCACCTTCTTCTTCTTACCTTGACTAGTCGTCACCTATACAATCTGCTGCCTTGCCTCTTCCACCTTTTGTCTCTTTGGGGCTCTTTTTGTGTCCTCATCTTCTACATCCATGGCATCAATGACTTATATTTTGGTGGATATATCAGTGCAACTGGAAAGGGGTATAATTGCCAACTGTTGGGATCAAGTTGGAGGGGCTAGGTTGTGGTGATGTGGCTTTTTGTACAATAGAAGTGGAGTATTCATGCATGTCTACATCCTTCTGACCTTTGCAGGGATATTCCAACCAGTTTGCAGTCTCTGCTAGACTTGCAAGCTCAAAGTGCTCAAAGCCTTTTCTTTTACTGTCTTGTCTTATGTTGGAGATAATGTGATGGGGATCATAGTTGATGGCAACTTTTGTTTGAAATCCCATTTCTCTTATCACACACTCAATGGCTGAAAGGGAAGCTTTATTCTTGATGATGAATGGGCCTATAACCCATGGAAACGTAATGTTTGAAGCTTTCTTATGATCTAGAAAATGTTCAATTTCTACCCTCAACTTTTTCCTGATCAATTCTAGAGAAAACACTCTAGGAGTTTAAAATGTTGGTAGTACATAAGGTGGATGAGCAAACCCATACACTCTGATTATTGTGCTATGTTCCAAGAGAAACCAATCACCTATTTTATTTTCAGGGGAAGGTTGCAAAACCTCTGTCATCTCTGTCAACACTCTAGGAAATATCTTCTGATAAAAAACACTATAAACCTACAACATGAGGTTGTTCATGAATTTGTTGTAGTCTGTGTTCATTTCATTTGTGAGCATCATCTCTAGAAGCTGCAAATTTTCTTCATTAAATGATAAGAACATCATCAGCAAATACGATTGAAACTTGAAACTTCTAGTATTGTGGAATTCCACTAGTTGGGAATGGATATTCTCAGCTAGGGACTCATCAAATTTAAGGCAAGAGCAATGGACTGACTGGATAGACTCTTCAGACTCAAATGGACAGGTGCTAAGGACAAACAACGGACTCATCAGGGGTTCAGTAACATACATATATGTGTCCAATCCTAATAATTGACTTATCATGGTTATTACAAACTTCGTTTCTTCAGTAAAAAGACTGACTTCAACTAGGAAAGGCCGATCCTACAATGAGACACTAAGTTTTAGGCAAACTCTGTGGAAACTCTGTCTCTTTTCAACCGCGGACTCTCTAAAATATTGGATTAGGGACTCTTCTTTGTAATCTTTGGACTTTAGACTGAAATCGTCAGGAATTGAAAGGGATTTTCTAATAACGATAGGACTGAATGGACACAAGATTTTTGATCTAGATGCATCCATAATTACCCTCTCAGAGGAGGAATAATTAGTAGCACACCAGTCGATGAATTCAGTGCAATTTAGGGTTTGGTCGACTGAGAAAAACTAGAAAAATGACCTGTAAACATTATGGACATCTATACCCTGGTCTCTAATAAGTTTCAGTCTGTCTTTCACTGCTTCGATAGGTCCATTTAGCAATACTGTATCATAGACCTCAGCATCCCTGTCTAATAACAGTTCCTCTATTTTCTGATGTTCAAAACCCAGGGGTTCTACTTCTCCAAGCTCATCCATTTAAATAATTTGCTATGAGGACAAGAGGCCTACCTGGTTTACTGACAGTTGTTCCAAGGTTTGTGTCTGAGGTGGATGCTTTCTGCATTGTCGTCGGCTTTCGCTTTCCAATGCACAGGACAAACAAGAACCTAAAACTCCGTGCAGTGCATTTTTATATTATATCCCTCTTCATATCGTTCTCGCACCTCTCACAATAAAGGAATTCTTTGAGCCATCCATATGCATGATCGATCTTGTGTCGTTGATCTCTTTCCCTATTTAACTCCATAGTCTTCCGCAATCTTCCTCCTTTAGAAAGCTTCCTCCTTGCACCTTTAACCCGCAAAGCCAATGCCGATCATCGATCTGAATCTTATCCGCATCTCAGCCATCCAAAGGAACAGTCTCCACCAAACTTGGCCAATTTGGAAAATTTTGTTTGTTCGTGCATGTTGTATTTGTGAATCCAATGATCGTTGTTGATTCCTTTCTCCGCCAGATCTGCACTGTCGAAATACGTGGAGCCTACCACCACTTCGCGGATTTGGAAAGTTCATTTCTCCGTGCACTTCTAATCAGTGAACCACTTGATAACCGTGGATCTGCTTCATCCCAAGATCTGGCAGTTGATTCTGCCTGCCATTTAACACCTTTCTGCTCATAACCATAACCAAGCATTTTACCTTTGCTAACTCACTTGTAGCCGTCGATCTCCATCGCTATTGCTCTGCTCCCTTCATTCCTGTCCACACATTACCTTGAGCGGATTTTCACATTCTAATCCCATTAGCAAGGTTGAAACTTAAGTTCTTCCATAATTTTCATTTCCAACATACGAATAAACACTCAGATATCTCATTGGCATTCCTCTGGGACATACGACTCAGAAATCTAAGACCCTACATATGTTAGGAACCCATGTCAACCCTTCTATTTACTTTGTTAGTAAATTGTTATTGGACGCATATGCTTTGTAGTATTTGTTGATCCATAGTTTGTATTATTGTTGTTGGACACATATGCTTTGTAAGTCATCCCGTAGTAATTGTTGATTCATATTTTGTATTGGCCCATGGTTTCTATTGAAACATGGTATTGACCCATGGTATTGGCGCCTAGACTTAGTATATAAGTTTGTGTTGAGACCAATGAAGGTACCATGAAGTTATTTGTATTGAGCTTGCTCAAAGGAGGTTGCCCCCTCAAAGTGGCCTGCGATCAATATAAAAGTGATTCTGAGTTCTGTTATTTCTGCTATTTCGTTTGTTTTTATTAATTAATTATTGTAGGTTCTTCACATCTGGTATCAGAGCACTTTCTTGGGCTCGCTAGGTGAGATTTCTGCCATTTTTTTTTTTGCATCTGTCGCAACTTCGGATCTGGGAATAATCCCTATTCGCTTAACTGTGGGAAGTACTTGGGAATAATCCCTAAAACTCATTGTGAGGAGTACCACAGGAACCCCAAAGTAGCTGGCCCATTGAAAGGACTTGCCAGCGAAAAGGGTAACGACGCCTACCTGATTGACTAGTTCCCACCCGTGAGGTAAACCAAGAGCTGTCGTTTGTGGCAAAGTGGTTATCAGGTTTACCTGAGCTGTGGACGATCACTTCCGTCAGACAGCATTGGTGGCCGAGTGAATCCCCTAAACCGATAGGAAGCCGCACATACCTGGGGTCCATATCCATTTTTAGCTGAACTGTTTTTGATCACTTCCGCGCCCTTTCAGATCCATTCCGAGCCGTTTCAGATCCATTCCGAGCCGTTTCATATCCATTCTGACAATCGTTATAGACCCAACCATTTCAGATCTATTCTGAAATTTGTTTCAGATCCAGCTGTTTTTATCCATTCGGCGTCGTTTTAGATCCATCTGTTGCCAATCCCTTCCCTTCCATTTCAAATCTATTTGTTTCCGATCCCTTCTGCGTCGTTGCAGATACATTCCTGAAAAAAAAAAAAAAAAAAAAAAAAAAAAAAAAAAAAAAAATCCATTTTTTTGCCATATCTCCCTTGTTTTAACTCTGTTTCCCTTTAAAATTCTCAGACACCCCTGCAATCCCATTCTGCATATTTTATTCCTAAAGACCCTATCCCAAATTCTACTTCCCAAACCCAGAAATCTCACATTTGTCTATTTTTAGGGTTTGCCATAACTTCTTCAATTTTCACCCACTCGCCTCCAAATTTTTCCACCATGTTCATTCCTTATTTATGTTTCTTTGTCCCTTTTCGACAAATTTTCTCATTCTTTCACCCCACTTCTAAAATCCCCATCTTTTGCTTCCCTGTCCATTAGAAAGTGTCCAAAACCTAGTCAAGCCCCAATTACCCATCCAAGTTTTCCCCAAATCCAAATTTCCCTTTACTAAATAAGCTTTTGTTTGTGTTTTTCTATCCATTCCAAAAAAAAAGAAAAAAAAAAGAACTCCTGGTTATGGTTGTCACCCGCACAGGAGCAAAAACCATGGAGGAAGCACTTGCAGCCATCCAAACCAAACCCCAAGATCTCGATGAAAAATTTATCACCCTCCATCTTCAGCATTCAGCCATGAACAATAACCGACAGCAAGAATATTCTGCAGCCAATGGGTTCTCTTCTTCCAGCACTTTCCGTGGTCCGAAGCTTGAATTTCCTCGCTTCAATGGTACTGATCCAACTGGATGGATCTATCGTGCAGAACAATATTTCAGTCTGCATAATACTTTTGATGTCCAAAAAGTTCCACTTGCATCCTTTCATTTGGAACAGGAAGCCCTTCAATGGTACCGTTGGTACATCAAGGCTCATGACGAGCCAAAATGGATAGATTTTTGCCAACTCCTTTTGCACCGATTTGGTCCTAGTGCTTTTGATGACTTCATCAGAGCACTCACTAAACTTTGTCAAATTGGCACTGTGAGAGAGTATCAGATAGAATTTGAGAAACTAGCCAACCACACAAAAGGATTGTCTGATGACTTCTACAGGAGTTGTTTTATCAGTGGTCTTAAGGATGAAATCCACCCAGAGGTCAAAATGTTATGTCCCAACACAATGATGGAAGCCCTGGGGTTGGCTAAGTTGGCAAAAGACAAGATTTCCGCCCAACAGTGCTCCAAACCCACTTTTGTTCCCTTCCGAAATATGGGTTCTCAACGACCTCCCATCCTGCCAGCTCCTCAGCCAACTCCTATCAAGCATTTGTCTAAAACAGAGATGCAGGCACGCAGAGAAAAAGGGCTTTGTTATAATTGTGATAAAAAATTCACTTGGGGACATAGATCTGTTCATCAAAAGCTCTATCTCTTGGATGTGGATTCTCCGCCCACCTCTAAAGTTGGTGAAGAATCTCAAGATACACCAGATGATCAGGTCAACATTCAAGAGCCTCCTATTGACTTCCCATCTCAGGAAGACGACCCAGAGATATCTCTCCATGCTTTATCCGGCGTCACCACCCCCCAAACAATGCGGGTCAGGGGTTACTTCAATAAGCTTCCTCTTACAATACTCATTGATTCTAGTAGCACTCATAACTTCATTGACCCTCGGATCGCCAAACATGCTGATTGTTTTGTCCATCCTTGCTCCAACTTTGAAGTCATGGTTGCCAATGGGGGAATCTTACCTTGCAAGGGAAAGTGTCACAATGTACGTATCTCTCTGGAAGATTATAACCTACGCTCTGACATGTTTGCCTTGTCCTTAGGTGGATGTGATGTGGTTTTGGGCGTTCAATGGTTACGCAAACTTTTCCCTATCTTATGGGATTTTGCTGAAATTTGGATGCAGTTTTTAGTCAATGGGACACAACACAAATTTATGGGCTTACAACCAAGGTCTCTCTGCATCATCAGTTCACATCGCCTGGAAAAGATCCTTAAGAAGAATTCACATGGTCTCATCGCTCAGCTCCATTCCATCCATATGCACCCACCAATGGTCTCCACTATTTCCTTGGATATATATGCAGGTGTCTTTGTTTCACTAGTGGGCTTGCCACTTTCAAGAGACCTTTCCGGTAAGCATTTAGCCGCATCTACATCTCAGCAGTAAATGATGGCTATTTTTCCTGCAGTACAGAAGTGGCAGCCATCCCTACTAGGAAATTATTTCTGCATCAAGACTGATCTCCAGAGTCTGGAACATTTTCTGGAACAACGGGTATCCTCACCAGCACACCAAAAATGGGTTATCCAACTCATGGGTTATGACTATGTGATCGCTTACAAGAAGGGTAAGGATAATATGGTGGCAGATGCTCCTTCTTGCCAATTTGATGACCCAGTTTCTCTTACAGCTATTTCTCTGCTTGTTCCAAATTGGTTGCAATTTGTTCAATAGAGCTATCTCTTCTATGAACTCCATGCTTCTTCATCGGCAGGGCACTCTGGGTTCCTCAAAACCTGTGACCGGGAACAATTTAACTTCTTTTGGCAGGGACTGAAAATGAAAATTCACCAGATGGTGGTTGAGTGTGATACTTTCCAGGTCAACAAGGGTGAAACGACACTCCTTTTTGGGACTGCTCGAACCCTTTCCCATCCCTACATAGATGTGGACAACTATTTCTATGCATTTCCTAGAAGCGCTCCATTGGTACAATACCACATCTAAAATGACACCATATGAAGCAGTTTATGGACAGGCACCGTCATTTCTTCTTCCATACACGCTCAGCAACTCCCCAGTTCAGGAAATTGACTCAATTCTTCTAAACTGCGATCAGATTCTTCTCATTCTGCAGGACAATATTCACATGGCAAGAGTTTGACTGAAACAACAAGCCGATCAACACCGTTATGAGCGCACTTTTCACGCAGCTGATATGGTCCTTCCTCGTCTACAGCCTTCCAAGCAATCCTCCCTGAAACTCAAAAGGCGTTAGTGGGCCGGAATGCAACTCGAGGATGCTACAGGGGAACCACTCCTTCAGATTCTGCATCAATTTCCACATCTAAAGCTTTGAGGACAAAGATTTTTCTAAGGGAGAGGGGATGTTAGGAACCCATGTCAACCCTTCTATTTACTTTGTTAGTATATTTTTATTGGACGCACATGCTTTGTAAGTCGTTTCGTAGTATTTGTTGATCCATAGTTTGTATTATTTTTGTTGGACGCATATGCTTTGTAAGTCGTCCCGTAGTAATTGTTGATCCATATTTTTTATTGGCCCATAGTTTGTATTGACACATGGTATTGACCCATGGTATTGGTGCCTAGTCTTAGTATATAAGTTTGTGTTGAGACCAATTAAGGTACCATGAAGTTATTTGTATTGAGCTTGCTCAAAGGAGGTTGCCCCCTCGAAGTGGCCTGCGATCAATATAAAAGTGATTATGAGTTATGTTATTTCTGGTATTTCGTGTGTTTTCATTAATTAATTATTGCAGGTTCTTTACAACATATTATTTGCAAGGATCTAACCCCATTTGACTATTCAACCCAAAACCAGTGCTAACAACTAGCTCCAATTGGGGATGCTAACCTCCCTGTGAGGTAGCAAATAACCTCGCAGACCAAGTGCATGATCCATTGGGCTGCTCTCAAAAACTTCAAACCATTGGTTTTTTTTTTTTTTTTTTTTTTTTTTTTTTTTTTTTTTTTTTTTTTTTTTTTTCTGTATATAAAAATAAAATAAAGAAAATGGCTACCCCTTCAGATCTCAGGGCCTTCTCCTCGAGCTTCCAATCTCTTGGTTCACCAGCTATATTGATTCAAATACAAATAAATATATACACCTATGACACAAAGGTTACCTGTCATCCTCAGGACAAGTAATGCTTCAGAAATCTTCCATTTACTAGGCCACCTTTCAACTAAGGCCCATCTCGATGCTCCAAAATGAATGAATTTGTACCTCTATATGCTACAATGATGTATGTACCTATCCACATATGATCAAACTTCCCATTCTTGTCTTCTCTAAGAGCATCCCACTCTAAGACCAGATCATCAATATGGAATTGTTCTTCCTTAACCTTTTTATCGAAAGTATTTTTCATTTTCTCCTGATGTACTTGTACTTTGTCATAGGATTTATCTCTCATCTCATTTAGTTCTATTATCTGATTTATCCTTCTTTGCATATGATTTGGTTCATCTTCATTTCCATGCAACAATTTCATGACTGCCAATCCCAAAGATGTTGGAAAAACAACTTCAACTCCATATACTTACTGGAATGGTGACATTCCAATTGCCCTTTTTGTGTTAATCCCATCAGCCCATAAAGCATATTCCAGCTTTGTATGACAAGCTCTTTTGTTCTCCTCTAGCAATTTCTTAATTATTCTTACCAGGATTTTGTTAGAAGATTCAGCCAATCCATTCCCTTGTGGATAGTAGGTAGTAGAATGGTTCAAGTTGATGTGATATTTGTGGTATAAACTTATCATCTTCTTAGATTTGAAAGTAGTTGCATTATCTGTCACAATCCTTCCGGGACATCCAAACCTGGCCAAAATGTTATTCTCTGAAAAATCCATGATCACAGCATCAGTGGCTCTCCTTGTGGGTATAGTTTCAATCCATTTTGTGAAATAATATGTTGCTGTCAAAATCCATCTTTGTTGACTTGAAGAATTTGGGTTGATTTCCCCAATGAAATCCAACCCCCATTGCTGGAAGGGTGCCTCTACTAAAATTGGGTTAAGAGGAAGTGAAACTAGTTTCCTCTTACCATAAAAAATATGACACTAATGACATGTGGTAGTCTCTTTATAAACATCAGAAAACATAGTGGGCCAGTAGAAACTAGCTCTTAGAATTTTATTTACTTTCACTTTCCATGAGTGATGTCCCCCACAATCTCCTTTATGGAATTCCTTCATTGTTTGTTGAGCTTCATTTTCCAATAGGAAATTTAACAACACACCGCCAGGGTATTTCCAATAGAAGTATTGATCCATAATGCAGAACTTTGCAGCCTTTAGTTTCACAGATCTAGCTCTTGTTTTACTCAATCCTGTAGGAGCTTATAGATTTTTCAATACATATACAATATTGGTTTACCATGGCAACATAGAAAAATATGGTATTACCTGTATCCCTTTGTCAAGTTGGTTTGAATGACTAGTTAGGAAGTTGAGTTGTAATGATTCACAATTAGCATCTGTTGTCATTTTGGAAAGTCCTTGTCCTTTAATAACCTTGGTAGGCTTGATTTCAAGATCATACTCCAATAATACATCAATCCACTTTGCTCTCTTCCCTTCTAGATCTGGTTGGGTAAGCATTCTCTTCACTGCATTAGTTGGAACATATGCAACAATATGTGATTGAAGAATGTACACTCTGAAATCTTTCAAAGATTTTACCAAGGCATGGGCCTGCTTTTCCATGATATCATATTTCAACTCTCCATCTCTCAATACGTTACTAAAAAATGCTATAGGTTGCTCAGCATTTTGACTTTTGTTTTGCAATAGGACTCTAGCTATAGTATGCTCATATGCATAAAAGAATACTAGGAAATCTCTAGTGAAATTTGGACTCGCCAAAACTGGAGCTTCAATGATGGCCCTTTTAATACCTTTGAAAGATTCTCTAGCACCCTCTGTCCAATTTATTTGATTCTCTTTCTTCAGCATGTTAGTAATATTTCTCAATATTTCAGCAAAGCTGGGAATGAATCTCCTTAGGAAACCTACCTTTCCAACAAATAAATGCACTTCCTTCTTGCTCCTAGGCTCCTCAACCTTTAAAATTGCACTGACCCTTTGTGGATCAATCTTAATACCATCCTTTGAAATAATTTGTCAAAGCAATTTCGCTTCTTCTTGTGCAAAATTAGATTTTTTGGGATTTAGTGAAATACCATATTTTTTGCACTTCATAAAGACTTTTAGACCTGGAATAAAAAGTGATATCATCCATGTAAACAACTACAAATTTATCCTTTTCTTCTGCAAAAGCGATGTCCATAGCACGCTGGGATGTAGCTCCTGCATTCATCATCCCAAAGGGAATTTTGGCATACATGAATGTACCCCATGGTTTATTAAAAGTAGTCTTCTCTTGGTCCTCTGGGAATACTTTAATCTGGTTATAGCCTGAGAACCCATCCATAGTTGAAATCCTTTCAGACCTTACCACCCTTTGCAGCATGTGCTCCATCTTTGGTAATCAGTAATTGTCTTTCAAAGAAAATCTGTTGAGATTTCTGAAATCAATACAAATTCTAATCTCACCATTTTTCTTTCTAACAGGCACCAAGTTAGCTACCCATTTTGAAAACCTCAAAGTTACAATAATCTTAGCATTGAATAATTTCTTGATCTCTTTTTCTATCACAAGAAACAACTTGGGGTTTACTTTTCTCAACTTTTGCCTGAAAGGTTTTTCTCCAGGTTTTATTGGAATGGTATGCTGTATGATAGAGGTATCATACTCTTTCAGGTCTTCATAGCTCCATGAAAATACATCTATGTATTTCTTCATCAAATTGACATATTCCTCTTTCTCTTTTGCAGGTAATTTCTTAGACAAATTTATGATTCATGATGCTTCTTCAGTACCTAAGTTTTGATCTTCAACGACATCATCAGCAGGTTTAACTTTAGGATCCTTAGCAACATCATTCTGATCAAACAACTTCTCTAAGGGAATCAGGCCTCTTGGAATAAAATTGCTCTTCAACTGAATTATGTCTTTTCCTCCTAACATATTCTGCCATTCTTTGGTTTCAGCTTTTTCACCTTCAATTGATTCATCATCCTGGAAGCTCTCTAAATTTTCATTTTTTGTATCAATCTGAGTATTCACAAATTCATCAAACATTTCCAAAAATCTCTTTATTTGCAGATCATCATCGAAAACTTGCCAATATTTGGAGTTGTCTTGTATTGAGGGTCTATTTACAATTACAACTTCATATTTTTTATGGGAATAAATAGGAGCCTTGAAACCACTAACAGTTGTAGACAAATAATCTGCTACCTGATTGTCCATTCTGGGAACCACTTTGATTTTGTGTTTTGTAAATTTATTGTCAAACATGTCCCAAACCTCATTCATGTATTCTCTCAATCCGGGATGTTTTGTTTGGTCACTATCATTCACCTTATTTACCATAAGTTTTGAGTCCCCAAATACTTCTATTCTTTTTGCCCCTTATCTTTCAAAGCCTGCAAACCCATCAGCAGAGCCTCATATTTAGCCACATTATTAGTACACTCAAAATTCAATTTATAAGATAAAGCTTTAAATTATCTGACTGGAGATATAATTGTTATACCTCAATATTACACATTATATATTAGTGTCGCATCCTTGCATTACTGACCTAAACGACAATTTACCTTAAAGATCATCTGAACATCCAGAGTGAAAACCATAGACTGAATACTGAAAGCAAAACCTTTTTCTGCCATCTGCCAGCCCAACTTAGCCCTGTTTATGAGCACTACCGCTCCCTGCACATCTACAGGGGCGCGGTAGTTAGAACTACCGCGCGTTGCTTCTTCTCTGGGGCGCGGTACTACCGCATCATGCTCAGTTATAGGGGCGCGGTAGTCTGAAATTAGCCTTTTTGCCTTGGATTTTGGGATTTCGACCTTTGAGGAGATTTTGTTGGGATTACTACCTTTGGTTCGATCCTAACTCCTTCTTTGTTTAGCTGGCCTAATCCACTAAACCCTCCATGGATCCACACTTCTCTCTTGTTGGTTAGCCCTCCCATGTGCTATAAGAGAGAAGCCTTCCATGAGCCAAAGAGAGGACTCTTGGTAGCATCAAACTTATGATCTTGCAGCCTTGTGGAGATAGCTAGAGGAGGAAGCACTTGGAGCTAGAGGATTGGCTTGGACATCAAGCAACCTTTGTAAGTATTCTTCAAGTTTGTAATAAAGATAACTTGTCTTGTTTTTCCCATTTCATGTGTATTGTGCAAGTCTTTAGCATGGAATGTATCTAATCTAGATTTGAATCTAATCTTTACTTCAAGGTATTTGGAAGCTTGTATGTTTGTTCTTTGGTTGATCTCAACAGGTTCTACATTGGAGATTTGGATCAAGAGCTAGAAGCGGGACAAACGTCAGATTGAAACGTGTGTCATATCTCTCATTGTTTCTGAATACATTTAATCTTGTTGTGAGAGTTAATTCAGGAATTTCAAGGTAGCATTTGTTTTTCCTTGTTTCTTGCTTTAGAGTCAGTTAGGAATCTGCTTTAAAGTTAAGAGAATTTTGACTTATCCGTAGGGAAAAATTCTACCAAACTAGAATGGCGACTCCACTGGTTGAATTGAATCCATTTTCTTTGCTTGTGAAGTTTGCTTTTAATTTCACTCATTGATTGTAAGAATTGGGTTCTTTTACCCTCATTCACTTCCCTGTTCTCTGCATTAGTCTTATGTTACAGATCAGTAAGTCCTCTGGGTTGGTAAACCCTTGAAAAGTCAAAATCTTTTCTCAAAATTCTGCCTCTTTCCCTCTGTTCACACTACCGCGCCCTCGTAACTGTCTACAGAGTGGTAGTACCGCACCTTAACCACTTCTTACAAAGCGGTAGTCCAACAGTATCGCGCCTTAACCACTGTCTAAAGCACGGTATTCTAACAGCACCGCTTCTGAAGCGCTATCTAGAACGCGGTAGTCTATCAGTACCGCTCCCAGGTGGCCTACAGGCCCGTGGTAGTTCCTGGAAAGTGTGTTTATTTGGTTTGTTTGGTTATTTTTGGGTCTTTTCGAGATTTGGATCCATGTTGGCCCTTTGAGTAAATACTAGTGTTTTGCTTGCAGTTTTTAAGCGAAATGGGTTCTATTTTTTAAAAACAAAATTCCCCCTCATGGCCAGGGGGGCCATGAATCGTGCATCCTACAGTCGTTTTGACCCATATTGAGGTTTTGAGATCATTTTTGGTTTGATGTGCTTGACGTGTTTGGATTGCTTGGCATCTTATTTCCTTTACATCCTAGCTAATGATTGTTTGAAAAGATTGATTCCTTGCCTCCACTTTAGTTCAAAGAGAAGCTTGATTTTGTCATTCTTTTACCATATTCATGAAATTGAAACACATAGGTATTCTTCTTGCTGTAATTTAATCATTTGACATTCTTGGTATTACATTTATGAGAAGAAGAAATGCTTGTTTCATATTTATGTGCATTTGAGTTAGATGATGTTATTAGGTTCTTCTCGTTGTCTTGCATTTGATTGGAAGCATTTGTAGAATCTTTCTTTTCGTAGCTTGGATGTGTCTTTTTCAAGTGTGAAAAGATAGGAAATGGATTAGAATCATTACGTTTGGTGTTCATATAAAGAAATTTTTTATTGCTTTGGGTTAGTTTTGGGTACATATTTTACTTCTTTCTATCATTTTGAAAAGAAATAAAATTGCATGTGCATTGGGTTGTGCATATTGGGAACGGAAAGAATTCTTCCTTACTTTAGCTAGTGTTCATCGAAGAGAAAGGCTCATTTTGATTCATTCTCATTTGCATGGTTTGAGTCATCATAACACCATCAAGTTTCGCGTCCACTACCTGATTGAGTAAGACAACCACTAAAATTAATCTCTCTAATTAAACCAACATTAACCTCACTTGAGGAAATCAAAAGAATTTGGTAGTTAGGTAGGACACCGGGGATAGGCATCAAAATAATTCCCCCTTGTCATTTTCATCTGAGACATAGTTGTTGTCTTCTAGGGAACTAAAATCCTCTAGTATTTATTGACACAGTCACAGCCAGTTTGTCGAGGGGCCTCCTGACTGTTTCCAACTTTCACGGGTTAAATGGCCGCGAGATTGAGAACCGGACGGACTTTGTGGAATGCCGCACTCCACTTAGCCCTAAGGCAACATCGATCGTTGTCTTCTTCGGAAGGCTGAAGTGCCCAAAACCTTTTCCAATGTGTCATGAATGAGGTAGCTTAGTAACTATTCTACTAGGGCTCTTTTACCCAGGATCCCTTTCAGTAGAGGGATATCCTTCCATTATTGGTCTCTCATTTTGTATTGTTCGACTTGGATTTCATCACCTTGCGAAGGATACAATTTGTTGAGGTCTCTAGCTCTTAGTTAGGCGGTTTTGCTTGCTATCTTGTAGAGGGTATTTTTCTTTGTAGGGCTGCTTGTTGGCATTCTGGCCGTTTTGTTGTACAGCTCACTCACTGTGGCAGCGGCCTCAGTATAGTTTTTTGAGCTTGCTCTTTTGGCCTGTGAGCCTTGTCTTTTCCTATCTCCCCTTTCGCACGCTCGTTTGCCCGAGGGTTTTTGAGTTCTTTTTAACAAGACTTCGTCCACATCACTTAGTTTTGTTCCATGGAGAATCCACCTCCATGCACCCATGCTCCTTTTGGGACTACCAGTCCGGAGAACCCTTTTCAAGGGGTACCTTTTACTTTTCCTCCAGTTGGAGATATTGGTCCTCCCTTTATTGCCACGTTAAATCTTCCTGGATTAACCATAGGATTACCAGTATGGTTATTCAATCCGGTAATTCCGATTGCGCCCAATGTTTCGAATGTCAACTCTCCACCACGAGAGAGTCAATCCCAAACTAATCCTTCCCCTTCTTCGTCGGATGAATCTTCTTCCGTTCCTTCTTCCTCGCCTGACCAAAGCAATAGTGTTAGTAATCAGGTGGATAAGAAGAATAAGAAAAGGAAAGTTAAGAAGAAGAAGGATAAAGAAGAGACCAAGCATAAATCGGTTGCCCCTAATGGCACTCATTCTACGAAAACACCCCGTAAGCCCAAGTTCCCTTGCAAACTTTGTAAGGGTGATCACCTTCTCAAGGATTGCCCTGATCTTTCCCGTGTATCAGAAGTGTGGTCTAAAAAACCCAAACCACTTGTATCGTCAACCTCTGACCATCATGTCGATGACACCCCCTCAACCAGTGACCCCTTGGTGAAGGGTCGGAAGGGTAAAGTCCTATGTCCCTGTTTGATATGCAAGGGTATGCACCGTACTTTCCTTTGTCCGAGCATGGACGAAGCCTCACGGTGGTTGGAAGATATTACTAGTTCTCAAATGGTGCTTCCAACAGACGATAGTAAGTTGTCCCCCGACCCCCCGCTGGTTGGCCAAGTGATCAATTCAGTTTCATCTGCAATTGATCCCACTCTCCCTTCCGAGAGTGAAGTGATTGAGTCGCTGTCATCCCCACTCGATCTCGCTCTTTCATTGGAGAAAGTCCAGACTGAAGCAGTCACCTTGACACAATCTTCGTCTCATTCTTATCTTCCAAGCGAGAGTGAATTGGAAACCGCTGATGTTTTCCTTATCGGTTCAGAATGTCCTCGGCAAGGGGAAACCCTGTCCGTTTCCGCGAGACCCCCTCCAAGTACTGAGGTTATTTCCTTTGATTGGAATGGTATAACAGAATCTTGTCTTCCTTCGAGTGTTCCTTTTCAAATATCTGTAGGAGTTTCTGATAAAGAAATTTTTCATACGATAGTTGATGAAGGAGCTTCTGTTAGTATTCTATCCTCGATTGCTTGGCAAGCCTTAGGTTCTCCTCGGCTTGTGCCCGTCACTGACCAGATACTGGCTTTCAATAGAAGGCCTATTGGACCTTTAGGGTCCCTTCCTCAGTTACCTATCACTTTGGGAGGGAAAACTATCTGTATTGATGTTATGGTCATCCAAGGTCCCTTAGATTTTAATCTACTCCTTGGACGCGATTACGTCCATGCCATGAAGGCTGTAGTGTCCTCACTCTTCCGAGTGATGTATTTTCCCCATCATGGGAATGTTGTGACCATTGATCAGCTTTCCTTTGTGACACCCACTCATTGCATGACTCCTAGTCACCAGACTTCCCTGAATGTTCCACATGTTTTAGTGGTTTCTTCCCCCTAGGGGGGGGGGACGCTTGGAGCAAAGTTCTATTCTGGTGTCAAGATCATTAAAAAATGAAACCATTTTCTCAAGCATAGTTTACCTTTGGTTTTAAGCTTGTGTAAAAATGAAACCAACCATCAATCTCAAGCATAGTTTACCTTTGGTTTTAAGCTTGTGTAAAAATGAAACCAACCATTAATATCAAGCACAGTTTACTTTTGGTTTTAAGCTTTTGTAAAAATGAAACCAACCATCATTTTGAGCAGAGTTCTACTCCTGTGTCAAGCTCATTAAAAAATGAAATAGGTCACCATGAGCATGGTTCCCTTTCTATGTCAAGCTCGTTAAAAAATGAAATAGATTCCCACGAGCATAGTTTATTATTTGTTTCAAGCTCATTAAAAAATGAAACCGACCCTCAAGCACAGTTTACCATTGGTTTTGAGCTTGTGTAAAAACGAAACCAATCCCAAGGATAGTTTACATTCGATTTCAAGCTTGCGTAAAAATGAAACTACCTTCGAGCATAATTTCTTTCTGTTTTAAGCTCATTAAAAAATAAAAAGGACCCTTTCAAGCATTGTTATTATCTATTTCAAGCTTGTGTAAAAATGAAATAGATCTCCCTTCCATTTGTTCGAGTCTCTCGCTAGAGTTAGGATTTGAACCTTCATTTCATCTGCCTGGGTCACTTGATCTTGGTTCTCCCTACCCCCCCTGGTGAACACATTTGGATTAGTAGCCAGGATTTTTGGGTAAGGAATAAGAGTAGTCAGACGAAACGAAGCTTGGGGGGCATGTTTAGCCGTTAGCAATCATGCTGGGGGCATTTACCAACCTCTGGTCATCACGTTGGGAGGGAACCCATCAATGGGCCTTAATCATGAGCAGAGTTTACCTTTGTCTTCAATCTCATTAAAAAATGAAACTAGTAGTCTGAGCAAAGTTCTACTCCTGTGTCAAGCTCGTTAAAAAATGAAACATATCCTTTCCCTTTGAGTCGAGTCTCCTCGTAGACTTAGTACCTGAACCTTCTTTTCACCCGCCTATACTTTAGGAGAATGAAATGAATCTTGGGGGCATGTCTTCAACCTCTGGAAGTTATGTTGAAGTCAACTCGATCACCTCTCCACACCACGTTGGAGCTAAGTCACTTACTTCTAGCAATCATGCTAGGGGGCATGTACCAACCATTGGATTTCATGACGGGAAGAAGTTCACCATTGGGAACATTTTCAAGCATACTTTCCTTTGTAGGTTTCGAGCTCATTAAACCATGAAAATTATCCTGAGCATAGTTCATTTTCTGTTACAAGCTCGTTAAAAAATGAAGCAGACATCATGAGCATTCTTCCAACCTATCTTCGAGCTCGTTAAAAACAGTAAGATGGTGTTTGACCTTACTTTTCACTTTTTTCGTGCTCTGGTTAAAACATGAAAAGTGGTTTGAGCTTACTTTTTCCTTTTTTGTGCTCTGGATCCAAACATGAAAAAGATTTCGAGTGCTTTTGATACCATTATCGTGCTCGTTAAACAATTGGAGTAAAAAGGTTTGTCTAACGAGTATAGGTTTATCACTTTATCCGGCCTCGCTAGACTATTTACGGAAAAGGAACTGTGCCGAGTTTACTTTTCCTTTGTCGTACTCGATCATCAACCATGACAAAGTTGTACATGGAGTCCATAGTTAAGCTCTTTTCAGACTCCCTAAAATTGAAAAGATTGCCAAGCGAAATTGATTCGTTCACGCTTGTAAAAGGATTTGAATGATCGTCTCCCTAGTGATAGTTTACCCCTTTTTCGGACTAGGGGGCACTACTTACGAAAAAGGAATACTCCAACCAATCATGACTGGAAGAGTCCTCTCCCGCGTTGTTTTACCCTTTTTCGGGCGATGAGGCTAACCTTACGAAAAAGGACCGTTGTAGTCTTCTTTAGTTCTTTTCAGACTCTCTAAACATGAAATGACAACTGAGTTTTCCTTCCTTGGACTCGTTAAAATTTAACATCGAAGGGCCCACTTTGGGACAAACCCCTCCTTTCTCAGGTTCGAAAAACATGTGAGATTGGACTCATCTATGAGATGAGCTATATCGAGCATCTGTTATCCTCCTCAAGCTCGTAAAAAAACAAAGAGGTACTCGTCCATCATGTCGGGGGAAAATGGGAAAATGAGTCAAGTTCACCTTGTTGGCAGCTTGTGAGTCATCACCTTTGAACATGGCATGCATCCTCACCTTGTCTGTTTTGGGTAGCCAGTCTTGCTGATAGTGTCATCATTATGATCATGCGTCCTCATTATTGTTATGAGTTCACACTTCCTGTGGTTTTGTCTGTTCAAGTAATCCTTGCTGCCAAGCTCTGTTTCATGCCATTATATGTTCGAAGGGTTATTACCTTGAGTCCACCTCCACTTCATGTCAAACCTTCCCTTTGTGTCAGTACATATTCTATTGTTTCATCAGTCCATACTATCTCTCGTTCTGATTTCATGTCGATGATGTGGGAATCATTATGGCCCACCTTCGACGAGTCTATTCCTGTCGACACCAAGTCACTATCCAGGAATTAGGCTTAGGAGTCAACCACTAGTACCTTGGTACTTGCATGCCTCAATGGCAGGTTTCCTCGTATTCAACAATAGTTTTTCATCATTGACCTCTGATTGAATGATCTCTCAGATGCTTGACATCAACTCCTTTATTCGCATTTCGTTGAGATGTACTATAGATACCTTGGGGATCATTGTCATTATTGGTGATTTCCCTCGCATTTGTTAACGGTTCACATCATTGACCAGTAATCAAATGGTTTCTACCATGTTCGACTTCAACACCTTGTAATCACATGGCTAGATTCGTATCATTTGCGATCGGGTAGAAGATCCTGGACACCCTTTTGTATTTTGATTACGTCCAGGTTGCAATGGAGATTTCCTCTGTATTGTCACACAGATCCACTTTTGTATTGGTCGTGGCTGTGTCATTACTGTCTCATGGATCTACGCTTGTTCATAGTAGCCATGATTTGTCTACAGTCTATATCATCTCAGTACTCATGGATCTGCAATGTATTGGTCGGCAGCCATGCTTTGAGTCATTTGTTTCCGAGCATGGGAATGCTTGCCTCGATGGTATATTTGACATTTTGTTTTTCAGCTCCTTGTTGCTCTCCTCGATGCTATCTCCAAACCATATTTATAAAGTCTTTCGGCCACCAGTCTCTTCAGACCTCACACTTTAGGGGGCATCTGTTATACCTCAATATTACACATTATATATTAGTGTCGCATCCTTCCATTACCGACCTAAATGACAGTTTCCCTTAAAGATCATCTGAACATCCAGAGTGAAAACCATTGACTGAATACTGAAAGCAAAACCTTTTTCTGCCATCTGCCAGCCCAACTTAGCCCTGTTTATGAGCACTACCGCTCCCTGCACATCTACAGGGGCGCGGTAGTTAGAACTACCGCGCGTTGCTTCTTCTCTGGGGCGTGGTACTACCGCGTCATGCTCAGTTATAGGGGCGCGGTAGTCTGAAATTATCCTTTTTGCCTTGGATTTTGGGATTTCGACCTTTGAGGAGATTTTATTGGGATTACTACCTTTGGTTCGATCCTAACTCCTTCTCTGTTTAGCTGGCCTAATCCACTAAACCCTCCATAGATCCACACTTCTCTCTTGTTGGTTAGCCCTCCCATGTGCTATAAGAGAGAAGCCTTCCATGAGCCAAAGAGAGGACTCTTGGTAGCATCAAACTTATGATCTTGCAGCCTTGTGGAGATAGCTAGAGGAGGAAGCACTTGGAGCTAGAGGATTGGCTTGGACATCAAGCAACCTTTGTAAGTATTCTTCAAGTTTGTAATAAAGATCACTTGTCTTGTTTTTCCCATTTCATGTGTATTGTGCAAGTCTTTAGCATGGAATGTATCTAATCTAGATTTGTATCTAATCTTTACTTCAAGGTATTTGGAAGCTTGTATGTTTGTTCTTTGGTTGATCTCAACAGGTTCTACATTGAAGCTTTGGATCAAGAGCTAGAAGCGGGACAAACGTCAGATTGAAAGGTGTGTCATATCTCTCATTGTTTCTGAATACATTTAATCTTGTTATGAGAGTTAGTTCAGGAATTTCAAGGTAGCATTTGTTTTGCCTTGTTTCTTGCCTTAGAGTCAGTTAGGAATCTGCTTTAAAGTTAAGAGAATTTTGACTTATCCATAGGGAAAAATTCTACCAAACAATAATCCAAACACCTGCCCCAACCCCATTTTTACTTAGAGACCCATCAAAGTACATAGTCCACAATCCTTCTTCATTTTGTTTCTTCTCCAAGGCTTCTTGTCTTTTTGCAAATTCCTTATCCTCCTTAAATTCAATCTATACAGGAACTTCAGGATCAGTGTGTGGTCCATCATTGAAAAATATAGAAGATCCCAAATCAGTATCAACAACATAAATAGGATGATTTTCAGGCTTATGTTGACTGCTGACCACATAGGCTAACCTCTTCTCTCTATATAACCTTATGTTGCCTCTGAATAAAGATATAGTGGCATATTACATATCCATTTGCAAAGTTCATTTCAACTTTGATGCCCAAGAACTTGATAGCAGCATGCCAAACTTGGGAGGAATGTCAGCTACTACAACATCCATCACAATGCTTTTAGCTGGAAGTTGTGCAAGGGTTACCACCATATCCTTTATCAATCCCAGACATTTGACCTTTCTAGAATCAAAAGAGTATAGGTCTTTGTAGGGTCTAGTAACCTCCAAACCCAAACTTTCCACTACTGTCTTTGGCATTAGATTATGAGATGAACCAGAATCTAACATTGCATTGTGCAAAATCATATTATGGATATTCAAACTTAGATAAAATGGGGGAATTGCTTCATCATATGTATCTTCAATTTTAGGTCCAAAGACAATAGTGTGAGAATCATATGTTACTTCTAAAATATCTAGTTGATAATCACCTTGATTCTTGACCATTTTAGTAATTTGTTCTCTATACTCATTGTTCCTCAATAACTCATTAAAGGGGATAGAAATTTGACCTTTGATAACTCTAAATTCAAACTGAAGGATGAAATTGGTCTGTCTATATCAATGGGCCGTGACTGTTTACTTTCATTTGGTTGTTGTTCCTTATTTTTTGGGTTCTTATGTACAATAGCATCCTTCTGGTTTTCTTTTTGTTTTTTCTGAATTCTGTTGGGTGTTGGAAAGCTGGTTTGGACTGGGATTTCCTTTATTTTTTATTACATCATGATTTCTCAGTTTTAATTTTCTTTGAAAATCATCAATGGCATTCTAATATCCTCTCTGATATTGTTCTGAATCTATCTCTGAAACAAGACTATCATTTTCCTGGGTGAATAAATTATGTTCTTTCTCAGTTAAGCATATTTCAGAATCAACATCATCAAAGTGATGAATTTGGTCATCCATTGGATCTTCTTGTCCTTCCTCATCAACCAAATTTTATGGGAATGGTGGTCTTATTTGCTGATCTTCGGGATTTCTTTGGTTTCTTTGAGGAAACGGTCTCCTAAAATTTGGATTCCTTACTTGAGTCTCAAGTGGCTCTCTATTAGGTGGTATGTTATCTAGGGCTAACATGTCCATCAATTTCTCCATAGTCTTCATCATCATTTCAAATTTAACATCACTTGCAGAGGAAGAAGAAGAAGTGGATGGTTGGTTTTCTTGTCTTCTCTTATCTGTCTCTACTCTGCTTTTCAATTTCCTTGAGGCCATTAAATTTGCATCCACTTCTAGAGCATTCTTTAACATAGCTAAAAAAGTAGTTGACTTCCTCTCTCTCAACATACATAAAAAATCTCCATCAAAGGCATCTGCATAATGAAGCTTGGTAGCACCTACCAAGGGTTTAATATTAGCTGGAATGGATTTGTATACCCTCATAAATCTGCTAGAAAATTCATGTACAGACTCAAAGTTTCCTTTTATTAAATGGTCATATTGAGATAATATTTGTAAGGGATTCTTTTTTGCCTCCCACATATCCAAAAACAGTGTATGGAAAGCTTCAAAGGTAAGAATAGATCCTGTTGGTAAATATTTAAACCATCTCTTTGCCTCTCCTGACAAACTCTGAGCAAATAACCTCATTTTCACATCATCATGATCTACTTATTCCATGTCAATGAAATATTCAAATCTATCCATATGATGTCTTGCTATAAAATTTCCATCTCCATCATATAGAGAAATTATCTATGACTAGTTCTAAGGGAGATCATGGAAAGAGATGGCAAAGCCAGAGGTGCAAACCTAGCTTCCATTGATCTAGGTGGATTCTGTGATATAGGAGGGTTCTGAGGAGGATTTTGAGGAGGATTGTTAACAAGGTTTGTAATATGAAGATGAGATGTTTGAAAATGAGGGTTACTTTCTTCAACTTTTACAGTGTTTTGCAAGTTATACCACAAGGGATCTAGCAAGTATGACTCAAACCTATTTGGATTGATTTTTGTTTTCTTTAGGTCTGACTCTGATTTTGATCTTAATAAATACTTTCCAACACTTACTTCTAAATCCAAATCCTGAAAACCATAAAACTCTTCTTGAGATAAAAAAACTTTCAGTATTAGAAGTGCTAGCTTTTTCTTTTCCACTTCGATGTCTAAACAAACTTTCTGGGTTTTCTACACTTTGTAAAATTTCAGAATTAGGATTACATCTTGTATGTATCCATCTAGAGGCCAGGATTTCTTCTGAAACCTTCTTTGGAAATCAACGTGGAGTCACCATGGAAAATGTACAACCTTCTCCAATGTAAGAATCTTTGTTTGCCCACAGAAATCCTTCTCCCCTTGAAATATGGAACTCTTTGTCGTTTCTCCCAGGGACAATAAAAATTTCGCTCCCCGATAGTGGTGACAATATGTTAACACTCAAAATGTACCTCGGGTTGTAAAAAGGACATCTCAAGATAACCACAAAACCAAACTTTAGGAAAGAAAGTTGGCTTCTTTCTTTCCAGAGAGGGATCTCTCACTGATTGTTTAACAAGGCCAAATATATGAGTAAAAATTAAAATCAGATTGTTGTTTGGTTGAAACAAGGTAAGCATTCATTGGGCAGTGGAGTCAAAATAAAAATATATATCAAATTATAGTTCTGTTGCATGGAACTTTATAACAGAGGCAAGGTAGCCATTCAGTCACAGTCAAAATGCTTTGGTCTGGTGGGAAAGAAGAAATAAAGAACAATCCATTAACATGAGCATCTAAAAAGGATGAATTCGATGTTAAATTTAGTGGAAATATTTTGTGAATATCTGAAACAATAGACAGAGCATATAAGTATGAATTCTGTACTATTAAACACTTATTTCAAACATGAAGGAAAACAGTATGGAAGTAATAAACATGATACACATTCACATAAGAGAGGGAAAACAGACTGCAACATAAACAACACATGAATCTCTGCAAAAAACCAGTCTCAATGTTGTGATTTTATTAAAGGTAAGTCTCACAATACAAAACCCAGTTCTCATGGGTTCCAACTCTTTTTCCTCTCTATTACATGTGAATATATAGGAGCAGATATATTCATCCCTCAGGATCGAGTCACCTTAACAGAAATTTGTTACAACTGTGATGACACCTATACAGACAGGTCCATCATCTTTGAGAATCAGTTACAACAGAAATAACAAGTGCTGACAAATAGGTTTAATTGCCTTTACATGTGTCAATGAACATTTAATAACTAGTAACAGATCCTAGTAAATAAACAAAAGCATAAGTAACCAATTCCTTAGACTACAAATATCCACGATATTCAAAGTCCTTATGCATGCAGCGTTAGCTTGGCTTTTCCATATTCTCCACAATCTTCCATTGGTAGGAAGCTGGTAAATATGAAGTGGCCACCTCCTTTGGCAATACCCGCAGCTCTACATGATCTATGTATGAATAGTTATGTAGGTCTGCACATGCCTCTTTGAAAATAAAAACCAACTCAAACTCCTTTGCCAGCTTGTCCACAACAATTTTTCCAGGAAGTGATTGGTTCATGTCAGCAAATTTTGCATGATCCAACCTGCATTCGATCAACCTGTCTTGATACTCCTTTTGTGTCAGCATGGTACCATATTCTTCCCAAAAGAGTGGAAGTCCTTTCTTGAACAATGGATCAAAAATATCTCTAAAGAGCTTCAATTGGTGTGCCATGATATCTATCATAGCCTGAATTGTATCTAACTGCTGATGTTTATTTACCACCTTCCTAGCCCCAATTATGGTAGATAATCTGTCCTTTATGTTATTTGCTTTCAATTCATCCTCAATTAACCCATTTAAAAATTCTATGGCATTTTCAGCACATTCAATGGGCTTCGTATTCAAATTTTCTTTCACTGTTGTTACACTTTGTTTGGCCAATTTAATTACGGCCTCTTTGTCCAAAACAAAGTCAAGATAGGGTCTTAATTTGTTTGCTTCAGCTATAACATCATCCCAGATTACCTGTTTTGCCTCCTGCAGTGATGATTGACCTGTAACTTGCTTCATCAATTCTTCATTCTTAAACTGTATTTCTTGGTATTTGGCTTCCTAATCCTTTTTCTCTTGTTCCTCCTTTGAAACCATGCTTTCCATATTTGTGTTCTGTTTCTGCAACTTCACTAGTTCCAGGTCTTTCAAGCTTACCTGTGCCATGGCTTGTACAATGGATAAATCACCAGATTCAATGGAGGAAGATGTGATCATACTCTCCAACTCTTTACCTTTCTCTTGCAATTTCTTTTCCAAATCTTCAGATTTAGCCTTTAGATTCTTCTCTCTCTCCACTATAAGGGACATATCCCTTTTCCACTGCATTTATTTTTCTTCAAACTTCAATAATTTCTCTTTACAATCTGTTAATTCATTTTTCAGCTCCTCTTTCTTCTTCTCAAGATCTGTCAACTCAGATGCTTCTATCAATTGGGTGGAGGGAATCTTCAATTTCTTCTTTAGCATCTGAATAATATTTTCCTTCTCATTCAGTAGGTTTTGTATGCTGGCCCTTTTATCTACTTGGCTCTCAGTAGCCAACAATTCTGTCTGTAGTTTTTTGATCTGTGCCTTGTAAGCTTTATTCTCCACCTTTTCCTGCCTGAGCTAATTCTCAATATTGCTCTTTCTGCATTGTAATTTGGATAGTTCTAGTGCAGCCTTTAACAATTTGGCATAAATAATGACTCCAGTTTCCTTATCTAGATTTATCATGTCAGGACAGGAATATCTTCGAGGTTCATTATCACTTTAGTGGCCTTATTTTTGGTTGCTATGGCCAGATTCAAAATGTTTTGAGCATGGCTTCTGACAACGACTAGGGATACATCCTTGTTAGAGATCTATGTAACCTATGCATACAACTTTGATTCTTCTGAAGCTGCATCTTTATTCTCTTTATATTCATCCAATAGTTCTGATCTATTTTTGCCTTGTGCAGCAGGCTCAGTAGCTGCTTTATCAAATACATACCCCTAGATTTCGAAGGCAGGTAATTTGGCCTTCACTTGCTTCTTCTTACCTTGACCAGTCATCACCTGTACAATCTGCTGCCCTTCCTCTTCCACCTTTTGTCTCTTTGGGGCTCTTTCTATGTCCTCATCTTCTACATCCATGGCATCAATGACTTCTATTTTTTTAGATCTCCCAGAGCAACTGGCAAGGGGTATAATTGCTCCAACTGCTGGGATCAAGCTGGAGGGGACGGCTTGTGGTGATGTGGATTTATGTACAAGAGAAGTGGAGTCTTCATGCATGTCTACATCCTTTCGACCTTTTGTTAACACAGAAAAAGTGCTCACTAGCTCATTTCCCTATTCACATGACACATTTTTCCACTTTTTCCACCATTTGAGCCTCTACAACCTTCAAAAGGTCACCAAAAAGACCAAAACCCATCTTTTTCCACTCAAAATATGTAATTTTCCTCAAAAAATACAAAAAACCCTCAAAAGGGGTCCAAAATCCCCAAAAAATATTAAAAGGGAATAAAAATATAAAATATATTCAAAAAAGGAAAAAGAGGGAAAAAGAAACCTAAACCATTTTGGTCAATACCATTGGTTTCCTTAAACCATAATGGTATTCCCCATCACCAAAAAACTATAAAAATGTGATATGGGCTCCTCACTAATCATCTACATTTCATCCTATCCTTATGCTGGTGAATTCCCTTTGAGAGCGCTTGCCTCCCTTTTTGAGTTTGAAGATCCCCATTGAAGCATTGGAGAAGAAGAGACCATTGGACATTGGAGCACCTCAACCTTGGAGCTGCTCAAACTCACCATCCTCACCATTTGAGGTAATACAAAAGATCAAATTTTCTATTTCTTGTTTTTCTTATGGATCTCATTATTTATGTTCTTAAATCTAGTTTTTATTTCCTTGCACATGTTAGATCATATTTATTGTTATTTACATTTGTTTTTACTTTTACATTGAGACTGCTGCTACAAGTTAGCAGGTGCCCTTTAGCACATGCTTGGTTACAAAACCAAACAACAGTTTTTGGCGACTCCCTTGGTTTTCGAACTTTGAATCTTTGATTTAGATCTATATTTTAGTTGTTTTTTCCCTTTAATGTTGTAGATCTGCCATATTAGTCAGCCCCTTGCTTGCTTCCCTAGCCATTGGCCTGTTCTATAGCCTAAAACAACCCAAAATTTCAATTTTTGGGTTCGTTTTTCGGTGACATTTTCTGTTCATCGCATCGCGGATTTCGGCCCAACAGTCACGATTCACATCATGAATTACAACCTATTTTCCGTGCTGCACATCGTGGCTTTTAGCCTCGTTTCCGCAACTCACATCGTGAATTTTATCCCCATAACGGCGATCCACTACGCGGTTTTTTCATATATTGCTGCGATTCACATTGCGGCTTTTAGCCCGAAATCCGCGATCCGCATTGTAGTTTCGCCACAGACAACCACGATATCGCCTTTTTTGTCTGGCCCATTTTTCTGATTTTTTCTCCTTTCGGCCCATTTTTTCCAAGCATCTTCCTTGCATCTTTTGAACAACCCACTGTTTTATTTTTTTGCAGCTTTAAAAACTCATATTTATTTACTATTTTTTGCTTTGCTACATCATTTTTAAAAATTTTCAGTTTAGTGAAAGAAAAAGAGTGAAGCATTTTTCAGTTAGAAATTTCATGTTTTACAAATGAGAACCATAATTTTAATTTGTTTTATATTTTTCCCAAGCAAGTTCATTTTTATGCTATTTTCTTTATCATAAGTTTTTAAAGAATTCCTCAAATTTTTTGAAAAGTTTTTAAAAGCATTTACATTTAAATTGTTTTCCATATTTACATTGTTGTTTATTTTGCAAGTTGAAATCCTTATTTTAATTTGTGAATTTTTCACCCAAGTGAGGCATCTTTTTTTTTAAGTACATAACCACACCATCACATAATCTATCACAATAAATCCAAGTGAGCCTTAAAATTCTCTTAACTCAACCAACATTCTAACCCCATTTGGGGAACACCAAAAGAATATTGTAGTTAGGTAGGACTGAGGGGATAAGTATCCAAATAACACCCCTCACTCACTTACATGTTGAGACATAGTGGTTGACATTTAGGGTACAAAAATCCCTTATTATTTGTTGGCATGGTTTAAAACTAATTCGTCGGAAAGGCCTCTCCCTTAGGAGGGTTGAAGTAGCCAGACTGGTTCCGGAGGCCTCAGTGGAATACCACAATCCATTCAGTCACCGAAGGATACCTACTCGTTGTTCTCGTTGTACCACCCTTATGGGAATACAACGGTGATAGAACAAGAGATGCAGATTCACCTAGTCGGACGTGTCATGAACGGGGTATCTTGGTGGCCTATCTTTTAGGATTGACTATCCAGTGTCCCTCCTGGTAGGGGGATATCTAGCCTTTGGTTCTACAATTCATATTGTCTGACTTGGATTTCATCACCTTGCAGAGGATATGTTTTGTTTAATCATAATACTTTTTAGTTAGGTGGTTGCATGCTCTATTACCTCCCCTTGGTCAGTGAGTCCACCATTTTCTATTTTTAGGAGTCGTTTGCATGTTGGTTTTCTGACCACATTTTTTTTACTGCTCCACTTACTATAGCACAACTGCTATAGTAAGTGTTTTGAGTTTGGTTTTTGGTCTGAGTGCCATTTTTTTTACGCTCCCCTCTTGCACACACAGTTGCATTAGGGCTTTCAAGCTTTCCACTCACCACCACCCTTTAATTTTAATAGACAACTGTCACCATTGAGTCCTCGAGACGTTCTCGGCGTTTCCAGGGTGAACCCCCAAAATACGGTTCACTTAACACCACTCATCATAGATGAAGAGAATTTTCACTTGACTCCACACGTCATCGACATAAAGCCCTGTCATCCGATTCTGACGCACCTCATTTCACATCTGACTCTGAGGAAGAATCTGAAAATCCCATCTACACCACACCCACTCGCCACATGGCTAGTACAACTTTAGACCCCTTTTTTGGAGGGACTGTTGGCGGAACATCAAGCACCCCTGCCACTACAATGACCACCATGGTAGCCACAACTACTACACCTCCTTTCGGTATGCCCCATATGGGACCCACCCCTAACATCAGTGCCACTACTCAGATCCCACCAATTACTGGAACCATTCCAAACCCATCTATGACTCATGTTGCACTTGGGGGCACTGGCCCCTCTCACACATCTTTAGGTGGAGGGAACATCCCTTTTATAACTAATATCCCCCTTGGGGGAAGTGGCCTAATTCATAATGCTACCACTAACACTTATGCCCCACCAACCATGTCACACCCCTCCGCTAGTATGCCATTTATGGCTAGTCTTAACTTACCAGACCTGGAAAGGTTAACAAATAACCCAATTAGACATGACCCTACTTAGCCCCCCATGCCCACAAAACTCCCCTCAGACATCCCAAAGTTTGAAGGGAAGGCTGGAGAAGACCCACAAAACCATGTTATGTCTTTTCACCTATGGTGTTCCTCAAACTCCATAGTTGATGATTCTATTCGACTCTGACTTTTACAAAGAACTTTCACTGGCTCAATAGCCAAATGGTATATTGAGCAGCCACATGGGACAGACCCCACATTTACATCCCTCACCTCAACTTTCCTATAGTTCTTTCAACTACCCGTACGTTATGATGCAGGAGTAGAAATCCTACTGTCTTGTAGACAGAATACGGCCACCCATATCACAGATCACATCCATGAGTGGCGTAAAAGATGTAGTCTCTGCAAGATTAATCCAGACAACTATATCTTCCTAGATTGGTTCCTGAAATCCCTCCTCCCTCTCATAGCCAAGGATGTAGCTTCTGAACGACCCCAGTCGGAAGAAGAAGCCATTTTAAAAGCCCAGCAGTTCGACTTGATATATGCCTAGTATGGATATTTATACACCATATTACCTGACGCCTTGCACGACAATCCATCCCAGAATGACGCACCAGGGGCATCCCATGCCGTCGACGGTATCATTGGCCAACTTATGGCACAAAAAAAACCTTTCACCATGATGAGTACCAACAACACCCCAGACCTTTCTAGGGCTACATCTCATTCTGGAGCTAGAACTTTGTATGCTCCAATGATGCACACCCACCACACTCATGGACCCTCATGTCCACCACAGTGTTATGGGAAAGGACCATTATCTTATGCACCTCCTCCATATTACAACCAGCAAGCCAATCAGACTCCAATTCACCCACAAGCCCAATTGGCTTATTACCCTCAACAGCCCACACCTCTTGCTCCAACACTTCCAATAGCTCAAGGTTACCAACAACCACAACAAGCACCAGGTCCACCTCAGAACCCTCCTGCTTACTATCCACCACAGTCTGCTCCAATGCCTGCACGACCTCAAAACCCACCTACTGCCCAAGGGCAAGTATACGCACAACAAAACCAACCTCAAAACCATAATAAACAGCATAACCAAGGAGGTCAATAGAACCATGGAAGAGGATGCAACCACGGAAACAACCAACAAGAAAACCAAGGCGGGAAACCACCTAATCCTCCCAATAACAATAACGCTGCTCCTCCCAATCAAAACCTCGATCATCCACCGAAACAGGGAAAAAAACCCAACTTAAGAACAAACCATCCATGTTCTTTTTGTTCGGTATATGGCCATTACACACATAATTGTTCCCACTTGGAGAAAGCATGTCAAATTTGGGTAGATGATTCCCAACAACAAGGACACGCTGCACAGCCAACACCACCTCCTTAGCCGCAACCCATGATTTTTCAAAATCCCTTACCCAACCAAGGAGTGGTAAATACTCGTCCAATGGATCCCCCACAAGGATCCGCTGCAACACAGCAACAAATTACCTATGCTGCAATCGATTACCAGCATACAAAGTCGAACACTCACTATTTTCTAATGATGTCAACCTTCAAACTCGCCGAAACCAATACGACTCAACCCCTAAAACTGCGCCTACTGATCCATCCTCAAGCACCCTCCCAACTGATCATACATTACGCATACCTAATATGCCAATGGATGGAGGTCCAAAAGTCCCTCGCGGCCCCCTAATACGAATCAACAACAACCCTAATGCTCGTGTAGCTTCGAACTATAACATTGTAGAAGACTTAGCCTAGTCCCCCACTGCTATGTCCACTCTAGAAGTCCTAAAAATTGTCCTGCATAGAGAAAATTATTGTTGTCCACCATCGGTGCCATAGACCCTAACGACTCCCATATGATGGCTTTTGACTTAGACCAAGCCAAACCACGTCTGCCTTTGTCACGAGATTTTCAGGTTTCTGTGTCCATTCGAAACCTTTTCATTCATCGATGCATCATCGATGAAGGTGCCTCCACCTACGTTATGTCGACTTTTGTCTGGCAGAAACTTGGATCCCCAACACTACAACCATCCACTACCGCATTGCGAGCTTACGATGGTCGTGCAACTCAACCGCAGGGTCTGTTAGTTAACATGCCCATACAGCCTAGGGGCAAACTGGTTCTCATATATATAGAGGTCATCAATGCCCAACTTGATTACAACCTCCTACTGGGATGAAGCTACATGTATGAAATGAAAGTTGTCGCTTCTTCTGTCTTCCACCTCATGATGTTTCCCCACGAAGGATGCATAGTCAAAATTGACCAGATAACATACTATGATCCTAATGCCCTCGTAGCACCTGAAAATGTTCTACCTATGATCAAACAACCCATTCAGAGTGAACCTACGTCGTTCGTCTCCTCAGTCGGACCCGGGATATATTCAGATACTCCCATGACCTCCACATTCCAATCTATCCCACCCCCTCTGCGGATAACTGAAATATATGACTTGTGCACCCTTTCGCACAACACTCATCTGCATACTCAACAACCTCCATCACTGCCACAACCACCCACAGTGCCTAGTCATATTGGAGCAACACCAATTCACACTATCCCATTCCTATTTCCATTTTCAGGAGTTGTCAACATGCCAGTAATGGCTACGCTTAATCTTCTAGGGTTAACATTAGGATTACATGTGTGGTACCTACCTGCCCCAACCCCTCCCCCGACACCGACTGTTGTTTTACAACTGGTACAACCCATCAATACTTCGAACCTTCCACCACCTGGCGTACCGAACCCCCAAAACCGACCACCTCCAACAGGAGCCACTGCATCAACATCTAGTTATGCTCCACCTCAATCCCACTAAATGGGGGCAAAGGTCCATAGACCTACACCACTGGACCCACAACTTGTACCCCCCCAGTGACTCCCAAATTGGTGAAGAATCCCCCAACAATTCGCATTCCCCCCAAGTGCTCCTTGTGAGACAATATAGGACATGCTACTCATCTATGTCCATAATTACCAGCACTTTAAGAACACATGCAAATTTTGGATGACGACATGAATATTCTGGTTCTTAAACTTCAGCTACCCCCTCAGCCTCACGATAAATCACTGCGTACCAACCACCCTTGTGCGATATGCGGCATTTATGGGCATTATTCACATCACTGCCCTGATCTCCCAGATTATAGGGTAGCTCTATATGAATTGAATACACCGACCTGGAAATATCCCCCCCTCTCATTGAGGAAATACACCCCCCAAAGTCATTATCTTCGAAAGAAATCAATACCATTTATATGATTTCATCCACCTACGCGCCCCAACCAATTGACTTAATGACACACTACTTCTGCAGCGACGTGGAAATAATAGAAACACTTACTACACTTGACTACCCATGGGATGATATGCACCATCGCTCATACTTCATTCCTAAGGCATCTACCTCCACCATGGCGAACCAACTGTCCATTGAAACCAAAGATTTCTTACCAACCAAGGTCGATTGATTCAAAGATCCTATCCTAGCTCCAGATGCCTTTGAAGAAGGTAACATGGCCAACATTTCGCCTATCATAAAAATTGACATCTCCACCACACCTGGAAAACCTAAACTTATCTCCTTAGGAGCATCATGCACTGAAGAGGAAGTTCAAGCCTATAAGAAACTCTTCCAAGAGTTTCACGATGTCTTTGCCTCATCTTAAATTGAGATGCCTGGTCTCGATCCTACCATTATAGAACATCACATAGACACTTGGCCTAACATACCTCCTGTCCGCAAAAAACAACGCCCCATTCACCCATCCAAACTTCCAGTCGTTAAGGCCGGGATTGAGAAGCTTTGAGTAACAGGGTTCATATACCCTATTGCTTATACCACCTGGGTTTCCAACCCAGTCCCAGTCAACAAGAAAGTGGGTGCCATTCGTGTCTGTACTGATTTCCGTGACCTCAATCTAGCTTGTCCCAAAGACAACTTCCCAACTCCATTTATCGACCAACTAATCGATGCATATGCGGGGCACGAGATACTATCTTTCATGGACGGCTTCTCCAGGTATAACCAAATCCATATCCGCAAGGATGACCAATTCAAAACCACTTTCACCACCCCATGGGGCACTTTTGCCTATCGCGTCATGCCTTTCGGTCTCAAAAATGCTAGAGCCACATTCCAGCAGGCCATGACTTATTGTTTCCATGACCTGATTAACATCATATTGGTTTATCTAGACGACCTCACCGCTCGATCTAAGAAGTGATCCGACCATCAAGATGACCTTCGACAAGTGTTCTTGCGTTGTCGCAAATACCAAATCCACCTGAACCCACTCAAGTGTGTTTTTTGCATCCCAGCAGGCCGTCTTTTGGGTTTCATCATTTCAGAAAAAGGGATCACCGTAGACCCATTAAAGGTCCAAACCATTGTGGATCTACCATTGCCTCGTACACTATGACAGCTACAAAGCCTTCAGGGGGGGTCCAACTTCCTCCGCCACTTCGTTCCCAATTATGCCACTACAGTGCATGGTTTTCTCCGTTTACTACGCCTTCATACCCGTTTTGTGTGGGACAACCAAGCGGAAACAACTTTCACAGACCTGAAGAAAGCACTCACTAATGCCCCCTTGATTTCCCCTCCAGATTTCACAAGAGACTTCATCATTTACGCTTCGACATCTGATTATTCCGTTTCTGGAGTACTCATCCAAGAAGACTCTACTCGTCAAGAGCATGTCATTTACTATGTAATCCAAACCTTATCATGCCCACAACTATGCTACCCACACAAAGAGAAAATGGCCCTCACTATTGTCTTTTCAGTACAGAAATTACACCATTACATCCTCCTCAGCCATACCATGGTGGTCGCAAATTCCAACCCAATGGTCTATCTCTTGAATCGCCGCCTTCTGCAAGGCCGTGTGGCCAAATGGGTGATTATCCTACAAGAATATGACCTGACTTTTAAAACCAAGAAGAGAACCAAAGCTTTAGAACTTGCTCAACTCATTACGGACCTACCACCCTCATTTTCATCACTAGCTATCAATACTGATCTAATTGACGACCATTTATTTATCATCTCGTTAGACGACCCTTAGTATGGCGACATTTTGGTTTACCTCCGTACACAAAAGTTTCGACCCAACATCGACCGTGACGTACGCCGTCGCATTCGTCACCATGCCCCCTGTTATCTCCTCATAGGCGATGTCCTCTATCGACGCTGTGTCGATACCATCCTACGACATTGCCTATCTCGGGAAGAAGCAGAACAAGTCCTTAATGACTGTCATAGCAGTGCATGTGGCGGCCATTTCTCTGCAATGGCCCCCGCCCAAAAGGTAATCCGTGCGGGCTATTTTTGGCCATCATTATTCACTGATTGCATCACAGTAGTCAAACATTGCCAAAACTACCAGCTAGTCTTTTCCCCCAAGGCAAGAACCCCCCGCCCCCCTTCATCCAGTCGCCACCGTTGGAGTCATCAAGTTCATGGATTGCAATCCTGCATCAACTGGCAGCCATAAACACATGATTGTGGCCATCGATTACTTTACCAAATGGGTAGAAGCCATGCCTACTTACAACTGCAAAGCTGACACTACAACCCATTTTTTCCTCAACCATGTTATTGCTCATTTTGGAATACCAAAGCAACTCGTCTCAGACCATGGTTCTCACTTTGAGGACTCTGTTTGGCGAGAATTGTCAGCCCTCCTTTATTTTGAACATCATTTCTCTTCCATCTACTACCCCCAAGGTAACGGCTAAGTCGAAGTTGTTAACAAAATTTTGAAGACCATCCTCCGGCACACTGTCGACCGACATAAGTCCAATTGGCATCACATGCTCTTCCCTGCATTGTGGGCTTACCGCACGTCCACTAAAACTGCCATCGGTTTCACCCCTTTCCATTTAGTTCACAGTGTAGAATCTGTCCTCCCAATCAAGTGTCAGATCCCGACATTGCATATAGCCATCGAACTCCTCCCGGATTATTCACCAATTGAACAACGCCTACTTCTTTTAGAGCAAGCCGACGAAGATCGCCGCACATCTCTCCAAACAATCGAAGCCGCAAAGAACCGATCCAAAGTTAGTTATGATAAACATGTTCACCCATGATCATTTAGTGAAGGAGACCTTGTACTCGTTTACGATCAAGCCCGTGACAAAACGGGCAAAGGAAAGTTCGAATCCATGTGGCAAGGCCCATACATCATACACTCTTGCCTTGGACATGGGGCATACATTTTGACTGACTCAGAAGGCAACCCCATGCGCAACCCCCTGTAACGGGTTGTACCTCAAACGATTCTATCCATAAAAATCTTTTGGACACCACAGTCCATATTGTACAGTTTTCAATTCATTTTTTCACTGTAAACTTTCAAAGTCTTACATTTTGATTTTTTCCTGCATGAACACAGATGGATCTCGTTCCGCTCTACCATATCGGCTTTACCGATGGTGCAAGTTGTTGGTCTCCAAATCTCGCCTCTGCAACTTGGGTAATTTATTCCCCTTCACACGAGTTGATCCATCTTGATGGAGTGTGCATAGGTGCTACCACAAATAATCAAGCTGAGTACGATGCCGTGACCGGTCTACTGGCCGCTGCTCTCCAAATGGGCATAAGTCACCTTACTGTCTTCCTGGACTCCCAGCTCAACAACTGTTACCAGGTACGCAATCCCTGTCTATTTAGAAAATTCCTGCACACTAAACAAATTATTCGACACTTTGAATCCATTTCATTCACTCATGTCCCAAAAAATCTAAACAGTGTAGTAGAGCAAATGGCTAACAACATTCTAGATTGGCACATCAACCAAAACATGTAGGACATCACAACATGCATCACATAGGCATCAAAAAATCAAATAAACAAACAAAAGAAACCATCATAGTATTGCATCCACATGCATAGAACGTGCCTCCACGGGCATACAAAAACCATAGTATTGCATCCACGTGCATAGAATGTGCCTCCACGGGAATACAAACAACATACAATTGCATCCACATGCAACAAGACATAAAAGCAATGACAAGACGTCCATCCACGTGCATACACGACTATATAATAAAAAACGCATCCATATGCATAAATATATATATATCATCATATAGTCATAATGTCAAGAGTGCCCTCATCGCCCAAATATACAAAAAGTACACTAGCCATACAAAATGTGTATCAACAAAAACGTCCCCATATGCTCATTAGCATTTGGGGGCAAGTACAAGATAACCTAATCCTCATCATCACAGTCAGCCGCATCCTCTGGCTCCTCCTCCTCCGGATCATACTTCTCTCGAGCCCTCCTCTCAGCTGCCAACGCAGCTACCCTCCGCAGAATCTATCTCCACTCACACGAAGCATCGAAACAACGATCCAACACGTGTTGATCTAGGTCTCTCCAACCATCATCTAGTACATCATCCAACAACGCCTCTAAAGTATCACATACATCCTCCAGGCCATCATCTCGGTGATGCACAACTCCTCGTGCACGAGGCGGGGGTGCCACTACCGATGGAGGTACCACCACCACCAATCGTCCCCTACGGCCCTGATGATTCGGTGGCTGCAGCGGACCCACATCCGCAATAACCCACACTGAAATACGTCAATATCATATAAACATCTCTAGCTATCATAAATAAACAAACCATACAAACATGATACGATAGAACAACAAAAATAAAGACATACAATCCAACCCCTAAACCTGTACCTGATCTCGAGGCATCTCGATGTCTCCCCGGAAGTCCATACCCTAGTATGGATAGTCATCAATCATGATTGGCATCTGCTCCCATTGCTCGTACATATCTGTCGTGAAGAACCGTCGAATACCACCACCACCCCGGGGCATCATCGCCCCCCACCGCACCATCCACGGCTCACTCCTCTGACCGTCCTGAACCGGCACATGTGGCCGCAAGGTAGATACCCGCTCGAAAAAGAAGCAACACAAGAAAGAGGCATAACTAAACTCTCCTCCTTGATGCCTCACCTTGTTCAGCTCTCGTCGAACACAAGCAAGGAACATCTGACCCCAAACAAAATAAGTCCCAGTCATGACACGATGAACCATCATCATCTTCCCCCCTTACAAATGGTGGGGTGCCTGTGCACCAAGCACCCGCAAAACACAAGCCTCCACTGCTTGCATCTTTGGCTCTATCAAATCCGAAGAATTCAGTGCTCTATTCTGCACACAGGCCCCTCTACAACAAAATCTCTCAAGGAGATCCTCTATATCCATACCAGCCAGAATCCTGGGCTGGGTGTCCCCTATATCACCCAAATGGGGCAAGCTAGTAAGGAAATACACATCATTCAAGGTGAGATCCATTCGCTCACGTTGCACCATAAAAGCTAGCTCCTCTAGGTCCCAGAAATCAATCAACTTGTTCAACAAGTCTCTAACCGAACGCATAAGAGGAATCTGCATGAACTTTAGTAGTCCGCCCAAAGCCAACGCCGCCTGCACATGTGGGATTACCCAAATAGTCTCCATCAACTCCTCATCGATCTCTCTCTCCCTCCACAATGCTTGTGGCCACTTGAGCATCCTACCAAGCCAAACACGAAAATTCTTAGAAAAATACAATAAATGTTTTTCCAAGCCAGCGATCCACATCGCGGCTATAAGCACCCACAACCGCGATGCACATCGCGGCTGTAAGCACCCACAGTCGTGATGCACATCGCGGCTGTAAGCACCAACAACTACGATGCACATCGCGATTGTAAAGCCCACAGCCGCGATGTGAATCATGCAAAGAGCCTCGAAACCCGTGATATTCCACATTGGCAAGCCAACATGGAGTATTCGCCACTTCTGAGACCGCGAGACCCCCCAAAAGCAAATAAATTGAAAAGCTAAAGCAAATAGGCTTACCTGAAACTCGCAGAATAAAAAACCGACAGTCGAATCTCCTGCAAATGAAGAAAATGCTCTGACCAAATCAAATTACTCTGTGAAACTCAACCGTGAAAATGAAACATGTCACATTGGGTCCACTTGCTATTTATAGAAATTTGACCAATTTTCAGTCAACCATATCAGCATCATACGACATCTGTTTTCACGGCAAGAACTTCACGATAGTCCACTCCGTTTCTCGAATCCAACAGTCCCATTTTTAGACATTTTTTCACACACACTCATCGCCTCGGTTTGCATGCCACATCGGCTGTTGTCCATTTTCGAACGAATTTTATATCGCCAGATTCTGTTTTACGTGCTCATGATGATGCTTGAGATCATTTCTCACTCTCACCACCATATTTTCAAGACATTTTCTCCATGCCCCTCGTTGCCTCGGTTTGCGTGCCACATCGATCGTTACCTATTTTAAACATTTTTCATATCACTGGATTCAGTTTTCCACTCGTGACGATGCTTAAGATCATTTCTTGCTCTCACAAACACCTTTTTGTTCGGTATAATTTTATCCCTTTTTCAGGCCGAGCAATTCTTTTACAAAAAAGGCACTTGGGGAGTTTCCATTAAGCTCTTTTCTGACTCCTAAAACAATGAAAATATCGTCGAGCAATCTTGCTTCCTTTCATGCTCGCTAAAAGTATCTGAAAGGGCATCTACCTAGTATAAGTTTACCCCTTTTCCGGACCTTGTAGACTAATTATGAAAAATGAATACTCTAGTCACATTGGCTAGAAGAGTTCTCCATTTGCATCATTTTATGCTTTTTCGGGCCTTGGAGACTAACATACAAAAAAGAACACCAGTGGAGTCTACTTACCACTTTCAGACTCTCTAAAATTGAAAGCAACTACAAGCAATCACCATCTTGGGCTCGTTTAAATCCATAGGACGGTACTCCTCCACCAATTCAGAGTCTTCTTATCGTTTTCAGACTCCTTAAAAATGAAAGCACTCACGAGCATGAATAGTCCCGAGCTTGCATAAATCCATAGGACAGTACCATTTTTTAGCACACTTTTATCCCTTCTTAGAGCTCATTGAAACCACGAAGAAGGCTCCAAAGGTGCTTTTTGGTGCCACAACAGATCATGTGTACTCATATGGCAGCTTCCCTATTATGGTCACCTTTGTTCAGAGTATTCTGCAATATGTCAACCTGAGAGTCTCTCAGTAGCATCCATCAGCTTGTCCCCTAGAGTCACTCTAGTCTGCAATACATACCCCTGATCCCTTAAACTATGATCCCCACACCTAAAAGTCAATTTCATATGCTGCCAGGTCAACCATGTCATCATGCTCTGAACAAAGGAAGTTTGATTCCACCCACTCTATGACCCCAGTTATGCCCCATCCCCATAATATGTCAGTCCTACCATCAGTACTATCACACTTCAATTATACACCTCGCGCTCCTATCAAGGAAACATCATTGCCTTGGTAGTTGTCAGTCTCCCTCTATCGACGCCAACCAAATCTATTCCAGAGGATAGATCCAGACGTCCCTGTGCCTTGGACTCATCACCATTAGTGATGAGTGCCTACGGATCATTTTGAAAGGAGTCCTCAGTGCCTCTCCAAATGATTGTTTCTCACATGCTCGACGTCAACACCTTGATCGCATCGTTGAGACTCGTATAGGGTATGGCTCCTTTCAATTATTTGTTGAAGACCTCGGATATCAATTGACTCTACCACATTTGAGAGTCTAATTGAGGAAACAACCAGTTACATATTCCTATGAATATTCGGGTTGTGCTTGGCGACAATATTCAGATATACCCTGATTTTTTACTCCCTCGAGTATATAGTTACATATACTCATTAGAAGCTGGCTCACAGTCATTGAGTCCCTACAGATGTTGGACACCTTCAGATTCAACAGTTCATCAACCCTTGATCTAACACCTTATTCATAATGGTTGTTGCTCTTTTCCAGTGTATCAATCCTTCATATCAGTCATGGTATGACCATGAGTATGTCCCAGCATTGTGTCCCCTCTAGACCATTATAATGTACCAGTAGATTTTTATGTATTATTCAGGTCCCCCTTCTTGGGCCTAATTGTTATGTATATGTCTTGATACGAGCATGGGTATGCCCGCCTCATCCATTATTAGAGATTATTCCTCATTCATTTTGAGGACATGTATTTTCAGTTTGTGTAGTTTGCAAGGGTCCGGTGTTCCAATCTCCAATAGGTCTCTTCTCTCCTCCAAACCCCAGGAAAAAGACAAAATAAATATGATGTCTATTAGCCATACGATGAGCTCCTGCCCTCACACATCAGGGGGCAATATGTTAACACCCAAAAATTGCTCAATAGCTCATTTCCCTATTCACATGACCCATTTGTCCACTTTTTCCACCATTTGAGCCTCTAAAACCTTCAAAAGGCCACCAAAAAGACCAAAACCCATCTTTTTCCACTCAAAATATGTAATTTTCCTCAAAAAATACAAAAAACCCTTAAAAGGGGTCCAAAATTCCCCAAAAATATTAAAAGGGAATAAAAATATAAAATATATTCAAAAAAGAAAAAAGAGGGAAAAAGAAACCTAAACCATTTTGGTCAATACCATTGGTTTCCTTAAACCATAATGGTATTCCCCATCACCAAAAAACTATAAAAAGGTGATAGGGGCTCCTCACTAATCATCCACATTTCATCATATCCTTATACTGCCAAATTCCCTTTGAGAGCCCTTGCCTCCCTTTTTGAGTTTGAAGATCCCCATTGAAGCATTAGAGAAGAAGAGACCATTGGACATTGGAGCACCTCAACCTTGGAGCTGCTTAAACCAACCATCCTCACCATTTGAGGTAATACAAAAAATCAAATTTTCTATTTCTTGTTTTTCTTATGGATCTCATTGTTTATTATTCTTAAATCTAGTTTGTATTTCCTTGCACATGTTAGATCAGATTTACTGTTATTTACATTTGTTTTTACTTTTACATTGAGACTGCTACTACAAGTTAGCAGGTGCCCTTTAGCACATGCTTGGTTGCAAAACCAAACAACACCTTTGCAGGGATATTCCAACTAGTTTGAAGTCTCTGCTAGACCTGCAAGCTCAAAGTGCTCAAAGCATTTTCTTTTACTATCTTTTCTTCTGTTGGAGATAATGTGATGGGGATCATAGTTGATGGCAGCTTTTGTTTGAAATCCCATTCCTGTTATCACACACTCAATGGCTGAAAGGGAATCTTTATTCTTAATGATGAATGGGCATACAGTCCATGCAAACGTAATGTCTAAAGCTTTCTTATGATCTAGAAAATGTTCAATTTCTACCCTCAACTTTTTCCTAATCAATTCCAAAGCAAACAATTTTGGAGTTAAAATGATGGCAGTACATAAGGTGGATGAGAATACCCATACACTCTGATTATTGTGCTGTGTTCCAAGAGAAACCAATCACCTATTTTATTTTTAGGGGAAGGTTGCAAAACCTCTGTCATCTCTGTCAACACTCTAGGAAATCTCTTCTGGTAAAGAACACTGTAAACCTCTGACATGAGGTTGTTCATGAATTTGTTGTAGTCTGTGTTCATTTCCTTTGTGAGCATCATCTCAGGAAGCTGCAAATTTTCTTCATTAAATGATAAGAACATCCTCAAAAAATACGATTGAAACCTGAAACTTCTAGTCTTATGGAAGTCCACTAGCTTGGAATGGATATTCTCAGCTAGGGACTCATCAAATTTAAGGCAAGAGCAATGGATTGACTGGCTAGACTCTTCAGACTCAAATGGAAAGGTGATAAGGACAAATAAATAGACTCATCAGGGGTTCAGTAACATACATATCTGTTTCCAATCCTAAGAATTGACTTATCATGGTTATTACACACTTAGTTTCTTCAGTAAAAAGAATGACTTCAACTAGGAAAGGTTGGTCCTGTAATGAAACACTAGGTTTTAGGAAAACTCTATGGAAACTTTGTCTCTTTTCAACCGCAGACTCTCTAAAATATTGGATTTGGGACTCTTCCTTGTAATCTTTGGAATTCAGACTGAACTCGTCAAGAATTGAAAGGGATTTTCTAATAACGACAAGACTAACTAGACACAGGATTTTCGAGTTGGATGCATCCATGATTACCCTCTCAGAGAAGGAATAGTTAGTATCACACCATTCGATGAATTCAGGGCAATTTAGGGTTTGGTTGACTGAGAAAAGCTAGAAAAACGACCTGTAAACATTATGGACATCTATACCCTGGTCTCTAATAAGTTTCAGTCTGTCTTTCACTACTTCGATAGGTCCATTTAGAAATATTGTATCATAGACCTCAGCATCCCTGTCTTCTAACAATTCCTCTATTTTTTGATGTTCAAAACCCGGGGGTTCTACTTCTCCAATCTCAGCCATTTAAATACTTTTCTATGAGGACAAGAGACCTACCTGGTTTACTGATAGCTGGTCCAAGATTCGTGTCTGAGGTGGATGCTTTCTACATTGTCGTCGACTTTCGCTTTCCAATGCACAGGACAAACAAGAACCTAAAACTCGGTGCAATGCATTTTTATATTATATCCCTCTTCATATCATTCTCGCACCTCTCGCAATAAAGGAATTCTTTGAGCCGTCCATATGCACGATCTATCCTGCGCCATTGATCTCTTTCCCTGTTTAACTCCACAGTCTTCCGTAGTCTTCCTCCTTCAGAAAGCTGCCTCCTCGCACCTTTAACCCGCGAATCCAATGCCGATCATCGATCTGAATCTTATCCGCATCTCAGCCGTCCAAAGGCGCGGTATCCAACAAACTTCACCAATTTGGAAAATGTTGTTTGTTCATGCATGTTGTATTTGCGAAGCCAATGACCGTTGTTGATTCCTTTCTCCGCCAGATTTGCACCGTCGAAATATGTGGAGCCTACCGCCACTTCACGGATTTGGAAATTTCATTTCTTCGTGCACTTCTAATCGACGAACCACTTGGTAACTGTGGATCTACTTCATCCCAAGATATGATGGTTGATTATTCCCTCCATTTAAAACCTTTCCGCTCATAACCATAACCAAGCATTTTACCTTTGCGAACTCCCTTGTAGCCGTCAATCTCCATCGCTATTGCTCTGTGCCCTTCATTCCTGTCCACACATTAGCTTGAACGGATTTGCACATTCTAATCCCATTAGAAAAGTCGAAACTTAAGTTCTTCCATCATTTTCATTCCCAACCTACGAATAAACTCTCATATATGTCACTGGAATTCCTTTGGGTCATATGAATCAGAAATCTAAGACCCTACATATTATTTGCAAGAATCTAACCCCCTCTGACTATTCAACCCAAAACCAGTGCTAACACTTGTCACACTTGATTATCACAAAGGAATCTTTCAAGATAGTATCACCTTGAGATGCATAAAGTTGGTGAAAACTGTGAACCAAGAGGCCATGTTGCACTAGGATTTGTTTAAAGGACTATATTGAATGTATAAGAAGAGAAAATAACCCCAAACTATGGTATTAATGTCAATAACTAGTGTTAAGGTTACTCTCATAAATTATGTAAAAAATATTTTATGATAACCAATAGTAAAATACTTAGAAAATAATCAGATTAGCTCAGACAATATAAATACTCTTATCAACAATGTCAATGTGGTTTGGAGGTTGAAATTTTATGCCACATTAAGAGATTCATTGTAGCCAATAAGGTAGTGAAATGTATTGATTAATCAACTTCAACAATTTGATTTTAATCCTATAAGTCATACAACGACAACAATATAAAATTGATTAGAGGATTTTCATAAACATAGCTTTATACTTCCTTCTATTGTGAACACAAACACCAATATGTAATGTCAACTTATGAGTGAACTAGGAGGTTGTTTTATGAAATTAACAAAGACGGACTTGTTGTAAATTTTTTGTAGCAGAATGAAAAAGATATAATGACAATACCTAATAGTAATATACTCTTCAAAAATATATTAGATCTTAAGTATGTTGAAATCCTTGCCAACAATAGTAACATGATATTAATTGTGTGGTTTAGGGACTGTGCAAATGAGGTCTTATTGTTATGACAGTCAATAGAATAGTGTCAACAATGATCTCTTAGTATTCAAAAAAAAACTTTTCATCATTTTGATCTCCATAAGACGTCAATAAATACATGTGAAAATAGTGCTTAAGTGTCATTAGGAAGATGTATGATAGTGATTAGTTTTGGATCACAATGGAAGCAACAGTATAAAAAGACAATATAGTGATGAAAACAATCAATGGAAACAGTTCATGTATTGATGTCCAAATGCCTTCATTAATAATTTGGATCTGAAGGAGAGGTCAAAGTTCTTGCTCAATACCAAATCATTCACTAACTCACCTGAATCGAACTGGAATCCATATGAAAGTTTTCTCTTTTTGTCACATAAAATATACAAAGGTTTTCATAGATAGTTTCCTCTTCATTGCCACACTAACTTGATTTGGGATGTCATTTCCTAGATTTTGACCCGACCTTGTTTTATTTGTTGACAAGACATGATAGTTTGACTTATATTCTTGAGAGGTTTTGTCAACATTATTTTGAATAGTAGGAAATATCTCTAATTTCTTGAATAAATAGGAATATATATCTCATAGGTAAATTCCATTTCTTGGTACAATTTGGGTGTGTTTTGTGCCTTAAAACAATAGTAAGATGCTTCATTTTGTATTTTTAGGCATGTTTGTGGATGGAAGCAGTAGTAGGTGGCCTAATTATCAGACCTGGGCCAATTTTGGGCACAATTTGGGAAAACTTGGGCATGATTCATCCTTTCTTTTACCTCCAAGTAGTTTCAAACAACAATTTCTCCACAATCTGGGCATGAACAACAATAATAAACAACAACTAATTTATCAATTCTTTCATGGTTAATGCTCCAAGTTTCAAATCATAAAATTCCTTAGCCTTTTCCTCATAATATTGTTCAGATAGGTATTTTATTTTAAATAATTTCTTGAATGAAATCCATGTAATATTATGTTCTTTTATGTTCTTTACTCTTTTAATATCTTGCCACCATATATCTACCTTTCTGGACAGATTATAAATAGCCATTCTTGCTTTAAGTTCTGTAGAGTAGTTATAAATCTGAAAATATTTATGCATTCCAGTCATGCTTCGGATTCCTCCCCGGCTTCTACTTCTCCATTAAACAATGGTGGTTTTATTTTCTTGAACTCTCCAGAAATTTCCTTATAATGTTTACTCTTTTTAGTAATTTGTTCATCATCACTACTATCACTTGTATTATGTTTATGTTTATGTTCTCTTACTGAAATACCACTAGATGAATCACTTTCATTATCTACGAAAGTTAACTTTCTTCCTCTACGCTTATATGATGGAGTTTTCTCATTTTCCTCATTTAAAGGTTTATTCTTTATTGTTTCTTGCTCAAGTAGTTTAGTGAGTAAAACATTGTTTAACTCTTCTTGTGCTTTTAAAATGCGTTCCTTGTCTTATTTGATGCTTAAAATTTCTGCTCTTAATTCTTTCATTGTTTGTAAAATTCCAAATTGATTATCATTTTTTTATCATTCAAGTCAATCCATATATTATCGTTATTAACATTTTCTTGTTCATGATTGTTTTGTTCATGATTGTTTTGTTCACGATTTTCTTGTTCACTATGATGTGTTCCATCTTCAGCAAATGTATCTACTCCTTCCATTTTCCTGCAAAACAATGATTATATTTTTGTTCCAGAAATATCATAAGAAAAACATAAGTCAGTTTTTGTTTTATGTTTAATGATGTTCATGCATGTTTGAGCCAATTTTCAGGCCTAGTGTTTGTAACTGTGCTCTGATACCAATTTGTCACAAGCCTAATTTACTCAATTTTTTCTAAAAATTTTATATGTACAGGTTGACAACATTAATTCTTATGTCACTGGTATGAAATAAGAAGAGGATGCAGTGTGACTCCGCATCGTCTATTTATATAAGGTATAATTTGTATTTTTGTAACTATACATGCGTCAAATATTTATTACATTTTGTTTGCGGAATAATATCCATCCTTAGCTTGGCGAATACATCTCGTGTAACATTCATATCTGACTTTACTATCGTCGTAATCTATCCAGATTACTGTTGATGTCTTAAACAGTTTTTATTAAAACTCTTATGTCTTATTCTAGTTTAATGGCACAACCAATATCCAATTTAAGCTATTGTACTTGTTATAATATTAACCTTCCAATTTAAGTGGAGAGTCTTACTTATGCTATTACTACCATAAATCGACTTCCTCCATGACTTATATCCAAGTATGAATCCTAACCAATATCAACGTCGAGCTTCATGTATTGTAAACCAAAGTATTTGTAGCCTATTCAACTTCATGTAAATGTATGTAATCTATTCAAAAATCATTTTGTCTTCCTCCACTCTCCATGGTCAACACATTACCTGATGTCTCACTTGTGCATTTCCTTTGCTAAGAATAACACCAACAACATCATCAAATTTCAGAGTGTTTGAACCAGAGACAGAGTTACTTATATCCATGACCAAGCTATTTCAGCTTTCTGGAAATGAGCACAAGATTAGAAGATCCCTAACCTCATATTCAAAGTTCACTTTTACATAACTTAGTTTAGCAATCGTATTAAATTCATTTAAATGGTCAGCCACAAACCCACCTTCTGGCATATTCATATTAAATAAGCGCTTCATTATAAATACCTTGTTAGAGGTCGAGGTTTTTTCATACAATTTAGCCAATGTGCTCATTAGACCCTATGTTGTGTTTTCTTTTGAAATATTGAAATCCACCGATGAAGCTAGGCACAACCATATTGTTCCTAGTGCCTTTCTGTCAAGAGCCTCCTATTCTTCATCCTTCATAGCCGCCAGTTGTTTTTCTTTTCCTCCCAATGGAAGGAATAAATCCTTCTGATACAGATAATCCTCCATTTGCATCTTCCATAACTGGTAGCTTTGGCCATTAAATTTTTCGACCCTAAACTTTCCTTCTTCCGCCATTGCTCCCACTCGAACCAGGAATCCTTCTTTCTTGCACGTTTATATGGCAAATAAGCCTATGGATCTAATACCAATTATTAGAAAACAAGATCGTTGAACAATAACATAAAATAGGATGCAAAAATAAAACACATAAACACAATACAAGAGAGACACCAAATACATGGTTCATCCAATATGGGCTACGTCCACGGAGAAATTACCAGTCCTTTTATTATACCGTCCAACAAATGAAGGGATACAACCGACAATGCATCCGGTGCAACTTCCTCTTCACTCTCTCACAGTCTCTCACACAAAATCACAGAGATATTTACAATAATACAATACACAACCCTATTACAATGCCTTCCTTTTAAAGAGGGATTACCATGGGACAATACCACAGGATACCCAATACCATGGGCATGTAAATCACCCATTATTGACCAAGTCATGACTATGAAATTACAACATTTTACTAGGAATTTTTTCCAAATTTTTCGCTACAGTGGCACTTCCCCTGAACCCCCTCTAGGGGGGGATCCCAAAATTAGTTTCCTCCCCCATGGCGACTATAGTGGGGGGGAAGCACCCACACACCCCCCGTCATGGTCCAATATCCAAGCACGGCTGAAACACGACCTCTGAATCTAGAAAATTAGGCTCCACAACCAACACTGTTGGGGATGCCCTTTATCCCCTTACCTTTTCCTTTTGGTTTCAAAAGGATAACAAGGCCATCTCTACGATAAAGAGAGAAGGTCCTATATTGGGCATTTTGGTTGGAGGGATGGAATTTGTTACACTTGTTGTTTGTGGACAACGTCCTTATATTGCACAAGGATATGTTCGGGAGATAAAGGTATACCATGATATCCTTGATTTGTTTTTCTAGGCACGGGGATGGAGATAAATCTTCACAAATTTTCTATTAGCTTCAATGGTTTATGCCCATAAATTGTTCAGAGGATATTTCAAATTTTACATTTCAAACTGTTGAACTTGCAAGAAGGTATGCAATATTTAGGCTTCATTTCGAAACCTTGTGGCTATGTTATTAAATATTGGAATTGGTTGGTTGGGAAAATAGAGGGACATATAAACTTTTGGTGCAATCATTGATTTTCAAGGGGAGGTCATTTGAATTTGGTTAAGGAAACCCTGGAGGCGATTTTTTTTTATTGGTTCATATTATCCCACATCCCAATGGGAGTGTAGGATAATATACACAGATTGTGCTTTGATTTTTTATGGCAGGGCAACAAGGTTAAATTAGGTTTACAAGTAACAAGATGGATTTCAATCTAGATACCAAAACATGAAGGGGGATGAAACAAATTCCCCATTCTGTTTGGGAACTTGTAGCAAAAAGCGTGTGAAATTTAATAACTAAAGATGGGTTGTGGAAGCGGATTATTTTGCAGAAATATGTGGCTCCTTCATCTTTAATGGGTTGGATTAGGACTCCAGTGAAAATATTCACCAATGGTTAAAATCAATGGAAAGCATTAGTGTCATATTTCCCTCTTCTGGGAGATAACCTTGCCTGGAAAGTAGGGGATGGTTCATAGATAAATATTTGGTGAAGACGCTATCATAGGATGTCACAATTCAATTTATCTACTAGAAGATTTGGTTGGTCTCCTAAGAGAATGTGGGTATAATACTCTAAATTAGGTAGTTGATAAGAATTAGACTGATCTGTGGCATCAAGGATGGGGTAGAAGCACTGCAACTAGGGCTTGAAGGGGATTATGATGTTCATTGGCTAAATTTTACAAAATCTTTAACAAGAATCCATGCTCACTTGAGAGGAGGGTGTGATGAACTAATGTGGCATAAAAACAAAAAGGGAGGGAGGTATACTACAATTTTGGGATATGAAGTGGCCATTGTAGTGGAAGCCACAAAACTACGCTGGTGGTGGACAATAATTTGGCAAATCCCCCCCCCACAAAAAAAAACAAAAGTTGTAATGTGGTTTGCTTTGAGGAATCGGGCTCCCACTTGAAAAAGAATAAATATGGGCCTAGTTTGTGTTATTTATGTAGGAATGGTGAAGAAACTATCACACACCTATTTTGTACTTGTTCCTTCGCAATCTAGGTTTGTAAAGACGTGTGCAATTGGATTAGTGATAATTTTGTTTGGGTTAGCAGTACAATAGAATAAGGCTTGAGCAATTGGTTTTACTCCAGCAATAAAAAAATACAGGGTAGTCCCATTTCTTACATTATGGGCATCTGGTTCGCACATAATGCTTCCCTCTTTGAAGACATGACTCAACTGAGTTTATAGGTTTCTACTCATATTTTTGCAGTTACCCATTATTACAAAAAACAAGATATGATTCCCAAGACAAGAATAGTTGGAGAAGTGCTAGTGGATAAAACAATGCCCTGGGGGGATTTCGATGGAAAATGTCATTGTCAAGACAAAATTTGTGGGATAAGTGGAGTTCTCTTCTTACATGATCAACACATGATTGAGTATTGTGCAAATATCGGTAGGGGAACTAACAATCATTTCGAGTTGTTAACACTCTAGTCCCTCTTAAAATTAGCTCATAACATGCACCTTTTTCAACTCTAGGTATATGGGGATTCCATTTTCGTCATTAATTGGATGATTAGTGTTTAAGAAATATATGATTTTACACTTTAGTTTTTGGGAGCACAATTAAAAATTGTTATGGCTACATTTACTAACATCAAATTTATCCATATATAGAGAGAATTGAATGTGATTGCAGATACATTATAAAAGGAAGGATTTACAAAACCCCTAGGCATTTTGCATATCAAAGAATACAATGAAGGACATATCTAAGAATACACACATGATTTCTAAAGATATATATCTACATTAGTATATTTTGTTACTTTGATAACTATGCAATTCACTAAGATGTATACCATACCGTTCACTATGGGTGACTATAATTATTTCAAACTTTTGAAATTTTTTGGACTGTAAGATTTGGATATGATGTTATATGAACAAGTCAATTTGGGATCTATTTTGATAGTGGCTAGAATACATAATACATGTAGTTGAGTGCTGAGCTCGAGAGGCTTTTATATCTTTTTATATATAGGATATGTTTAAACGTCATGCTCTTTGCAGGTCTTGTTGTATAGTGGTCACATCCTCGATCCCCTCAGTGCCCTTTTGAGTGATGGGGGAACAAGCTAGATAAAAAAAAATTCTTCCAAAAAATTATCCGCAGCTCTGCTCTTTTACAGAGCCACAATTTTCTTTAGTCCGCAATCCGCAATCCACAGTGGGAAGTCGGAAGTCAGAACCGCGAATTTCAACTTCGACGAAATTGCACCTCTGACTTCCACAATCCGCAATCAACAGTGCGAAAATCATAAGTCGGAACCCAAAAAATCCACCTCATCGAATCACACCTCTGAATTCCACAATCCACGATGCGGAAGTCGGAACTCCAAAATTCACCAATCTGGGAAATTTACTTGTTTGAATTCTGCAATCCGCAATCCGCGTTGAGGAAGTCGGAAATTGGAAACTCAATTCACAACTCAGGGGAAAAAATCACCTTCTGAATTCTGCAATCTGCATCCGCCTTGCGGATTCAGAATGCTGGGTCCACAACGTATAATTCTGAAGGTTTGATCCTCCGACCTCCGAAATCCGCAATCCGCATTGTGGGTTCAGAAGATCGGGATCACATACCCCTACTACTGCGAACTTCCCAAGTGGATAACTTTCTCATCCTAAGGCCATTTTTGGAAAATCTGGTACCGTTGGAAAGCTCTTAGCGAGCACTATTCAATGGTGTGATCCCCTTACACATCTGAGAAATATGAATTTGTCATTTTCCAACTGGAGCATTTCCACAAAATTCCTCAATACCTATTTACCCTTCTGTAAGAGTTTTGGTTGCAATCTGTCATGGATTACCCCTTCATCTGACCCACAGAGGGATCATGAAACAAAACAGGGATTTCCTAATTCGTTCCCCAAGTCCAAGTGATGCAATGCATTCCATTTAGAAAGGTGTGTAGTGCATAACAAACATGTACAATGGAACTAAATCTGACCCATTACTCTACAACATGTAAGATTAGTATCACATTTAACACAAGTAAATGGTGAAGAAATCAGATATGAATCAACCTCATACTCAGGATTATACATAGAATTTCTACTGACTGAATTCATGTGATCATTCCATCCAATTTACTTGAAATAATGGATAAACATACATAGTAAATTAGCATCATTTAACACCACAGAGAACACTTATATTTAGAAAGAAGTTGTCCAAGCAAATGGCTATGTGAGAGCAACATTCCACCCAACCATAGGTCTCTGTCCAACCTATACTCTTTCAGCTGAGAGACCACCCCCAAGCTGAGTTATGTATCCACTAAGGATGGATAAACAGACTCACTTGCATCCATGGCTTCACGCAACAAAAATGCTAAGCCAACACACAGTTAGGTTTATCAAGCATTTAAGGAACAATGGAGGAGGAGGATAAGCCAGTGAGATCAACCTCAGAGCTACATGCCTCTCAATTCACACTCAAACAGACTTGGTACCCACAATACCTACCACACCCAACACAATGAAATATTCCCTTCACTGCTACACATTCCCTCAAGCCATACCTTCCCTCCAGTGCTCTTCAGGGTGGGCATAGAAAGGTCCAAGATGTTGGTACCTTGAGACTTTAGCCTTCACTGGTTTTATCAATCAACCCTACCTTCTGTCCTATTTCTCTCTGTCATTCCACTTGGGTTTTCTCAATTCTTGACCAAGCGAATCTATCCCATAGTTGGGTTCTCGATTATCAACACAAGGTTATCTCACGGGTTTCTGAGCATCTCACACGCTGCAAATTTCCCTAGGGTTCAAGCCGACGGATCCCCTGCTGGATTGAGCTTCCATAAATTTTTGGGCAGATTCGACACTCTGAATCAAGGTTTTCCAGGATCGTGGTTTTTCTTCTTCTCTTCACCGCTCGACTCTCTCTGTACCACTGAAAAATCCCGTTCTTTGTCCCTAATGGAATGGGGATGATGGAATACGAATTCCCAGGGATAGAGTGACTTGTGTATCAAGGCACACAGAGCCCCATACCCTGCCATCCGAAATTTCGGAGTTTTCCCACACTCCATCGACCTCATGCACAGTTTCTTAAACCACCTTCTGTAGCAGAATTAAATGTCAGCAAAGAAGGTAAAAGGGGTTCTAAAGATGACATTTGGTAGTATGTGTTCCAATCCCACAACCCCCTCACCTCTCCCTAGTGATACACATGGCCCCCTCTTATTAGTTGCCTCCATAGCCAGTTTATTTGGTATTTTATTGCAATATTAGCATTTACATCATTTACAATGTCCCATGGCTTAATAGCACATGGATAACATAATATATAATACTCGTCTTTTACATAAAAACCAAGCATCCACTAGCGGGGCCTTGGCCTTGAGCTCCACGCTAGGAAAACATACATCGCATGTATACAATGTTAGAAAAACAGGATCGCAGAGCAATAACAATAAACAGAAATGCAAATATAATCACACAGACACATTACAAGAGAGACACCAATATATCGTGGTTCACCCAAGATGGGATACGTCCACACTGAAATTTTCAGTCCTTATTATTATACCATCCAGCAAATGAAGGAATACAACCTGCAGCACATAGTCTCTCTTGCACTTCCTCTTCACTGTCTCATAGTCTCTCTTCATGATCTAAGAGATCTTTACAATGCATAATACCTAATACATCAACACTAGCCATATTACAATGTCTTTCTTATAAAGGGGAAATACAAAGGGAAAATACCACGGGTTACCCAAAACCATGGGCCTGTAATCTGGGCGCGTGTGTCGGGATCATAACCAAACCTGGGGTACAACACGGCTGAAACAACATCATCTATAAGACTGGAAGATCAGGCTCCACAACCAACATACAATATTTACATTGAAATCCAAATATATCCTAAGGGTCAAAATGGGGTATTACATATAGTGCCACGACATCTTAAGATTGTATTCGATGCACCTTGAAATAAAAATATATTTTTTTCTTGGGAAAAATAAAGTTCATAAATAAATACACTAAGAATTGAACTTAGCGTTATGATAAACTCCCACGAATGTTGTTGTTAGAGCACGTAGAAAAGCACACTAAAAATTGAACTTGGAGTTATGATAATTGTGATAAACTCCCACCAAAGTACCTCTATACCATAACTTCAGTCACATTTTAAACAATTATATGAAGCCATAAAGAAAATCAACATTTTAAACAATTATATGAAGCCATGCAGTAATGCAAGGATATTGGATTTGAATGTGATAACCTAACCGGGAATATTTCGGGACTATTTATTAGTGTAAGGACATTAGATTTGGGACTTGAATCATATGTTGATGGAAGTTTACATAATTAGAATGTATTCGACTTTCAATCCAATTTTTTATGGGTTTTATTTAAGAATCTATGTAAATTGTTTTAAACTAATATGTTTAAATAGTTTTGAATCCATTTGGTTCAAAATAATTGTTTTAAATGACCATACGTTTTATTATCAATCCATACATGTGTGGGCTTTGTTTAAGAATATAAGCAACATATTTGAGAAATTTCAAAAATTTCACAGAATAAAAATAATTATTTTGAATAAGCACAAGTTTGATTCTCAATCGTTTTTTGTATGGACTTTGTTTGAGAATCCAAAAAACATGTTTCAAAAGCTCGATACTACTCAAGCTAGAAACACTTGTTTTTGAATGAGTTTATATTTGTATATATAATATTTTTCCGTACACGAAAAAAATGTGCTTCTTGGTATTTATTATTTGAATCATTGAAAACATTTACATTATGTCACCTCTATTATTAGAGGCCTCATTGCAGTCTTAACTTTAATTAAAATTACATATGTAAGCTGTTAGCTTCTATAATCTACCCGCCAGATTATTGAATTGTATATAGATGTGAATGAAAGGTAGAGATTTATTTTGCTCTCGGAGTGTCCTAATTCTATGCTTCCAATTGTCTAATAAGCTCACTTGCAGAGTTGATATACTATCATCCAAGTCAACTACCACTCTAGAATCTCCTGCTACCTGAAGAGAATCATATCCTATGAAATGACCTTTGGATTTGATTCGATCAAAATATTGTTGACCTAATTTAAATTCGTATTTCAATTTTTTTTAATTTTAATTTTCACAATCCACCATCTCTCTCTTGACATAGGTTAAGCTGAACACCAAAAAATATTAGAAGAGATTTTGGTTTTTTTTTTTTTAACATATTTGAAGAGAGATTGTTTTCCATTGCTTGTGCATTGTAAAGAATTCACTATTTGTATATGTAATATTGTTAAAAGCAATATATTCTAAAATTTTCAAATTCGTTAATTGTTTTGAATAATCATTAATTACATTCTCAATACCCATCCATACATTTTAAGAATTTTTGAAATAACATATTTTAAATATTTCAATTTATATAATAATGTATAGAGTATAATACTTTTGTTTTTTGTTCTTTTATGAGGGAAATCAGTATAAAACAATTTAGATTTAAGATGTTTTATTAAACCTAAAAACCAACAAAAATAAATTAATAAATCTACCTAAAATAATTATTTTAAATGAACTTTTTTAAGCAACACGTTTCAAAAGTTAAGTTTTGAACCCTCTTTACCCAAATATAATTATTTTTGAATGAGCATAGATTCGATTCTTAATCTATTTATGAATAGGTTTAGTTAAAAATAAACTTTAAAACAACATGTATCACAAGTTTAGATTTTAATAATTGTTTTGAATAAACTTATATTTATGTTTATGCATGTAATTTTACATTAACTTACTATACTTACGAATATTCAAAGAAATATGTTCCAAAAGTTTCAATCTTAATAATGCTTTTGAATAAAATTATCTTTATGTATGTAATATTCTAAGCAACATCTCTCATATGGGGCTATAGGGACACAATATGGGTATGTATGCTGCCATGACCACACAATCAATTGGGACAGTTGGAAGAGGATGGGATATACGCTAGGTCAAAAAGGATTGCAACATGGTATGACAACATAGTTCAAGATGGAGGCCATGGTTTCTAAGATTGAAGGATTTCTTCAAGTACAGACCACTATTGTGATGGGATTGTGAATTGTGTAGATACTCTCATGATTTGAAACTGTATTTATAGATGCGATGCTGACATTATAGTGGCTTAGGATAATTAGTTTGATGGCACACGAGTAAACTCATTACATGATTTTCGGTCTTCTTTCACTGTGTTTGCAATTTTGGAAGCAAGTATAGTATTTTATTTTCCCCCTTCCTATTCTACATTGGTATAGTCCACCCGCTAGTTCGTGCTCAAAGCACTAGCGTCTAAAGGTACATTGTTTAGGCTGCACTATGGTTTGCATTTGGGTTAAAGGCTCCATCCTTTGTTTTGACCCCTCGCTCACGACTCTTAGCACCATGGTTGGTCATGCTCGTCCTAAACACGAGGGAAAAGGACGAAGGGGAGCCAAAATAGGACCTCAGACCCCAACCATGAAAGAAGTTGTGGATGTTGAGGAGATATGCTGAAATAACACTCCAACAAAGATTGCCGAGGTTATAGAGAACATGGAGGTTTGGATTAAAACTGAGCAAGAGTACATTCACCTCGAGGAAATTGAGGAGGAAATGGAGCCTTGGCTTTGGGATCCTAGTTCGTCAAGGTCCCAATTTACTAAGTACCACAAAACCATTTCTCTTTTATAGTAGACGAAAGCAGTCTTAGGACATGCTTTGATGATTACAATGGAGGAGCACATAAGAAGATGAACATGAAGCTTTTTTTGTTTTTGTTTTGTAAAATAGTTCTTACATTATACTGTCCCAAAATTTACATATACATACAAAGAGAATCAGCTCTAATCTTTCAAAATAGAGAAGCTACCCAGACCCTGAGTCAAAAAACGGTTGTTAACTACCTCTATCAAGCTATTCAAAAAATGGTTCATAATTGCCACAATTTGGCTATGTAGTGAAGAATTGAAAAAGTCCAAAATTCTTACATGATTACAAAGTTAAACTAAAAGACAACATTCAAAAACTATTGAAGGAGTCCAAAAGGAATAAACGATGTCGAACCTGATAAAATCAAAGGAGACACTGCTAATTATGCTTTCCAGAGGGACCAAGATCCAAGCATCGACGTTGCTTTGGACATTCCTCGTTCGCCTAGTTAGGGTCCTACGCCTCATCTTTGCTGCTTCGTAGGGGAACCACTGTCGGTTTAACATCCACCACCATCGGAATTGCTTCTATATTTCCATCCTTCATCTTAATATTTTGAGAACTAGAAACGGGGCTCACCGAGCTTGAAGTTTGCATGGCCATCGTCGAAACTATTGAGGCAAGAATGACCACCTTAGGCCCCATTCCCGCCATGAATACTTAAGGAGGAAAGTGGAGAATCTCTTCTATGTCCACACACCATTCAACCATCACCCGAACATGGAAATTGAGATCTTGAACTCTTTCCTGTGTGTCACCTAAGCTTCATATGTCATTATGAATGTCAATAAGAGTATCTATCATGGAGGCCAAGTGCCTAGTTGTTGCCACAACACCTGTCTCTCTGTTGTGTTCTTGGTGAGGGTGGTCTCACCGGCTTGAATCACAGAGGCACTCCCTATCCATGGTCATGTCTTCTCCACCAAGAGCACACCAAGTTTTATCTTGAGAATTGACACTCATAGCAAGGAAATATTCTCTAGAGGCATGGCGAATTGGATCTGGAATCCTCCTTATCACCCACCTAGTGATTGCAAGTGGCATGGCTGCCATCATTTCACTATGTCTCTCCTCCATTAACACACAGTAAATGCCCTGGGTGGATTGGTACATGCAAACACATGGAAGGGAGGTGAGTTAAATGATCCTCACCTTGATCGTCGTCTCCACCTCGGTCTTTGTCCTATTGTTTTCAGACTACCACCTCTGCCTTAATAGCACCCCATCCGGGAGGAAGCTCAATATGCTTCTTAAAGCCACTACATGACTTGAATTCACTACTTTAGTGAGAAAACTTGTGATTGGGCCAGAGGTGCATCTTATTTCTATTTTAGATGATGATATTGTCATATAGGCTAGTCTTTTTTGATACTTGGTTTTTTATATCATCCAACTCTTCTAAGCTATATTTAGTAAGGATCAATTATCATAAATTTTATAATAAAACAAAGTTTATTGTCAATTTAGGCTCTAAGATCAAAAGACTAAACAATGATAATGTTCTTTTTTGTGATTGGTATGGTTGACCAAGTGGGAACCAACAATCTTTTACCATATACAATTTTCTTTAAAGTAATACAATCTTACCTAACTTGAATAATTGTTTGAACCTAAAGATAGATTTTATTTTCAAAACATGAATATAGATTCAGTTTCCAACCTATTCCTGTATTAGCTATGCTTAAGAAATTTTGAAATTTTGAAAAAGTATATCCCAAAATCATCTTCATTTTAAGATGGACATGGAAGACAAGCAATATTTATTATTAAGAATAGTTTTAATCTTATCCCAACTAAAAATATATGGTAGCCTTAATCGATAATTTAAATTTTATTTCCTTTTCTCATTTCTAAGCTTATTGTTAATATGGTTTATATTATTGTAAAATGGGGCAATCACGTAGAATGTTATGCTTGTTAGACAAAATTTTTGATTGCATTACATGTTTTTTGTTTGGAGTATATGCAGGTGTTGCATGTATCTATGGAAAATCTATATTATATAACAAGAGTTGCATGCCCCAGTGGATTACTGCGAAAACAAATAATAAATATTAATGAATTTTTATTTACTTCAAAAAAACAAAAAAACAATGTTATTGAGTTAATTGAAATACATAAATATTTATGAACTGATTATAATGGGAATTGAGTTTCCATATCTCAACAAGAAAATGTAGTAGGAGATCAAATCTAAGAAGAAACATACACCAGTATGCATCTTCACTATTAACTCCCACATCGACACCTTGATAGTGGTAAAGTCTCGTGTTACCCAAAAAAACTCTAAACTATATACAATGAGCAAGCACTATTCCCCTAGACCAGAACTTAAAGGGCCTATCTAAAAAATGGCCACCTTGTGCAGAACCTCATTCAATCTTCATTGATGAGTATATTGTATGCACAAACCAAAGGTAGGAATAGAAACCTATTGTGCCTGTCAAAACAAAAAATGAGTATGAAATGATGGTTATGTAACCAAAATACAAAATTCTAGAAACAAGCTTTGTCTTCTCCAACTTGGTGAATAAATAGAATGTAGCATAGAGAAACACATAAAATCTTGCAATTAAATAAGCTCTCAACCACTAGTTGTAATCTTCATTGCACAATTGGAAGTAGCACAGAACTATAGTGATCTCTACACATGTAACTATGAGGATCACAAAGACAATGAACATGAACCCAAAGATACAGTAGAATTGATGCAACGATATTGAATTTAAGTTGAATAATAGTTCAATGAATACAATTCTACATGACAAAATGCCTCCAATTAGTATGGAGATAGGCCGCATATACCGAGCTTGTTCTAGAATCCACCTTAGGATTTTATTGGTTTTCATTGGATCCTCAATTGTAGGTTTCGTGTAGCCAAAGTAACTACCCACAAAGACCAATGGCATATAAATTCCAAACCATAAAAGGACCAAAGCAAACAGAGTCCAAAAAGGAACTAGCACAACATAGCTTGGTATAATTAACCCATAAATATAGCACACCATAGTGTATTAAAGCAGTAGAAACAAGTTAAGAACATATACTCTGAACAAGGTGAATGAAAATCCACAAACATAGCACGATATAGAGCATTAAATCTGTGAGCAAGAGAATATCTAGAACGGTTTAGAGCCTTAAATATGTAGAAAGAAAAATGTACTGTGAACAAGAGAAAATTTTAAATGAAAATCCAAAAACTTATCCTGACATAGAGCATTAAGCTGTGAATAAAGACAATAAACCCGAACAGGCTCGAGCATTAAGATGTGAACAAAGAGAATAAACAAGCACAACTTAGTGCATTAACACTGTAAAAAGAAAATGCAATGTGAACAAGAGAACCTTTAAATAAAAATCTACTAATTAAGCATGGCCTAGAGTATTGGGCCTATAAAATGAAAATGCACTGTGAACAAGAGCATCTCTATAAAAGAATCCACAAATTTAGCCTAGCGCGGAGCATTAAGACTACATATTGAAATTGCACATTAAATAAGAGAATAATTTAGCACATTTAGCCTGGGATAGAGCACTGAGCTGTGAACATGAGAAGAAACATTTATCCCTGTATAATGTATTAAGCTGTGAACATGAGAATAATCTACCACAACTTGGAGCATTAATATAGTATAAAGAAGAAGTCTTGTAAACAAGAAAATGTTTCAAGGATAATCCAAAAATTTAGCATGACACGAAGTATAGAGACTATAGATTGAAAAGGCACAATGAATAAGAGAATAATCTAGACATCGTAGATTCGCATTAGGACCGTTGATAAGAAATACAAGAGAATTAACACATGATTTTACCATATTCAACAATCCGACACTAAAACTAGAAGCATGCATGTGTGATTGCCTTCTTGATATCCATGTATCAAAAATAAAAAAGATTATTTAGCTTCCATGTTGGCTACTTCCATTTATCTCAGATATAACAAGTCCTAAACTGAATTTGTATAGTAAAGAGGATACCCAATCTCTTTATAAAGCAGATTGCCATAGGCGTGTGTGATTCTGGCGGGAAGACACACAAAAGTTAAGCTGTGCACTAGCCTCTTGTTCAGAACATTAATGAATCGATGGTCCTTTGCAGGATTTGTGGATTGGGAATTAATTTTACTGAATTTCAGAATTCACTAATTTTGTCATCAATTAACCATTCTTTCAGAATTCCATAAGAGGACACGAATACCGTCACTTCCTGCCATGCCTATTCCAAGACACAAAAAACAAATTTTTTTGGAAACTTCTTGGCCATAAACAGTCAGTGTTTCAAGTCCCGACCATAACTTGTCTTTGTCTGATTTCATTTGTTAGACCCATAAAGCCTCATTATAGCCTATGGAAAACAATTCATAGCAAGAGCCTTTGAGATTGAAGAAATGCCCAGAGGTGAAATGAAATGAGAAGAAACCATTAACAATATAGAAGTATTTTTGGGATCATTGCATGATGGGATTAATGTTTGTGAATCCATCCATTGCATATTGAAGAGACTTACTAATTGGAGATCACCCTTTTACTTGGAATCACCAAGTTCCATCAATCCTCTTGACAAAGCAGTTTTGAATTCATGCTTAACTTGTCTTCCATTCTTTGCTGCAGAATCAACCTAGAAGCTTGCAAAAAAGGGTGGGGAGGAGAGCTCAAGCACCCCCTTTGGAAGGCATGAAGAAGTTAGATTGAGGCAGAGAGCATAAACACTAGCAGAGCATTTGTAGCAAATCATTTTTCCTTTTTTACTTATCATATGGATAATAAAAGTTGTTATTCATGAACAACAATAATTATTAAAAGAGCACAACCTGCTATTATGTGACCCTAGTCTCTCTAATTATAGCACTCTTACATAACTACACAACTAACATTGTCATCAAAATGTATGAACATCATTATTCAACATGTTTCCTTCTGTGATTGTACATGTGATACAAAAATATATAGTATGTTGGATTAGCTTGAGTGTTGTAGGATTAATGCAAGAGTTCTCAGGGTCGATTTCCTCAACCATTTACCTCTATTGGTGTGAACCAATTTAAAGATCCCTATAGTGTCAGGTGATGTAATCAATGCTAACAATTAATTTTCCCACCATCTAGACATTCCCTTGAGGGAAGTAGGAGATCCCACAAGGTTCTTGGAAATAAATGTGATATGAAATATATATCTAGATATAAAAGAAAAACTTAGGCAGGGATATATGAATTGCTTCAAAGCAGTGAACTCATTTATGAATAATCAAGTACATAACATGTCAAATTATAACTAGACTTCAAGAGAATATTGTTTTAATTTTAACTTGATTTATTAAACATTTATTTTTAATGTGTTTGTTGGTATCTCTATTCTTTTAATAATTGGGTCTAGATCAATTTCCAGACATATATGTGCCAGTAATAAGTATGCTTCAATAAGAAAAATCGCAGTATTTGTCATTTTATGTTGAGTCTGAATGATTATTTTAAAAAGAGAACTTCTTTATTTGTTTTAATTTCAATACTAAGCAAGGGAAATTTCCCTAATATGTATTCATCACTATAGTTTTGGACCAAAGGACTTTTTTACTGATTGCCTAGACAATAGAGAGGAGTCCATTGTTTTGAATTCAAAACCATGCATTTTATTAAGACCATTAAGCAACTATCCTTTTTCCCACACTTTCAACTGCCAAATTTCAATATACAGGTTGACTGAAATGTATTTTTCCAAATATGAATTCCAATTAACTTGATGAAGTTGAAAAGCTTGAGATTACCGCCACCAAAATATTTTGACCATTTTTCAAATTGAGCATAGGTCTCAAGAAGAAACAACCTAAGTATCCCAAAAATTTAAATGATGCTTGGAAAAAGGATAAAGTTTAACCTAGTGTGCAAACATAGTGAATTAAATGACTAACCAATCCTTGATTAAAAAATCGCCGAAAAATTTGTCTGCTGAAAAACTAACGAGATTTTCAGAAAAAAAGCAAGAGTCTGCCTAGTTTTTGCAATTTTTTTGGATTATATATATAGAAAAACATTCAAAAGAAGAAGAAAAAATCGATAGGTTGGCATCGACGTCATTTTAGAAGCAATTTCTTTGCTCATTTCTCGATATTTTCCTTGTGAATTTCTATGCAAATAATGCATTTCCCCCACCTAGTTTTCCAATTGATTTAGTTGAAAATATATGAGATTTTGTAATTTTTTTTCTTGTTCAACATTTTTTTACGATTCTCTTTTTTCAAACCCTTGCCAAGTTTATCACCAAGCCCATTTTTTGCAACAATGGTTTAACCTACATGATGATAATGAACCACATGTCAAGGAGACTGAAGGAACAAATTGAAAAGCAACATGGATCATGCTCTAGATTGGCCTAAAAAGAAACCACTCCCCTTAATTGAAAAAATAAAATAACAGGCAGTACACTCTGCATAAAAAACTTGATGGGACCAACAAGCGTATGGTTAAATATTCACAAAACTCCAAAAGAATCGAACTCATGACCATGCCGAGGCCAAACCCGATGGAGAACAAATAAATGCACATTTCCTAGGCCAAAGTAAAGAATACAAAGTATGGGAAACTCATGGAAACATTGACAAAAACCTTTTATGGCCTTTGGATTAAAGACAAAAGAAAAAAACACAACTCACCAGGCCACACCATGTCGGTTTTGCTAGAACAACAGATTGTCTCCGAGACATCCACACTAATCAATCAACCCACCCTTGGCAATTCAAATTCCTCTTCCAAACTTCCAAACATTGCCACAATTCAATGAGTGAAGACAAAACAATAGGCTTGTTCTGCAAGTAAACTTCGTTGGCAAGCGAGTCCTCTCTTGTTCCCTTTCACCTGTACATCGAGAAAAAGGAGTATAGAGTTTATGAATATTTCAATACCCAAATAATAATTAGAGAAAAATCTAAGTTCTCGAAGAAGCTTGCAACCGCTGCATTTGGATGGACCATTGTTGTTAATAACTGAAAATTATTGAAAAGCTTGTCATCACAAGGAGCATGGTCCACCGGTGAAGATGAAGATTAAGTTCTATAACAAGCTTGTAGTCGTTCCATGATTTTATGACAATCCTTGAAAAGATTGTGCACATAAACATGTCATCCCAAGGGGAATGGTGCCAGTAGCTCAGCTCGAGGTAGGTGAGGAAAAGTTACGACATTCAAGGCAGCATGAAACAGAGTAAAGCATAATAGATAGGTCAATTGCTTGCATGCCAAGAAATAGAAAATCGCTAGCAGGTAAGTGGGTAAGGTCAAGGTAAAGGTAGCATTTTTTTTTTTCTTAATTTTTTTTAATACTGGCCAATGATCAAAATGGTGAATTCGAGAACTGTTATCCAATAAAATGTAAACACTATTTTTTAAAAACATATTTATAAATATAAATTTTAATAAAACTTTAATTTAACTTTATAAAAGTTGATGTCAACTATAAATAAACATGAAACACATAGTAAAATGATGTTAGCTATAAATAAACATAGAACCTATAGTCTCTTCCCTATTACACCTATTGCACGGACTAATAATTTCTATAAATATTTTTAAAACATAAATTATTCTTAAAAGAGAAGATAAATAATATTTCCATGATAAATAAATATTACAATGACAGTCAAAGTCAAACAATGTTCTGACTCATTAACATTCCTACGCCATGCCAATCTTCTTTTTATATTTCTCACAATGTCTTAAAAATGACAAATATAACATGTAATCATAGATCTATTTTACATGACAGATGTGGAAATAATTATCTAAGTCTAGCCATGAGAGGCGAGTTTTCTTCCCACAATCTCTATCCGAGTCATGATTTAGTCAGTCAATATAATGAATTCATACATTGAATTTGAATTTTTTATTTAGGGTTTAACACTTCAAAAATAATATGGAAGTGACAGAAGCAGCAAAATGATGAAAGGCGTTAAAATCTCATGGTGGAGGGGTGTCGTTGTAGTGGGAAAGGATATAGCGCTCATGTAGATTCTTGATTTGGAGGGAAGGAGTTAGGACCCTTGTGGTCGGGCAATTTTATGGGGCATAGGGTTTCTGCGTCTACTCTGACTGAATGGACTCAGTCCTATTGAGCTTCAGAAATTAGCTACAGCACTGTCTCACCCTACCTCATCAATTGGGTAGGGGTTGGCTGGGGTTTATCTTTTGACAGCATGAAGATGCAAAGAAAAAATTTCAGCAGATCTTGTAAATGGTGACACTCCTTATTTGATGCAAGGGAGGATTACTTGGTGCATACTTAAACTTACATTTTCGATGAAAATGGAATCACTGAAAATCTAAAATTCACATGATTGTTCCTAATGACAATTTTTTTCCCAAAAGTGCTTGTGCTTTTTTGAAGGAGAGAAGCTGAAATGTTGCAATTGAAGATATTTATTTTACCATTGTTAACTTTTCCACTCCAGACTATGATATTCTTGTCTAAAATATCCTTAAATATTTCGCATTTGTGATAGATGCTCTTTTAAAAAATAGTGTCATCATCAAACTCTGAATGTTTTATAGTCTTAACATTCCTTTTGAAAAATCTAAATTTAGAAGTGTTCAAATTGTGTTTTTGAATGTATAAATAAATTCGTCATCCTTAAATACCCATAAGGCTGAGATTATACAATTTCCATAATTAATATATTTAATTCTAAAAAAATTTACAAATTCAAAATAAGACAAAAAATATACTATGAAAAGGTTGAAAACTTGGAATACTTAAACTACACCTTTAGCTTTATACTCTGAAAAATATGAAAGCAAATTATTTTTAACTTTATACTCTGATAAATACGAAAGCAAATCAGCGTGTCCAAATAAAATTGCTTGAACCCAAGTCTCTCGGGTGAGAGCTGAGTATCCTAGACTACAACGGCAAGAAAGGACAGCCTAATGTGTATGGATTTCATCCACCCAGAGGAACCATTTTTTCCCTTCTAACTATGATATTTAATGTTTGCATTTAATTGTTAATCATATCTCAAATCTTTGAGATAGATATTTGAATAAAGTGATAGATTACTTCAGGAAGTGAAAGTGATGGAAAATTGTTATGACATTGGGGTTGCAAAGTTTTTGTAAATGTGTACAATCTTTAACTTATTGTATTGCTTCAATTTAAGATATTTTCATATTCTACACATTGAGTTAGAGTACAACACAAGGTATTCATTTGATCAATTATAGGGCCATGACTAAGTTTGAATCTATGCTCACTTATTCAATGGCACATGTTTATAAGGGTAGTTTTTTTTAATTTAACCCTTGGTCTCTTTGGTGAAAATCAAAGCAATGAGATCTATCAATTCTCTTGGTAGGAGAAAAAAAAGAAATTTCACATACTGAAATAACAACATTTACTTCATTAATTTTCTTAACATTCAGCTGAGTAGATTTTCGAATTATGAAAATGTCTCAATATACAAGTTGCATTGCAAACTATACTTCTAGTTTTTTTTATCATTAGAAAGCATCATCGCATCAGAACCGTGAAGGGCATGAATTTCGTTGTGGAGACTAATGACTAAATATAAAATTTTCATGCAATAGAAAATGAATTGATCCATCAAAGAACCTTCCGTTTTGACGACCTTGCCACAAAATATACAAAGAGTATAAAGCTAAGAATAATATTAACAAAAATTTACAATCTCTCATGGACATTTGACACCATTCACGACCAATATTCTTCTTATAGAGCCAATTTTACAAAATGTCTTCATAAACAAAAATATAACTTAGGATACAAGATAACTAAAATGCTCCACTTTTCAGGCGAACGGTCAAATTTGTTACTGGAAATTGTTTATTTTCGAAATTTTACAATTTAAACAATTGTAATTGACTTTCTTAGACTAAATGCTTTATTTTAAAACTATCCAAATCACCCAAATTGCGATTTGAGCACTCTAAATTGTGATTTCAGTTATTCTTGCCCTGCCAGATTCTGACGAGTTGGAGGCATTTTAGTTAAGGCTTATACTGCGCCCACACTTATTCGCAAATCTATTTCACATGACATATATGGAAATAATGAACTTAGTCTGGACATTAAATGCCAGGCACTCAAAATAGTTTTCTTCCCATAATCTCCATCCATGACTCGCCTCTTCCCACACTCTCTCCATGTGTGACTCGTGATTTAGTCAGTCATTCAATATATTGAATTCATCTACATTGAATTTGAATTTGGGTTTGTTCGACTTAGGGTTTGAGTTTTAACTCTTCAAACTTGATATGGAAATAGAGTGGATCAAACACCCAAGTGAAGAAAGCAAGACAACGCATCGTATCATGTTTTCGGTAATCTTATGAGGTTGAAACAAGTAGTGTTTGTAGTCCAACGGTTACGATAATTGCCTTTGTGAATCAACAATAACGTTAGTCTAGATCCTAATGCATAATGGAAAATGGTTTTGTAGTTGGTAACAACAATGGAAAACATTAGTCTAGATCCTTATGCATAATGGAAAATGGTTTTGTAATTGGTAAACACTGATTTCCTAATGATTTTTTTAGATAAGCTATTCACATAAAAGCGTTCTTCAAAGCTCAAAATTACTAACCATGACATGACACTAGTTGCAGCACATAGTTTTATAAATGGCCAAAGATCATAAAAAACTTCCCTTGAGAATCCAGTCCATGTGATTGGACACCTTCCATAGGTAACATACAGTAATTGGATAATGGTAGGTATCCACCACCCAATGTCTAGTGATGCAAGTGTGTTGTTGAGGCCCAGATTCCACTTCAAGACAAAGAGACAATTTAATAGAACTGAGACTAGTGTTCCAACTGCAACTGACCATGCTACGATCACGCTCTTTTTTTGTGAAATTCAATATCTATGAATTGAAAAATAGAATGGAAATGAAAAATGAAGAGGAATGCACCATAGTGCTACTCTCCCTGATAGTTGAGAAACATCCTCAGGCTGTCCCAGGAGCCTGATAATAGGAATTGTAGAGAGATAAAGGGGAAGAAGAAGCACCACAAATCCCAGTAGTACAATCCAATAACGTTGGAGATATATTCTAAGCATGTGGTGTTTTGCATCCGCCAAAGGCTTTCCCATAGAGTGTCCCAAGCGCATTCCCCACCCCTATCTGATAAAGCAAAATCAGAGGTACAAAACGTTACAACTTACAGTTAACAACATTCTAACTCAACGAGAACTTTCACAATACAAAAAATTTTCTGTTATTACTTATATAAAATGCATTGAACTTATGAATGCTTTTCTATATATAATAGAATCATGAAAAAACATAGAAAAACATACTCACCAAAATGCCAGAATTGAACCCAACGATAAGGTTGACCACTAAAGAAAACGCTACGAGTTGCAAATCACTGATGTGCCCAATGAATTCCTGCATAATCACAGTGACTCCATAGGTTTCTATTCGATTGACGATGGCCGCCCATGCAATGATCCAGATGGCTTTCGACTCTACCCAAAATGATACGCTTTTGCTTCTGCTTATGGTGGTGATAACCAAATCTGGCGAGAAATCTGTAAGGAAATCGTTTCCATTTTGGATGAGAGGAATGTAGAGCTGCCCTTCTTCCATACTGGAGGACTATATGTACAGACCAATTGCTTGCCGACTCAAATCCCTCTATAGTATGCACTACTACGTTAAATAATGTTGCAATTATAGAAACAAACTCGTGGGATGGGATGGATAAAACTCTAGAGCCCTTACAGATATGAGATGGAAGATTGGAGCTATACAAGAGTGTATTGATAAGCAAACCATGAAGATATTACTGTCGCTCTTTGCTATCTACCAAATCCAAATATCTAGTTTTTCAAAGAGTCGCGGGAATGTATTGATAAGCAAACCATGAAGATGCTATTGGCGCTCTCTATTATCTACCAAATCCAAATATTTGTTACAATTTGTTGTTGAAAAATGTTATTTGCTGAAACTTGAAGGTTGATGTTATGGTTGATAATTTGATGACAATGCTATGAGATATAACTACTAGATGGTTGATGTTATTTGAGTACTAAATGTTTGATGCTTGAAAATCAAACTTGGGGAGGAGTATCTTGCCATAGGAGAAAGGGTCCAATCTCGATTGCAATGGATTCAAGTTCGTGATGAGGGGTCCAAATTTTATTTTGATTTCTTGAAGAGGAAAGTTGCGAATGAGAAGGTGCTTGGGATTCACATTGTGGATAGTTCTCTTGCGAACGATTTAGTTGAGGTTCACTATATGTCCATTGATAATTTTCAATCTATTTTTGCTCCTTATCCTCTATCTAATGGTGTGTTGGCGTTGTTTGGAGATAGACATTCCCTTGTTCATGAATCATTATCCAATCTATGGCATTGTTTATGGATTTATACTTTGTTTGTTAATTGGAAGCTTAGGTCCAAGTATGTATTTTACCAAGAGATTATTATTGTTTCTTCTTTTGTTGTTCTATGGAAGGATGAGGTACACCATCAGCTTCTAGCTAAGGGTGCTATGTTGATTATGGATGCTAAGAAGTTGGATCCTCTTGTATATTCTGATTTCATTTATGCTCTTGTTAGTCTCTGAAAGAGGTTATGATGGGCATTTTATATACCCTTCCATTTTCATCTTTTTGTTCGTAAATAAATTTATGTACATATAAGACATTGTTTGTTTAAATAAAATTGTGAATTATTTCGAAGGAATAAAAAATATCATCAATTCAAAATATCTAGAAGAGTTCTATGCACATGGGAAATGGTTCAAATTTCTAGATTCATAAGGGATTCTGTGAGTATGGGAAATGTTTGAACTTTTGAACAAGGACAAAGGGGGTAAGAAGATGTTTTAGCTATAATTTTGGATGTTAAAAAATTGTTTTTAAGAGTGCATCAAGGAACAAGGTCACAAGCATAGATGTCGATTTTTCTATGAGAATGGGAAATGTTCAACATTTAAAGAAGGGATTCTATGAGCACGGGAAAAGGTTCAACTTATAAACAAGGATAGAGGAAGTGAGAAGTTATAATTTTGAATGTGAGAACTTTCTTTTTAACAGAGCATCAAGGAACCAATTGGGTTCTTTTCATCTCTTTAGCACAGATAGCAATTTTCATAGGTCAAAACTCACTAGTAGATAACATTGTAAGAAGATCCACAATCATATGCAAACACTGCAATCCTCACAACCTGATCACAGAACTCTGTCCCTATAAAACCAGCATAGATCCAAATCCTAGGCTCTATCAATTTGGTTCTTTTCATCTCTTTAGCACAGATAGTAATTTTCATAGGTCAAAACCCACTAGTAGATAACATTGTAAGAAGATCCACAATCATATGCAAACACTGCAATCCTCACAACCTGATCACAGAACTCTGTCCCTATAAAACCAGCATAGATCCAAATCCTAGGCTCTATCAAGTTGTTGGAGAATAGGCCACAACTATGGTAAAGCTGCCAAATTTTGAGGAAAAAGCACTAAGTTTGAAGGAAAAGTGCTAATTTTGAGGAAAAGCACAATTTTTGGGCAGAAATGAACAGTGCGCGGTACGGCGCCAGATGGACGAGCTCACCGCAGATTGCGGGCCAGAAATCGCGGAGCTCGCATCCACAAGTCAAAGGAAAGAGTAAATAAGGTGGCTGAGTAGAAAGCTCAACCACCACAATAAATGAAGCGACGGAAGAGGGCTCAGCTACCCTCATTAAGGCAAAGTACAGGAGTTATGGTTTCTCAGACCAAGGAAGAGCAACGGGCCGAAGCATTGAAGGCGAAGGACAAGGAGCAAAGAATGATGAAGCGGTGCCCATACCCACGATCTGTGCCAGAAATCGTGGAGTCTGCAGGAAGCTGCGACGTGACTACAAGAGGCACCTACAGTACACCTAGCCGTGTCAGTGGTTAGGGTTTTTGGGGATCACTGTTGGGGAAAGGCCCACAGTTTTGTAAAGGTGCGACCCTCAGGGCCACCTATATATATGTGTAATTGGAAAGAGAAAAGGGTTGGATGGGTTGGTTAGTTGGTTAGAGAATTAGAGAGTTAGAGTCTCTGGTATTGCTGTGTTTTGTAAAGCCGTTGATGATCGTTTTGTGCATGTAAGAAGGCCGCGATCTCGCAGGAGACCGCCTGGCATAAAGGCCATTGTATGTATCGACCAGTCGGAAGAGGACTGAGAGGAATGTAATTGTATGTCTTTGTCATTGAAATATCTATAGAAGAGGAGAATAGATCTAAGAGAAGGGCTCCCAGCTGTGTGCGTGGAGTTTCCCAGAAAGATCTAAGGCTGCAGCTGTGTGCGCAGCGAAACTGTGTTAGCTACATCTCAAGTTAATATAAAACAGTCCCGTGGACATGGCTTCCCTCCTGGAGATGAACTACATAATTCTTGTGTTGTGGTGATGCTTTATGTGATTGCATTGCTTTGCTTGCTTTCTAGGTTTCCATGAATGTTTCGCTATATTTATGAATGATTATGTAAAGTAAATCTTTGAAGCTCCCTTAGAAGTGTACTTGTGCATTGTCGAAGGAGTCGGTAAGAATACTGTCGCCGCAGTGCTCAAGGAGTGTGTTACTGCGCTGTGGCATGAGGGTAGAGACGATACCTAGTGTATCAGGCGTAGCAGGTAAACACCTCATGTGCAGGTGCGGGGAGGCCGCGAAACTAGCCTGATAAGAGTGATTTTTAGCGCCAAAGGGGTGTTTGTTGCTGCGCATCCTAAAAACCCGGGTCTATCCAGAAAAGCAGCCAACACAAGCGCCGAGAGGGATCAAATCTCCCGAGGTACAAACCTCTTCTTAGGTATTGCACTCACGGAGATTTACTTTTTACTTTTTAGTTTTACATTTTATTAATGGCCGACAATAATATGAACAAACATAGACAAACGTTACAAGATCTCCCTCATATTATTACTTTTTACTTTTTATTATTACATTTTATTAATGGCCAACAATAATATGGACAAACATGGACAAACGTTACAAGATATCCCTCATATTATTACTTTTTACTTTTTATTATTACATTTTATTAATATGGACAAACATGGAAAAACATGGACAAACGTTATAAGATCTCCCTCATATTTTTACTTTTTACTTTTTATTATTACATTTTATTAATATGGACAAACATGGACAAACGTTACAAGATCTCCCCCATATTATTAATTTTTACTTTTTATTATTACATTTTATTAATATGGACAAATATGGACAAATATTGACAAACATGGACAAACGTTACAAGATCTCCCTCATACTGGGTTGTAGAGCGCCTCTCGGCGCAAATACTGAAATTGCGAAGAGAAGTAATAGTATAGTTGAATGTATAGTTAAAAAATGGAATTAAAAAAAAACAGATCATGTAAATATACTAACAATTAAATATATGCACTATAGGTCTCAAAGGATTTAAAATAAGGTACATAGTTACTGTGAATAGAATCCATCCTCATTAAATGCTATTAAAATAATAGAGCCAATGATTCAATATTTAAATCTCATGAGGATTACAGATTTGATGTGGACATTAGCCTCATGTCCAAGGCTCAATTTGTTCAGTTGCTTCAGCTTCAGCTTGCTAATGAGCAGTGGGAATCTTTCACATTGAAATTTGTAAATGTCATTGCCAAATCTTACAAGAGAAGCAAATGGAATTCATTTATTTAAATGATTATTACTCTTTTTTAAAAAGAAAAATCAGCATAGCTCATTGGTTTTGAGGCAGCATGGGATCTCTCCCCCCTCCCCCACTAGTGGATAACATAGGTTCAAATAAATTGAAATCCATTTTACAATTGGAAAATTTTGTGTCTTATCAGTCACTTTGATGTAGTAAGCTTCAATTCAACATATACTAAAATTAAAACTAAGCAATTTAACAATAGGGCATATGACAACATGTAGCGAAGAAAACTTAAGTAATTAAAGAAATAGCAAGCTATTTTACAATTGAACAATGTTGTGTTAAACTTATCTGCAAACTATTTTGCAATTGAGCAATTTTGTTTTAAACTTACCCACAAGCTATTTTACAATTGGTCAGACTTGTGTGAAGCCAATCTGCAAGCTATTTTACATTGGAAATTGTTTTGTTAACCTTATCTTCGAGCTGTTTTATAAACAGTAAAAAATGTGTTAAACTTATGTGCAAGTTGTTTTACAGTTGGGCCAAGCTATACTACAACTAAACAATTTTGAGTTAGAATTATATGCCACTGCGATGTAGTAAGCTTGCATTTTAAGAAGACATCACAAACATATAGATTCCAAATAGCAACCCAGATAATGAATTATTTCATGTTTCAGCATGAATGAAATAAATTTACAAAAATTTATGTTTTCATATTTTCTACATCTAGTTTGCAATTCTGCATGCCTTTGGTCTTTCAGAACTCCTACTCCCAACAGCCTGGAGTAAAACAAACAATACAATATCAATCGCTACATATACTAAGAAACAATTCTGATTGTTTAAGAATTTATTGTTGCAACTCCACGGATAAAAAAACCAAATTAAGAAAAGAAATCACACTAACTCAAAACTTAAAAGCTTTTCCGATACACAAAGTGAGAAATAAAAGCTTTTCCTATAGATAGAGTGAGAAATCTAGCTACTAATGAAGAGAAGCAACACAATTTTACAATACCCCATCTACGATAACATGTGTTCCAAATAACAGATTGCCAATAACATTTCTCTTTGAAACTCTTGACAACGTGAAAACTCAATGAAACTCTTGACAACGTGAAAACTCAATGAAAAAGAAAGCCAATAACAAAATCCTACAGGACCTCAATTGAAAGTTGGACTAAAGTATTCCTACAGTCTGATAGATGTTTTTGTTGTACAAGGACACTATGCTACCAGAAGTGAGAAACGACAAATGAAACAACAAAAAATGACAACAAAATGTGAAACAAGTACCAAAGAGGAAGTGGTTCCTGCGCATATTATGCACGTAAGAGATAATTTAGTAAATGTAAATCCATTCAAGATTTGAGATTAATCCACCATAAATAAAGTATCCATGTTAGAAATTGAATTAAATTCACAACATAATGCTTAAGTGTATTTATTTTGTTTTCTTTTAGCTTTTTAAATGTATGTTTGTGTTCTTCCATGGCCACCATTGACACGAAAACTCCCACGAAAAAAAATTCTGTACTATTTATATTTCTTGATAGCTTCTTGACCAAAAGGAGAGGATACCTTGTTGTACCATTTCTCATAACATGGCAATGACGTTGTAACTTATACGAAATTTATATTAAATTCAGGCATGCTGATCTTCCTCGCAGTAATGCCTCTGTGCTTCTACAGTAAGGCCTCTATATATGCTGGATGTTGTGTGGCCTTATCTAGTGGTTTCCTGAAGGTAACCAAGCACTCTACTGCCCACTCTATATCTCCCTGTTGGAGTACTGCCCCCATCTTGTGTGATGTCACTACTGTGGGAAGGTAGGTATTCATCCCTCTCAATACTACTTTCTGGCCCTCTGTTCCCATGAATCCATCTCCATGGTCTGGTAGTTCGTGGAATGCTTCCCTATGGAATAAAGCCATTGAACTCCTAACACCACATTCATGTCAGGTATATATACCACATAGAATGTTTCTAACACTATATAATTCCCAAGTGTTACTTTCAGTTTTGGAATCCTTTGACTACACTCCATGGTGTGACCTGCTGCAGCTACTAAAAATCCATCAAAACCCTTAATCTGAATGCCTTTCTTTTTAACCCATGCAACATCAATAATGTTGTGGGATGCCCCACCAATATCTATCAACACTCCCACTCTGTGGCCCTGTATGACACCTCTGATCCGGAGTGTGTGGATCTAGGAACCCCTAACATTATAGCAATGGTTCCTCCTGGTGACTGTCCCTCATCAGCTGTCCCATGTGTCTCTCCCTGCTCCTGATCCTAATAATCCTCATCCGACCCACTATGGGAATAGGCTTCTATGTAGTAGGACTTTCCCTTCCCTAAACATCTGTGACTTGGTTCCCATGGTCCATGACAAGTGAAACATAACTTTTTTCTTATAAGGTCCTGGAGGGTATGATTATCCATCCATTCTTTCTTAGGACACTCTTTCTGGAAGGGTTTCCTCTCTTTATCTTTAATAGGGAAATTAGTTATGGGGGGGAATCTATGTTTGGGTACTGCATCCTACAAATCTCTAGTCTGACTAATGGCATCAGCTAGGGTGGTGGGTCTATAGGACTTGACCCATCCACGTAAGGGTTCAATGAGGGCCTCAGTAAACAATATAATCAACCTGCTCTCTGAAATATATGTCACCATGACTACTACCCTCTGAAACTATGAAATGAATGCATCTGCACTACCTATCTGCTTGAGATGTGTCAGCTCTCTAAAATGCACCTCAAGGTCCTTCCTATCAAATCGCTTAATGAGCCTCTGTGTAAAATCTGTGTATGAGGTGATGGTATTGTGACCCAATGTCACCAACCCGTGGTACCACCACTCATGGGCCTCCCCATCCAAATTCAAGGTAGGGAATTTAATGGCATATGTCTCAATCATGGGGTTGAGTTGGAAGTATGTGTCCAACTTCAATACCCAATTCCATGCTGGGCCACCTCGGGTCCCCTCAAAGGTAGGGATAGTCAGTTTCCCTACCGTGTGTTGTAACTCAAAGTTCTGGTTGAAAGGCCTATTGTATGCTCTGGGTCTGTTCTTATTTTTAAAGTGGAAAAATTCATTGAAGGTCATGGTTGACTGGAATTCATGTCCTAATGCTCTGTACTCTCTCAAATAGGTACTCATAGATTCTTTTGGCTCTACCTGTGCTAGAGGTACTGCAGCTTGGCTCTCTAAGAATTGAGGCATGGTAGGTCGGGAGGTCCTGTTGTATATATGGGGATGGCTCTGCATATTGGTATGTAAATGTTCTCCACTTCTACTGGTAGATACCCTATCACTGTTGGGAAATAATGGACTGTGTGGGGTGGGCCCGTTTTTCTCTGCCATTTGTCTGAAGGCACTTACCAATTCTTTTTTCCCATTAGTGAGATCTTTTATAGCTGAAATGAGATTGTTGAAAGCTATTTTATCATCATCTTCCATTGTTTCTTTGCCTTTACTTTTTCGAAACCGATACTCTCTATCCCCTAGTTCTATATACTTTAATTCTTATTCTCCTCTATCATTGTTTCTAAACCTATGTCTCCGGTAAGTAATGTTGCATGGGTCTTCTGAATTCATTTACTGTTTACAATTGCATGCTCCCACAACTGGTGAGGAAATTGCTCTAATACCACTGTAATATCCCAAACTTATATTTTTATTTTTTTTTGTGTTGTCTAGTAGTCTTATGTATCAATGAAGTATGAAGGTATGTACTGATCTTTGCATGCATGCAGATCTATAACCCAGGTAAACTGAAATTCTATAAAATAGGAGGAATTAATGCATGTACATACTAGTAGATAGATCGGCTGATGTAGATCAAGATAATCCTGTCATGCAAGATTGTGCCGGTGGAATAGGGAGCTAAGGTAGGACGTCCTCCAGATAAATAATGCACCCTCCTCAAAGCTATGAATGATCCTCAATAAATAATACTCCGCAGATGAAGCTCCGGATAAGGTATACTAGGGTTATAGTGCCCTTCTGAAGAGGATAGAAGCAGAATGCAGAATAACTGAAGGCTCCAAGCCCTAAAATGTGTGGCCCTCTCTCATAAATTCTCCCACATGCAAGAGGACATCTTCTTGAAGATGAATGTGCTGAGAAATAGCTGGAGACTCAAGCTAAAGAGCCCTTCTTCCGAGGGAAGGGTAATACCACTTCTCTGAAGAGGATGAGAGCAGCATGCAGAATAACTAAGCCCTGTAGGCTGTAATGCGAATAGGGAGGTCCTTGGACAATGCACCCATGCAGGAGGACAAATCCCTCAATAACTCATAAACTTGAATGTTGTAGAAACTTAATGATAATAGTACCTAGTGCTCAAGCAATGCTGAATTTGGATGATCCAACCTGATGGCGACTAGGGCAGATAGATTTCGCTACTGAAATACACCAGTTAGCTGAGTGCATGCACTCAATCCCAACTTAGCTCGCTGAGCTCTCCACTTCAAATCCACAAATCAATAATCATATAAGTAGGTCTTCCTTACTAGCTTTACCATTCTTTTATAACATCCACCTATTAAACCTAACTTTTGACCTAATTAGGTCACTTTACCTCCTAATTTGCAATTAACTTGCATGCAATGCTCTGAAGACTCAATCAGTGCATGCAACATGAAATAATGCTCGGATGCCATGCATGCAGGTGGCCTCTAGCTCCTAAGGCCCCTGTTTACCTATTGGTGATCTAATACCCCTGCTAAGATATTCTTAGGGTGCATAAGGCATCAATCCTTAGTTGATTCCCTGAATGTCAATGCCCGCTCGAACCTATGGGAATCATATAGGTTAGCGGGATGGTCCTTTGTGCTTAAGCAGAAGAGGACATTACAAAGTGGTCCTTGGCTTTATTCATTACATTGCTCTTGGTTTCCATTTCCAATTTCCTTTAGTTGGTTTGTTTAATGGTTGAGGATAGGTTCACTTGAAGCCCTAAGATATACTTGGAACACTGATGGAAATAGCTCATATCCTCACAAACATTTCCCATACTTTCCATACAATATTCATAATGTTCCATGCTTGCATTGAATACTAAGAACATACAAGAATCCCCCCCCCGTCTCAAAAAGAGTTCCCTAAGACAAAGAGGGGTGGCTCTAGACATAGTGAAACTTAATGAGACAATACAAAAATGCCTACACAAAACCTTCTTTTGGATCACATGCACGCTATCATTTCCACCATTAATCTTAGATGAATTTGAGAAGGGTGGCATGATGACCCTCTATTCTTCCCATGCATGACCTAGTGCAATTTCCATTTTGTACAATGAATCCATTGAAGAGGGTCACACAATACATGTTCAAAAATAGCAAGGATGGTAGAGTCTTAACTCATCTACCCACCACAAGGATAGAGGGCAATGCAAGGGGGGGTCATATGGCCCCTCTTCCCCCCCTTAAAATAACTCCTACTTATGGGATAAGAAAATGTGACCTCCCATCCCTCCCTCCCTCCCTTCCATAATCTTATAGTGCCCTTAGGTAGAACAAAGTCCTTATTTTCCATGTCATCAAGTAATCAATTACCTCTTTGATTAACAATATGAGCATGCCCTTAAGAAGAGGATAGTTTTTTATTATTTATTTATTTTTTAATTTGAACGAGGCCTTATATGATATAAAAGAATCTCCAAGAATGGCATTCTTTGATCTTTCTCTCTTAGAATCATGACCCTTTGATATGTTGGGAGAGCTTCTACTTCATTATTAGCTGCATCTACTAGATCCCATGGGATTCTAATTGTTGATGTCTTTTAGGATCAAGAATTAATTCAATACAAAATGTTAGAAGATACAAAGCTCTTGGAGTGGAATATTTACATATATTGAAGTTACATCAAATGCTTTTGGTAAGCCTTATATATTTTAACATCACGTTTCTATTATTATATTAGTATTGTCTTCATTGGTTGGCTAGTACCTTAATTGTAATTGTATGGTTGGCTAGGACCTTAATTATAATTGTACTCTTTGTCTCCTATATAGATACTAAGGAGACCAAGTTTTAAAATCATCTCATCTCATCTTGTGCATTAGATACATTGTAAAAGGAGGTTCCCTACTCAAAGAGGCTTTTGTTAAATTCTGAACCTCAGATATGATCTTTTGTTCCAATAATTTTCAAGTTATGAAAGAAAATACACTGTATTTTTTAACAATTACACAATGTAATTAAACAGGAAATCACACACACATTTGACACTTGTTTACTCTAGGAAACCCCAACTAGAGAAAAACCAATAAACTGTGATTTTATTAATGATAAAATCTTGGGCTCCCATCCTAGGAAAACGACCCACTAAGGAATTAAAAAATAGTAAATATCCTAAGCCTATAAAACCACAAGATCAGTCCTTCGATCTTGCTAGTCAGTTTCTATCTCCCTCGCTACCCCTTTGCACCTTTCCTCTAACTTTTCCCCTGCACCTACACACTTGTTTGAAAGTCCTTCTCCAACCAATCAATGAGATCTCACTCAGTATGTGTAGTTGTTGTGTCTCCTCCTCTCCTTAGGATTCTTTTTATAACATCTCAATGACCCAAAACCCTAACCCTAGATCTCCAAAGTGATCGATGGTTGAGATTAGATCTCAAGCCTCACTTAAGACCAATAGTTATGACTTAATGTTAAGTTCACTTTTTGTCATTTTCCAATTTTAAGTTAATTAATGTGCTTTTCCTAACTTAGACTAAAGAAATAAATACAAAAGTCAATTGCTTCTCAAGCAAGTACCTAGAGAGGTGCTCTAGATGACTCCTGCATTCCTGACATTTGGCCTATGCAGAAGTACCTGTTCGAGCTACAATCATCAACAATCCCTCTCAATGAGGAAGGTACTACTCGTAGAGCCACCTGGAACTAGTTCTCCCTTTGATCCTAGTACATTGTCGCATACATCATCTTGCACACTGGCATTTGTCCAACCTTGACCATTGGTAATCATAGAATCAATGATGCTACACATTAGTGCAAAAAATATTGAAAACTTTGTCAAAGGCCCGCTCTCCCTCATCATGCTCCTAGGAGCTTTCTCCTGCTCTTGAGCATCCATCAATGTCATCTCGTACCAACTAGGTATGTTGTCCGAATTGGAAGGGGCTAACTCTCTCTTCTCCTCTGAAGGTTTACTCCCCAAACTGGAAGTATGTGAAATCTGCTCAACCTTCGTAGTCTTTTTCTCCTTGACCTCTATCATTTACATCGATCCATGATCCAAGATCCCCTTGGATCCAACTACAAGATTTTCCTGTAACTTGTATACTTTTTTCTCTGTGACACCAAGAACTTGTGTTGAGTCTATGCCAAATCCATTCGATCTAATGAGAACATACCCACTTTCAAAAGAGATTATGTACCCACTGTCCTCCAATGCCGATACTAAGTCCAAATTCACCTCCAGCTCCAATAAATACAACACACTAGTCACCTCCATAAATACTTCTGACTCTAGTCCAAACCTGACTGTCCCAACTCCCGTCACAACACACTTGGCATGCGTGCCAAGCTCCACATGCATATCTGGGTCTATCCTTGACAAAATGGTGAACAAATCTCGTGTCCCCATCATGTGACGAGAAGCCCGACTATCCACGAACCGTAGCACTATTGGAAACTATGCCAAAAATACAAGACTAAAAATAAATTCTTCTCAAACCTCTCAATAAACTCCTTGACTTGAGCTTCTGCAGATGCTGCTATCTGTTGAGACTTTCTCTTCCCTTTCTTTCATTTTGGACATTGTGAAGCATAATGGCCACACTCATGGCACACAAAGCATTTGTGTTTTCTCATGTCCTTCTTCTCCATTGCTTGTGAGGTTGACTCTCCACCTATACTATATGTGCTCCTCTTTACCTAACTAGAAAGAGACACATTCTTCTCATCATCACCCTTCTGTTGGTATCCATATAGAGATTCCTCTTTAATATCCTCTTGGATGAAGTCATCCCATAACCTCTCCCATTTAGGAAGATTCTCACGTACAACAATCCCCTTAAGGAAGGGTGCCCATGGCTTGGTAACACCAACTTTGGTTCTCCCACTGTCTCCATAATTGCTGCTAACTTATCACGAACTTGTTGTAATGCCCCATATTAGATATTTGATACTTAAAAATAAAATGGGGATTAGCTTAACATTTAATTGCTTATTATTTGTTTGACTTAGCTAGATTACTTAAGACTATTGTTATGTGAACATATGGACTCCCTAGATGTGTGGATTGTAAATGTAATTTATGGTTTTAATTTATTAATGGCAATCAATATGTAACTTCACTTGAACATGCAAATTGAAGATGAAAAAAAAACAATATATGGAATGCGAGTTTAGTTTGTGCTTTGGATATAAAGCAAGTACAATATATGTTGTAAAAGAACTTACATGACGATATTTAAATATCACTTTAGTGATATGGATTAACACTTAAATGAGTTGGGTATGTTATTTTTTCTACTTGTTTAGCATAATAACATTAAACAATCTAATCACCCAAAGAAAGGCAAGCACAACATAAACAATGAACACAATATTTCTCTTGGGGAAACCACAAGGGAGAAAACCCCGACAAAACTTTCTCAATATAGAATTCACAAGTACAAGATAAACTCCAAGACAAAACAACTTCTCTCCTTCTCTTATGAGAGCTTCTCTCTCTCCTATGCGAACTTGAGTGAGTGAGATGAGTGTTACAAATGAGCAACTCAATCCCCTATTTATACTTTACAATTGACATGACCTTTTACTAATTAGGTCGTCTCTAACTCACCTAACTGGGCCAACCTATACTCTTTACAATAAAATATTCTTTTTAGATATTTCCAGGCTGACCTAATCAATTAGAGTTTACATTGACTCTTTCAATGACTCTTACATTATCAATTACATCAATGACATCTCCCGAAGGAGGAATACAATAATACAATAGACAAATACATTTTGAATATCTTCCACTGTTACATTTCTTCAACACTCCCTCTTAACTAGGAAGGTATTCTGTGGGCAACATCAGCAACATCAACAACTATCCAACTGACTTATGCATCTCTATATGTCGTAGGAATTTTTTGAATCATCATATGTCTGGGGTATCACATCATATGCTGGAACATCATCATCAACATCATCATCGTCTGCTGGAATATCATCATTAGTATCACCATCATTTGCTAGAATATCACCATCAACATCATCAATATCACCATCAACATCATCATGGTCTGCTGGAACACCATCATCAGCATCATCATTGTCTACTAGAAAATCATCATCATCGTCTGTCGGAACATCACCATCAACATCATCATCATTTGCTGGAATATCACCATCAACATCATCATCAATGTTTGAACACTGGAACAACATCAATCATCAGTCGACAAGTACTGGAACAACAATCATCAGTAAGTAAATACTGGAACAACAACAACAACAAAAACAATCATCAGTAAATAAATACTGGAAAAACACTATCAGTCGGCAAGTACTAATCTTCAGTCACCAAGGAATGGCATCTCTATCAGTCAACAAGTACTGATCTTTAGTCACCAATGACTGGCATCTCTATCAGTCAACAAGTACTAATCTTCAGTCACCAAGGACTATCATCTCTATCATTCAACACGTACTGATCTTCAGTCACCAAGGACTGGCATCTCTATCAGTCAGCAAGTGAAAGTACTGATATTCAGCCACCAAGGACTGACATCTCTATCAGTTAGCAAGTACTGGTCTTCAGTCACCAAGGAATGGCATATCTATTACTCAGCAATGACTGATATTCAGTCACCAAGGACTGGCATCTCTATCAATTAGCAAGTACTGATCTTCAATCATCAAGGACTGGCATCTACTCCCTCTTTCGAGGGAGGTCCTTTTGGACCACACCAAGCTTGTCTTGAAAGTATTCAAACTTTAAGTGAGACAGAGGCTTATTCAACACATCAGCAACTTGTTCTTTTATAGGAACATACTTGAGATTTATAGCTCCCTTCTGCACCATAGCTTGGATACAGTGAAACTTGATCTCTATGTGCTTCGATTTGTCATGGAATACTAGTTTCTCTGTCATCTTGATACAACTCTTATTGTCATAGAGAATATCAGTCACATCTATCTCTACATCAAACAATCATGCTAACATCTTGCGAAGCCACACTGCTTCGTTACAAGCTGAACATGCTGCTACATATTCTACTTCTACTATACTGAGAGCAACACAGGGATGCTTTCTACTGATCCATGAGATCATACCTGATCCCAAAATAAAGCAACATCTTGAAGTGATTTTTCTATCTTTGACACTTCTAGCCCAATATGAGTCTGTAGATCTGTACAGTCTGAACTTACTATCTGAAGCATATCTGAGTCCATAGTCCAACGTAGCTTTTAGGTACCTCATCACATGTTTTGTTGCAATCAGGTGTACATGTATGGGCTCCACCATATGCTAGATCAAGGTGTTCACAGCAAAACATATGTATGGTCTAGTATTGGTCAAATACATCAATGACCCAATAATCTGTCTGTACATCGTGACATCTAATGTCTCTGATGAAGCATCATTCAGGAGCTTCAAGTTTGTCACCATCAGAGTAGTCATGGCCTTACAATCCAACATACCAAATTTCTTTACAATCTCAATAGTATATTCTCCTTGAATCAGGAAAATATCATCTCGAAACTGCCATACTTCAAGACCTAAAAAATAGTGCATCATCCCAAGGTCTTTCATTTCAAATTCTGCAGCAAGCCTCTTCTTACAATTAGTGATGGGCTTTCCTTCTCCTGTTAGGAATAGATCATCCACATACAATAGTAGTATCATAGGTTCATCATCTATGATCTTATAGTAGAGATTAGAATCTTCTTTACTCTTGGTAAATCCCAAGCTCATAAGGAATCCATCAATTCTTCCATACCATGCTCTGGGTGCTTGCTTCAACCCATATAATGTTTTCTTCAGTTTACATACATGTGTTTTCCTGTCATCTGTTTCAAATCCTTCTGGTTGCTCGATGTATACCTCTTCTTCTATTTTTCCATTCAGGAAATTTGTCTTTACATCCATATGATGTAACTTCCATTTCATCTTAGTTGCCAAGGAAAGGATGGCTATAATTGATGTGTATCTGGCCACATGAGCAAAAGTCTCCTCATAATCAATTCCTTCCTTCTGAGAGAACCCTCGGGCTACAAACCTTGCCTTGTACTTTTCAATGCTTCCATCTGCTAAGTTTTTTGTTCTGAAGATCCATTTTGACGAAACAACTAATTTAACCTTCAGTCTTGGTACCACATCCCAAACATCATTCTTGATGATGGATTGGTATTCTTCATTCATAGCATCCAACCATTCCTTCTTCTTTACTGCATATTCAAAACATGTAGGTTCTTCTTCAACAAGGTTACACATCAAGGCTACATCACTGGAATATGGCCTTGGTCTCTTGCTTTCTTGACTAGTACCTTCCGGGGCACCATATCTTCCTGCATATTTTATCAATTCTCATTCCCAAGCTGGTCTTCTCTTTCATGTATTTTCTTCATGAGGTGTCTCCTCAGGTCTCTGAGGTTCTGTCATATCATGATCTTCTGGAATAAGCTCCTCTTCAACATTTATGTCTGGTACATTATTATTTTTTGTAACTCTAGGAGCTTCATGCTCCTCTTCATCCTCATGAATATTCTTAGACTTATTGAAATCCATGTCTTCATCAAATGTAACATCCTTGCTAAGCTCAATCTGGCGGAATCCTAGGATGTAGATATGGTAAGCCTTTGATTTCTCACTGTAACCCATAAATATTCCCTTCTTTTCTGAAGGATCCAACTTTGATCTCTTCTCTTTTGGAATGTGAATAAATACTGGACATCCAAATATCTTTAGATGACTGACTTCATGATTTGTATCGGTGAACATATCTTCTAGGGTATTGTTGCCAAGAGCACTGTGAGAGATTATATTATGTACGTGTACTGTAGTTATAGCTGCTTCAACCCATAGATGCATGGGTAGGTGTGAAGAACCTGCAACAATTAATTGACGAAAATACACAATATATCAGATCACAGAATACTTTTATTGATCACATGCCACTTCGAGGGGGAAACCTCCTTTGAGCAAGCTCAATACAAAATAACTTCACGGTGCCTTCATAGGCCTCAACACACACTTATATACTAATTATAGGCGCCAATACTATGGTTCAAAACCATGGGCCACTACAAATTATGGATCAACAATACTGCAGGCGACTTACAAAGCATATGTGCCAACAACAATAACACAAACTATGGATCAACAAATACTACGGGATGACTTACAAAGCATATGCGTCCAACAACAATATACTAACAAAGTAAAGACATGGGTTCCTAACATCCCCTCCCCCTTAGAAAAAGCTTTTTCCTCAAAGATTTAGATGTGGAAATTGTTGCTGAATCTGAAGGAGTGGTTCCCATGTAGCATCCTCTGGTTGCAGGCCGTGCCACTAAATTAAGACCTCTATGATAGAGTGAGAGTGAAGCTGATGAGTGCGTCGATTGAGGATGGCCTCCAGCTCTAAAAGGATGGATCCTTCATTATCCAGTTCAAGTAAAATAGTTTGTTCACTGATGTTGGTGCCAAGAACTTTCTTCAGACAAGAGACACGAAATACTGGATGAATGCAGGAAGAAGGAGGAAGTTCCAATTTATAAGCAACGGACCCAATCTTCTGAAGAATCCAATATGGCCCATAGAACTTTGGAGCGAGCTTATGACGCCCTTTGAGTTTCAGGGAGGATTGCTTGTACGGCTGGAGATGAAGAAAAACCATATCATCGGCTTGAAAAGTGTGCTCAGAACGGTGCTGATTAGCTTGTTGCTTCATGCGATTTCTTGCCATGTGAAGATTGTCTCACAAAATGTGAAGAATCTGATCGCGGTTTCAAAGGACCGTGTCAACTTCCTGAACTGCTGGGGGTTTATGGAAGAAGAACTGGAGGTGCCTAACCATAGACTGCTTCATATGGGGTCATTTTAGAGGCAGTGTGGTAAGAGGTATTGTACTACCATTCAGCGAGAGGGAGCCACTTTTCCCACTGATGTTGTTGTTCAGAGGTGAAGCAATGAAGATAAGTTTCCAAGCATTTATTGATAATTTTAGTCTGACCATCTGTTTGTGGGTGATACCTTGAACTCATCTTCATTTTGGTGCCAGTGTGGCGAAATAGTTCTGTCCAAAAATGACTGGTGAAAGTCGCATCACGATCTGAGATAATGGAAGAAGGGATGCCATGAAGATGAAAGATCTAGTCCAGAAAAATTTGAGCGACTGAGGAGGCTGTATAGGGATGGCTGAGAGCACAAAAATGACTATATTTGGAGAGGCAATCAACCACAATGAGAATCCCTGTCTTCCCACCAAATTTAGGGAGCCCTTTAGTGAAATCCATAGAAATATCTGTCCAAATCCATGTAGGTATGGGAAAGGGTTCGAGAAATCCTGGAAGGAGTGTCGTTTCACCCTTTTTGCACTGGCAGGTATCACATTCAACCACCATTGGTTGAATTGTCCTTTTCATGCCCTGCCAAAAGAAGTTACGCTGTCCCCGTTCATACCTTTTGAGGAACCCAGAGTGCCCTGTAGATGGAGAAGCATGGAGTTCATAGAAGATAGCATGTTGAAGATCTGTGCTCTGGGGAAGCACCATCCCAAGAGTAAGGTGGTATAGCAGAAGGGTTGTTGGTCAAGCGTTGGATGATTTGAGATAAGGAAGAGTCATTGACATAACCTTGTTGAACAGATTGCAACCAATTTGGAACAGGCATAGAAATAACTGAAAGAGAACCTCGGGCATCAAATGTTCGAAAAAGAGCATCTGCCACAATATTGTCCTTACCCTTCTTGTAAGTGATCTCATAGTCATAACCCATGAGTTTGTTAACCCATTTCTGTTGAGCTGGGGAGGAGACACGCTGTTCCAAAAAATATTTCAAACTCTGGTGATCAGTCTTGATGCAGAAATGATTCCCTAATTGTTAACACCCAAAAAGTGTTCACTACCTCATCTACCCCATTGCATGACTCATTTGTCCATATTTCCTACCATATTTGCCTCCAAAACCTTAAAATCCCATTAGAGAGCCTCCAAAAGGCCAAAAACCCCTTTTTCCCCCCAAAATAATCCAAAATTCCTCCAAAATAGCAAAAACCCTCTAAAAAGGGAATAAAAAATATAAAAAAAGAGGAAAAAGAGGGAAAAAGGAGGAAAAAAACCCTATACAGCTGACCTAAACCATATGGTTCCCAAAACCATGGGCCATCACTCCACCACTAAAAACCTATAAATAGGTGATGGAGGCCCCTCATTTCATATCCACAGTCAAATACACCTTTACTCTGCCAAAATCACTCTTGAAACCCTAGCTCACCCTTGAGCTACTTTCACCCTTGAGTGCCCCTTTTGGCCCATTTCCAACCCTTTGGAGAAAGAGAAAGGAGCAAAGCTGGAATCTTGGAAGTAACCCTCTTGGACTACTGCAAGAGCTTCACCAACCTCTACACTTGAGGTAATCTTTAATACAAAAGAGAAATCTTTTTCCATATTTTCATGTTTTGTTATTTATGTTAATGCTCATGCTAGGTTAAATTTCATTCTGTTTTACTGTTTTTATTTACTATTTATTGAACTACTATTAAGGAGTCCCTTCTACTTAGTAGGTGCTCATTTGCACAAGCTGGGGTGAAAACCCTAGCTACAGTTTTGGCAACTCCCCTTGTGTTCCTTTGAATTTCTGGTTATAGTTTTTAAAGTTTTAAACGTTTTTAATTTTCTGCAATATTTTTCTATTTTTTACTTTCGTCTGTCCCTTTCGGCTGCCGTAAATCGCGTCTTTTACCCCCCATAGTTGCGTTCCGACCGCGTCTTTCAGGCATTTACCTGTGATCCGACTGCAGCTCTCAGACTGTTTTCGGTGACCTACCGACGGTTTCCAATCTGTTACCTGCGATCCAACTGTAGCTATTAGCTTGTTTCGTGCGGTCCGACAGCAACTGTTAACCCATTTTTCCGCGGCCCGCTTACGGCTTTCAGCCATTTTTCTGCAACCCGCCTGCGCCTTTCGGCCTTTTTCCCACGTCCCGTTTGCGGCTTTCAGCCATTTTCCTGCAACCCACCTACGCCTTTCGGCCTTTTTTCCCACGTCCCACTTGCAGCTTTCAACCATTTTCCTACAACCCGCCTGCGTCTTTCAGCCTTTTTCCCGCGTCCCGCTTGTGGCTTTTAGCCATTTTTCTGCAACCCGCCGACATCTTTCGACCATTTTCCCACATCTCACTTGCGACTTTCAGCCATTTTCCTGCAACCCGCCTGCGACTTTCGACCTATTTACAACAGTTCGACTGCGTCTTTCGGCCAAAATCCCGTAACCTGTATGTGACTGTTGAGTTGTTTCCCACAGTCCGACCGCCCAGATTTGCCACAGACCCGTGGTCTGTTTTCTGCACTTTTTTCCTATTTTGAACCCAGCACTTTGCTGTGATATTTTTTGCACCTACACAGCCATCTGTCCTACCTGTAGCCATACTTCCCTATAGCCTTTTCTGCAGTATTATTTCTGTTCCATTTACAGAATATTTTTTAAATTTCAGCATTTTAATTGAAAAAGAGAAAATTTTGCATTTCAAAGTTTAAATTCTGTATTGTTATTTTTAGTTAGAAAGTTGCCCACCCCGTGGCACTTTTGCTTGGGTTCATCATCTGACACACACACACTCTGTCACCTAATTCAAGTGAGCCCTAAAATACTACTTAACACAACCAACATTCTAACCCCACTTGGGGAACACATAAGAATTTTTGTAGTTAGGTAGGATCGGGGGGACGGGCATCCAAATAACACCCCTCGGTTGCTTACACTTGAGACATAGCTGTTGTCCATTAGGGAACCAAAATCCCCTAGTATTTTTTGGCACGGTCACAACCAGTTTATCAGAGGGCCTCTCCCCTAGGAGGGTTGAAATCGCCAGACTGGTTCTGGAGGCCTGAGTGGAATACTGCAATCCATTCAGTAACCGAAGGCTACCTTTCGCACCCATATGGGGATACCATGGCGATAGAACCAAACGACAAATTCACCTTTTCTGGACGTGTCATGAACGGAGTATCTTAGTTGCTTTTCTTCTAGGATTGACTACTTGGTGTCCCTCCCGATAGGGGGATATCTTTAGCCACTTGGCTCTACTATCCATATTGTCTGACTTGGATTTCATCACCTTGCAGAGGATATGTCTAGTTGAGTCAGAATACTATTTAGCTAGGTGTTTGCATGCTCCCTTACCTCCTTTTGGTCTAGCGAGTCCACTATTTTTATTTTTTTTAGGAAACCTGCTGCTTGTTGGTATTTTGACCATTTCTGTTGATACTCCACTTATTGTAGCACAGCTATTACAGTAAGTGTTTTGAGTTGGTTGTTGGCCTGAGTGCCATATTTTTTGAGCTCTCCTTCTGCACACTCAGTTGCATTAGGGTTTTTTGAGTTGTTTTTCACTCAAACACAACCCCCAGATATTTGACACCATTTGTTGCCATTGAGTCCCTGAGACATTCTCGGCGCCTCCGGGGCGAGCCCCCACAGCACAGTTCACTTGACACCACCCGTCATAGACATAGATCTTCATCACTTGATACCACTCATCATAGATCTCGAGCCTTGTCACTTGACACCACTCGTCAACGACATAGAACTTTGTCACTCGAGCTAGATGCCCCTTATTTCACCTCTGATTCTGTGGCAGAGTCCGAGAACCCCATTTACACTGCACCAACCAGCCCCATGGCTGGCATGACTTCCACCCCTTTATTTGTAGGGACCATTGGTGGAGCATCCACCACGACACCAGTTACCACACATGCCTTGGGTATGCCCTCGATGGGGCCCCCATCTACCATTCCAATCACTGTACCCATTCCAGTAGTTGGCATACCTATCGCCACTCCATCAGTGACTCACACTACCCTTGGTGGAGCAGGACTGTCCCAGACCACTTTCGTCCCTCCACTTGGTGGCAACATCCCAAACCCAGCCCCTCCACTTGGGGGCATTGGCCCCAACATGGTCACACCCACTAGTATGTCACATCCTTCTACTAGTTTTCCATTCATGGCTAGCCTCAACCTTCCTGACCTAGCTAGACTGACTAACGATCCCATCAGACACGACCCTACGTGGCCTCACATGCCCACCAAGCTTCCCTCCGACATCCCTAAATTTGAGGGAAAGGCAGATGAGGACCCCCAAAACCATATTATGTCCTTCCATCTATGGTGTTCCTACAAATCCATAGTGGACGACTCTGTCTGCCTCCATCTGTTATAGCACACCCCTCACTGGCTCTGCAACTAAGTGGTACATCGAGCAGCCCCATGGGACCCATGCCACCTTTGCCTCCCTTGCATTGACTTTCCTGCAGTTCTTTCAGTTACCTGTCTGCTATGACACGGGAGTTGAGATCCTACTGTCTTGCAGACATAACACAGCTACCAACATCACTTACCACATTCATGAGTGGCGTCGACGCCGCAGCCTCTGCAAAATCAAGTTAGATGACCGTATCTTCTTAGATTGGTTTCTAAAATCCCTCCTTCCTATCATTGCCAAGGATGTGGCATCCGAATGACCCCAGTCCGAAGAAGAGGCCATCCTCAAAGCCCAGCAATTTGACCTCATTTACGCTTAGTCAGGTTATCTATACACCATCATACCTGATGCCCCTCACAGTGATTCCTCCCAACATGATGCACCGGGGGCATCCCATGCCGTAGATGACATCATTGGCCGTATTGCCTCATATCCCCAACCCTTTTCCATAGCACGTCCTAGCCATGGCCCCGACCTTTCACGGGCTACATCATAGTCTGAAGCAACCAATTCGTATGCTGCCATGGCACATCACCACCATTCCCACAGACCCTCATGTCCACCTCAGTGCTTTGGTCATGCATCCCCTGCTTACGCCCCCCTCGTCGCACCTCAGCCATATTACCACCCAAAGGTTGCATCAGCTCCTGTGTCCTCTCAAGCCCAACATACTTATTACCCACCACAGGCAGCCCCTATGGCAAACCCCCAACCCGTTCCGTAGACGTATCAGCAACCCCCACAAGGTTCAGCACCTGCGCAGCCTCCCCCTACTTATTATCCACCGTAGCCTGCTCCCACACCTGCGCAACCCCAGAACCCACTTGCTGCCCAAGGGAAAGTATACACCCAATAGAATCCGCAGTAGAACCAAAATAACTAGCGCCAACAGGGACAACAAAACCATGGCAAAGGCCGTAACCATAGGAACAACCCCCCTCCAGACCAAGGCGGTCAACCTCCCAATCCCTCAAACAACAATAACGCGGCACTTGCCAACCAGAACCCTGAACGGCCGCCCAAGCAGGCCAAAAATCCTAATTTGCGAACAAACCATCCTTGTTCTATTTACGGGGTCTATGGCCACTACACACATGCTTGCCCACATTTGGAGCGAGCTCGGCAACTCTGGACTGATGATGCCCATTGCCAAGGGCACATGGCTCCTCAGGTGCCACCCAAACCCCCACCCCCTCAGCATCAACCTTTGGTGTTGCAAAACCCCTTACCAACCCAAGGTGTAGTGAACACTCAGCCGTTGGCTCCCCCTCAAGGCAACACGACACCACAACAACAGATCACTTATGCCGCTCCTGATCAACCCATGTTAGACTCAGGTACCCACCACTTGTTAATGATGTCATCCGCTGATGTCAACCTCCAAACCCGTCAGAACCAATATGGCTCCACCCTTGAAGCCTCTCCCACCGACAAAAACACTAACGCTCATCCCACTGATCAGATGTTATGTATACCTCCGGCTCCACTAGATGGCACCTCCAAAGCACCTCGCTTCCCACTTTGTCGCATCAACAATAACCCCAATGCTCGCACTGCATCAAATTACAACATTGTAGATGACTTAGCCCAATCTCCCGCAGCCATGTCTACGTTAGAAGTCTTAAAAAACTGTCCTTCACAGTGCAAGACTTTGCTCTCCGCCATTGGTGCTATTGACCCAAATGATTCACGACTGATGGCCTTCGATTTGGGCCAGTCCGAACCACGCCTGCCTTCCACTTTAGCGTTCCAAGTTTCTGTTTCCGTTTGGAATCTTGTCATCCATCGGTGCATTATCGATGAAGGTGCCTCTACATGCATTATGCCCACATTCATTTGGTAGAAGTTGGGATCCCCTACTCTCTAGTAGTCCACCACTGCGTTGCGAGCCTATGACGATCGTTCAGCTCAACCCCAAGGTCTCTTAGCTAATGTCCCCATCCAGTTGGCTGGTAAAACCGTGCTCATTGACATAGAGGTCATCAATGCCCAACTTGATTATAACCTCTTACTTGGCCGCAGCTACATGTATGCCATGCAGGTGGTTTCCTCCTCTATTTTTCATACCATGATGTTCCCCCATGATGGACATGTGGTCAAGGTCGACCAACTCACCTATTACGATCCCAATGCCCCCGCTGCACCCAAAAATGTTCTCCCCATGGTTGAACAACCTATTTGTGGTGCAACTACCATGTTTGTTTCCTCCATGGGACCCGGACTTTACTCAGATATGCCAATGACCTCAACATTCCAATCCATTCCACCCCCGTCACCCGTGACCGGAGTATCTGACCTATGTACCCTTTCCCACAATACACAAACACCCAACAATCAACCGCCCTTGTTGCCCAAACCACCATTAGTACCTAGTCACATTGGTGTTACACCCATCCACACAATCCCTTCCTATTCCCTCCCTCGGGCGTAGTAAGCGCCCCGGTTATGGCTACTCTTAGCCTCCCGGGGTTAACCTTGGGATTACCCGTGTGGTATATTTCATCTCCCGTTCCCCCGTCGACACCAAATGTTGTCCTACAACTAGTACAACCCATTGCCACTACTATCCAACCACCTCCCGGTGTCACTACCCCTTCGTCGTCTACGAATCCCCCTCCTCTTATCAAGCCCACTGGGGGCAGAGGCCCACAACCATACACTACTGTACCCCCCTCCCAAGGCAATTAAATCCCCCCCATGTTTCGCACTCCTCCTAAATGCTCGTTGTGTGATGAGTTAGGCCATCCAACTCATCAATGTCCATAATTACCTGCATTACAAGAACACATGCAAATGATTGATTATGACCCCAACATCCTGGTTGTCGAACTAGATCCAACCCCTAAGCCTCGTGATAAATCACTGCGTACTAACCACCCTTGTGCAATATGCGGTATTTACGGCCATTACTCACATCACTGTCCTGACCTCCCAGATTACAGAGCAGCTCTCTACGAGATGAATAATTTGGACCTTGAGATGGCACCCCCCACAAGTTGGGGTGAAAACCCTAGCTACACTAATAGCTATGGTCGCCACTTCTGTACTTAATGCAAAATAGCCATCATTTCCTTCTCATATGTAGAGGCAACTAAATTCTTACCGAAAAGGGCTTTGCTAGTGAACGCAATGGGGTGTTCATCTTGAAGGAGAACAACACCAATTCCATTGCCGCAAGCATCACTCTCAAGAGTGAAGGGCTTGGAAAAATTGGGCTGAGCTAGAACAGGTGTAGTACACATAGCTTGATTTAGTTTGTCAAATGCACACTGAGTAGCATGTGTCCATGTAAAAGCATCCTTTTTCAATAGATCAGTTAATGGAGCTGCAATCTTCCCATAATCCTTGACAAACTTGCAGAAGTAGCCGGTCAACCCCAAAAAACCACGAAGGCTCTTGAATGTCTGAGGATGTGGTCAATTGTTCATGGCAGTGATTTTGGCAGGATCCATGCGAACCCCTTGTGCTGAGATAATGTGCCCGAGATACTCAAATTCCTTCTGTCCAAAAACACATTTAGACTGTTTGGCGTGGAGATGATGGTCAGAGAAAAGTTGCATGACAAGATCCAGATGCTGGAGATGTTCAGCCCATGTTTTACTGTAGATGAGGATATCATCAAAGAATACCAGAATGAATTTCTGCAAGTAGGGATGAAATATTTTATTCATTAAGGCCTGGAATGTGGAAGGAGCACTAGTGAGGCCAAAGGGCATGTCCCCGAGTGAATTTCTCATCACAATTATAGCAAATCCCCTTTTCTCTGTGTGCCTACATCTTTGTTTTAGAAAAATGCTTGATAGGAGTTGGTCGAGGAGCCAGCGGTATGGGTGGTCGTTGAGAACCCATATTTCGGAAGGGAACAAAAGTGGGCTTGGAGCGTTGTTGGGCTACAATCTTGTCTTCTGCCAACTTAGCCAACCCCAGGGCTTCCATCATTGTGTTGGGACAGAACATTTTGACCTCAGAGCGAATGGCATCCTTTAGACCACTGATAAAACAACTCCGGTAGAAGTCATCAGACAATCCTTTAGTGTAGTTGGCTAGTTTCTCAAATTCGGTTTGATATTCTCTCACAGTGCCAATTTGGCGAAGTTTAGTGAGGGCTCTTGTGAAGTCATCAAAAGCACTAGGACCAAATCGTTGCAAAAGGAGCTGGCAAAAGTCTGGCCATTTTGGCTCTTCATGAGCCTTGATGTACCAACGGTACCATTGAAGAGCTTCATGTTCCAAATGAAAGGATGCAAGTGGAAATTTGTTGATATCAAAATTATTATGCAGACTGAAATACTGTTCTGCACGATAGATCCATCCAGTTGGATCAGTACCATTGAAACGAGGAAAATCAAGCTTCGGACCATGGAAATTGCTTGAAGAAGAGAACCCATTGTCTGATGAAGACTCAGACTGTCGTTTGCTTTTCATGGCTGAATGCTCAAGATGGAGGATGAGAAATTTTTCATCCAGATCCTAGAGTTTGGCTTGGATGGCGGCAAGTGCTTCCTCCATAGTTTTTGCTCCGGTGCGGGTGGCAACTATAACCAGGATTTTTTTTTTTTGAGTGGGTAAAAAAACAAAAAAAAAGACAGTTTCAGTAAGGGAAAATCTGGATTTGGAAAAAAATCTGAAGGGTAATTTGGGTTTGACTAGGTTTTGGACACTGTCGAAAGGACAGGGAAGCAGAAAATGACGATTTCAGAAGCAGGGTGAAAGAATGAGAAAATTTTGCAGAGAGGGACAAAGAAGCAGAATTAGGAAAGGAACTCTGTGGTAAAATTTGAAGGCGATCGGGTGAAAATTGAAGAAGTTATGGCAAACCCTAAAAATAGACAAATGTGAGATTTCGGGTGTTGGGAAGTGGAATTTGGGATAGGGTCCTCAGGAATGAAAGATGCAGAATGGGATTGCAGGGGTGTCAGAGAAGTTTCAAGGGAAACAGAGTTAAAACAAGGGAGATATGGCGGAAATGGATCGGCAACGGCGCGGAAGGGATCCGCAACAGATGGATCTTCAACGGCGTGGAAGTGATCGGCAATAGACGGATCTACAATGGCACAGAAGTGATTGGCAACAGATGGATCTGCAATAGTGCGGAAGTGATTAGCAACAGTTTTGGACAGAGGAACTTTGCAATGTATCAGCTGAAAATAGATATGGACCCCAAGTATGCTCGGCTTCCTAACAGTTCAAGGGATTCACTTGACCACCAATGCTGTCCGACGACTTGCGTATTGGGGAAGTATCCCTCACTCCATGGCTCAGGTAAGACTGATAACCACTTTGCCACAAACTACAGCTCTTGGTTTACCTCACGGGTGGGAACTAGTCAATCAGGTAGGGGTCGTTGCCCTTTTAGTTGGCAAGTCCTCTCAATGGGACAACTACTTTGGAGTTCCTATGGTACTCCTCGCAACGAGTTTTAGGGCTTATGCCCAAGTACTTCCCACAGTTAAGCGAACAGGAATTATTCCCAAATTTGAACCTGCAACAGATGCGAAATTTTTTTTTGGCAAAAATTTCACCCAGCGAGCCCAAGAAAGTGCTCTGATACCAAATGTGAAGAACCTGTAACAATTAATTGATGAAAATACACAATATATCAGATCACAGAATACTTTTATTAATCGCAGGCCACTTTGAGGGAGAAACCTTCTTTGAGCAAGCTCAATACAAAATAACTTCACGGTGCCTTCATAGGCCTCAACACACACTTATATACTAAGTCTAGGCACCAATACTATGGTTCAAAACCATGAGCCACTACAAACTATGGATCAACAATACTACGGGCGACTTACAAAGCATATGCGCCAACAACAATAACACAAACTATGGATCAACAAATACTACGGGACGACTTACAAAGCATATGTGTCCAACAACAATATACTAACAAAGTAAAGACATGGGTTCCTAACAGTAGGTATTGATCATGGATCATGGCCTTCACTGCTTCCATGATGGATCATGGTAAGCTCCCTCTTAATCCCTGCTTGTTTACAAAAATCCTTGAAATCACGTAAAGTGTATTCCCCTCCATTATCTGTCCTTAGTATCTTGATCTTCTTTTCATAGAGGTTTTCTACAAGAGCCTTGAACCATTTAAACTTCTCAAAAACTTCATTCTTATTCTTTTGAAAATAAATCCATGTTTTGTGGGAGTAATCATCAATAAAAGAAGCATAGTAAACATACCCACTTAATGAAGTGGTAAACATAGGTCCACAAATGTTGGATTGAATAATGCCCAATATTCCTTTAGCTTTGCTGTCACTACTTGGAAATGGATTCTTCGTGCTTTTTCCTTGTGCACATCCTTTGCACACTCCTTCATGATCAACCTACATTTTTGGTAGTCCAGTCACCACCTTACTCACTATTGGTAAGGCCTTGTAATGTACATGAGCTAGTCTTCTATGCCATAATTCACAGGGACTCATGGTACTAGTCATCGACACTGAATTTGCATGACCCTTAAGTTTATAAAGTCTTCCTTCTTCTACTCCAATAGCAATTGCATCATTGATAGTCTTCCCCTTTGGCCACATAAGAACTTCACCATGTACAAATGAAATTCTAAGACCTTTCTTATCTAGTGCAGAAATAGATAGAAGGTTCTTTTTCAAACCTGGAAGATATAGCACTTCCTTCATGTTCATGAACTTTCCAAAGTCCAACTTGTAAGAGGCTTCTCCCATCCATTTGATAGGGTATTGATAATAATCTCCAAGCTTTACTTTATGTGGAGAGTCTTTCCACATGAGACATGAAAGAGACTCCTTGTATCCCATCACGTGTTTTGAGATTCCACTTTCCACTAGACAAGTATCACTTTCATGAGATACTGAACCAGTGAGGGATGAGATTAGTACATATTCTTCACCAGAGTCCTCATCTTCTTTGGTTTTGACTTCATCATTATACTCACTATCTTCAGCTGCATGAGCATGAAATATTTTCTTTTGCTTCGTAGGTTGTCTAGATTTAGATGGACAATTTCTTGCTAGGTGTCCTATCTTGTGACAAGAGTAACATTCAATTGATGAGAGGTCTCTCTTGAACCTCTTGTTCCTTTGAGATCTTTGAGATCTTCTGGGAGAGTGGTCATGGGTGCATACATCACTCTTCCTTTTCCTTTCACTTTCGGCATGAGTTTCCAAGGCTTGATCTTCATTGTCATTTAATTTCTCCTCTTTTACTGCTATTCTTTCTTCCTCTTGCACACACTCTTCCCATAGTTGTTTTAACTGGATTAGTTTCTTCCTAGCACATATGCCACGAACAAAGGGTTCCCAATCTCTAGGAAGACCATTCAGAGTGTTCATTACAACTTCAACATCTTCTACTATATCCCCAATAGCTTCTAATTGTTCTTTGATCTAGGACACTTTGGAAAAGTATGAGTGCATAGTCTTAGACTTCTGGATCTTCACACCCTTGAGTTGATTTCTCAAGGTCATCTTCCTGCTAATATTCTTTCCTTCAAACATGATGGTCAAAGTATCAAACATTTCTTTCAGATTCTTCTTTGAGGATACTTAAGGATTCAAGCGATATTTGATAGAATCAACTATGATCCTCTTAGCCTTGATCATATTCTTCTTGTGTCTTGCTTTGGCCTCATCTCCTTTTGGTTTTGTAAGTCCCTCTTTTATAAACCCTTCTAGGTCATGTTCTTCAAGAATGAGCATGACTCTATATTTCCATGCCCTGAAGTTCTCAGCTCCTTCAAGCTTCTCATCAAGCTTGGTATTGTTTTTCATTTTGAGAACCTCAAATGGAAATAGAATAGATGTAGGACTTACCAGTAAAAGTTGTCCTTCTGAAAACTACTTCTTCCTTGACCTAGGGTTTGACAAAGAAACCCTAATTTTCCAACTTCGGAATTTGAAAAAATAATTGGATGAAAAGATGCACCTCCTCAAGGAGAGTTGAGCAAAGTACTCCTCCTGATTCTGTGAGCAAATGATTCAAAAACTTGATGCCCTAGTTTCTTTGGGTTGCAGTGGGGGACCCAAAAATGAAATTTCTCAAAATTCAATTATGCTTCGACAGAAAGATGCACCCTAGTGAGGTGAGTTAGATCCACCCTCTTTTTCAGTTGATCTATGGAGAGAGCTCTCGGAATAAGAAGCCCTAGTTTCTACAGTTGCAGAGGCTGCACAATGTTTTCTTTCAGGCATGCTTTGATACCATGTTAGTTTTTCTACTTGTTTAGCATAATAACATTAAACAATCTAATCACTGAAAGAAATACAAGCACAACATACACAATGAACACAATATTTCTCTCGAGGAAACCACAAGGGAGAAAACCCTGACAAAAATTCCTCAATATAGAATTCACAAGTACAAGATACACCCCAAGACAAAACAATTTCTCTCCTTCTCTTGTGAGAGCTTCTCTCTCTCCTATGCGAACTTGAGTGAGTGAGATGAGTGTTACTGTCGGACCTAGCCCAACTGGTCCAATTTTGGTAACATTTTTTAAGGTAGAAGAACCTGAGCTGAGCGCAGCGCTGAAACAGGTTGAATTTTAGCTAAGTATTGGGGATGCTATGAAGAGGCGCGCAGTAGCCTTGTTTTGAGGGATGCTGTGAGGATCAGTGCTGTGGAGATAGGAGGCCATGTGGAGCCAGCAAAGCGGAATGCTGGACAAAGGACAGGTGCAGGTACCAGTTAGACCGGTAGTAGCCTATTTTTGGGAAAGATGCTCCAGGAATGCCGAGCAGTGGGTAGGAGTAAATCAGGAAGGCGGCCAACATGCTAGTTTGTTAAGGAAAGAAACGTATTGGCATGCCTGATGGGAGAGACCGTTAGAGATGAATGGTTCGACGGAAGCATCCTGTTGGCACGCATGTGACAGGGAGGCCGATAGCGATAGAATGAAGACGTGTAGAACCCCCACGATGAAGCAGACGCTACCAGGAGCCAGCAAGCTGGTTTAGGGAAACTGATGCAGTTTTATAAACCCTAAGGGTTTTGGGTTTAGGTCTTCAATATTGTAAATACATGACCTTCGGGCATGATCTATTTAAGAAGGCAATTTTTTATGGGAGGGGGTTACTCTTTACTTTTGCTGTTACAATTTTGGATTGTTGTATTGTAAAATCTCTTTGAGCTAAGAATATTGTAAAGGCTCTGCAGCTGTGTGCGCAGAGACCTGTCTGAGAGGAAGGAGAGTCTGCAGCTGAGTGCGTAGACTAAGAACGGTTGTCCCCATCCCTTTTCAAAGAAATATATTACCAACTGTTCTTGTGGACGAACTTCCCACTCGGGGAAGTGAACCACGTTAAATCCCGCGTTGTGCGGTTGTGTTTATGAATGAATGATTATGTATGTTTTCTGTCAATGAATGTCTAGATGTTTCCTTGCATACTGTTATGAGAGAGCTTTTATATGCATTTGCCATTAGAGAAGTATGGAAATGATATGTTAAGTTCCGTATGAATAGTTGAATGGTGAACATTTGGTCTTGTGTGGGAAGGCAATGAATCAGTCATTTGGTTAAGTACTTTCTTATACGCAGTAAAGGGACATATAATAGTTGGATTAGATCAATCGTCTATGTTCAAATCATAACATCCTAAGTTAACGAGTGAATGTTAGAAGAATAGTCAGTTAAGCGCCTGAATGAATCAATGAGTGATATTAGTTTCAGTGCCTTAAGTGTGTCAAAATAATCCAAGTATAGAATAAAGTTGCATTGTTTGCAGCTTCAGCAAAAGTCCCGTAGTAGAAGAACATAGTGGTGCAGACCGCAGCGTGGCCCATCGTTGCGCAGTATCACCTCGCAGCACATAACCTTTGTTGTGCTACACAATACGTCCGTCCAAGCAACTTATCACTTACTGTGGAAACCCGATTCTGCAGTACCCCATAGATACACCTCGGGTGAGACCTCAACTTTCTCATAGGTTGTTGCCGAAAGGGTCAGTGCGAAGGGGTTTTGTTGGTCAAGGGGAAACCGCGAAGAACCTGGGTCTTATAGAAAACCTCTGGGTCATTTATAGCCAACAAATGGTTCCGTTGCCGCGCTAAAATCCGTGATGAGTTGCAATCATGATGAGTGACGAAGAATACCAGTTCCTGGAAGGATCTAACAACTAGCATCCTGAAAAGATAGAAATCCAAGCTTGGTGGGACAAGACCAGAAGAGACTTTTCAAGGCAAGAGAATAGACATCCGCGTCTATCTGACACACAGTGGTCGGATAGATATTTGTGGGAAGATTTTCATGAGATTTTCTGGGCATCATTTCCAAATGAGCTGCACGTGTGGATCTCGCGGCTCGCAGAAAAGAAAACCTGTTTTCAAGGAGGAGTTCCTACATAGTGGACTCCCGAACTCACAGTGCAGCTCAAAGCAATAGACAGCCCATTGACATGCGCAGTTGAATTTTGGGTCGATCATATGCTAGAAGGCTTCGTAATAGAATTTTCTGTAAACACACTCAAATCCTACAGCCAAGCAGAAGCATACTTTTTCGGAGGATTCCAAGGTAAGTTGATGAACAATCTCAATCTATACATTAAGATGTTGTTAGCTGAGAAAGATGTTTTAAGAATGCAGTAATATTCCTCTAATATTCCTTGCATGTGGTCCTGTTTCCTGGCTATAACTGAATGAGCTCCTTGTGCGAGCTTCTCTCTCTCCTATGCAAACTTGAGTGAGTGAGATGAGTGTTACAAATCAGCAACTCAATTCCCTATTTATACTTTACAATTGACACGGCCTTTTACTAATTAGGTCGGCTCTAACTCACCTAACTGGGCCGACCTGTACTCTTTACAATAAAATATTCTTTCTAGACCTTTCTAGGCCACCTAATCAGTTAGGGTTTACATTGAATATTTCAATGACTCATACATTATCAATTACATCAATGACATCTCCTGAAGGAGGAATACAATAATACAATAGACAAATACATTTTGAATATCTTCCCCAGTTACATTTCTTCAACATGGTATGTTTATACATGAGAAATATGTTAATGATGAACTAATCCACATGTTGATCGGATATGAGATAATCAGATTCCTACAGTGCCAAGGGGCACGAGATGTATTGTAAATCAAGAGGATAATGATGTTATATCAGTTTTCATGCTATTTGATTGTGAGTTCCAATATTTCTATGACTCATGGGTGAGTGTGAGTTTTGATAGGAACTACGAGTTGCCCAAAGTGGTTGTTTGATGACGATACCCCTTAGAATAGTGATGGCACATTATGGTTGAAGTAGGGTGTTAACCCTAATACTATCAGGGGGTGGAGGCATTTCCCATTGTTATCCTTTGAAACCCGGAGTCATGGGAGGGATGTGCTACGCACACTCCCCTGGATGTCTGATGACAAATAGTGGGTGACTGCTGGGGAATCTTGGCCGATGTAGTCGATCGACACTTCCGCTTACATGTTCTATATGTGGTTAGGTCATGTAGTCGACGCCACAGTATATTGCAATAGAGGACGAGATGGTGAGGTCAGGAGACATAAGTAGTGGTGATTAGGTGGTTGGAGTACTGATGGGATGGATGGGACCAATGATGGATGAATGATGTCTTGTTTTATTGTTTTTGTATGAATGATGAATGATGTCTTGTTTGATTGTTCTTCTATATGTTGTTTGCAAGCATGTAATGATGATATCTTAGGAGCATTGAAAGTGATTATTAGCTATTAGTAATTTTATTGAGAATAATCAAATTACATATTTCATAAAGGCTTCTAAGAGCCCTTACCACGAGAAATAAATCTAAATCTAATAAACCCTAGATCAAAGTAGCTGTTGCTTGGTTTTTCAACCAAGCATGTGCAAGGATGCACCTATTAACTTGTAATAGCAGTCTTGAATGAAAAGCAAATAACAATAAACTGAATCTAATCTAACATTAACATATGTAAGAGAAATAAAGAACTAGATTGATAACGATAAGCAAATAAGACAAGAGATTCAAAAGAATTTGTTTTTGTATTACCTCAAACGGTGAGGATGATGGGTGTTGAGCAACTCCAAGGTTGAGAAGCTCCAATGTCCAATGGTCTCTTCTTCTCCAAAGATTCAATGGGATTCTTCAAACTCGAAATGGGAGGCAATGGCTCTCAAAGGGAATTTGGCAGCACAAGGATAGGATGAAATGTGGATGGAAAGTGAGGAGCCCCTATCACCTTTTTATAGTTTTTGATGATGGGGAATACAATTATGGTTTTGAGGAAACCAATGGTATTAACCAACATGGTTTAGGTCTCTTTTTCTCTCTTTTTCCTTTTTTGAATATTTTTTATATTTTTATTCCCTTTTAATATTTTTGGGGAATTTGGACCCTTTTTTAGGGTTTTTTGTGTTTTTTGAGGAAAAATACATATTTTGAGGGAAAAAAGGTGTATTGTGGTCTTTTTGGTGACATTTTTGATGGTTTAAGAGGCTCAAATGGTGGAAAAGTGGACAAATGGGTCATGTGAATAAGGGAATGAGCTAGTGAGCACTTTTTGGGTGTTAATAGATTGCCCCCTGATGTGTGAGGGTAGGAGCTAGAACAACGACCCCTTGGAAGCTGCAAAAACTGAAAAAATTCATGGCCTCAAAATGAATGAGGAATAATCTCTGATTATGGACGAGGCAGGCATACCCATGCTTGTATCAAGATATATACATAACAATTAGGCCCAATAAGGGGGACCTGAATAATACATAAAAATATGTTGGTACATCATAATGGTCCAGAGGGGACACAATGCTGGGACATACTCATGATCATGACATGATTGATCTCAATAATTGATACATTGGAATAAAGCAACAATCGTTCTGAGTAAGGTATCAAAAGGGTTGATGAACTACTGAAACTGAAGGTGTCCAACATCTGTAGGGACTCAATAAATGTGAGTCAATTCTGAGGTGTATATGTAACTGTATACTCGAGGGAGTATAAAAATGCGGTACATCTGTAAATTGTCGCCGAGCGCAACCCGAGTATCCATAGGAATATGTAATTGGTGGTTTCCTTAGTTAGACTCTCAAATGTGGTAGAGTCAGGTGATATCCAGGGTCTTCAACAAAAAAATGAAAGGACCGATACCCTGTACGAGTCTCAACGATGCGATCAAGGTGTTGAAATCGAACATGTGAGAAACAATCATTTGGAGAGGCACTGAGGACTCCTTTCAAAATGATCTGTAGGCACTCATCACTAATGGTGATGAGTCCAAGGCACAGGGACCTCTGGGTCTATCCTCTGGAATAGATTTGGTTGGCGTCGACAGAGGGAGACCGACAACTACCAAGGCAATGATGTTTCCTTGATAGGAGTGCGAGGTGTGCAATGAAACTGTGATAATAGGACTAACATACTATGGGGATGTGGAAAAAACTGGGGTCATAAAGTGGGTGGACTCAAACTTCCTTTGTTCAGAGCATGATGACATGGTTGACATTGCAGCATAGGGAACTGACTTTTAGGTGTGGGGATCATAGCTTAGGGTATGTATTGTATACTAGAATGACTCTGGGGGGACAAGATGATGGATGCTTTTGGGAGACTCTCAGGGTGACATACTGCAGAATGCTCTGAACAAAGGTGACCATACTGGGGAAGCTTCCTTATGAGAAGACATGATTTGTTGTGGCACCGAAAAGCACCGTTGGGTCCTGCTTCATAGTTTTAATGAGCTCCAAGAAGGGATAAAAGTGTGCTATGAAATGGTACTATCCTATGGATTTATGTGAGCCCAGGACTTTTCATGCTCGTGAGTGCTTTCATTTTTAAGGAGTCTAAAAACGATAAGAAGACTCTGAATTGGTGGAGGAGTACCATCCTATGGATTTGTACGAGCCCAAGATGGTGATTGCTCATGGTTGCTTTCAATTTTTGAGAGTATGAAAGCGATAAGTAGACTCCATTGGTGTTCTTTTTCAAATTTTAGTCTCCAAGGCCTGAAAAGGGATAAAATGATGCAGATGGAGAACTCTTCTAGGCAATGTGACTAGAGTATTCATTTTTCGTAATTAGTCTACAAGGTCTGGAAAATGGGTAAACTTATACCAGGTAGATGCCCTTTCAGATACTTTTAGTGAGCATGAAAGGAAGCAAGGTTGCTCGGCTATCTTTTCATTGTTTTAGGAGTCAGAAAAGAGCTTAACAGAAACTCCCTAAGTGCCTTTTTCGTAAAAGAATTGCTCGGCCCGAAAAAGGGATAAAATTATACCGAACAAGAAGGTATTGGAGAGAGCAAGAAATGATCTCGAGCATCATCATGAGCACGGAAAAATGAATCTGGCGACATAAAGATCGTCAAAAACGGGCAACGACCGATGTGGCACGCAGACTGAGGTAATGAGGGGCATTTTAAAGAAATGCCCAAAATCTTTGGGGGTGAGAGCGAGAAATGATCTCAAGCATCATCACGAGCGCAGAAAACTAAATCCGGCGATATAAAACTCGTAAAAAATGGACCACGATCGATGTGGCACGCAAATCGAGGCAACGAGGGGCATGGGAAAAAATGCCCAAAAAATGGTGGTGAGAACGAGAAATGATCTCAAGAATCATCACAATTACGGAAATATGAATCCGGCGGTGCAAATGGTGCAAAAAATGGAGGTCATAAGGACTCCGGAATGGTCAAAGGAAATAACTAGGTTAAAAAATGGCTACAAATAAAGGTGAGCCCACCAAGACAAGGATGCAGTTGTGGGGAGAAATGATGACCCACAGGGGAAGAATACTAGGTGTATCAAATCAAATCAAATATAAAAGTGATATGTGACCTCAAAAATGGTTGAGATCACGCATGTGAAAAAGTGAGCAGGCTTAATGACCTGCCCCCATGCTATGTGCATGGGGTTTATGATTGTGGATCACATATGTGTTAGTTTGAACAATGGGATCATTGAAATACTGAGATAGGTGTGACGGGGAAGGTTCAAAATGATTGATCATGCCCCCTATCCCAAGGTCGAGGTAATCTATTATGCCCCCTAAATCAGAGGTGTCAATGCGGTGCAGATGCTGTCTTAGAGAGGGATCAACAGGGCATTGACCAACTACTGGCGGGGGGGTATACCATGAGGCTGTGGGTCATGGTGGCATATTGAAGTGATGATATGATGATGGGGGATTCCTCTTGTAGGGTGGATGCCCCCAATATCTCCAACGAGAACTATGATGATGATGAGTAGGCAAGGTTTTGGGCCTGCCCCCATGTTGTGGACATGTGGTTTCCTTGTCGATTTGAAAGGGTTGAACATGTGTGTCAAAGGGATTAGTGGAAGGGGCCGATCGGACAGAGGGGTCTCCAGTGGAAACCGTGTAAATGGTGTTAATTTCTTCCGAGGAGGAAGATTTTGGGGGATATATTTACTCAATGAGAAGAGGGGATATCTCTAGGTCGGCATTATTTAGTTCGTATAGTGCTGCTCTATAATATGGGAGATCAGGGAAGTGATGTGAATAATGGCTGTAGATGTCGCATATCGCACAAGGGTGGTTGGTACGCAAATATTTATCATGAGTCTGAGGGGGCGGCTCGAGTTTGACAACTAGAATGTTAGTGTCATCATCCAACATTTGCATATGCTCTTGAAGTGTCAGTAATTGTGGACATTGATGGGTAGCATGGCCTATATCGTCGCACAAAGAGCACTTGGGGGGAGCACGGATTGTTGGGGGATTCTTTTCCAACTTGGGAGTTGATGGGGCGTTGCGGGTTGTGGGTCCAGTGGTGTAGGTTGTGGGTCCAGTGGTGTAGGTTGTGGGTCCAGTGGTGTAGGTTTGTTGGCCTATGCCCCCATTGTAGTGGAGTTCAAGGGGAGCATTACTAGATGTTGATGTAGTGGCCCTTGTTGGAGATGGCCGGTTCTAGATGTTTGCTACACCAGGGGGTAGACGGTTAGAAGTATTGATGGGTTGCACTGGTTGTAAAATGACGTTCGGTGTCGGGGGAGGGGTTAGGGAAGGTAGGTACCACACAGGTAGTCCTAATGTTAATCCTGGGAGATTCAGTGTAGCCATGACTGGTGTGCTGATGGCGCCCGAAGGGGGAAATAAAAATAGGATAGTATGAATTGGTGTGGCTCCTACGTGAGTTGGCACTGAGGGTGGTTGCGGGAGTAAAGGGGGTTGTTGGTTTGGTACCTATGTTATGCGAGAGGGTGCACAAATCAGATATCTCGGTTATCTTCAAAGGGGGTGGGATGGATTGGAATGTGGAAGTCATAGGTGATCCTGAGTATAATCCAGGTCTAACTGTGGAGACGAACGATGTAGGTGCATTCTGAACTGGTTGTTCAATCATAGGGAGAACATTTTTAGGTGCAGTGGGGGCGTATTAGTTTCGACGTGTTTGGAGATTCATGTCGAACAATGACATCATAAGGAGATGATGACTACTTGAATCCATCGGTTGGTTTGTGTGTGCAACATATGTGATTTGTTGTTGTGGTGCTGTGGTTCCTTGAGGAGGATCCAACAGATGAGTGTTCACCACTCCTTGTGTGGGAAAAGGATTCTACAACACCATGGGTTGTCATTGAGTAGGTGGCGCTGGTTATGCCGCGTGCCCTTGGCGTTGGGTGTCATCATTCCACAGTTGGAGCGCTCGCTCCAAATGGGGGCAAGTGTGTGTGTAATGGCCGTATACTCCGCATATGGAACATGGGTGGTTTGTTCGTAAATTGGGGTTCTTACCCTGTTTCGGTGGTCGATCAGGGTTTTGGTTGGCAAGGGCAGCGTTGTTGTTGTTTGGTGGATAAGTCTGAGTGACTAGAGGTTGTGGTGCAGCAAGCGCTACCTGTGGTGGGTAATAAGCCACTGGGGCTTGTGAGTGAATAGGAGCATGTGTGGCCTGTTGATGGTAATACATAGGGGGTGAAACCGGAGGTGGATAGGCTGAAGGTGCATGACCATAACACTATGGTGGACATGAGGGTCCATGAGTGTGGTGGGGGTGGGCCATGGGAGCATACGAATTTGTAGCTCCAGAGTGAGATGTGGCCCGTGAAAGATCGGGGCCAGTATTATTGCGCCTAATGGAAAAGGGTTGGTTGTGGGATGCAACTTGTCCAATGATGCCATCGGCGGTGTGGGATGCCCCTAGCACGTCAATCCGGGAGGAATTTCTACGGGGAGCGTTAGGTAGAATGGTATATAAGTAGTGTTGTTGCAGCAACACTCCCCCCAAAATTTTGCACATATTGGGGCCCCTCCTTTATAATTTTTAGAAAGGTTGCCTTAAACGTTTTTCCCAGCTTTTATCTTTGCTATTAAACAGAAAGTATTGCCATGAGAAACTCCAAGGATGCCAGAATATTTTGTCTCTCAAATAGAAGATCTTTCAATGAAGTCTTTTTCGAAGTCACGGAGCAATTTGCTAAAACCCCGCAGTGGCGGAAGCCTCTCGCTTAAACGCCCGCAAAAGGACTTAGAAACTTTCGTCGAATAAACCGCGGAAGCTCTCGGGCTATCCTTCCGGAATGGTGGAAGCCTTCTGCTTAAGCTTGCCGAAAAAACTTAGATTATTTTTGTTGAAAAGTTGCGGAACAACCCAAGGAAACAGTGCGGAATCGTTCAGCTTGTGTCCCCGAAACCGCGGAAGCTCTCGGGCTATCCTTCCGAAATGGCGGAGGCCAATCTCATAAACCGCCCATCTAAGCCTTCCAAAATAAGACTTAGGAAACTTTTCGATTTTGTTTTTGCGGAACAATTCAAGTTTTCCTCCCGAAACGATTGTGATTGCAAAAAACTCTGCTTCCGAAACGGCGGAGCAATTCAAGCTTTTTCCCCGAAACAGCGGAAGCATTCATCGTAAGCTTTCCGAAAAGAGACTTTGAAAACTTTCGAAAATCTGTGGAAACCTTTGGGTTTTCCTCCCGAAACGGCGGAAGCCATGCACAAAAGATTTCCGAAATACCACGAAGAATTTCACGAACTTCTTCCAAAACTGTGAAGAGACTTAGAAAATTTCCTTTTTCGGAGCTGTCGGACTTTCCATCCCGAGCCTACGGAGCCGTTCTTTTTATCCTCCCGAAACGGCGGAAACAACTCATCTAACCCGCCCGAAAGATTTAGAAAATTCGTCGTGAAGACCTTTGCGGAAGTGTAGGCGGAAGTCCCCCGAAACTGTGGAGGCCACTTACGAAAGCTTTCTGCAGTTTCGGGAGCCTTCACGTTTTCATCCCGAAGAGGCCGCCAAAAGAACTTTATCACGTCGCAGAAGCCTCTTGCGGAAGCAATTCACCACTCTCTCCCGAAACAGCGGAAGCTTCCGCGATATCCTCCCAAATGAGATGAGCTTTGTGGAATGTTTTCTCTTCCGCGTCGCGGTGGCCTTTTGCGGGGACCATTCGCCTTCGTTCCCCGAAACGACGGAAGCGGCTAGCCAGTTTGTCCCGCAAGAGGCGGTCGCACGCAAACCGAGGTGGCTTGATTTGACGCCGGCGTATGGCGCATTTAAAACCGATTTTAAAACGCCACCAACCGTATTAACGCCCCACACGTGTCAGCTTTTTTTAAATACATGGTGGGGGCCCGAGCCAACCCATTGTCAATTTGTTTATTGACGAAACCATCGGACGCCGCGCGACCATTCCAGCTCATCCTGCGCAACCACGTTCGCGGCCACCTCAGTCGGCATTTTTCATCAGTGCCAGGTAGGATCTTAACCTTGCATTTGTCCCTTCTACGCGTCGTATTGCTATTGGGTTATCTTTCTTTTGAAAATGATGGGCATTGGTGGGGTTTTGACGGGCAAAACGCCCGTCATGGGCGATTTTTGCCCGTCAAATACAATTTGAATTGAGTTCTGCTCGTCACATAAAATAGAGATAGGATAAAATGTTTGGTGGGTGGAGACGGCTAGTTTGGACGGTTAAGCTTTTCCATTTTTCTCCCCGAGCCGCATGTCTCGTTATTTCAAAACCGTCGAAGCCCCACAGACTTTTCATATCCCCGGCCGAAAGCCTAAGATGTAAAACCCTGGGCCTTTTTGTAAACCTCAGTCCCAACGTGACCGTTACCCAATTCAAATCCTAGGACAAGCACCATTGCCCCTGTTCAAACCTCCCATAGAGCACCTCGGCAAGTGCCGTAAAATAACAATAGCATTCGAAACCCGCGTCGGGTCGTAGATACGAAACGCCTCCATATTTCGTCACAGAGTCTTCCCAACCTGAGCTTACCCGCAATTAGCCTTTCAAACCACAGCAGTGACGAAAGTTACCCTCTTCCCCAGAGCTAAACCGAAGGCACGTTGCTTCCCCAATGCGCTTATCTTCACAGAAGCATCCCAAACCTGCCCCTTTAAAGAATTAGGATGGCTAAAATTGATAATCTTGTTCCTGCTAAAAAACGAAGATCATCTTTTCTCCCAGGGCAACCCGAGAGCAGATTGTTTCGCAATACACCTATCCTCTCGGGAGCATTCCAAATTCTCCCCTTTTAAAGATTCAAATGTTTTAATTTGTATTTTAGGTTGAAATGGTGTATTTTGCTTCCTAAACAGACAGCTTCACATTCTCATATTAAAAAATGATGATGCCCTCTGTTGAAATCTCACATTATGTTGCTCAAGTTCATGATGACTGGTATATGGGTGCTATCAGGGATAAGTCAAGATGCCGAAAACCGGTAAGAAGAAGGCTAAGATGATAGAAAAGAAGCCTGCACCACTCAAAACTGAAACGTCACTCCAGGACACTAGGTGCACCACCGGTGTCCCTCCTGAAATCAGATGGGGTGACATCTACAGAATGATCCAGGACCAAGAAATCCCCGATATGTTGCTAGAGGAAGGGCCAATCTATCTCAATATCAGAGCCTCAGGCATAACTAGAGCCGCTACCCCGCCCTGAGCTGTTCCCCTGTGCTGAAGTGATCGGATGGATACTCCAACATGCCAATGCTGAAGGGAGAGTGATAAATGACAATAGGAAAGTGGCTATTGCCTCATTTCAACCCGCATATCTTGCGGCAGCCTACAAATTTCCCCGGGTCCAACAAGCTCTGACTGATGAATGGTTGGGAAAAATGGACAACGTTGAGATGGCCAAAAGGCTACTAGTCGCGGGCAAGCATCTAAGGAAGAAAGGTAGCGATGAATATGACGTACAGAATCTGAGGCCTCCTTTCAGATTGATCGCTTTGATGCTGTGCAGAATCTTCGGCATGCCCGATGGTACCGTATATAAGATTCAATGGGTACCTATTATCCACTTCGTGGCATTTAAGGGAACTGTGTTTGACTGCGCCACTATCCTGTCAGATAGCTTGGCCTCGATGATAGTAGCTGCAAGGGAAGGACTAGCCTTGAAGAAGGATGAATTCTTCATGTCCTCATATCTGATAGATTGTATTTTGGCCAAGATAGACTTCCCCAAATTGGGCTGTACATGGGATAAGGCCACCACCCCGGTCTATATTGCTTTCAAGATGTTATGGGCCCAGAACTACAAGCCCAGCTACAAACTCATCTGTGAGGGGTTCATCATGCCCCTGTATGGAAGTTATTCAAGGAGGAGCCCAACTGCCTGCCAGAGAATGCTTTGGAAGTCCTTGAGAATTACGGGGATTTCTACTTTTTGGAGCAAGGCACCTACCTAAGAATGTTTGGAGGGACTAAGCCCCCATACATTTTGCCACAGTATGCCACAGATTATGTGGTCCTCAAAGAAGCAATAAGGCAAATATTCCTGGATGGGATTGGAGCAATGCTCCACAAACAGCATAAAGCTTCCTTTCCCCCTCTACCTTTCTGCATAGGTGCTTACAAGTTCTCGGGGGTTTCCTCAGCTGAAGAATTTGTTCAAGAGCTGAAAGCCTTCCACTTCGGTGAGGTCATCTTCCACATGAACGACATAAAGGGTTAAGTGGCCGATCATTGTAAGGACATCTACGCTCATTTTGAATACTCGCATTATCCCGATGCCGAGGAAGAGGTATTCAGAGGCATTAGCAACATGTCTGAGCTGCGGATCTGTCGCCAAGGCACTGGAGCAAGCTCTAGCTTAGCCAAGATCCATAAGACCAATCAGCAGTAGGATAAAGAAGCTGAAGATGCCCGAGCTCGGGAAGAGCTCAGATTAAGAGAAGAGGAAAGACTACTCCAAGAAGCTCAAGACGCCAGATTGCAGTGGGAGGTGGAGGAAGCCAGGTGGAAGCAGGAAGCGGAAGTGGCAAGGATGCAAGAAGAGGCAGAAAAGGAAATCCTGCGGAAAGAAGCTGAACAAGCTAAGGCAGAGAGGAAGGCGGAAGAAGAATTGAAAGCAAGGGAAGATGCTCAAGCCAGTGGGTCCGGTGTCCAAGACATGGATATAGACACATCTCAAGCAGGTGGCTCTGGTACCCAAGATAAGGGCATGGACCCAGCTCAGGAAGTCCGGACCCCACCTGAAGAAGACATAGACATCATAAACCGACCAATTGTCCCGTACACGCCATCGGGAAAGCGTACAATGTCCAAGTGGAATGAGTTTGTCTACGACAAGAAAAGGAAAGCTATGGTCCTCAAATCAGAAGAAAGGATAAAAAGTCCCTTCCATGAAGACATTGTTACCCACCGAGAGGTCACTGTAATGAAAGACACAGATCAAGATCCCTTTGCTATGGCATCCGCAGCTGTAGCAACAGCAAAGGCATCATTTGCCAATGTAGGGGTTATAGTTAAAGAAAATATATTGACAAAGAAGAAAGCTCGTACGCTACAACAGACTGTGGCTAATGAGCAAGCCCAAAGAGATCTGGTAGTGAACAAGTATAATTGCTTGTACGCTGAGCATAAGGAGCTGTCAAACAAGTACAGCCAGCTGGAGGAGGAAAAGAACCAGCTAACACTCCAAATAATGATGGCAGAAGCGGAGAAGAATGGAGCAGAAGAAAAGGCATCTCAGCTAGAAGAAGACAAGCGGGCATTAGCCGAGCGGTTAGAGCAAGCGGAGAGCAGAACAATGGACATGTCTCCCTTCCATGAGCTGTCATGCAACATCCTGAAGCAAGTGTATGACACTCAGGAGCTAATCACTGATGAGGTTTGCAAACTCAAGGACATGGTGGTTAGGTTAAAAGAAATCAATGCGGAAGCCCATAGGCTCAAAGTGAAGAGTACCCGTGTTAAGGCAAATATCATCAGTCAGATGGCATGGAGAGAAGGAAAAGGGGGTTTCCCTGCGCACCTCCCATTTAAATCCGTGGACAGTTTTAATGAGGACGTAGCACTGTTGGAGTTTGGCAGGAATTGCGCCAGTAAGCTGATGGCCACTGTGCAAAGAACAACAGATAAAATCAGCAGTCTCTACCAAAGGCTCCAAGAGGCACATGTCAAATGCACATTGAGTTTCCCTCAGTCCCTGGAGGACTTTCCGGAGAAGGAGCAGCGTTTGTACCAACTAAAGGAAGAATTGGGCATTCAAACGGAGTACTTAAAGAGGATTGATGTCCTGGCTATTGATGACCTCCAACATTATATTGTGTCGTCATCACTCCACAACCATCTGCTGAAGGAAGTGCATCAAGCTGCAGTGGCGGAAGTTCAAAGCATTAAAGCAGAGCTCGGGAAGAATGTGACTTCTCAGAAAATCTTGTTCCCTGCTGCAACAAACATAGTCATAAGGGACACAGGTGTGTGGTACAGCTACATAGCAGAGGAGGAAAGGAAAGCTGCAGCAGCAGCAGGAGCATCAACAGATCCAGGATCTTCTCTCCCAGCAGCCATTCCAGCTACAGCAGTGGGCTCGATTCCCTCTTCCCCAGCAATGGCAGAAAGTCTGGCCAGCTCAATCCCTCCTTCCCAATTAGAAGCAGCATCAGCAATAGTCTCGAGTGTCTCTTCCCAGGCAGCATCAGCAGCAATTAACTTGGGCGATCCTCTGCCAGCAGAAGCTCACGCACAGGAATGAAATAAGCTAAATTCAGTTGAGCAACTCTCTCCAACCAAACACGTGTACAGCAGGGAAAGCATTGGTGTTAGCATTATTTCAGCTATGTATATTTTGTTAAACTTTCGAACATGTAAGGCGTAAGCCATGGGACAGCTGTCCCTATTTTTTGTCAAAACAATTTTGTAAAAGAAGTGGTCATTTTTGGTGGTCGGTTATAGAAGAAATTCCTGTAATTGACAAGTGGAATGGGCTAGGTGGTATCCCAAACGGTAGAATTGTAATTATAAATAGAAGCTAGGAAGAATAGATGAGGACTTTTGGCAGGGAAGGAAATTTTGAAACCCATACGAGCTATCTTGTATCGGGCATGTAAAATTGAATTTTCTAATAGAAGCCAGGGAGATGGACGTTTTACATGGGGAACGGAAGATGGATGTGTGTTGGACTCTTCTGATGACATCTATACTGTAATGTGAAATCTGCATTGCTATTTGAACTATTTCTTGGCAACAAATGATTTTGCTTATTTCTGTGTGAACGATTTTCTCCATTTCATGAACAGTGAATGTGTTTCAGACTAAATCAGGAGCTATCTGCTGATATTTTATTTTGCTGTAGAGTTCTCTTTTAGATTAAATGGCTAATTGTTTTTCTTCAAGATGACTCCTATGGCTCGTTGTTCATGCCTTTAAATGTGCTCCCTGCAGGGATCTTTAGAGTTATTTCAGTTTGTTTATATTTAGCTCCGTTTCTTTATTCTTTCTACGTAGATTAAATAATCTTTTGCTTTTCCTGTTTTATGAGCAATAGATGCGTTCCATGCTGAATTAGAAGCTATCTTCTAAAGATCTTTATCTTGTTGTAGCTTTACTTGTGAGAAAGAATAGCTATCTGTTCTTTCCTTACGTTATTTGCTACAGCTTATTGCTCATCCCTTAAGTGTGTTCCTTGCAGGGATAGGTAGATTTACTCCAGCTTCTAGACTTAGATCTGTTTTAGTTGCATCTAGATCAAATATAATTTAGGCACTTGCATCTCATTTAAAAGACATAAAACCCAAAAGAAAGTTGGATCAGGCCATAACCAGTAGAATCGGATTTAAACTCCAAATCCACGGTTGCCGGAACCGCTAACCGGACGGATTCCCTACACCAAACGGGAGATAGTCTAATTGGGACCATCTCTTGGGGAGAATCCCTTTCTGATTGATGCTGCGATATCCGAGGCATCAACAGTTTTTGGCGCTAGAAGGAGGGCCTGAAAGTGCATGGCTGATATAGGAAAATCTTCCGCGGTCATAGATAACACTGAAAACCCGCTTAAAGAAAGCATTTCAAACAGCCCAGATCTTGGATTAACAGATCAAGAACGCCTCATTTCTGACCCTGAGCCTCAAGAATCTTTATACGCTGTCCCTTTTACAGAAATAGAGGATTTGAGAAGACATACCAGATCCTACGTTAGACAGCTAGGTGGTTTAAACGCTGTCAACTTCCTCCCTAAGAAAATTACACCTAGAAAGGAGCCACAATACACTCGTGATTCAATTCTCGTTCAAAGTTTTGAAGAACTGGTAAATCTGACTTTGGAAGAAATTTCAGACACTCTTAACAAGGCAGATCTTGAAAACTCAGAAAAAATTTTAGACCAAGAAAATCTTGAACAAATTACCACTCCTAAGAGTACGCCACATGATTCACCCTACGATTCTCCACCAGGGTCTCCACATCCAAATCCAAACATGGTTGTACCTGCTTGGAGAGCAAGGGGGGCACTGAACCTAGCTGGACCATTCCATAATATTCCTAAAAACCCAGAAAAGGTCTTGCCTAAGTACGATCCAGGGAAAGCCATTTCGGCAGAAGATCACCTCAAGAGTTTTTACTTAGCTCTGAACCTTTTGAACATACAACATGAAGATGTAGTCTGCAGGTTGTTTCCATATACATTCGAGCCAAAAGTATCATCATGGTACTTTAGCCTACAACCCAGCTCAATCTCTAGCTAGGATGAGTTCGAAAAGTGTTTCTTAAAGAAATACGGAAACCAAAAGACTGTGGCCACACTTATGAAAGAACTCTTATCCATGAGGATGGAAAAGAAAGAAAGGTCCAAGACTTTAATCAAAGATTCACAACGCTATTAAATAACTTCAGTGAAGCTAATAAACCAGCCGAGGAATCTCTGATTGAATACTATACAACCGCTCTTGATGGACCCATAGCAATGTTTGTAAAAAGGTCCAAGAAAACTACCCTGATAGAGAACTTTGAGGAAGCTAGAAAGGTAGAAGAAGAGGCTGATAGCATTGCTAAACATGCCTTAGATGTAGAACCAAAACCTGCAGCTAGCAAAAAACCTTTGCTACTCACCAGAGGTAAAGAAGAGCCATCTACGGACATGGAAAATGTAGTCAAGATGATGCAGAAATTATCTAACAAAATCATAGATCTCGAGAAAGACAGGGCTGCTAGCACATCTAGGAAACCTTTCAAGCCATTTTATAAAAGAAGGGAAGACGGGGAACAGACTCATCCACCAATGAACGCTGCCCCTATTTTAAACTTAAATGAGATTGGGATGGAAAATTTCTGCACTTTTCACCAAGAACTGCATTCGGAAAAGAGCTGCCCGCAATGGATTAATTCCATGAGCTTAGTCATGAACCAAATGTTAGATTCTCAGATCCCAGATCAGGATGATCCTCTAGAAGAGTCGAGCCCTGAGTTAGAGGAACCAACCCCGGACACTACTATGGTGTTGTGGGATTGGGTACCTATGACTGAATTAGTAGAAGAAGATCACATAGATAGCTCTCCCTCTACCATAAATGTTGCCACTCGTAGCAAGGGCCCAATTGTGGATCCTATGCCAGTCACCGTCCCCCATAAGCCTAAAGTTTCAAAAGATCCGCCTAGGAGGCATATACCAATCATCCCACCACAGCCCAAAGTCAACCAAACGGTGGCCAAATATCCAAGCGCTGACAACATAGTTCAGCCACCTAAGGTCACAATGAGCAAAACAGATCAGCCAAGTCGAATTGGAAACGAATCTGATATAGGATACGATATTATTGAAGATATCAAGAAGGTCAAGGAAAACGTATCAATATTTGACATGTGCAGCCTGCCCCACCAACGAGACAAACTGTTGCATGTTTTGCAACCTCAGATCAGCACCCCGTTAACGGATTCTCAAGACAATCCCGAAATTAATGAGGCTAGCATCGGTGGAAAGTCTAAATCCCAAACATTGCCATTCTTATTGACATTTGAAATTTTCAACCATAATGTTCACAACTGTTTGGTAGATTCTGGAGCATCCTCAAACGTTATGCCACTGTCAATTTGTAGGAAAATTAATGGGCAGCCCGTGCCATCTCCAGCTCACATTATCCAATTAGACAGGACTGCTGTCAAGGTTATTGGGGAGATGAAAGATGTTCTAATTAGACTGTCAGCTGACCCTAGAGTCTGTCAATTCATTGACATAATGGTGGTCGATATTCCTGAAGCCTATGGGCTGATTTTAAGTAGGGATTGGTCTACTAAGCTAAGTGGCTACTTTGCTACTGATTGGTCTCATCTATGGCTGCCTTATCAGAACAGGCAGAATCAGATTAAAGTTCTTAGGGAACCTCATATGAAACAAAACATAACTTAGTTAGAAGAAAAGAATGAAGCCGTAACTTTCTCATCCTCGGTTCTGGGGAATTATTTCTTGGAAATGGATCCGGGTAATTATCAATCTGAAACCATTAGCCATGAATCAGATAAACAATCCGATCTCCTTCATTTCTCTCGGACTGGTGATGTTGATTGTAACATAGTCAATTTAGTTACTGACATAGATCACAAAGAAACTAACTTAGCTGAATCTAAAGATACCTTTTGGACATTATACTTTGATGGTTCTAAAACTCTGGAAGGATCCAGAGCCGGTTGTGTTCTAATGGATCCAAAAAGAAACAAGTATTTTTTGTCTTGTAGATTAGAATTCGATTGTACTAATAACACTACTGAGTATGAAGCTTTGGTGCATGGATTAAAGAAGGCCATTGGCTTAAATGTTAAATACCTGAAGGTTTTTAGTGACTCCGAGATAGTTGTAAGACAGGTAAGGGACACCATTCATTGTCTCTCACCTCACTTGAAAGGTTATCAGGCTGAGGTATGGGATCTAATCATGCATTTTGACGCTTTCAATATAAAATCAATCCCTAGATTGCAAAATTCTGCTGCTGATTTGTTAGCAACATCTGCTTCCAGATTGGTGCCATCAAATAATAAATGCTCAATTGAATTGATTTTCAGGCCTTCCATTCCCGATAACATCACAAACTTCAGAGTCTTCGATGATGATGAACAAATTATCAGCTTCCTAACAAACGAAGATAGCTTTCAAGGAGCTGCAATAGATGAGGAAGAACATGATGCTGATTTAATGAAGAAGGAGGAGGAGAAAGGAAATTTCATGCCCAAGGGAGTAAGGTCCCTCGAAATGCTGTTCGATATTCAAAATAAGTTCAAAAGACCGGCTAATACCAAAACTAACAGCTCATCAATGCAACATGAGTTAGTTAATTTGGGTACCGAGGCAGAACCAAAATTCGTCAACCTCGGCAAATGTTGTTCACCAGGAGAAAGAGATAGGTTCATCAAATTGTTTAAGCAATACAAAGATGTTTTTGCATGGACCTATGAAGATCTGAAAACATATGACGTCCGCATCATTCAGCATGTTATACCAATGAAAGCGGGTGTCAAGCCATTTCAGCAGCAGTTAAGAAGGATGCATCCTACTCTAGAACCGTTGATCCAAAAGGAATTAAAGAAGCTCCTGGACGCTAAGATAATCTTCAAAGTTCGGCATTCTGAATGGGTTGCAAACTTGGTTCCCGTAAGGAAGAAGTCGGGAGAGATAAGGCTATGCATAGATTTCAGAAATTTAAACAAAGCCTCGGATAAAGACAACTACCCCGTACCTTCAATGGAGCAAATCCTACAAATGGTGTCGGGATCCGAATTGTTTTCTCTCCTCGATGGTTTCTCCGGATACAATCAAGTGTTAGTAGCAGAAGAAGATTGCCTTAAGACTACTTTCAGAACTAAGTGGGGAACTTTCGCCTACAGAAGAATGCCATTTGGTCTGATAAATGCAGGAGCTACATTCCAGAGAGCAATGGATATCGCCTTCCGAGGATTGGGTGGGCAATGTGTTGTTTTTTACTTAGATGATGTGACAGTCTTTTCGAAGAAAAGGGAAGATCATGTCGTGCATCTGAAGCATATTTTTGATCGCTGCCGGAAATATGGTTTTTCTTTGAATCCCAAGAAGAGCGTGTTTGCTGTTCCCGAAGGTAAGCTCTTGGGTCATATCATCTCCAAAGGGGGAGTGTCAATTGACCAAGAAAGAGTCCAAGCTATTAATAAGATTCCAATGCCTCACAACAAGAAATCTATGCAGTCTTTTATGGGCACCATCAATTTTGTCCGCAGATTTGTTACAGATTTCGCACAAATTGTTAAGCCATTGCAATAGATGGTTAAACAAAGCATACAATTCAAGTGGATAGATTTGGAGAAGGACGCATTTAGAGATATCAAGGCAGCTGTAGCTAAGGCTCCTTCCCTGAGGAGCCCAGATTTTGATAAAGATTTCATCTTGTATACTTTTGCTTCGGATGACTCTCTCGTAGCTGTACTCACGCAAAAGGTAGAGTTGGGGGACGAATACCCAATTTTGTTTATGAGCACTGGTCTGCAGGGAGCTGAGCTGAATTACCCCGTCGTTGACAAACATGCATATGCGGTATTCAAAGCAGTCAAGCAGTTTAGGCCATACATTCTGAAGAACAGAACTAAAGTCATAGTTCCCATCCAGCTGTTAGATCCCTTTTCGTTCAAAAGGAATTGGGAGAAAGGAGAGGGAACTGGGTCACAGCTCTGCAGGAGTATGATTTGGAATTTAAACCAGCTACAATCATCAAAGGGCAAGGCCTGTGCAAATTACTTGCGGGAAACTCAACTGATGAAGAACAACATTGGAAGAATGAAGCTGAGTTAAATTCGGTTGAAGTGTGTCATATCTTCACAGCCCCGCAGTCATGGTATAGAGATCTGGTGCACTACTTACAACAGGGATATCTACCTGAGCACTGGAACTCCAAGCAAAGAAGGGCCCTCCGTTTGAAATCAGCCCCTTATCAAATCATTGATGGTATACTATTCAGAAAGAATTATGATGGAGTTCTCCTTCGATGTTTGGAAAAGGAAGATGCAAACAAAGTTGTCAAAGAATTACATGATGGCCCCGCAGGCGGACATTATTCAGGTGAGACAACAGCACACAAGATACTGAGAGCTGGGTATTACTGGCCCACTCTGTTTCGAGATGCCCACACATACGCACGGAATTGTGATGTATGTCAAAGAAGTGTCGGGAAGTTACCTAAGGCAGCAGGACCATTGCAGCCGGTCATAATCTCTGAGCCTTTTGAGCAATGGGGCATAGATGTTATTGGAGAAATAAATCCAAATTATTCATTGCAACATCGATACATCCTGACGGCTACCGACTACTTCACTAGGTGGACGGAGGCCATCCCGTTGCGCAAGATCAATGAAGACGCAGTTATCAGCTTCTTGAAAGAGAACATCATAACCAGGTTTGGGGTTCCAATTTCCCTTGTTTTTGATAATGCTACTTATTTTTCATCTTGCAAGATAAATGAATTTGTTTATGAATGGGGAATTAAGTTGCATTATTCAGCCAATTACTACCCTCAGGGGAACGGATTAGCTGAATCCTCAAACAAAAATCTGATTCGAATTCTTAAGAAGACTGTGATAGAAAACCAGAGAAGTTGGCACGTGGCTCTCCCAAACGCCTTATGGGAAGATAGGGTAACCCCGAAGAATGCTTTAGGTGTCTCCCCTTTCACTCTTGTCTATGGCAAGGAAGCCATCCTTCCCCCAAACATCTTACTACCATCCTTGCAATGGTCCCAAGCCTCTCAGGGTTCTGGTAGCCGAGCCTTACAATCCAGGATCAACACCCTGCTTCAACTTGAAGAAGCCTGACACAAAGCTAAAGATCGATTCCATCAACACCAGGACATGGTTAAGAGATGGTTTGATAAGAGGAAATCCGGTAAAAGAGATTTTGAAGTTGGGGATTTATTCCTGAAATGGGACCATAATCATGAAGGCAAAGGAATGCATACGAAATTTCAACATCTATGGGTAGGCCCGTACCAAATTTCTGCAAAATTAGGCCCATCCACTTACAAATTGACAAATCTCGAGGGAGAAGAAGTAGCCCTTCCTCTCAATGGCCTCGCTCTGAAACAATACTTCGCATAGTCTCTTCGAGACTTCTTCTACATAAATAAAGTTTTCTTTTTGCTTTAGCCTTTAGTTGCTTTATTTTTTCGGCCATGTTGTTTCTCTCTTTGTTATTTGACTTTTGCGACAAGTTTTGTTTTCTGAATACCCTTTTGGTTGAGATCCCCGTTGAAGATAACTCTCTCAAAGAAAACTTGCGACCCATGAGCCTGAAACTCTGCTCAAGTAAATCCGGTCTGTTGTGCTCTCGCTGAAATGTTTAGAAGGGAGGAAGCCTACCCTGCTAGTCACACTAATCCTGTTTAATAGCAGAGACCTATGACCATCTTCACTACTATCGTTGTGCTCCACCCACTCTCACACTTTAAAGGCATCTCAAGAAGGTTACCAAAGTTGGACCCATGGAAAGTAGCACCTCTCGAGGACATAGGGTATTGAAATGACTCCATGCTACAGATTGAATAGCCAAAATGGCTTACATTTAAGAGTCTGTTTTCCAGAGATTCTCGCCTCAATTAAAGCATGGCTGAGACAAAAGCAAAAGACATGTAAAATCAAGAAAGTTGTCCAAAAGGCTCAGCTCGAAATGGCCTCCTCTCCTTCCGTGAGGCTTGATCAAATCAATAAAATTTCTAACTCACACAAAAGGACGATATGGATTGAGGAGCCTAAATAAAAAAAAATCATGTCCAAAAGAAAATATCTCTAGAAGGCTCAAGCAGCTAAGCTGCCCAAAGTACAAACATCCAAAAGGATGCAAGCAGCATGGGAATGAGGAACAAGAGCAATAATGTCCATGAGAAAGTGTTGCAGATCCTATGGAGTCCGGCAATAGTGACCATCTGAAAGATGACCCTCCTAAAAAGAATCTCATATATTCGCCCTTGGAAAGTGGTGAAGATGTCTCGGTCGAAGCTCCCTTTTCCCCAATGGCTAGCAGGTAAAGTACTTTCTTCCCCTCACATGACTTTAAAGTGCTCAGCCAAGTAGTGCATCCAAGATGGATGTTTTTGATGAGGTTTCGGACCATGAAGAGGAATTTTTCAGAGATCTGTGTTCGCCAGCGACTCGCCATTGTTGTTGCAGCAACACTCCCCCCAAAATTTTGCACATATTGGGGCCCCTCCTTTATAATTTTTAGAAAGGCTGCCTTAAACGTTTTTCCCAGCTTTTATCTTTGTTATTAAACAGAAAGTCTCGCCATGAGAAACTCCAAGGCTTCCAGAATATTTTGTCTCTCAAATAGAAGATCTTTCAATGAAGTCTTTTTCGAAGTCACGGAGCAATTTGCTAAAACCCCACAGTGGCGGAAGCCTCTTGCTTAAACGCCCGCAAAAGGACTTAGAAAATTTCGTCGAATAAACCACGGAAGCTCTCGGGCTATCCTTCCGGAATGGCGGAAGCCTTCCGCATAAGCTTGCCGAAAAAACTTAGATTATTTTTGTTGAAAAGTTGCAGAACACCCCAAGGAAACGGTGCGGAATCGTTCAGCTTGTGTCCCTAAAACCGCAGAAGCTCTCGGGCTATCCTTACGAAACGGCGGAGGCCAATCTCATAAACCGCCCGTCTAAGCCTTCCGAAATAAGACTTAGGAAACTTTTCGATTTTGTTTTTGCGGAACAATTCAAGTTTTCCTCCCGAAACGATTTTGATTGCAAAAAATTCTGCTTCCAAAACGGCGGAGCAATTCAAGCTTTTTCCCCGAAACAGCGGAAGCGTTCATCGTAAGCTTTCCGAAAAGAGACTTTGAAAACTTTCAAAAATCTACGGAAACCTTCGGGTTTTCCTCCTGAAACGACGGAAGCCATGCACAAAAGCTTTCCGAAATACCACGGAGAATTTCACGAACTTCTTCCGAAACTGTGAAGAGACTTAGAAAATTTCCTTTTTCGGAGCTGTCGGACTTTCCATCCCGAGCCTACGGAGCCATTCTTTTTATCCTCCCGAAACGGCGGAAACAACTCGTCTAACCCGCCCGAAAGATTTAGAAAATTCATCGTGAAGACCTTTGCGGAAGTGTAGGCGGAAGTCCCCCGAAACTGCGGAGGCCACTTATGAAAGCTTTCCGCAGTTTTGGGAGCCTTCACGTTTTCATCCCGAAGAGGCCGCCAAAAGAACTTTATCACGTCGCGGAAGCCTCTTGTGGAAGCAATTCACCACTCTCTCCCGAAACAGCGGAAGCTTCCACGATATCCTCCCGAATGAGATGAGCTTTGCGGAACGTTTTCTCTTCTGCGTTGCGGTGGCCTTTTGCGGGGGCCATTCGCCTTCGTTCCCCGAAACGGCAGAAGCAGCTCGCCAGTTTGTCCCGCAAGAGGGGGTCGCACGCAAACCGAGGCGACTTGATTTAACGCCGGCGTACGGTGCATTTAAAACCAATTTTAAAACACCACCAACCGTATTAACGCCCCACACGTGTCGGATTTGTTTAAATACATGGTGGGGGCTCGAGCCAACCCATTGTCAATTTGTTTATTGACGAAACCATCGGATGCCGCGTGACCATTCCAGCTCATCCTGCGCAACCACGTTCGCGGCCACCTCAGTCAGCGTTTTTCATCAGTGCCAGGTAGGATCTTAACCTTGCATTTGTCCCTTCTACGCGTTGTATTGCTATTGGGTTATCTTTCTTTTGAAAATGATGGGCATTGGTGGGGTTTTGACGGGCAAAACGCCCGTCATGGGCAATTTTTGCCCGTCAAATACAATTTGAATTGAGTTCTGCTCGTCACATAAAATAGAGACAGGATAAAATGTTTGGTGGGTGGAGACGGCTAGTTTGGATGGTTAAGCTTTTCCATTTTTCTCCCCGGGCCGCATGCCTCGTTATTTCAAAACCGCCGAAGCCCCACGGACTTTTCATATCCCCGGCCGAAAGCCTAAGACGTAAAACCCCGGGCCTTTTCGTAAACCTCAGTCCCAACGTGACCGTTACCCAATTCAAATCCTATGACAAGCACCATTGCCCCTGTTCAAACCTCCCATAGAGCACCTCGGCAAGTGCCGTAAAATAACAATAGCATTCGAAACCCGCGTCGGGTCGTAGATACGAAACGCCTCCATATTTCGTCACAGAGTCTTCCCAACCTAATCTTACCCGCAATTAGCTTTTCAAACCGCAGCAGTGACGAAAGTTACCCTCTTCCCCAGAGCTAAACCGAAGGCACGTTGCTTCCCCAACGCGCTTATCTTCACAGAAGCATCCCAAACCTGCCCCTTTAAAGAATTAGGATGGCTAAAATTGATAATCTTGTTCCTGCTAAAAAACGAAGATCATCTTTTCTCCCAGGGCAACCCGAGAGCAGATTGTTTCGCAATACACCTATCCTCTCGGGAGCATTCCAAATTCTCCCCTTTTAAAGATTCAAATGTTTTAATTTGTAATTTAGGTTGAAATGGTGTATTTTGCTTCCTAAACAGACAGCTTCACATTCTCATATTAAAAAATGATGATGCCCTCTGTTGAAATCTCAAGGTATGTTGCTCAAGTTCATGATGACTTGTATATGGGTGCTATCAGGGATAAGTCAAGATGCTGAAAACTAGTAAGAAGAAGGCTAATATGACAGAAAAGAAGCCCGTGCCACTCAAAACTGAAACGTCACTCCAGGACACTAGGTGCACCACCGGTGTCCCTCCTGAAATCAGATGGGGTGACATATACAGAATGATCCGGGACCAAGAAATCCCCGATATGTTGCTAGAGGAAGGGCCAATCTATCTCAATATCAGAGCCTCAGGCATAACTAGAGTCGCTACCCCGCCCTGAGCTGTTCCCCTGTGCTGAAGTGATCGGATGGATACTCCAACATGCCGATGCTGAAGGGAGAGTGATAAATGACAGCGGGAAAGTGGCTATTGCCTCATTTCAACCCGCATATCTTGCGGCAGCCTACAAATTTCCCCAGGTCCAACAAGCTCTGACTGATGAATGGTTGGGAAAAATGGACAACGTCGAGATGGCCAAAAGGCCGCTGGTCGCGGGCAAGCATCTAAGGAAGAAAGGTAGCGACGAATATGACGTACAGAATCTGAGGCCTCCTTTCAGATTGATCGCTTTGATGCTGTGCAGAATCTTCAGCAAGCCCGATGGTATCGTATATAAGATTCAGTGGGTCCCTATTATCCACTTCGTGGCATTTAAGGGAACTGTGTTTGACTGGGCCACTATCCTGTCAGATAGCTTGGCCTCGATGATAGTAGCTGCAAGGGAAGGACTAGCCTTGAAGAAGGCTGAATTCTTCATGTCCTCATATCTGATAGATTGTATTTTGGCCAAGATAGACTTCCCCAAATTGGGCTATACATGGGATAAGGCCACCACCCCGGTCTATATCACTTTCAAGATGTTATGGGCCTAGAACTACAAGCCCAGCTACAAACTCATCTGTGAGGGGTTCATCATGCCCCTGTATGAGAATTTATTCAAGGAGGAGCCCAGCTACCTGTCAGAGAATGCTTTGGAAATCCTTGAGAATTACAGGGATTTCTACTTTTCGGAGCAAGGCACCTACCTAAGAATGTTTGGAGGGACTAAGCCCCCATACATTTTGCCACAGTATGCCACAGATTATGTGGTCCTTAAAGAAGCAGTAAGGCAAATATTCCTGGATGGGATTGGAGCAATGCTCCACAAACAGCATAAAGCTTCCTTTCCCCCTCTACCTTTCTGCATAGGTGCTTACAAGTTCTCGGGGGTTGCCTCAGCTAAAGAATTTGTTCAAGAGCTGAAAGCCTTCCACTTCGGTGAGGTGATCTTCCACAGGAATGACAGAAAGGGTAAAGTGGCCGAGTATTGTAAGGACATCTACGCTCATTTTGAATACTCGCATTATCCCGATGTCGAGGAAGAGGTATTCAGAGGCATTAGCAACATGTCTGAGCTGCGGATCTGTCGCCAAGGCACTGGAGCAAGCTCTAGCTCAGCCAAGATCCACAAGACCAATCAGCAGCAGGAGAAAGAAGCTGAAGATGCCTGAGCTCAGGAAGAGCTCAGATTAAGAGAAGAGGCAAGACTACTCCAAGAAGCTGAAGACGCCAGATTGCAGCGGGAGGTGGAGGAAGCCAGGTGGAAGCAGGAAGCGGAAGTGGCAGAAGAGGAAGGCAGAAGAAGAATTGAAAGCAAGGGAAGATGCTCAAGCCAGTGGGTTCGGTGTCCAAGACATGGATATAGACACATCTCAAGCAGGTGGCTCTGGTACGCAAGATAAGGGCATGGACCCAGCTCAGGAAGTCCAGACCCCACTTGAAGAAGACATAGACATCATAAACCGACCAATTGTCCCGTACACGCCATCGGGAAAGCGTACAGTGTCCAAGTGGAATGAGTTTGTCTATGACAAGAAAAGGAAAGCTATGGTCCTCAAATCAGAAGAGAGGATAAAAAGTCCCTTCCATGAAGACATCGTTACCCACCGAGAGGTCACTGTAATGAAAGACACAGATCAAGATCCCTTTGGTATGGCATCCGCAGCTGTAGCAACAGCAAAGGCATCATTTGCCAATGTAGGGGTTATAGTTAAAGAAAATATATTGACAAAGAAGAAAGCTCGTACGCTACAACAGACTGTGGCTAATGAGAAAGCCCAAAGAGATCTGGTAGTGAACAAGTATAATTGCTTGTATGCTGAGCATAAGGAGCTGTCAAACAAGTACAGCCAGCTGGAGGAGGAAAAGAACCAGCTAACACTCCAAATAATGATTGCAGAAGCGGAGAAGAATGGAGCAGAAGAAAAGACATCTCAGCTAGAAGCAGACAAGCGGGCATTAGCCGAGCGGTTAGAGCAAGCGGAGAGCAGAACAATGGACATGTATCCCTTCCATGAGCTGTCATGCAACATCCTGAAGCAAGTGTATGACACTCAGGAGCTAATCACTGATGAGGTTTGCAAACTCAAGGACATGGTGGTTAGGTTAAAATAAATCAATGCGGAAGCCCATAGGCTCAAAGCGAAGAATACCCGTGTCAAGGAAAATATCATCGGTCAGATGGCATGGAGAGAAGGAAAAGGGGGTTTCCCTGCGCATCTCCCATTTAAATCTGTGGACAGTTTTAATGAGGACATAGCACTGTTGGAGTTTGGCAGGAACTGCGCCAGTAAGCTAATGGCCAGTGTGCAAATAACAACAGATAAAATCAGCAGTCTCTACCAAAGGCTCCAAGAGGCACATGTCAAATGCACATTGAGTTTCCCTCAGTCCCTGGAGGACTTTCCAGAGAAGGAGTAGCGTTTGTACTAACTAAAGGAAGAATTGGGCGTTCAAACGGAGTACGTAAAGAGGATTGATGTCCTGGCTATTGATGACCTCCAACATTATATTGGGTCGTCATCACTCCACAACCATCTGCTGAAGGAAGTGCATCAAGATGCAGTGGCGGAAGTTCAAAGCATTAAAGCAGAGCTCGGGAAGAATGTGACTTCTCAGAAAATATTGTTCCCTGCTGCAGCAAACATAGTCATAAGGAACACAGGTGTGTGGTACAGCTACATAGCAGAGGAGGAAAGGAAAGCTGCAGCAGCAGCAGGAGCATCAGCAGATCCAGGATCTTCTCTCCCAGCAGCCATTCCAGCTATAGCAGTGGGCTCGATTCCCTCTTCCCCAGCAATGGCAGAAAGTCTGGCCAGCTCAATCCCTCCTTCCCAATTAGAAGCAGCATCAGCAATAGGCTCGAGTGTCTCTTCCCAGGAAGCATCAGCAGCAATTAACTTGGGCGATCCTCTGCCAGCAGAAGCTCACGCACAGGAATGAAATAAACTAAATTCAGTTGAGCAACTCTCTCCAACCAAACACGTGTACAGCAGGGAAAGCGTTGATGTTAGCATTATTTCAGGTATGTATATTTTGTTAAACTTTCGAACATGTAAGGCGTAAGCCATGGGACAGTTGTCCCTATTTTTTGTCAAAACAATTTTGTAAAAGAAGTGGTCATTTTTGGTGGTCGGTTATAGAAGAAATTCCTGTAATTGACAAGTGGAAGGGGCTAGGTGGCAGCCCAAACGGCAGAATTGTAATTATAAATAGAAGCTAGGAAGAATAGATGAGGACTTTTGGCAGGGAAGGAAATTTTGAAACCCATACGAGCTATCTTTTATCGGGCATGTAAAATTGAATTTTCTAATAGAAGCCAGGGAGATGGATGTTTTACATGGGGAACGGAAGATGGATGTGTGTTGGACTCTTCTGATGACATCTATACTGTAATGTGAAATCTGCATTGCTATTTGAACTATTTCTTGGCAACAAATGATTTTGCTTATTTATGTGTGAACGATTTTCTCCATTTCATGAACAGTGAATGTGTTTCAGACTAAATCAGGAGCTATTTGCTGATATTTTATTTTGCTGTAGAGTTTCTCTTTTAGATCGAATGGCTAACTGTTCTTTCTTCAGGATAACTCATGTGGCTCATTATTCATGCCTTTAAATTGCTCCTTGCAGGGATCTTTAGAGTTGTTTCAGTCTGTTTATATTTAGTTCTGTTTCTTTATTCTTTCTACGTAGATTAAATAATCTTTTGCTTTTTTCTATTTTATGAGCAATAGGTGCGTTCCATGTTGAATTAGAAGCTATCTTCTAAAGATATTTATCTTGCTGTAGCTTTACTTGTGAGAATTAACAACTATCTGTTCTTTCCTTACATTGTTTGTTACAGCTTATTGCTCATCCTTTAAGCGTGTTCCCTGCAAGGATAGGTAGATTTACTCCAGCTTCTAGACTTAGATCTGTTTTAGTTGCATCTAGATCAAATATAATTTAGGCACTTGCATCTCATTTAAAAGACATAAAACCCAAAAGAAAGGTGGATCGGGCCATAACCGGTAGAATCGGATTTAAACTCCAAATCCACGGTTGCCGGAACCGCTAACCGGACGGATTCCCTACACCAAACGGGAGATATTCTAATTGGGACCATCTCTCAAGGAGAATCCCTTTCTGATTGATGCTGCGATATCCGAGGCATCAACAAGTAGCCACACTGGGCGTAAATCAGGTCAAACTACTGGGATTTTAAGATAGCTTCTTCTTCTTACTGGGGTCATTCAGAAGCTACATCCTTGGCTATGAGGGGGAGGAGTGATTTGAGGAACCAATCAAAAAAGATACAGTCGTAAAGCTTTATCTTGCAGACACTACGACACTTACGCCACTCATGGATATGATCATTGATGTGTGTAGCGGTGTTCTGTCTACAAGACAAAAGTATTTCCACTCCTGCATCATAGCGTACAGGTAATTGAAAGAACTGAAGGAACGTTGAGGCAAGGGATGTAAAAGTGGGCTGTGTCCCATGTGGCTGCTCAATGTACCACTTGGTTGCAGAGCCAGTGAAATTTCTTTGTAAAAGTCTGAGTCGAATAAAATCATCTACTATGGAGTTTGAGGAACACCATAGGTGAAACGACATGATGTGGTTTTGGGGGTCTTCCCCAGTTTTTCCTTCAAATTTGGGGATGTCTGAAGGGAGCTTTGTGGGCATAGGGGGCCAAGTAGGGTCATGTTGGATGGGATCATTTGTTAGCCTAGCCAAGTCTGGTAGGTTAAGGATAGCCATAAATGGCAAATTGGCGGAGGGGTGTGATGTTGTCATGGGGGCATAAGTGCTGGTGGTGGCGTTATGTATTAGGCCACTACCTCCTAGGGGAATATGTGTGAAAGGGATATGTCCTCCAATCAAAGGGGTATGGGTGGGAACTGTGTTCCCAAGTGTAGCTTGAGTTACAGATGGGTTTGGATTTGGTATAGTAGACCCAGGATTTGGTATGATGGAAGTGATTCCAGTCAAAGGTATACCTAGAGCAGGTGTAGGTCCTATGTTGGGCATCCTTAGAGTCGATGTAGTTCCCATATTAGGCATGCCTAGAGTGGAAGCAGTTCCTAGGTTGGGCATACCAACATTGGTTGTGGGAGTAGTGGCCAATGTGGTAGCTGGGATGGTGGAAGACATTCCACCAACAGTCCCTGTGTTGAAAAGGTTGGAAGAAAAATCATCCATAGGGCTAGTGGGTGCGGTGTTTGTGGTATTTTCAGATTCTGCCTCAGAATCTGATGTGAAATGAGGCACGTCAAAATCGGGTGACAGGGCTCTATTCCAATGAAGTGTGGATTCAAGGGAACCGTACTGCAGGGGGTCTCCCCAGAAGCACCAAGAACGTCTCGGGGAATCAATGGTGACAGTTTTATTGAAAGATTAACAGGTGGTGGTGAGTGGAAAGCTATAAATCCCTAATGCAACCATGTGTACAAGAGGGGAGCGTAAAAAATAAATGGCACTTAGGCTAAAAAATCAACCTCAAAAACACTTACTATAACAGTTGTGCTATATTAAGTGGAGTAATCAAAAAATGTGGTCAAGAAACCAACATGCAAACAGTTCCTAAAAATAGAAAAAGGTAGACTCTATGACCAAAAGGAGGTAATGGAGCATGCAAACACCTAACTATAAGTGGTATTATGACTCAACGAAAACATATCCTCTGCAAGGTGATGAAATCCAAGTTAGAAAATATGAGTAGTGGAATCAAAGGCTAGATATCCCCCTACTGGGAGGGACACCAAGTAGACAATCCTAAAAGTTTGGCCACTAAGATACCCCGTTCATGACACGTTCGGTTGGGTGAATCCGCAGTTTGGTTCTATCGCCGTTGTACTCCCATAAGGGTGGTATAGCAAGAACTACAAAAGGTATCCTTCGGTTACTGAATGGATAGCGGTATTCCAATCAGGCTTCCGGAACCAGTCTGGCTACTTTAACCCTCCTAAGGGAGAGGCCTTCCCGATAAATTGGTGTTAAACCGTGTCAACAAATAATAAAAGATTTCGGTACCCTAAATTTCAACCACTATGTCTCAACATGAATGAGTGAGGGGTGTTATTTGGATACTTATCCCCTCAGTCCTACCTAGCTACAAAATTATTTTTGTGTTCCCCAAGTGGGGTTAGAGTATTGGTTGAGTTAAGGTAATTTTTAAGGCTCACTTGAAATTATTGTGACAGATTGTGTGCTGATGTAGGTGTATACCAAAATAATGTGCCTCACATGGGCGATTTTATCACAAACTAAAATAATGATTTCAATTTGCAAAATATGACAGCAATTTAAATGTAAATGCTATGGTAAACTTTGCAAAAAGGTGTTGATTTTTCAAAAAATTTAAAGTAAACCAAATATCATAGAAATAAGTGGTATTCTAATGCTTTGGGCAAAAATATATAGCAAATTAAAAATTTGGTTTTAATTTTGCAAAAATTAAATTGCTTCACAATTTTTCTTTCACTAAACTGAAATTTTTTTTAAATGATGAAGTAAAGCAAAATAATAGTAAGAAATATCAATATGTAATGCTACAAAATGAAATAGTAGGCTGTTCAAAAGTACAGGGAAGATGGCTGGAAAATATGGGACAAAATGTGTGAACTAAAGTGATAAATAACACTAAAATAAAATATTAGAGAAATTTCTATGAAAAATTTCTTAAATATAATAGGATATTTGGATTACTTGATCGAAAACACCCAATTTGGAAAAAAAAATCATCTCAAACGGAGTTTGGGAGAGGGAGATATGGCCGTTTGAAAGTTGAGTCGCGCTACCAGAAAATTACATCGCGGGTTTCGGGCTAAAAGTCGCGATGCGCATCGCGGGTTTCAGGCTAAAATTCGTGATGGGCATCACGGGTTTTAGGATAAAAGTCACGATGGACATCATGGAAAAATCCAAAAAGCCGCGATGGGCAGCACGGAAAAAGGCCAATAAGTCGCGATGGAACGCGCGACTGTGGGGCCAAAAGTCGCGATGTACGGACGGAAAAATGGCCGTCGAAAAACAAACCCAAAAATGGAAATTTTGGGTTGTTTCGGGCTGCAGAAAGGGCCAATGGCTAGGGAAGCTAGCAAGAAGCTGACTAGTATGGCAGATCTACAGTTTTAAATGGAAAGAACAAGTAAAATAAAAATCTAAAGCAAAAATTAAAAGTTCGAAACCCAGCGGAGTCGCCAAAAACTGTTGCTTGGTTTTTCAACCAAGCATGTGCAAGGATGCACCTATTAACTTGTAATAGTAGTCTCGAATGAAAAGTAAATAAAAATAAACTTAATCTAATCTAACTTTAACATATGTAAGAGAAATAAAGAACTAGATTGATAACAATAAGCAAATAAGACAAGAGATTCAACAGAATTTGTTTTTGTATTACCTCAAATGGTGAGGATGATGGGTGTTGAGCAACTCCAAGGTTGAGAAGCTCCAATTTCCAATGGTCTCTTCTTCTCCAAAGCTTCAATGGGATTCTTCAAACTCGAAATGGGAGGCAATGGCTCTCAAAGGGAATTTGGCAGCATAAGGATAGGATGAAATTTGGATGGAAAGTGAAGCCCCTATCACCTTTTTATAGTTTTTGGTGATGGGGAATACCATTATGGTTTTGAGGAAACCAATGGTATTAACCAACATGGTTTAGGTCGCTTTTTCCCTCTTTTTCCTTTTTTGAATATTTTTTATATTTTTATTCCCTTTTAATATTTTTTGGGAATTTTGGACCATTTTTTAGGGTTTTTTGTGTTTTTTGAGGAAAAATACATATTTTGAGGGAAAAAAAGGTTTATTGTGGTCTTTTTGGTGACCTTTTTGATGGTTTTAGAAGCTCAAATGGTGGAAAAGTGGACAAATGGGTCATGTGAATAAGGGAATGAACTAGTGAGCACTTTTTGGGTGTTAACAACAGCCAAGTTTGGCTCATATACAATGAATAACTAGTTCATTAGGAGCTTAAGAAACATCAAAAAAAGAATCCAAATGTGAAGTCGACAAATGCATAACATAAAACGAAAACCAGAATGCAATAGAAGGTTTGCAGAGCCACCGACATCTGAAGGATGAAACCACCATCAACCAGGTAGTCACAGTGCCACCAAAAAACGTTCACACCGCACCAAGAACATCCAGCCATTGTCGGCCTTGACAATGTAGCTACCGCCACTGCCATAAGGAAACAGAAGCCCGCGTCTAAGTGGATCTCCACCATCTTCTAGCTACTGTCGATGCCCCCATCGTGGATGCACTTCCCTTCAACACTCCTCAGCTCAGAATCCATCGTCGTCGCCACTGGTAAGCAAGAGGATCCCGCTATGCAATGGGTCACCACTCAAAGGCTCCACCACCACTCTGCTTGCGGAGAGAAACCATCCATATCCTCCTCCAATCGGCCATGCCAAATAGCAACTCAGGGGGAATGGGGGATGGCGGCCATAGAAGGATCCATGGCCACCTATTTCTACTTGATACGACTCTCAAACCCTAGATTGCAGAGCCACGAGGGAGTCAACCATATATATATATATATATATTTCCACAACTCAAAAATAATGACCTCTTGTCATATTCATGATGAAAATAATAATAAATGTATTATTTTCCATAGAGTTCCAAGTTTATAACTTGAATCCAAGCTAAGTTTATTATTGTTTTCCTTGACCATATGTTTCACTTAATTACAAATGGAGATATTTCATCTAACGCCATATGTTCCTTGGTATAAGTTGTTTTTAATGAATGACCCAATTAAATATTAATACAATGTGAATATTAAGTCAAGGTTTCCAAAAATAAGAAAAAATTACAATTCATGGAACAAGTCAAAATAGATACTACTATTATGACGTGATTGTCAAATAACAAACAAGGGCCATGAGGTGGCAATGTCCTTGACATTTCCATAGCTCAAAAGTGATGCATGTGCATGTCTTTGTCTATTTAATTATATCTATGTTCTCAATCCCAATTTTGTCTTTCATTTGTGTATTTTTTAATGTTTACTGTGAGATTTATTTGTTCTCTCTTTTTTTTCTCAATATATCGACACACTTTGAAAAGTCAAGAACATTGTAGATGCATCAAATGATTATATATATATATACTCCTTTTTACATTAATACTTACATCCACAATGTAAATAACATGTTAATAGTTATATTCTCCTTTCCATGTTTTTTCAGTTTTGAGAAACATTGTTTACATCAAAATAGGATTCAAAATAGCATAGCTTTACATTAGTTTACATTATTTGCAATCTTAAAATAATATTTACATATTGTTTGTTCAAACCATTTAACATAGTAATGATTTATTTAATTGGAAAGAACATAAATATGAGACGTCGGATTTATTTTTTATGTGAACTTTAAAGCACAAGTGGGTTTAATATCTTTCTATTCACTAACACTTTTCATGTAAAAGCTACACCATGTTGTTGCTTGTGGTCATGCATCTTGCGACTTGGATTTCAACATGTAGGGTCCTTTGTAATTTAGATTTGACACTGGGAGTAAGAGGCCATTATCTGAATAAAAATTCCATTGATTGGGAATCCTAGGTCGAGTGCTGAAAACAAAATTCCAATTGCATAAAGGTGGAGCCCAAAACTTTGAATAGGATTACTTAGTGCAACAATCAAATTTTCTTATATCAGTTTTCAGCCATAATTAGCACAAACAAGAGACCAAACCCACTGAACTAATATTCAAAGAAGAAACCAAATGTTGATTGGTAAATAAGCAAAATTCGGAAGGACCCAAATTTTGAAAAAACCTCGTTATCTTAATTTATACTATCTCAAGCACGCCACTTATGAAACGTGTTTGGAGCTTCACAGCAAAATTTTAACACGTGGATTTGTTGTCAAAGACTCCAGTTGCTACATCCCATCACAAAAATAAATCACTCTAATGGATCGATCTTTATAGGTTCTTGGTGAAGTTTTAATCTACTCATGAAGTGACATAAAGCATATTATATTTCCCTTTAACGTGTAGAAATAAGTTAAAGGTTTTTTACCGTCATTTTTTCAATTAAAATTTATGTTTGTAATTGTTGGACTTGTAGTTTTAAATTGTTGAAAATGTATAATAAAATAAACAGGAAATTTTTTCAATTAAATTTATGTTTGTAATTGTTGAACTTGTAGTTTTAAATTGTTGAAAATGTATAATAAAATAAACAGGAATAATTGAGAACAAACGAATTCAATGTGATGATCAGATTCAAAAAAATAAACAAAAACTTGCAAATTGTAAAAAAGTTAGCTTACTCATAACTTTATTTACATCTAAACTATTAGTTTTGTAGACCTCCAATCAGACTACAAATCTGTTTAAAACCTTTGTTAGTGAGCTATTCAGAAACCATCTGAAGCCATTATTTCTCATTATGTCAGTAGAACTGAACTGTTCAGGAACTCTGTTAATGTAAGGCTATGGCAGCCTCTCTTAGTGTTGTAAACCATGTAATGAATTTCCAAAGTGTGGGATATGTGAGGGATTTTGCATTCTAACCGATAATTGATTGTTATATTTATCTTTAAAGAGTTTTAGGGTTTGTCTAGAATCTCTGCCCTTGATTTCCAATGTTAATAGCTGATTATATAAATAATATTTTAAAACAGTGATTCTGAAAGCTCTGCATTTGATTTCCAGTGTTATTCTAATTTTTTTTTTTGAGACACTACATTTTTATGATAGTGTATAGTAAAATAATATTTAAACACAACGCTTTTTAAGGACTTATCTCTAAATTTAATGGAAAAGAAAAAAAATGGTAGAGAGAAATCAGACATATTCTTATACTCTGTAATAAAATCCCTAAAACCAAAACAAAAAAGCCCTTAAACCAAGAACAAAAATATGAAATCCAAAGCATCAAGAAGGATACTTACCACTGAGCAAGTCCTGGTAGACAACCATTTTGATGAACCTGAGATAAAATTTGATGAAGCATCAAATGACAACATCTTTGAGAGACATAGTATATCCTTTTATTACAAATGGAAAAGGGAGAACTAAGGCTACAAATAATGTCATAGTAAATAAAAGATTAGCATGCGATAGCATTGATGCAACTGCATGATTTAAAGATATTGCACTCCATATTCTGTGAAGGGAAAACATATTTCTCATCTTAGCCATGTTATTCCTCTGATGTGAGCACTTTTTTTTTAAGTGTTAGAGCCTTCCCCATTGAAACAATTTTATTGGCAGTGCTGTGTTTGCTTATGTTGTGAACAACATATATCCATTGCTTTGTAACACCCATATGCTTGAACCTGAACCCAAAGCCAATCCCAAAGATAAAGAAAAAGACGACGCCATTATAGATTACTCTGAACTTGAAGAGCCATGAGAGTCGGAGAAGCAATGCAATGTGAAGAGAATCTTGATGGAGAAGGAAAGAGAAGAGGCAATGGCTACCTTCACTTGGCCAACAAAGCACCACGCCACAGCACTAGGAAAGGAAAAGAAAATCAGTAGATCACCACACCACCATGCCAAGCTTCGAAAAACACCATCAACGAAGAAGAAAAACACCATCAATGAAGAAGAAAAACACGTGAAGGAAACATGGCCCGCTAATGCTCGAAGCTAAGGTAGAGGAAAATATGAAATGGTCCTTAAACATTGTAGGAAGCCACCACACCAAGCTGCGAAACTCCACCACCGATGAACAAAAAGACTTCAACTGAAGAAAAAGGAAAATACGAACCCTCCTCCCTTGTTGCAGGCTCGCTCATACCCGTCACACCTGCATCAACTCCCACCACTTGCACCTGCATTAACTCCCACCACATAAGTCCTACCACATTGAAAACCTCCATCCCAACAAACATAAAATCTCAGTCCTGCCAGGGTACACTCGCCTAGAAGTGGTTGAGGACACCCCATCGCCGGCTCCTGGGACACAGCTTCCTAGGCTTTGATCACCATGCACGGAGCCAATAGAAATATTAAAAAAACTCAAATTAAAAATAATAATAATAATAAAATATTTCCAAATCAAACCCAAACATTGCACTTGGAAAAACATTTCGGCCACCGACCAAAACTAATACCCCCGACTCCGTCGCTAAATGTCAAGGACATAATAATATTATATACATTGCAAAAGTATAATAAAATAGTAAAGCAATTGAATAGAATTTGGATGGCTTAATAATTATAGTAGGGAAAAGGTAGAAAATGACATAATTTAAAAAACAAAATAACATAAATAATGATACAAATATATGTATAGTAAAATTGAGAAATGATAAATTATGAATTAAAATAAAGTTATAGAAGTATTTAATTAATGCTTAATATATGCATTAACACAAATTAACAACAAAGTGAGAAAAAAAAATGGAGAAAGTGTGACAAACAAGGATAGATGGTAGTTAAAATTTCAAGTGATTGCCAAAACAAAGTAATCTATGAATATGAATATATTGATAAATAAAAGAAATACCATCCATCCAATATTGCCATGACTTAAAACATGATAATGGAAATTTTAATTTTAATGTGTAAAGTAGTATTATAGGCGGGATCCTTAGATGGTGTACCTTGTGAGAAGTAAATATACTACATGGTGAGTATATAGAAGCCCTACTATATCATATAGTTGTACAATGAATCTTTGTAGAGGTGGTAAGTTGAAATTCATGGTTTTCACAAGTTGATTCCACTATTTCCAAATTTAGTTAGTAATATAAGGATGGAAGCGATCTAGGTGTTAAACTTGAAACCATAAGTATTTTGTGCATAATGTAGGATTTGTGTATAAAATTCTCCTTGGACAAGTGTTAATTCCTAATGCATACTCATTTGATAGACATGACACTATTCAATTTACTATATAGTACACATTCAAGATACAGTTGAAATTTGGATTTAGTTAAAATCACTAGTGAGAAAGTAAGTGGTGGTTGTTAGGAAGAGATTCAATAAATCTAAGAATTGATAAATGATTCATAATAATGTATTTGGAACTAAAGGAGATGTTATATGGGAGACAAGGTCTTCTTATGAATTGTGATATATAAAAGAACTGCAAAGTTTGACATCATGCTAACTATTTGGGATAAAATGCATTTGATAAACCTTGATGAAGTTAGATAAACTATGTATATAAGATGTAGTATGAGAACACATCTCTCGATGATAAAATAAGTAAAATTTGATAGTATTGGCATGTTGGTCATGTGAAGGTCCAATGGGACCAGTATGGGTAAGTTCCTCTAGCAGGAAGGCATAGGGATATTGCATCGAGACTTTCCTTATATTATATATGAACATAACTTCGAGACAGAGTTGTTTTGAAGGGTGGGTGTATGTAATGCCCCATATTTGATATTCGGTACTTGAAACTCAATTGGGGATTAGCTTAGCATTTAATTGCTTATTATTTGTTTGACTTAGCTAGATTGCTTAAGAATGTTTTTATGTGAACTTATGGACTCCCTAAATGTGTGGATTGTAAATGTAATTTATGGTTTTAATTTATTAATGGCGATGAATATCTAACTTCATTTGAACATGCAAATTGAAGATGAAAAAAAATGTGGAATGCTAATTTAGTTTGTGCTTTGGATATAGAGCAAGTACAATATATGTTGTAAAAGAACTTACATGACAATATTTAAATACTGTTTTAGTGATATGGATTAACACTTAAATGAGTTGGGTAGGTTTATAGATGAGAAATATGTTAATGATGAACTAATCCACATGTTGATTGGCTATGAGATAGTCAAATTCCTACAGTGCCAAGGGGCACGAGATGTCTTGGAAATCAAGAGGATAATGATGTTATATTAGTTTTCATGCTATTTGATTGTGAGTTCAAATATTTCTATGACTTGTGGGTGAGTGTGAGTTTTGACAGGAACTACGACTTGCCCAAAGTGATTGTTTGATGATGAGACCCCTTAGAACAGTGATGGCACATTATAGTTGATGTAGGGTGTTAACCCTATTCCTATCAAGGGGGGGAGACATTTCCCACCGTTTATCCTCCGAAACCCAGAGTCATGGGAGGGTTTTGCTAAGCACGTTCCCGTGGATGTGTGATGACGACTAGTGGGTGCATGTTGGGGAAGCTTGGTCGATGTAGTTGATCGACACTTCCGCTTACGGGTTCTATATGTGGTTAGGTCGTGTAGTCGACACCACCGTATATTCCAGCAAAGGACGGGATGGTGAGGTCAGGAGACAAAAGTAGTGGTGATTAGGTGGTTGGAGTAATCATGGGATGGATGGTACCAATGATGGATTGGATGGTGTTCTTGATTGTTATTAACCATCATGATTATATGCTCAATTTCGTCATTATGTTTACCTAATTCTGTTTTATTGCTTTTGTATGAATGATTATGAATGATGAATGATGCATTGTTTAATTGTTCTTCTATATGTTGTTTGCAAGCATGTAATAATGATATATTAGGATCATTAAAAATGATTATTAGTACCCACACTTACGATGTGTGCACTGGCCATGCATACGCCAATTCGTGAGTACATTACTATGATTGGTTGATTGATGAATAAATTAATATGGTTACATTAGCTATTAATAACTCCGTTGATGAATTGTTGAAAGTATGGGTTTGTTGACTTGTTTAGTATGTTTTAGATTTATATAAATTGATTAGATTATTGAATGACATATATAATTATATACATATAATATAACATATGACATAGTATAATATAGTATATGAAAATATCTTATTTGACTTATGTATGAGAGGATAATATAAGTAAATGGATAGATAGGATTGCACAATTTTTTAGAAAAGAGTTTTCATAGTTGCATTTAAGATAGTAGCATGAAAAGTGAGACTCTGCAACCATGTTTATTAATGTTTTCTTTATTTAAATCAAATTGCTATTTTTTTGAGAAAATAAATTTATTGATTGTTGAATATTATTCTATTGGAATTTATTGATGAATGAGGACTTTTGATATAAATAAGAGACTTGAGATTGGAAGGGGGAGAGTTCCTTTCCCTTGAAGGATATTTTGGTGAGATATTTCTAGGGATGAGAAGTTTGGAAGAGTTTGAGAACTCTTGGAAGATTTGATACATAGCCTACTAGTGCATCACTGTGCTATTCTATAGGGTCTCGAGCACAGAGGGCCAGGATGACATTTGGATGGATTCCCAGGTAAAGGAAGCCACCTAGGACCCTAGTTTATTGGAAGCTTAAACCGTGGTTCTGCTTTGGACAATGAAGAGGGAAGCAACTCAAGGAGAGGATGGAAGCTTGCTCAGTTTGGACTTCGTCACCATTCTTATATTGATGTATTTTTATTGTGATTTTAAATTGTTTATATGCTATTGTAAACTTCTTATATGCTTCTATAGTTATATTATGCTTATATGTCGCTCAGTCATACACTTAAGAAACACACCATTTGAGCATGTATTAACACTCTTATGCAATTCCAGAATGAAAAGAAAATAGGTTTTTAATTAGATTAAAATTTATAATGCCAATGGAGGAATTATACTTGTGTGATCCCGGTGAGATAAGAAGCTATAGAATTAGTCTTGGACATCTTGGTGCTTTTGAGATCCTCCTTCAATACCATCTTCCTATTTTGGTCAATACTTTGATATAAACCTGTTAGAGCCTCCCACATTGCCTTGGTTGTCTTCCTCTTAGATATGTGAGGGATGAAACGATCCTTCACTACGTCTAAGATGATCCTCCTAGTTTTCATGTCCTTCAACTCATGGGCAGCCAGGTCCTTCGAATCCATCATTGGGGTCACAGTGGAGTTAGCAAACTCCCACAACCCATTCTACATGAAAAGTAGAGTGACCCTTTCCTTCCAAGGGATGTAGTTGGAGGAATCCTCCAACTTATCTTTGTACCTTATACCAGCGGAAACCATCTTAAACTATTTAACTACTGCTTGCTGCTCGAATTTTTGGTTCAGGACCCTTTCTTGAACTTTGTATGAGGCTGCTCGAACTCCTTCCTGCTACCTAAAACATTTTGGTCACTTCCTGAGGTTTGTTCTAGACTGCCCTGACCTCTCTACAATGTTGGTTATGTGTTATATTCTTTGAATATGTACATGTGTGGGGGGGGGTGTGTCTGACGATCCCCACCCATCTAGTGCTCTGTCGTATACGTCGGATGTTGTGTGTGGTGTTGGCTCAGGGGGGGTTATAGAGGGGGGGCATGCCAATGCCCTCCCCCTTCTGTGATGCATACATCGGAAATGGGAATTAACCCATTATCGATACGAGCCGAAGGCAAGTCATGAGCGCAACGAGTCCGAAAAAATTTGGGTTATTTTTGGGGTTTTTCTAAAAACATGTAATTTAATCCTAGTTAAGGGATTGGGGTCTATTATTAATACAGGTTAATGGATTAGGGTTTTGGATGCCGCAAAATACCTACATATTGTATTGTGAGTGGTTAATAATCATAATGCAAATGTAAGAGGTGTGGCCCTAACTTTTGTTGGTTTTCTTGATTAAGGGTTTTTCAAGGTAAATCTTTGTGTGTTATGTGTGAATGTTGTGGTGTAATCTCTATTTTGATTAAAAGAATCTGTATGCTTTGTTTCTCTACATAGGTTTAAAACTTACATACAGTTGCTTGGAACCTTTATAGGCCTACCCGATCCCTTTACGTGGTTGCCCGAATTTTGTTCAGGGTAGCCCAAAAACTACCCTAGGATGCCCTTCTTACATGGGAACTCTATTGAGATGTTCCATTTTTCACAACCCTGTTGGTCGGCTGTCATCTCTATTGGAGGTTGTTGGTTTTGTAGCTCGTGCCCTATAGACAGCTATTGGTTTGGCAGCCCTTGCCTTGTTACCGGATATTGCTTTCATGTCTGTCGATTCATTCTTGTCTGTTGATCGAGCATCTGTTGTTGTATAAGCAAATCATTTATCTGCTGGCATGCCTACCTCTATTTGACCTAGGCAGGAATCCTTTTAGCACTCCCGTTATAGCTTGTAGCCCACAGCTCCACCAAATCCTCCACTTCTACTTATTGTTGGGCCCTGCGCCCTCACCTGCTACCAGGTCAGACCCTTATCGACTCCTCTTTTGTATCCAAATCCTCATCTACACAACTAATTTTCACAACCTAAGTCACTATTATCTGTTGGCTCAGACTTGTATTCCACCACCTCAACCATTGTAAACTCTTTCCGACTACCAGTTGTCACTCCTCTTGTTGGTGTACTGCACTCCCATCCTTCCACCTTCCATGTAGCTCCCTGTGTGCAGCTCCAGCCTGAGCCCAATCCATTTTTTTATAACCACCATGCATCCAAATCTCAAATTGATCTTCCCTCATTCTATCAGCAACTGTAGCATAGCTCACAACATCATTGTACAGGTTCGTACACTGCTGTACGTCAACTTTACGGTGGTTGTACATCTCTTTTTATTTATTTATTATTTTTTTGTAAATGTTTCCAAACGATGATTTATTCTAAGAGAAGAACTCCTCTACAAGAAAAACCAAATTCTCTGATAGCATGTTAAATTCTAAACCACATATTTTATATTTTGTTCCAATAATTGTTAAGTTATGAAAATAAATACGCTAGATTTATTAACAATTACGCAGTGGAATTAAACAGAAAATCACACACACATTTGAAACTTGTTTACCCTGGAAAACCTCACATGGGGAAAAACCGACAAATCGTGATTTTATTAAGGATAAAATATTGGGCTTTCGTCCTAGGAAAATGGCCCACTAAGGAATTACAAAACAATGAATAGCCTATCCTACTAAACCTCAAGATTAGTCCTTCGAGCTTGTTGGTTGGATGCTATCTCCCTTACTGCCCCTTTGTACCTTTCCTCTGACCATGCTCTTCCACCTGCACACTTGGATGAAAGTCCTTATCCAACCAATCAATGATATCTCACTCACTTTGTGTGGCTATTGTGTGTCTCCCCCTCTCCTTAGTATTCGTTTTATAACATATCATTGACCAAAACTGTAACTCTAGATCTTCAAAGTGGTCGATGATTGAAATTAGATCTCAAGCCTCACTTAAGATCAACAGTTGTGACTTAATATTAAGTTCACTTTTAGGCATTAGCCAACATTAATTTAATTAATGTGATTTTCCTAAGTTAGATGTAGGAAATAGATACAAAAGTCACTTGCTTCTCAAGAAAGTACCTAGAGAGGTGTGTTAACACCTAAAAGTTGCACACATGCAACATTTCAGGGATTCATCCAGTAAAGTGTGATCAACATAAAAAAATGCATCTCACCACATGCATCGTCAATAGATCCAAAACAAAACATGAGTCCACAAGTTCCAAGAAACAGTCAAAACAAAGGGTAGCGCGGGTATTAGAAATTTGACCCTCGCTATAGCATAGGTTACTTAAACAATTCCCATGCTACATTCGCCCAGCTTTTCCTTTGATAGCTACGCTACTGTCAAAATGGCAGGACCAATCATGCCCATCGATGCATTTATGACTCAATCCTCCCCAAGGATCAAAATTCGGCTCCTCACACACTTCGGAGCATTAATCATCCCCCCTTGTGTACCTTGGAACTAGTTCATGAAGGAGGAGAGTTCACATTTGGATCTAGTTGTTTGATGGACACCTCTTGGCCTATAAAAGAAATACATTGGAATGCATTTTGTAGAGCAAAATTAGAGCAAGGTTATGCTACTAGATTTGATTTGGAGCTTCCTCATAGCCCACCATTTCCTACCATTGTGAGCATCTCAAAGATTGCTTACCACCTACCATCAAGGGGCAAGTGTTTCTCTCCATTGTTTGTCCACCTACTTAGCATTTAGTTTGGACAAGAAAGGCCTCCCTAAGGTAGATTGTTGGATTCCCTTGAAGCCTTCACCTCGCAGGTGTTGTACAACTATTACATTGGGAAATACAAGAGTGGTTTAGCATATCTTTGGTTGTTGTTGAAGTTTGCATTCTCCCCCCATCTCTCTCATTTTGTTTTTATTAATATTTCATGTTTGAATGTGAACTACACTAAAAGTCTATTGCAAAATCACTTGGAGGAATACCACCAACCATCAAAAGGGGCTCCAAGGACTGAGGCCTTGCAACAACCTACAAGGATTATCCCCTCACCAAGTGGAAGAGTGCATTGTGCAATTTTTTCCATAATTGTTCTAATCGTGACCATACTTATTTTGGTTCATTTCTTTTTAAACTAGGTTGTTTTATGCTAAGTAGCTAATTCTGGGTATTTGTCACTTGTAGGGGATTAGGTATTTCACCTATTTCTTCTAGAATTTGGCCCCATCATGACCCCATTTATTTTTCCACAGTCATGCGGTTCCCAACGTCTCTACCACACTAATAGCACGGAATTGACTCGAACAGTCACACACAAAGCGCAGCTTACTAGTGTCAGACCCACACTACATCAGCCATCGCACTCACACGGAAGGTTCGTGTATTACACATTCTACGTCGCATTTTTTTTTGTATTAACCCATACGGTTTGTACAACAGATTCTGGTTTAGCTGCGCTACTGTTGTTTATTTTCTTTTTATCTGCATAGCTTAGTTTGGCATCCCAATTGCTACTTACTAGTGAACTTAAATTAAGGCTAATTCACCCAATTACTTAATTTCTTAGTAATTAGTGCACCTAGACCAATATTAGGAAGTAAAGAGTACATCTCTCTTGAAACTTACCTAGGTAACCACCTTTAAGGATTTCAATGGGCCCCATTGTTTTCACTAGTATTCAAGACCATCTCTTGTTTATGCATCAAATCAGCATGTTGTTTTTAGTAATATTGCTAGTGTAGAAAACACTTTTTGCACACAAGCAAGGACCTAAAGACACTTGTCGCCCGAAGTATGCTCTTCACCTTGCACTTCATGTGAGATTGGTGAATTAGAAGAAGGGTGAGAAGTGTGAAATACCTCCATTTTACACTTGTCTATTTAGAATATTTTGATTTTGCAAAGCGTTGTGAGCATCTCTTAGAGTTATAAGTACACATTACTTGATATACTCTTTTAGTTAAATTGCCAACAAAATCAATTTTTTTGCTTTTATCACATGTGTTTGCTCCACTAGCACACAATAAGAGGCCTAAAGATTCTTTCAATCCTGGTATGCTTTTCACCTCACACTTTATGTGAGCTTTGTGAATCAAAAAGGTAGGGATTGTGAAATACCCCTATTACACTCCATAAGTGAAACATTCAAACCCATTAAAATCAACATTTTAATTGTCTTAACCAACAAAAATCCTCCATAAGAGGTCACACAAAAATATTTTATTTAGCTAGGATTGATTGGGGTAGGAATCCATTAATGCACACCAATCTAGTTTCATTAGCAATATTTTGAAACATAGCATTATTGTCTTTTACGGTACTTACAAAATCCTTCTATAAGCAAGTGCTAAAAGAAAACTCGGATCAGAAGTGTGCTGTAACAAAGGAGGTGAACGCCAAGGTATAACTACCATTCTCTCCCCTACAAGCCACTCAACTTTTTGTAGGGATATGACACTGTACCTTGCAATCTGAACCATTGATCCACACTTGACATAAGGTATCTTAGTGGCCCAACTTAGGATATCACCAAGGAGCAATTGTGAATGCAATTGACTCCTGAATTTAGCTATTGTCATTGGGAGGTGTTTCCAAGTCTTATTGATTGGATCATTGGCCCCATTGCTAGTAGAACTAGCTCTTTGTTACCTCCACTAGTCGATTAGTGAGTGGATACCATTATCACCATCAATTGTGCTTTTGGGAGTCCCAATTACATTTGAGTGGAAGGACGCTAGGTCTTCTAGTGAATTTACATTTATTTTCCTTTTTAACTACAATTTCACTAAAATTGTAATAAAAAGAACCTACATGTGGGGACTCATGCACTAAAACTGACATTGCACATTTCATTCACTTATTGCACCATTTTGCATCTGTTGTGGTTGGCATAAGTTTTGCATTTGTTCAATTGTGTTTATTCCACTGTCACTCTCATTTGACACAAATCCTTCACCATTAAGGAACCAAAAAACATCCTAAGATAGTCTCATAGACTACAAGGCCTATCCCCTCTCTCAAGGGGTGTTATTACACCTCCCCCTCATATTACATTCAGAGGGAATTCAAGCCGAGGTCATTCCCAGGCAGCATTAAAAGGATCATCTGGTCAAGGCCAGGCCTTGCTAGGTACACTTTCTCCCCTCAGAGAATCTATTAATTACACCACTTATTCCCCCATCAGAAGTAGTACCCTGCTGGCTTCTCCCCAAGGAGATCCCTTGGATCGCTTTGAACCATCCTCTCTTATATGAGGTCATCTGTTGTTTACAACACCACCTGGGTCTCCCCCTCATGGAAATCACATCCCAAACATAATGGCAAGACTCGTCGTCCATACCTTACCATTTATGGCTAGTTTAGATCTACCTGATTTGGCCAAACCGACAAATGACCCCATTGCTCATGATGCGACATGGTTGGCTATTCCAGAAAAGCTTCCTTCCGATATTCCCAAATTCGAAGGAAAATAGGGATATGATCCCAATAACCACATTATATCTTTCCACTTATGGTGTTCGTCTAACATCATAGTGGATGACCCTATGAGGGTTCGCCTATTCCAATGTACTCTCACCAGAACAACAAATGGTACGTAAACCTAGAAAGTGGCATCCATTCCACATTTGCGACATCAGCCACTGCATTTCTTACATACTTTCAACTTCCAATCCAACATAATCTAGGCCTCGAAATTCTCACCGAGTTTCATCAAAATACTTCCACACACATCACAAACCACATCCACGAGTGGCATAGATGTTGTACACTATGAAAGATCGAAATACAACCTAACTTTTCATTGGATTGGTTTATAAAATCTCTCCAACCCTCCATAGATAAATATGTCTCCACCTCCATGCCACAAAGCGAGGAAGAGGATATTATGAAATCACAACATTTCTACCTCATATATGCACAGTCCAAATACCTTTACACAATCCTCCCTAATGCCCCGCGACATCGGTCGTTGGATCCTACACCTTCGGGCTAGTCACATTCGGCCAATGGGATTATTGGGTCCATTTCCCATTTAGGAAAGGTTCCTACCACCACATCAGTACCATTTAACATGGTACCATATTACCCATACATGCCACTTGTGTCGATACCCCCTACACCGATACCAACACCATTAGTTGGTCAATTATAATATGGACCATATAGTCCTACCTACCCAAACGTTAGCCAAGCGATGACGGTTCCCACACTGCCAATGGTGCAAGTTGCTCCTACATCCACCTATTATGGACCGTAAATGACATGTATCCCACCGTGTGGATATAATCCGTATTACCCTTTCGGATGCCCAATTAGTCAGCAATCTCCTCCCCACATGGGGTTAATCTATTTCAACCTACTTGTGTTCAACAAGCTCAACAATTTGAACAATTGAACACCACAAATCCCCAAAATCCATAGAATCGGGGGAAGAAGAAAGGTAAGAACAAGCAGAATCAGTAGCCATGGCAAGGAGGAAATCCCCCCAGCAAAACCAAAACACGGGTGATTCAAATGGAGGGACTAGCAATACCCCCAAACAAGGGAAGAATCCTCCCTTGAGAACCAATTCTTGTTGCTCCATTTGCGGCAATTATGGTCATTACACACATCATTGTCCTCTTATCCCCGACTACCAACAATTAGTGGAAGCTAAAAAGAAGATGGTGACGAACCCTCCTCAGGAAACGAATCCTTCCCAACCACAAACAATAGTGTTACAACAACCCTTTGCCAATCAAGGGGCAGTTACACAAGAACAAGATCCTCTCCCACCCAATGACGACTCTTTCCAAAATATCTATATGATAGATATAAAACTTCAGACATGAGACAAGGGTTATGATTGGCCTTCCACTCCCCAAGTGGAAGACATTTATATTCCCTTGGGAGGCCCTCTTCCAATACCACGCCCGAATACCAAACAAATCCCATGGATTCCAAAAGCTCCACTAAGGCGTACCCCTAGTAACCCCCACATGAAAGCTGCCCACAATTACAGTATTGTGGATGACTTGGCTCATTCCCCCACGACTATGTCCACATTAGAAGTTCTACAGTCTTTCCCAACACAAAGAAAGGAAATACTCAATGCACTTGGTGCTATCGACCCTTTTGACTCATACCTCATGACCTTTGATGTTGAAAAAGGTGATCTGCGACTACCATCATCAGTCGCATTTCAAGTTCCAGTCACGGTTAAAAATGTCATGATCCATCATTGTATCATTGACGAAGGCACATCAACTTGTGTTATGTACGTAAAAGTATGGAAACGATTAGGATCCCTCGACCTGGTCCCCTCATCTATCGCTCTTCGTGCATATGATTGGAGACCATCCCAACCAAGAGAATTGTACAAAAATGTCCCCATAGAGCTGGGGGGAAAGATGGTTATGATTGATATTGAAGTAATCGATGTTGATCTCGACTACAACATCCTCTTGGGGCATAGTTACATGTACGCCATGAAGGAGGCAACCTCCTCAGCATTTCATATCATGATGTTTCCCTTAAATGGGAAGATAATTACCCTCAACCAAATTAACTACTATCACCCTAATACCACAAGAAATCTCGACAACGTCCTACCAACTATATTGGGAAATGATCAACCATATGTTGGCATTGCCCCCAATATGTACAAGGACTCCAATTTGTTAGGATAATATTTGGGACCAACACCAAAGATCCCTACATTTACCAATGGCCTAATATGCACAATTTTCACCATTGAAAAATGGATCCGCCTCCACATCAACAACGTCATCAACACCACCACTGAGTCATGGCATTGAACAAATGTTGAGTTCATTGGTACCATTTTTCAAATCCCATTCTTGTATCCTCCCACGGGTGTACAAGGGACGTCGATTATGGATCGATTAACTCTACCTAGGCTACCTTTGGGGATCCCGGTGCGGTACCTTACACCACCATTCCCAGAGATGGCTTCTATACCAGCCTCCCATTATGAGTTTGTCCTTGTTTTGGCTACTACATCTACAAGTCCCGTAACACATTCAATTACGACAATCCAACCTATGACATCCGCAACTCCACCACAATCAGTTGTCACTAAGACCACCAATGGGGTCACCCAACAACCAAAGTTGAAAGGTACCCAATTACCCAACCCAACATCTAAATAAGTAAAAGCATAAAGTAGGGGGAATTAACCATCATGAGGTAAAAGCCCCAGTTATGATCAATACTCCCAATCAAAGGGTCACACCACCTTGTTCTCTTTGTGGGCAGCAAGGCCACGTAACAAACATATGTACCACTCTACCATAGCTAAGGAATTTTCTTAACACCCCCGTTAGCATCACCCGTGCTCCATCAACGGTAAAAGGGGGAACACCTTCCTTTCCCACAACTAAGTCCAAAACATTGCATACGAATCACGCATGTTCCATATGTGCTCAGCATGGGCACTATATGCACCATTTCCATGAACTCCCTCGTTACCAAGAGGCATTAGAAACACTTCGTCTCACTCAAGTAATAATTGAGGAACACCCATTCTTATACCAAGAAGTATCATCCATTAATGTGATCACCACATTGGTGGCACCATCAGTCACCCCTCCCACAGAAGTTGCGCCAACTGCAGAAAACATGGTAGAGCTTGTAATGTCGCAAGACCTGGCTTAACTTATGACAACTCCATCACACAATGAATTCTCGTCATGTGTGAACTCCACCCATATGCTCCCTCCTAGAGCCATTGCATGCATAATGGATCAAATCAAAACTCAAGAATACCAAGAACGCTTTTATCCACATGTACCAAGACCTTACCGATTTTGTGGAGATACCACCCATTATTCCTTTTAGTGCCCCATTTTGCACGCTAAACAGAAAACGCATCTTGAACAGATGAGAATGCAAGATCGATTATAAACACCCGGTTTAACCCTGCAAGCATCACCAACCGAGGAGGTAGTACCAACCTTCACAGACACCATCAATTCCGAATCTCCTTTAGTTGGTGTCCTCACTTACAGTGATTCCTCATCTTCTGACTAAGACGTATACCACCTACAAGCATTCCCAAAAAATTCACAACCAAAACAGGGGGTTTGTACCCCCCCAACACAAACAATACATCCAACACCAACCGTTGATATTCCTATTTTGTGCCAAAAAATTTACATTCGTTTCACACTATCTCGAATTAAGTAAACTACCTCTCTTCTTCAAATGCAAATGGCCTCCCTAATGGACATCTACATAGGTTATGCAAATGGTGCTAGTTGATGGTCCAAACATCTAGCGTCCGCTGCTTGGGCTATATATTCCCCCTCCCATACACTTCACGACATCGACGAAGTATGCTTGGGGGCACTAACAGACAACCAAGCAAAGTGCGATGCCGTAATAGGTCTCTTAAGCAATGCCATACACCTATGAATTCACCATTTACAAGTACACATCAAATCCCAACTTATCGTATCATAATTGAATAATATATTTTGGGTCCACAACTTGCTTTGCTTCCGAAATTTTTTGCGCATGCACCTTCTCATTTGACAGTTTGAAACCAAAACTTTCACACATATACCAAGAAACGCCAATTCATTCGTCAACTCCATCACCAATGTGGTATTGAACTGGCACCTAGTAAATCACCCATCTGCATAACCCTGTATGCTAATAATACATAAAAATTCTATGTGTTTCACCTACGACTACACATACATATATCTCATCATTTGTTACACCTAAATCTCGTCATCATGAGACCCATGTCCACTCAATGCCTTGATCCCTAAATTATTCCTGATCAAGTAATCATTTAGAGCAAGTTTTTGACCTTTGTCCATCATTTCTAGTTGGGTCGGCACAGGTTTCCTTCTAGCAAGTAGCACCCAACTAGGTCAAGTGCAGGTTGTATTCTAATAGGCTGCACTGCTAACTCAGGTTGCCTTTGTGCAGCCTGCATTTTCCCCTCTCAGGCGTAGGTTTCCCTCATGCATCTTGCGCTAGAGTTGGTTAAATTGGATAAAGGTAGCTTTCGAGCGAATTCTAGAAGGTGGATGAGGTGGATCTCTATCCCTAACTCCTAGGTGAGTTGCCCTACGGTTCCCTAACCTCAAGGGAGGATCCCTAAGTCCTCTTCCCATGATCATCAACCTACTCTATCCACTTGATCTTATAAATAAAAACCTCCTCTTCATTCCAAAGGGAGAAAGTCTATATCACTTACATGCTGGTGGAATTAACCTAGGAGATCCCTATCCATCTCTTGGGTGGCAAACATTTCCTTTGGAGGCATTGGCTTGGATTGTTGGAGGAAGATTGCAGCATTAAGGCTTGGGTTGTAATCCTTACTCTACTATGTATTTCTCACTCTTTTTACAATAATATAATCTCTTTCCATAAATGTCTTTCTATTGATGATGTTTATAGTTCACTTCCTTAACTATTTACTTGGATCAATTAGTGTTTAGATGTACTATTATTACTTGTTTTGTCTCTATGTACTTTGACAGGTCTTGCAGCTACGAATCTGACGACCACGACATTTGGAGCAATAAAGAGGAGAAAGATCTAGGAATATGAAGGTAAGACATCTAATTACCTTGATCTCTAATTTGATCTAGGAAAGTAGTTTTATGCTATGTTCTCATTTGTTCTAGATCCACTTGGACTAGGGAGATCATGCTTGCGTTCGCTAGAGTAGATTGTTCGATAAGATATCTGGTGACTCCACTGGAGAATAATTTGTTTTGATTTCAAGTTGAATGTGTTATTCTTTGATTTCTTAATGAGACATTGCTATGCCTCCTGATCCTCTTTTCACCATCATATTTTCTTCTTGAAGAGTTTGTTGACCTTCTCTAAGTCTGTTTGAATCATTATCAATCCATTTACTTATTCATTATTTGGAGCTTTTTCATCTTTGCATTGGGTTATTCTCCTGACACACCTGGGTAGTGAATCCAGTGCACCTTTCCATCCCGAGCACAATCTTCCTTTGAGCATCCCACGCCATCGACACTTTTGATGATCTAACAGTTTACACCGTCGGTGCTTTACACCTGTATACAATCTGCATTGGGCGCTCTGCGCCTAGCCACAGACTGTGTCAGTCTTTCAAGGTTGGTGCTTGGTCTATCCACTCTCCAAAATTTGATTTTGGCTTGATCCGCAGACTTCTTTGTGCTGCACCTTATAGTCACATAACCCCTAGACACGTCATACTATCATTTTCCTCCATTTTTGGGTCTTTTTGAGATTTGGATCCATGTTTGGCCCTTTGAGTCAAAACTAGTGTTTTGCTTGCATTTTTAAGAGAAATGGGGGGGGCATGAATCGTGTATCCTACAGTCGTTTTGACCCATATTAAGGTTTTGAGATATTTTTTGGTTTGGTGTGGATTGGCTTGTTTTTAAAGACTCGAAAAGTGTGGGATATCCATGCCTTTTTGAGCCTCTTTTCATTGGGTTGTGCATCTTTTTTCCCTTGCATACTAACCTATCTAATTATTGTTGGGAAAGGTTGATTCCTTGTCTCCACTTTAGTTCAAAGAGAAGCTTGATTTTGTCCCTCTTTTGATAGATTCACAAGTTGGAAAGCATGGATATTCTTCTTGCTTTAATTTGATCATTTGACATTCTTGTTCTTACACTCATAAGAATAAGAAAGGCTTGTTCTAGATTTGTGTGCATTTGATAAGATTATTGAGTTCTTTTCTTTGTCTTGCATTTGATTGGAAATGTTTGTGGAATCCTTCTTTCCATAGCTTAGATGTGTCTTTTTCGAGTGTAAAAATATAGGAAGCGGATTAGAATTATTGCATTTGGTGTTCATAAAAAGATTTCTTTTATTGCTTCGGGTTAGTTTTGGGTGCATCATTTTGAGTTTTTCACTTGTTTCCAACATTTTGAAAGAGATAAAATTGCATGTTCATAGGGTTGTGCATTTGGGAAGAAAAAATATATCTCTCTCTCCTTCTTAAGTAGAACTTCATAGAAACGAAGACTTGCATTTTCATATAGATCAGATTTGCATCTTGTTTAAATTCCAAGTCTTCACTTCATGGATTCACTTAACCGTACAAGATAAAATCAAGCACTAGTTTAAGTTAAAAAAATTTAGCAACTTGTGTGTTAGGTTAGTGACATGTTCCAATGTTGTTAAACGTGGCAGTTGTTGTTATTTTCCTGCACTGCATCCCTAGGGCACTGTAGTTCTTCCATGTACCAATCGGTATATCGAAGGCTCTTTCACGTACCTTAGGGTATATCGAAAGGCACTTCACGTACTCGGTATTGTATCGGAAGGCTCTTGTCGTACGGTTGTGCATTAGACAACACCACTATGTATTTCGCACTCCCACGTATCTTGAGTATATCAGGAGACCCCATTAGGATTCCTGGAACCATCCGAGCAAACCTTTTGACTGTCTTGTTTTCGCAATACACCGAGAACAACACTCGGGGAGATTAATACACATGTATTGTTAGGTAGTCAGGTTATACGACCAAGGGTACGATCCCAATCCTCCTTGGTTAGTGCTCTGAAAAATTGGGCCAAATATAACTTTTGGACCCTACAGTATATAGCGAGTTGTGACAGCTTGACACACCCATGAGGATCCAGCTTTTGCATTCCTCCTATTCACAAGTTTTCCTATTGCTTTTAGTTTGAGTAGCATTTCTTGTGCATGATAATTAGAAGGACTTAGAAAGTTTAGATATGGAAACCTCTTCTAGGGATACCAACCAAGAGGCCCCTTTTCAGGGGATACCTTTTTCCTTTCCTCCAGTTGGAGATATTGGTCCTCCCTTTATTGCCACTTTAAATATTCCTGGATTAGCCATAGGATTACCGGTATGGTTATTCAATCCAATGATTCTGGCTGTACCCAATGTTTCAAATGTTAACTCTCCACCACAAGAGTGTTAATCCCAAACTGCTCCTTACCCTTCTTCGGATGCTTATTATTTCATTTCTTCTTCCTCTCCTGATCAAAGCAGTAGTGTTAGTAATCAGGAGGATAAGAAGAAGAAGAAAAGGAAGATAAATAAGAAGAAGGATAAGAAAGATACCAAGCATCAACCAGTTTCCTCTAATGGCACTCATCGTATTCGAACACCTTGTAGACCCAAGTTCCCTTGCAAGCTTTGCAAGGGTGACCACCTTCTCAAGGATTGTCTTAGTCTTTCCAAAGTGTTAGAAGAGTGGTCTAAAGCCTCCAAACCACCTATATCATCAGCCTCTAGACATCATACTGATGATACCCATTAACTAGTGAATCTATGGTTAAGAGTTGGAAAGGTAACGTCAAAATCCTTGTTTGTTATGCAAGGGTATGAACCTTACTTACCTTTGTCCACGCATGGATGAAGCTTCGCAATTGTTGGAAGACATTATTGTATCTCAGAACCACCTTCCAACTAGATATTGTAAGTCGTCCCTTGACCCCCCAATCGTTGATGAAGTGGTCGATCCAACCCCATCCTCGGTCGATCCCACTCTTTCTTCAAAGAGTGAAGTTGAAGTGGTCGAGTTGATATCACCTCCACTCATTCCCACTCTTTTATTGGAGAATGCCCAGATTGAAGTAGTCACCATGATAAAATATTCGTCTCATTCTAATCTTCCAGTTGAGAGTGAATTGGAAACCGTTGATGTTTTCCTAGTCAGTTCAGCCTATTCTAAGTAAGGGGAAACCATGTCCATTGCCACAAGACCCACTCCAAGTACTAAGGTCATCTCCTTTGATTGGAATGGTCTAACAAAATCTTGTCTTCCTTCGAATGTTCCTTTCCAGATATTTGTAGGAGTTTCCGATAAGGAAATATTTCGCACTATAGTTGACGAGGGAGCTTCTGTTAGTATTTGATCCTCAACTACTTGGAAAGCTATAGGTTCCCCTCAGCTTGTGGCAGTCACTGACTAGATAATAGCTTCAATAGAAGGTCTACTGGACCTTTAGGAATCCTTCCTCAGTTACCTATCACTTTAGGAGGGAAAACTGTCTATATTGATGTTATGGTAGTCCAATGTCCCTTGGATTTTAATCTACTCTTTGGATGTAATTATGTCTATGCTATGAAAGTTGTAGTGTACACACTCTTTCGAGTGATGTATTTTCCTCATCATGGGAATATGGTTACCATTGATCAATTTTCCTTGTGACACCCACTCATCGCATGACTTCTAGTTATTAGACTTCCCTAAATGTTCCACATGTTTTAGTGGTTTCTTCCTCCTAGGGATGGGGGGCATGTCTCCAACCTCTGTACATCATGCTGGAGTTATTCCCCTAGCTTCTTATGCTATGGGGCATACTACGAACCTCTAGACATCATGTTGGGTAGGAACTATTCCCAAGCATAGTTTCCCTTTGGTTTCAAGCTTGTGTAAAAATGAAACCAATCCCAAGCATAGTTTCCCTTTGGTTTCGAGCTTGTGTAAAAATGAAACTGTTCAGGAGCATAGTTCCCTTTCTGTGTCAAGCTTGTTAAAAAATGAAATAGGCTATCATGAGAATAGTTTCTTTCTATTTTAAGCTCATTAAAAAATAAAATGGGTCCCTTAAAGCATAGTTATTGTCTATTTCAAGCTTGTTTAAAAATGAAATAGGTCTTACTCCCATTGAGTCGAGTCTCCCACTAGATTTAGGACTTGAACCTTCATTTCATCTGCCTGTGTCTTCCCATCCCCATGGTGAACATATTCATATTAGTAGCCAGGATTTTAATTTGGTAAGTAAGAAGAGTAGTAAGATGAACGAATATTGGGGGGCATGTTAAGTCGCTAGAAATCATGCTGGGGGCATCCACCAACCTTTGGATATCATGTTGGGAAGGAACCCGTCAATGGGCATTAACCATGAGCATAGTTCCCTTTCTATGTCAAGCTCGTTAAAAAATGAAACAGGTTCCCATGAGCACAAATTAGTATTTTATTCCAAGCTCGTTAAAAAATGGAATAGAGCCCTACAAGCATAGTTTACCTTTGGTTTCAAGCTTGCATAAAAATGAAACCAGCTTCACGAGCATAGTTCCCTTTCTGTGTCAAGCTCTTTAAAAAATGAAATAGGTCGTACAAGCATGGTTCTTTTTCTATGTCAAGCTCGTTAAAAAATGAAATAGATCCTTTTCCATTCAGTTGAGTCTTCCCATAGACTTAGCATCTGAACCTTCTTTTCATCCTCCTATGCCATTTGATCTTCCTTCGTCTCTGGTGAACATATTCATATTAGTAACCAGGAGTTTAATAGAGTGAAGATGTAGATTAGGAGAATGAAATGAAGCTTGAGGGGCATGTCTTCAACCTCTGGATGTTATGTTGAAGTCAACTCGATCACCTCTCCACGCCATGTTAGAGTTAAGTCACTTACTTCTAGAAATCATGTTAGGGGCATGTACCAACCTTTGGATATCATGATGAGAAAAAATCCACCAATGGGAATATTTTCGAGCATACTTTATTTTGGGTTTCGAGCTCGCCAAACCATGAAAATAATCCCGAGCACAGTTCATTTTATGTTACAAGCTCGTTAAAAAATGAAGCAGACATAATGAGCATTCTTTTCACCTGTCTTCGAGCTCGTTAAAAACATGAAAAGTTGTTTGATCTTACTTTTTACTTTTTCGTGCTCTCGTTAAAACATGAAAAATATTCTGAGTGCTTTTGATACCATTGTCGTGCTCATTAAAAATTTGGGTAAAAAGGTGTGTCTAACGAGTATAGGTTTATCACTTTATCCAACCTCGCTAGACTACTTACGGAAAAGGAACCATGCCAAGTTTACTTTTTCCTTTGTCGTACTCGGTTACCAACCATGACAAAGTTGTTCATGGAGTCCTCTTTAAGCTATTTTTAGACTCCCTAAATAGGAAAAGATCACCAAGCGAACTGGATTCTTTCACGCGTGTAAAAACATTTGAAAGGTCATCCTTCTGGTGATATTTTACCCCTTTTTCGGACCAATAGGTACTATTTACAAAAAATGAGCACTCCATCCAATCATGAATGGAAGAGTTCTCTCTCACATTGTTTTACCATTTTCTGGGTGAAGGGACTAACTTTACAGAAAAGGAATTGTGGAGTCTTCTTTAGTTCTTTTCAGACTCTCTAAACATGAAATGACACCGATTTTACCTTCTATGGACTCGTTAAAATTTAACATTGAAGAGCCCGTCATGGGATGAACCCCTCCTATCCTAGGTTCGTAAAAAATTTGGGATTGGACTCATCCATGGGATGAGCTATACCGAGCATCTATTTACCCTCATCAAGCTCATTAAAAAAAAAGAGGCACTCATCAATCATGATGGAGAAAAGGAAAGATTTTGTCTTACACTTTAGTTCATGGTAGTACATAGTCACTCTTGAACATGGCACTCATTTTCATTTGTATTCAGTACTTGGGTAATCTGTTTGTCTTCGAGTCCTACTGATTTCATGATTCTTATCACTCCTTTGAGTCATCCAAAGATTGCTTCCATCATAATTTGCATTGGGAATTGGTATTATTCTCCTCATGTCAATACTGCCAAGACACGCCATCCCCATGTTTGAGAGATGTTCATTACTCATTATCTGCAGTCAGTTCACCTTCCATCATGTAATGTCCTTTATTAGGAATTTTATTAAAATGACAATTTTTCACTTTTTTCCCTAGTTTGACCTTTGACTAGTTTTAAGCTCTAGGTCCCCAAATTGCTCCAATTGCTCCCAAATATTCTGAGAAGGTATATGGATGATGTTAGAACATAAATATGTATTTCAGTGATGCTTTTGGACCTTTAAAGTACTTCTGCAAATCCTCTTTCAATTCTGGCCAATGTAGGGAACTTTACTAGTAATTTCCCTTTGACTAGTATTGGTCTCTAGGTCTCGAATTGACTCCAAATGCCTTCAAATATTCAAGGAAGGTGTATGAATGATATGAGGACTTGAATATGATGTTCAGGGATGATATATGGCCACCAAAATATCTCTACAAACTCTCTTAAGATTCTGGAACAAGTATGCAATTTTACTAGTAATTTGGGGTTCAAATCCCCCTAGGGTAAGTACTGAAAATGGATTCCCAAATGCCTCCAAAGGCACTCAAATTTCTGAAAAGAGGTAGGGAATGTATTAATAATGTTATTAAGGTCTCATGTGCACCATTAATTGATTATTATATCTGTTCCAACCCTCTCCCATTCAACTGCAAAAATCACCAATTCGACCCTTGGAGAAATGGCACTATTTCTTCTCCCAATGCAATTAAACTAAGTAAAAATACTTCAAATGCTCAAGTACAGTGCATGAAACTTGTACAATAGATCCATGGAAGTCCATTAATCACAAATTCATTAGATAATCATCCATTCATTCGAAATCATCATCAATACATTGGTTCACAACAAGGTAGTGGGGAAATGGCATTATTCTTCCATTAAAAATGAGATTTATACATTTCTACTTGGAATTTCGACCTGAAAATTTATGGAGATGAAGAACAAAGTATTTAATTCATATTAAAAAATAATTGGGTCATTAGAATCTCCCCCAAAGAGTACAATAGCTCACCAAAAATGCCCTCCCTCAAGGATCAAGAATATGCCATCAAAACTGGAAATGGTTGAAGGAGTGAGCTGAAATAGAAGAAACCATGACCTACCCTGTAGCTTACACCTAAAAATAAAGACTCCATTAAAGCTCCAAATGAAAGGTCTGAATGGACTTTCCAATTACTAACTTGGATGGGAATCTTTCACCCTCGAAATTGGCTAAGGCAAGAAACTAGTCATCCACTGGCTCTCCCTTTTCACAAATGCAATTGCAAATTCTACAAATTATCAAAAGCTGGTTTAATTCTTTGTTATTGACATTTATAAAGTTCTAATGTCCTCCATGGGTCGAATTCCTTCCAAGAGACTCATGCCAACTCAAGTTGGGAAGAGATTCCAAAGAACGCCACTTGTACAACAATTCCTAGTCTCCCACTTCCACCAAATCACATGTGGAAGCATCTTAGATGCCCTAACACCCTTGAGCGCCCTATTGGAGTCTATTTTTTGCCCTGACATGTCATATATGTCATATGTCAGCCTTCAGGTCTAATTTGTGTCATAGGTGTCATAGCATCTTCATCATTGTTGTCATAGAGCTAGGGAATCTAGCCCAAGTGTCTCACTAGCTCCAAATTGCCTCTTCCTCTTCCATGGGAGTTACTCTTCCTCTATATTTTGACCTTGGATGATTCATGCCATGAATAATACCTTTTGGACTCCCCCAAGTATGTTACCATTCACCTTGAATTCGAATTGGTGAGAGAATGATGCCAAATGTAGTGGGGAAATCTAGCCATATGTGGGTCCCACTTCCTCCATGTGTCTTCATGATGAAATTGCACTTTTATTTTCACTTGTATATATTTATTTATCTCCTTTATTATATATTTATGCCATCCTAATGTTCCAACATCATTTATTATCCCCATTATTCACAATCCCAAAGCTTCCACCCCAAACCTAGGAAACTAGTAATTTCCCTCCTTGGCAATTATTTGATCTTTAGCATCAATTTGACAAACACGAATGAATATGGCAATTGTGATTAGTCCATTGTGACCCAATGCCAATTTTGGGACATGACACATCATGTCAGTCTTCCTTGAGTTAGTCTCACACATTCCTGTCTGATTTACTTCAAACATATATGATCGTGTTTCGTGTCGATGATGGGGGATTCATCATGGGCCTCCTTCGATAGATTCATCCTTGTCGACTTCAACTCATCATCCAAGGATTGAATCTCGAAACCAATCAAGTAACTTGGTCCTGCATGCCTCAATGGCAGGTTACTTCACTTTCAACATAAGTTTAAATCATTGATTCTTGATTGAAATATTTCATCGAGCATTCAACCTCAACTCATTGATTCACACTCGCTGGTATGTACTGTGATACCTTGGGGATCATTGACATCAATGGTGATTTCCCTTGCACTTGTTAATGGTATACATTAATGACTGGTAATCAAGTGGTTTCTACCATGTTCGACTCCAAAACATTGTAATCACATGGATAGATTTGTATCATTGCGGCTTTGGCTTGAAGACCCTGGGTTGTACTCATATTTCACCCCAAGTTGCAATGGAGATTTTTTTAGTCATATTACATGGATCCACTTTGTATTAGTCGTGGCTATGTTATCATCTCATCATGGATCTATGATTGTGTCTAGTAGCCATGATTGTGTTCAGCCAGTCTCTACTGCGACCATGGATCTGCAGTGTATTGGTCGGCAACCATGTTATGAGTCATGTGAGACTAGTATATCAGAGTTGGTTGTATTGTACTAGCTTCTTCCGTCCAACAAGTCCTTGCCATCAATCCTTACAAATAATTTCACCTATCTTGTTTTTACAGCTTCATGCTTTGGGGGGCATTCTGTTACACCTAAATCTCTTCATCATGAGTCCCATGTTAACTCAGTGCCTTTATCCCTGAAGTTTCCCTGACCTGGAGTCATCTAGAGCAAGTTGTGGACCCTTTTTGCATGTTTTCTAGTTAGGTTGGTGCAACTTGTATGGAACTCACCTCTACCCTCCGCATAATGATCCTCCACGCTTTCCCACACTCAATTGGTAAGCGGAGTGTGAGGTCCAACTCATCATCCTCAAGGTTGGCCCAACCCTAATCATCAATTCCAATAGTCATCCTACCAAACCTCCGCTCCAATTTGGATAACAAATCTGCCATCTGGTCCCCAACATCTACCCCACCTACCGCATCTCCTCCAACTCCAGCTCCTCCCACTCCAGCAGGACCACCCTTAGCCGCACCTACTCCTCCAATGGTAGGACTAACCTCGATGACTATCTCCTCAGTCTCGGCCTCCAAGGTGACCTCACAGGACCAACATCTACATCAAAAAAGAGAAAAGCATCATCAGTACTTGATAAACATATATGTCATAAATGTGTAGAAATAAAAAGTATGTACAAATATATATGCGAAAAGTACAAAACCATAAAACATATTAGTCGCGCCAAAATCGCCAACAGGAATGGACAGCTCCAAATCTCCTCAAAATTCCATCCTTCTCCAAGAATACCTCTCTTATCGGCCTACATGAACCTACCATGCATCTAGAACCTGTGGCTAAAATAGGCCCCCACGGGCCCGCCACCAACATGCATCATAATACTCCCCCAAAACGCCATCCACAGCTCCTATGGTCCCCGCATTGGAACTACTACCTGTGGCCTCAATGAAGGATAGTGATCGAAGAAGTATGAGCACAAAACGATACCATAACAGAAGGTGCGCCATCCCAGACCCTGCCGTAAATCTGACATCTATTGCACCATAGACTGCAGCATCAATGCGCCCCATGCCACGGGATGAACTTCCATCACCCTCTCCACCAGCTCAACCTGGCCTCTGGTAACCCGATTGGGGTACCTGGCCCCCAACACATGCACACTGTATGTCACCACAAACTCCACTGGTAGAGCCCTCAGATGGCTCACCAACATGCCACCAGATTTCACAGAACTTTGGTCACCACCGCAGTACAGATCCACTAAAGTGTGAATTGTCTCCCCAACCAACTGTGGAGAGAGAGGCTCCCTCACCCCTCGGGGAGTTAACCTGGTCAAGAAGTAAATATCTTGAGTCGTAATACTCAGGTCCTCTCCTACCACATGGAACACTCTGCAGTCAGGGTCCCACATGTCCAATAGCCGCCAAAAGAAGTAGTCAACCGACCACATCATCGGGCTCTTGAAGAAATTCAAGAGCCCAACATCTCGTAAGGAATCAGTCGCCACCTGGTCACCTAACATAACTAATTGGAGGTCATCAAACTCTCTCTCCCTCCACTCAAAATATCGAAGGTGCACCATCACTGATAAGCAACCACCTACACAAGGAAATGATCACCCATTAGACTTGTAAAAATACATCAGCGCAACTTTCTCTAAAGAGGTCCACATGTAGCGCAACATTTTGCAACATATCAGTACGTAGCGCGGCCGAAACACTATTCGGCTACACAGAACTAGCATGTGGAAGATATACATCTCGACCGCACGTGTAATGCAACTGTTCGACGAATAGTCGTACTAGCACCAGTGCATGACCGAAGCATATTTATCCCATGCTATGCATGGTACAGTGCATATTTTATGTGCTAATGAGCATGCTACATAGTGCACGATTTTTAGAAAATCTCATGCTAGGACAACGCAATATTTTCCAAAACTCCCGCGTGGTCAAAATCCTGCACGGTAATCCTAAAAACATTAAAACAATCCCTGACCACCCAGGGGACCCCCAACCCTAAGTATACCCGGATAAAATAAGAGAGTATAAATTTTAGGCATACATACAACTCACGACTTGATGAACGGTGCACCATATCTCCCATAAACGCTCGAAAGGAACTCTAGGAGGTCGGTGGCACAAAGTACAAAATATTTTTAAAAGTGGGCCCCATGCCTATTTTATACTCATTTGACCCAAACTTCCAATTGATGCCGCAGAAAAACCGTAACTCCATTTTCAAAACCATTCACACCACGACGACCAAAATTTCTATCTCTTCGACGTGGAAGCATCCAATCCGGATTCCCACTAATGTCACTGAGACACTATTTTTCTATCCAAGTACCCCCCAGGTACGCGATGTTTTGTTTATATTATTTTTGCATTGTCAATACCTTGGTTATGTATTTTACTACACTTGGGTATGTGCGTTTCATGTGCAAGACCATGATCAGACCCATATGGAGCCCCTTGTTTGTCCTCTATATAGATAAGACTCCAAATATCTAACAAAAAGGGGCACGCACCCTACCACACTATCATTCTGAAACTCACATATATACTCTATTTACCTTTGTTTATAATGAATATCCGAATATTCTCGCTGATAACCATAGGGTCCCCCTTCATGGCCTTTATGTGCCATCAACATTATTTATGTGAGCATCATGTTTCCCCATGGGTGTGCACACCACTGCCATCCCCATCATCAATTGGCACCCATGATGTCAACCCCCCACAAGTCTGAGGACTTTGACCAAACTTGAAACAACCCTCCTTTAGAGTATCATTTCATAATTGCGCATTTAATCCACCAAGTAGAAACATGTCAGACTCCTTGGCACATGTTACGAGAATGATTCACAAATCCACCCTCATACCTCCATGAGCACTTTACACTCAACAATATTCCTCGTATCATCACCCCCGCAAATACAGTCATGGACCCCCCCCACCCTTTGAAGTAACTAGTTTCATTTAGTTACCCCGCAGGAATACACTGCATGGCATTGTTTTATGGGGAACTCGTCTTTGCATTTGCAAATTAACCCTCATTGCACCATTGGAAAGTGTCCCCCGATCCACTAAAAAATGTGGGGATTCCGCCCATCATCAAATTGGTCCCCAGATACACCCAAAATTGTGGGGAACCCACTAATATTATTTATGTACAAACAAGTTCCCTCGTCACCTCACATTGAGGGAACACCATATTATTTTGGAAGCAACCCATGGTCGCCTTTGATCAATGTTTATTGAGTCTCCATATTTTCAACAATATTTTTTTTTACGATCACCATTACCCTTCGTTTTGCATCTCCATCAAAACCCCTTTCATTTGCGGTGTGTCTCCATGTTTACGGGCAATCTGTATGAGCGGACTCAAATAGATCTCCCTAGTATGAATGGTTCAGATCTAGAACAAATGAATACATAACACAAATACCTTTCCTATATCAATTGAAATGCAAGACAAATGAAAGAGATGGCTTACCTCAACTATGCAATTCCTCTCTCCTTGCTGCTCCAAGATCCAAGTCTTCATATCTTTAGCTGCAAAACCAGACAAAGCATGTGGAAACAAACAAGTAATAAAAGTACATGAATGTGAATTGATCTACATTAACAATCAAATAAGTAAATCCTAAACATCATTAACACAACAAAGTTTATGGAAAGAACTTGTATTAAATGTAATAGTAATAAGTACAAAAGGGAGAGATGTTACGACCGATGCTTTGACTTCATAACCTCCTTCCAAAAATCCTAGCCTCAAGATTAAGTGCTTATCCTCCTAATGGATGAAGAGGATCACCTAGAGAAATTTCACCAACATATAGGTACTCTATCCTTCCTCTCTTAACAATGGAGAGGGGATTCATATATATAGAGCTAAATGGATAGGATAGGTTGAGGATTTAGGGGAGAGGCTTAAGGGATCATCCCACTAGACAAGGGGATCGAATGCCACATTTCCATGTAAGTAGGGATAAGTCTCCATGCCATCCAAGCTTCGAGAATTCGCTCGAAGCTTCTCTTTATCCATTTTAACCAACTATGATGCACCTTGCACAAGGGAAACATGCACTAGAGAGAGATCAACGCACCTTGTACAAGGGCATACTACATCACCGACACACTCTGCTAAGTTGCAGAGCACGTCACCTTGAACCTGATGCACCTTGCTGGATAGCAGAGCGCATTGGAGTGACAACAAAAGGTAAAAGGGAATGAAAACAACTTCTCTTTCAATTTTTTAGCTCAGGAACTTTAGGGATTAGGACATACAGAGGACACATTACTCATGATGACGATATTTTGGTGTAACAAAATTCCCTCCAAAGCATGAAGCTGGAAAAATAAGGTAGGAGAAATGGTTTGTAATAGGGAAAAAATCGAAGTAAGGATTGTCGATTGAAGTGACAAACAAAGATCTTCTGCAATACAATCAACTTTGAGATACATGTCTCAAAATGACTCACAACATGGTTGTCGACCAATACATTGCAGATCCGTGGTAGTAAAGACTGACTGAACACAATCATGGCTACTAGACACAATCGTAGATCCATGATGAGATGATAACACAACCACAACCAATACAAAAGTGGATCCGTGTAATATGAATCAAACAATATCCATCACAACCTAGGTGATATTTATGACTTAACCCAGGGTATTCAAGCCGAACTTGCAATGATACGAATCTAACCATGTGATTACAATGTCTTGAAGTCTAACATGGTAGAAACCACTTGATTACCGGTCGTTAATGTATACCGTTAACAAGTGCGAGGGAAATCACCATTGATGTCAATGATCCCCAAGGTATCATAGTACATACCACTGAATGTGATTCAATGATCTGAAGTTGAACATTCAATGGAATATTTCAATCAGAATCCAATGATGTGGACTTACTATTGAAATCGAGGTAACCTGCGATTGAGGCATGCAGACCCAAGGTACTTGAATAGTTTCTAGGTTTAATCCTCGGATGATGTGTTGAAGTCGACAAGGATAAACCGGTCGAAGGAGGGCCATGATGTTTCCCCCATCATCGACATGAAACACAATTGCAAATGTTTTGGAGTATATCATACTATAGAGCGATACTTGAGACTGACTCAGGAATGATCGACATAATAGAAGGAAGAATAACTGCAGAGATTGACTCGATGAAAAGACCTCCCTTGAACATGGGAATGGCATGACTTGGAAGTATTGACATGATGAGAATGAAACCGACCCCTAATGAAACTGATGATGGAATCATTATTTGAATGAATCAAAGGAGTGAAAAGACTCATGGAATTGGTGGGACTCGAAGACAAGCAGATTATCCAAGTGTTTGAACGCATATGCAAATGAGTGCCATGTTCAAGAGTGAGTAAGTACTATTGTAATTACAATGAAACCCAAAGTCTTTCCTTATCCCCATCATGATCGATGAGTACCTCTTTTGTTTTTTGACGAGCTTGAGGAGGGTAACAAACGCTTGGTATAGCTCATCCTTCGGACGAGTCCGATCTCATATGTTTTACAAACTTGAGATAGGATGGGTTCATCCCAAAATGGGCCCTTCAATGTCAGATTTTAACGAGTCCGGAGAAGGAAAAATCAACGTCATTTCATGTTTAGAGAGTCTGAAAAGAACTAAAGAAGACTCCAAATTGTTCTTTTTAGTAAAATTTAGTTTCCTCATCCGAAAAAGGATAAAACAACATGAGAGAGAACCTTCGAGTCATGATTAACTAGAGTTCTACTTTTTTGTAAATAGTCTTACTGGTCCAAAAAAGGGGTAAATTATCACCTGAAAGACGACCTTTCAGATACTTTTACAAGCATGAAAAAATCAAGTCCGCTTGGCGATCCTTTCATATTTAGGGAGTCTGAAAAGAGCTTAAAGAGGAACTCCGAGGGGTTCCTTTTTCATGGGAGTTTTACGAGCCAGAAAAAACGATAAAATGTAACTCGGTGACTTATTCTCATAGTTTTACGAGCACAGAAAAAGGACAAAAGTAATCTCTACGCCATTAATATTTGATTTTAACGAGCAACATGATAGCCGCTAAAAAATGCTCAATGAATAATTCACACTTGATAAAAATTATGAAACATAAACGATGGTCGCCAATAGAGTCAGAACACCGCTTTACTTCATCTGCGAACTCCAAAAACTAAGTCAGAATCGACGATAAGGTATTAAGACGTAAAAGATTACCAACTATAGAAAAAAATACCCATAAAAGAAAAACACCACTTTGGAGCCTGATTTCCAAATGTCGATTGCGAAAACTACGGTCAGTTGTTTCTCACCATGTCAATGACAGGTAGGCCTTAGCCTTGCTATCTACCTTTCTAGTGGATTGATTTTGTGTTTTATGGTCAATTTTTTGGGTTTTTTGGCTCATTAAGGAGGGGATTGCGCACGCCCTGTGCGATGTGCTTTCCCCTTGCGAGAAGTGAGTTGAGGGCTCTCTGGCATGCTTCTCCCAATGAGAAAGTGCATCGTTGACGTACTGTCCACAAAAGCGGGGTGCGTCGGCCAAGAACCACTAGTAAAAATACAAAATGGGGCCAAAGAATCCCAACCCAATTCTATAGAAAGTTTCTAATATGCATCTAATTGATGTTTGTACAAGTCTTGGCTTGTACCATGGTCCGGTGGAAAGATTGGGAGCACGAAATGGAAGATTCCCAAGCAAAAAATGATCCAAATTCAATGAATGCATTGCAAAGATGCGGCTTGTTAAAATTATTTCACGTACAGGGCATGATAGCCCAGGTACAACTACTGGATTACTTAATCGGATTATGGGATCCGGATCAGCAGCACTTCCGTGTTGATTCCCACATCATTACCTTGGATGTGGAAGATATATACTTTCTAACGAGGTTGTCCAGGTGAGGAACCCCAATTTCACTATCTGGTCCATGGGGTAGTGACCAGTCGACTAAGAGCTTGGTGGCTCAGTTTTGCACACTGGGAACGCAAATGCTTGCTAGGAATATTCCCATCAAGAACGTCTGAGACCGAAACCTGCATACTTTTCTCTTTACCATAGAGCGGGTGGTGGGTAGCGAGGCTGCTCATCAGGCCACCAAGGCCAATATGCTTTATTCTAGCGAGTGTATGGCACCTATTGTCTTCAACTGGTGTGAGGGGCTCCTCAGCAATGTTAGGGAACAACTCACGAAATGATGCAGAGGTGAGATGAAATAGTTCGGATACAGATCCATCATGGTCTCATTCTTCCTCGAATGAGTCCCATTTTTGAGGCCATACGTAAAGCTAGATGATCTCAATCTACAAGATCCTCATATGGTTAGATGGTCCGAGGTCATGGCCTGCCATGGAGGCGGGGGTCCCATTATCAGTTTTGGTGCCACCTTCTTCCTGTGGTTATGTGGGAAGCTCCTCATGGTGGAGGACTATGTGTACGCGGGTACTGACTTCAGGAGAGAGCTAGACTTCGCTCTTCTCGAGGGTGAGCAGTGGGGAGACCTAGGTAAGAACGAAACTCTTGTTGTGTTTATGCATTTATACTTTTTTAATTTTTTTGGGTAGTACTGATGGTTCACATATCTTTGATGCAAATGTTGGCCCATCTTGCTTGATAGGTGCTTCTCTGATCGAGAGAAGAGGGGTGGTACGAGATATAGCGGCTGCTCATCAAGATGCAGCAGACGAGATGAGCGAGCTAAAGGAGAACCTCTAGAGATTGGTGTTGGACATACCCAACATATCTATAGATGACCTACCTTGCCGCTACGAGCGTCAGATAGCTGGAGTCTCAACACACTTTGGTCCGCTGCTTCGTTGAGTAGCTAGGGCCATTATCTACTATCACGAGCATCCACAAGGATATATCATGTTGCGATATATGTACTGAAAGCCATAAGCTTCATATTTTTGTATCTAGGACCTACTGAAAGCTTATGTGCTTCATATTTTGTATCAGTACCACTTTTTTGTACATGATGATATATATATAAAAAACACTATTTTGTGGTTTTATACATTATGTGTTCTATGATGATTGAGGATCCTATGGATGTTAGCTTACATATTATGAGTATTTTACATGTTGTGTCATTTTATGCATCTTTGATGGAAATGATTATGAATGTGCAATGTACCAATAAAATATTAAATTAGCTAGGGAATCAACAACAGTGTTCATGTCTCTTGGAATGTGTAGGTATTGAATTGACTCAAAGGACCTTTCCAAGAGATGTACTCGTCAGAATAGACGGAGTAGTATGGGGTCGTAGATAGCGTAGACTTAGTTAATATGGGATATCACTAGTTGTGAATCAAGATAGATAACCAAATGGTCCACACCCAAGGAACAAGCGTCGTTCAATAATCCAATTACCGCATGATACTCTACGGCATTGTTGGTTGCAAACCCTAAGAAAGTTCCTCCTGAACTAATCAGTTCGTCATTAGGGGAATAGAGTACCCAACCTGTCGAAGTGAGGCTATGGGTGTGCCAGATAGCATCGTCTGTGAATCCAAAACATCTTTCCATCTGCACATCCAATAGTATCCAGCACGTAGGATTTTTTAGGCTGTAGCCATCCCAGAAAGATGACGGCCACATGCCCCTGATTGATAATCATTCAGTGCATGCTTGACCTCCTCATGAGTTAAGCAGCGTCAAAGGATAGAATCGACACCACGACGATACAATGTGTCACCAATGATGAGCAGGGATAACTTTAAGGACCCATACTTATTTAAAAGTGTATAAACCTTGGCTAATCTTACAAATTCTTAAAATGTCAACTATAAAATATTTGGTGATATTTTTCTAAAAGTATTTCAATTTCTAAGGATTTTATATAGTTTATATAATAATTTGGTGATATTTAGAGTGAAAAAACTTTACCCCATCAAAATTGGGCGAAATGGGGCTTCAAAAAATGCAAATTGGTGAATCTTTTTTTGGAAAAAAAAATGGAAAAATAGCCCATGGGCTAAATTTTGCCCCTAAAATTATCCTTGATGATGAGGTAATGCTTTTCATGATGATGTACATGACAGTGTTCATCACGAGATAGTTCAGGAACGAAGCGTTGGGTCTGGAGATACAATGTGATGTCTCCATACCACGGGTCAGAAGTACTAATGAGAAACAAGGAATCATCGGGGAGAGAGTCCATGGGCTCAGTTTCGTGATCAGTACAGGGAAGATCACAAATAAGTTCTGCAAAAACCAAAGAATTCTTTGATTTGGCCTTCTCAAACTGGAGGTTCAATTCTTGAAGAATCACAATCCAGCGTGAATATTTTCCCCTAGTACCTGGCGCGTAAGAACGTGGTACATGGGGTTAAAGTCAGCGATGATGATGGTAGTTCATTGGAGGATTTATTGACAAAACTTCTAGACAACAATGGCTGCTCTGAGAGCTATCTTCTCAACATGTGAATACCGGGTTTCAGCGTCAATGAGACCCTTACTAATGTAGTATATCACATGCTCCTGGCCGTGATTGTCTTCCTGTACCAAAACCATAGCAATAGTGGAAGTGGAAGCAGCAAGATAAAGGATATAATCCTTGGTGTAATTTGGCAGTTGTAACATAGGTGCATGAGTGATAGCATGTTTGAGGTTGTTGAAGGATTTCTAAGCATAATCATTCTGAATGAATGGGGCATCCTTCTTGAGCAACCCCATGTATCCCTGTGTCTTTTCTGTGAAATTGCACATGAAACACCTCAAGTAGTTTGCCTTCCCCTGCAAACTTTGAATTTCCATAATATCTGAGGGCAGTGGTTGAGAAAAAATGGCTTCCACCTTGAGGGATCGATGCAGATCCCATCCTTTGAAATGATGAATCCTAAAAGGAATCCAAACTCGACACAAAAGATGCACTTATGAGGATTTAGACGTATTTTATACCGTCGACACCTGAGGAATACAGCCGTCGAACGATCAATGTGGAAGTCTCGACGATTCAAATGAGCAGGGAGATCATCTAAGTAGGGTTCCACAAAATCCTTCATGTCATGGAAAGCGTATGACATAGCCCGCTGGAATGTAGCACCAACATTTTTAAGGCCAAAAGGGAGTTTGCGATACACGAACGTACCCCATGGGAAGATGAAAGTCGTCTTATGTTGATCGGAAGGATGGATCTCTATTTAATTATAGCTGTCAAAGCCATCCATGAATGAGAAGATGATGCTTCCGGAATAGTTGTCGATGATTTGGTCAATGAAAGAGGTAGGGTAATTGTCCTTGGGACAAGCCTTATTCAAATCCCTGTAATGGACACAAACCCCAATGGTTCCCTATTGTTTTGAACTAGGGACGACATTAGAGACCCAATATGTTAAGGAAACAAGATAAATGAACCCAACCTTCAATAGCTTTTCTATTTTTGCCTTAATAGCCGCAATCTTCCTAGGGTGCACAAGTCGGAGTTTTTTCCAGACAGGTTTTGCATCGGGATATGTTTGAATCTCATGCATAATAATGGTAGGATCAATCCCGATAATTTCCTTGTATCTCCATGCAAAGATGTCATAGAATTGTTTAAAAAGGGCCATGAAAGTGGTGACTTCTTCAGGAGAACAAGTTTGGCCTAGGTGAATTTGTTCCACGACTCTAGGTTTTACCGAGATGTCGATTGGAAAGGTAGGCGTGATGTTAGGAAGGTTTCCCTCTGTTACAATATCAACTGTCAGGATAAGATATTGAGGGTAAGGAAAGACATCCAGTGAAACAATTGTTTCATTGGAGTTCTCTACCGAGTCTAATGGTAGAAGGAAAGACGATCTATGGTGAAGGTCTTCCCATGGTGGTTCATCCACATCATAAGCTCCATGATTGAATTGTCAGAATGAAAAGTATGGAATAGAGGATCATGTAGGGATGAGGTTCACTATAATGGCAGAGAACGTGAGGTAGATTTCATGGGAGAGTGGACATCTAAAAAATCAAGGGCTGATTGGATGGCCTCATAAGTAGCTTATGCGGGGCTGAGAGGCATCACATCTCCAATCGAATCCAAATGATATGGATCGTGCACAATCCATTGGTCCATTGAGTAAAGAGAGGAATAAATCATGTTCACCGTGGAAACATGGGAAGGGGGATTTGATGTTGGAAAGACCCCCATGAGGGATGAATCTTTAAGGATTCCTACCCCCACACTCTCATATATCTACGTAGAGTATCCTAAAAGAGGGACATTTTCTATAGGATGAGTAGTGGTGTCAGGTGTACAAAAGTCTAATTGGTCGATAGTGACAATATTCCCTTGGTGGGTAAATTGCACAATGTGGAAGATAGATGATGCAACCACAGTCATGGAATATAACCAGTTTCAACCAAGTAATAGGTTGTAATCCAATGGGGCAGTGCCGACTTCCACAATAATGGAAACGGTCTTACCTCCCAAATCGAAGGTCAAATATTGTAACAACCCATGAGGTTGAAAACCACGTCCATCAAAGGCTTTCAATGTGGTGGGGGAACGGTTCAACTTGGGGGAGACAATGGCTCTCCAACAGTATAACGACATAACCGAGGTAGAGGCTTCTTCATCTAAGATAGTACGATGGATTATTTTCCCAGAAAGATTAATGACGATTTGAAATGCAAGTTGGTGGGAAATTATCGACTTGAAATACTCTAGCTTGAACATGATGGTGTTGGAGGAATCTAGATCTACAACGCCAATCGTGGATAACAGAGTCTTACACTGAATGGGACAGTTTTTTAATACTTCTAGCATCGACATAGCACAAGGAGATTACGCTAAATCGTCTACTATATTATAGTTTTGGGAAGCCCGAGCATTTGGATTGACAATGGCTTTTCGAATTGTGCTCTTGGGTGGACGTAATACTAAATCCGGTCAAGGTTTCTCTATGACAAAAGGGCCTTGAGGTGAAGGAATGCTAGATGTATATGTGGGAGAACTTTCAGGATTACCCCATTAGATTCCTTTGTAGAAGGAGAGTCATATGATTGTGATCGAGTATTTAAGTTGAATGTTTCTTGTTGGAATATTCTCCCCATCATTTTTTATTTTGCATGCTTGCATGCATATCTGCATGCTGCATGCAATTGCATGCATCCATTCATCATCATGGTGGTCTCCCCAACACCTAGAGCTTGCTTCTAGATCTTCTTTACCTACATGCAAAACTGCATGTTGCATGCCACTGCATGCATCTAGTCATCATCATGGTGGACCTCCCATCTCCTAGTGCTTGGTTCTAGCTCTCCACATCCTGTCTACAACCCCCAGGGGGCCTCCCAGCTACCAAAGGCGCCCTTCTCTAGTCTTTTGCATGGCTAGTGCTCCTTTCTCACCTGCCACAGTCCATTAGGTGCCTTTCTCACCTACCAATCAGTTATCTCTCAGTTCTTCCTTGATTTGAGGCTAGATTGACTCCCCCACTGACTATTTCACTCTGATGGACCTCCAGTGAGACTAGTATACCCATTCTAACTCCATCTAGCTCCTCATGCTCCCTCCATTGAGCCTCCTTCATTTAGTTCATGCCTACCTCACTCAGTTAGACTCCTCATGCACCCTCCACTAAGCCTCCTTCATTCAGTTAGTTCCTACTTCACTCAATTAGACTCAGTAGACTAACTGTTACCTCTGATGACTGATACATTGACTGGATGATGACTCCACTATCATTCAAGCCACACTCTGAGTTAGGGATTTGAATGCCCTACTGGGCCTATTTGAATCCTATATTATGCACCTTATTATTCTATTGTACTCATTCACTTACATTCTTATTCATTATATAATACTGAGATTATGTTCTATTCTACTGTGTTTATGAGTGATCATTGAGTGTCTCCTTCTCTTCTTCTTTGCAACATATTTGTGAGTTTGATTGTGAGTTTCTACAACTGTCAGATCCTTGCATATTATTACATGGTATCAGAGCAGGAAGCAGCTATTCGAATTGCAGCAGTTGCAGCAGCAGCGGTTGCAGCATTTCTTTGAGCAATTATCTTTCACTTGTGCACTAGAAGCCTCTGAGTTTCCACAACAAACCCTGGTTCTATTACTTGATTTCATTGGAGAAATCCAATGAGGTCTAGCCAAGTGTGAAGGACTTAGTCCATGTTCCAAGTTTCCTTAAGGTAGTGTTCAATCGAAGTGTAGCATTCTCCATCAGCACATCTTTTACTGTTTGCGGGTTTATTCACCCGTTCAGAATCTTCTTCAACTATTTGACTTTCTCTGTTTAGATGGATCTAAATCTTACATCTTCCAACTATGTTGAGTGGAAATCCAAAATGACTCTCTTCATGAGATCAAAGTGCTTCACCGGAATACTTAACAGAATGATGGTAGAACCAACCAGTGCAGTTGAAAAGTCCAAGTACTTGGATCGGCTTGATGAAGCAGTTGGTCTCCTCCTTCTCTCAATTTCTGATGATCTACACTTTCATGTCATCGATCTTACATCTACAAAAGAGGTGTGGGACAAGCTCGAATCTCTTTTTGGGCCAAAAGATGATATGGAAGCACACAAATTGGAGAATGAGCTCATATGTTTGAGTCCTAGCAGCTTCGATTCTATCAATGCCTTTCTCACCAAGTTCAAAAGCTTGATATCACAATTGAAAAGATATGAGATAGTGAAGGAAAATAAGCAACTTATACTTGCCATTCTCTCAAAGTTGGGGGCAAATTTCTCAGTTTTTGTCTCTACTTTCCATTCAGTTAGGTTGTCCATTCCAAGATGGAAGTTTCCCTCATTTGATGATTTCACACAATCTCTTACCCAGGAGGAAGAGAAGTTGATTTCAATGGGAATGATCATACCCAAATTGGATTCATCCCTTACAGTTGTAGAGAGAGTGAATGATATAGGAAAGCTAGAGATTCCTGGTGATACAAGGCCTACTCACTAGTCAGATCGAGCTTCATACTCTAAGAAGGCCAAACATCCTTATGATTTTGGTTTTGATCTCACCACTATTGGTTCAAATAAGTTCATGAAAAACCATTCCCAAAATCTTGAATATGATTTCAAGTTCAAGGCATCACCATTATATGGTTCATTTGGTTCTTATCTCACCCCTGCTGGTTCAAAGGAGATATCAAAGAACTACATACACTTTCATGGAGTTGATGCACCTCTTGATGTGCAAGATGGTGATCTACTAGGTATTTTGAAGAAAACAGATTTGGAAGGTAATGCATTCGCTCTCCCTCATCATATGCTTTCTTTGGATTCCTATTTGGTCATTGACACATGTTTTCAGAGTTTCACTGACGATGGAAGACTCTATAATTTGCTTGGGTTCATGACTCATGCACCGTTTTGGGATTTTGGTTTTGATTTCACCCCTATTGGTTCAAAGGAGATCATAAGAAACCATCCTCCAAGCCTTGGATCTTATTTTCCTGCATCCATTATTGGAGATCTCAAGCACATGTTTTTACAGCATGATATATTTCTTCCCAAGGGGAAGCTAACTCTTTTTGAGAGAATAATATATCCAGATCCACAAGAACCTAAAGATCTAGCACCTATTGGTTCATGGGCCACCATCACTGTTGCATGCACCAATGATCTTGTTGAAGATTCACCATCATCATGTCATAGTTTCTTTGGTGACAATCACACCTATGTTGGTTCAAAGGAGATATCAAAGAACTATATGCACATTCATGGTTCTGATTCTACCTCAGTTGGTTCGAATCACATGCTTCATGATGATCTTCATATTATGTTTTTGCAGCATAATCCTCTTCTTCCCAAAAAGAAGATACCTCCTTCCTTGATTGATTATAAAGAGAGAGATGCATCTTCACATGATATTTCAGATTTAGAATTTGAAGATGAAGATGGGAGAATGCTAGACCCGGATCCACAAGAACCTAAAGGTCTAGCAACTAATGATGAAGATGAGCGAATGGGAGATCCAAATCCACAAGAACCTGAAGATCTCTCACCTAATATTCCTCCTCTTCCTCAATGGGCATCCGCTACACTCTGATCTGCCGGTGATTTGGTTGGTGATCCACATGATCATAGAAGAACCAGATCAGATTTCAGCATGGAAGGTTTCATCCTTCTCACATTACTGACCCATTGCAGATCGATCGCTCCTTCTTCAGAAAAGAAAGGCACTTACCTCCTTCAGGGGTAAGTCATGATATGCTAATTTAGCACTTTTAGTCTATTTTTGAGGGAAGGATTTCTTCCCACTGGGTTTTCCCTCTTTCCTCACTTAGTTTATTTTAAATTGATTGTACGGGGTGACCTTTGGTCTCAGTAACCAGGGCCTTATCTTGTTGTTTTACAAGGTGACCTTTGGTCTTAGTTACCAGGGCCCTATTCTTCTGTTATTTCCTCATAGTATAGCTTGCGGGGGAGTGTTGGAATATTCTCCCCATCATTTTGTATTTTGCATGCTTGCATGAAAATCTGCATGTTGCATGCAATTGCATGCATCCAGTCATCATCATGGTGGTCTCCACAACACCTAAAGCTTGCTTCTAGCTCTTCTTTACCTGCATGAAAAACTACATGCTGCATGCATTTGCATGCATCTAGTCATCATCATGGTTGACCTCCCAGCTCCTAGAGCTTGGTTCTAGCTCTCCATAGGATCTCTACAGCCCCCAGGGGGCCTCCCATCTACCAAGGTGCCCTTCTCCAGTCTTTTGCATGGCTAGTGCACCTTTCTCACCTACCACATCCAATTAGGCTCCTTACTCACCTACCAATCAGTTATCTCTTGGTTCTTCCTTGATTTGAGGCTAGATTGACTCCCCCACTGACTGTTTCACTTTGATGGACCTCTAGTGAGACTAGTCTACCCATTCTGACTCCAGTTAGCTCCTCATGCGCCCTCCACTGAGCCTCCTTCATTCAGTTCATGCCCACCTCACTCAGTTCAGACTCCTCATGTGCCCTCCATTGAGCCTCCTTCATTCAGTTAGTGCCTAATTCACTCAGTTAGACTTAGTTGACTGACTGTTACCTCTGATGACTGATACATTGACTAGATGATGACTCCACTATCATTCAAGCCACACTATGAGTTAGGAATTTTAATGCCCTACTTGGCCTATTCGAATCCTATATCATGCACCTTATTATTTTATTGTACTCATTCACTTACATTCTTATTCATTGTATAATACTGAGATTATGTTCTATTCTACTGTGTTTATGAGTGATCATTGAGTGTCTCCTTCTCTTCTTTTTTGCAACATATTTGTGAGTTTGATTGTGAGTTGCTATAGCTGTCAGATCCTTGCATATTATTACATTTCTCTCCGCATCATGAGAACATGAGCGGTGGTGGACAGTTCTCCTTGAGAAGGAGATTGTTGTTGTGAAATCATTTGTTGTTGTTGCGTGGCGAAGGGATCTGTTAAGACTGCAGGTGTGGGGTTCCCTTTAAGGAATTTTTCAGTTCCTCCCGATATGGGCATTCTTTGGTGAATTCATCATCACCGCATAGTAAAAAAGGATATTTAACCTTCTGTGTAAGTGTTTATTGTATTCGGGATTGTTTCTTGGCTCCTATTGGCTAGAAGACTTTTTATATTTACCTGTGTTCTTCTTTTTACCACTGGATTTTTTATTTGAAGCATATTGAACTGAATTCACTTCCTTAGTGGAATTAGGGATGGGTTATTGTTTGGTGTCATGCCCAGCCTGTGTCGCGGGTGGGGTCGAGCTATGATGGCTCTGCGATCCACCGGATTGTGTAGCAGGATGGGTATGAACGGAACCAATGATGCCATCGGCATGAGGTTCTGTGGGTGGTTTTTTTGAATCATATGTAGTGTGGGGACAATCAGGAATGATATCATATAAGGTTCCAGATTGGGCATAGACAAGGTCTAAATACTGAACACCAACCTATGTCGTAGGTGGGATCAAGCTATGATAGCTCTGCGATCCACCGAATTGTGTAGCAGGATGGGTATGAACGGAACCAATGATGCCATCGGCATGAGGTTCCGTAGGTGGTTTTGTTGGATCATATATAGGGCGGGGGGAATCAGGAATGATATCATATAAGGTGCCAAATTGGGCATAGACAAGGTCTAAATACTGAACACGAGATATAGCTTGTTCCTCTATAACGACCCCACCCATATCTATGTCTTTAGCTATGATAGGAAGTAGTGACTTAGTGAAACAATCTGCAAGGAGTTGGTCTGAAATGGGAGCTTTAATAAGACGTCATCTCCTACTCCACTCATGAATATGATTGGAAATGTGAGTGGCAGTAGTTTTGAGGAGAGAAGTCAAAATATTCGTTCTGGTTTTGTAGCGGATCGGTAGCTGAAAGTGAGTCAAAAATTACATAACCAAAGATCAAAAGTCAGGAAAGGAATGTGGTGGAAACTCAATGTACCACTTTGCGGCATTTCCAGTGAGGGTTCGTTGGAATAAACTCAAACAAATGCAATCATCCCTTAAGGAATTGGAAGAACACCACAAATGATAAGTCATAACATGGTTCTTAGGGTCCTCACCGTGTTTTTCGTCAAACTTCGGAATATCTGATGGTAACTTCACAGGAATCATAGGCCAATTTATGCCATGATGAATGGGATCATTAGTCAACCGAAATAGATATGGCATATCAAGTGTATCCATAAATGGTAATTGTTGGTTCGGCTATGGATATGGGTAATACTGATAAGTCATTAGTGTACCAGTAGGACCATCTATAGATTGATCGTAAGGTCCTCCCGTAGGAAATTGGCCATATGGAGGTGGGCCTCCTGGTTTGGGAGGTGGACCTGAAGGAGTTCCTCCTCCTCCAGAATAAGGTGGTCCTCCACCAGAAGGTGGGGGTCCTCCTCCTCCATAATAAGGTGGTCCTCCACTAGAATGTGGAGGTCTGCCTCCTCCGAAATAAGGTGGTCCTCTACCAAAGGGTGGGGTTCATCCTCCTCCAGAATTAGGTGGGCCTCTGCCAAAGGGTGGGGGTGCTCCTCCTCCAGAATAAGGTGGGCCTCCGCCATAATGTGGGGGTCCTACTCCTCCTGAATAAGGTGGTGGTGGATCAGATGGTGGGGGAGGTGGTGGGACAGGTGGTGGGGGTGTTCCACCGGCTGGAGGTCCAAGCAATGGAAAATTATGGTGCCCCCATAGAGTAATCCAAGAAAAAGGTTTCCTGGATAATTTTGTCCTATAGCAGCATTATGATTTCCCGGATAGATATACCCCCATGGGGTTTGGGTCCAAGTAGATGGTCTCCCTATATGATGTGTCCATGTAGTTTGTCCCATGGTTGGGAGAGAACTTTAAACCATACTATAGTTCAAATGTGAAGCATGTCCTTCACTCATGTTATGTCGGCTAACTAGGTGTTGCAACCCAGTTAGGTTAGGTCCACTAGCTAGGGGTTGCCCCCCAGTTGATAATTGTCCACTTATAGGAGTGTTCCCAGTAACCGAATGTTGACCACTAATCATGGGTTGAGCCATAACTAATTGTTGACTACTAACTAAGGGATGACCTCCACTCGAATGTATAATAACAGGTAGGTGATAACCTCCCCCCGAATTTTGAGGTGGGGGTGGTGTAGGTAACATTCCAGTAACATAGTTAATAGTGGTTTAAGGTTTCCCTCCAGTGGTTGGGGTCGGATGAGGTGTTGAACCGGTCACCTGACTCTGAGGTGTACTCATGAGGAATGATGGTTGACTTGGTTCATAAGTGGTCAAGGTAGGTGTAGATGTTCCTGGTGAAGAAAAAGATAAAGAATGGATAGGGGAATGTTGTTCAATAGATGACACTTCCAAATTAGGCCTAGGTGGGAAACTCTGTTGTCTAAGTTCATTACCAAATGTTCGTAAACAATCGATAGTCTCATAAACATGGGCGAGAAAGACGCCATCGTGAATCGATGGAGTAAGCCTATGAAATGGAGTTTCCACCATTGGAAGTGACTCAAAATCATAAACATGATGACCTAAAGAAGTGTCCCAAAATGATGCAGGTGGACCAAAATCTGTTGATACCAAGTCATCCTGGGGTCATTTGAAAATCTAGTCTATGGCTCCATGATGTCCTTCCATTGATGAAAGGATGTGTCGTGTGAAGGAGGTTGTTCCACAATCAAAGGACCCATAGGATCAATGATAGGTGGATTTGTGGGAGGTGAATAGTTCATTGCCGACTCCATGGTAGAAGTTTCTTCTTCATGTGACACAGATGTGGTAGGTTGATCCATAGTTACTCCCGAGTTCTCCTCCTAATTAAGGGGATATTCAGGTGGCAAGTTTAAAATCCTGCGGGATCTTCTTAAAGGTTGATCAACCAGAATGGCTAAACAAAAGTTTCTCCTAAGATTTTTATTTACAAAAAGAAAAAGCCGCAAGAAAACTTATGTGGTGGGTGTGGGTTCAATGGTCTAGAACCTCATGAGATTATCAAGGCGTCGCAACTCGCAATATACCATATGGTCCAATAGTTATACTCGGTCTATTTTTTCAAAGTAATAACCAGGGAGGATTAGGACCATACCCCTGACCGTATAACCTGACTACCTGATAGCACATGCGTAGTAGCTCCCCGAGTGTTGTTCTCAATGTATTTCCATGCCAAGATGGCCAATAGTTTAACTCGGATGGTTGCATGAATCCTAGTAGGGTCTCCCAATATACACAAGTTACATGGGAGCTCAAATCTGTAGTGGTTCCATCTAATGCACAACCGCACAACATGAGACTTTCGATATACTATCAAGTACGTGAAGTACCTTTCTATATACCCGAAGGTACATGAAAGGCCATTCGATATACCGATTGGTACGTGGAAGAACTACAATCCCTCGAGATGCAGTGAAGGAAAATAATGACAACTACCATGCTTAAAGACATTGGAACACATCTCTAACTTAACACACAAATTCCTATATAGTTTTTACCTAATGCTACCGTTAAATTTTATCATGACGGTTAAGTGAATACATGAGGTGTATACAGGAATTTAAAAAGATGCAAATCTTTCATTTTTCTTATCGATGAAAACTAGCTAAGGTAAGGAGAAATATTTTCATTTTCGATAATGAAATGAACAAGTACCTCTAAACTTTCAAAATCAACCAAAAAGACTCAAAAACACTTCTTTCAATAATCCAACAAAAATGAATGATACACCAAATCCACATGTTTGTTTTCCTTTTTGTTCAAGTTAGGCGAATATACGGAAAAATGAAAAGAAGAATTTCCTTTTGAATGCCATAATTCTTATCTTCCAAAATAATGATAAAAAAGTGGGAAGAAAATAAAAAAAATGCAAGAATTTTCACTATCTTTGGAATGCTTTACAAAAGTTCAAAATGTACTTAGAATTTTCAAGGAAATGATGAATAAATTTTTCAAACCCAAGAAAATGCAAGCTAATAATGATCCTTTAAACTTTTCAAAGACCTTCTCAATACTTGTTCTAAAGCATAAAAATTTTCTACAACAATTCCAAGAAACAAACCTGGAATGAAGATAATGAACAACTTTGATTTTCTAATCAAATGTACTCAATAGATCTAAAAACTATACCACTTTCCAAGTCTATATTCATAAAATCAGAGAATGTGCTATTGCAAACTTCGATGGATTGGAAACTCTCTAAGAAAAAATGGTCACCCAAAATCTCAAAAACACACAAAATCGAGCAAAATACCAAGAATCAAATGTTGGAGGGCTTAAAAGTCAGATCGAATAGATCATATGGTATGGTAAGGCATCACAATACTGAGTGTGCTCATGGGGGATTGAAATTTCCCACAAAGAGGGATACACCCTCTTAACTAGCTAGGACTCAAATCAATATGAAAAATTCAAAAATAAGCCAAGGATGAGGGATGTTGGGTCTAGGAGGTTCTGTAGCAGTGAATGAAAAATGCACAGAACTCAAAAACCTAAGCCAAAAACCAACTTTGAGAATTTTTAACACTAAGTGCAAAATAATGAAGGGCGACGCGCCCTGCAAGGGTGTACCAGAGCTTTGGGAGACCCAACGATGCACTCTGCACACTGGGTAAACATGTTAGTGATGCAGGATGTAAGGTGCCAGAAATCATTAGTGACACAGGATGCTAATAGGCTAAGCACGTCAAAATTACATTGAAGCCCAGTTGCATTGGGTGGGATTTAAGCCACAAAAATAAAAATTCTCTAAGAATAAAAAAGGTTAAATGCCTAATAAAGATCCCAAATAGATTCTGAATGGCCCAAATACTCTCTAATGGTCAGATCCAAAAATAAAAATCAACTTCAAGGCTAGAGGCTAATTGGAAAGAAATCAAAGAAACCAAAATGTAATGAAATAAAAAACATGGACTACTATCCCCATATGGTCTCCAAATTGTTTTACGGACAATCTGTACGAGCGGACTCAAATAGATCTCTCTAGTCTGAATGGTTCAAATCTACAACAAATGAATACATAACTCAAATACCTTTCCTATATCAATTTAAATGTAAGACAAATGAAAGAGATGGCTAACCTCAATTATGCAATTCCTCTCTCCTTGCTTCTCCAAGCCCCAAGTCTTCAGATCTTTAGATTCAAAACCAGACAAAGCATGTGGAAACAAACAAGTAATAAAATCACATGAATGTGAATTGATCTAGATTAACAATCAAAAAAGTAAATCCTAAACATCATTAACACAACAAAGTTTATGGAAAGAACTTGTATTAAATGTAATAGTAAGAATTACAAAAGGGAGAGATGTTACGACCGATGGTTTGATGTCATAGCCTCCTTCCAACAATCCTAGCCTCAAGATAGAGTGATTAGCCACCTAATGGATGAAAAGGATCACCTAGAGAAATTTCACCAACATATAGGTACTCTATCCTTCCTCCCTTAACAATGGAAAGGGGGTTCATATGTATAGAGCTAAAGGGATAGGATAGGTTGAGGATTTAGGGTATAGGGTTAAGGGATCATCCCACTAGACAAGGGGATCGAATGTCACCTCTATAGGTAAGTATGGATAAGTCTCCACGCCATCCAAGCTTCCAGAAGTCACTCGAATATTCTCTTTATCCATTTTAACCAACTGCGACGCACCTTGCACAAGGGAAACATGCGCTAAAGAGATATCAACGCACCTTGTACAAGGGAAGACTGTGTCACCGACACACTCTGCTAAGTTGCAGAGCGTGTCACCTTGAACCTGACACACCTTGCTAGACAATAGGGCGTGTCAGAGTGACAACAAAAGGTAAAAGGGAATGACAACAACTTATCTTTCAATGTTTTAGATCAGGGACTTTAGGGATCAGGGCATACAGAGGACACATTAATCATGATGATGAGATTTTAGTGTAACACTCCATCTGTTTCAACTTGTTCGATCCTGAAAGAAAAGATTCCATTCCCGCTCCCCATGTTTACATCAATCAAATGAATTTATGAGCCCCATGCTTATAAACCAGTTTTATGTCAGGTTTGTCTGTCCACCAGTTGGTTACAATATGATCCCAGTTCTTAGGATAGGACTCTTGTCCTATCATGTACTTAAGCTCTCGCTGACGTCAAAACACTATATTCTGAGAGTTGCAGTAGTTGCAGTTATACCTTGGGATCCATTTCAATCATTATAAGGGATCACCTCACACTTATTAGGGAGAGTCATTAGTGCTCTCTAACTAAGTGGTTTTCCCTATGCTCGACATCAACACATCATCGCATCAGGAGGAAACATACTTTTGAAGGTAGCAGTGTTCACATTTGGAAATCATGATAACAATGTATTTGGTACGGTGAATCCCGACAGATTTATATACCAAGTTTAGTCCCCCACCAAGGTATTTTTTAAGCATTCTAATAATCTACCTAAGTATAGTATTCTAGGCAATTATTTTGGATTGAAAAAGATATATATATAGATAGGTAGGCGAAAATGAAATATGAAACATACAATTTACTATTGAAAACTATAAATCTTGGTGAATATTACACTAAGAAAACATTTTTTTATGTATATATAGGCGATATTAGAGAGTAAAAATGACTAAATAACGAATTTATTTTTTGAAAAAATCCCCAAAAAGAGCCAATTGGTAAAAAAAATTCCCTAAAAATTACCCTGCCCCCCACCATAGTGGGTTCATCATGGTCACCAGCAGTTCCACTTATTCAATATTTTGCAGTAGCTCCAAGGGCATTTACTCTAACATGGATTGAATCCTTTTTCATCCATGTCCTAGGAGTATAGTAGAGTCAACACCTTTGTCCTCTCTCATTTTAAATCACTTTGACAACATTTCAGGAGCATGGGTACGCTCGCCTCGTTTGTATAAAAACTATTCTTTATTACAACTCCAGCGGTCGTCACCAACACTCTTCTCCCATGGGAGAACCTTATTTTCTCCACATATGATTCATCCTACATAACATGTGAGAAACAACAGAAAACATGATGCATTATTGGCTCTACAGTACCCTCCGAACCTCATACACCAGGGGGACATTTGTTAATGCCTAAAAGTCACACACATGCGACATTTCGACGATTCATCTAGTAAAGTGTCATCAACATAAAAAATGAAACTCACCACATGCATCCTCAATAGATCCAAAACACAACATGAGTCCACAAGTGCCAAGAAACAGTCAAAACAAAGGGTAGTGCGGGTATTACACAGTTGACTCATGCTAAAGCGCATGTTACCTAAATAATACACAGGATACACCCATGAGGCTTTTCCTTTGGTAGCCATGCTACTATCAAAATGGTGGGACCACTCACGCCTAGCAGTGCATTAAAGACTCAATCCTCCCCAAGGATCAAAATTCGGCTCCTCACACACTTGGGGGCATTAATTAACCCCCCTTGTGTACCTTGGAACTAATTCATGAAAGAGGAGAGTTCACATTTGGATCTAGTTGTTTGATGGCCACCTCTTGGACTATAAAAGGAAGCCATTGGCATGTAGTTGGTAGAGAGAAATTAGAGCAATGTTATGCTACTGGATTTGAGTTGGAGGTTCCTCATAGCCCACATTTTCCTACCATTGTGAGCATTTCCAAGCTTGCTTGCCACCTACCATAAAGGGGAAAGTGTTTCTCTCCATTGTTCTTCCACCTAATTAGCATTTAGTTTGGACAAGAAAGGCCTTCCTAAGGGAGATTGTTGTATTCCCTCGAAGCCTTCACTTCCTAGGTGTTGTACAGTTATTCCATTAGGCAATACAAGAGTGGTTTAGCATATCTTTGGTTGTTGTTGAAGTTTGCATTCTCCCCCCATCTCTTTCATTTTGTTTTTATTAATATTTTCATGTTTGAATGTGAAATACACTAAAAATCTCTTGCAAAATCAATTGGAGGAATACCACCAACCATCAAAAGGGGTTCCAAGGACTGAGGCCTTGCAGCAACCTACAAGGATTAGCCCTCACCAAGTGGAAGAGTGCACTTGTGCAATTTTTTCCATAACAAGGTGTTTTGTACGAATCCTACAAGACTGACACCTGGCCTATGCAGAAATACCCGTCTGAACTACAATCATCAACTTTTTATTCATCTATTTATTTCATTCTCATGGCATTGGGTTATTCTTTCTTTCTATTTTTATGTCGTTTTGGGAATTTGGTGCATAACTTTTGGTATAATGTGTTAAGAAAAAACGTATTTGAGGGGCATGTTAAGCCCTATATAGCGCAACATTAGATTTCTATTATTATATTAGTATTGTCTTTATTGGTTGGCTAGTACCTTAATTGTAATTGTACCCTTTGACTCCATACATATACAAAGGAGACCTAGCTTTAGAATCATACCATCTCATTTTGTGCATTAAATTCATTGTAAAAGGAGGTTGCTCCCTTGAAGATGATTTGTATTCATATTTTTAATTCATTCTTAAGGCATTGGGTCAGTCTTTCTTCTATTTCTATGCTATTTTGGGAATTGTGTGCTTAGCAACCTTGATATTTGACTTCCTCTCTTTTGATTGTATTGAGAGTTTTTTTCTCATATCCCCTAGCATGGTTTTGGAACTAATGTATTGTTCACGGAGGTGTTGTAATTTTTCCCTATATTAGTTTGCTTTTGGCTCATTCTCACTTTTGAACACATGAGCCCTCTTCCTTCTATAGCATTATACTTTATGATTTACTATTTTATAATATGCATAAAAAATTTCCTTACTATTCACTAGCAAGAAAACACATGAGTATAAATGATAATATATATATATATACCAAACTTTACCCATTCCCATATATAATTTAAACCATAATCTATGTGAAATCTACCTAACCTATTCATTAGTCAAAAGTATACATTAGCAACCATGATAATATATGTATATTATACCAAATTTATTCCATCCACCTATATTATTTAACCAATACTATTTAAACCATAAATTAGGGTATATACATATATAATCCCCTCACTCTTTACGAGTAAGAATTTATGTTAGCAAAAATGATAAAGTTTATGCGCCCACCATTTTTAACATATTTATTCTTATCCAAATCTCGGATCAATTGTGTGAAGTGTTTATAAAGGATGAGCTTATTAACGTTTTACTAACATCTTTACTTAAATACCATATCAGCTGTCAATGCCGAGTTAAACTTTGATCCTCAATTTTTCTTTAACACTACTAATTAACCAACCCAAGTGGAGATAGTAGCGTTATAAGACTTTTTGTCCATGAGCAGCCGAGCCCCACACGAAAGCTGGAAAGCATGAACCAGTTTTTTAAAACAAGAAAGTAATTAAGTGCAGAGCAGGAGCGGCGAACTCAAAGTTAAACTCCAATTAAAATGCAGAACAGGAATGCCAAGCTCAAGGTTAAACTCGAAATAAAATACAGAACATGAACGACGAACTCAAGGTTAAATTCGAAATATGCCCATGATCCCGAAACAATAGTTAGACTAGCATATTGTCAAACAGGATAACAACAAGCATGGACTACTAACCTGGTCATAATGTAGCCAATAGTCCATGGTTCGTAAATGTCCAGGCGTCAACCTGGATAGTTACCCTCCAGATCTCGAAGAGGATAACCGGTGTGAGATAACCACCTATAATCTCGAAATCTAAAAGTTTCAACACTTTTCTTAACAAATCAGAGAGGAACGATGTACTGTGCATCAATTTAAGTGATAATTCGGTTCTCTAAATAGAGCTACCAAGTATGGAAACATTGTATCAATCTTAACCGAACAGAGTTAGTGCACCCTAAGATTTTTTCTTAACAAAAAATATAAAACACCGAAATCATTCAACTTCAGACTTTGTCAAAAGCATGATAAAAAATCGTTCAACATAAGACTCTAATAATAAAAACAAATAAGCACAGAGAGTAATCCACACAAATATCTATCAAAATGACTCCGTCAAAGAAAAGGAGTAAATGCAAAGATTGGACAACACCAGGCTCTGTCAAAAAAATGGGTGACAAGATTGATCAACCCCAAACTATGTCCATAAATACAAAGATCGGTCGAATCGAACCTCTATCAGGTCGGACACTAGTCTAAATAAATAATCTGTCATGCAAAGAATGAAAATGAAGATCTCTCAACAAAACTAAGATCTATCAACCTCAAACTCTGTCAATAAACACAGGGAGTCATAAAAAGAAAACAGAGATCGGAATTATATCATCTCCTTCTTATACAAAGAGTCTGTTATCACTAGAGTTGGACCTAGACTACTAAGGTTCAAGCCTAGAGAAATCTTAACAGTAGGTAAAGGATAGCTAGGGATTATTGTATATAAACACGTAAAAATAGGACAGATCAGAATATAGTATAAGGTATGACTGCAACAAGTATATGATGTAACATACTGTAATATGAATGTCTACTAGCATGAATTTATAAAAAGAATGAATTCTGATCATCAAAAACATACATGTCATTTATAAGAGTTATGGTATAAAAAATAAGATTATACAAAGACCAAATCATAAACACATGCAAGCTTTATCAATTCATATATTAAATAAAAATGGGCTCATTCGATTATAATCATTTCAAAGTGTCTCTTCATATCAAGATAAACAAAATACATGCCTGAGCATCATGCTATGAGTCTAATCTCCATAGCTCTATCCAACCCCTTTACATGACTCCTTCATGTTTCTTATATACAAAAGTCTTCAAACTTGAAACAATTTTACGATCCATTTTTTTGGGACTCGAATATCCAAAAATAGACAGTTTTGATTACATCAAACTAGTTCAAATATCTTCAAACAACAAGGTCAACTAAAGAACCGACAGCTGTATGATTTAATTATCCTAATCTAACCAACAGTTGTGTACAAATCATTTTATTTATCAAGCCCATCTAAAAGATGACCTGGCTTCTTTAGAATAGTTCTTGCATCCTTTCCACCAGTTGAAGATCGTTCTGCTTCCAAAGCTTGAATTTGAACTTGAAGTTCTTCATATTGTTGTTGTATTTCCCTTTTCTTTGTCAAGATTTGCTTAGAAATTTTGATAAGTTCTTGATATTTGCCATATTTTTCCTATAAATCTTCTCGAAGTCTCTTGTTTGCAATATTTAAATCTTCATTTGACTCTTGGAGGCATTGGTTATGTTCTTTAAAAAATTGCAAAGATCTTTTGTCTTCATCTAACTCCAAAATTGATTTTATTCTCTCCATTTGTTCAGGGGTTTCATAAGTCTCTAAGACTTTTGAATTTGCACTAGTTTCATACTCAACGACCCTCTATTTATCCCAATAGAATTCTTGTGGTATCTGCCCTGATTTGTCTTTTTGGATTTCCATCAAAGTCTGTTATGTTCTGAGATACTCCTGATATGAAACACACACATCTTCCTCACCAGAGGAATCCTATATGACAGTCACCTCGCTCCTTTTTAGTTTTGAATCAGGTACAACCTTTATATTCATTTCCAATTTACTTCTTGCTCGGGTCCTTGGCCTTAAACTAGCTTCCATGTTTTTTGCCATTAGGTTTTCACCCTATCCTGTCTTTGAAACCTCTTTCAAACTTGCACTCTCTACAACAATCTTGGGAGTGTCGAGGTCGTTTAAGCTTTCCCTTGTAGACTCGACCCATATTCCTCTTGGAATTTTTGTAACATGCATTTTTGAAACTTCATTATTTACAACATCAAACTCCCTTGCTGACTGTTCATTTTTGAAGTCTTTGGATTGTCCATCTGGTGACTCCATTACTTATTTTATCTACTGCCCTGAACTTTTGAGCTTGTTCCTTTTTCCCTTATCCTCATGATGCTTCTGTCTTTCAGCTTCAAATCCTGACCAAAAGAGGAAATGATCCCAGGTTTGTCCCCTTTTATTTAGCTGAAAAACTATCAATAACTTGATCAATCCTTGATGAAAAAGAGAACGAGATGTGTGTTCCTGATAATTCTTAACCCTAGCAATCATATTTTGCATACTTTTACACAAATAAAATGGCAAATCTAACATTAAATCTCCATTGAAATGCATTAAAAATCACAAATGACATCTGAGAACCCTGTCATAGCAACCTTCACAAGTTATATAACTCTGAACCATGTTCAACGAAGTTCTCCACATTGGCTTGAGTTTACTTACATGAATGCCATTTTTTCAACTTAATTCTTCAAACCCTGGCAGCAAGAATTTACTGTAATCAGCTTCAAATGGCTGTTGCTTGAACCATTTCTCACCCTGAGATGGTACTCCAATGGCTTCTGAAATGGTGTCTTTGTCCACCCCAATCTCTATGGTTTCAAAATGTACCACTGAATCTTTGCAAATTTTAACAAAATCCTTTGTTACTTGCACATTGTGACCCTGCATTCTTTCACAGAAGGGGAACCAGCCCGCTTTTCTCATGATCTCTGCAGATCTGGGAAACTGATTGGCCCATTGGAAATTATGAAGTTCGAGTCTGCAAATTATTCCACCCTGCTTCTTAGTTTTAGTCATGGTGTGATGAATTTCCCACCGGTTTTTTACCCTGTTACCCTGAATGCCTGTCAAATTCCACTAAACACAAGCCACGTCAAAGGAATGAACGTTACAGGGTTAGCTTGAAAACCAAAAATCCATGTCCAAATTTTGTCATAATATCGCAGTGTTGCAGGTACATATTCAAGATGAGTGATTAACACTCATTGCATGACATGACCTCAAGGTTGTTGTTCTTCTTTTAATGAAACAATTGTACCAATTAAAAGATTTGTACCGAACCTTGCCACTTGTTTCCATTACAAAAATCAAACTGGCAGCATTATTACCTTTCACATTTCTCCACATGCTACCAGTATACATTTGAAAATCATATATGACATAAAACTCCTAATGTTCCAAATGTAATAACATTAATCATGATAACATTTGCATTGTTTCAATCAAGAAATAAAACACTTTGAAAATCAAATAGAAATGAGCCCTATTTTGGTTTAATAAATGAAGAAATGATAAAATGCATAAGAACTAAAGTACAACTTGGAAAAGCAAAATCAGAATTTCAAAGGCAAGCTAGGGTGAAATTAGGAAAGGTAACTATGTAAAATCAAAATTCTAAAGTAAATCTAAAATACAACCGTAGAGATAACAAAGTCATAAAAACAAACAGAGGTCGGAATAGAACAATCTCCTTATTATACATAGAGTCATAAAAACAAACAGGGATCAGAAATAGATCGATCTCCTTCATATACAAAGAGATACTCTTTGTGTTCAAAGACAAGATCTTGGGAGTAAATCTACTCTCACTATTTCTTTATTTTTACACAGAAACGATTCTTTAACAGAATATTTGAAATATGTAAAAATAATCCATTATTCTATGTATCATCCAGAGGCTGGAGATGGAATATTAATATTTAAATTCAATTCCTATGGATAAAAAAAATCTTAGCCCCGTAACCATTCAAATAATTAAAGAAGAGAAAACAAAACTTAGGCTATTATGATAGCTCTCAAAAACACATCTGGGTTCAATAAAAAAAATGATGATAACTGAAATTCCTTAACACTTAAATCAATACCGTCGTGGCCTTACTTATTAAAAAAGGTAATAACCAAAAAATGATCCGAAGGGAAAATATTTACATTCATAGTTTCCAACATATAACAACATACTTACTTGAAAATGGCGTGAAGGACAGTTGGAGAGTCAGCTCCTTCCAACCATAGAAGAGGACAACTCATTGTTTTCCCAGCTCCACCCCGATCTGGATCACCACCATGCACTAGAATGCAATCAATTACTTCCTCGCGGCACTCTCTTCCAGAGTTCGTAACAAGCAGATGGAATTATGAAAAGAGACAACACTCAACATGTTCCTCTATGCACAACATGGCGTCCCATCCTATCTCAGTGCACTCTTATTTACAGTTTTAACCAGGTCTTATGCTATCCCAATCAAATCTCCAATCAATGCTTAAATCCCTATGATTTAAGATCTTGTCTGGTTGTTGAGTCTCATATTGAATTTGATTGGTATGGATATCTCTAGCTTTCTTACACATCTTCTCTTGTGCCATGGTGGTGTCCTCTCATTTAGCTGAACTCTCCAAGTGTCTGTCTATTTTATTAAAAATAAAAATAGTTTTGTTGTGCAAAGTGTCACTTCAGTTTTTGAGTTTCAAATAACTCTTACATAAAAGAATACTTGTCCAAAATTTAATAATTCAAAAGCGATTAAAAATATTTTGGGGGTATCACATTTCTTCCCCCCTTATTCTTAACACCGTCCTCGGTGTTCTTTAGTCTGAGCTCTCTTGCTCATTCTGGAACATGGAGGGATATGCTTCTCGCATATTATCCTCCATTTCCCAAGTTTCCTCTTCAGGGTTGAATTGTTTCCATTGCACTTTTATTTGAACGATAGCTCGATTCCGTAGCATACGTTCCTTCCTGTTTAGGATGCGGAAAGGTTTGGTCTGGAACTCACCCTCGGGTTCTACCCGAGTCACATTCCATTCAATTACATGAGTAGCATCATGTATATATATTTTTAATAATGAAACATGAAATACATCATGCACTTTTATATTCGGAGGAAGTGCAAGCTGATAGGATACCGTCCCTTATATCTTAGCTAACACTTCAAAAGGTCCACAATACTTGGGTGCCATCTTGGAACACCTTCCCAAGTTCAAGGCACTATTTTTTGACTTTACCTTTAGATATACATGATCACCAATGTTGAACTCTCTTGGAGTTCTTTTTAGATATCCATAACTCTTCTGCCGATCCCGGGCAAATTTTAAATTTTGTTGTACCTCTTTCACCATCTGTTCTATCTCCTTTAACATGTCAAGTCCTAGAACAATCCTGTCAACAAGGTTATCTCAAGACACAGGAGTGTGGCATTTTCGACCATACAAGACTTCAAAAGGACTCATTTTTAATGAAGCTTGATACCCATTATTATAAGCAAACTCTACTAAATGCAAATAATCTTCCCATTTACCTAGTTTATCCATTACATACATTCGAAGCATATATTCTAATACTTGATTCTTCAAGTTTGTCCATCCGTTTAAGGATGATAAGCAGTACTAAAATTCAGTTGTGTATCTAGACCTTTAAACAAGGATTTCCAAAAGTTACTTGTAAATTTTGCATCTCTATCAGAAATCACAACTTTCGTAATACCATGTAAACATAATATTTCTTTCATAAAAATATCAGCTATATGTTAATGGATTTAAAAGTGGATTTTACAGGTATGAAGTGTGCAACCTTACTTAACTTATCAACAAATACCATTATTGAGTCATGTTGTTTATTTGTTTTAGGTAATCCTGTTATAAAATCCATGCTTATTATCTCCCACTTCCATTCTGGAATGGGTAAGGGTTGAAGTAACCCAACAGGATGTTGATGTTCTGTTTTTACTTGTTGAAATTCAATGCATCTAGCTAGATAATTTGTAGCATCATTCTTCATGTTAGGACAATAATAACTCTTTCTTAGTTTTGTTATCATCTTTGGGTATCCCGGGTGTTCGGAATATGGTTTCTTATGTAATTCATTCACGATTAATTGTTTAACTTCTTCCGAATTAGGTATGTATAACCGATTTTTATAGACTAATAAGTCTTCTAAGCTTATGGAGTAAGTTGTGGATTTGTCTTATAACTACTAAAAGCAGTTGAACAACATGGAATGGCGTTCCTACTCAGGGCATCCTCCACCTTGTTATCTTTTCCTTTAATTTGTTTAATTTCAAAATCATACTCACTCAAGAAGGCTAACCACCTTGCTTGACGAGCATTTAAACTTTGTTGATCAAGTAATTATTTTAAGTTTATATTATTCGACATTAAAGTGAATTTTCTTCCTATTAAGTAGTGTCTCCACATCCTTAATGCATGTATTATGGCAGCTAGTTCCAAGTCATGTGTTGCATAGTTATGTTCATTTTGTTTGAGTTTTCTTGACTCATAACTTATTACATAATCCTCTTGCATTATCACGCCACATAACCCTTCTAAGCAGATATCCGTACATACAATGAAGTCCTTGTACGGATCTACTATTCTTAGAATATGTGTGGTGGTCAGTAATTGTTTAATTTTTTCAAATCTTTCTTGACATTTATTAGACTATATGAATTTAGTTCCTTTATTTTGGAGTGAAGTTATCGGGTAAGCGATCTTGGAGAACCCCTTAATGAATCTGCGGTAGTAACCTGTGATCCCCATAAATGATGAAATCCCGGTTACATCCTTAGGAACTGGCCAATCACTGATTTCCTTGATTTTATCCGAGTCTACATAGATGCCTTCCCTAGATACCACATGACCTAGGTATTGAATTTTATCTCGAAATAAGTCGCATTTACTAAACTTCGCATACAATTTATGTTCTCTAAGGGTTTGTAAGGCTAACTTTAGGTGTTCTTTATGTTCTTCTTCATTTTTAGAATATATTAAGATGTCATCAATAAATACTATTACAAACTTGTCTAAGTATTTATGGAGGATGTTGTTCATCAAACACATGAATGTGGTCGGAGCATTGGTCAAGCCAAATGGTACAACCAAGAACTCGTAATGCCCGTACCTTGTTCTAAATGTCGTTTTATGAACATCCTCCTCCTTAATTCTTACTTGATGGTACCCAGACCTCAAGTCAATTTTAGAGAATATTGTTGCTCCCCATACTTGATCAAACATGTCATCAATGCATGGGAGAGGGTATCTATTCTTAATTGTCATCTTATTTAATTGTCTGTAATCAATGCAAAGCCTTAGTGTGTCGCCTTTATTTTTAACAAACAAGACGAGTGCTCCCCATGGAGACACGCTAGGTCTTATATATTCTTTATCTATTAATTCTTGCAATTTTAATTTTACTTCTACCAAATCATGTGTGTTCATTTGATAAGGATCCTTTGAGGCGGGTACCGCTCCTAGTACCAACTCAATGGTGACGTCAATATCCCTCTTCGGAGGTAGTCTGGGTATCTCTTCTGGAAATACATCTTTAAATTCATTTAAAAGAGGAAAATTCTCTAAACTATTTTTTGTCTTATTATCATTAGTTTCGGTGATGTGTACAACAAAAAACCCACATCCTTTTCTAGCACACTTTTTCAATTGCAAAGCATATATTTTTGTAGTAAACACCTTTTTTGGAATCCCTCTAACCATTTTACTTTCACCATTTTCATCAATACAATTAAAGGTTTTCTCCAAGCAATTTAACACAACTCTATGTTTTTCTAGCCAATCCATGCCAATTAATATATCATAAGATCCTAATGGCAAAATATTCAAATATTCTTTTGTACTCAAATTTTGCATATGAAATTCACAATTAGAAATAAAGCTGGTTACTTTTATTTTTGTACATGTGGCTAATTATACAAACCACGACTTTTCGAAATCATATTTTTCTATTTTACACAAATCTACGAGCTTAGGATAAATATAACTTAAAGTAGATCCTGAATCAATTAATATAGAAATAGTTTTTTCAAAGATATTACCCTCTACCTCGATCATGGAAGGTTGAGAATCTGCTTGATGATTGTCCAAAGCGGCACTAATCTGCAGTATGTTCCAAGCAACCTCTCCAATTGTGGTTGCTTCTCGAACTGTGTGAATATTTCAATTATCCTTTTTATGAGGAAAATCCCGATAGAAATGACTCTCCCCACATCCCTAACACTACAAAGGTTCTCTTTTTACTTATTCTTTCTTTTTATTAAAGAGGTTATCTTTATACTCAGCATTTCTCATGGGTTGTTTATATTCCATCTTTATTGTTTGTTGTCTATTTTTAAAAGTATTTCTCTAAAAACCTTTATGTTTATTGAAAGGTTTGAATTCTCTTTTCTTAAAATTACTTCCATCTCTTCTCTTGAAATTATAATGGTTTTCATTCTAACTCTTTGATTGATCATATGTTAATTTGGCCTTCCTCATTTCTTCATACAATTTTTTTGGTTCATCAAACTCCAATTTGTCTTTATAAAAGTTAGGTAAGCAACCTAGGAATCTCTGGATTTTTTGTTTTTCTTCGTTTAGGTAAGGCACATATCTTAACAGGGATAAAAATTTAGTGAATAAATCATGCATATACATGGATCATAGTCTTATCTCATAAAACTCCTTAGCTTTCCCTTCATAGTAATATTCTGAGAGGCATTCCCTTTTAAATACCTTTTTAAACCAGTTCCAACTTACTTTTCTATCATTAATTCTTTTTTCTCTTTTTAAGTTTTGCCACCAAATCTCAACCTTTCCGAGTAGATTGAAGATGGTCATTTTTCCTTTCATTGAGTTGGAATAATTGTACATGGTAAAGTACTTCTTCATCCCATAGAGCCAAGCCTCAGCTTCTTCTCCATTTTTGACTTCGCCATCAAAGGTAGGAGGCTTTATTTTTCTAAATTCTCTTGTTAGCTCATCTTTATATTTTCTTTTCTTCTTATGTCTGCCCTCGGAGCTACTGCTAGAATAGTCTGATTCACTAGATAGAGGGATTTTGTCAGAGGAGGGACAGTTAGAGGAAGATTTTTCTCGTTTACGTTTCTTTGTATTCTTATCATTAGTTATCTCATTCAGTTTATATAGTAGGGATTTCCTTAAGTCTTCTTGGGTTTTCAGTACCCTCTCATGTTCAGTCTTAAAATTCCTTAATTCGGTTTGTAAGTATTTTACTGTTTGCAAAATATCATTATTCACATTGTTATTCTCATCATTCAATTCAACCCATACAGATGGGGTCGGGGATCGTCTTCTGGCCATTTCTTCCTATAGTTTCAGTAACACAAAATTTCTTCTATGCACGAAATATGAACAACATATACACAAAATTAGTTTCATGATACTTACTGGACACCATAAGGTAGAAAACTAATTTTGTTTATATTGTGTTCTTCTTTCGTACATAGAAGAATCATTGTTTACTAAATCATGGGAAGAAATGACCAGAAGACAATCCCCTATCCCACCTGTATTGGTTGAGCTTATTGATGAAAATAACAATGTGAATAGTGAGATTTTGCAAACAGTAAGGAATTTACAAACCGAATTAATGAAATTTAAGACTAAACATGAGAGGGTACTAAAAACCCAGGAAGACTTAAATGAATCCTTACTTTATAAACTAAATGAGATAACTGATGATAACAAATAAAAATAAAACGTAAATGAGAAAACTCATCCTATGATTATCCTTCTTCTGAATAAATCCCCATATCCAATGAATCGAAAGATTCTAGTGATAGCTCTGAGGAAAGACGTAAGAAGAAAATAAAATATAAAGATGAGATAACATGAGAATTTAGAAAAATAAAGCCTCCTACCTTTGACAGCGAAGTCAAAAATGGAGAAGAAGCTGAGGCTTGGCTCTCTGAGATGAAGAAGTACTTTACTATGTACAATTATTCCAACTCTATGAAGGGAAAAATGGCCATCTTTAATTTGGTCGGAAAGGTTGATATTTGGTGGTAGGACTTAAAAAGAGCAAAAAAATTAACGATAGAAAAGTAAGCTGGAACTAGTTTTAAAAGGAATTTAAAAGAGAATATCTCTCAGAATATTACTATTAGGGAAAGGTGAAGGATTTTTATGATCCAAGACTGTGATCAATGTCTATGCATGATTTATGTACTAAATTTCTATCCTTGTTAAGGTATGTGCCTTACCTAAACGAAGAAAAACCTAAAATTCAGAGATTTCTAGGTGGCTTACCTAAATTTTATAAAGACAAATTGGAGTTTGATGAACCAAAAAATTTGTATGAAGCAATGAGAAAGGCCAAATTAACATATGATTAATCCAAGAGTAAGAATGAAAATCCTTATAACTACAAGAGAAGAGATGGAAGTAATTTTAAGAGAAGAGAATTCAAACCTTTTAATAAACATAAGAGTTTCCAGAGAAACACCTTTAAGGACAAACAACAAACCATAAAAACTTATTATAAACAACCAATGAGAACTGTTGAATATAAAGATAATCTTTTTAATAAGAAGAAAGAAGAAATAAAAATAAAACCTTTGCATTGTTGGGGATGTGGGGAGAGTCATTTCTATCGGGATTGTCCTCATAAAAAGGATAATCAAAATATTCACACAGTCCGAGAAGCAACCATAGTTGGAGAGGTTGCTCGGAACATCCCGCAAATTAGCGCCACTTTGGACAATCATCAAGCGGATTATCAACCTTCCATGATCGAGGTAGATGGTAAGATATTTGACAAACCTATTTCTATATTAATTGATTATGGATATACTTTAAGTTATATTTCTCCAAAATTGGTAGATTTATGTAAAATAGAAAGACGTGATTTTGAAAAGTCGTGGTTAGTACAATTAGCCACACGTACGAAAAAAATAAAAATTAAAATAAAATAAAATAAAAAAACAACCAGCTTTATTTCTAGTTGTGAATCTCATATGCAAAATTTGATTACCAAAGTAGATTTGAATATTTTTCCATTAGGATCTTACTATATATTAATTGGCATGGATTAGCTAGAAAAACATAGAGTTGTGCTAAATTGCTTCGAGAAAACTTTTAATTGTATTGCTGAAAATGGTGAAAGTAAAATGGTTAGAGGGATTCCAAAAAAGGTGCTTACTAGACAAATATATGCTTTGCAATTGAAAAAGTGTGCTTGAAAAGGATGTAGGTTGTTTGTTGTACACATCACCGAAATTAATAATGATAAACCACAACCTAGATTAGAGGATTTCCCTCTTTTAAATGAATTTAAATTTGTTTTCCAGAAGAGATACCTGGAATACCTCCTAAGAGGGATATTGAATTTACCATTGAGTTGGTACCAGGAGCGGTACCTACCTCAAAGGATCCTTATTGAATGAACACGCCTGAGTTGGTAGAATTTAAACTACAATTGCAAGATTTAATAGATAAAGAAAATATAAGACCAAGTGTGTATCCATGGGGAGCACTAGTCTTATTTGTTAAAAAGAAAGATGGCACACTAAGGCTTTGCATTGATTATAAACAATTAAATAAAATGACAATTAAGAATAGATACCCTCTTCCCCGCATTGACAACATGTTTGATCAAGTACAGGGAGCATCGATATTCTCTAAAATTGACTTAAGGTCCAGGTACCATAAAGTAAGAATTAAGGATGAGGATGTTCATAAGACTGCATTCAGAACAAGGTACATGCATTACTAGTTCTTGGTTGTACCATTTGGCTTGACCAATGCCCCGACCACGTTCATGTGTTTGATGAACAACGTCCTCCATAAATTCTTAGATAAGTTTGTAATAGTGTTTATTGATAACATCTTAATATATTCCAAAAATGTAGAGGATCATAAAGAACATCTAAAGTTAGTCTTACAAACCCTAAGAGAACATAAACTATATGTGAAGTTTAGTAAATGTGACTTCTTTCAAGATAAAATTCAATACCTAGGCCATGTAATATCTAGGCAAGGCATTTTTGTAGACCTAGATAAAATCAAGGCAATCAGTGATTGGTCAGTTCCTAAGTATGTAACCAGGATTCGATCCTTTATGGGGATCACGGATTACTGCCGTAGATTCATTCAGGGGTTCTCCAGGATTTCTTACCCGATAAATTCACTTCAAAATAAAGGAACTAAATTCATATGGTCTAATAAATGTCATGAAAGATTTGAAAAACTTAAACAATTACTGACCACCGCACCTATTGAAAGAATAGCAGATCCATACAAGGACTTCGTTGTAAGTACGGATGCCTGCTTAGAAGGGTTAGGTGGCGTTCTAATGCAAGAGGACTATGTAATAAGTTATGAGTCAAGGAAACTTAAACAACATGAACGTAATTATGTGGCACGTGACTTAGAACTAGCTTCCATAATACATGCATTAAGGATGTGGAGACATTACTTAATAGGTAGAAAATTTACTTTAATGACCGATAATATAAGCTTAAAATAACTATTTGATCAACAAAGTTTAAATGCTTGTCAAGCAAGGTGGTTAGCCTTCTTGAGTGAGTATGATTTTTAAAATAAACACATTAAAGGAAAAGAGAAAAAAGTGGCAGATGCCCTAAGTCGGAATGCCATTCCGCATTATTCGGTTGATTTTAGTAGTTATAAAAAAAATCTTGAGGATTTGATAAAAAATGTAGCTAAAAATGATGAAGAATAACTAAAAATTAAAGACCGGTTATAAAATGATGTTAATGGAAAAGAATAATCATCTTACTACATAAGCTTAGAAGACATATTAGTCTATAAGAATCGGTTATACATATTACCTAATTCGGAAGAAGTTAAAGAATTAATCATGAATGAGTTACATAAGAAACCATATTCCGGACACCCGAGATACCAAAAGATGATAAAAAAACTAAGAAAAAGTTATTATTGGCCTAACATGAAGAACACCGATGCAAATTACCTAGCTAGATGCATTGAATGTCAACAAGTAAAAACATAACATCAACAACCTGCCGGATTACTTCAACCCTTACCCATCCCAAAATGGAAGTGGGAGATAATAAGTATGGATTTTATAACAGGATTACCTAAAACAAATAAACAACATGACTCAATAATGGTATTTGTTGATAAATTAAGTAAGGTTGCACACTTCATCCCTGTAAAATCTACTTTTAAAGCCATTAACATAGCTGATGTTTTTATGAGAGAAATATTCCACTTGCATGGTATTCCGAAAGTTGTGATTTCTGATAGAGATATAAAATTTACAAGTAACTTTTGGAAATCCTTGTTTAAAGGTCTAGAATATACAAAGTTGAATTTCAGTACTGCTTATCATCCTCAAACGGATGGGAAAACTTAAAGAACTAATCAAGTGTTATAAGATATGCTATGAATGTATGTAATGGATAAACCAGATAAAAGGGAAGAGTATTTGCATTTAGTAGAATTTGCTTATAATAATGGGTATTAAGTTTCATTAAAAATGAGTCCATTTGAAGTCTTGTATGGTCGAATGCCACACTCCTGTGTCTTTGGATAACCCCATTGATAGGATTGTTCTAGGACCTGACATGTTAAAGGAGATGGAACAGATGGTGAAATAGGTGCAACAAACCTTAAAAGTTTCCCAAGATCGGCATAAGAGTTATGCAGATTTAAAAAGAACTCCAAGAGAGTTCCACATTGGTGATCATGTATATCTAAAGGTAAACTCGAAGAAGAGTGCCTTGAAATTGGGAAGTGTTCCAAGCTGGCACCTAGGTATTGCGGACCTTTCGAAGTGTTAGCTAAGTTATGGTCGATAGCCTATCAGCTTGCACTTCCTCCTAATATAAAAGTGCACGATGTATTTCATGTTTCATTATTAAAAAAAATATATACATGATGCTACTCATGTAATTGAATGGAATGTGATTCAAGCAGAGCCCGAGGGCGAGTTCCAGACCAAACCTTTCCTCATCCTAGACAGGAAGGAATGTATGCTACAGAATCGAGCCATCATTCAAATAAAAGTGCAATGGAAGCACTTCATCCTTGAAGAGGAAACTTAAGAAATGGAGGATAAAATGCAAGAAGCATATATCTCCATGTTCCAGAATGAGCAAGAGAGCTTAGAATAAATAACACCGGGGACAGCGTTAAAAATAAGGAGGGGATAAATGTGATACTCCAAAAAAAAACATTATTATTTTGATTTAATATTTTGACAATTTTTTTTTTATGTAAGAGTTATTAAAAACTCAAAAAATCAAAGTGACACTTTGCACAACAAATTATTTTTTATTTTAATAAAATAAAAGGGAACTTGGAGTGTTCAGCTAAATGAGGGGACACCACCATGGCACAAGAGAACATGTGTAAGCAAGCTAGAGAAGTCTTAACCAATCAAATCCAATCTAAAACTCAACAACCAGACAAGATCATAAATCATAGGGATTTATGGATTGATTGGAGATTTGATTGGGATGGCACAAGACCTGGGAAAAACTATAAATAAAGGTGTATTGAGATAGGATGGGATGCCATGTTGTGCATATAGGAACGAGTTGAGTGTTATCTCTTTTCATAAGTCCATATTTGCTTGTTATGGACTCTGGAAGAGAGTGCCGCGTGGAAGTGAATTGCTTGGCGTTCTAGTGCATGGTGGTGATCCATCTCGGGGGTGGAGTTGGGAAAATAGACGAGTTGATGTCTCCTATGGTTGGGAGGAGATAACTCTTCAAGTACCTTCTTGGATCAAAATCAAGTAAGTATGTTATTTTATATGGGTGAATAATTATTGACGACATAAACTGTTTATCTTGAAAATCATATTTGCAATCTTGATCCATGCTGTGAGTCTTTAAGTGTTGGTTTAGTTATTTGATTTCAATGGCGAAAAATATTTTCTTTAGGTGATCTTGGCTATTCGGTTTATGTGTAGTAAATAGTGTAGTATTACTTTGAAAATTACAACTTTGTCCATTATTACTATAGAGGAAATAATGATTTATTTTGGGAAAATTTTAGTAGAACTGAACCGATATTGATTCTTTGGTTCAAGAAGATATTTTAGAGTTTGTTATAAAAGAAATTTGTCCCTGTGTAATTGTTGTATAAATAAATAGATCTAGTGTAGAGTATAGATCTTTGTATATCTAAGTGATTTTTGTATGCAATCGAACTAATTAAATGAGTCAGGATCCCATAGATCAGTTCCATTGCTATAGAATGTGTTACCAACATATTTGTACCATAGTTGGATTATCTAAAGAGCCGCCATTAGACAAACATGATAAGTGTTTCTGCTCCAGTGTATCAGATGATCCATCCTTTGTGCCTAGCCAGTTTTGTCTAGTCAATTTGTTTTCTTTTGTCTTGAAATGACCATGCCCCATGGGGGTTTGTAAAAAGTGTACTAGTAGGGTTTGAGCGGCTCGGTCACCCATGACTGGTTTGTCAAATAAGGTATTCCAGGGAGTTTTTTACCCTGACTAATTATACTTTGCCTATGGGCGAGGTATAATTGACAAGGTTTTCTCCCACTTCTTCCAAAGCTGGAATGCCCGATTTTGAAATTCTGGCCATGGGGGGTTATTAGAGTCCAACTAATAAATATGAACCTACTAGACACTATGAGTCGAGTCAGTGGTCATTCCTAGGTCTGTAGAGTTTTTTAAACGTTGTCCGAAAAAATTTTACCGGACGCATTGGACAGTTAATTATTTTATTTTTTAATAATTAATTTTTCCATAGTTTAAATGGAAAAATTCAAATTGTAATATGTCAGTCGTTCGGAGGTGTTCTTCAGTGATTGGAGGTTTGATTCCTAAGCCAAAAAATCATACTTAGACCCCGGACACCTTTATCCTAAGTTTCGGATCGTTATTTATCCACTTAATTAATAATTCCTCAAAATTCAATAAAAGAGGATTATTAATTAATTAAAATAAAAAAATTAATAATTGGAGATAATCCAATTCTCTCCAAAATAATCCAAATTGGATTATTTCAGTGGCTAAATGACATGGCGCCTAGCATTAATAAAGATTCCAATCATCTCAGTCATCATCGAGTCAACAATCAGTGATTAACTCTAATCTAATTCGCCCACCTTGCATGCAGAACTCGATTTGGTTATGTGGCATGAGTATTAAATGATCTTTGGGTTAAGTTTTGTGCATTTAAAGGGAGTAGGGGCGCCTTGCCTAGGTGGAGGCCACCTCCAACTCTCAACTACCAAGATTCAAGTTAGCTAAGAGTCAAACTCCAAACTTTGAACCACTCAAAGATCATGATATTGCATGCTTTCACATCAAGCATGAAGAGATATTCAAAATGGGCATGTGGCACATAAGGAATGGGTTGGTTGATGGAATTAAAGCCTATGGTAGGCGTCTCCCTTAATATATGCAATCATAAATCTTGGTTCCCTTTGCAAATCGAATCACATTCCTACAAACACTCACACATTAACTATTGAAGGCTCACGTTATCTCTTGAAGAGGGCTCATATATATCCTTTTGGAGCTCGAGTTTACACATGGCATGGTTTTATTGGATGATGAGGGTTCCAAGGAGGAGTGGGGGGCACCTTGCCTAGGTGGAGGCCACCTCCCTACTCTCCATTCAATGCAACTCGAGTTATGTGCTGGCTTTCCACTACAAATTCATGTGGATTGGATTTTGGATTGAGATTTGATGGTAATTTGAATTAGTGTTTGGTGCCATTGGCTCTCATGGATGCCAATTCGATTTAGGGTGCTAGGTTTGTCTAGTTTTGTTATAAAAGGATGGAATTGCCTCCTTTCACATGGATTTTTGTGCAAAGAAACTCTGGTGAAAATTGTAAGCTCTTTGATTAATAAAATATTTTGAGACTTTGGAGGTTATTCGATTGGGATTTTGGCATTGTGTCTTCATATCATATGAAGTAATATCTCTTTCACCCTACTCTTATTTGCAAATTTGATTATTACACTAATTGAGGACTAACAATCTAGTACTTAGGCTTCTAATCTCTTGCATTGAGTGTTTGTGTCTTCAGGGAATTCATCTATTGGGATCTACTGGCATCTAATACCTTCACCATTCAAGTGTTCCATTTTTCTTAATATTTTGTTTGCAGGGTTGCGAGCTTCTCCAACAAAGTTCTAAAAAACACTTTCGGTTACTAGTTACTAGTCCTGCCCATTTCTAAGCTGTGGAAAGCCTTAGATCTACCAATCTCCAAGCCTAGACTTTTGCCAAAGTTTGCCTTTCGTTTTTGGGCTTACATTGGTCTTTTCCCTCCTTTTTGCTCTCGTCCCACTTCCTCTTATCCTTGTCTAAGCCTCCTTCCCATCCAAAAATCCTACTCCTTCTAGCTTTCATCATAGTTTCCTTCCCTACCCTTCACTTCAGCTCCTTTTATCTCCTTTTCGTTTTCTTCCTTAGATCTTCTCTTCATCCCCTAGTTTCCATCTCCTTAGCCTCTCGTTTTTGCCTCTCTTCTTCCCTCTCATCCATCACCTTAAAGGTCTCATTCCTTACCTTTCGTCCACCTCCCTTTGAACCATCATCCCCTTTCGTTTTAAACTTCAAACCTCTTCAAGTCCTCTCCTTTCATCCATCTCTAGAAGCCTTAAAAAATACAACATAAAAACTTTAATTATTTGTTAAGTATAGGAGTTTGCTAGTTGCATTTCTTTAAAAGTTACTGGTTAGTTTTAAAATTCCTTTAAATTGTTAAAATTCAGATCTCATTTTTGCATAGTTAGGTTCTAATCTATATTGGCATCTAGCTTTTGCTTGGTTACTTTTTGCACTTAGATCTCATCTAGTTAGTTTGCATCTCATTTTCAGTCTCCTTTTTTTATTTTAGATCTCATTCTTAAAACATTAGATTTGCATTTATTTATCAAATTTCTAGTTTTTTTGCTTAGTTACATTTGCACTTTAGATCTCATCCAAAAAAAGTTAAAGTTTGCATTTGAAAAAGGATTGGGCATTTAGATTAGATTTTAAGCTTGCATTTAGTTTCAAGTTGTCTTATTTGCTAATAACTAATGGGTGCTTGAGTGGTTTGGATTTTTTTGTTGCAGGTTTTGAAGAGAAGGGAAACAATCCCAAGGAGGAACCAAGGAAAAGACTTAAATAACAATTTTCAAAGAAGATCAAAACTAGAACCCAAAGAGAAGACTTGAACCAAGAAGACAAATTATACATACTACCCTTTGGAAAAGCCCTTAAGGGATTCTAAGTTTGATTTTTTCATTTCAGTTCCTTAAAAATTCCTTTCAAGGGTTTCATTCCCAAAGGCACTTGTACTCCATTTAATCAAAGGGCCAAGTGGGATAAGGCCTCCCATTTGTTGGTTCTTCTTCCCCATTTGGGGAAGAGTGTTTTGTGCGTGCTTAGTTAGATTTGCTTCAATTTTCTAGATTAATTTTCATTTTTGTACTTAGAGTATGTTTTATTTCAAGTTTTGATCTGGGAAGCCTCTTGGGATTTGATCCCAAGTGCCGCATTAACACTACGTGCTGCTTCTCTTTTCCCATCATGTACTACGTAGGACCGGCTAAGCTGGAAGTTTCATGAGTGGTGTGCAGAAGTCACTTTGAATTCACTTATTATATTAGTCTCTATTGTGGTAGAACACTAGTTTCATTTGCAAGTATTTTATTTATCTGCTATATCATTGTCTTTCATCATTTTACAATCATTTTGAGCTACCACTTGGTTTATGCTTACTTATCTGCTTGTCTTATAAAATAAACGAATGTCTTTTGAACTTGTAATAACCCAGGTCAAGATCACTCTCTGTCGGAGAGCATTCCCACTGCATCTACCTGCATCAAGCATATAGTTTAGCTAAGTCTCTTGAACTTCTGTCTTAAGACGAAGTCAAGAGCGCTCTCTGTCGGAGAGTTGAATTGTGTGCTCTTAATAATAAAAACTTTCCAACTCACACTCTCCCAAATAAAATTTATTTTTGTTGCTATCCATCGATGAGTATGCTTTGTCGACCATTATGGTTGGGCTAGTACCCAGAAAGGTGTTGTATTTGTTAATCTTGAAAGTGATAACATTAATAAAATTTTCACCCCACAACCAACGAACCAGTGTTGATCATTCGAGAAATACTCAGGTAGTGGGCAAAGTCCTTAAACCTGGTGGGGCCAAAAATCATTGTTGTCTTAGACTTCGATTTTGGTTAAGTCATTGGACACCTGCTCTTGATAACTTGATGGTCCGTCATACCATCAGAGGGGAAGCCAGTGAAAGTATACTTTTCCAGTTGGACCCATACCTTGTTTCTTTCTAGCCTAATAATCAATATCATTAAAACTTTCAATAAACCAAGATAAATTTGCAAAACGATCTCACGAACAATTACTAAAACTTGTATCTTCAGCATCCCCTAGCATTACACACTTATTTGACTCCATTTTGGCACTGGTCATTTTACATTTTCATGTTTTAATTAAGTTGGGCCATTTGTCCATTTGAAGTTACTTATCTATCTATGGATGCTTTTATTTCGCAAGTCTTTATATACTGTGGATCTCGTATCTTGTTTCGCAACGTGGATTGCTCATTGTCTTTCGTTTTTTCCATTTATAAAATTGTGATCTTTCATCATTAAAAAAATCCTAAACAACACCCATCCGTATCACTCAACATCAAAAAAATTTAAAGAACATTGAGCCATAGACAACTCTTTGTAGGGACTACCCCCCTTGCCTTCATTAGGAGTTAGCCTAAATGGAGGAGCTGGGATTCAAGTGACAATACCTGGCTCATTGATTTCCCCCAAGGCCACACTTTCCCCACTTGTAGTGAGGTAATAGTTTTCGAAAGATTTATGTTGCTTATGTGCATCTCGGTGGACAACAAGATTTGGCACCGTTGTCGGGGACAAATATTTTTGTTCCTGGACGAACTTAGTTTTTCCTAGTTTGTTTTACCTTTTTTGATAGATTTGATATCTGTCTGGCGACTCCACTACCTTTTATTTCCCTTTTTTGGTAGATTTTTAGTCCAATCACTCTCTGAAATTAGACTTGAATCCACCTGGCGACTCCAATGTCAAGTAATTTACCAAGGTATTCAACTAGAAGGAACCTTGAAGGCTTGGTTAGTTTCATCCCTGATCCTGAAAAGGTTCTTAGGAAGAGACTTAGCAAGCTAGCTTCTAGTAGGATCCTTGAAGAACTTGGATCTGAGTCTATTTCAGACATCCATTCTTTGTTCCAAGAAAACTTAGAAAATTTTGAAAATAATACTCATATTTCCAACATCATGGGCGAGTACTTTACTCAGCTTGATTTCTCTCAGATAGCAGGTCAACCCCATCATCTCCCAGACAAAGTTGTAGAGAAATTACCGATGTACACTGTCATTGATGCCACTACTTCCGCTGCTCATCTCAGGAGCTTTTTTAGATGTATTAATGCCCATGTCAATGACCCTGCAAACCAACATGCCGACATTTATATGAAGTTGTTTTCTCTTTCCTTGGATGGAAAAGCTGGTTATTGGTATAGTAACATACCTAACAACTCATTGCCACCTTGGCTACCTTCAAAACTACCTTCACCGAAAAGTTTGGTGAGAAAAAGGAACCAAGGCATCAACTAAATGCTTTGACCAACATCAAAAAGAAGGACATTGAAACGATGGACGAGTTCAACACTAGGTTCACCAAGTTATCAAATGCTATTCCTACTACCTATGCACCACCTGCACCTTCCATTCTAGTTTACTACATTAAGGCACTTAGTGGCAAGTTGCAATATCAAATAAGAGATAAGGAACCCACTACTCTGCTTCAATCCCAAAGTATGGCTCTCAAAATTGACTTAAATATGCAATCATCTGGTGAATCCAACATTTAGGGTTACTCAATATCCTCTACACCTTTGAAGACTAATGAACAAAAAGATAAAGATCCTTTATCTGTTATAAAGGACACTCATGAAAAACAAATGTTAGAGATGAGAAAGGAAATGAAGAGAAACATGGAAGAAGCTGAAGCTAAACACCTTTCTCAACTAAAACAGATATAGAACCAGGTGGTAACTATGGAAAGAACACAGACACAACCACCTCCTAGAACCTTTGCTGCAAAACCCACATGGCAGAGAAAAAATACCAACCATGAGCAGAGGCCTCCTCATCAACTAGAGGCTTCTAACATGGTTGAATCATACAAACCATTTTGTAGGCCATGCAAATACTTCCACGAGGAATCTCAGTGCTACTATGCATGTTATGTTCAAGAGCATGGTTATCCTGAGGGTTGTGGTCCTAGTTCTTCTGCAAGCAAGCCTGAATTCATCAACCATGTAGGGGACATATATGGAAATCCTAGGGATGGTTGGACTCAAGCTAACCAAGGTCATCAAAGGGTTGATCACATAACTCGGTGTTATGGGGAAATGCCATCTAATGTTAATAACACTCATAACTTTAAAGGCATGACATATTAGAGAAGACCGAAGGAAACACCTTCAACTCAAGCTGCTCCAAAGGTAACAATTCCTAATACTACTCAAGAAATTAATAATGAAAAGGAATCTGTTGCTTTGAGTTTTGATTTAGGTAGTTGGTTGGCCAACTCTAAAGTTCATGTCCCTGTGCTAGAGTTGTGTAAAATTCTTGGTCAAAAAGAGAAGCTTCCGAAAATGCTAGAAACTCAAGAGGATGATGTTTCCTTTCCTATCTCAAAACCTATAGCACCTGAAATACCTTCCACAACTATAAGGCCTTCCACTCCAAAGAAAGTAACTTTTTCCAACATAGTGGAACCTCCCCCATCTAGAAGACCTTCTATTCCTGAGGAAATGGTTTTTTCTGACACAATAGAACAACCTTCAACGAGTTATGAAAACAATCATAAGGATCCTCCTATAATCCTACATACTAGGGACTCAAGAAAAGAAGCTCGCTCGCCTTTCTACATATCATTGATGATAGGTGACCTTCTTGTACATAATTGTATGTTGGATTCGGGATCTGGTGCGAACTTGATGACTAAGACAATTATGCAACAGCTTAACCTAAAAACCACTAGGGCCTACTAGAATGTATGTGTCGTGGATTCCAGACCATTCAAAGTTGAAGGGATAATCGAAAACCAACCTGTTAGATTGACTAAGTATTCAGACATCCATGTTAACATGGACATCCTTTCATAGATGTGCCAGATAAGTCAGGAATGTTACTCTCAAGGAAGTGGGGTTCCACTTTGGGTGGGTCAATACAATTAGATTGGTCTTATGCCACTGTACCTGCATCAGAAGACTCACTAGTTAAGTTACACACTAAAAAAGAAAGAAGGTACCATGTTGAGAATCCCCAAATACCTTCAAATGAGTTTGTTTACAACACTGTTGAAATAGGAATTTATCAAATCAATTCCACCTTCTTGGAACCCATCCAAGAAGAAATTAAGAATGAAAAAATAAATGAGTTGTGGAAAATGAACTTTGATGGGGCATATTCTAGAGTAGGAAAAGGGGATGGGGTTGTCATCATTTCACCAGAGGGAAAAATTTTCAACTTTGCTTTCAGATTAGAGTTTGAGGCAACCAACAATGTGGCAGAGTATGAGGCACTTCTACTAGGCATTGAGATAGCCAAGGACATGGGAATCAAATTTTTAAGTATTAAGGGGGATTCTGATCTAATTGTCCAACAAATTAAGGGTCAGTTTGCATGTAAGTGTCAAAGGCTAAAAAATTATAGAAATTCAATCTGGGACACAATGGAATTTTTTGATGCCTTTAATATAGAAGCAATCCCTAGAGATCAGAATAGTGCCGTCGACAAACTTGCAGTTTTAGCTTCAACACTTCAACCATTAGACGAGATGTTAGAGGGGCATTGTCCTTTGGAAATTAACTTCAGACCTTCTGTTCCTGATAATGTAGAACATTGGTAGGTTTTCAGGGATGATGAACAAATACTAAAGTTCATTAATAACATTGATGAGTTCTTAAATTATAAAGCCAATGACCAAGAGGAAGGTAAAGAATATCAAGATGAAGGTAACCACTTCAATCCTGTCCCACGAGGTTTTATTTCCTTAGAGAACATTTTTTACAGATAGGATATAAGAAATATTAGTGTTGACCAAATGAAGCTAGGTGAGTACATTGAAATAAATATCGAGACATAAACAAAACCAAAAATAATAAAAATTGGAAAAGGTACCTCTGAAAAAGAAAGGAATGCCCTTATAAACTTGCTAAGAGAATATAGGGATATATTTTCCTTCACTTATGATGAGCTTAAAGAATATAGGGAATACGTCTTTCAGCACACCATTCCCTTGAAACCTGAATGTCAAAATGACAAGCCTTTCCGACGAAAACCTAGGCAAATAAATCCTAAGTTGGCCCCTATTGTCAAACAAGAATTGGAAAAAATGTTGGCAGCAGGTATTATAGCACCCACTCGACATACATCATGGTGCTCTAACTTAGTAGTAGTTAGAAAGAAGAATGGGAGATTAAGGATATGTATAGATTTCAAAAATATAAACATAGCATGTCAAAAAGACAATTACCCCCTCCCCAATATGGAGACCCTCCTCTAACGGGTCACTGGATCAAGCATGATGTCAATGCTGGATGGTTTTTTGGGTTATAATTAGGTAGTCATTAAAGAGAGGATAGACACAAAACTGCTTTCACAATCCCTTAGGGAACCTTTGAGTATCTGAGAATTCCCTTTGGTCTTACAAATGCTGGGGCCACTTTTCAAAGGGCCATGGATTATGCTTACAATGAATTGGTAGGAAAAATCATTGAGATATACCAGGATGATTTGACTATTTTCTCAAAGGAAAGATCCATCCATGTTGGTCATCTTAGGAAATTTTTTGAATGATGCAGAGAGTATGTGTTGTTCGGGAATTCTACCTTATAGAGAGGAAATGGACACTACCAACTTCTGGGGTGACAGGTAAACACATTGATCATATTACATAAGCATCTATGAAAGGAAAGAGATCAAAGATCTTGAAGACATACCTTATTAACGACGTTTGATCCTAGCTTTGCTCAATCTTCAACTTGATCTTCCGCTCAATAGACTTGCAATACAAAGATACCTTCCTCAACATATCTTGACTGATATAACAATTATGAAATTGAAATACAATTTAAACATCAAGAACAATCAAGCATTTAACCAAACAAACACACAATCCATTAGACATTTGATTGGGACAAGAAGGATGTTTCAACCTTTATTGTCAAAAGCAAATAATCAGTACAAATTATACCTGATCATTCAGAGTGCTTGTGCTATCGGATTCTAGGATCCTACTCTTTTCTAACTTTGGAATTATTCCAGCATAACAACCCTTAATGCAAGTTTCTCCTCTTGTGAATGAGAATCTAAATATGTCTAACCCCTCTCCTCAATCCTCCTTGTATTTATGGGACAAGGTAGGCAGTTTAGATCGAGAGGTGGTTGAATTGGGAGGTTGGGGAAGTTGCAAAACCAACTTCAACTAATCCCATTTCGTTAAATTAATATATTTTTAATCACATTTCAAGATGTGCACGAGTTTTTCACAGTGGAGTAGCGCTCAATATGCAATTTCAGTGCTTTACAACCAGCGTTTGTAGTCTTTTTGAAGATGTGCGCTAGTTTGTTGAAGTGGAGTAGGGCATACTAGGATGTGTGCGCTACTCTTATCCCTATGGAGTAGGGAATGTGCGCTACTATTATGCCTGTAGGGTAGCGCACATGTCAAAATGTGAGGTTTTACAGGGTTTTGTCAGCTTGTAGAGGGGTACGTCAGGTCAAAACATCATCTAAGTCCATCATGCTCTTCAATCCAAGTTGTTCTTTTGTGTGATCGATAGCTAAAGGTGATCACGGACGGAGAAGTGCAGATTTGACCTATAATAGATGCCCCCTAATGTGTGAGGTCAGAGGGAAGTGATGGCCGAAATACATTATAATTCCAATTCAGAGGAGGAGCAAGAAACCGTAGAAGCAAGTCACAGAAACACCTGAAACAAAGATCAAGGTCAGCGAGCAATTACAATCTTGACATCATATAGATGTGTAGTGTGATACAACATGATCTCCGATACATAACTAGGAGATGTATATATAGCATGGCCACTTGAAATACAAGCGTGGATCCATGTCAAACTGAGAGATCATAGCCATAACAACAAACTGGATCTATGAGTCTCATGGAGAGATGAAAATGAGTGAGGCTCAGTCTTGCGCAGCTTGGGTGATAACATAATGAGGTGATGTCATCAACATCCCAAGGTCTTCATCCAAAAACAACCCAAGGTACAAACCCTAACCATGTGAATAAATAAGTTGAAAGTCGAACATGGGTGGTATCGTCTGATTACCAGTCCTTGATGTATACCATTTAACAAATGCGAGGGCTTCCACCGATAATGATAATGGGGCCCAAGGTACCTAGTACGATCCAACAAGTGTGAATAAGTGGACTTGGAGTCGAACACTTGAGGAACCTGTCGAATAAGAGACATTGATGTATTCTCATGATTCAACGGCAAGGAAAATTGCCACTGGTGACTGCAATCTCCAAGGTAGTAACTGAAACTCTAAACTTCTTTCCCAAAGCAAAATGAGTTGATGTTGATGGGAAGAAGTCCGTTGGAAGGGAGGCCTTAAGGCATCCTCCATCATCCAAAACGAGGGACACTCGACTGGTATGAGCTGATATGGAGTAATACATGTAACAAGACTGACACTAGGATGGTCGACACATGAGGTCAAGGTGAACTGCAGAAAGGCCGACACAGGCTATATCCTTGAACAGTGAGCATGACACAAAGTGACTTAGGCAGTTTTCAACATAATGGGAAAATTATATAAGCCTGTAATGTAGGAGACATTATCAGACCCTCCATATGGTTGGAATAATAACCAACCGGGGGAGTAAACAACTCAGAGATCAGGTTCACCCAGAGGTCAAAAACTAAGCCCAACTTCCATGATAGACTCAGGTAGGTGTTGTGTTCAAGGATAGGACTAGCTGAACTGCCTTTGAAACTAACGATATGATAGATCCTTCTTATCCCTTATTCTTTTTAGATAAAAGAATACCTTGTTGTTTTAACGAGTCCAAGAAAGAATGAAAACTCAATAAGTCCAACCATGTGAAAAGTTTAACGAGCCCATGGGAGGAAGACTCAGGACCTTCTTAATTGTTTACAGAGTTCGAAGAAGAGATAGAAGATTACTCTAAATTATTGATCTCTGGATTTTAGTATCGAGTCGAGATCTGTTTTTGCTCGCCGGTGTTTTCAATTTTAAGGAGTCTGAAAAACTTAAACAATAACTCCATACACCTACTTGTGGATTTTAATATCGAGCCCAAGTAGGTTAATGCTCGCCGATGTTTTCCTATTTATAGAGTTTGAAAAAATTAAACAATCCTCTATACACCCTCTCGTGGATTTCACATCGAGCCCGAGTAGGTGAGTGCTCACTTGGTGTTTTCATATTTCGAGAGCCTGAAAACCCTAAAGAAGGCTCCGAACGGTCCTTTTTTGTAAAGTTAGTCTCCTCCCCCAAAAAAAGTGTAAAACAATGGAAGAATAACTCTTCTAGCATATACCTAGAGTATACCTTTTTCGTAAATTATCCACCAAGGCCCGGAAAAGGGGTAATTCTATACCTAAGCGGATGGGCCTTCAGTTCCTTTAATGAGCTTGAAGAGGACAAGTTTGCTCGACAATCTTGTTTAGGTTTCAATAGTCCAAACAAGAGCTTAAAATGACTTAAATGACAGCTTATAGGATCACGGCTCATGACCTACTAAAGACTAGAATCTCACCAACCATGTTAATAGTGACGACAAAAAGTCTTTAATGATATATAATTTTAACCATAAACTACTTGAAATGGTCTATCATCAAGAAATTAAGTCTTAATAAATTGATGCTATGAAAAACTAGTGAAAATTTGAGAAACATTAGTTGAAATTACCTTACTATCATTTGTAGTTGTTCAATGATTAAATAGAACATTTTGACGAAATTTGAAACTATAGAGTTTTTACAAAAGTGGGTAAAAATCAAATTCAAATTCATATATGTAATTTCAAATTGAAAAACTCAAATATCACATTTGGAATTGTAGAAGAGGTTTTTGGAGCAAAACCTTGATCTTTAATCCTTCGTAGCGATCAACTCGGGCCACCATTCAACTTATTTCCTCCACCAAGTAAGTTATATTCATCCCTACTTGCATTTCCATACTTCATTTGTCAATTTTTATGCTCAAAATTTATTTTGGGGCCATGTTCAACTCGTTGAGTGCGTGTGCGCTACTCTACAAGAGGAAAAGTAGGGCATACTGGAGGTATGCGCTACTATTTCTCATGCACAGTAGCGCCCATGTGTGACTGTGTGGCTATAGAGTAGCGCACACCCCTGAACATGGTGAAAAAGTGTCAAGACTCAAAAATTTGGTCTTTTTGTGGCAGGATGGTACTTGTTTGGAGGGAAAGAGAACATGAGGAGATGGATAGGGTGGCTATGCAAGACCTGGAAACTCTCCATGCACTTCGAAGGTGTGGTTTGTTGAAGTTTTATAGAACCATGAACATGAGACCACTCAATCGATTGCTTCAAAGACTCGTTCAATATTGGGATGTAGATGCCAATGCATTTGATATCTAGGGACAAACCCTAGATCTTACTATTGAGGACATATACTTTATTACCAGTCTCTCTAGGAGGGGAGATGCGATAAACTTAAAAGGATCTTCTCGCAATATGGATGCTATGTCGGTGCAAGAATATATAAATTCATACTGTGTGGCAGGAACCGAGAAATCAGGAAGTCAAATCCTAATCTCTACTATTGATATCCTCCCTTTGAGGGTTATTGTAAGTACGTTGAACCGAATGGTGGGAAGCGCCACACAACATTTAGCCTCAAGGCATTACATGCATATCAGTATCAGATGCTTGCAAGGTCATGTATACGATTGGTGCACTAGTCTACTAGCAAATATGAAGCTTCAAATCTCGGGTTGTAAGGCCGGGAGTATGAATAATTTTGGATATGGAAGCATCCTTTGTACCTTCTTCTTTGAGAGGGTACCTTCTCTTAGCTTGGGCATGCCTCTACCTCCAGTCATTCCTCGTGAGCCGAGATTAGGCTTCCTCGTGAGCCAAGATTAGGCTGTTGGGGTGACATTTTTCTCCGCCAAGGTGGTGGTGAAAGCCACTTTTTCTATCATACTGATGATTTCTGGGGATGGTGGGAGAGACAGGTGTCGGCATTTGAGTAGTTTCTGTATGCTGGTTTAGACTTCTGTCATGATCCAGAGCTGGTACTTCCTCCAAGTGGTGCCTGAGGAGATGTAGGTATGTTTATGTTTTGAAAATTATTTAATTTTTTCAAATTTTCAAGTATATGATTTTTATGATGAGTTTTGAAGTACAAATCAAGTGTCATATGCAGATATTGGACCAATTCGTCCCGAGGGACATCCTACTATTTTCGTAAGGCCAAAAGATGTGGGTGCAGCTGATGCTATGCTAGGGACTATAGAGAGGAAGATGAGTCGGTTGACTCATGACATTCCCACATATCGCATTCAGCGGATGCCTCTTGATATGCAGGAGGATGTAGTTGATGTGCCCCCAGCATGGATTAGGTTGCTGCGAAAGATAGCTAGGTTGGTCATATGTTACCGAGAGGCAGTAGATGTCGATGAGTCCCCTCCTTGTCCATAGGAGATGGATATTTTATGTATATTTTTTAGGCCACCAAGCCCAGTTTTGTATCTTATGACATGACTTGTGATAGACTTATGATCCAAAACTCATATTATATTTTTTGATACAGTATTGGATATATATATAGTATCGATTATTTACATGTGTGTGTTTAACTTTATGTGTGAAATGATATTTATAGAAATGTATGATACAAATGCCAATAAAAAACATAATTTGCAAATGAATCAGCTAATGCATTCAAATTTCTTGGAATGTGTTGATATATATGGAATCGAACTGTCTTTCCAATAATCTAACTCACAAAAACTGTCGTAGCAAAATAGGATCTCTAATCTGATAAACACCCATTAACTGAAATACAACAAGTTGCGAATCAAGTCTTACCTCCAAATGTGAAATGTCATGAGTAAGAGCATCTCGGAAAGTTCTATAACCGCACTGTACTCAGCTACATTGTTCGTAGTGGGACCCAAACAAACCCCCCCCAAAGAGAACAGTTGGCCAGCTGGTGAGTAAATGACCCAAGCTGCTAAAGCCAACTGTCGGGTGTGGCAACTGGCGCCATTAGCAAATCCTAAGAAATGTTTAGTTGACATCTGATACATGAAATGAAGACCCACATAAGGTTAACTAACAAGCACAAGCAAAAAATAGCTCTACAAAATATACAACTATGTTATAAGAAAAATCACAAATGCCTAAGCATAGTACTTCTTCAGGTAGAGCCCATTTCTAGGATCAGGTAGCTTATTACCCTCGTAGTCTATTATCTCATAAGCACCTTTCTTCAGTACCTTAGATATTATGTAGGGACTGAGCCACATGGACTTGAACTTGCCAGGTCCTAAAGGTTCCTTGTCCTGATCCCAAAGTAGAACAAGGTCTCCTTCGAGAAACACCTAGGTCTGACAGACTTGTCGTACTGTCCTTTGACTCATTTCTTATGAACTTCGTTTGCTGTGAACGCATCACGGCGCTGCTCATCTAGATGTTCTAAATGAAACAAACATTCTTACAGTGCTGAAGGATCTAGTAGGAGTTGGACATCCAACTTAAATGAAGGAATCTCGCATTCAATCGGAACAACTGCTTCTATCCCATGCACAAGCTGGAAGGGAGAGAACCCGGTAGCAGTCTTTACATTCGCTCGGTAAGTCCAGAGATAAGGGTATAGCATGATGTGCCAGTTATTTCGACTAGCATTAACAGTTATTTGCAGAATTATCTTTAAAGTTATGTTAATTGCTTCAACTTGTCCATTCACCTGTGGATAATATGAAGACGAATGTTCTTGCTGAAAACCTAACATCGTGTACAAATCGATCCTCATGCTATTCTGAAAATGATTGCCGTGATCAGTCATAATTTATTTGGGTATGTCGAACCTTGCAATAATCTGATTGAATACAAAATAAGTGGCAATTTCTCCATCTGCCTTGATAGTAGGCATTGCCTCGGCCCACTTGGTGAAGTAGTCAACGACAACAATGATATAATGATGTCCTCCAGCCGAAACTGGATTGCAAGTCATATAATCAACCCCCCATTTTGTGAAGGGACCTGTTGTAATCATAGGATGAATAGGAGCTAGATGTGCTCTCATTTTCCTGGTGAAAAACTGACACGGATGGCAGCGTTTCACAGCTTCCACACAATCTTTAAATATTGTGGGCCAAAAATACCCGGCACGCAGTATTTTCTGAGTTGTTTCCAACCTAGAAAGATGACCCCCACAAGCTCCACTGTGAGCATCATTTAATACTGATTCTACTTCTTCTAAATTCAAACAACGTCATAAGATGGAATCTATCCCACGTCTGTTCAAAGTATCAGAGATGATGAGATATTTTTTCACATGACTTTTCAGTTTGCATCGTTCTTCTCTAGAAAAAGTGGTAGGACACCTCAAAGTCTGGAGATATACTAAAATATCCTTGTACTATGGGTCAGAGGAGGCTATAAGGAAGATATGTTCATCCGTGAATGATGACTCTTCCTCAACATACACTAAGTCACTCGAAAACTCTGATATTAACTCAGCAAACACTAGTGATTTCTTTGACTTAGCTGATCGAAAAGCCAAATCGAAGTCTTGTAAGATTACAATCCATTTATTGTACTTCCTACCGATGAAGCGTCGAGTGAGAACATATTGGAAAGGATTGACCTCTGATATCACAGTAGTTGTTCGTAAAAGGATGTAGTGATGAAGCCTCTGCACCGCATAGACCGCAGCTAGTGCTAACTTCTCAACATGTGAATACTTGATCTCAGGAGCTATCAATGCGTGCAAGAGATAATAAACAACATTCTCTTGGAGCGTGTCATCCTCCTGAACTAGTACTATGCCAATTGTGTAAATAGACACCGCCAGATATAAGAGAAAATATTTTGCATAATCAGGCGGGCTTAACAAGGGGGATGAAAGTAGTGCCTTTTTCAAGGCCTAAAACATGCTTGAGCAGCCTCATCCCACAAGAAGTAGGTATCTTGTTTAAGAAGTCTCATGAAACCTTTTGTAATTTTATCATAGTTTATGATAAAGCGTCTCAAGAAGTTAGACATGCCTTGCAGACTTTGAAGTTGTCACAAGGTGCGAGGAGGAGGCAGATTTACAATTGCCTCAACTTTTAACAGGTCGACCATTATGCCACGACTGGATACAATAAAACCCAGTAAACATATTGATTCTACGCAAAATATGCACTTATTAGGATTCAATCGAATCTTATATTGTCTGCATCATTCAAACACAAGTCTCAAATGAGCTGGATGATCCTGTCTCTTTCGAGATCGCGCCGGGAGGTCATCCAAGTAGGGTTCAACTATGTGCTTGATATCGTGAAAAGAAAAATTCATTGCTCGCTGGAAAGTAGCTCTAGCATTCTTTAAGCCAAACGGCATCTTCCGATAAGCAAAGGTCCCCACAGGAAAATAAAAGTTGTTTTGTGTTGATCTTCGGGTTTGATTTGAATTTGATTATATCCTAAAAATCCATCCATGGAAGAAGACATCTTGTGTCCCGCACAGGCATCTATGATCTAGTCGATAAATGGTGTGGGATAGTTATCTTTCGGACAAGATTTATTCAAGTCCCGGAAGTCGATACAGACTTGGATGGTACCTTGCATTTTATCAACCGGAACAGGATTTGAAACCCATTCCGTCATGTCAATCGGATAGATAAATCTAGCTTTAAGCAATTTTTCAACCTCCACCTTAATGGCGGCCACTTTTTGAGGATTCACAGGATGGATCTTCTGTCTCACAGGTTTTGCATTAAGGTATGTTGTGATGACATGCTCAATGATGGCTGGATCGATGCCTGGCATCTCCTCATAAGACCAGGAAAAAATGTCGCGGAATTCTTTAAAAAGCTTGGTATATAAAGCGATCTCTTCTGGAGAACAATCTACTCCAATAAAAATGTTTTCCACGACCCCGGTTTTGGTGGAAATGTTAATCGGGATGGTTCTCGATATATTAGCCATATTCCCTTCAGTGTAAACAGCTCTTGAAGTAGAAGGAAAAGAGGACAAATCAACAAATTCACCGGGTCTCATAGAGAACTCTCCTCTCTCTCTCTTGTCTAGATTTGGAAGCAGGTAAGACCTGTGATGCATATGTTCCCATGGATGGTCCAGGCCCATCATGGCTTCCAAAATGGCTTCATCAGAAGGTAAAACCGTGTCTAAACAGTCAAAAGAGTGGGTAGAATCCACTGACCATGCAGGAGCATAGTCCATATCTGACTCAGCAGAGACTGGTGAAGTCACGATATGTTCTGTTGCAATGTGTTGTGCTTCTATGTATGCTACTTCTGCAATGGTTAAAGGCACTGATGGTTTTGATACAATAGGAAGGATCCACAGATCAGTCCTTAAACCAACCGTGAAAGTTTCAGTAGATGTACCTACATCAGAACGCATAAAAAGAACTGGAGAGGGTAGGCCAAAAGTGCCTATTAATGACCTGTAAAGCCCTGCTCCTAAACTCTCGCTTACTGGGGCAGATTGATCAACTAAAGGAACTGTGGATTCCGATGAAGTTTGTTTTTTTCGCCGAGAGAATGAAGGCTGATTGACCGTGACGATCTTACCTTCGTGAGGGAACATAACAACCTGGAAAACCGTCGATGCAATAGCTCGCATGGCATATGTCCAACTCCTACCTAATAACATGTTGTAATCAAGCGGAGCGTCCACAACTTCAATCTCTACAACAGTTGTCTTACCGGCCAGAGTGACGTCCAATGATGGAAAGACTCCGTGTGGATGGAAAGTTCTACCATCAAATGTGGTAAGTAGTGTGTTAGAGGGGGATAACTCGGGAGAGCCTAAAGCTTTCCAGCAAGACATGGACATCACGCACGTCGACGTGCCCTCATCTACAACAGCCCGTCCAATGGTCATGGGACCATGAACTACTTCTATCTATAGGGAAACGTGGTATGACAACTGATACTTGATATTAGACATATCAAAGCGTGCAGACATTTTGGATGATTCCATACTTCTGATTGCTGCCAGAAGTGCATTTCGTTGTAAAGGACAACTTTGCAGAACTTCTAAGGTGGACATGGCGCAAGGGGTTTGGGCTAAATCTTCAACCACATTGTAGTTGGCAGCAACCCATGCATTGGGATTGTGCAAGCCCGTTTCAAGACACCTTTCAGGATCTTGGGCAGTGGATCCATAGGTATGTGGAGAGGAGTGGAAGATTCTGGAATCTCTTTATCCTTATTCTGCGCATCCAGGGTATAATTTCTTGCTTGCATTTGCAAAAGTGCATATGCGCTAACCATGTTAATGAAAGTTTGATCAACTGAAGCATGAGTGGTACCCCCAGCGTTGGAGGTGCCAAAAGCTGAACCCTGCCCCTTAGGAAATGGATCTTTAAGTATGGCAGGTTTCTTTTCTTGAAGCAACTTCTGGGCTTCTTTGAGTAGAGGGCATTGATGAGTGAGGTGATCCTACTTGCAAAGCTTACAAGGGAACTTAACCTTCTTCTTTTCTCTATTACCCTCCTCGGAATTCTCTTTATTTTTGGGCTTTTGCTGGTTCCCCTCTCCTTTCTTTCCCTTCTTTTTATTGTTGGGCTGCCGAGGGCCCTTTTGACTGTTCTGAATCTGGTTTACAGATTCAGTAGTAGAAGGAGAGGTTGTGACAGAGGTCGCTTCTGTAGTCGATTGTTTGATGGATAAGGCATGAACCTGCTTAGTCAATGTGTCGAAAGCTGCAGAATCAACTGAACCCACTATGCCGTTGTTATCGGACAATCCACTCGGGCGGACGCAAGCCGGATCTCCCTAGCTCAATGTGAGTCTAGAACAAATAGAACAGACTACAAGTGCATTTCCTAGATCCACTTAAGGACCAAGTACTAGATTTCTTACCTTCTTACTATGCAACCCTTTCTCCTAAATGCTGCTCCACATGTCACGGTCGTCAGACCCAAGTTGCAAGACCTGTCAAGACAAAGAAACAAGAGAAACCAGTAAAAGACATCTATACAATAAGAGATCTAAGTAAACAGTTAAGTAGGGTAAACTACTCAATATCATTACACACATGAACAATATTGGTGGAAAGCATTTGTATTACTGCAAATAGAGGAGTACATGATAGAGATATAGAACTAAAACCAAGACTTAACGTAGTAGCCCTTCTCCGACCAATCCAATTGCCATATCCTTCCAAGGAAGTATGAGTTCTCCAATGGGTGAATGGAGGTGTTCTAAGAGATTTCACCAGCATGTAGATACCATAGTCTTCCTCTCTTTGGGATGGGAGTGAGCTTCACTTATATAGGACTAAGTGGATAGGGTATGGATAGGATAGGTTGAAAGATGGTATGAGAGAGATAGGGGATCCTCCCAAAGAGTTAGGGGTCAATTACCAGCTCCCCTATAGGTCAGGGATAAGCCCCTAAATGAGCAAGTTTCGAGAAGGATCTCGAATAAGCTATTTTTGCCCATTAACTGACCTCCTCGCACCCTGTAGTGGAGCAAGATGCGATGTCGCATGTTGCTAGTGTGCAACCTACGACCTCTCAAAAGATTGCAGAACTGAGTGCAAAACCTCCCAGGATGATTACTTAGTCCAGGTATCTTCAGGGATGTATACACTGAATCTGATTATGAGTAGATTTTGGGTGTAACAGAATGCCCCCCAAAGCATGAAGCTTTTAAGGATATACAGGTGAAGTGATTTGAAAGAAGTAATGGCAATAGACTCGTCGGATGAAGGACACTGCTGCAGTACAATTGACTCTGAACTGACAATCTCATATGAAGTACAACATGGCTGCCGACCAATACATTGAAGATCCATGGTAGTAATGACCGACTGAACACAATCATGGCTACTAGACATAAGCGTAGATCCATGATGAGATGATAACATAGCCATGACCAATACAAAAGTGGATCTGTGTAATATGACTCAATACAAACTCCATCGCAACCTAGGTAAAACATGATTCCCCAGGGTCTTCAAGCTGAACCCACAATGATACGAATCTATCCATGTGATTACAAATGTCTTGACGTCGAATATGGTAGAAACCACTTGATTACCGGTCATTGATGTAAACCGTTAACAAGTGCGAGGGAGATCACCATTGATGTCAATGATTCCCAAGGTATCATAGTGCATATCATCAAGCATGAATAAATGAGTTGAAGTCGAACGCAAGATGAAATCTTTCAATCAACAGTCAATGATGTAAAATCATGATGAAAGCGAGGTAACCTGCCATTGAGGCATGCAGGGCCAAGGTACTTGGTTGGTTTCTAGATTCAATCCTCGGATGATGTATTGAAGTTGACAAGGATGAATCCATCGAAGGAGGGCCATGATGAATCCCCCATCAATCGACACGAAACACGACAAAATATGTGTAGAGTGGATCAGATGGTACAGTAACATATAAGACTAACTCAAAGTAAAAACATCATGACGACGTGTGTACTGACTGTAGATGATAGATGATAGACGTGTTCTTGAACATGGGCATGGCATGACTTGGCAGTATTGACACAATGAGAATGACGCAAACTTCTAATGCAACTAATGATGGAAGCTTTCTCCGAATGACTTGGAGGAGTAACAAGACTCAGAAAGTAAGAGGGAACTCATAGACAAATAGATGACCCAATTATTGTATGCAAATGCAGTTGAGTGCCATGTTCAAGAATGACTACATACTTCGACTAAGGTATGTAACACAAACACTTTCCTTTTTCCCCATCATGAACGATGAGTGCCTCATGTGTTTTTTACAAGCTTGATGAGGGTAACCAGATGCTCGGTATATCTCATCTCATAGATGAGTCCAATCCCAATTATTTTTCGAACCTGGGATACGAGGGGTTTGTCCCATGATGGGCCCTTCAATGTGAAAATTTTAACGAGTCCATAGAAGGTAAACCCGGTCGTCATTTCATGTTTAGAGATTCTGAAAAGAACTAAAGAAGACTCCAATGGTCCTTTTTCGTAATTAGTGCCTCCTGGTCCGAAAAAGGGGTAAACTATCACCAGGAAGACGACCATTCAAATACTTTAACAAGCGTGAACACGACAAGTTCGCTTGGCAATCTTTCCGTTTGTCGAGATCCTGAAAAGAGCTTAACGGTAGACTTCAGGGGGTGTCCTTTTCCATGGAAATTTAACGAGCTCAGAAAAGTGATAAATCATAACTCGGTACTTGTTCTCATGGTTTCGTGAGTACGAGAACAAACGAAGAGTAAACTTGTCCTCACACAATAATTACGACTAACTAAAAATAATAATGACAAAACATTCAAAGGGGGGTTCATACCTGTAGTTACCATTGTTGATGCGAGAAACGACACAAAAGACCACTTTACGGCTCCTGTACACTACAGAAAGTGTCAAATAGTCCCAAATATAATGACAAACGGTCGAAACTATAGTAAATGGCCCAAAAGCATCAAAATATTTGAAAATGAATATTCCATTCTATTTATAAATAGAAAAATGGGCCAAAAATAGATTGCATTGTTCAAATTGCTAATTTGGGTGGAAAAGTACCAATTTGGAGCCAAAAATTCCTTTGCCAATTTCAGGAGCTACGATCTGCCATTTCACCAACTGTCCGGATCAGGTAGGCCTAAACTTCATCCAGCAACTTTCCAGTGGTTTAGGTTTTTCTTTTAGGTTCATTTTTTGGGTTTTTGACGGTGTTATGGAGGGCTTCATGTGCCATCGGCTCATCGCAGGTTGCCCTTTCAGGACCTGCGACGAGACTGAGTCGTCGCAAGCCTCAATTACGAGAGGTGCGACGACATCGCACTGTACCTAAACATACAATGCGACGGCAGAGAACCACAATCCAAACATCAAAAAGAATTCAAAAAATGGACTTCTGAGGGTTGAAGCAGGACCTAATAGTGTTTAAATGTCCTTCTTGGCAGGTTACCAGCTAGCCAATATGGTATTGGAGTGGCAAGAGAGAGAACATGAACTCGAAAATGAACAAGCTGCGAACGATCCACAATGTGTGGATGCTTTGAGAAACTGTGGGTTACTGAAGTTTTTGAGATCCAGGGGATGAGATCCCAGATCCCACTATTGACACACATGCTCCAAAGTTGGGATGCAGCCCAACAGTACTTTGTGATTGGTGAGCATATCCTCATGATAGACATTGAGGATATCTACTTTCTTACCAGTTTGTCCCGAAGGGGGGACGTTGTACATCTTAGTGGAACACAGGCCAATGATCGTATAGTTGAGTGTTGATGTATATGTAACTTCGGAATGTATTTCACATATATGTATATTGTATTCCTATAGAGATGGTATTATTCATCTATAAGGAAGTGTCGTCATTTATATTGTAAATGTCGTAACTTATTCTTGATGGGTTATTAGACCACCTTGTTGGGGTCGGCCCTGTATAAGTCATGTGGGTCAAAGGGTTATTAGACCACCCTATTGGGGGTCGGCCATGTGGGTCAAAGGGTTATTAGACCACCCTATTTGGGGTCGTCCCACTCAGCATTATGTTATGTGGTTAAGTTCGAGCCTACATGAGTTAGGTAAAAAGGCAAGTCAAGTCAAGTATAAATAGAGTGCGGGAGGCACTCTATTTGTTCACTCACTTCTCACTCATGCACTCAAGGAGGAGTGGCGCACTTATGGAGGAGGAGGATCTGCTGCTAGGTTATGTCTATCTCTTGGTTGTATCATTGCTCTATCTATCTCTGAGGAAGTTATTGGGGTTTTTCACCTTTATGGTTTTCCCCAAGTAAATCTTTGTGTCTCTTGTGTGCTTGCATTATTGTCTCCATGATTGATATGCTGTAGATATGCTGTACATGTTGTTATCTTAGTTAAGATCCTAGATCAGATTGAAGTAAATTCTGAAAATTTAACACGGTATCAGAGCTAGCCTGAAAGAAGGCATGATATGGCATGTATGACACTTGTTGTACTTACGATGCTAGGGCTTGATATAGCAAAAACCAGTCATCGTATAACTTTCACTATAAATCCATTTTGGCGAAGTGTTCGGATCTGAAATTGTTACAGGACGAAGACAAGATCTCCATGTAGCTTTTGTCCAAAGTACAACCTCTAATTATTTGTACTTTGTGATTTATGATCTGTACAATATAGGGTTTCTGCCTCTTCCAGATCTGAGTCAAAATCAGGTGACCTTCGGAAAAAGGTCATAACCTGGGCTAGGAAGCTCCAAATGAAATTTTGTAAAAAGTGACAGGTAGTACATAGACTGTACTATCTCAGGAAACGTTTTCAGAGGCCGAGATTGAACTAGTGACATGTGGAACTCCGTACAAGTTCGATCTCTTGTATTATCCCATAAACAGGTCATGTTGCGACACTTGGAATAACTCTCTCTCAGAGAGTCCAATTGAGGTCAAACCTATCAATATGGAAATATAACAGGGTGAGCTATCTCAGGAAACGTTTTCAGAGGCCGAAATTCAAACAGTGACACGTGGCATTCCGTACAAGTTCGCACTCCTATATTATACCAAAACAGGTCACATTGTGACATTTGGCATAACTCTCTCTCAGAGAATCCAATTGAGGTCAGACCTATCAGGATGGAAAGATAACAGGTCATGCTATCTCAGGAAACTTTTTCAGACCCTGTGGATCAAAAATTTCAGAGTTACACCAAAAACAATCAGGTACATATTTCTGTCAAAACAGAATTATTTTTGAGTACCTTCATTCATGGCTTCCGGAATTTAGGGCTTCGAAAAAAGTTAGAATTTTTGTAATCGGAGACCACGGCTGAATGCTACTCATCAAAATAAAAATTTAGAGACCAAAATCAGAATTTTTGGTTGGGCAGAAGGCCAGTCTTGATCAGACCCTAGTTCGGGACTTTGATCAGAAAAGTGGAAAATTAGGGCTTCTGTAAAAATGAGAATTTTTGAAATCTGTGACCACGGCTGGAAGCTCCTCAGAAAAATAGAATCTTAGAGATTTGGATCAAACCTTTTGATTGGGAAGAAGATTGGGCTTCATCAAACCCCAATTCAAGGTCACGTCCAGTGAATCCGAAAGTTTCAAAGGCAAAATTGAGGAGTGAAACTTTGCAATTTTCAAATTCTAAATATACTAGCTTGATCAGCTCATCAAGGTGCATATTTTTATCCTTTAGGAAGTTTGAAATTCAAAGTTTGAATTTTTGGGGTTTCTTTGACAAACCCATATCCAGCTCCAGGTCCAATTCTTGCAAATCAAGTGGATTGGGTTAATCCCAGAAGAAAATGGATCGGTCACCTGCATAAGTAAAGAAGTTCCTGGTTCAGAGGGAGATGAGGCTAAGGCCTTACATAAGAATATTATAAGCAATCTCGATAGGTATGACTCATTAAGGTATGTTTTGATATTTGTTCATGATTAAGTTTATGGTATGTTTGTCTTCATGTTATTACGGTTAGTACAATCTTGATTTTAGACTTGGCATATCACCTTAATAAAATTATGAATGCACGATAGAAAATATTCATTGATTAGGGTGTTGACACTTATGATTGTACCAATGCATTATGGTGTTGTATAAGGTTTATGTTACTAACATGAAAGGTACACCAAGAAGGACAAATCATGTTCTGGTTCAAGAACATATGATCATGATGACATGAGGACAAAGAGTCATCCATTGTCATGGATCTCATAGAAGATCCATTTACGAGGTATGTATAACTTGCCTTTATAATGGTTAACCTATGAGATATATAGTTTACTAGCACAAGTCATTGAAGAAGAACAAGAAGACATCATATGAGTATATTAGACATAACTAGCTAGCATGCTAATCCAGGTATGTTTTTCCTATATCAAGTTAGAATCTCACCTTGTGATAAGATCCTTTATATAAGTATACTTGGCATGATTGATTATGATTATTCATTGAAGTTAGTAATCATGGGTTTAGGCATATTATGCTTTTTACTTTGATTAATGATATGACTAACCAGAGGAATCCTATGATCAAATGAGAACATGCATGAGTAAAAGAAATCTTCCCTGAAATCTTGAATACTAATATTTATTATCTGTGTTTGAAATGACCATGACTCTACATACTTGAGATTATTGTGTTTTATTAAGATTATACTAATGAATGTTTGATTATGTATGATACCTAGAGGATAACACAATGATGATACTAATAAGCATGCAAGGATGAATGTAAGTTCAAGGACAGAAGAAAAGATCAAGAGGAAGCACACTCCAGTTGTCCCTGCAAGAAAGCAAAGGAGCACACTTCAGTAGTTTCTGTAAGGATATAGATATTCAAAGGGAGTTGACCATATTTCTACATTCCATAACAGAAAGGTGTAGAAGAAGCTACTTCAGATTAGGACTCTAGCATCTCCTACAAGGAAGCGAAGACTCAGAGGGAGTCCACCCAATGAACAAACAAAGATAAGTATTTTAATTATCATTTCTTGCATATTTGTTTGTTTAAGTAAAATTGTTCAATGATGTATATGCTCATGTTCCTAGACTTAGGATATGTATTGTGCATATTAGAATAGTTGCATTGATGAACAATATACTACTAATATACATGGGTAAGTGGCCTATGGCATTGTACAACATTCCATTGCTACTTATCTAGAATGAAACCTCTTTGCTGACATGTTGGGAGTTGTGCACACTCTTAACAATGTTCTGGTAGAGATTGGAAGGCATCTAGAAAGTTACGGGATATGGATAAATGTTGTATTGAAGCATTGGCTAAGATAACTGCATGACTGTATGACATATTTCTTTATGTGTAAGAATTTGTTCTGAAAACTATGAGATGTTTTCTAATCATGCAATTTAACTTTTTGTGTAGGAAAGATTGTATGCCATCTCCTACAAAAGAAGAACTACAACATTTGTTCAGCAACAAAATTATCTATTGAAGATATTGAAGTTCCCAGGATACAGGAAGAATGCCATGATCCGTCGATCATGAAGAATGATGTTTGGGATGCGGTCCCAAGAGCTGAAGGGAAGTCTGTTGTGACTTCCAAATGGAACTATCAGATCAAGCATGTTGCAGATGGCAGCATTGATAAATATAAAAGTGATGAAATAGAAGATGCACCAGATAGATTTCAAGACAGCATGGTGTAGTCATATATGTGTACAGAACTTGGTGAGGATAGATTGATTGCCGACACACAGCAGAAGCTTGCTGTCGAGTTCGATTTGAGGAAATTGGGGATGATGCACTATTTGTTTTTGGCATGGAGGTGTGGCAGAGTGATGGAATCTTCCTTGGACAAGGGAAGTATGCAGTAGAGATTCTGAAGAGGTTCAGGATGATGGATTGCAAGGCCATGGCCACACCTATGGAATTGAATCTGAAGCTTCTTTGTGATGCTTCATCTGAGCCGGTTGATGTCTCCATGTATCGTCAGATGATTGGGTCCTTGATGTACCTGACGAACATGAGACCAGACATTTGCTTTGTTGTGAACACATTGAGCCAGTTCCTGACGGATCCGAGGAGTGTTCACCTGGTTGCTGTAAAGCATGTTCTGAGGTACCTGAAGGGTACAATGGATTATGGGCTCAAGTATGAAGCGAATCAAAAGTTTAACCTGCAGGGTTATGTTGATTCAGATTGGGCTGGCAGTGCTGCAGATAGGAAGAGCACATCTGGGTGTTGCTTCAGTATGGGATCAGGTGTGATCTCTTGGTTTAGCAGGAAGCAGTCCTGTGTAGCATTGAGTATAGCTGAGGCTGAGTATGTTGCAGCCTATTGAGCTAGTTGCGAGGCAGTATGGCTATGGAAGCTACTGTCTGAGTTATTTGATCTCCCGTTGGATGCTACTGGTATCTTCTGTGATAACCAGAGTTGTGTAAAGCTATCCGAGAACCCAATGTTTCATGACAGGTCGAAACACATAGAGATCAAATATCACTATATCGGGGATATGGTGTAGAGAGGAGCTATGAATCTCCTGTATGTTGCGACGGACGAGCAGATTACAGATGTGCTGACGAAGCCACTAGCCAGGGTGAAGTTCGAGTACTTCAGAGAGAGGCTTGGCATTCTCCAAAACGAGGACACTTCAAGGAAGAAGTGATGGACACATTTGCTGAAGCCATTCCAAGCATGTTGGAAGGAGGATCCTTCACATGGCTGTGGATGTAAGCGCTGGATGATGAGCATTAGGATGATGTTCTGGTTTCTGCTTGGATATGATCAGTTGGATCATTTTATGTATGTATGTACACATCATGTTGATGCTGGATATGATCAGTTGGATCATGTGTATGTATTTTGTATATGCATCATGCTTGGATCATGTATGATGATATGTATCAGGTAGATACTTGGTATGCATCAGGTAGATGCATTGATGATCAGGTGGATCATGTATGATGACATGCAGCAGGATGTTGCAGTGATGATCAAGATGATCATGGATGACGAGCTTCAGGATGTTGCTCCAGATGACATGCAACAGGACTTTGCAGTGATGATGATCAGGATGATCATGGATACATCAGGATGATGTATGGTGAGTATCAGTTTAATACTCTATGGCCGTGGAACAGGTTGTGCAGATAAGCATGTAATTTGTGCCCTGGGAGATTTGCAGATGGTCTTTCGAGGTTTTTCCTATGGCATGTAATTCGGTGCCCTGGGACATCTGACAAATGCTCTTTCGAGGTTTTGCTTGGGAGGACATATAATTTGTGCCCTGGGAGATCTGCAGATAGTCTTTCGAGGTTTTTCCTATGGCATGTAATTTGTGCCCTGGGATATCTGGTAGATGCTCTCTCAAGGTTTTGTCCTATGGCATGTAATTTGTGCCCTGGGAGATTTCAGGTCGGAGTTCTGTACCCGTAACATCCTAAGATGCTCTTTCGAGGTTTTTCCATGACCACATGTAATTTGTGCCCTGGGAGATTTCAGGTCGGAGTTGTGTACCCGTAACATCCTGAGATGCTCTTACTAGGTTTTGTGGTGACCACATGTAATTTGTGCCCTGGGAGATCCTTCAGGTTGGAGTTGTGTACCCGTAACATCCTAGGATTCTTTTTCGAGGTTTTGTGGTGGGGTCACATGTAATAGCGCCCTGGGAGATCCTACAGGTCGTAGTTGTGTACCCGTAACATCCTGGGATGCTCTTTCGAGGTTTTGTGACGCACGTAATAAGTCCTGAGGATTCCACAGTATGGCCAGTGATGATGAAGACCTGCAGGTGGTGGGCCTACATCCAGTATGAAAAAGGATTGGCTCTGTAGAACTTCCTATGACGAGTAGATTCAGATATTGATTGAGATAGCAGCAGCAGTGATGATGATGATGACTCGATGACGATTATCCAATGACGATGATCCAGAGAAGATGACTTGTGCTAGAAGAACTGTGCTGAGAAATACCTTCCTAGTTAAGAGGGAGTGTTGATGTATATGTAACTTCGGAATGTATTTCACATATATGTATATTGTATTCCTATAGAGATGGTATTATTCCTCTATAAGGAAGTGTCGTCATTTATATTGTAAATGTCGTAACTTATTCTTGATGGGTTATTAGACCACCTTGTTGGGGTCGGCCCTGTATAAGTCATGTGGGTCAAAGGGTTATTAGACCACCCTATTGGGGGTCGGCCATGTGGGTCAAAGGGTTATTAGACCACCCTATTGGGGGTCGGCCATGTGGGTCAAAGGGTTATTAGACCACCCTATTGGGGGTCGGCCCACTCAGCATTATGTTATGTGGTTAAGTTCGAGCCTACATGAGTTAGGTAAAAAGGCAAGTCAAGTCAAGTATAAATAGAGTGCGGGAGGCACTCTATTTGTTCACTCACTTCTCACTCATGTACTCAAGGAGGAGTGGCGCACTTATGGAGGAGGAGGATCTGCTGCTAGGTTATGTCTATCTCTTGGTTGTATCATTTCTCTATCTATCTCTGAGGAAGTTATTGGGGTTTTTCACCTTTATGGTTTTCCCCAAGTAAATCTTTGTGTCTCTTGTGTGCTTGCATTATTGTCTCCATGATTGATATGCTGTAGATATGTTGTACATGTTGTTCTCTTAGTTAATATCCTAGATCAGATTGAAGTAAATTCTGAAAATTTAACATTGAGGACATGGTGTCGCAGCATTGTGTTGCTACTTCTCGTCCTTCCAGCGGGACGATTCTCATCAAGGATGTGGTGAGCCTTCCACTACGGACCATATTGCTTACCATTACTAGGGTGGCGGGTAGTCAATCCCCACACACAGCTACTCGGACCCAAATGTTGTATGCGAAGGGATGTATGTCCCCCATGGTTTTCAACTAGTACGAGGGTCTCCTTGCAAACATTTGAGCTTAGGTGACCAAGTGTTGACGAGGGGAGCTCAAGCAATTTGGGTATGGATCGATCATAGTATCATTCCTCTTGGAGTGGATTCCTCTTCTATGTCTACAGTTTCTACTTGATGACAAGGAGCCCAGGGATCCCCATATGCTCAAATGGGCTGAGGTCATGACCTGTCATGGTGGCGGGCCCATCATTAGCTTTGGTCCCAAGTTTTTTAGCTGGCTAGAGGGCCAGTTACTTATGGTCAAGGACTCTCCATATAGTGGCACGGACTTCTGAGAGGATCCCGACTTGGTGCTGTCGGAGGGTGCAGCATGGGGTGACATAGGTGAGAACAAAACCATTGTAATTTTAGTTTTGTATATTATATCATTTTTTTGATGCAGTGCTGACATGTAATATGTGTGTGCAGATGTGGGCCCCGTACGGCTGGTGGGTCTCTCCCTTCTGGCGAGGAGAGACAGAGACGAGGAGGCATTCGTTCCTGTAGATGCTCATGCTGCCATCGAGGAGGTGGAGGAGGTGTACAGGAACCTATCCCAGCTGACTGTGGAGGTACCAGAGCCAGCTATTGATGACTTACCGAGGCCCATGCAGATATTTGGGGTTGGAGTGTCCGTGCGCTTCAATGCCTTACTCCGCAAGGTGGCTCGGACCATGGACTGTTTCCTCACCCAGCGACAGTGAGCTGTTCGAGATAGGGGCAGTGTATGGATCAGGAATCATGCCCGATGACCCTTCTATACTTGTACTGATAGCTTAGAGGCCTCATATTTTGTACTACTGAAAGCTATGATGCTTCAGATTTTTGTACCAGCACTACTTTTTGAGTGATATATGTATATACAAACATTATCGGTGATTTATAAATTATGTGTTTGTAAAATGATTAGTGATGTGATCTTGTTTACATGTTTGCTTCTACAATATTTACATGTCGTGAATGCTTTTATATATTATGAATATTATGTGTGTGCGATGTACCAATCCAAAATGAAGTTGGCCATCGAGTCAGCAACTGTGTTTAACTCTCATGGAATGTGTAGGTATTGAATGGATTCAAATGACCTTTCCAAGAGACGTACTCATCTGAAGAGACGGATTAAGGTGGGATCACGGATGGCGTAAACCTAGTTAAGATGAGAAACCACTAATTGAGAATCCATGTGGATGACAATGTGGTTCATACCCAAGGAAATGGCATTAGCTAGGGTTTCGATTACTACCTGATACTCTGCGGCATTGTTAGTCGCAAACCCTGGGCAATTTTCCCCTGAGCAAATGAGCTCAACTGTAGGGGAATATAGTACCCAGGCTGCCGGTTATGGGTATGCCAGTTGTCACCGTCCGTGAATCCATAGCATGTTTTCATCTGCACATGCAGACAGAACATGGTATGAGAAGCGGAAACAAGATCAAAAGACACTTGAAAAAGAAATGCATCACACCACACAAAAAACACAAAAACACGCCATGTACAGTATATACAAGCAAGTCTATGCATGATAGATAAAGCGTAGTATCTCTTCAGGTAAAGCCCATTGCGGGGTTCACCCAAAGAGATTTCGTCATAGTCTTCAAGCTCGTAAGCACCTTTTTCCAACACATGTTTTACAATGTAAGGTCCATGCCACATGGATTCGAACTTTCCTGCTCCTAGTTTGTCATGCTTCTGGTCATAAGTGAGGACCAGGTGACCCTCGTTAAAGATACAAGGTTCAACTAACTTATCATATTGGGATTCAATGCGTTTCTTGTGCACTTCATTAGCAAAAGCAGCATCTCGACGAGACTCGTCAAGTTTTGATAAGTGCAAGAGACGTTCTTCCTCAGTAGTAGTGTTAGGAAGAAGTTCAACAGCGAGTTGTAGAGACGGAATTTCACACTCTATTGGTAGGACCTCCCCCAATCCATATACCAATTGGAAAGGAGTGAAGCCTGTGGTGGTTTTGACAGAAGTTCTGTAGGCCCATAACGCTGAAAAGAGCATGTTGTGCCAATTGGACTTATGTGTCCCTACCATCCTTTGGATCATAGTTTTCAAGACCTTGTTAATAGCCTCGACCTGTCCATTGGATTGCGGGTAGTCGGGTGTTGAATTTTCATGGCGAAAACCCAACCTATCGCTCAATTCATCAACCATGTGGTTTTGAAAATGAGAACCATGATCGGTAACAATTTCCTGAGGAACTCCAAACCGTGCTATTACATGATTGAACATGAAGAGTGTTGCAGTTTTGCCATCGTTCTGGTATGTAGGCATAGCTTCGGCCCACTTTGTAAAGTAATCCACAGCTACAATTATGTAACTATGCCCCCCGGTTGAGGTAGGATTACAATGCATAAAATCAATGCCCCATTTTGCGAATGGGCCGACGGAAATAACCGGATGTAATGGGGCAGGATGAGTGCGCTTCTTCGTATGTAAGTGTTGGAAAGGAGGACATTTTTTTATGGCCTCAATACAATCTTTGAAGATAGTAGGCCAGAAATATCCTGTGCGCAGAATCTTCTGGGCTGCAGCCATCCCAGAGAGGTGACCGCCACATGCCCCAGCATAACAGTCATTCAGAACGCTTTCAGCCTCATCATGAGTGAGACAACGTCGAAGAATTGAATCAATTCCATGGCGATACAAAGCATCAATGATGATTAAATAATACTTTGCATGGTGACGTATCTTACAATGGTCGTCGCAAGAAAGTTGAGGGTTGAAACGTTGGGTTTGAAGATACAATAAGATATCTCCATACCACGGATCAGTCATACTGATGAGAAACAATGATTCATCTGGAAATGAGTCATTATGCTCAACTTTTGCATCAGGAAGGGGAAGGTCGCAAATGAGCTCGGCAAACACCAAAGACTTCTTAGACTTAGCTTTCTCGAAAAGAAGATCAAATTATTGCAGTATCACAATCCAGCGTGAATACTTTCCCCCAAGCACTTGATGTGTCAGTACATGGTACATGGGGTTCGAGTCGGCGATGATAGTGGTGGTGTGGAGCAAGATGTAGTGACAGAACTTTTGGATGGCCATGACTGCCGCGAAAGCAAGTTTTTCAACATGCGAATATCTAGTTTCAACGTCGGCCAGACCCTTACTGGCATAGTATATTACATGTTCCTGGGCATTTTGATCCTCCTGTACCAAAACCATGGCGATAGTGGTAGTAGAAGCGGCGAGATATAAGATGAAATCTCGATAATAATTAGGCGGTTGGAGCACAGGGGCATGCGTGATGGCATGTTTGATACTGTCGAAGGATTTTTGAGCTTGGTCATCCCAAATGAACGGGACATCCTTCTTGAGCAGTCTCATATACCCCTGAGTATTCTCTGCGAAATTGCAAACAAAACGTCTTAAATAAGTTGCCTTCCCTTGGAGACTTTGAAATTCCATAACATCAATTGGGGGTGGTAGGTTGATGATGGCCTCCACCTTTAAGGGATCAATGTGGATCCCATCCTTCGAAATGATAAATCCTAAGAGGCATCCAGAATCAACACAAAAGATACACTTGTGAGGATTCAGACGGATATTGTACCGTCTGCATCTAAGTAAAATGGTTGTCAGATCATCAATGTGGAACTCAGGCCACTTTGAATGAGCAAGGAGATCGTCCAGGTAAGGTTCCACAAAGTTCTTAATATCATGGAAGGCATACGACATAGCCCACTAAAACGTGGCACCGGCATTTTTAAGGCCAAATGGGAGTTTGCGGTATGCAAATGTACCCCATGGGAAGATGAAAGTCATCTTAGGTTGGTCGGCTGGGTTGATCTCAATCTGGTTATAACCAGAAAAGCCATCCATGAATGAGAAGATGACGCTTCCCGCACAGTTTTCGATGGTCTGGTCGATGAATGGGGTCGGGTAGTTGTCTTTTGGACAAGCCCAGTTAAGGTCCCGATAATCAACACATATGCGAATGGTGCCCTGCTTTTTGTTCACAAGAACGATGTTTGAGACCCAATCCGTCAATGGGACAGGATAAATAAAACCATCCTTTAAGAGCTTTTCAATTTCTGCCTTAATTGTCGCAGTCTTCCAGGGGTGTACCGGTCGCAACTTTTGGTGCACAGGTTTGATGTCGGGATAGGTTTGTATTTCATGAGAAACAATCGTGGGGTCTATCCTAGGAATATCCTCATAGGACCAAGCAACGTCTCGAAATTGCTTGAACAAGGCCATGCTAACAGCGATTTCTTTAGGGGAACACTTTTGGCCTATGCAAATGTGTTCCACTATACCTGGTTTCACCGAGATGTCTACCGGGTTGGTTGGCTCAATGTTGGCCAAGTTTCCCTCCATGTCCATAAGACATGTAAGGATGGGGGAATGAGGGGATGGGTAGATATATGGTGAAAAGAGGGTGTGAATGTTGTCCTCTATGTACTCCAAAGGAGGAAGAAAAGATGACCTATGGTGGAGATCATCCCACGGACTGCCATCAATATTCATTACTTCCATGATGGACTTGTCTGAATGAAAAGTCCGAAGTAAGAGATCAGGTAGAGATGACATCCATCGTAGAGAACAAGATGGAGAGGCCACAGTTAAATGGTCCTCGGGTGCTGATTGGATATCCTCGTAAATAAGTTTAGCGGGTGAAAGAGGCATTGTATCTCCAAGCAGGTGTGTTGTGGCTTCATCCGGTACAAGCCAAGCATTGTTTGAGTGAGATGAAATCTCTGTGGAGACCATGTGCACCTAGCAACATGATTAGGGGGGTCCGCGGCTGGAAAAATTCCCATGAGAGATGAATCTTTCAAAAGACCAACCCCTACACTCTCATACTATTTTGACATCTATCCGATGGAAGGAACATGGTCACCAGGATGAGTAGTGGCATCTGGTGTACAAAATTCTAATTGGTCGATAGTAACAATCCATCCTTGGTGGGGGAATTGCACTATGTGGAAGACTGAAGAGGCTACCACCTGCATGGTGTAAAACCAATTGTGACCAAGCAAGAGATTATAATCTATCGGGGCCAAGACCACTTCCACGTTAATGGTTACGATCTTTCTGCCCAACTCAACTGCAAGAGCTTGTAAGAGCCCATGAGGTTGAAAGCCACACCCGTCGAATGCTTTCAATGTGGTAAGAGAACGATTCAATTCTGGGGAGCCAATGGCTCTCCAACAGGTGATCGACATGACAGAAGTGGAGGCACCTTCGTCCAAAAGGGTACGATGGAGAATCTTCCCAGCAATGTTCGCAGAAACTTGGAATGCGAGCTGGTGTGAGAGCCTTGACTTAAGGTTGTCAAGTCAGAACATGATGGTATTCAAGGAATTGGGGTCGACTGCACCGATGGCTGCAAGGAGATTTTTTCATTGATTAGGACAACTCTGCAAAACTTCCAGGGTGGACATGGCGCAAGGAGCTTGTGACAAGTCCTCTACGATATTGTAATTTTGTGCCGCTCGAGCATTAGGATTGAAAATAGCTTTTCAAATCGTACTCTTGGGTGGTCGCAATATCGAGTCGAAGGAGGGCTTCTCAATAGTGAGAGAAGTCGATGGTACAGTGACATCAGTTAAGGAGTCGGAAGCGTTTTCAACATTTCTTCCAGTGGATTCCTTCAAAGGGACCGATTCGTAAGATCGCAAGCGAGTATTCAAATTGATCGTCTCATTACGCAGCATGAGAACATGTGTGGTATTGGATGGTTCCCCCTGGGCTGGGGGGGTTTGAGCAATCATATGCTAGTTCTGAGTAGGAAATGGATCGTTGAGGACTGTGGGAGTTGGTTTACCCCTAAGAAACTTTTGTACTTTGTCTCTATGGGGACACTCTTTGGAGAAATGGTCATCTCCACACAGTAAACAAGGATACTTTAGTTTTCGTTTCTGCTTGGTATCGTCAGGAGTGGTCTTTTGTTCCTGCTGGGTAGAAGAATTTTTGGGTTTCCCCTTGTTCTTCTTCTTACCGCCAGACTTCTGATATGAAGCTGATTGGACAGAATTCACCTCTTCAGTTACAGCAGGAGCGGTGGACTTGGTGGTGTTGTGGCTAGCCAGAGTCGGGTTGGATAATCCAACAGTGCTAGAAGTAGGCTGGGTGTTAAGGGAACCAATGATTCCATCAGTTTGGATTCCCTTATGTGGTTTTGCAGGGTCATTAACATCACGGGGTGCGTCGGGAAAAATATTGAACAAAGTGCCGGATTGAGTGTAGACTAGGTCTAGCACATGGGCACTCGCGATGGCTTGTTCTTCAGTGACAGCACCTCGCATAGCAACGTCTCTTTCTATGGTAGGTATGAGGGATTTTGTGAACCAGTTTGCTAGGAGATGATCTGGAATGGGAGCTTTAATGAGACATCGTCTCCTTCGCCACTCATGGATGTGATCCGAAATGTGAGTGGCGGTATTCTGACGGAGCGAGGTTAAAATATCGATACCAGTCTCATACCGTATTGGAAGCTGGAAATGTGTCAAAATGTTCATGGCAAGAGATCCAAAATCAAGAAAAGAGTGCGGTGGCAATTCAATGTACCACTTGGCAGCTGAACCGGTGAGAGTCCTTTGAAACAATCTAAGATGAATTGAATCGTGCATTAAGGAATTAGATGAACACCATAAGTGGTATGTCATCATGTGGTTTTTAGGGTCTTCACCCAGCTTGCCGTCAAACTTGGGGATATCAGACGGAAGTTTCACCGGAATCGGTGGCCAGTTAGATTCGTGGTAAATAGGATCATTGGTTAAACGGGATAGGTCAGGCAGGTCCAAAGTAGCCAGGAAGGGCAACTGTGGATTAGGCTGCACATATTGATAATACGGATAAGGCGTGTAAGGACCAGACTGACCGTAAGGTGTACCAGGATGAGACTAACCATAGGGGGGTATGCTGCCCAAACCGTCAGGAGGTCCGCCACCATAAGGTGGTCCATTTCAATAAGGTGGGGGTGTGCCTCCACCTCCGGAAGGGGGTGGAGGCCTGCTACCACCACCGAGAGGAGGTGGGGGTCCATAACCGTAATAAGGTGGCCCACCACCGCCTCCAACTGGAGGGGGTGGTGGACCACTTTCGCCACCATAAGGATGGAGGCCCCCACCACCTCCACCGCTGGAAGGATGAGGGTCTCAACCGCCACTTCCACCACCATAGTAATTAGGTCCTCCACCACCTTCACTTGGAGGGGGTGGTGGACCACCGCCACCACCCGAAGGGAAATGTCCTCCTCCACCATGATAGGGTGGTCCCCCGCCGCCTCCGTCGGGAGGGGGTGGTGGACCATTCTCGCCACCGCTGGAGGGGTGAGGGATGTAGGTAAAATGAGGTGGGCCTCCACCAGGGTTAGGTGGGGGCCTGCTGCCTCCAGCAGGAGGTGGTGGAGGATTGATCGGGGGTGGTGGTACTTGAGGGATAGTCGGTTGGGGTCCGTGTTGCAACACAGGTTGTTTCCCTCATAGAGTGTATGGATTCCCGGGATAAGGTATCCCGTATGGTGCGTTTCCAGGATTAGGTTGGCCCGGTGCAGGGTTAACAGAACCTGGATACGCTTAGCTCCATGAGGGTTGAGTTACATTTGACGGCCCTCCAACATGAGATAATCCCATGGTGGATGGTCTAGCGGGTTGAGAAGGTCCGTTGGGGATTCCACCGCCTACGTTCTGGTTAGGAAACGGGGGTTTCCCCCCAGCCACAATAGGTTGACCATTATTCAGAGGTTGAACCAACGTAGGTTGTTGATTAGCTACCGTAGTAATAACATTACCAATAAGATAATCCGTGGGAATGGAATACCCTCCCCTCGAATTCTGAGGTGGGGGAGGAACTGGTAAAGTAACCGTGGTAGTGACAGGTGTGTTGGACTGTTGTCCTTACACTAGTTGGTTCACTTGAGATGCAGGGTTGGACTCTTGTGAGGGTTGACTAGTCTTATTAGTGGTCACGTGGTGGGGTACTTCAGGTGATCCAAAAGATATCGGATGAACTGGGATGTTTCTGTTGTCAAATATTATTTGGAAATGGCGATTATGGAACTCTTCAAAGTGTTTCCCGAGACTTTGTCTTCCGAGCTCATCACCTTTAATACGTAACTGTTCCAAACGTTCATGAATGGGGCCAAAAATTTCAGCGGGGTTAGGACTATAGTAAGGCCTAGAGAACTCTGAAGTAGTCCAGTTAGGTGGGGATGAGATGGAAAAATACCCACTGGGTGGTCTATAGAATATGTCCAATAAGCTGTTGAAGGGTCGTCCTGGGGTCGGTTTATCCATTCTAACGACCCAGGTTCTCCCGAGATGACAGGAGAAAGGCCTTGTGAAGCGGGGATGTGTACTTTTCCATCCTGCAGGGGATGAGAGGCAGGTGAATCTGGAGGAGTTTGTGGGAACAAAAGTCCTCCAACATTCAAAGTGGGGTTTTCCATTTCAATAACTACGACTGCGTTACGCTGATCCATTCTTACCCTCGAAATAACCTCTGGATTAAGGGGATATTCGGGTGATAATTTTAAGATCCTATGGGACCTTCTCCAGGGAAAATCCACCAGAGTGTCAAGATGATCAGCCAGGATGGCTGAAATAGCGTTTCTCCTAAGGGTATGTTAAAAGAAAAGCAGTCTAGAAAAACCTACTCAAACTAAGGCAACAAGCAAACTTATGTGACAGAGTGGATTCAAAAGTCTAGAACCTCATGGGATTATCAAGGCATTGCAAACCGCGATATACTACAAGGTCCAACAATATGACGCGACAAGGAGGATTGGGACCGTACCCTTGCCTGCATACCCGATTACCTGGACAGTACGTGCGTGCTAATCTCCCCGAGTACTGTTCTTGGTGTATTGTTTTTCCAAGACGGCCAAATGGTTAACTCGGTTGGTTTCAAGAATCCTAATGGTGTCTCCCGATATACGCAAGGTACATGGGAGCTCAAATCCGTAGTGGTGTTGTCTAATGCACAACCGTTCGGCAAGAGACCTTTTGATATACATGTCGAGTACGTGATACACCCTTCGATATACGCCAAGTATGGATTATGGTACTTGGTGGGTACGTGAAGGAGCTCTATATACTGATGTACGTCGAATACTACAATACCCCTGGGATACAATGTTGGAAAATAACGACAACTGCCACACTTAACGATGCCGGAACACGTCTTTAAATTACACACAAGTTGCTAAAAAAATTTACCTAGTTCTACCGTTAATTTTATCTTGGACGGTTAGGTGAATGCATGAGGTGAGTACATAATTGGAAGCATAATGCAATTCCTATCTACATGCACGAAATATTCTTTTCTTTCAATGAATTCTAGCTATGGGAAGGAGAAATCTTTTTTTCCAATAATATTTCCAAAGCAAACTCAATGCAACACAATTCCCAATTCAAACAAATTCGACAATGAAAGTATTCTTTTCCTTTTATGCGAAACACAAAAGTACACAACACTACTAAACCAAATCAAAACAATTTTTTCTTTTCTTTTCCTTTTCAAATTAAAATGAAACTAAGTGATGAAAAGAGAGGATTCTGAGATGAAATACACAAGCTTTTCAATTTCAATTTCAATGATCTAAAGAAAACAAAAATAAAAAATGCATCTATCTTTCCTTAGCATGGAATCAATTTTGCAAAAATCGAAGCATTCTTTGAGCCTTTCAAGAAAATGAGCGATTCATAATTCGAGAAAAACACAATAGATCATACATTCATTCAACTTTTCCAAAATATAAATGAGAATTTTCCAATGCACAACAATCTTTCTTCAATAATTTTTTTGAGAAAAATTGGAAAGAAGCACTTTTAATCTTTTCGATGGATGCATCAAAGAATAAACTTGATAACAACTCTGCTTTTAGATCTAAATGACTGAAAAGAAAAAACTACCTGTGGCACTCATACATTCAGAAAACTCAAGAAAGACAAGCACTCATCCAAGCTAAAAAACACACTTAACTCAAAATCAAGAACTAGCAAGTAAAATAAGCAAGCAAAGCTCAAAACAAATGTAAATGAGGTCTGGAGGTTGATCCAATGCGATGATCAGATCAAGGATAGAAGGAAGGGAATGCAAGAGTGAACGGATGAAGGCAAAGGAGACTAGAGTATCCACCACTACCTGACTCAAACTTGTCCACGACAGAACCCAAAATCAATCCAAATGAAACCAAACTCTCAACACACAAATCATAAATGGGGTCTCTGGCTGGATCATGCAACACAGAGAGAGTTCGTACATCAGACCAAGGTTCAAACTGTCAAATGAGGTAAGGGATGCCTGTATGCCAACTTTTGACAGATCGGCGCACTTTTCCCTTACACACAGTGCGACGTCGCAGTTTACCTTCACAGGAGGTGTGACGATGTCACAGTATACCAATGTAAAGGATGCGATAGGTGACTAACAGGTGAAGAATAGAGACTCAAAATGACACATTGTCACTCTGTTTCTACTTCCCAGGTACGACAGGCGAGGTCTAGATTCAAAAATAAATCAAATCTCTCAACAATGAACCATAAATAGGCTTGAAAATGCGTTGTATAAACTCAGAGGAAGAAAATCAGAGTCTTCAATGCGAAGATCTGATAATGAAATCAATCCTAAGAAGTAAATGGAAAAAATGATAAAAGAGGCTTGTGTCAAGCAATCAACTGAAAATGACTCTCAGATTAATGACCACTAAACAAGACAAACACTACTCCCCAGTATGGTCTCCAAATTTGTTATCGGACAATCCACTCGAGCGGATGCAAGCCGGATCTCCATAGCTCAATGTGAGTCTAGAACAAATAGAATAGACTACAAGTGCATTTCCTAGATCTACTTAAGGACCAAGTACTAGATGTCTTACCTTCTTACTACACAACCCTTTCTCATGAATGTTGCTCCATGTGTCACGGTCGTCAGATCCAAGCTGCAAGACCTGTCAAGACAAAGAAACAAGAGAAACCAGTAAAAGACATCTATACAATAAGAGATCTAAGTAAATAGTTAAGCAGGTAAACTACTCAATATCATTACACACATGAACAATATTGGTGGAAAGCATTTGTATTACTGCAAATAGAGGAGTACATGATAGAGATATAGAACTACAACCAAGACTTAATGCAGTAGCCCTTCTCCAACCAAGCCAATTGCGATATCCTTCTAAGGAAGTATGATTTCTCCAATGGGTGAATGGAGGTGTTCTAAGAGATTTCACCAGCATGTAGATACCATAGTCTCCCTCTCTTTGGGATGGGAGTGAGCTTCACTTATATAGTACTAAGTGGATAGGGTATGGATAGGATAGGTTGAGAGATGGTAGGAGAGAGATAGGGGATCCTCCCAAAGAGTTAGGGGTCAATTACCAGCTCCCCTATAGGTCAGGAATAAGCCCCTAAATGAGCAAGTTTCGAGAAGGATCTCGAATAAGCTATTTTTTCCCATTAACTGACCTCGTCGCACCCTACAATGGAGCAAGATGCGATGTCGCATGTTGCTAGTGTGCAACCTGTGACGACCTCTCAAAATATTGTAGAACCGAGTGCAAACCCTCCCAGGATGATTACTTAGTCTAGGTATCTTCAGGGATGTATACACTGAATCTGATGATGAGTAGATTTTGGGTGTAACAGCCGTCAGCATGTGGTCCAGGTTTAGGTCTGCCAAGGTCAGTGTTTGATCGTGGTGCATCTGGTACAATCTCATAAAGTAGCCCAGACTGTGCATAAACTAGGTCTAGCTGCTGGGTCCGTAAGATGGCTTCTTCCTCTTAAAACACTCCAGAAGCAGCTACTTCCTTAGAAATGTAAGGAAGGAGTGATTTCAGATACCACTCTAAAAGGAATTCTGGAGGTATATTGGCTTTAATGAGCCTCTTCCGTCTTCACCACTCCTGAATGTGATAAGATAAGTGAGTGGCCTTATTTTGTATAAATGTGGACAAAAGATCTGTCTCGGCGTCGTACCAAACAGGAAGCTGTAAGTGGTTCAGAAAAACGGTCGTGAGATCTTGAAAATTAAAAAATGTGGCTATAGGTAACTCAATGTACCATTTGGCTGCAGCACCGATTAAGGTTCTTTGAAAAAGTCTCAACCTAATGGAATCTTCATTCAACAAGTTCAAAGAACACCATAAATGGAAAGTGGTAACATGATCACCAGGGTCCTCACCAGTTTTTCCTTCGAATTTTGGAATGTCTGAAGGTAGCTTAGTAGGAACAGGTGGCCACGTCGCGTTATGGTACACCGGATCATTCATTAACTTGGAAAGATATGGAAAATTCAGAGTTGATAGAAATGATAAACAAGGTCTATAATATGGCATTTGATAAGCTGGAGTCATGAAGGGGGAACCACCCATATTTTGACCCACAAACTGCTGGTTAGGGTTGCCCCCAACCATTTGTTGGTAGGGGTTGCCCCAAGCCATCTGCTGGTAGGGGTTGCCCCCAGCCATCTGCTAGTTGGGCTTGCACCCTGCCATCTACTGTTGTGTGAAAATGTTGTTGAACTTCCCCCATCCAAATGAAAGTGGGTTGGTACTTTGTATGTTCGTCCACTGTGGCTGGGTGTTAGCCCTGCCATATTGTTGATTAAGGATGTTACCACCTCCTCCAGAAAACAAATAAAAGGAGGTGTTTCCTGTAGGTACATTATTTTGATTCATGTTGTAACCTACAAAGGTGTTAAAACTAGGGGTAGTCGAGGTGGATGGCGCAGTCATGGTACTCATGACAGGCATAGTTGCAAAGGCGTTCGGTCCTACATTGGGTGTGGAAATCCAAGTACTAGGTATATGGTATGACTATTGAGTCGCAGGAGGTGGAATGAGATTCACTGTATTACTGGGTCCAAAAGTAGGGGTAGAGGTGGATGTCAAAGTTGTTGAGCTTGGCATGCCTAATGTACCAGCGTTAAAACTGAAGGATGGAGTTGAAACAGAAATTTTCTGAGTCGAATTCGGCATAGCAGTGGAAGGCGTATTTAGAGTATTTGTATTCATACCTATTGTGGGAGTCTGTGGAACTCCTAGTTCGCCTCCCGGGTTAGTCATAATATGCTCAGGTGTGAACAAATATGCACTATAATCAGGTTGTTGGAAACCAACAGGTACTAGAAGCGGATCGTTAAGTCCGATAAGCGGAGGGTTACAAGGAGTGTTAAAATCACTAGAAGTAATATCCTCAACCTCTACAGTATTAAGAACTTGTTGATCCGGGGTTCTAGGTTGTGGTTCACCGGGAACCTCTATTTCACCAGTAGTTTCAAAAAGACCACTGGAGTCTGTCCTCCGTCGCCGTGGTGGTGGTAGTGGCTCCACTCTAAGTGGGAGAAGGTTTTGCAACCTTCGAGACCTATGAAGCTATTGGTCTTCCACAATTATATAAAAATAAAACTAAGTAAAAACCTAGTGGCCACTAAGACTAAGGGGCAAACAGCATACCACTAAAACAAATCCTAAGTATACAAACCAGGCAAACAAGATGCCTTCTGGAGAAGAGTCTGGGATGATAAGGGCCCAGAATAGATCAACGAAGGAGGAAGGATAGTTACCCGGGGTCCACAATACCATGACTAAGGGTGCAAGCGCTGAAATCACCCAACCTCCCTCCCAAAGACCTGCAAGGGATTTCCTCCCACGTTTTTCCTAGGTACAGCAGATATAATCCTCTGTCGTCACCTGTGTATGATTATATAGGTCTGATACTAAGGCTACCATAAGTACAAAATATCCTTGGGGGATAGTCATCAGCCTAATCAAAACGCATGGGAAGGGTAGCAAATCCCGAAGTCCGGATGGACCCTCGTACACGAATCGACCCTGGTTTATGGTTGAAGGGAAAGTGAGGGGATATCCTCAACAATTCCGATCTTCCATGGCCTCGTGCTTAGCTCTGGTTTCAGTAGATTTTCCCAGGAATATTTGATACAAATGGGTTTACCTATATGAAAGTCGCACTATGATTTTTTAGCAATGAAACAAGCTTCAAGCTTCGAAACTCTAGCCTAAGCTAGTTGGTGTCGTGTATCCCTAAAAAGAAAATCGTTTCTAATTGATTTTATTAAGATTATTTTTAAGGTTACTTTTTACTCAACGGGGTAGTGCATTGTGTGGTGTGATTGCAACAGAAAGTAAAGTGCGAGAAATGAAACAACTTTCAACAACAAAAGGACTCTTTTTCTTTTTCATTTATGCTCCTTCCAAAATGAAGACTAAGCAAACCTAAACAAAGTTCTCTTTTTAATTTTCTTTTCAAATTCACAACAAAGTAAACTATGATAATCTGGAATGATTATAAGCCTTACTACTCTAAACTACCAAACTCATTTTTTGCTTTTTCGTTATGTGTAAAAGAAAAAGTACTCGAAAATGGAAGCAAGTAAGACCTATAAAAGATATGCGAGCAAGGAAAAATGACTCTACAGCTAACAACAATCAAATCAATGACTTGATAAAAACTTGTCCTACGAAGTTTTCAAATGAAAAAGCTTCAAACTTGGAAGCAAAGTGGAAAGAAAACAGGGATGAGAGACACTTATAACCAGAAAGCAAACCTCTACAGTTGCTCCAAAGCATCAAACCCTAAACAAAAGCACTAAGCCAAGTAGAAGGTAGGCAAGTGAACTAAAGGTGACCTTACTATCACAAAGACTCAAAAAGAAACAAACTAAGATACTCCAACTTGCTTGAAACTGAAACTAACAACGAGATCAGGAAGTGTCGGGACTCAAAAAAAAATTTGAAAGACACCCTAAAGACTCCAAAGATGGGCCAAACCCTAAATCAAAAGATAAGACACCAACAGAGCATACTAGTGTCGCAACAAACAACAAATGTTATGCACAAAGGTTTGAATATCTACGGCACACTACTAGGGTATGGGCGAGCAGTTATGTCTACCAAGGGACAAAGCACAGCCTTCAAAAAAAGTCGCAAAGAAGCAAGACACCTCAAAAGTACTCAAGCAAGCAAAAGATGACCTAAGGGACTTAAGAGAGGCTAATGGGACTCAACAAAGGCTTACACACCTCAAGGATTAGTTAAGAAAGCCAAGTACAAAGCTAGAAATCAAACCAAATAGGCGGAAATCCAAACCCCACATCAAATAGAGAGTTACAGGAGTGTGCTCTACTGTGTAGTAGGAAAACTAGCGCATTTTGGAAGATGTGCCCTACTGTGTAGTAGGGAAAGTAGCGCACAAACTCAGGTATGCGCTACTGTATGTACAGAGGAGTAGCGCACAAGTCAGGAGAGGTTGAAATCAAGTTTTGCAGAGGTGAAAAAGGGCTGAGTCAGGCAAAGGAAAGCAGGCAGGGGTGACCTACAAAGCCTCTCATAGGATCAAAGAGATCAAAAAGCACTGGAACGAAAACAAAATGGGTTTCCTAGAGCAGAAAAACAACCGGTCCCCAGTGGAGTCACCAGTCTGTTGTTTGGGAATTCTACCTTATAGCGAGGAAATGGACACTACCAACTTCTAGGGTGACAGGTAAACACATTTATTGTAATGTCCCCTCCCATTATACCAGCATGATAGAGAGGACGTGGTGCTAAAACTGGGCATCTAGCCCCATGAACTCTTACATAAGCATTCACATAATATAAAAAGACATATGGAATGTATAACTATAAGAAAAACACAGCAGAAATAATATCAATAACACATCTATCATACATTCACGATATTCATCAAATAAATAAATGCAAAGTTAACACAAGAGAGTACTTATCTTATAACAAGTAGTCCCAAGCAACTGGCTATGCAACTGCAATGTTCCACCCAACCATAGGCCAGTTGTGATCATCAATATCTCAACACACTGCCACCCCCGAGCTGGGCATGATCTCTACAAGGAATCAGGGAACAGCAAACTCACACATAGCCAAGCATACACCAAGATGAGCCAAGCCAATCTACAATTGGGTTTATCAGGCTGCTAGGAAATGGGAAGGAAGAGTGGCTAAGCTAGTGAGCTCAAGCACAGAGCCAGGGGTAACCTTACAATATCTATCTAACTTGGCACCCACAATACCTACACACCCAGCACAAGGAAGTATTCTTTTCACTGTTGTACAGTCCCTCAAGCCATACCTTCCCCATCTAGTGCTCTCAGGGTGTGCATAGAAGAGTAGCCAAATCCCTCTTGATCTTCTTGAGAGGTTATCTCCCCCACTAGGTTTATCAAGCCCTCTCTATCCACTACCACTCCAAGTTTCTTGCTCACAGGTTCAAATCAAAACAGGGATGCACATAACAGCAAAACCACACTTATTGGTCATGATAAAAACATTCCTTCAGTGGAATGCCCAAAGAGGGGGTTTCTACCAATTCAGAAAAATGTGGGAAAGCCCAAAAATGAAATGGCAATTGGGGAACAACCCTAGAGAGCAGAAATCGTTTTCAGAAAAACGCCCATGGGTATCTTGGGGAAAAAATGACCTCCATCACAGTCCCAAATCATGGCCCTTCTCTCCCAGCTGCTGTATATTGCAAAAATGACTCCTAGGCATGGAAAATGCAGGGAAAATGGTGAAAAATGTGATGGGGAAAGACCTAGTAGTTCAGACTGCATGAGAGAGGAAACACTATGGGTTCAGAATCACTTTGGGCCCCATTTCGTGGGTGTTTTCTTGCCCAAGAAGAAAAAATATGAATTCCCAAGTTGATGGCTTGCCCATGCACAAAATTGGCTTCCATACCTCTTCATTCCCAAGGCATTAACTGCCTCAACCAATTTCTGGAAGAATTAAATGATTGGGTCCATAACCCAAAATGGGTAGTTGGTGGTTTATGGGTTTTCTCATTGACACATGGATTAATACCATTGGCTCAAGGGTTTGAATAATTTCCCTCCCTATTCCTTGTAGAATCATGCCCCCATTTCTTTGTTGCATTGCATAGCTAGTTGTGGGTTTTTCATTAAAATTCGTATTTACATGATGTCTTAATTTACATTGTGCCTATCTAGCACAAGAACCATAGGCATCTATTTTTAATTGTCGATACATAAAACGCTAAATCAATGGTGGGGCCTTGGCCTTGAGCTCCTCACCATGATTAAATAACAATATTTACGTCATTTACGATTTAATGCAAAAGGGGGTCAAAATGGGGACATTACATTGATCATATTACATAATCATCTATGAAAGGAAAGAGATCAAATATCTTGAAGACATACCTTATTAACGACGTTCGATCCTAGCTTTGCTCGATCTTGCGCTCAATCTTCAACTTGATCTTCCACTCAATAGACCTGCAATACAAAGATACCTTCCTCAGCGTATCTTGACTGATATAACAATGATGAAATTGAAATACAATTTAAACATCAAGAACAATCAAGCATTTAACCAAACAAACACACAATGCATTAGACATTTGATTGGGACAGGAAGGATGTTTCAACCTTTATTGTCAAAAGCAAATAATCAGTACAAATTATACCTAATCATTCAGAGTGCTTGTGCAACTGGATTTTGGGATCCTGCTCTTCTCTAACTTTGGAATTCTTCCAACATAACAACCCTTAATGCAAGTTTCTCCTCTTGTGAATGAGAATCTAAATATGTCTAACCCCTCTCCTCAATCCTCCTTGTATTTATGGGACAAGGTAGGCAGTTTAGATCGAGAGGTGGTTGAATTGGGAGGTTGGGGAAGTTGCAAAACCAACTTCAACTAATCCCTATTCATCAAATTAATATATTTTTAATCACATTTCAAGATGTGCATGAGTTTTTCACAGTGGAGTAGCGCTCAATATGCAACTTCGGTGCTTTACAACCAGTGTTTGCAGGCTTTTTGAAGATGTGCGCTAGTTTGTTGAAGTGGAGTAGGGCATACTAGGATGTGTGCACTACTCTTATGCCTATGGAGTAGGGCATGTGCGCTACTATTATGCCTGTAGGGTAGCACACATGTCAAAATGTGAGGTTTTACAGGGTTTTGTCAGCTTGCATAGGGGTAGGTCAGGTCAAAGAATCATCTAAGTCCATCATGCTCTTCAATCCAAGTTGTCCTTTTGTGTGATCGACAGCTAAAGGTGATCACGGATGGAGAAGTGCAGATTTGACCTATAAGACTATGGGATTTATTTAAATCTGGTTAAGTCAGTTTTTGGTATCGAAGAGGGAAAACTTTTGGGTCACATCAATAACAAAGACGGGGTCAAAGTTGACCCTAAAAGGATTGAGGCTATACAGAAGATTCCCCTTCCAAGAAATGTCAAAGGTCTCCAGTCGTTTAATGGTCATATAAATTTCATAAGGAGATTCATCCCTAACCTTGTTGAACTCATGAAACCTATGAAAGCTCTCGTAAAAAAGAATGCTAAGTTCGTATGGACAAGTGAGAGAAAAAATGCCTTTGAGACTATAAAAGATGCCATCACTAGGTCATTTGTCTTAGTCAGCCTGGATTACACTAAGTATTTCATGATCTTTTCTTTTGCCTTAGAGGATACAAGTGCTGGTGTGTTTCTCCAGAAGAACTTCGAAGGTTCAAGCAACCAATTTCCTTCATGAGTAGAACCTTGCAAAATTCCGAGCTAAACTACACAATCATGGAAAAACAAGCCTATGCCTTGGTCAAATCTTTAAAACATTTCAGAACCTACATTGGCTACTCCAAAGTTATAGGGTATGTTCCCCATGCTGCAGTAAAAGACATCCTATCCCAACAAAATTGCTTAGGAACAAGGGGTACATGGGTATCCAAGATCCAAGAATATGATCTAGAGATCAAACCTACCAAACTAATAAAAGGACAAGGCCTAGCTAAGATGTTGACCCAGAAAAATGAAGAGGCTATTGATATGATTTGCGAGAATAATGAGCCTGATCCATGCATGACACCAGCGTTAAGAGACCTTGATAATCATTGGTATTTAGATGTTATATTTTTCCCGTTGCACTTATGCTGCCCTGATCACCTCAAAGGACATAAACAAAGAGCATTAAGATTAAAAGCTGCTAGGTGTTGCCTCACTCAGGAGGGTTTGGGTTGGAGAAACCTAGACGGTGTAATACTTAGATGTGTACATGATCAGGATTCTAAACAAATATTGACTGAGTTCCACTCAAGATTTTTTGGTGGTCACTATGCAACGAATGCAACTACCCATAAAATCCTTAGAGCCGGATACTATTGGCCAATTATCTTTGCAGATGTGTACAAGCATGTCAAGTATTGTCATGAATGTCAGCTCTTTACAGGAAAAGAGAAATTGTTGCACTTCCCCTTACACCAGTAGTTGTCATTGCCCCTTTTCAACAATGGGGCCTTGACTTTATCAGTAAATTCAAAGATAACTCTAGCAATGGATTTTGTTGGATTCTCACTGCAACCGACTACTTCACCAAGTGGGTGGAGGCCATACCCACCAAAACAACCATGGAAGAGGTCGTCATAGACTTCATCGAGGACAGAATCATCACCAGATTTGGCACCCCTTTAAAGATAACAACTGATAATGCCAAGGCCTTCAGCTCAGCAAAAATGAATGATTTCTGTTTCAAATATGACATTGTGTTATCTCATTCTTTCGACTATTATCCACAAGGAAATGGACTTGCTGAGTCCTCCAACAAAAACCTGATGACCATACTAAAGAAGACTGTGGGTGACAATAAGAAGTCTTGGGATAGCAAAATAAAGTATGCTCTATGGGTAGATAGGATCACCAAGAAACACTCTACTGGAAAGACCCCCTTCGAGCTTGTATATGGTATTACAGTTGTCTTGCCACTCAACATGAAAATTCCTATATTCAGAATGCTAAGTGATTATGGGGCAGAAAAGTTAGAGTTGGAAGATAGAGCAAATCAGATTATAGAACTTGATGAAAGCAGAAGGGTGTCACTTGATAAAATGTTAAGACATCAGGAAAGTATGAAGGGAACCTTTGACAAGTCATCCAAACCTAGAGCCTTTGAGGTGGGAGACACGGTCCTTTTGTGGGACAAGAGGAAATAAAAACCAGTCATGCACAGAAAATTTGACAACCTTTCGAAAGGCCCTTTTATTATACGTTGCCAAGCCAGAACAAACTCTTTCTTTCTCAATACCATGGAGGGGGAGATGATACCATTATGTAGGAGTGGGAAACACCTGAAGCCTTTCTGTCGAAATAACATCCAAGATGACCAAGGGATCATCTCAGGGCTTCCCTAAACCCTCTCTTGTCATATGTTTTGTATTTTATTTTCTATACCATATGTTGTATCATAACATTTGTATATTAATTGTTGTATCATATTTCATATATATATGCTAGAAAAGAAAAAATATTTCATGTACTTGTTGATTTGAAAAAGAAAAAAATATTTTATGTTGGTATTTCATTATGGCATTATTTCTCATGTATATGTGGGCTAAGACACTTTTGTTTCCATGTAGGAAATCGATATTCCGGGATTCTCGAACACTTTATTTGATCCATAGATCAGGCAAGTGTCTGTCCCACAGTTGGAGCAAGATGTTACCAACATATTTGTACCATAGTTGGATTATCTGAAGAGCCGCCATTTGACAAACATGATAAGTGTTTGTGCTCCAGTGTATCAGATGATCCATCCTTTGTGCCTAGTCAGTTTTGGCTAGTCAATTTGTTTTTTTTGTCTTGAAATTACCATGCCCCACGAGGTTTTTGTAAAAAGTGTACTAGTAGGGTTTGAGCAGCTAAGTCACCCATGACTGGTTTGTCAGCTAAGGTATTCCAAGGAGTTTTTTACCCTAACTAATTATACTTTGCCTACGGGCGAGGTATAATTGACAAGGTTTTCTCCCGCTTCCTCCAAAGCTGGAATGCCCGATTTTGAAATTATGGCCATGGGGGGTTATTAGATTCCAACCAATAAATATGAACCTACTAGACACTATGAGTCGAGTCAATGGTCATTTCCTAGGTATGTAGAGGTTTTTAAACGTTGTCCGAAAAAAATTTACCGGACGCGTTGGCTAGTTAATTATTTTATTTGTTAATAATTAATTTTTCCATAGTTTAAATGGAAAAATTCAAATTGTAATATGTCAATCGTCCGGGGATGTTATTCAGTGATTGGAGGCTTGATTACTAAGCCAAAAAATCATACTTAGACCCCAGGCACCTTTATCCTAAGTTTCGGATCGTTATTTAGCCACTTAACTAATAATTCCTCAAAATTCAATAAAAGAGGATTATTAATTAATTAAAATCAAAAACTTAATAATTGGAGATAATCCAATTCTCTCCAAAATAATCCAAATTGGATTATTTTGGTGGTTAAATGACATGGCGCCTGGCATTAATAAAGATTCCAATCATCTCAGTCATCATGTAGTCAGCAATCAGTTATTAACTCCAAGCTAATTCGCCCACCTTGCATGCAGAACTCGATGTGGTTATGTGGCATGAGTATTAAATGGTCTTTGGGTTAAGTTTTGTGCATTTAATGGGAGTGGGGGTGCCTTGCCTGGGTGGAGGCCACCTCCCACTCTCAACTACCAAGATTCAAGTTAGCTAAGAGTCAAACTCCAAGCTTTGAACCACTCAAAGATCATGATATTGCATGCTTTCACGTCAAGCTTGAAGAGATATTTGAAATGGGCATGTGGCACATAAGGAATGGATTGGTCGATGGCATTAAAGCCTATGGTAGGCGCCTCCCTTAATATATGCAATCATAAAGCTTGGTTCCCTTTGCAAATCGAATCACATTCCTGCAAACACTCACACATTAACTATTGAAGGCTCATGTTATCTCTTGAAGAGGGCTCACGTATATCCTTTTGGAGCTCGATTTTACACATGACATGGATTTATTGGATGGTGAGGGTTCCAAGGAGGAGTGGGGGGCGCCTTGCCTAGGTGGAGATCACCTCCCCACTCTCCATTCAATGCAACTCGAGTTATGTGATGGCTTTCCACTCCAAATTCGTGTTGCTTGGATTTTGGATTGAGATTTGATGGTAATTCAAATTAGTGTTTGGTGCCATTGGCTCTCATGGATGCCAATTAGATTTAGGGTGCTAGGTTGGTCTAGTTTTGTTATAAAAGGATGGAATTGCCTCCTTTCACATGGATTTTTGTGCAAAGAAACTCTGGTGAAAATTGTAAGCTCTTTGATTAATAAAATATTTTGAGACTTTGGAGGTCATTCGATTGGGATTTTGGCATTGTGTTTTCATCTCATATGAAGTAATATCTCTTTCACCCTACTCTTATTTGCAAATTTGATTATTACGCTTATTGAGGACTAACAATCTATTACTTAGGCTTCTAATATCTTGCATTAAGTGTTTGCGTCTTCAGGGAATTCATCTATTGGGAGCTATTGGCATCTAATACCTTCACCATTCAAGTGTTCCATTTTTCTTAATATTTTGCTTGCAGGGTTGCGAGCTTCTCCAAGTGTTTCTTTCCTTCTCCAACAAAGTTCTACAAAACACTTTCGGTTACTGGTTACTAGTCCTACCCATTTCTAAGCTATGGAAAGCCTTAGATCTACCATTCTCCAAGCCTAAAATTTTGCCAAAGTTTGCCTTTTGTTTTTGGGCTTACATTGGTATTTTCCCTCCTTTTTTCTCTCGGACCACTTCCTCTTATGCTTGTCTAAGCCTCCTTCCCATCCAAAAATCCTCCTCCTTCTAGCTTTCGTCCTATTTTCCTTCCCTAGCCTTCACTTCAGCTCCTTTTGTCTCCCTTTCGTTTTCTTCCTTAGATCCTCTCTTCATCCCCTAGTTGCCATCTCCTTAGCCTCTCGTTTTTGCCTCTCTTCTTCCCTCTCGTCCATCACCTTAAAGGTATCGTTCCTTACCTTTCGTCCACCTCCCTTTGAACCATCATCCCCTTTCGTTTTAGCCTTCAAACCCCTTCAAGTCCTCTCCTTTCGTCCATCTCTAGAAGCCTTAAGAAATACAACATAAAAACTTTAATTATTTGTTAAGTATAGGAGTTTGCTAGTTGCATTTCTTTAAAAGTTACTGGTTAGTTTTAAAATTCCTTTAAAAAGTTAAAATTTAGATCTCATTTTTGCATAGTTAGGTTCTAATCTATATTGGCATCTAGATTTTGCTTGGTTACTTTTTGCACTTAGATCTCATCTAGTTAGTTTGCATCTCATTGTTAGTCTCCTTTTTTTTATTTTAGATCTCATTCCTAAAACATTAGATTTGCATTTGTTTGTCAAATTTCTAGTATTTTGCTTAGTTACATTTGCACTTTAGATCTCATTGAAAAAAGTTAAAGTTTGCATTTGAAAAAGGATTGGGCATTTAGATTAGATTTTAAGCTTGCATTTAGTTTCAAGTTGTCGTATTTGCTAATAATTAATGGGTGCTTGAGTGGTCTGGATTTTTTTGTTGTAGGTTTTGAAGAGAAGGGAAACAAGCCCAAGGAGGAACCAAGGAAAAGACTTAAAGAACAATTTTCAAAGAAGATCAAAACTAGAACCCAAAGAGAAGACTTGAACCAAGAAGACAAATTATACATACTATCCTTTGTAAAATCCCTTAAGGGATTCTAAGTTTTATTTTTTCATTTCAGTTCCTTAAAAAGTCCTTTCAAGGGTTTCATTCCCAAAGGCACTTGTACTCCATTTAATAAAAAGGCTAAGTGGGATAGGGCTTCCCATTTTTTGGTTCTTCTTCCCCATTTGGGGAAGAGTGTTTTGTGCATGCTTCGTTAGATTTGCTTCAATTTTCTAGATTAATTTTCATTTTTGTAGTTAGAGTAAGTTTTATTTCAAGTTTTGATCTGGGAAGCCTCTTGGGATTTGATCCCAATTGCCACATTAACACTATGTGTTGCTTCTCTTTCCCCACTGTGTACTACGTAGGAACGTCTAAGCTGGAAGTTTCATGAGCGGTGTGCAGAAGTCACTTTGACTTTACTTATTAGATTAGTCTCTGTTGTGGTAGAACACTAGTTTCATTTGCAAGTATTTTATTTATCTGTTATATCATTGTCTTTCATCATTTTAGAATCATTTTGACCTACCACTTGGTTTATTCTTACTTATCTTCTTATATTATAAAATAATCCAAGGTCTCTTCAACTTGCAATAACCCAAATCAAGAGCACTGTCTGTCGGAGAACATGCCCACTGCATCTACCTGCATCAAGCATATAGTTTAGCTAAGTCTCTTGAACTTCTATCTTAAGACGAAGTCAAGAGCGCTCTCTGTCGGAGAGTTGAATTATGTGCTCTTAATAATAAAAAATTTCCAACTCACACTCCCCCAAATAAAATTTATTTTCGTTGCTATCCATCGCTGAGTATGCTCTGCCAACCATTACGGTTGGGCTAGTACCCAGAAAGGTGTTGGATTTGTTAATCTTGAAAGTGATAACATTAATAAAATTTTCACCCCACAACCAACGAATCGGCGTTGATCATTCGAGAAATGCTCGGGTAGTGGGAAAAGTTCCTAAACCTGGTGGGGCCGGAAATCACCATTGTCTTAGACTTTGAGTTTGGTTAAGTCATTGGACACCTGCTCTTGATAACTGGACGGTCTGTCATACCATCAGAGGGGAAGCCACTGAAAGTATACCTTTCCGATTGGACGTAGACCTTGTTTCTTTCTAGCCTAATAATCAAGATCATTAAAAATTTCAATAAACCAAGATAAATTTGCAAAACGATCTCATGAACAGTTACTAAGACTTGTATATTCAACATCCCCCAGCATTACACACTTATTTGACTCCAATTTGGCACTGGTCATTTTACATTTTCATGTTTTAATTAAGTTGGGACATTTTTCCATTTGAAGTTACTTATCTATCTGTGGATGCTTTTATTTCGCAAGTCTTTATATACTGTGGATCTCATATCTTTTTTTGCAACGTGGATTGCTCATTGTCTTACATTTTTTCCATTTATAAAATTGTGATCTTTCATCATTAAAAAACTCCTAAACAACACCCATCCGCATCACTCAACATCAAAAACATTTAAAGGACATTGAGCCATAAACAACTCTTTGTAGGGACTACCCCACTTGGCTTTGTTAAGAGTTAGCCTAAATGGAGGTGCTGGGATTCAGGTGACAGTACCTGGCTCATTGCTTTCCCCCAAGGCCACACTTTCCCCACTTGTAGTGAGGGAATAGCTTTCGAAATATTTCTACTGCTGGTGTGCATCTCGGTGGACAACAGAACGAGTGGGCCTTGTGTGAACAAATTAAAATTATTAATTCCATATTTTAGGAATACAAATTTTAAATTTTGTCATAGATTTGAATCTCTCTTCTTGATAAAACGTGACACCGCTGCTATATGAAAGGGAGAAATAAAGTATAAATAAGATCTTCTTTTTGTTTCGGTTGGATTGAATGATTGTTGGTCGGGAAATTTGTCTGCTTTGTAAATTAATGGAAGGTCTACAGGAGTAACCACCAATGAAGTGCAAACATGTTCCTAAAACCTACAAATGATCCTACTTCGGCTGTATTTGTAATTTTTTTGTATCATTCGACTGTGTCTATGTATCCATATTCCTCTCCTTTTATCAAAATCATGATCTTGCTCCTTTTTTGTTTCATTTCAATTTGAACACAATCATTAGCAACCAGCTTTTCAACCTTGCAATATCAAATTTTCTCATCCAACTCATATTAGACGTCCCCCATTTCAAGTGATGATCACTATGATTTTTTTATTTTTTAAAATCACATAAGAGAACTTTTCCTAGGTTGTTGTCAACGTGTACCATTTACCTCAGTGGAGATGTTGATCCTATTGCAACATCACTTGGAAGCGTGCCACAAAGTCTTTCACTATGGAATGCATGTCCATTTATGGAGTTAATTCCACTTATGCGGCATTGCCACCTATGTTCTCTAGGATTTTGAATGATCCATATTTGACGGGATTCAAATTCTTGTGTGTCCCTTTAAACCTGTCCTTAGTTGCAACTACACTTTGTCTTTGAATTAGAAATTATGTGTTGTCTCATATGTGTCATGCATCCCTTTGCACTAGGATTGAACTCTACGGTAAATTCTTTTGCACAAGGTTGCAGATTTGTCATATCTTCTCCACACACTTCACATCTTGTGATTATCATTTTTTTCTTCTTTATTGTCGTATTTTATGTATTTATTTGTAGAAGGTTGTAGTCACAATTTGGTATGCATCAACATCCTTTCTAGAGTACTCAATATTACTTTCTCTAAGAAATGATAGAAGTGTGTAGCTCAAAATGTATCGATCCAATAGTGAAGAAGGGTTTTACTAATTGCCAATTAGGTAATTTGGTGGGAAATAAAAGTTGCTACCTTACTAAATATATCCTCAAAAAACACCACATCATCATGTCTTTGAATTTTTGACTAGTTTTTGGTGACCCTCCTAGAATTTCCATTGAAATATTTTTTGAAGGCCTTCAACACACATAAAGTAGGTTGTATATTATAATACTAGATTTTATTTTGTTTCCTTTGAATCCACTTCAAGTTGCATGCATGAACAATATTTATGCTTTTGGATTTCAATAAGTGTAGGTGTTTTTCATGTCCTTTATTGCCATTGCCTTTTTAGATGCATGTTGTCCTTATCAATGATTATTCGGTGTCCTTCCTATAGTGCTATTACATGAAGGATGATATGGCATGACTAAATCACAATGATGATGACAATGGGGAATTTAATCTCTGTTTTATGGTTCCTCCAAGGCAATGAAAATAGATTAATCTTGAAGGTATATTAGTAAGGGATGATTTTTTTTCTAGTATTTGACATCCTACTGTTACATGTGTTAATAAATATCGATTTCCCCAAACTAGTGCACTCAACATAGGAGGTTTCAAATCAAGCACCCACTAGCACAGAACTAATTAGATGCCTAACAACTTTCACAACAACTAATTGAGATAACCCTTTACTTAGGGGCCCATAGATGAGTTTTGGACCTTGGTGATAGTTCCAAGGATTGATTTTGTGCATCAAGGGCCATATAGATGTATTATTTAGAGGTGCTTCTATGATTGTGAGTCCTCATTAATTTTGGTTGTTGTCTTTGTGATGCCTTATTTTAAATGCAAGCTTTTAAACCAAAATATTGTGGCACATCCTTGGTTGATGATTGCATTCCATATTAACATGACCACTAGTGCTATCCCCACACAAAGGATTTTATATCTCTTTGTGACAAATTTTGACATTATCACATAGTGTAGGTGTGGCAAAGGCTTATCAATGCCATATGCAATTTGATAAACAAACCTAACATATTATCTTTGATACCACTTGAGAATTCCAAGACTCGAGCTCATGCAAATCCTTATAGTAGCTCAATGCTAAACATTAGTTATTTTAATTTGTAACTTCCCCTAACTTAGCTAATTGTAACTTCAATGCTAACAAATATTTAACTTAAATCTATTTGAAATAAACATTCATGATCCCGTTATAAATATTATATTATAATAGATCACACACATGTATGATCACAAAAAATTAGAGAGATTTTGTAGCTTCAATCTTCAAGTTTACTCAACACAATTAGTTTTTTTTGTTAATTTATGAGCATACACTCAAACCAATGGTGAGACATCACAATATTAATTCTTTATAAGAACCTATATGTTCAAGTGTGGCATGTTGGGCCTTAAAATTATAAGGGCAATACATGTCCACAATCATAGTTTTCTTTTCCTAAAATACTAAGATTACCTCCTCACACACATGTCCCAACAAAACTCTAAGTAGGATGTAAAGAATACATTTTTTCAAATTCAAATAAACTTGCAATTGATTACATCTATCCAATATCAACCACAATACTTGTATATAGTTCTTTGATAGACTAATCAATCATCGAAATAACCCTCCAAGATTTTTTGTATGAATTCCTTGAATGCAATAACCACAATTCTAAAGAATATAATGAATGCATTCTTTAGTCCAAAGAGCATTATGTTTTAAGTAAATAACCCCCACTCAATGGGTAAGGTTTTATTGATTTTGTATTCTTCTAAAATTCTTACATGGTGTATCTTAAAAAAACCATTGGTGATGAATAAGAATCTCCTCCTCCCACTTTCTCCAAGAATTCATCTATAAATGGTATGGGGAAGGGATCATGTATACATGTTGCATTTTATATATTTGAGTTCATAATATATATGTTTCTCCCCTATGTTCATTTTTTGAATTACCGTAGGACTTATCCATTTTGACTCTTCTCTTGGAAAAATTGTACCTTTACTCAACATTCTATCAATCTCTTGTTTTACTTTCTCTTTATATTTCAAATTCAATCTATATGCCCCAAGCTTAGTGTTAGGATTCAATTGAATTTTAATTTTTCAACAGGACGGATCTTGCAATCCCCTTCATCTCCTATAAAATATTAGGGAATATATATTCATATTCTAAACCACCTTGGTAATAGTCTCTTGTTGTTAAGGATTTTAGGCTATCACCAACGTACTGGGGTTGAACTAGATTGAAACCCTAAGGTTGACATGCACGCAACATGAATATTTACAATAAATTGAAAGCAAATATAATCTAAAAGAACTAGGGCAAGAAAGTAGTGTACCTTGTTTATGGTGTTTGATCCTAGCTTTCGTTGCTCCTATTAGATTCGCTCCAAGTCCTTCACCTGTAAAACAACCAAAGTATACATTCCTCAAACAAATAGGCTAATCATAATATTGAAATTCAAATACAAAATTGAAATAAAATGAACTTCAAATATTTAACCTAAATATAAACAATGATGAACATTGTTGTAATCTAAGGGATTACATGAAGTTACCTGTAGCCAAATAACACATATCAACCGATAAGAGTAAGCACTCACACATAAACATAGAGAAATAATATAAGATTAATGGAGACAACAACAACAAATATTATATTAGCATCAAACCACACTATACAAAGAAGTGTCACGTTCATCTTCGCTCACCAGCCTTATATACAAGTTACAAATAGTTATTCAATTATATTTCTCAAACTGTTTGGTCGGTCGTCCTAACCGAACTGATCGACTAATCTGACTAGCTAGTCAGTAGGACCTAGTCGGCTAACCGACTAGGCTCCTCCAACATCTCCAGGGAAAACTTTAAGAACCCCTCTAAATTTCTATGTATAATAAATGGGTGAATCCCCATGATATAAAGGAAAATATGAAGGCTATTTTATCAATGTTATATTGTGTATATAAATCTTTTTGGTGAATCTCTCATTGAATTATATAATTTTGTAAAATATTGGCAAATTTCTCACTAAATTATAAAACCTTGTAAAATCTTAGCGAATCTTTCACTTAAATATAAAACCTTGTAAAGTCTTGGTGAATCTTTTACTTAACTATAAAATCTTGTGAAGTCTTGGTGATTTTTTTGATAAAGTAATAGGGAAACGTATACAAAAAATACTAAATATGAGATAAATCTTAATAAACCATCACAGAACATGTCCCATCCCCAAGCTTGATGCCCCAGACACCCACAGAAACATTATTTCCGCATCGTTGATCGCGAGCTTCTCAATTCCCATGTTTCTTGTGGAAACTTTGAATATGAAGCGATGGGATTTAGAACTCTCCTAGATGAAAATGAGTCACTATAAGACCTAATAGTAAATATCAACTGCCCTTCTCATGTTTACATTTAGCAACTTGCAAAATGAGATTCAACCCATAAAATATGGATGAATGTAACTCCAACTTTGATTTCCATGATCGATAGAAGGAGAAAGATCCCATGGCAATTGAAATTTCTAGAAATCGAGGGGCAAAATGGAAGTTACCTAGCTATTTTTTTGGGAAAACAGAGGTTTAAATCCATTTTTAGAGGGGTGAAATTGTTTTGTCTAAAAGTAAATAAATAAAATGTGGGCTAATCATACCTAAAGGGTGTTTAAAACCCCTAAATTTAATCCATGGGATAAGATTAGCCCCTAAAATTTTCCATGAACATATCCCCCACACCAAAATTCTTCTTCATCCATAAGAGAACACATAGATGTTTTCTTCAAAATTGTTACAAAATGAGGTTTACAAAAATAGAACATGACTATTGTAGCTAGGGTTTTCACCCTAGCTTGTGCAAATGAGCGCCTACTAAGGAGAAGGGACTCCTTAGTAGCAGTTCAATAAACAGTAAATTAAAATGCTAAAACAATACAAATTCTAAACTAACATGAGCATTAAGAAACATAACAAAACATGGAATATAAATGGTTTTTCTTTTGTATTAAAATGTTACCTCAAGTGTAGAGGTTGGTGAAGTTCTTGCAATGATCCAAGAGGGTTGCTCCAAACTCCAACTTTGCTCCTTCTCTTTCTCCAATGGTGGAAATGGGCCAAAAGGGGCACTCAATGGTGAAAGTAGCTCAAAGGTGAGCTAGGGTCTCAAGAGTGATTTTGGCAGAGTAAGGGTATACTTGATTGTGGATGTGAAATGAGGGGTCTCCATCACCTATTTATAGGTTTTTGGTGGTGGAGTGTTGGCCCATGGTTTTGGGAACCATATGGTTTAGGTCAGCTGTATAGGGTTTTTTCCTCCTTTTTCCTCTTTTTTCTCCTTTTTTTATATTTTTTTATTCCCTTTTTAGAGGGTTTTTTCTATTTTGGTGGAATTTTGGATAATTTTGGGGGGGAAATGGGTTTTTTAGCCTTTTTGAGGCTTTTTTGATGGTTTTGTGGCCTTTTGGAGGCTTTTTGGTGGGATTTTTAGGGGTTTTAAGGCAAATATGGTAGGAAAATGGACAAATGAGTCATGTAATAAGGTAGATGAGGTAGTGAACACTTTTTGGGTGTTAACAGATTGCCCCCTGATGTGTGAGGGCAGGAGCTCATCGTATGGCCGATAGACATCATAAGTCCTATATGGTTTTCCTGGGGTGTGGAGAAGAGAAGAGACAAACTGAATCCCGGAACAACGATCCCGAACAATTGCAAAAACTAAAAGTACATAACCTCAATAATGGATGAGGAATCATCTGATCATATGGACGAGGCGGGCATTCCCATGCTCGTATCAAGATATAGAACAATAATAACAATGGGGTCCAAAATATGGGGACCTGGCATATACATAGCCTCAAACAATGAATGAGGAAGAATCTCAATATATGGACGAGGCGGGCATACCCATGCTCGTATCAAGATACATAAAAGAACTGTGAGGCCCGAAAAGGGGGACCTGCAGGATACATAGAGAACCACTGTGTACATCATAAGGGTCCGGAGGGGACACCAAGCGGGGACATACTGCTGGGCTGACCATGTCTGAGCTGAAGAAGTGGTGCACTGGAATAAAAACAGTGCTGCTGAGCGGGGTACCAGAGGAACTAATGAGCTGCTGGATGAGAGTGACGAGGAGCCATACCCTCAATGGTACACTGAACTAGAACTGAACTGGGTACTCAAGGAAGCATATAACTGGATGGCTTCCGAATACAATCGCCAACGCAACCCGGACATCCACGGGAACATATAACTGGGCGTTCCGAAGTGACTCACCAATGTGCTAGAGTCAGGGGAAATCCGGGGTCTTCGACAAATAATGTACAGGATATAAACCCTACATGATTCTCAACGATGCGATCAAGGTGTTGAAGTCAAGCATGTGAGAAACAACCACTCGGAGAGGCAATGATGACTCCTCTCAAAATGGTCCGTAGGCACTCACCACAGATGGTGATGGGTCCAAGGCGCAGGGACCTCTGGATCTATCCTTTGGAATAGAGGGGCTGTCATCGATAGAGGAAGACCTGCAACTATCAAAGCAATGATGTTTCCTTGATAGGAGCACGAGGTGGAGAACCGAAGCGTGAGAGCACTGATAGTAGGACTGACAGACTGGGGGGGGTAATTGGGCAAGTAGAGTGGGTAGACTCAAAATTCCTTTGTTCAGAGTATGATGGCGGGGATGATCGGGCAGCATATGAAACTGACTGATGGGAAAGGGATCATAGCTGTGATGGATCAAGGGAAGTGACTGGAATGAGGGAGACTCAAGCTGGTGTAAAATGGCAGGAGACTGCAGAATACTCTGAACAAAGGAAACCTGATTGGGGGTGTTGCCGAGATGATTGATCATAGTGCCAGGACGCACGGGGGGACTTCTTCATGGGTTAAGGAACTAGAAGAAGTGGGTGAAAAATGGTACTGTCGTGTGGATTTATACGAGCCTAGGACAATTCATGCTCGTGATTGCTTTCAATTTTAAGGAGTCTGAAAGCGATAAGAAGACTCTGAAATAATGGGATGGTACTGTCGTGTGGATTTGTACGAGCCCAGGACAGTTCATGCTCGTGTTGGCTTTCAATTTTAGAGAGTCTGAAAGTGATAAGAAGACTCCAGGGGGTTTCTTTTTCGTGTGTTAGTCTCCAAGGCACAAAGAAGCATAAAAGGATGCAATGAAGAACTCTTCTAGTCGGTGTGACTAGAGTATTCCTTTTTCGTAATTAGTCTACCAGGTCCGGAAAAGGGTTAAACTTATACTAGATAGACGCCCTTTTAGGTACTTTAATAAGCATGAAAGGAAGCAAGATTGCTCAGCAATATTTTCATTGTTTTAGGAGTCATAAAAGAGCTTAACAAAAACTCCCTAAGTGCCTTTTTCGTAAAGGACTTGTCCGGCCCGAAAAAGGGATAAAATTATACCGAACAAAAAGGAATGGCCAAGCAAGGAGGAAGTGCTCAATCAAGGAACATTTATGATGATGAAGAACGAGGGTAGGGGGGAACACTGGTGAGCCTCCTTGCAGGATAATGAATGGTGGAAAAATAACGAAATAATTGTAGTATGACAGGAGTGAATGTCTCATGTAAAAAATGTGGAAAAATCTGATGGCGGCCGATGTGGCGCGTGAACCGAGGCAGCAAGGTGTCGGGACACAATGTTGAAACTGTACCAAGTGAGAGCGAGAAATGATCTCAAGCATTATCACGAGCTCAGAAAAATGAATCCGGCGATATAAAAGGTGTCAAAAATGGATAACGACCGATGTGGTGCGTAAACCGAGGCAATGGGGGGCTTTTTGAAAAAATACCCAAAAAATCTGGGGGTGAGAGCGAGAAATGATCTCAAGCATCATCACGGGCTCGAAAAAATGAATCTGATGATATAAAGTATATCAAAAATGGGCTACGGCCGATGTGGCACGCAAACCAGGGCGACAAGGTGTCGGGACACAATGTTGATATTGGTCCTGGTGAGAGCGAGAAATGATCTCAAGCATCATCACGGGCACGGAAATATGAATCCGGCAGTGCAAATGGTGCAAAAAACGGAGGTTGTAAGGACTCCGGAATGGTCAAAGGAAATAACCAGGTGAAAAAATGGTTGCAAATAAAGGTGAGCCCACCAAGCCAAGGATGCAGTGGTGGGGAGAAATGATGACCCGCAGGGGCAAAATACTAGGTGTATCGAATCAAATCAAATCTACAAGTGATATGTGACCTCAAAAATGGTTGAGATCACAAATGTGAAAAAGTGAGCAGGGTTAATGACCTGTCCCCATGCTATGTGCAAGGGGTTTGTGATTTTGGATCACATATGTGTTGGTTTGAACAAGGGGTTCATTGACATGCTGAGATAGATGTGATGGGGAAGGTTCAAAATGATTTATCATGCCCCCTATCCCAGGGTCGAGGTAATCTATTATGCCCCTTGACTTAGAGGTGTCAAGGTGGTGCTCTATAATAGCGGGGTTGAGACCAGAAATTTTGGTATAGGACCAGGCAAAGACATCACGACATTCTTGGAAGAGTTTTTTGTACTCCGCAATCTAATGCTCACTGCAGGAGGCTCCTAAAGTTAGGAGTTCAGGGGCACCTCCTGGGGTAGCGATATCAATGTGGATGACGGGTGAGATATTTGCCTTGTTGCCTTCCTCAAAGGCATCAAGAGCAAGAATAGGATCCTTAAACTAGTCAACCTTGGTAGGAAGGAAATCTTTGGATTCAACCGCAAATTGGGTAGCGGTGCTAGAGGAGGATTCTTCTAGGAGGAAATACGAATGATGGTGCATGTCATCCCAGGGATACTCCAGGGCAGTGAGTGCCTCAAGAATCTCCTCATCAGAACGGAAAGTCGGAGTCGTCAAATCGATTGACGAGGGAGTGGTGATTGAAGAGATCATATAAATAGTGTTAACCTCTCCTGAAGGGGAGGAGACTGGGGGGTGGATCTCCTCAATGGTGGGTGGCGCCGTCTCAAGGTCCAGATTATTCATCTCGTAGAGAGCTGCTCTATAATCTGGGATATCAGGACAGTGATGTGAGTAGTGGCCATAAATACCGCATATCGCACAGGGGTGATTGGTACGCAGTGATTTATCACGAGGCTTGGGGGTTGGGTCGAGTTCGACCACGGGGATGTTAGGGTCGTCATCAAGCATTTGCATGTGTTCCTATAATGCCGGTAACTGTGGACATTGATGAGTCGGATGGCCTAACTCATCACACAACGAGCATTTGGGAGGAGCACGAAACACGGGGGGGGGGGGGGGGGTTAGACTGTTTTGGGAGGGGGTACAGCAGTGTATGGTTGTGGGCCTCTGCCCCCAGTGGGCTTGATAAGAGGAGGGGGATTTGTGGAGGACGAAGGGGTAGTGACACGGGGGGTGGCTGAGTAGTAGTGACAATGGGTTGCACCGGTTGCAGGATGACATATGGTGTCGACGGGGGAACGGGAGGCGAAAGGTACCACACGGGTAATCCTAAGGTTAACCCGGGGAGGCTGAGGGTAGCCATAACCAGGGCGCTTACTACTCCCGAGGGAGGGATTAGGAAGGGAATGGTGCGGATGGGTGTAACACCAATGTGACTAGGTACCAATGGTGGTTTAGGTAACAAGGGCGGCTGATTGGTGGGTGGTTGCGTATTGTGGGAAAGAGTACAAAGATCAGAGACTTCGATTGCGGGTAATGGGGGAGGAATGGACTGAAATGTGGAAGTCATCGGCGGATCTGAGTAAACTCCGGGTCCCACGGAGGAAACAAACGAGGTGGTTGCACCACTAACGGGTTGTTCAACCTTGGGGAGAACGTTCTCGGGTGCAGTGGGGGCACTGGGATCATAGTAGGTGAGTTGGTCGACCTTGACCACACGTCCATCGTGGGGGAACATCATGGTCCAAAAAATGGAAGAAGCAACCGCCTGCATGGCATACATGTAGCTGCGGCCAAGTAAGAGGTTATAATCAAGCTGGTCATTGATGACCTCTATGTCAATGAGTACGGTTTTACCACCTAACTGGATGGGGACATTGGCTAGGAGACCTTGGGGTTGAGCCGAACGACCGTCGTAGGCGCGTAACGCAGTGGTGGACTGCTGGAGAGTAGGGGATCCCAACTTTTGCCATACGAATGTGGACATAACGCATGTAGAGTCACCTTCATCGATGATGCATCGATGGATGACAAGATTCCGAACGGAAACAGAAATTTGAAACGCTAAAGTGGAAGGCAGGCGTGGTTCAGACTGGTCCAAATCGAAGGCCATCAAATTCGAATCATTTGGGTCAATAGCCCCAATGGCTGAGAGTAAATTCTTGTGCTATGAAGGACAGTTTTTCAAGACTTCTAACGCAGACATGGCTGCGGGGGATTGGGCTAAGTCGTCTACAATGTTGTAGTTTGACGCAGCGCATGCATTGGGGTTATTGTTGATACTGCGAAGTGGGAAACGAGGTGCTTTGGAAGCGCCATCTAGTGGAGGCGGAGGTATACGTAATGCCTAATCAGTGGGATGAGCGTTATTGTTTTTGTCGGTGGGAGGGGCTTCAGGGGTGGAGCCATATTGGTTTCGACTGGTTTGGAGGTTGACATCAGCGGATGACATCATCAACAAGTGGTGGGTACCTAATTCAAACATGGGTTGATCAGGAGCGGCATAAGTGATTTGTTGTTGTGGTGGCACGTTGGCTTGAGGGGGAGACAACGGCTGAGTGTTCACTACTCCTTGGTTTGGTAAGGGGTTTTGAAGCACCAAAGGTAGTTGCTGAGGTTGTGGGGGGTTGGGTGGCGCTGGAGGAGCTGCGTGCCCTTGGCGGTGGGCATCATCAACCCAGAGTTGGCTGGCTCGCTCTAAATGTGGGAAACCATGTGTGTAGTGGCCATAGACCCCGCAAATAGAACAAGGATGGTTTGTTTGTAAATTAGGGTTTTTATCCTGCTTGGGTGACCGATCGGGGTTTTGGTTGGCAGGGGCCGCATTATTGTTGTCTGGGGGATTCGGAAGTTGACCACCTTGGTTTGGAGGAGGGTTGTTCCCACGGTTACGGCCCTTGCCACGGGTTTGCTGGCCCTGTTAGCGCTGGTTGTTTTGGTTTTGCTGCAGATTTTGTTGGGCATAAACTTGCCCTTGGGCAGCGGGTGGGTTCTGGGGTTGTGCAGGTGCGGGAGCAGGCTGCGGTGGATAATAAGTAGGTGGAGGCTACGCAGGTGCTGAACCTTGCGGGGGTTGCTGATACATCTGTGGAGCGGGCTGTGGGTTTTCCGTAGGGGCTTCCTGTGGCGGGTAATAAGTCAGTTGGGCTTGGGAGGTCACAGGAGCTGGGGCAGCCTGGGGATGGTAATATGGCTGAGGTGCAGCCGGGGGAGCATAAGCGGGAGATGAATGCCCAAAGCACTGAGGTGGACATGAGGGGCCGTGAGAATGATGGTGATGTGTCATAGGAGCATACGAATTGGTTGCTCCGGAGCGCGACGTAGCCCGTGAAAGGTCGGGGCCAAGACTAGGACGTGCGATGGAAAAGGGTTGGGGATGCAAGGCAACACGGCCAATGATGCCGTCTGCGACGTGGGATGCCCCCGGCGCATTATGCTGGGAGGAATCACTGCGAGGAGCGTCAGGGATAATGGTATAAAGGTAACCCGACTGGGCATATATGAGGTCAAATTGCTGGGCTTTGAGGATGGCCTCTTCTTCAGACTGGGGTCGTTCGGATGCCACATCCTTGGAAATGACAGGAAGGAGGGATTTTAGGAACCAATCTAGGAAGATACGGTCGTCTAATTTGATTTTGCAGAGACTACGACGTTGACACCACTCATGAATGTGGTCAGTGATGTGGGTGGCCGTGTTCTGTCTGCAGGACAGGAGGATCTCAACTCTCGCGTCATAGCAGATAGGTAACTGAAATAACTGCAGGAAGGTCGAGGCAAGGGAAGTAATGGTGGCATGGGTCCCATGAGGTTGCTCGATGTACCACTTAGCTGCAGAGCCAGTGAAGGTGCGCTGTAATAGACGGAAGCGGACAGAGTCGTCCACTGTGGAGTTGGAGGAACACCATAGATGGAAGGACATGATGTGGTTTTGGGGGTCCTCACCTGCCTTTCCCTCAAACTTAGGGATGTCATAGGGGATCTTGGTGGGCATGTGAGGCCATGCAGGGTCGTGTCTAATGGGATCGTTAGTCAGTCTGGCTAGGTCAGGAAGGTTGAGGCTAGCCATGAATGGAAAACTAGTAGAAGGATGTGACATACTAGTGGGTGTGACCAAATTGGGGCCAATGCCCCCAAGTGGAGGGGTTGGGTTTGGGACGTTGCCCCCAAGTGGAGGGACGAACGTGGTATGGGACGGTCCTACACCGCCCAGGGTAGTGTGAGTCACTGAGGGAGGTGGGGCAGGTATTCCAGCTACTGGAATGGGTGCAGTGAGTGGAACGGTAGACATGGGCCCCATCGAGGGCATACCCAAAGCAGGTGTGGTAGCTAGGGTGGTGGTAGATGCTCCACAAATGGTCCCTACCAAGAAAGGGGTGGAAGTCACGCCAGCCATGGGGCTGGTGGGTGCAGTGTAAATGGGGTTCTCGAACTCTGTCTCAGAATCAAAGGTAAAATAAGGGGCATCAAGATCAGGTGATGGAGTTCTATGCCGTTGACGAGTGGAGTCAAGTGACAAAGCTCGAGATCTATGATGAGTGGTATCAAGTGATGATGATCTAAGTCTATGACGGGTGGTGTCAAGTGAACCGTGCTGTGGGGGCTCGCCCCTGAGGTGCCGAGAATGTCTCGGGGACTCAATGGTGACAAATGGTGCCAAATATCTGGGGGTTGTGTTGAGTGAAAAAAAAACCCTAATGCAACCGAGTGTGCAGAAGGAGAGCTCAAAAAATATGGCACTCAGGCCAACAACCAACTCAAAACACCTACTGTAACAGTTGTGCTACAATAAGTGGAGTATCAACAGAAATGGTCAGAATACCAACAAGCAACAGGTTTTCTAAAAAATAAAAAATGGTGGACTCGCTAGACCAAAAGGAGGTAAGGGAGCATGCAAACACCTAACTAAATAGTATTCTGACTCAACTAGACATATCCTCTGCAAGGTGATGAAATCCAAGACAGACAATATGGATAGGAGAGCCAAGTGGCTAAAGATATCCCCCTACCGGAAGGGACACCGGGTAGTCAATCCTAGAAGAAAGGCAACTAAGATACCCCGTTCAAGACACGTCCAGAAAGGTGAATTTGCCATTTGGTCCTTTTACCGTAGTACCCCTATACAGGGATACTCCGAGAACTGTGAAAGGTAGCCCTTCGGTTACTGAATGGAGTGCGGTATTCCACTCAGGCCTCCAAAACCAGTCTGGCGACTTCAACCCTCCTAGGGGAGAGGCCCTCTGATAAACTGGTCGTGACCATGCCAAAAAATACTAGGGGATTTTGGTTCCCTAATGGACAACAGCTATGTCTCAAGTGTAAGCAACCGAGGGGTGTTATTTGGATGCCTATCCCCCGATCCTACCTAACTACAAAAATTCTTATGTGTTCCCCAAGTGGGGTTAGAATGTTGGTTGATTTAAGTAGTTTTTCAAGGCTCACTTGAATTAGGTGACAGAGTGTGTGCGTGTGAGGTGATGAACCCAAATAAAAGTGCCACAAGGGGGGAAACTTTCTAACTAACAATAACAAGACAGAATGTAAACTTTAACATGCAAAATTTTCTCTTTTCTAAATTTAAAAAACAATGTTGTAAATGGAACAGAAATAAACTGCAAAAAAGGTTGTAGGGAAGTATGGCTGCAGGTAGGATGCAGAAAATAGTGCAGCAAAGTGCTGGGTTCAAAAACAGGTAAAAAAGTGCAGAGAACAGACCGTGGGTTTGTGGCAGTTCTGGGCGTTCAGACCGCGGGAAATAGCGCAACAGTCGCGAACAGGTTGCGGGTTTTTGGCAGAAAGTTGCAGTCAAACCGGGGGAAAAAGGACGAAAGCCACAGGCAGGTCGCAGGAAAGTGGCTGAAAACCGCAGGCAGGACACAGAAAAAAGGCCAACAGACGCAGTCGGGTTGCAGCAAAAGGGATGAAAGCCGTGGTCAAGATGCAGGAAAAGGGGCGACAGACGCGGTCGGGTTGCAGCAAAAGGGCTGAAAGCTGCACTTGGGACGCCGGAAAACTTGTAACATTCGCAGTTGGATCGCAACAAATAGGCTGATTAGCCGCAGTCGGATTGCAGGTAACAAACTTGAATCCGCCGGCAGAAAGCCGGAAACAGTCTGAGAGCCGCGGCCGGGTCACGGGTAAAGGCCTGAAAGACGCGGTTGAAACGCAACTCAAGGAAAAAAGATGCGGCCGAAAGGGACAGCCGAAAGGAAAATCTTTAAAAACTATAACCAGAAATTCAAACCAAGGGGAGTTGCCAAAAACTGTAGCTAGGGTTTTCACCCTAGTTTGTACAAATGAGCACCTACTAAAGGAGAAGGGACTCCTTAGTAGCAGTTCAATAAACAGTAAATTAAAATGCTAAAACAATACAAATTCTAAACTAACATGAGCATTAAGAAACATAACAAAACATGGAATATAAATGGTTTTTCTTTTGTATTAAAATGTTACCTCAAGTGTAGAGGTTGGTGAAGTTCTTGCAATGATCCAAGAGGGTTGCTCCAAACTCCAACTTTGCTCCTTCTCTTTCTCCAATGGTGGAAATGGGCCAAAAGGGGCACTCAATGGTGAAAGTAGCTCAAGGGTGAGCTAGGGTCTCAAGAGTGATTTTGGCAGAGTAAGGGTATACTTAATTGTGGATTTGAAATGAGGGGTCTCCATCACCTATTTATAGGTTTTTGGTGGTGGAGTGTTGGCCCATGGTTTTGGGAACCATATGGTTTAGGTCAGTTGTATAGGGTTTTTTCCTCCTTTTTCCTCTTTTTCCTCCTTTTTTTATATTTTTTATTCCCTTTTTAGAGGGTTTTTGCTATTTTGGAGGAATTTTGGATAATTTTGGGGGGAAAAGGGGTTTTTTAGCCTTTTTGAGGCTTTTTTGATGGTTTTGTGGCCTTTTGGAGGCTTTCTAGGCCTTTTGGTGGGATTTTTAGGGTTTTTAAGGCAAATATGGTAGGAAAATGGACAAATGAGTCATGTAATAGGGTAGATGAGGTAGTGAACACTTTTTCGGTGTTAACAACTATGGGATCAAGTACCCTAGTGGTAAAAACTCTTCACATTCTTGGACAATGGTTGGAGGTAAGTCGTCCATGGAAGAGATCCCAATCTTGGAGAATGGATCTGATTTGTTCAGTGGTAATCGTGAGTTCTGACAACCGTGGGAGTTTTACTTTCATGGATTGTTGAACTATTTTCTAGAATTGGGCCCCAAAGTTGTCATGCTGGATTTGGGCAATTCTCATGCAATGATGGATTCTAGAAGTCAGTCATCCGACTTCTTCTTGTGTTATTTTGGCCTTGTTTACCCACTGGTGCTCTTTCTTTTTTAGCTCTGCCTGCTTGGTCTGTTCTATCACGAGTTGCGCCTGCATGGATTAGGTTGACCTAGGGTCAACTAGACTTTGTGCCCTGTATAATCCCAACAGAGTGGTTTGAATTTGTTGGATAGGACAACCCAATCCAGCATGACACACACTTATATGTGCATTCATTCAATGGAACCGTGAGATCAATCAATGTGCCATATGTTGGAATATCATGAATTGTAAATAATACGGAAGTTATCAAAGTGAATTTGATTCAGAATTACCATCCCTCAAAAATTGAATTGCTTCAATTCATTTCCACTATTCCATTATCTAATCATATAATGGTTATAAATAAAAATCGACTATATCGGAAGTCACACCTTTCTTTCCTTGTATAATCAATGATAGCTTAAAAAAATGGTTTAGTTGCTAACCATGGAGGGAGGTCATAATTTATTAAAAACACTCACCATGTTTAACATTTATTACTTTGATCTCAAAATGGTTTCACCCCATCTAGAGCCAAACCAAACCTTATATTATGAGGATCTTGAGATAAATCGAGCCATCTATGATCAAATTCCATCAACATCTTAGAATCAAACACATGTCGTTGTTTTCCATCAATGCTCTTATTTTGGGCATGCCATTGCACAGTTTCAGCAATGTCTCTAATCATATACATTCAAAGTAATATTGAGGTCAGTGCAAAGTGGTGAATAACCTTTCTAGGAACCATAGCTGATTTCAACCTTGATCTATACCTCCCTTCTCAACATTTAGGACATTCAATCTCACTTGCAATATTTTTGTGAAATAATACGCAATCATTCACACATGTGTTGATGTTTTCATACCCTAAGCTTAACTTAGTGATTTTATTTTTACATTGACTTCATTTTGTTGGAATTGTGGAGTCACATGGTAAAAACTAACTTAATGATGCTAATAACACATCTACACTCTCATTTGTCCAACCATGCACCACTTGCAAGTTAAGAATTTGAAGGATTTTTGTCAAATGACTTAACTTGCAATTAGCATACACAAGTCTTAAATCATCCTCCATCGACTTGGCCCATTCATCGTTTAGACCCTCATTCAACATTCTATAAACTACAAACCTTTCATCTAACATTGATGCCTCTTCATCTCCTTTTGGTGCCTCTTCATCTCTCACGTTATGCAATTATATCATGTATCTTCATAATAATTGTGATCCCAAGGGCTTATACCACTATGCATTATATCTTATCATATGCCGATAAATCACACCTCTATTTTTCACCTTTCCACCAAGACAATTATTACATGGACACGGAAATCTATCCAGACCCTTCTCACTGGCTTCTCTCAACATACATGCATGGTATTCATCTATTGTCAACCTTTGACATTGATCCATATTCTATGTTTTGCATTCCAATATTAATCTGATATGTTAATTAACAAATCTCAAATAATTTAGATAGTACAAGGGCACAAAATAAACTACATCGGTGTTAATAATAACAACGTTGACAAGGAACTAAGCTAGTCTATGGAACCGATAAGGTTAGATCAAATCAAGAAATTGGCACCACTTATGTGAGTTCATGCTAAAGTGGCATATTATTAAATAGTTTGACTCATAATTATAGAAACATGGCATTCACACTGCCAATTTCCTTAGGAATCCTCGAATACCATGATATAATCCCTTATTGCAGGAAAAACAAGCGATTGAGCGCAATGGAAAACATTCAAGAAGATGCTCCTCTTGAAAAAAATAAGGAAAAAATATGGGTGAAGGTAAAGTATACAACAAAAAGGAAGGGGTACAGATATTTTATTGTGGAAAACCAAGGCACATCATCCAATTGTAAAGACAAAGCAACTGATCTTTTCAAAGAAAAGGTTAATGAAAACAAGGACAAAGCAAGTAATACATTTTTACTACTAATACTACTTACAAGGAGAATGTGGATGAATCCAATGCTTACAGAGCTAAATATGATTTCCTATTTTAAAAAACTATTTGTTGAGTTGGGTCTCCAAAGAGGGGAGCCAATAGGGGCGCTACTTGGCATGGATGGTTGTCAAGGGAAATTTCGTCTCATTGGCATAATTATATTGGTATACGAGCGAACTACCTATTGGAACACCAATGGAAGTTCCAAATTCGCAAGATGGAAAGAGTAGCCAGCAAATTCATATACCAATAATGAAAATGCATATCCCATTTCAAGGGTAGCAAATTCATAGTTCTCGGTAGCATAAATTCTAAAACAATGGAGACATACTTGTTCCTTTCAAATTCTTAAACTCCTTACTAGTTTAGAAGTGATACAAGAATCTCTCTATGATGCAAACTAGTTCTAAAGCCATGAACATACAAGGAAAAAACGTGGACACCTACTAAATTCAAATTTGTAATTGAGCCCTGAACCAAACCAACCCAATTTGTTTTTTAAACAACCAAAAGTAGCCACCGCAGACATAGAGGAAAATAAATTCATAGAGGTGAATTGTTATATAAAACCCCTTCTACACACATATAAAGAGGGAAGTCGCCATATGGAAAATTTGTTTGAGGAATGTTCATGGCTAGAGGTCTAGTTTGTTGGCAAAATTTTTGTCAATTGGGAAGGAATTGGCATGATTTACACATTTGGTGGATATTCAAATCAACATCTACTAAATATGTGAAAACATGAAAAGCTAAAGCAATTGTAAGAAAAAATAAAGTTTAGTGGAAGATAAAATTAGTTTCATATTTTCTTTATTAGTGTAATTTGATTATTTTGGTCCCAAAATCATACATGTATGTATTATATACTTGTCAAAAGGTTAATGAAAACTTTCACTTCTTTGCAAAATAGTTTGTCGAATATCTTTGAACCTTGTCTTCTATACATACTCACAACATTTTTTATGATGACAATGTCACTAATTGTAATTTGTTTAATATTCATATTACCTATTTTGCTTTCACATATGCCCATGAGAAAAATAAAGAAAAAACCCCTAAATTGGATAATCCATAAGCTTACTAAAATATTTTCTTGAAAACAAGAACCTTACTTTATAAATCCACCTTTATACTATTTTCTATGATGCAAATTACCCAAATCAACAAATAAATATGGAATATACCCAACATGGAGGGGAGGAAACTACTCTAGAAGTAAAGAGAGAGAGAGAGAGAGAGAGAGAGAGAGAGAGAGAGAGAGAGAGAGAGATAAATATATAGATAGATAGAGAGAAATATATATATAAATATATAGATAGATAGATAGATAGATATAATATCCTATATTTCAATTACCACTAGCGAGTTGAATTTTAATTAATTATATATTTAGGTATTTGAACAAGTACAATAATATCTTATATTAATTATAACTCTCACCAAGTAGTCAGGTAATCTCAATTCTGGTCCATCCTGCTATTTATTTTATTTTTATACAAATTATCCTTTATATTAAAAGAGTTGTCATCGCATACTTTCTTGCCAAACTTCCATAGCACCAATGTATTCTATATTTTTATTTACTTTTATAACTTGTGCCTTAATTTGGTTGCAATAATAGTTTAAATTGGCACAAGAATCATGCCAATGACTTTCATCTCTACAAATAATTGTGTGTGCTCGACCACATTACTCTATCTACATTACATCAATCCATAACTCCTAATGTACATTGAAAACTTTAGTTAGTTAATCCTCCAATTTACTTGTTAAATCCTAAGTGTAGGCATTTCATTAACTCCTATAACATTTAGAATTCAAACATTACTCGAAAATTGTTAGGTGTTCCAATCCTAGCTATGGCTTGGAAGGTCTGCACCAACCATGGTGTGTACAAACTCTTGCAATCAATAAAAAAATTGATATTTGATCATTTATTGTAAATAACAATCTCAACATTGCAACAACTATTGCACTATCTTTAAATGAAATTTAGAAAATTGCAACAACAAATGCATATAATAGTATAGTTAACAAGACTGAGTGCAACCAGAGCTCAACTTGAAAAATTAACATTGCACGCATTTTACTATGCAAACCCGAATTTTCCATTGAAGTGATTAGTAAACTTTGATGCATTCCATCAAGAAAGAGATCAATAACTTCCCATGTCAAATTCCATGGGTTAATGCAATATGTGTCATTTTTATTTATAACAAGAATGTGTATATTTCCATATCATAAAGGATTGCAGCCAGACTAGTCAGCAATGTAATATGAAATGATTATTATATCTAAGCTTAAAAATTAGAATTTTTTTTAAGCAAAGAGAGTCCAAAGAGAGATAGGTATCCTTTCTAGAGTATATCATAGGATCTCTATAAGTTTACAATCGAAAGAAAAAATTTAGAATAAGAACAGTCTTGCGAAACATAATACTAGAGTTTTATGAAAAGAGTGCCTTTTCTATGAATCTTCCAACCTGGAATTCACATGCTAAAGTCCTTGATGTTCCACGTCCATGGCTTCAAACTGTCAATGTATATTTTTCAACTTTCTCCTATTATAACTTACAAACTGTAGAGCCCAAATAAATTCTGAGATTAGAAGAAATTGATTGAGAACCCTTGTTGTGATTTCATACCATATTATGAAGCATAGAACACTATGCTTCCAGCACTTGAATTTGTCAATAAATATCGTAGAAACATAAAGTTGAGTTTACATGGAATATAGAAAATATACTTTAAAGAAACAATTATTTTCGAGTACAAAAGAGGGTGGAAGTTCATGGTACTCAAAGTAATATATAAAAATATGACAAATACCAAAGGGATATAGAGGTCTTTGCCATCCAATCAGAAGACATAATATGTGCTGGGAATTAACAAATGAAACTGCAGTTGTAAATAATTCATGGGACCATAGGAAAAATATCACCTACACTTAGAGTATGAAGTAGTATTCATCAACAAATGAAGGATAATAATACATATCATTAACTTCATTTGAATATTTTCAGAATTCAACAAGTAACTTCATTTATGTAATTATCATACTAAAAATATTATTATGATGGTTAAAAGAATATTATATAGAAATTGGTTTAAAAAAAATGGACCCATTGATTATTTTTCTAATGATTGATATTAGTCAATGAAATATGCCTAAATTCCACATATAATTATTTCCAAAGGGGTATTATCAACTAAATGCGACCAAAAACACTAATGAAGTCTAAAATCTACATCTGTATCATCCTGGAATTTTTTGTGACATTTTCATTTTTAGTTTTATTCAAATCAATGATGTCCTAAACAGAAGCAAAAACTTCAGTTACATGACATTCATATACAATGTTTTCCCTGAAGTCACAAAAACTATATTAACTGACAATAAAGCTTCATTCATCATGCATCAAAACTTACGACTATTTCCTACTTCTTAGAAGTAAATGTAAAGAGAAGGAAAGATACAAGAATTAACCAAATATATTAGAAACTTGTACCAACCTGAGGTAAATCTCCAAAAGGAAGATGTTCACCCCCAACACTAAACCAAAGTTCATCATCCAACTGGAAAAAATAATTTATTGTAACAATTAAAAAAAGGATCATGAAATTTATAGCATGTAACAAGAAAAACCTTAAACATCATTTCTCTTTAGACCCAAAATATTGGGACCAATAGAGATTGATTTGGTTTTCTCAGAAAGGTGCTCAAGAGCAGAGAGAAACATATGATAACTAAATCTTCCTACAATTCCAATGTATCACAAAGCACATAAAGAATATGTAGCTTGCAATGTAATGCAGAACATATCCACAAAATCAATACCGTCTCCGAGGAACAAAACATTTCATGTACTTCCTCCATATACAGACTTCTGACATGCTATGGAGGAAGAATGGCTTTATTAAATGAATCTCCAACACCAACACTACCACTGGATCTATCATATATACAAATACGGGAGGTGACTGGTGTTGTCCCATCAGGAAACTCTAAAGGTAACTTCGCTGCTTACAAGCAGAAAAGGAAGTTAGAGAAGCAACATATCTGGACATTTTCAAATCTAAAACACTGATGTTATATTAAACTAGCAGTGGTATTCAATAGAAATAAATGAACTAGACTTATCACCTTGTCGATATACATAATACTTGAACTTAGAGGGGATTGGAAATGCAAATGACAAGCCCTTAGAACAAAGCATAATGTCATCTTTGATGTTTATTTCCACTAATCTAAAAAATAAAGCAATGTGATAACCAAGGCACAACATACAGTGTCACAACTTACTGGATAGAAAAGTGTACAGATTCTCGTATCTACATCATAACTTCCAGCATAAGTTGGTCCACATCCACATATTCGATTGCAAATGTAGCAGGATTAACAGGGACCCTGCAAACAAGGGCAGTAGATTTAATGAAAAATAGTAAATACAAAAGCTTGTTAGATAGATTGAATAAGAGAATTAAATTGCATACAAGAGAATAAGGACAAAGATTCATATCCAATGACAGATTTTCCATAATGCATTTGAAGTCTTTGCACATCAAAGACATATATGAGGCGTAACTGTTGTCACAAAATAAAACAATTAAAATAAATATTACATTAAGAATCTAATCTGATAGAGATGTTTGTTATTAACTATCATTAATGATGAACTTATGATGTCGAAACCAAAAGTAACTTAAAGGACAGAAATTCCACATTTGTCATTTAAACCAGGTTAACAAAATTATTCCTACATAGAAAGGCAAGTCCTAGAGAATCAAGATGCATGCCAAATGTATAACCCATTCTTCCTCTACCTGGTATATAAGGCTAGCCTATTTAACATAATATTACTTGAATATTGGGATGGAAATAAATGTTTCTTTAGTATAAAGACTACCTACATCAATATTCAACATATAACATGGAGCTACCTGTGTGTGGAGAGGGGTGATTTGAACACTTAGATCATGCTAACAAAGTTATCATATCAATGAAAGGAGAAAGAAAGAATTGAACCTGCTTCAATGGAACAAACTTGATTTGAGAAGTTGCAAGTGCTTGCAAAGAAGAAGGATACATGACAATAAAAATATATGAATGTTGTCCAAGAAAAAAATGTTCATTGCACCCTTTTTGTTTCATTATGTGCAATATTTTCTAATCCAATGAGAATATTAAATTGCAACAAAAAAATCATGAACAATCATATCTATTACAAGTATTCACCAACCCTATTCAAGTCTAACTTTCACACTAGTATAGAATGGCATGGAAAGTATTATCACGAATCCCATGGCTTGGGAAATGGAGACACTTCCCATGTCAAAGTCCATGGGTGAATGCAATATGTGTCATTTTTATTTATAACAAGAATGTGTAGATTTCCATATCATAAAGAATTGCAACCAAATTAGTCAACAATGTAATATGAAATGATTATTATATCTAAGATTAAAATTTAGATTTTTTTCAAGCAAGGAGAGTCCAAAAAGAGATAGGTATCCTTTCTAGAGGATATCATAGTATCGCTATAAGTATACAATCGAAAGAAAACATCTAGAATAAGAACAGTCTTGCAAAACATAATACTAGAGTTTAATGAAAAGAGTGTTTTTTCTATGAATCTTCCAACCTAGGATTCACATGCTAAAGTCCTTGATGTTCCAGGTCCATGTCTTCAAACCGTTGATGTATAGTTTTCAACTATCCTCCTCTTATAAATTACAAAGTGTAGAGCCCAAATAAATTATGAGATTAGAGGCAATTGATTGAGAACCCTTGTTGTGATTGCATACCATATTATGAAGAATATAAGACTATGCTTCCAGCACTTGAATTTGTATTTTTCGTTGCATGAGTGTATCCAATATCATTGTGTTGTGAGAGATGCATTGGTGTGCATTTTATGAAATATATTTTTCACCAATAAAAATGAATCCTCATTGTCAAATATGGAGTCCTCATGACGTTAGCTTTAAAAGCAAATTAACTAGTTTCATTCATAAATAACAATGCATAGCATAAACTGAAACTCAAATTGAAGCATGAACAACATAGCAGAATAAAACATAAGCTACTAATCACAAAAACAAAATATTTTTCCGACAAATCCTTCCTTCTGGTGTATACTCAGATCAAGATTCAAGATCAGATATCAACCCTCATGGCAGATCAATCATGGGACAACATCACATATGAGATAGAGTGGATGCAGAGAAGGACATATGGATACTGCAGTTGGGATGTCTACTATAGAGGAGGATGACTGGAGAAATATAAATCCCTAACCATCAACAAACCCCATCAAGAGACTCAACAATTCCTATGGACTTGATCTCTAAGGAATGCTAGGTCTCTAGGAAAAACCCTATCTAGATAAACCCCTTCAAACAAAAACAGACTTGTAGCATAAAATTGAATACTGGATCACACATGAGAAGGAAAACACTCATATCATAGTCAAATAACCTCCAAACAAGAATGCTAAGGTATGGATAGACTCACTGGAAGGAGGAGAAGGAAGAACAAGTGAACACTCAAGCTGGAATGACCTGCAAACCCAAAAAATTCACCCCACACAAGTACATAGTAAAACCCTAGGCTAAGGCACTCTTTTATAACTTGACAATGACTTTCAAAAAGGTTCCCCTCCTAATTTCTCATTGAACCCTTAGGACCCTTTCCCTTTACTAGACGCTACAACTTAAGGATAGGATGACACAACAACAAGACAAATCGCCTAGGGGATTCTAGGGGGGATTTGTCTAAAAACTTAACGATTTGGACCGGACGGCCATTTTTCAATGGAATCCGACATTTTTTATTTTGCAAAATATTTATTTAGCAATGTTTTAATAGTCATTTTTATGGTAAAAATGGATTCAACACCCTCAAAAATCCTTGGGAACCCAAAAAATTCATAAATTGAGAGTTGTAACATGGATTTTGAAAAATTATGATAAGATTTTTCCAAAATCCTGCCGAGTAAACATGAATATCCCGGCCCAAATTGTCAAATTTTTAGACTACTACCTTCTAGGGAGGGAATTGCACAAATAACACATTGTTTGGCTTTCTTGCAGGTTAGGGAGGCTACACAAGTCACCACAAGTCATCACAAGGAGGGGCACACAAGTTCTCTGACTCTTTCTATAGGTATGTGGTCCATATGAATAATCAAGGAGCAAGTCATCATTGTATACATATTGGAAGGATTTTTCATAAGTGCTTGGGACTTTTTCCATACAACTATACCACTTGGTCCCAAACCAAGAACCCCAGGAGTGAGTTGGGGTCCCTAGATCACTGCTAGGGACTAAATCATGAACAATCATAACTATTACAAACATTCACCAACCTCGTTCAAATCTATCTTTCACACTAGTATGAAAAGAAGCATCATGACACACACTTACATGTGCATTCATTCAATTTGGATGCATCAAGAAGACAAACCTTCAAACGATTTCAACTTCTGATTCAATAGTTTATTATTTGTGAAATATATATCTAGAACAACAATGCAAATCAAAGCAAAACAATGGCCATGAAAAGTTGCAAACAGAACTCGAAGCATCTATGCTCCACGTGCAAGGAATCATATCCAAAATAGAACTCAACTCACACACATGCATGTATGCTCCACATGCAAGGAATCATATCCAATAATGAAAAAAAATCTCTTGCAATAAATTTATGCTTGCTTTCATTATCTTGCAAAGAGAAATGGTCAACATCTTCCATTGTAAAATAGCATGGACCCTAGCATGCAACCGCTTGTCTTCTATATTCTAACTTACATTGAAGAAATGTTGATTACATTCATGAACCCAATGTTGTAGGTAACCCATGCCCATGGTAGCTAAATGGCCATACTATCATCTCCCCATGGGACAGAAGTACAATCATCAGTTGTCCTCCTGAACTTCTAGAGGACTTAGACATCCTTGTTCTTAGACGACAAAAATTTGAATACAAAACTTACAAATCCTTTGTGAATAGAACAATGTTATTGTAGCATTGGAGTACAAACTTACAAATTATCCCTTTTATAAGGAGGTACAACTTCACCCAACTACAATTGTTTCTTTTCCTATTCATGATCACTTATATGAGCTTCATTCTGGAATGCACCTCATTCAAATATTTAATATGCACCCTCCATACTGCTAAAAAAACTAAGAAATCCTGATGGGAATCCCTTCATTTCTTCAGAGACTACCCTCATTCAAAGAACATCAAAGAAATAACAACAGAGTGAAACAAAATATTCTTGAGATTAATGTCAATGAATGTGATTGGAAACAATTATGGAAATGCACACTAAGGCAAAAGACATAGTATTGCATCAATTGACAATGCATTTATCGTTATTATGAAATAGGGTATCAGTATTAACACAATGTATCAAAGTGCTTTTTAGAAACTTATAATGTAAAAAACTATATTATAGAATTGGACATCATGTCCATATCTAGTGTGCTTTAATTTTTTAGCACAATAGGGATTATCTTATATTTCATATGGCACTGCTAATGATGCATTCTATGTGATGGCACCCTAGGGAATCACAATTTATGTAAATGCACCATTAATTTTGTTTTGTTTTTAATATAAAATATATATTTTACAATGAAATTCAAGTCCATAACCAACACGCTTTGTATGTCAAATATATGTGTGGATATTTAAATAGTTAGCACACAGTATGATGGTTAATTTTACATGTAGGTGCATTAGGGAACCAACATTTAGTTAAATGTATTAGTAAGTTTTTTGAATTATTTAATATAAAAAAAAATATTTTAGAATAAAATGGTGTGTCATTTTCACACTATGCTTAACACATGAAGCACACATGTGTGGTTTTTGTCATGTGCATTGGTTACTTTTAGTGATTTAATAGCACTTGACAAAAAATATTTTCTAAAGCCTCTCAGGCCTCCCACCTCTACTTGAAACATCCACTATAAAAATACAACTTAAAGAGTTTATGGGGAAGTTCCAAAAAATCCTCCACTATAAGATGTTTTCCTTGTAATGATCAATCCTTTTAAAGGGATAATTGGCCTCCAAGTGCGATATGGGTTACATTACAATTTTTCCCACAAAAGATGTCAAATTTAGGGACTGTAACATAGTCAGAGGAGTAAAAAAAGGACTTCAATCCATAATCAAATATTTTGTGTGCTCAATATCCATGAAAAAGCCTTGTGACTATAAATATGGACACTATCAATGTGCTTTTACAATAAGAATGGGTCTTTGGACACTTACTATGGTTGAGGGAGGAAAACAAGGGTCTTATGCCCAAAACAAAGATTGTTGAACTTAATGACCATGAAGAAGTTACCATAGGAACTAGGAAGAAGGGATATGTTCTACAATACCATGGGCATTGGGTAAAGGGGAAATAATAACATTACCTTGTGAATTTTTACTCGCAATAGCACGTGTGCATTCTAGAAACATGCACATGTTTTAACAAGCATGAACTTTAGAACATGGGTGTGTTCCTTAAATTCTATTTATTTTTGCAAGACCAATAATTCCAAACTATGTGCTAGCTAACTTAGTTTCTTGGGATTTAGGTTCATATTGACAACCTTAGTGGTTTAGGATACAAACACATCAAAACTCCTATCTTTTCTAAATACCTCGCAATATCTATATTGCTCATGTTGGCTTAAAAAATCCCTCACAAATGAAACTCTACACACATATAGAATCTAGATCTAGCTATGCAAATTCCAAATATATAATTTTCAAAAAAAGGTGTGTGTGTGTGTAGAGTTTATTATTTTTTAATTTACTTTTGTCTTGACATATATCAAAATCACAAAATACATACATATTTTGTTCATTCTATAACCATGTTTTTAAATATATGAAGCAAGGGTAGCAGGAGCAAGTAGGGGTCCTATATGGACCTAGAGGAATTCAAGAGATAAACTATGATTGGGGCTTGGGAATAATGACCAATAACCAAGCATAAATACATGCTCTATATGATGGGATTGATATCTTCTATTCTCAACAAATTAAGTCTATAGTGGTTTTCAGATACTCATCCTTACTAACCATCTTGATTAGGAAAAGGAGTGTTGTTAAAGACTCATCCATGTCTTGCATGGTGCTAAGAATCCATGGTCTCCTATCCTCCTTTGACATTTTTTGTTTATATCATGTTTGAAGGGGAAATAATAGTATCGTTGACTACTTGGCAAACTCAAGACCTCATATAGGAAAAGATATATCTTTTAAAAAATGTGTGACCCCTAGAGCAAGTTTGGATACCATATATTGTTTATTTCAATCATGATATATATAATATACCATATATCATCCACAAATATACCTTGAAGAAACCATGAATTAATGCACACAAGCATAATTGAGCATGTCACGAAAGTGGAAACAAGCATAAATACCAGTGCAGGGAACTAGGGAGGGGCCTTAAATGCCCCTCATGCCCCTGGTGCTCTCCCTCAATCATTTTTACCTTAGCATGATTGGGAATTTATGTTGAGAGTTGCATAGAAGTAGGGAGAAGGTGGGATATTTGGGTTTGTCTTAGTGTCAAACTACATAGATGAATATTGGCATTTGGACTATCTCCTTATTCGATGGTTTTGATGTCGGGTGAAAATTTTACAATGGTGTTTCAATTCATGGTTGGAAGATTTTGGTTTGGTCTAATTAATGCAGGAGGGAAAGATAAAAGTTGCTCATGTAGAGGTAAGAGGGTCTCCTTCTCTCTTCTTGGTTTTAATCATAACTTTACGTTGAGTGTTTATGAGTAGTAAATAGACAATCCTCCTTCTATAAGTTTTTGTTGAGTCACATCTTAGCTGGATCTAAAGAGAGGTTGAGGGAACTAGAGATATTGAATTCTCATATTGTAATGGCCAACAATTATGGTTTTGGAGGCAACTCTAGTGATGGACTAAGTGATATAAGGAAAATTTCAAGGCATCTATCCAACTAGTTGGAGGGCATGTGTTAGAAAATTGAACAATGAATATATCTTAATATTCATATGGACAAAAAAATAGTAAAGCAAGAAGGATTGGTGATGTGTCTTGAGATACTAGGCACAAAAGTTGAGAAAATGGAAAATGATATTTGATATGCACTTAATATAATATTAGGATTTGCAAGGAGATCAAAGTTACTAGTTTCTCCACCCCCCATTGTCAATCACATTAGTTAAGGATCAAGGGGTAGGTGAGGACACGGTACAAGAAATAGAATTAGCATCATAAGGGTAGCATGTGTTAGGATATTGAACAATGAATATCTTAATATTCATATGGACAAAAAGATAGTAAAGTAAGAAGGATTGGTGATGTATCTTGAGAAACTAGGCACAAAAGTTGAGAAAATGGAAAATGATCTTTCATATGCACTTAATATAATATTACGATTTGCAAGGAGATCAAAGTTACTAGTTGCTCCACCCCCCATTGTCAATCGGATTAGTTAAGGATCAAGGGGTAGATGAGGACACGATACAATAAATAGAAGTAGCATCATAAGGGAAGCAAAGAACCCCACATGACCATGGACCTAGGATGGAGGATATTTTATGGAAGAGGCTAACAATGGGAATTTTTTGGCCCAAGACTAACATGGTTTCCTATTCTTACTTATATTTTGTTATCTAGTACTTTTTTTCAAGGAGTATAACTTTTAAATGTTTTAAGACAAAACCTCTTCTAGTTTGTAATAAAGATATGTTGAGACAAATTTGAGTCATATATATATATATAATTCATCGTAAGCCCTGAAGGGTAGCTCACTTGGTTGGATCTTCTAGGACCAAGGTGGTACAATGTTGAGGTCGGGGGTTCAATTCTATGGGTGCTTCGAGACTAGGAATCAAGGTAATGCCGATAGAGGTGGAGTCCCTCCGGATGGCCCCCCTTGGATTTTATCTGTGGATGTAGCGAGATCTAGAACCGTGAACCACATTGAAAATTATATGAAAGTCACTATAGCCATGAAGTTATGATCATGTGTGTGTGTGTGTGTGTGTGTGTGTGAAGTTCATTATAGCCATGAATTTATGAAAGTCGTTATAGCCATGAAAATAGATTATTATTATTATTATTATAAAAAACTTAATAGAGAAAAATGTGAGAATATTGGAATAAACAGATGGAGAAATAGAATTAAAGTAAAGAGTGGGGGTTTATTAAAAAGGGGAGAGGACATATGGGCATACAAAGGAGAACAAAATATAAGAAACCAACATTAATAAAGCAACATAGATACATCTTAACACTCTATCAAGCACCGAGTCTAGGGAACAAATCCCTTGAGGTGCAAACCCCTTTTTAGAGTCCTAGACTTCCTAAAGAGATTTGATCCCTATCGGCCCTTGATAGAGCGAGAGTTAAGATGGATCTATTCTGGTGTGTTCCATTATTGTGATCCATTTTACAATCAACTTGGTGGGAAAGAGAGTCATTGTATTAAAGAGTGACTAAGACATCTAAAAAGGGAGGATAGTTGTTGTTTTAGATCTCCATTGTGAATTGTTGATCACATCAAATTCCTAACTCATGTTAATCATTATTTTACGCACATTATTGGAAAATATATTCATCAACTTTATTGTCATTAAGTTTTTTTATATAATTTGTATTATTATTAGTTTCAAGGGGAAAATACGTGAGCACATTTTACTTACTAGAATAAAATCTAGATGTGCAGGATAATATTCCATCCTACAACCACTTCTAAACCCCATTGACATCATTATTAATTATATTAATGTATTATATGCATCATTGTTAATTATATTAATGTATTATGTGCATATTTTTATTTTTATTCTTTAATTATATTTTCCAAATATTTCAATTCTTCTTGGTGGATTTTTCTCGCACGATTTTGAGGGTTTCTCGCACATAATTCACAGAATATGGGTGCCCTCGGGTTTCGGATTTGTTAAAAATGAATATCATTGAATTCCAACCAAAATGGGAAACCAAAATAATAATGTTTTTAGACTTTTTTTTAAAATATGTTTTTTTCATTGTTGATCAATCACTTAAGTAACCTTATCCTATTAATATATTTTTAATCTAATCCTCTCTATTTTGAGTAATCTTACTTGAAAAATACATAAAAAAAATATATGAATTTAATATAAAATAATAAAAACTTGATTATGGTATATGATTTTTATATAAATTCAATATTATAATCTAGGTTTTTTTTCAATTTTGCACAATCTAGGGTATTTTCATTGAGGCACTTTTTCAAGATTGAGGCATGTTTTTTACTAAGCATTTTTCATTAAGGCATTAGGTGCATAAGTACATTCTCCCAACCTAGGTTCTAATTTATTTTATTTATCATTTTATTTCACAATAGTTTATACATTTAAGATTGGGCATTGGGGTTTTTTAGTGCCACACATTCTAGGACATTTTTACTTAGGCATTTTAATGGAGCATTTTCACACCATATTTTTAAGATTGGGATTTTTCATTAAGGAATCTTTTATCATTTTATTTTATTTATTTAAAATTAGTTTTTACCCTAGAAGTATGAACACATCACTAGCAGAGTTATCATACAGATTTTTTATGATTATATAAAGTCTATAAAAAAACTTAGGGAAGAAGGAAAACCTAAACTTCAAACTGAACTATATGCCATGCTTGATAACAAATTTGCATCTTTGAAGACAAGATTTAAAAACAAATAACCAATAAAGTCACGATTTTGGAGAACAAGTTACACACAATGGAGATTAGATTACAATAAATGAAAAAGCAAAGCTAAGACACAAAACAACAAACCCAACAATGAGAGACTTGTTTCTCATAAGGATTTCATAATATCATATCACTTAGGGATTAGCCCAGGTTAACATTAAAACTTAGCATTTAGAGAAAATCCCATGCAATCTAAGCTTGGAAAAAAACCATGCAATCTAAGCCTGGCTCAATTACATCATTTGGCTGTGCAAAATTTTAATTTAAAATGAAAATCCCTCAAACCTACTGCTGACCAAACCATGCAATCTAAGCTTGGCTCAATTACATCATTTGGCTCTGCAAAATTTTAATTTAAAATGAAAAGCCCTCAAACCTACTGCTGAAAAGGCTATCTGTTGTTGTGCTGCATTTTCAACATTTTCATCAGACAACATCCAGGCTTGGGTATCTACAGTGAACACCCTCCACTCTTTGGTATCCAAATTCAGGGATAGCATCTTCGATCCCTGCATCCTTAGAATAATTGTGACGCTGTCCTTTCCATCATAGGCCGCTGCTACCTCATATGATGGAATTTGTAACTCGTGTCTAGTCAAAAACTCCCATTGCCCCTTGGTGGTATTCGCAAACCATAAGCCCATTAAACCGCGGGACTGCTCTATAAAGGGATTAATATGTCGCCCGACGAAGACACTTAACAGAAATGTTCGAACCTTGTAAACCAACATATTAATGTACTGGATACGGTCCAGTATCATGCCTAATACAACCTAGTGCACTTGCAATACTATTCGGTTAACGTTGAACATTCCGGTTTCTATGTCATAATTAGCGAGCACAGAGCATTGCATTGAACTGTAGATGATGTTGTTTCCATCTACAGTGGTATGGAACGGTCGCCTAAAAAATCTGGAGCTCATATTTGAACACAGCCTTACGCTCCATTTGTCTGTTGCGGAGTTGTAAACAAGGGCATGCACCTAATTTGTTCTCAGTTCTCCCCAAACGATCACTCAAAATGTTTTACCACCATCATCTACAACTATGTTGATGGACAAGGACGGCTGCACAGTCGTAGGTGTACTAATTGAGTCACTCGCCCATAGTTTTTTCTTCATGCACAACTCCAAACGAAGACGCCGGGTGACCTGTGTATCAGGCAGTTGTCGGAAGCGTCTGGTTAAGGCATTAACAGCCAACATTTTGCCGTCATTGCCTACAAAAAGCAACAGACCATCGGCAGCTCCTTGAAGAAGCCAATATTTAGTCTAATCCGCCTGATACCTAGTCTAATCCGCCTGATACCTAGACTGGAAAAAGTACCACTTGCTAGAGTTGTTGTTCAATGAGCAAAAATCATGGGGGCTATGGTGATCGTTGGTGAGAGCAATCCATGACTCCTCGTTTCTTTTGTCGTACAGTCAATGAAAGATGCTGTAGGACGAAATAATGTAGTGCCAAGAGACACAAGTTCGTCGAACCCTTAATAGCTCGGTGATAGAGAGGCGAGATAGAATTTCATGCAGAATATCATCGGGGAGTCGATCGAATGGGCAGTCTGTGGATCGACCATCACAGCGGCGTTTGTTGATAGCATTATCGATTTGTGTCTCATAAGGTATGGGGAGTCCATCGAATGATCAAGGGAAAAGGGGCCCACGTAGTCAATTAAAAATTTATTGCACAATAAATGAATATTTCTTTTTCTTTTGCTAAGGACATGGGCTAAACCTAGCAAATACTTTGTTCTAAATTTGACTTCACTTTTTATAAAACACTTTACTTCACAAAATAAATGCGCGGATATGAGTTGCCCAATTCACCTTTTACTGCGCATTTCACTTTCTACTGCGTAGTTGAACTTTGCGCAAATGCACAATTCTTGACTTTGTGGAACTTGACTTTGCACACTTTATACAAATTACCTTTTGCACACACTTTTAACTTTTACAAAGATTAACTATGCAGTTAAATTTGTATACCTATCTAACTGCGCACAACCCAAACTTAAACAAACTTTGTCTTAAAGGATTTCTTCCTAAAACATAAGAACCAAAATATATGTAGAAGTTACTGCGCGTTAAACTAGGGCATTCACCACCCTGAAATGCTTGGGAATCTTGATTTGATTTACAGACCGTAAATGTAAACAACATTTACACATGTCAATATGAAATAGATGTGTGGCATGCATAAACAAACATTCTTGAGAATGAATACATGAAACTTGAGAACTTATATATTTACCATTGTAAAACAGAGTAACTTTGCCACAATACAGAGAGATGAGATTTACTTCAAACTTTCACTTCTTACACAGAGCTTGGGCTCTTGAAACACTTCACAGGTTTTTCACTTCTTCTCTTCTTCACTCCTCTCACTCTTTCATCTCTTACAGAGCTTGAGCTCTCACTTTACATCTCTTACAAAGCTTGAGCTCTCACTTTACATCTATCTTTCTCTTTAATTATCTTCTTCTATTTATAGAGTGTCATATCAACCGACTCAAGATGGTTTCGCTTGGAAGCTACAGGGTTTCATTAAAGACTGTAATAAATTCTACCTAAGAAAATCTGATCTTGCCGAATACAAGAGCGCCTACTTAAATACTAACATGACGTGCACCGGATTGGTTGACAACCGACTGACTGTCTGACATTGCAGACTGACAAACTGACCAACTTGGAGTCTAATAGAACCGGCGTAGATAGATACGCTATCAACTCATTAATTATGATATTTCCAACACTCCCCCTTAATTATGAGCGGATGGGGATCATTAGACAAAAGTAAAATATTACAAAATATTTCAAAGCTGAAACATGCTCTGTTCATGGCAAAGTTCATTGTGCAGAACTTGTCACTCCCAAACAACTTCACAAAAATTGGAATGGGTCCTTTGCTAATGGCTTTATAAATATGTCTGCAACTTGATCTTCAAACCTGCAAAATTCTAAACAGATTTTCTTGTTGTTTATCAATTCTCTGATGAAGTGATACCTTGTGTCAATGTGCTTCGTTCTCTTATGAAACACATGATTCTTTGACAGTGTGATAGCTGAATTGTTGTCACAGTAAATGACTGTGGGTTCTTGTTGGTTCTGTGACAGATCACTTAACATTCTGCGCATCCAAACAGCTTGACATGCAGCGCTTGTAGCTGCAACATACTCTACTTATGTTGAAGAAATAGTTACTATGGGTTGTTTCTTTGAAGCCCATGATACAACACCTATTCCTACATGAAATGTATTCCCAGATGTGCTTTTCCTATCATCTGTGTTGCCTCCATTATCGTTGTTAGTGTATCCAATGAGTTTGAAATTTTCTGAGGTTGAATACAAAATACCAAAGTCTTTTGTTCCACTTACATGCCTCAGAATTCTTTTACCTGCTTGCCAATGTGCTTCTTTTGGTGACTCCATGAATCTTGAGATTAGGCTGACTCCATACATGATGTCTGGCCTTGTTGCTGTAAGATACATGAGGCTACCAACAAGCCTTTTAAACAGCGTAGGATCTACATTGGATCTATCATCATCCTTGCTCAATTTCAAACCTGTTAGCACTGGTGTTGGAGCTGTCTTGCAATTTAACATCTTAAATCTACTCAAGACATCACTTGCATACTTGGACTGTGATATGAAAATACCATTTTCATTCTGCTGGACTTCAATGCCCAGAAAATACTTCATAAGCCCCAAATTAGTCATTTCAAATTCACTTTCCATGATTGTTCTGAATTCTTCTATGCCAAAGTCACCAGTAAATATTAAATCATCTACATACAGGCAGACAATTAACTTATTACCTTCCTTGTTGATCTTTGTGTACATTGTTGGCTCACATTCACTTCTGTGAAATCCATTTTGAATGAGGTATGAGTCAATGCGACATTACCAAGCTCTAGGAGATTGCTTCAAACCATAGAGTTCCTTTTTCAGTCTGTACACTCTGTGTCCTTGTCCTAGAACTTCATAGCCTTGTGGCTTCTCAACATATACTTCTTCCTCCAAATAACCATTTAGAAATGTAGACTTAACATCCATTTGATAAACAGGCCATTTTTTTTGTGCTGCGATGGCCAAAACTGTTCTGATAGTGTCCATTTGTGCTACAGGTGCAAAGGTTTCATTGAAGTCTATGCCAAGTTGTTGAGTGAACCCCCTTGCTACCAATCTTGCCTTGTGTTTCTGCACATTTCCATCAACATCTTGCTTGGTCTTGTAAATCCATTTTACGCTTATGACATCCTTGTCCTTAGGAACATCAACTAGTTCCCATGTTTGATTCTTCTCAATGCATTCTATTTCTTCATCCATGGCTTGTGCCCAAACTTTTTCTTCAACAACTTCTTCAAATGTTAAAGGATCATTAACTTGAGAAAATAATGCAAAACATGAGAATGCATTAGGTGTACCAGTCTCATATATATCGCGCAGACTTCTTTTCCTTGGCGGAGTTGCTGGTGTCGAGCTGCGTGAACTACTTGATGGAGTTTGTTGCACACTTGATGTGCTTGATGGAGTAGCTTGAGTTGCGCCTTGTGTTGGAGTACTTTGTGCTGGAGCATGTTGCGCAATCCTTGGAGTAGATGGAGCTGCGCAATTCTAATTTACATGCGGAGTTTCATCCACATCTTCTGCGTTGTCATCATGTTCAACATGTGACATGATTTTGACATTCTTTTCTATGGTTCCATCCCATGCTTCATTTTCTACAAACTGAACATCGCGACTGATGATGACTTTCCTTGCAACCGGATCATACAACTTGTATGCTTTTGTGTCTTTAGAATACCCAATAAAAATACATTTATGTCCCTTGTTGTCTAATTTCATTTTTAGATCATCTAGAACATATGCATATGATACACAACCAAAAAAATTTAAATGTGAAACATTATGTTTCATACATGTCCATGCTTCATGCGGAACTTTGTTCTTCACTCTCTTTGTCGGACATCGATTCATGATGTATACTGCAGTTGCCACTGCTTCATCCCAATATTCATTTGACAGATGCGCGGCTGCCAACATGCTGCACGCCATCTCCATAATGGTTCTGTTCTTCCTCTCTACGATACCATTCTGCTGTGGTGTATATCGTGCAATGAATTGCTTCTGTATGTCATTATTTTTGCAAAATTTTAAGAAATCATTCGAAACATACTCACCACCTCTATCTGTTCTCAATATATTGATGATGTGTCCACTTTGCTTTTCCATGAGTGCCTTGAACTGCTGAAAACAACTAAACGCATCAGATTTATGTTTTAGAAAATAAAACCATGTTTTTCTTGTGAAATCAGCTATGAATGTGAGAAGATAAGTGCATCCTCCCATGGACGGTGTTTGCATCAGTCCACAAATGTTAAAATGCACAATTTCAAGTGGTGTGCACGCTCTGTATGACTTTCCGACTGGAAAAGACTCTCTATGCTATTTTCAAAAAATATAGCCTTCAAAAATTCTCTCTGGTCTTTCGATCAATGGTAATCCTTTCACCATGTCCTTAGTGTGCAGTAGCTTCAGCCCACCAAAGTTCAGATGTCCAAATCTGAATTTCCATAACCAGGATTCACCCTTCATTTCTGTCTGAAATGTTGCTTGCATTGCGCTGTCTTTTTCTTCATCTGCGCAATGAATTTCTGCTCCTTTGCTCTCTGCTTTGAACGCAGATCCAGAATTTTCATTCTGTCTTTCATGAACAACTTGAGTTGTTTTTCCTCTTATGATGGGTCTTATCCTCAAAGGAAACAAGCGATTGCTTGTCATCTGTACTTCTGCTATCAATTGATTGCTTGGGTATATGTCTTTGATCACACAGCGCTTCCCTACCATGTGAACTCTGTAACATTTTTCCATCAGTTGACCAATGCTCATCAGGTTATGCTTCAAACCTTAAACATAATACACATCAGGCATAAATTTCTGCTCCCCCTATTTTGTTAGAATATCAACAGTACCTTTTGTTAAGATATTCCTATACTCCATCCTAGTCCTACTAGCATTTTCATCCTTTGCATTTTCAGTCATGCATGCACTTTTAGGGTTTGCATGCATCCCAGTCATCAGTCCCAACACCTAGCCCTCAATTAGCTAGCCCCCATAGCTTCCTTCCACTCAGTTTCATCCCTCCTAGTGCTTAGTGCGCCCTCCTTTCACCTACTACATGAGAAAGGCGCCCTTCCTTACCTACCATTCAATTATCTTCAGTTATCTTCAGTTCTTTCCTTGATTTAAGGCTAGACTGACTCTCAACTGATTGTATCACTCCGATGGACCTCCAGTGAGACTTGACTTCCCATTCTGACTCTAGTTAGCTCCTCATGCGCCCTCCACTGAGCCTCCTTCATTCAGTTAGTGTCTCCATGTGCCAGTTACAATCAGTTACACCTACCACACTCAGTTAGACTCAGTTTGACTGACGGTTGATAGTTACTTGTGCATTGATGACTCCACCGATGATGAGATAGACTACTAGTTGTGCTTCGATGACACTCCAATGATATTTTGATCACTCCATGAAGGCTAATTCGAATTTACACCTTGGCATTCAAATCCTCATGCATTGTACTACTTATTTGTCCATATTGTGATTAATTAATTAGTGTGTGTGAAGTATTTTTGCTTCTATCCAAATTCTACTGTATTATTATTCTATTGCTCATTACACTGCATTGACCACTCTTCTTCTATCTTCCTTCTTAATCATAATTACTCTTGTGAGGTATACATCATCTCTTAGATCTACTGTGAGGATTTTCACATTTTTACCCAAAACAGTAACTTGAATGTTGTTTCCAAGTGTTACATCAGTTTGAACTGATTTATCTAGACTGGAAAATAAACTTAAATTACCATTCATATGATTGCTACATCCTGCGTCTAAATACCATATGTCATTTGGACTTTCTTGGACAGCATTGCATTCCAGCGGAGATGCGCATGCTAAGAACAGTGTGATGTTCGAAGTGTTGTTGTTGCTTGACTATGTTTCACCTTGCTTTCCTTGGTCATACTACTTCTTCTTGCATTCATATGAGAAGTGTCCATACTTCTTACAGTAATGACATTGAATTTTTTATTTATCATACCTTTGTCCACTTGACTGAGTGGTATTTTGATTCTGGCCTCTACCAGTGCCATGCGTAGGGCTGCTGCTGCGACCTCCTCTGAATGAACTTCTTCCTTTGCCTCTAGAGTTTGATCTTCCTCTACCTCTTCCACGGCTTATGGATGACTGTGTTGCGAATGCACCTTCCAATGATGTATCTAAACCGCTAATTCCATGTTCATGATTGAGAAGTGAGGCTTGCAACTCATCAATAGTAAATGTAGACAGATCTTTGTTTTCTTCCAGGGTTACAACCAGAGATTCAAATTTCTTTGGAAGAACTCTAAGAACTTTCTCAACAACTCTTTGGTCAGTTAGAGTTTCTCCATGAGACTTTATTTGATTAACCAGACCAATAACACGAGTATAAAATGAGTCTATTGACTCTGTGTTTTTCATTGACAGAGATTCGAAATCTCTTCTAAGAATCTGAAGTTTGGCAGTCTTTACCTTGTTCAAACCTTGATAGGAAGTTTCCAGTGTGTCCCATGCTTCCTTGGTTGACTGCGCTGCTGCTACTCTTGGGAGTATGGACTCATGTGTTGCTTGATGTATGTGGAACAACGCCTTTCCGTATTTCTTCCTTTGTTCCCTTAGAACATCCTTTTGAGCTTGAGTGAGATTGTTGTATGCTACTGCATTTGCTGGTTCTGCATTATGTCCCATACATCTTGACCTCTAAACAAAGCCTTCATTGTTAGAGACCAATATTCATAATTTTTACCAGTAAATATTGGAGTTTGCAAATTACCCGAAGTGGAAGTCATACTTAATCACTTTTCCCTTCTGTAAATACAATTTCTACTTTCCGTAAACCAAGCTCTGATACCAGATCAAGGGAAAAGGGGCACGTGTAGTCAATTAAAAATTTACTACGCAATACATGAATATTTCTTTTTCTTTTGCTAAGGACATGTGCTAGACCTAGAAAATACTTTGTTCTAAATTTGACTTCCATTTTTATAAAACACTTTACTTCACAAAATAAATGCGTGGATATGAGTTGCGCAATTCACCTTTTACTACGCGTAGATTAACTGCGCGTTTCACTTTCTACTGCGTAGTTGAACTTTGCGCAAATACACAAATCTTGACTTTGTGGAACTTGACTTTGCGCACTTTATACAAATTACCTTTTGCACACACTTTTAACTTTTACAAAGATTAACTGCACGGTTAAATTTGTATACCTATCTAACTGCGCACAACCCAAACTTAAACAAACTTTGTCTTAAAGGATTTCTTCTTAAAACATAAGAACCAAAATATATGTAGAAGTTACTGCGCGTTAAACTAGGGCATTCACCACCCTGAAATACTTGGGAATCTTGATTTGATTTACAGACCGTAAATGTAAACAACATTTACACAGGTCAATATGAAATAGATGTGCGGCATGCATAAACAAACATTCTTGAGAATGAATACATGAAACTTGAGAAATTATATATTTACCACTGTAAAACAAAGTAACTTTGCCGCAATACAGAGAGATGAGATTTACTTCAAACTTTCACTTCTTACACAGAGCTTGGGCTCTTGAAACACTTCACGGGTTTTTCACTTCTTCTCTTCTTCACTCCTCTCACTCTTTCATCTCTTACAGAGCTTGAGCTCTCACTTTACATCTCTTACAAAGCTTGAGCTCTCACTTTACATCTCTCTTTCTCTTTAATTGTCTTCTTCTATTTATAGAGTTTCATATCAACCGACTCATGATGGCTTCACTTGGAAGCTATAGGGTTTCATTAAAGACTGTAATAAATTCTACCTAAGAAAATCTGATCTTGCCGAATACAAGAGCGGTTACTTAAATACTAACATGATGTGCGCCGGATTAGTTGACAAACGACTGACTGTCTAACATTGCAAACTGACAAACTGACCAACTTGGAGTCTGACAGAGCCGGTGTAGATAGATACGCTATCAGCTCATTAATTATGATATTTCCAACAAATGGGCAGTCACCGCGCCATTTCTTGATAGCATTATCAATTTGTGTCTCATAGGGTTGGGATGGGACTTGTTCTGTTACAGCGATATTAATTTGCGTCTGATATGGGTGGGATGGGACTACCTCTGTTCGCTCAAATATCCTTGGGTCGCTGCAGCTACCATGTTGATTCTTTCTGGTGCATAATCCTCTGTCAAAAACTTGATAGTGATTACTTTCCACGCTCCTGTCCTCACGCTTGTCATCATAAATCTCAATGCAGGTTTCCATCGTTCAGGTACAGAAAGTATTGCAGTGGTAAGAAGATATTGCAGTTGTAACCCTTAGCGAGATAAACAATACAATAAATCCCCTTGGCCAAAGCTTCAAAATCCCTTAAACAAACTTAGAGCCAAAATGAATCACCAAAGCATCAATTTATACATGCATCTTAGCCAAAGCGTCAAATCAAGACATTTGTATTAAGTATAAGTTGGATGGAGAATAAAACAACCGTTAATTCCACTTCCATAATTTGTGCCATGAAAATAGATTTTAATAATTTTTTCGGTGGAAATGGCTTTAAATGTTTTAAACCTCCCCATTTTTAAATGACCATGACCATGCAAATGGTGGTTTGGTAACTTGACCATGTAAATTTTTGTTTTCACGGAATTTTTTAATAATATTTTCCATGGAAATGGCTTTTAATAATATTTTCCATGGAAATGGCTTTAAATCTCCCCTTTTTCTAATGACCACCACCATGTAAATGGTGGTTTGGTAACTTGAAAATAGTAATGAAATTATATATGTATATTAAATTTATTATAGTAATGAATTTTTATATTTTTAAATGGTTGGTAACATGAAAATAGTAATGAAATTATATATGTATATTAAATTTATTATAGCAATGAATTTTTATATTTTAAAATGATTATGTTGGGGAAGGTAGATAGGGTTTATGTGTGAATGTTTTTATAGTTTGACTAGATTAATAATTTTGTAATAATATATGATTTAATAAGATTAATAGTAAAATATGGTTTAACAAGGTTAGTAGCAAAGGATATCATTCTTATTTGCACTGTGCAATTAATTATAAATATTTGAACATGATTAAATCCCTCTACCAAGGAGAATATGATCAAAATTACCAAACTAAAATACTTAGTGTGATCATAACATTAGATAGGAGGGAAGTTGGGCTAGCCTTTCGAGATGCCTAGTAGTACACGGGAGTAGTGTGAGATGCTTGGCCTAACCGAGATGAGACCTTTAAGGTCGACAAACCGGAAGGGGAGGGTGGCTAAGGCTGCAGTAATTTCTTAGTAACTTTTGATGCCTATTGCAGGATCATGTTGCATTAGAGGCATGTGCCATGGCAAGTGGGACCATCTAGAGTCTAATGTGGAGGTTTATGAAGGTTGATCAAATGGCAAGATTCTCAGGGCAAGGGTGTGTAAGGGAGGAAGTAAACTATACATAAATATAATAAAGAAACCTAATAACATTAATTGATAAAAATATGAATTAATAAGAATAATTAAGAACATATAATATATTACTATAATATATGTAAGTAATATGTAACTTCGATACGAAGTTCCTTGAAGTAGGGGAGTATGTAACAACCGAAAAATACTATTAAATTAATTATAAATAAAAGTATAGGAAAACTAAATCAAATATTAAAATAAATATTTAATAAGGAATTTTTATCACTATGAATGGGATAACTATGACTAAGAATATTAAATAATTTAAATAAATAAAAGAAAATTGCTAACTAAATTAATAAAATATACTAGATTCAAATTCCAAAGTAAATGAGAAAAACCTATACAATGGAGGAGGATTGGAGTAGGAGGGAATTCATTCTTCTTAGCTTTGAAGGAAGGTAGGTATGATTATGGTTATGGAAGGGAAGAGAACAAATCTCGTTATGGTTTATTGGTTAGGGGCCCACGGGCTCTTGGTGTCTCATTGAGGGGTTGGTTGGGTGGAGAGTCATCTCCCACACATTGTTTTCCCTCATTGCTTAAGGAGTTCTAGAGGTACATTATTTCCATTACTCGTTGTATTCAGGTTTGTATTCTCCTTATTTCATTTGATTTTTGTTATGATATCTTAGTGATTGTTTTAGATCTAAAAATTTCTCATAGTATTGAGTTGATCTTAAGTTATTGTACAAAATAATTGTTTTTCTAAATAATGGTGTTCTTAAGGCCTATTGGGGCCTTACACTCTCAATAATGTATTCACTCGTTATTGGAAAAGGTGCTTCACAATTCTCTTACTTAAAATTGAAACATGTTTTTTGTCGATGATATCGATGATCCATTTTAAGGTAAGAACAATGTCCACAATAAATACACTTATGCAAACTTCTTGAGCACCCCCCACAAAATCCTTAAATTTGCAAGAAGGACATCCATTGTATCCATGAACCGTGAGACCAATCAATGTGCCATATGTTGGAATATCGTGAATCGTAAATAATAAGGAAGTTCTTAAAGTGAATTTGATTCAGAATTACCATCCCTCAAAAATTTAATTGCATCAATTCATTTCCACAATTCCATTATCTAATCATATAATGGTTCTAAATAAAAATCGATTGTATCGGAAGTCGCACCTTTATTTCCTCGTATAATCAATGATAGCTTAAAAAATTGGATGGTTTAGTTGCTAACCGTGGAGGCAAGCCATAATTTATTAAAAACACTCGCCGTGTTTAACATTTAGTACTTTGATCTCAAAATGGTTTCACCCCATCTAGATCCAAACTAAACCTTATATTATGAGGATCTTGAGAAAAATCAAACCATCTATGATCAAATTCCATCAACATCTTAGAATCAAACACATGTCGTTGTTTTCCATCAATGCTCTTATTTTGGGCATGCCATTGCATAATTTCAGCAATGTCTCTGATCATATACATTCAAAGTAATATTGAGATCAGTGCAGAGTGGTGAAGAACCTTTCTAGGAACCATAATTGATTTCAACCTTGATCTATACCTCCCTTCTCGACATTTAGGACATTCAATCTCACTTGCAATATTTTTGTGAAATAATACGCAATCATTCACACATGTCTGGATGTTTTCATACCCTAAGCTTAACTTAGTGATTTTATTTTTACATTGACTTCATTTTGTTGGAATTGTGGAGTCACATGGTAAAAACTAACTTAATGATGCTAATAACTCATCTACACTCTCATTTGTCCAACCATGCACCACTTGCAAGTTAAGAATTTGAAGGATTTTTGTCAAATGACTTAACTTGCAATTAGCATACACAGGTCTTAAAGCATCCTCCATCGACTTGGCCCATTCATCGTTTAGACCCTCATTAAACATTCTATCAACTTCAAACCTTTCATCTAACATTGATGCCTCTTCATCTATGTTTGGTGCTACTTAATCTCCTTTTGGTGCCTACTTCATCTCTCATAATAATTGTGATCCTAAGGGATTATACCACTATGCATTATATCTTATCATATGTCGATAAATCACACCTCTATTTTTCACCTTTCCACCAAGACAATTATTACATGGACACGGATATCTATCTAGACCCTTCTCATTAGCTATTCTCTCAACATACATGCATGGTATTCATCTATTGTCAACCTTTGACGTTGATCCATATTCTATGTTTTGCATTCCATTATTAATCTGATATGTTAATTAAAACAAATCGCAAATAGTTCAGATAGTGCAAGGGCACAAAATAAACTACATCGGTGTTAATAATAACAACATTGACAAGGAACTAAGCTAGTCTATGGAACTAGTAAGGTTATATCAAATCAAGAAATTGGCACCACTTATGTGAGTTCACGCTAAAGTGGCATATTATTAAATAGTTTGACTCATAATTATAGAAACATGGCATTCACACTGCCAATTGCCTTAGGAATCCTCGAATACCATGATATAATCCCTTATTACAGGAAAAACAAGCGATTGAGCGAAATGGAAAACATTCAAGAAGATGCTCCTCTTGAAAAAAATAAGGAAAAAATATGGGTGAAGGTAAAGTATACAACAAAAAGGAAGGGGTACATATATTTTATTGTGGAAAACCAAGGCACGTCATCAATTGTAAAGACAAAGCAATTGATCTTTTCAAAGAAAAGGTTAATGAAAACAAGGACAAAGAAAGTAATACATTTTTACTAATAATACTACTTACAAGGAGAATGTGGATGAATCCAATGCTTACAGAACTAAATAAGATTTCCTATTTTAAAAAACAATTTGTTGAGTTGGGTCTCCAAAGAGGGGAGACAATAGGGGCACTACTTGGCATGGATGGTTGTCTAGGGGAATTTGGTCTCATTGGCATAATTATACTGGTATACGAGCGAACTACCTATTGGAACACTAATGGAAGTTCCAAATCCACAAGAGGGAAAGAGTAGCCAGCAACTTCATATACCAATAATGAAAATGCATATCCCATTTCAAGGGTAGTAAATTCATAGTTCTCAATAGCATAAATTCTAAAACAATGGAGACATACTTGTTCCTTTCAAATTCTTAAACTCCTTACTAGTTTAGAAGTGATACAAGAATCTCTCTATGATGCAAACTAGTTCCAAAGCCATGAACATACAAGGAAAAAACGTGGACACCTACTAAATTCAAATTTGTAATTGAGCCCTGAGCCAAACCAACCCAATTTTTTTTTAAAACAACCAAAAGTAGCCACCACAGACATAGAGGAAAATAAATTCATAGAGGTGAATTGTTATATAAAACCCATGCTACACACATATAAAGAGGGAAGTCGCCATATGGAAAAGTTGTTTGAGGAATGTTCATGTCTAGAAGCCTAGTTTGCAAGAAAAATATTTTGTCAATTGGGAAGGAATTGGCATCATGTACACATTTGGTGGATATTCAAATCAACGTCTACTAAATATGTGAAAACATGAAAAGCTAAAGCAATTGTAAGAAAAAATAAAGTTTAGTGGAAGATAAAATTAGTTTCATATTTTCTTTATTAGTGTAATTTGATTATTTTGGTCCCAAAATCATACATGTATGTATTATATACTTGTCAAAAGGTTAATGAAAACTTTCACTTCTTTGCAAAACAGTTTGTCGAATATCTTTGAACCTTGTCTTCTACGCATACTCACAACATTTTTTATGATGACAATGTCACTAATTGTAATTTGTTTAATATTCATATTACCTATTTTGCTTTCACATATGCCCATGAGAAAAAATAAAGAAACAGCCCCTAAATTGGATAATCCATAAGCTTACTAAAATATTTTCTTGAAAACGAGAACCTTACTTTATAATTCCACCTTCATAATATGAAATGATTATTATATCTAAGCTTAAAAATTAGATTTTTTTTTCAAGCAAAGAAAGTCCAAAAAAAATAGGTATCCTTTCTAGATAATATCATAGGATCTCTATAAGTTTACAATCGAAAGAAAAAATTTAGAATAAGAACAGTCTTGCGAAACATAATACTAGAGTTTTATGAAAAGAGTGCATTTTCTATGAATCTTCCAACCTCGCATTCACATGCTAAAGTCCTTGATGTTCCACGTCCATGGCTTCAAACTGTTGATGTATATTTTTCAACTTTCCTCCTCTTATAACTTACAAAGTGTAGAGCCCAAATCAATTATGAGATTAAAGGAAATTGATTGATAACCCTTGTTGTGATTTCATACCATATTATGAAGCATAGAACACTATGCTTCCAGCACTCTAATTCGTCGATAAATATCGTAGAAACATAAAGTTCAGTTTACATGGAATATAGAAAATATACTTTAAAGAAACAAGTATTTCCGAGTACAAAAGAGGGTGGAAGTTCATGGTACTTAAAGTAATATATAAAAATATGACAAATACCAAAGGGATATAGAGGTCTTTACCATCCAATCAAAAGACATAATATGTGCTGGGAATTAACAAATGAAACCGGCAGTTGTAAATAATTCATGGGACCATAGGACAAATCTCACCTACACTTACAGTATGAAGTAGTATTCATCAACAAATGAAGGATAATAATAGATATCATGAACCTCATTTGAATATTTTCATAATTCAACACGTAACTTCATTTATGTAATTATCATACTAAAAATATTATTATGATGGTTAAAAGAAGATTATATAGAAATTGGTTACAAAAAAAATGGACCCATTGATTATTTTTCTAATGATTGATATTAGTCAATGAAATATGTCTAAATTCCACATATAATTATTTCCAAAGGGTTATTACGAACTGAATGCGACTAAAAACACTAATGAAGTCTAAAATCTACATCTATATCATCCTGGAATTTCTTGTGACATTTGCATTTTTAGTTTTATTCAAGTCAATAGTGTCCTAAACAGAAGCAAAAACTTCAGTTCCATGACATTCATACACAATTTTTTCCCCGACATCACAAAAACTGTATTGACTGGCAATAAAGATTCATTCATCATACATCAAAACTTACCACTATTTCCTGCTTCTTAGAAGTAAATGTAAAGAGAAGGAAAGATACAAGAATTAACCAAATATATTAGAAACTTGTACCAACCTAAGCTAAAGCTCCAAAAGGAAGATGTTCACCCCCAACACTAAACCAAAGTTCATCAACCAACTGGAAAAACAATTTATTGCAACAATTAAAAAAAGGATCATGAAATTTATAGCATGTAACAAGAAAAACCTTACACATCATTTCTCTTTAGACCCAGAATATTGGGACCAATAGAGATTGATTTGGTTTGCTCAAAAAGGTTCTCAAGAGCATAGAGAAACATATGATGACTAAATCTGCCTATTATTGCAATGTATCACAAAGCACATAAAGAATATGTAGCTTGCAATGTAATGCAGAACATTTCGACAAAATCAATATTGTCTCCGAGGAACAAACCATTTCATGTACTTCGTCCATATACAGACTTCTGACATGCAATGGAGGAAGAATGGATTTATTAAATGAATCTCCAACACCAACACTACCACTGGATCTATCATATATACAAATACGGGAGGTGACTAGTGTTGTCCCATCAGAAAACTCTAAAGGTAACTTCGCTGCTTACAAGCAGAAAAGGAAGTTAGAGAAACAACATATTTGGACATTTTCAAATCTAAAACACGCACTAGGTTTTTTCGACCCAAAATCCGACGGCCAAAAAGTCGGATTTTCTACATTTTGAGGTCAACTATCCAACAACCTAGGTATTTTTTTAACGTCAGTCCAATTTCGGATTAAAACCGACGGCTCGTATGTCGTCGGTTCTGTGACGCCCTCAGCAGTCGGATAACCAACGACCCTCACAACTGAATAGCATTTGGATCCGACGTATTTGGCCGTCGGATCTATAGCATAGCCGTTGGTATTTTTCACTGTGGAGGTCGGATAATCGACGCCCCTCACAACTAAAAATGGCTTGGATCCGACGTCTTTTGTCGTTAGATCTATGGCATAGTCGTCGGTATTTTTCACTGTGGTGGTCGAAAAATCGACAGCTCTCACAACTGAAAATGGCTGAGCACCGACGTATTTTGACATCGGAGCTATGGCAAAGTCGTCGATTTTGTGCACTGTGGAGGTCGGAAAAGCGACACGTATCCCACTTAAAATGACTGAGCATCGACGTCGTTGGCCATCAGATCTATGGCGAGGTCATCGGTTTTCTTTCCCATGGCTGTCGGTTATCTGACACCTATGGAAAAGTTTTAAAAAAAAACAATATTGTTTGGAAGTGTATGTTGCTACAATTCCTCTTTTTCTTTTCTAGTACACCCTCGGAGTCTTGAACTTTGTGAAGTCATGTTTAAACGACCATTGCCTTTCATTGTCCAAATTAAGGTCTATTATAGCCTTCCCACTTCATTGCAAATGCCAAGTTGTACCATGCCTGAAGTTGTCCCATGCCTCATTCTTGTTCAAAGCCAAATAAGTTTAAATTATTATTATAAAATCATTTATAAATTATATATGATTTTAATATAATAATTTTAACTTTACCTTTATAATAAAGTTGAAAATATTTTCTAATTATTATAATAGTCCATTATTTAAAAGGTGGCTTTTATTATCAAACTTGAAACGACAACTCTAAGTGTTCACTCCAAGCTAAAACCATACTTAGCATTATTTAATATTCAAGCTCTCAAGTCAAGTAAAGGTGTAGAAGAATTGATTGTAGCAAAATACAATAAGGAAAATATTGGGGGTAAAGGTCGAGCTTGTACAAGAAACTCAATAAACAATGGAAAAGTTGTAATGGATATATGTTGCAGTAGTGAGTGGTGTTGTTGTAGAAGATGACAGTATAGAAGAGAGTGGTGTTACAATGGTGGAGTTGCAAGGAGATGATATTTAATTAGATGTAGTAGTGGAAGATGCAAATGTGAACGTCTTATTCCCATAATGTGTAGTGTGTTGATATCATTGTAGATGAATTTGAAAGTGCAAAAAAAGAAAACAGTGGATAAAAGGAAGGATTCCTACAAACACAAACCACTATGTTACGCGAACTTCTTTCAGGGCTTTGTTACATTTGCTTCTAAGATCTTCCATTACTTTGTTACAAGAATATTTTTTACCTAAAAGTACACTTGATAGGTTTGGATGGAACAGATTTCCATGGAAATCCTCTTTACATTCATTCTCGAGTGACTCGATATTAACAATTCCGATTATCAAAAGGGGATACATAATGTTAAAAAAGGAAAATAAAGAAAACACATAAAGGGATACGTAAAGTTGACAAAGGAAAATAAATAAAATCTATAATTTTCATCGAAAGAATAACCAGGTACGAACTAAACTGAGGAGATTCGAACCTGCAACCTATGTCTAGTCCCAAGGCTACCAACTTCAAGCCTGACCTTGTCAATCAATTCCCATTGCCATTTACTCTCATACGAAGTACCACGACCATTTCTCTCGACACCCAGTACTCTTCATTCATTCTGCATGCATTTCACTATGCAACGGTCTCAGATTCACTGCGTTTTTCCTGAATTAGTGTCTCAATTCAATATGACCCATGCCTGCCGTCCAAGGAGTGTTGCCAACGGTCTTGAGTTTCAACCTGGCAACGGTGATGATTCATGGTATTATGTTTCCCTTCAGCTACAATATGGAAAAATCATAGTCCACTTCCAAGGTTTGTCTGACAAATGTGACTGTTTGGGTTATGCTGAATCGAGAAACTGAAACCATCACATTTGTCAGAAAAACCTTCATATGAGAGCTTTGAGTTTGTCATATTTCAGCCAAAGGGAAACATAATACCATGAATCGTCACCGTTGCCAGGATGAAACTCTAGACCGCTGGCAACACTCTTCGAACGGCAGGCGTGGTTCATGCTGAATCGAGAAACTAATTTAGGGAAAGCGCAGAGGGGATTTGAGATTGTTGCATAGTGAAATGCATGCATAATGAATCAAGCAAGGTGGTAGCCCATCGTCTCCCACTATGAAATGCATGTAGAATGAATCAAGTTGCTTGAAGGTGGTCTCCCATTGCCAGTTGCACTTCAAGCTTGAAGGTGTTAGCCTTGGGACTAGACATAGGTCGCAGGTTCGAATATCCTCAGTTAAGTTGTAGCCATAAAAAATGATGAACATTGACAACAGGAAGCATGTTTCTAATTGTTGTTGGTGTATGCTAGATTAGTTGCAAATATCATGCTTCAGAAGCCAGGCTTCAATGGTAAATAGACCATTTTGGAACGGTTCAATGTGAGGTTAAGGATATTGATTCCAATTAAATTAAAGAGAAGGTTAAGGAGATTGATTCTAGTGCATCATTTACTCATCCTTTGAAGTTGTGGAAACTCGAAATTGGTTATGATGAGCAACCAAACATCACAACAAGCTCCAAGAAATTGTCAAAATTTAGATGACACACTAGTGGGTTGTAGAAATCTAGCATTGTAGCCATTCATTGAGCTCCTCTCTGTTTCGAGAATAATTTAATATTCTCTACTGAACAGGGCCAACCACGTGAAGGTGGAAGCTCTTATGGCCCCTACCCCCCCTCACATCACTCTCAATTCCCCATACCCAATGCATGTAATTGAAAAAAACAAATACGTGCAAATTCATCCATATTTCATCATGAACTTTCATCTACCATTCATTCAATAAAGCCTTACATTCATTAAACCATTGTTTCATTCAATCAACACATTCATGCAATAAAAGATAACATTCAATAAACCATTCATTCAGTCAACACCTTCATTCAATAAATACTGACATTCAATAAAGGTAACAGTTTACTACACTGAATCATTAAACCATTAAACCATTCATTCATTCATTAGGCCAAAAATCATGGACAATATATTAATGTTATCAAAAATAATTAGACGAGTACATTTTTCGAGTCACTTCTTTTTACTAGCAGTTTTTCTTATCTTTATAAATGGTAAATAATCTCTAAGAGGAGCATCTACCCCTAGACTTTATGTTCCAGTTCTTGGTTCTTCATCAAGCGCTTGTGGTGATGTTTGCAGCAAAGGGTTCGGATTTGCTGCAACAATGTGAAAATGTTACATTGTTGTATTTTGATATTGTAATGACAAGTATTTCATTTAAAAAAAAACATTACAAAGGTGTTTTTTTACCTGGTGTAGCCACATCATGTAGTTCATGTTCTTGTCCAGTCTCAACCTGTACAGTTTCACCCTCTACATGCTCTGCAGTGAAATATGGTGAACTACAATTAATGTTCACCATTTGCAATGCTATACATAAAATTTTAGCATATGAATAAATTCATTACCGAGATTACAAGCATGATCTTCATTTTGTTGTTATCCCTCCTCGACATTAGGGGGATCATTGCTTTCCTGCTCAAAACAGATTCAATATTGTTTTTCAAGTATTTATAACGAATAGATTGCACAAGCGGTTAATATTCAATAAAGTATATAGATTCTATTTACCTGTGCACCGGATGGATTGGTACCAGAAGACTGTGTTTGGTCAGGAAATATTTTTCGTCGTTCAACAACAGCTCCAAAGCCTTCCTTGAAGCCAAGATTCATGTCTTCCTCAGTGCGTTGTTCATTGAATCAGTCGGCCTGCATATTTGCATAACGTTGTTAATTAACATTTTCCAATGCAATAAAACAAGAAAAAAAATTGCAATTTATTATTTGCATGCATTATTGGTTTTTCAAAACTTACAAATCGTGCCGCGAAATTGGAATAACCACCAGGCCCAAGCTTGTGCTGACCTATTTTTTCAACTTTTGCCTTTGTGGCCTTTTATGTGTCTGGCAGCCTATGCAAGTGTTGAAATACGTTAGATGTTCCAAGTTTGATATAGAAATATTTAATAATAATAAGGTTTTGAATTACATTGCAGAAAGTATTGCATACCTCCCTGTGCCTGGTGTTATATTTCCTTCTCTTCTCTGAGCCATCTCCCTTCCATCATCCACTAGAGCTCTCCACTCCATTGGTGAAATCATTGGAGGGTGCTCATACTTAGGGTTTTTTTCAAGGTGTTTCCTATATTGGTCTCGAACAACCTTCACATGTTGACAAGCCTTTTTCATGACCTCGACTTTATTAAAGGTTTTGTCGCCGAACAGGCCAACCAACCGATGCTTGAGTTCATCTTTAAAACATTTCCGTTGTTTATCCCACCTTTCTCGGATGGTGGGCCCGAAGATCTCCAAGCACGCGTCATTCGTTTGTTTATAGAAAACGTCATTTCCTACGAAACGATCATGCCATGATCATAATTAGTTGAAAGAAAATGTTTTATCGGTATATTACAATGAAGTTATAAACAATAACTTGATCAACGTATATTAATTACCTTTGACCTTATCGATGTTTATTGGGACGAGATCGGCGTCGACCAAAAATGTTACCTCCATTGTTCCCGTGCTAGTGACACGGGAAGATCCTAGAAATGCAACTAGGTCGATATCAATATTACCAAGATTCTTGTTGTCGACCTCTTCCGGTGGACGATCCAGTGTGCGTTGGTCACCAGCGGCCGGTGCGCTCATAGTTGGGGTCTGTGGTGTGTCAGAACGTGTTGATGACTGTTTAGTCGACAACAATGGCGAAGGATTCGATGTAGTACATGGAGTCGTTTGCTCATGATGCCACGTCTCTCCATGAACCTCGCTACGGCCAACATCTCCTCCACCACTATTGTGTGTTTTCTAATAATTCTGTAAATACAAACCACGTCTTACACATTCAGTACTATCATATAAAAGAGAAAATTATAAAGTTATAAATGAATTATTTTATGAATCAAGATTCCTCAACTTACTTCCAAGGATTCAGATTTTCATTCCAACAATTCAATCCTTGCCAAGTTCTCGCTTGTCTGCGGAAACTTGATAAGCAGAGAAATGAGTTCCGCAGTATATTTTTCCAACAATTTGTCTATCATCGTAAACCTATTTGTGGATTCACTAGTTTGTCTATCATCTGTAAGGATCTCAGCCACTTCAGGATCTACTGGACATTCTTCTAATGTTGTTTCATACAACAATTCATCGGGCTGTAACAAAAAAATATAAAAGACTATTGAGTTATATCATGATAGATTCCTAAAATTATATGAACAATTCCAATGGATTATACCTGCAACGTAGAGGATCGTGATCCACTCCTCGGATCAATGCTCATAGGTGACTTGCCCCGATCTGCTAATAACTGGGAGTTGCCCCTTACAGAAACCTAAATAAAAAACATAGTGAAAGTCACCTAAACATAGTGAAAGCCAACTATTTTTTCTTATTATATTTGCACTATTACAAAGATGTATACCTAATCCCTCGAGGAAGATACACTCCGACCATCTACTGGCGGTGCTTTATCCCGATCACTAGCCTGCGAAGTAAATGGGGAAAATTTAAACGAAATAAACTAACGAAAAAATCCTTAATATGTTAAATTCTTTAATAAAAGGTTGGGTAAATTGTTATATGTACCACTCCCATAGTAACCTTTTTTGTATCTACTCGGTTCAAATTGTAATTAATAAGCAACTCTTCCCCTACAGATATTGATTTAATGGCAACTACAAAAACACAGTTTCCTTCACGCCCCTCAAATTCACAGTTTGGTTGCTTAATTGTAGACCCTGTTTGTGTATTGTTTATAAACCCCACAATATTCCCTGTGGGCCTTGGCCTTTCATCCATGTACAACGTTGCTCCTTTATTTTGATTTTTGTCTTTCAACTGTAAATAGTTTGTTGACAATCCATAGCTACGCATACTTTTTGTAAATTGGACCAAGCGCATCCAATATTTGTAGTTGTAACAGGGTCCAACATACTCCATCAATTCTGTACATGTGTTTTAAGGGACCCTTATGCCATCCATGCTGAACAACCTGAAACCATGTATTGATGACGGTGCTATTCAATATATCCTATCGTTCACACAAAAATCTGTGTTCTGTTGAGGAAGATCCTTGGGTACCCATTGTTTCACTAAATGTTTGTACCTCAAGGGCACCTCGAGGTTGTCTTTTGTCTCATCACCATAGGAACATGACCCCCCTTAACCATGAAAAAATTCATTGCATTTCTCAAATTTTCTTCTGGTCTTTTGACATCTAGTCGAATATATAACTCTTCTAGACCTACTGGATGTCTCACTTTCCTCTAGCCTTCCTAAACTCCCATCGCTCAAGGAAGACAGATCTGAAAAATACCTATTTGGTTCTACCTGCAACATGGGAAAAAATTTTAGATACGACCGCAAGGCATAGCGCCTCTTAAAAGGTGACATGTCGCACCTTTTATAATGTTACGTTATCCTCATTCCCTTCCTCAACATGTAGGCATTCAAGCGATGAGGAAGACGATCACTTTATCTTTCTTATGATTACAAATTCATGCAATTATGAGCTTTCTTTTATTGCTCCTTTGGGTCTTGACTCCCATATCAAACCATCCAATTATCAGATGTGTCGTCATTGCCCTAAAGTCTCTCTCATCCCATCAGTTTGGGTCCATCAACTCAGTTATTGAAGTCCAGTCACATTTAGTAAGATATTTATATTCAGCAATAATAATATAAAATAAAAATCACTAACCATTATGGAAAACGTCTAAAAGTTTTTAAGACTTTCCAAAGTAAGATCTTTTAAGTGGCTAATAAGTGTTCACAAATCTTCAAAAACAATATTTTATACAATGTTGTGGAACTTGTATAATCTTATTCAAGCATGGTCTTCTTAGATGACTGAAAGTAATTGAATCAAGCAAAAACGGAACCGTAAACATGTAAGTTGTTTTGAAAACTGGTAGCTTTCAGTCATACTCCCAACTAATGCTTCCTTTTGACAATTACTTGTAATATTGACTTAGGGTGTTTAATACATAACATAGATTTTCAATCATATTGACAGAGAGAAAAGTAGGGCTTTCTTAATTATATTATCATGACATAGTTACAAAGACTTTCTTTTCAATGTTTTTGACAATTTGAATGGACAGGCCCCACTCATAGCCAAATACTTTTGAGATATTTACAACTCATCGGAGTATAGGGGACCATACAATTCTCGAAAGACGTTGGATTCAACAACCCATGACTTTGAATAAATAGACCTCAGGACCACGCGTCTATTCTGATGCATGTGGATGTCTATGTGGGTTTTGACAAGCCACTATCGTTCATTTTTAACGTAGTACCGAAGGATTTGAGCCTTTGTCTGCAAAATATCTTTGACCTGTTCGAGATATTCTCCAACTTACTGCTTCAGATTATAAATAGCACCTGGATCTAATGCTGTCAGGTTGATGCCAAATGACCACCGCCAGTCTCTAGTCCAATCAGGGATGAACCTTGTAGGATCTTCATGGATATGTGTCATTTGAGGTCCAAACTTTAGCATGGTATAATATGTTATATCTTTATTTTCTTTTCTCAAGAATTTCCACCATAATTTTTTATATTTTTCATAAGTGTGTATAGTACTTGGAAACCGGATACTAGCATCTTGATGTGGCCATGCTTCCAAAGAACGTATCCGGTTAATACAGTAGTATTGTTGTTCTAGTCGTAGCCCGGGGTGAAGTGTAGTGCCATCCGTCAAGATTAGGTTAAGATCATGGTATAGGTGAGTTAACCAATTGCTTGCATCTCCCATAGGCATTCTCATCTCTGGTACGTAAATACTAGATCCCATAGGCATTCTTCTGAGTTATGGCACTAGTCTAATAAAAGCATCAGATCCTTGTAAGTTAGCATCTAATACTTCAGCATGTCTCAACTCCCACCTAGGTTTCCAGTCTTGCATATAATCCAACCAACTCATGTTATCATTGATAGTATAGATATGATTTTTTCCTCTAGTCCAAGCAGAGATTTTCATGTTTACTTGTGGGTTATGGGCCCACTGGATTCCACTTTGAACTTCTACGCTTGCTTGCCTCGTGCTCACTTGCACCAGGCTCACTTGTTTCAGGCTCACTTTCTTCAGGCCCGCTTCTTAAAAATTAACAGCACACTTCTGTGTCAAATATTCTCTTGTTATAAAGTCAGGATTGCTTTTTGCTTTCCCAGAAATGTGCTTATGAACAGTACAGTTATAAGATCAGAACAATGCTTCCCATCTTGCAAACTTTCCTTTTATTGTTACAAATTTTATTCTGTTTTTTAGCTCACAAATGGAAGTCTGGAGCAATCTGTTATAGTTATGATAAGGTCATGGTTCAAGAAATAAAGTCATAGTTCTACTCAGTTTTCTGTCAGGACACTTATTATCCAAGATAATTTTCCTCACAAGTTCAGTCGAGGTCGAGTTCCACCACTCTTAAAATTCTTTACCAACAAATATAATTTGATCACCAACAATTTTGTATGACAGGACAAGCCTTAACTACTTAATTCAAATTATTTACCACGTATTTGATTACCAACACTTTGATTACTAATTAAGTCTTATAACCAACACAAATTTAATTACCTGGGTGTAAACGTTTCCTGTAATATACTCAAAAGAGTTACTTTCAGAAATGACTGTGCCTCTTAGAGGTCAGTCAACTCTAGGAACCAAGTGACCCTATTATAGGGTTAGTAAAAACTAGAGAGAGAGAGATGACTAGCTATATTGGTACGGTTAATCAAATAAATTCAATGACAGTCAAAAGGCTCAGTACAATCACAATAAAGATGAGCTGACAGCCAGCAGACTGAGGCCGAAGAGACTCACGGCCCCCAGTAAGGTACAAGGACCAACCAAAGGGTAAAAAAACCAACCAATAAGGCACAAGTAAAAAAGAAAAGAGTGGGTTATAAATTAGAATCATAACCCTTGGGACTAAGGGGGTGTAGTACCTCAAATGTGGACAATCTACCATAGTTATATCCACAAGACCAAAAACAAAAAAGGCGGTACAATTCAAAATATAACTCAAGATCAGTAAAAGACCCAAAAGGTGAGAGGCAAGGTACCACAAAAAATGAAGGAACCAAAATTAAAGGACAAGCTACCACAAGACCAATAAACAACAGGGTGTAAGGTCCAAAAGTAAATCAACCATTGTGGGGAAGGTACAAATAAGGTCAAATATATATTGCAATATCTCCTTGTAACTACATGTTATTTGACATGCCAAAGAGATGGAAGGTCAAATAATGTCAAATATATGCAATAGCTCCTTGTAACTACCTCTTATATGCAATAGCTCCTTGTAACTACCTCTTGTAACTCAAATAGGACCACCAAAAGGTATAAAGACTCATAACAACTTGGACAAATTAGGGTGTGTACCTCAAATGTGTACAAACTACCGTAGTACCCACAAGACCAAAAACATAAAAGGTGGTACAAATCAAAAGATATACCAAGATGAGTAAAAGACCCAAAAGGTAAAAGGAAAGGTACCACACAAATATTATCTACAAAATGGAAGGACCATAAGACAATCAACCAAGGTGAGGTACAACGTACCAATCATCTCTCTCTCAAATGTACCATTGTTCCATATAACCTAAAAGACCATCATCACAGTAAATGGAAAAGTCCACACAGATGATGTGATCACGTGGTCCTCTAGACTACTCCTAAGGTCAAGCATCAGTGGCTCCATCAAGAGGTGTTAAGTCCCTTGAGAAGACCATCTAACTCAACCATCTCGAAGACCTAAGAGAAGAGGACATCACACATCATCAGATAAGCTCAAAAAACTGTATTGGGACCGGTGTCACAGTAAGCGAGCTGAAACAAAAGTGGCCAGGATGCCAACAAGCAGCACTAAAAAGAAAAAGACCCTCTAAAAAGGTGAAATAGCAAGCAAAACCTCCTAACTAAGAGCTGGAGACCTCAACAAGTTGTATCCTTCGCAAGGTGATGAAATCCAAGTCGAACAATACAAAATGAGAGACCAATAATGAAAGGATATCCCTCTACCGAAAGGGATCCTAGGTAAAAGAGCCCTAGTAGAAAAGTCACTAAGCTACCTCGTTCATGACACGTCGAAAAATGTTTTCGGCGCTTTTTCCATATCACCTATGTATCACCAGTATGGTGGCTGGAGAATACAAGGAAGACAATGATCGATGTTTCCTTAGGGCTAAGTGGAGTGCGACATTCCATAGAGTCCGTCCGGTTCTCGATCTCGCAGCGGTTTAACCCCTGAAACAATAGGAGGCCCCTTCACAAACTGGTCGATGACCGTGTCAACAAGTACAAGAGGATTTTAGCACCCTAGAGGACAACAACTAGGTCTCGGATGATAATGACAAGGGGGAATTATTTGGATGCCTATCCCCGGTGTCCTACCTAGCTAACAAATTCTTTTTATCCTCAAGCGAGGTTAAAGTGTGTTGAGTTAACGAGTTAAATTTTAATGGTTGTATTACTCAGTCGGGTGATGGAAGTGCAAGTCGTGGTGTGATGACTGACTCAAACCATGCAAATGCATATGAATAAAATAAGCCTTTCCTTTCAATGAATGCTAGCAAAGGTAAGGAGAGAGTTCTTTCAAACTATAACTACTCTTTCAAATTAAATGAATGCAACAAGTGTTCAAGTTCATTCATGGGACCTAAAGGAGAGCTTCAGATATACTCTAGTCATGCAAATGAATTCATCACCTAAAACAAAGTGATAATAAATATAAGGAATTGTACATATCCATGTTCATAATTCTCTAGGAACACTTATAACATTCTTCAATCATTCTTCACAAAAACATGGGGATAGTAGAAACAATAAACTGCATATAAATCTTCATGAGCTTAATAAAAAAATAGTAACCACAACTGGGAAAGCTATACCACAACTTGTTTTTTTATGAAGCCACCACAATCCAAATTTGAAGCTACTATATTCTAAGTGTGAAAGCTGCTACAGTACTACCCTAGTCGAAGACTAAAATTGCCACAATCCAAGTCATGATGGTTTGATTGAAGTCTGAAGTATGATGATGCATGATTACCTTTTATGAATTTACTAACCCTGATGAATGATACAATGAAAGCCAATTTTAATAAGATGAAGACTTTAAAACAAACCATAATAGCCTGAAATATTTCCTAAACCATAACAACAAAAATGGGTCAGCAAAATCGAAGTTCCGTTTTCTGTCGAGATGGCTTACAAATTGATTTAAATTTGACCGCAATGGCACCAACCACAATTTTATACCTATATAATTTTGTTCCTTTTATATATATACGTTTCCAATCCGTCAAATGTTTTGTTACTTTGTACCCTGGGGCCACTTTCTAGCAATTATCATCTTCAAGCAGCCTCGACGGAAAACAGAACTTCAATTTTGCTTATATCATGATGCTAATGGTGTTATAGGATCTATCTCACATGGTTCTACTTCATAATGTGATGGGGACAATTAATCTTACTGTCAAAACTCATATGGTGGAAATGATTGATACATTCTCATTCCTGACATTCTACATTCTCATGCCTCTAAGATCACGACAAGAAAATAACTCATGTAAACATTCAACCATAGTGCCTTTGACCCATAAATTCCTCAAGTTAAAATGAAGTTTGATGTCTCTCCATACATGTTGTCAATAAGAGTAAGTACGGAATAAGTGATAATTGGGTACATATCCCAGGCATGAAGTTGAAGATTGAGTAGCTGAAGCAAATGAAGAAAAAAAAAGCAAAGTTTTCAAGAAGATCCGATGGTAAGAAGAAAGAGTAAAAATGTTTGATGATGGCATGAAAACTGTGTGAGTTTTATGGTGTATTCTTTAAGGAAGCCACGGGACCTTTGATGACATTTGTGGCTACAACAGATCTATTGAAGAACATTGGCATAGTGAAGATGTAATCAGAATGACACCACAGAAAGATTTAGTACATATGGTTGTGACAATTGATGATGTTGGGTCATATAAGCAATAAAAGCTACAACATCAATAAGACCCACAATTTAAAGGATCTCTCAAGCATCCATAGAAAATGGATCATATAATATAGCAGCAGCTGGAAGTTGTGATTCCATTTCTTCTCTTGCATGCGGGTATGAAGAGGAAGTGTTGAAGCATCCTGAGTTGAGTCCACGGTTTGCAAGTATTTAGTAATGTGTTCTAATTTTGATTTGGTAAACACCTAATGTTGGCTACAATGATTATAAGATGATATTAACACACATATAATGATATGAAGCAGCTTGGTGACTTAGCATGAAGTGTACAAGGTTAATGACATGAAGCATCTTGGTGAAAAAGATGAAGTGGACAAGGTTAATGAAATGAAGCATCTTGGAGAAGGAAAACAAGATGACTAGCAGCATGGAGGAGAAGGTCATGGTTGGACAAGGATTTGGACAAAGGAAAACAAAGATGGACTTGACATCAATCACATGGAATGGAGGACTTGGAAAAAATAATGTGGACAAGAAGCATGAACAATGCACATGGCTTGGATGCCATGGTGACATAACCCCAAGGGTTGGCTCAATGGGTTGAAAACCACAATTCGCTCCCGTCCAATTCAACACACAAGCTCTATTTTAAACCACTAACCACACAATGAATTGATTACAAATTGCATTGATTTGGCTATGTAAACGTCCATGCTTCTCTTCTCATTTACTCAGTCTTGGATTGTTTTTCAACATGGAAATGGTATAACTCGCATCTCATGTATTGATTCATGGAATGTATCCTAATTTATTAGTAAATGCCCATAGGCCATAGGAAATGCACACAGAAATTAAATTAATTTTTATTCTTTCATAATTTGTTCATAATCTATTATATGTTTCATATTTTGAAAATAAAAGAAAATAAACATGTAAAAAAAGAGAACGTCAACATCCACATGGTCGAAGTATCTAGATAGGAGTTATAAACCCTAACTCAAAAGTATTAATTGGAGTTTTCCATAAACATTGAGGGAAAAGAATACATGAGATAGCCGTGAGAAATGGATAAAGGAAGGTAAGTATTTGGGAATAGGGTTCAATGATGAAATCACAACAAGATACAACATCCGATAGAGGATGCGCAATGTAAACTCTTGCTGCCAACATTAGGGCACAAGAGGATTGTATTTCACTGTAATCAAATGCTGTAAATTATTCTTCTCATATCTATTAATGTATTGAAAATCCCCAATAACACACATAATGCATTTCCAAAATCCCAACCCTGGTGTACAAAGTGTGCATTTCATACTTACCGAAGACATCTTGGCGGCCTCCTCTACAATGGTCTCGACCTCCTGGTCTCAGTGGCCTCCTCTACAATGGTCTCGACCTCCTGGTCTCAGTGGCCTCCTCTACAATGGTCTCGGCGGTCTCAGCTCTCTCGACGGTATCGTATCCCTCCTTTGCAATGGTCTCAGCTATATTGACTCTCTCAACGGTCTTGGATCCATCCTCTGCAATGTTCTCAGCGGAACTGGCTCTCTCGACAGTCTCGACTCCCTCCTCTACAATGGTCTCGGATCTCTCGACGGTATCGGCTCCCTCCTTTGCACTAGTCTTGGATCACTCGGCTCACTCGGATCTCTCGGCGGTCAATGGATATTTGGATGTGCGCACGGGGGTCAAGTGGCATTTATATATGAGACAAAGAACCCCATTTTTATAAATAAATAAAAAAATTATTTCTTACTCTATGGATGTGTACATACCTTAACCCCTCCAAATTTAAACATGTGATCTCCAAGGATAAAACACATAGAATGTCTATTTAATTTCCCTACCTTCTTAATCCAATTCTTTTCTAATGTTTTACATACGCTTGTAAGAAGTTTCTCCTTGCCATTTGTCTCAACTTTACACCCTTATTTATCATTGTTGCGGTGAGGTGCGGTATTGTGGTTAGAGGATTTGCATTGTAATTGAGAATTGATTTATCTATCTAATTGGGGTCCAACATCCCCCTTCATAAATTACACCGCCTTCATTATTTTGGATTGATGCCAAATTTTAGTTAGGTTGCAAGTTAATTGACCTCCCATTGTAATTTTCACGACCTTCTAGTTTGATCTCTATTAACCTTTGTAAACATGAACCTTAGTACATTTATAGGATTCAATCCCATTTTTTGATAAGAACTTCTTCCCTGGTTTTTATTTCTTGAGCTTACTATCAGTCCCATATAGAGAGGTGGCACTTAGCACACTATATGGAGAAACAATGAGTTAGAAAATCATTTGGACCAAAGCACCATAATGGTTATTAATAAAATTAAAAAAACAATTTTGTCTCATGAAGAATCTTCAATTTTATAAATGGCATGATCATGATGTAATCTCCCTTCGTCCTTCCAAATGCTTGTGGTTTCTCACCACATTTGTCCTCGGCAGTTACCACAAAAATACATATAAAAATTACTTGTCTTTACATACTCTTCTCTTTAAATCCTCATCTCATATTCATAACTAAGGATTATTGTGCATGCACCTCCGCACCTTATAATATCAATTGGGTCAAGGAACAGAGACAACCATAAAATATAAAATGTGTCAATATGCAAAGAGTAAGAGACAACTATAAGTAAGTCTCATATTAAATTTACCATATAAGTCTTTAATTGAAACTAAATGGGGATGTGACACATTGGATTTTTGTGATCTTCTTATGGTTCCTTACCAATTTGATTGCAAGGCACTCTTTGAAGGTGAATTACATAATTTTATGCCTTCTTCCTCATTCTCATGCCTTTTGGTAAGACAACAAGGAAGGTGGTGGACTACATCAGCATGGAAAACGATTTCAACATAGAGGTAGATACATTAATTGTCTTAGAGCCCTAATATCTTAATTAATCACACCTAGAAAATTCTCAAATCGAACCATTAACAAAATTCTTTGGTGTTCTTATTAAATTTCAAAGGAAGATTGTCGAGACTCAAACATGTAGCAAGTTCCAAGGCTCCACTTGACTTAGGGTTGATTCCATTTCCACGTGTTTATATGTTAACACCATAAAAATCACACTACTTAAGTTACATTTATAAGTAACTTGAAAAACAATGTAAACATGAATGGAAAAGCAAATAAATAAGTTCCATCAATGATGTTACCATATTTCTTAATGAAGAGACCAAAATGTTTGTTATCTAATTTGATAGCAATTGAGATTTAAATGAAGATAGTGCAAAAAAGATACAAGAGAAATAACAAATGATAAACCCTATAGTAGAAAAAAGATACATTATTTAATCTATAGATATTGTTTTTGATGCTGCAATGGCGAGTGTCAACCAAGTTTGAGTCCGAAAACCCTCCCACACCGTCAATGCATGCGTCTAGACTAACCATGCCAAATTTCAGTCCAAGCCAACACATATTTAAAAAATTTCAACGTTGGCCCCACGTATCACATTATTTAATCTATAGGTATGGTTTTTTATGCTGCAATGATTATTGTCAGTCATGTTTGAGCCTAGAAACCCTCCCACACCATCAATGCATGCATCTAGACTAACCATGCCAAATTTCAATCCAAGCCAACACATATTTAAAAAATTTCAACGTTGGCCCCATGTATCACATTATTTAATCTATAGGTATGGCTTTGATGCTGCAATGGTGAGTGTCAGCCAAGTTTGAGTCTAGAAACCCTCCCACACCATCAATGCATGCATCTAGGCTAACCATGCCAAATTTTAGTCCAAGCCAACACATATTTAAGAAATTTCAACGTTGGCCCCATGTAGCACATTATTTAATCTATAGGTATGGTTTATGATGCTGCAATGGTGAGTGTCGGCCATGTTTGGGTCTAGAAACCCTCCCACACCATCAATGCATGCGTCTAGACTAACCATGCCAAATTTCAGTCCAAGCCAACACATATTTAAAAAATTTCAACGTTGGCCCAATTTTGTCTCACATTAATTAATCTATAGGTATGGTTATTGATGCTCCAATGGTTAGTGTCTGTCATGTTTGAGTCCAGAAACCCTCCCACATCGTCAATGCATGTGTCTTGACTAACCATGCGAAATTTCAGTCCAAACCAGCAAATATTTAAGAAATTTCAACGTTGGCCCCTATAGCACATTATTTAATCTATAGGTATGGTTTAGGATGCTCCAATGGTGATGATGGCGATGCCGATGATGATTATGATGATGAAGAATAGTGATGATGATGATCATGATGAAGATGATGACAATGATGATGATGATGATGATGATGATGATGATGAAGATGGTGATGATGATGATGATGATGGTGAGGATGATGACGATGATGATGACAATGATGATGATGATGGTGGTCGTGACAACGACGATGATGATGACAATGATGATGATCATGATGGTGGCCGTGATGACGATGACGACGACGACGATGATGATGATGATGATGATGATGGTGATGATGACGATGATGCCGATGATGATGACGATGATGATGATTATGTTTGAGTCTTGATAATTGTGCATTTAATCCTTACTAAGCTTCTCTCTGTTTCAAGAATAATTTAATATTCTCTACTAAACAGGGCCAACCACGTGAAGGTGGAAGCTCTTATGGCCCCTCCCCCCCCTCACATCACTCTCAATTCCCCATAACCAGACAAAAATATCTATGTTCAAAAACTTTAAATGTGTTTTTTGACATACTCTATAACAAGCAATTTTTCTAATTATATCATACTGGAAAATCGAAACTCACTAAGAAACAGTTAATTTATTATTACTGCATACCTCATAAACTTCAATGGTCTTCATCATCTGAGTCATCTGAGTCATCGTCTGTACTATCATCCGATGATCCAGATTCAACATTGTAACGATTGGCCATATCATCGTCGTTATCAATGTTAGTTACGATCATCATGTCATCGTCGATATCATCTTCATGGACATTGTCTGATACATCATCTGATTCAATAAGTTCTTCGACATATTCTTCAGGAACATGATCATCTAACTCATGTTTATCATGATCATCTTCTACTGCGTCTTCTTCTTCAAGAACGTCTTCATTACCTTCATCTATGTTATACTTTACCGGCCTTCCCCTTGGATCGTGTCTCACAGCAAATGACCAACCCGCTCTACCTGGAACCTCAGAGTAAAATACCTGTTCACATTGGGTTGGAATAACATAGGGCTTCGTTCCTGGCTCAAACAACCTTGTATTTACCATGGTAAATCCATTATCATGTTCAATTATTGTTTTATCGGGATCACGTTGATTCAATCGACACCTGTACCATTTGACAACGAACAGAAATACCTTGAAGGAGTTAAAGTCACACTAAAGAATGTCTTCCAGATACCCATAGTATCGATTTTCAGAGAGTTCTGGATGTCTATCACTTCTAGAAGAAACATTGGTCACCTCAAAGACTGCATATATCCCACAATCAGATGTTTTCTTTGTTTCATCCAACTTTTTGATTCGATATCTACATCCATTGCACCACATAGCCTTATGATGTGCTACCTACAAAAATACATACATGAAAAGATTACATAATGATCCAATATTTATGATTAACTAGTGCATGTTTATAATGCCATACAATGAAAAAAACAGCGTGACGTACAACGGCATTATTTTTTAAGAAAAAAAAATAGTGTGGATGATTATTATGATTACCTTCTTATCTTTTAAACCTCTTGCTATATCGATTTCCCTTTGTGTTAGATTGGTGTCTCCATTGTGATGTGCAGCTTTAACCAATGAAGCCACACCTTCCCATGATATTCCATGACCAAATTGTTCACATCGTTCGATCCATACCTTCATCCAGTCAAGATTGTTTGCGATGTATAAATGAATTGCATCCCACTCTCGACCAACTGTTTCATGACAATAAAATTAAAGATCAATACAAATGTAATATAGTAACTTAACAAAGTATATTATAGTATAAATTTATGCAAAATACTGAATATAAGAATGTGCTATATTACCTTTCACCTTCCTCGATCTACCTTTCCCCTTCGGATACTCCCCTTCGAAACTCTTATTGGATTCTGGGTCACAAAAGCAACATAAATTGATATTTTCTGCTAATTTAGGAAGATATTCACTAATATATGAGCATGTTTTGGTATACCATATATCCCTCCATCATAGAACCCTCATCATATGCTCGTTGTATGACCAAACCCTTCATAAATTTCAAGTGCCTCTCAACCTCCCACGTGGACCTTGAGTGCATAGGTCCACACAGTTCAATCTCCTCAACTTGGTGTATGAGGTAGTGTTCTTGTGCATTGAAAAATGCCGAAGGTAGATGCTTCTGCATTTCACACATGAGTCGAGGAATTTCTCTCCTCCAATACTTTATGTCTTCTTTATGGAATTCTTTAGATGACAACCATCTACAAGTGACATGACAACGTCTAGATCAAGAGATTAAAGAAAAAAACAATATATTACGTAACATCATGAATTACAGAACGAAAATCAAATACAAGTTCTATGTTGAATTAAACAAACACGAAGCGCATGGAAAAAATCACCACTTACCTCATGTATTTCCTGAGACTATATATTATTTGTTTGGCATTGTTGTCGAAGTTGTCCAAGATAGAGAGAGATAGAACATACTGTAACAATAATATACAAATAGTTTAATTTTATCAACAAAGAGTAGAGAAATAAAAAATATACCAACCATATTCACTGTAATAGGAAAAAAAAAAAAATCTATACCATAATAATTACCTTCATGAAGACATGCCAATCGTGAGTTTTCACCCCCGCGAAATCACCTTTCTTTGTTATGATATTCTTCATGTTCGCACAAAATCCGGTGGGAAATTTAATTTTTCGAATGAATTCTTTTACAACATTACTTTGTTGGTCCGTTAACATCCATGGAAGTGAGTTTATATTAATTTGCTCTCCATTGCTATGAAATTGAATGATGTCTTTCATTGCATGGTTGCTATCTTGAATGTCTTTGCAAACTTTAACAATTTTTTCTTTGTCACTCCTTCCATCCAATATTCGCCATAATGTTTCAGTCACATTCTTTCCGATATGCATTGTATCAAATAGATGATCAATTTGTAGGTGCTCATAGTAGGCCAACCTACTGAATTGTCTAGATAACTTTTCATTCCTCGTGGAAGCCCTTTAATTCCTTCATGATCACATGAACGACAATCTTGAAATTACATAAATTAATGTCAGTTACAATAAAAAACACACAATATTAAAAAATACAATATAACATATCATATACGATGATTCATTATACGTACCTTGACGATTTCTATTATATTGCAACTTCCATAAGCGAGGTGTCATTCTCTGCGGTTTTAATGCAGTCTCTTGCTTGCCATTGAACAGATGTTTTTCGGTAGTTCGATGCCTGTGATTCTTATAGAGGAAGTGCCTATACTCATCAAACACCTCCTTTCCTAATCTTTTTGAACGATGAGATTTTATCTTAGGACCACAAACTAGACAAGCAAATTTCCCCTTTGTTTGAATACCTACATAAAGAGATGGAATATCTATGTGATCAATTATAATTATATACAAAATGACTGGATTATTTAGAAAAACATGCGTGCGTAGTATATTAACTAGTCGTTCATATAACTTTTTGCAAATAAAGTGGAACTTATAATTACATACCACAGAAATGGGTTAACCCTGGGGCATCATGTATTGTCCATACAAGCATTGCATGGAATTGAAATTGCCTTTGTCGTATTGGTCTAGATATGTCATACATAGTGATGCCATTCCATAACTTTAGTAGCTCGTCAATAAGAGGTTCGATATATACATTCATATCTTTCACTTGGTACTTACATGATTGATATGAACATATAAAAAATATAAATATGAGACTAACCATTAATATTACATATATTAAACCATATTGCACAATAGAAAAACATTAAATATATATATGACATTATGAGACAAAAATACGACAAATGAGATACAACTACTTAAAAGAAACACTGCAGGGTTCGTACCTGGAACAATCATCGACAACATTATGTGCTCCCTCTTTATTGTCAACCATGGAGGAATTTTGTTGTTGATAACAAAAATAGGCCACACCGAGTAAACGGATCTCATCTCTGCAAATGGATTGACACCATCTGCTACCAAAGAAATCCTAAGATTACGAGGTTCTTCTTTAAAGTGGGGCCATTTTTTCTTCATATCTCTAAATGTAGACCCATCTACAGGCATCCAAATAATGTTGTCTTGACTTCTGTTCCATGCATGGTAATCCATAAACTGCGCTATGTTTTTGCACCTGAACAGTTGTTGCAAACGTGGAATAATGGGAATATAACGTAGAACCTTGCAAGGCACCTTTTTAGTTACTTGATCTGTGCGATATCTACTGATATGACATTCAGGACATTCTGTTGCAAATTCATGTTGATTGTAATATAGAACATGGTCATCAGGGCATGCATGAATTGCTTCATACTGCATTCCAATTTCTTTCATGATGGCAGATAAATCTCGATATGTGCGAGGTAAAATATTTGACGGTGGAAACAAATGTTCACCTATCATGCTACAACAAATTAAAATAAAAATCTAGTTAATATAATATAGAAATAATAATAATGGAATAAATTTCATCCGTAATAATTTGACTTATATATGAATGAACAACAAAATTATACACAATCATATATATTTTGTGATGGAATATATTACATACCTTAACATCCGTGTGACTGATATGTTTGAAAGACCATTCATAACCTTCAAGTTCATTATCAATAATATAGCAAAGAGAAGATTTGTCTTGGAGCCATCATAAAGGGGTTCGTATGCCTTATCAAGAAGAGGTATATCATGAATATCATCAAAATGTTCATCATTTTTATGATCGTCATCATCATGATCAACATCGACCATTCCAACATTAAATGAATCATGGATCAAATCATTTGTAACATCATCTTCAACTATGTTTTCAGAATGATCATCTTCTTCATTAATGTGATCATTAACTTGTTCTCCATTAATATTCATAGCTTCTGGTACTTGTTGTGGAAGCACTTCCTCCGGACTAAGTGCCCTAGGATGTATTTCCTTTGTAATTACATGAAACCATCAATAGATAAAAGTTAATATAAGAAATTCAACCGCAAAATGTAAAAATTTCAAACGCAAAATGTAAACATCTATGTGATGCATTTAAAATGTAACAAATTTTGTACTGTTGGGATGAAAAGAGCAACGGCCTATTGAACTATTGGTCAAATAGGTGCATCCAAACTATCCAAGAGACATAATAATTGACCCAATTAGTGAGCAAAGCTACTCAAATATAACACAAAATTTCTCATACTGTACTCCACTAAGGTAAGATAAATGATGCTATGGTAATTTCTATAGAGAAAATATAAGAGAAATTAAAACATGCCAATATAGTCGTTATTTCTATTATCATGATGGAAAGTGTCACAAATCTAGAGAGTTAAGTGCTTTCCCCGGTGAGTGGGTTAGTCTCACTAACGAAAAAATAAATGAGTTATTCTACTATACCCTAGATTCAACATGCATAAAAGAAAAAGAAATAGTATAATAAATATTTAATATTAAAATAATATTTATTGTCCATGTTAGTCCCCATCTATTGAAACCACGATCAATAAATAAATTTACAAAAGCAATCAAAATAAAAACATATATAATGCAAAACTTACAAATGGATGGTATTCATGTCCCCCCTCAACGTGTCCATGCTCCCTACAATGTTTTGTGGCTGTTGTGATCAAAATTCTTCTCCTCTTAAAGCCCCTTCATTGAGTACATGGACAATAGCATTTCCTATCACCCCTTTTTTCAACTCCTTCCCACAATCTAGCATGCAATTGTCGATTTTGTTCGTCTGGATCAGGAATATTGCTAGTTGACATTTTCTCGTAAAGAGCTTGAATGAAGATTATCGATCTTAGAAAATGAAGCTCCACACTTCGCTCGCTTGAATCTCACAAACAATGGAAATAATGAAAAACTGTCCGCCAAATTAAAAAAATTCCGCAAACCATCGCTTGTATAGCAAACATGTCGAAATGTTTCAATATTTTTAAGTTTTAAAAGTCAAAAGTCCGTCGGATATCTGATGGCTTGAACCTAGTTACCGTTGGAGAATTGATGTCGGATATCCGACATCCCAATGCATAATATGATGTCGGATATCCACATGACCGTCGGATATGAGCATAGCCGTCGGATATCCGACATCTCCTTCTATCAATTTTAAAAAGATCATCAAATTTTGAGATTTTTAACGTGAAATCCGACAGCATAGTCCTTCTTCGTCGGAGGTCATTGGATTTTGGATCCAAATCCACTAGTGATGGATGTTCTATTAAACTAGTAGTGGTATTCAACAATAATAAATGAACTAGACTTATCACCTTGTCGGTATACATAATACTTGAACTTAGAAGGGATTGGAAATGCAAATGACAAGCCTTGATAACAAAGCAGAATGTCATCTTTGATGTTTATTTCCACTAACCTAAAAAATAAAGCAATGTGATAACCAAGGCACAACATACAGTGTCACAACTTACCGGATAGAAAAGTGTACATATTCCCCTGTCTACATCATAACTTCCGGCATAAGTTGGTCCACATCCACCATATTCGATTGCAAATGTAGCAAGATTAACAGGGACCCTGCAAACAAGGGCATTAGATTTAATGAAAAATAGTAAATACAAAATCTTGTCGGATAGATTGAATAAGATAATTAAATTGTGTACGAGAGAATAAGGACAAAGATTCATATCCAATGACATATTTTCCATAGTGCATTTGAAGTCTTTGCACGTCAAAGACATATATAAGGCATAACCGCTGTCACAAAATAAAACAATTAAAATAAATGTTATATTTAGAATCTAATCTGATAGAGATGTTTGTTATTAACTATCATTAATGATGAACTTATGATGTCGAAACCAAAAGTAACTTAACGGACAGAAATTCCACATTTGTCATTTAAACAAGGTTAACAAAATTATTCCTACATAGAAAGGAAGGTCCTAGAGAATCAATATGCATGCCAAATGTATAACCCATTCTTCCTCTACCTGGTATATAAGGCTAGCCTATTTAATATAATATTACTTTAATATTGGGATGGAAATAAATGTTTCTTTAGTATAAAGACTACCTGCATCAATCACTCTAAGCCTTAAGGTATTAATCTTCAGCATATAACATGGAGCTACCTGTGTGTGGAGAGGGGTGATTTGAACACTTAGATCATGCTAACAAAGTTATCATATCAATGAAAGGAGAAAGAGAGAATTGAACTCGTTTCAATGGAACAAACTTGATTTGAGAAGTTGCGAGTGCCTGCAAAGAAGAAGGATACATGACAATAAAAATATATGAATGTTGTCCAAGAACAAAATGTTCATTGCACCCTTTTTGTTTCATTATGTGCAATATTTTCTAATACAATGAAAATATTAAATTGCAACAAAAAAATCATGAACAATCATAACTATTACAAGCATTCACCAACCCTGTTCAACTCTAACTTTCACACTAGTATAGAATGGCATGGAAAGTATTATCATGAATCCCATGGATTGGGAAATGGAGACACTTACCATGTCTAAGTACATGGATGAATGTAATATGTGTCATTTTTATTTATAACAAGAATGTGTAGATTTCCACATCATAACGAATTGCAGCCAGACTAGTCAACAATGTAATATGAAATGATTATCATATCTAAGATTAAAATTTAGATTTTTTTTCTAGCAAAGAGAGTCCAAAAAGTGATAGGTATCCTTTCTAGAGGATATCATAGTATCTCTATAAGTATACAATCGAAAGAAAACATCTAGAATAAGGACAGTCTTGCAAAACATAATACTAGAGTTTAATGAAAAGAGTGTTTTTTCTATGAATCTTCCAACCTAGCATTCACATGCTAAAGTCCTTGATGTTCCAGGTCCATGTATTCAAACTGTTGATGTATAGTTTTCAACTATCCTCCTCTTATAAATTACAAAGTGTAGATCCCAAAGAAATTGTGAGATTAGAGGCAATTGATTGAGAACCCTTGTTGTGATTGCATGCCATATTATGAAGCATATAACACTATGCTTCCAGCACTTGAATTTGTATTTTTCGTTGCATGAGTGTATCCATTATCATTGTGTTGTGAGAGATGCATTGGTGTGCATTTTATGAAATATATTTTTCACTAATAAAAATGAAGCCTCATTATCAAATATGTAGTCCTCATAAATTAACTAGTTTCATTCATAAATAACAATGCATAGCATAAACCGAAACTCAAATTGAAGCATGGACAACATAGCAAAATAAAACATAAGCTACTAATCACAAAAACAAAATATTTTTCCGACAAAGCCTTCCTTCTAGTGTATACTCAGATCAAGCTTCAAGATCGGATATCAACCCTCATGGAAGATCAATCATGGGACAACATCACATACGAGAGAGAGTGGATGCAGAGAAGGACATATGGATACTGCAGTTGTGATGTCTATTGTAGAGGAGGACGGCCGGAGAAAGATAAATCCCTAACCATCAACAAACCCCATCAAGAGACTCAACAATTCCTATGGACTTGATCTTTAAGGAATGCTAGGTCTTTAGGAAAAACCCTAGCTAGATAAACCCCTTCAAACAAAAATAGACTTGTAGCATAAAATTGATTCTGGATCACACGTGAGAAGGAAAACACTCATATCACAATCAGATAACCTCCAAACAAGAACGCTAAGGTATGGATAGATTCATTGGAATGAGGAGAAGGAAAAAAAAGTGAACACTCAAGCTGGAATGACCTACAAACCCAAAAAATTCACCCCACACAAGTACATAGTAAAACCCTAGGCTAGGGCGCTCTTTTATAACTTGAAAATGACTTTCAAGAAGGTCCCCCTCCTAATTTCTCATTGAGCCCTTAGGACCCTTTCCCTTTACTAGACACTACAACTTAAGGATAGGATGACACAACAACAAGACAAATCGTTAGGGGATTCTAGGGGGGATTTGTCTAAAAACTCGACGATTTGGATTGGACAGCCATTTTTCAATGGAATCCGACATTTTTTATTTTGCAAAATCTTTATTTAGCAATGTTTTAATCGTCATTTTTATGGTAAAAATGGATTCAACACCCTCAAAAATCCTTGGGCACCCAAAAAATTCATAAATTGATAGTTGTAACATGGATTTTGAAAAATTATGATAAGATTTTTCCAAAATCCTGCTGAGTAAACATGTAAATTCCGGCCCAAATCGACGAATTTTTAGACTACTACCTTCTAGGGCGAGCATTGCAAAAATAACACATTATTTGGCTTTCTTGCAGGTTAGGGAGGCTACACAAGTTACCAAAAGTCATCACAAGGAAGGGCACACAAGTTCTCTGACTCTCTCTATAGGTATATGGTCCATATGAATAATCAAGGAGCAAGTCATTATTGTATACATATTGGAAGGATTTTTCATAAGTGCTTGGGACTTTTTCCATACAACTATACCACTTGGTCCCAGCTCAAGAACCCCAGGAGTGAGCTGGGGTCCCTATATCACTACTAGGGACTAAATCATGAACAATCATAACTATTACAAGCATTCACCAACCTCCTTCAAATCTATCTTTCACACTAGTATGAAAAGAAGCATCATGACACAAACTTATATGTGCATTCATTCAATTTGGATGCATCAAGAAGACAAACCTTCAAACGATTTCAACTCTGATTCAATAGTTTATTATTTGTGAAATATATATCTAGAACAACAATGCAAATCAAAGCAAAACAATGGCCATGAAAAGTTGCAAACAGAAATCGAAGCATCTATGCTCCACATGCAAGGAATCATATCCAAAATAGAACTCAACTCACACACATGCATGTATGCTCCACATGCAAGGAATCATATCCAATAATGAAAAAAAATATCTTGCAATAAATTTATGCTTGCTTTCATTATCTTGCAAAGAGAAATGGTCGTTATCTTCCCTTGGAAAATAGCATGGACCCTAGCATGCAACCACTTGTCTTCTATATTCTAACTTACATTCAAGAAATGTTGATTACATGCATGAACCCAATGTTGTAGGTAACCCATGCCCATGGTAGCTAAATGGCCATATTATCATCTTCCCATGGGACAGAAGTACAATCATAAGTTGTCCTCCTGAACTTCTAGAGGACTTAGACATACTTGTTCTTAGACAACAAAATTTTGAATACAAAACTTGCAAATCCTCTTTGAATAGAACAATGTTATTGTAGCATTGGAGTACAAACTTACAAATTATCTCTTTTATAAGGAGGTACAACTTCACCCAACTACAATTGTTGCTTTTCCTATTCATGATCACTTATATGAGCTTCATTCTGGAATTCACCTCATTCAAATATTTAATATGCACCCTCCATACTGCTAAAAAAACTAATAAATCCTGATGGGAATCCCTTCATTTCTTCAGAGACTCCCCTCATTCAAAGAACATCAAAGAAATAACAACAGAGTGAAACAAAATATTCTTGAGATTAATGTCAATGTATTGGAAACAATTATGGAAATGCACACTAAGGCAAAAGACATAGTATTGCATCAATTAACAATGCATTTATCGTTATTATGAAATAGGGTATCAATATTAACACAATGTATCAAAGTGCTTTTTAGAAACTTATAATGTAAAAAACTATATTGTAGAATTGGACATCATGTCCATATCCAGTGTGCTTTATGTTTTGAGCACAATAAGGCTTATCTTATATTTCATATGGAACTGCTAGTGATGCATTCTATGTGATGGTACACTAGGGAATCACAATTTATGTCAATGCACCATTAATTTTATTTCAATGAATGAATGCACCATTAATTTTACAATACAGTGCCCTCAAGATGCAGTGCAGGAAAATAACGACAGCTGCCATGTTTTACGATGCTGAAGCAGGTCTCTAACTTAACACACAAATTACTAAAAATTTTAACGTAGTTCTACTGTTAATTTTATCTGGACGGTTAGGTGAATGCATGAGGTGAGTACGTAAACGTAAACATAATGCACCCTAACAACATGAAAAAATGCACTCTTTCTTTTGATGAACTCTATGTACGGGAAGGAGAAATCTTTTTCCAATGGTCTCACAAAATAGTAAATTTCAACAACACTCTCAATCTACCAAAGATGATAATGAAAGTACTTTTTCCGTTTTCCAAGCAAAACATGAAAAATGTAACACACCAAAACCAAATCAAAATGTTTTTCCTTTTGTCTTTTTCAATTAGAATGGGACTAAATGCCGAAAAAGGAGAATCTCTATCTAGAGCACACTAACTTTTCAATTTTCACAATGATAACCTAAAAGCATGAAAATAAAAAAATGCATATAACTTCTTCAAGCATGGAATCACTTTTGCAAAAATTTGACTTCACTTGGATTTTTCAAGAAAATGAATGGCTCATAATTCAAGAAAAATACAAACGATGTAATTCTCTTTCCAAACTTTCCATAAGATTAATGAATGATGAATTCCAATGCATGAAATTTTTTACAACAACCCCTGAATGAACTCGAAAATGGTAAAAATGAAGCACTTTTAATTTTTTCAATGATACGCCAAGTCAAAACTTGATAACGATGATGCGTTTAAGTTTAAATGGCTGAAAAGAAAAGACTACTTGCAACACTCTAATCACTCATAAATTCTCAAAGAAATGACAAGCACTCCAATGACCTAAAAAGACAAAAGATCACTCAAAAACAATCCAATGCAAGCCAACAAAAGATAACTAAGTTCAACAAGAGTTTGGAAGTGGATCTAGCATGCTAGATAGATCTAGTGAGGTGATCAGGAAGAACAAGATGGAGTGGATGACCCTGGGGGATTGAAATTTCCCTCCACTTCAATCAAACTCTCACTTGATCAAAAAGACCCAAAGATCAACACAAGCAAACCAAATTTAACACTTCTGAATAAAAGGACCTCTGCCTGGAAGATACACTGCAGAGATGTCTGTTGATCAACCCAAAAGTAAAAAGTTGAGAGAAAGAGCCCAATCCCTAAGCTTGAAAACTCAATGCAAGCTGTGGTTAGGCACAGAGTGCTCGGTGCAGGTTGTATGCAGAGGAAAAGCGTCGACAGCGCAGACTATCAGATAGGCAAAAGCATCGGTGGCGCAGTATCCTCAAAGGAAAAAACACTCTGGATAGATAGGCACACAGGGTACACAACCCAGGTGCGTCGAATGAATAAATCAATGCAAACAAGGACAAAAATCCAAGCAATGGTTAAGTAAATGGACTGAAAATGGTTCAACAGACACAGAGAAAGTCAGCAAAATCCTAAAGGAAAGAAATTGATGGTGAAAATAGGCTCAAGATGCAAAGTAATGGCTCATTAAGAAAATCAAGAATAACACACCCAAACTTGAAATCAAAACAAATGTAAATCCCCAGTATGGTCGCCAGATTTGTTATTGGACAATATACTTAAGCGGACGTGAGCCAGATCTCCCTAGTTCAATGCGAATCTAGAACAAATAAGGACAAAACACAAAGCTACTTTCCTATATCTAGTTAGAGATCGAGTACTTAGACATGTTACCTTCAGATTGTAGATCTTTTTCCTCGTTGTTGCTCCAAGTTCCGCGGTCGCTAGATCTTCAGCAACAAGACCTGTCAAAACATGTGGAAACAATACAAGCAGTAAACAATAACTGATCTAAGTAAACAGTTAAGGAAGTAAACTACAAATATTATCAACATAATAACATTTGTGGAAAGAGTTTATATTACTGTATAAAAGAGGGAAATACAAGTAGAGAGATGATTACAACCCAAGCCTTAAAGCTGCAATCCTCCTCCAACAAGCCAAGCCAATGCCTCCAAAGGAAATGTAAGCCTCCCAAGAGATGGATAGGGATCACCTAGGCTAATTCCACCAACATGTAAGTGCTATAGACTTCCTCCCTTTGGAATTGGGGGGGGCCTTGTATTTATAGGACCAAGTGGATAGAGTAGGTTGAGGATCATGGGGAGAGGGCTAAGGGATCCTCCCTTGAGGTTAGGGAATCGTAGGACAGCTCACCTAGGAGTTAGGGATAAAGATCCACCTCATCCAACTTCTAGAAATCGCTTGAAAGCCACCTTTATCCAAATAAACCAACTCTGGCACAAGCTGCATGAGGGAAGCCTGATCCTGTTAGGGAAAACGCAGGTTGTACAAAGACACTCTGCGTCACCGGCACAAGCTGGAAGAATACACTCTGCGTCAGCCCTAGTTGGGCGCTTCTTGCTCTAATACAATATGCACCAGCCTAACTAGAAATGTAGACAAAGGAAATCAACTTGCTCTAACTAGCTTGCTTGATCATGGAGACTCCAAGGATCAAGGCATTGAGTTAACAAGGGAATCATGATGACGAGATTTAGGTGTAACAGGGTTGGACGGATAAATGGTATGAGTTGAAATGATAAGTGGAGAAGAAATTGAATTTGATGAAGAGTGTGGATTTCTACGGAGTGGGAGATGGTTTCGGTTTAACAAGAGGAGGAGAAATGCGACAAGAAGGAGGGTTGAAGCGCGACTGAAAGAAGAGACTATGAAACAGTACCATAGCTCGACGAGGATTCTAGTGACGAGGAAGACGAGTACCAGCTCATTTCCGAAGACAAAGAAGGATATGCAAAACCATTCCAGACCTGAGGTTGTGACATACCCATGACCCCGCGTACATACCAGGAGACTGAGGTAAGACCAAGTAATTCTTCACATTTATTTCAATCTAGTAAAACTAGCGGCAATCATCAGAATAATACTTCAATGAGTGGGAAGGATCCAAGTAGTGTTCCATTAGTAGTAAATCAGCCAAGACCGCAGAGGCCCAGATTGGTTGTGGATGACATGAAGTTGCCTATTTTTCATGGGAATGGATCTGAAGATCCAGAACAACACTAGTTTTTATGCAATGCGTTATGGACTGTAAAACAAGTGCAAGATGACAACGTCAATTTGACATAGTTGATCATGACCTTTAGGGGTCACGCCTTAGACTAGTTTATGAAATTTTATGAAGTCACTGGTAATCAACTTGCGAAGACCTTGGCAGAACTTAGGGAAGGATTTAAGATTGAATTCAAGAAGCCAAATTTGAATCTCATTGTATTACTAAGTTGAAAGAGATATAGCAAGTGCCGAATGAGTTCGTTTGGGACTTCGACCAATGATTTAAAACTTTAATGGATTGTGCAAGATTTTCGATGAATGATCTGCAACATAAAGAATGGTTCATAGCTGCATTATTGCCCCATATTTGAATTCCACTCATGCAACATAAGATCTTGATGCAGATGGAAGCCTTAGAGTTAGCTATGAAGTTAAAAGCATCACCAATTGGAGAGACTGAAGCTGGTATGGCTCAAATCCAGTCGTAGTTAGCAAACTTGTATGTTCATATCCAAGATATCAAGAAGGGTAAATAAAAGCGAGAATATGTTTGGTGCACTAGATGCAAAGAATATGGACATTCTAAAGATCAATGTACATTGTTTCATGATTATCTCAATGTTGGTAACCCTAGTCCATTCAATCTTGCTGTATGGTGTAGAATTTGTGAGACTAAAGGGCACCGACTAGAAGAATGCTACTTATTATAGAAGATGGTAAGTACTCCTCAGAACTTGTGGTGTAAGTTTTGTATCTCTGTTGTACATGACAAGAAACATTGTCGAGCATATCCGCTGCTCATTGAGCGGATTGCAGACACATTTCTTATGAAGGGGGAAGGTCAAACTAAGAGAAATGATGTACAATTCAATAAACCGCGAGGTCGATTCAGAGGTCATGGAGGAGAAGTATTTGGTAGAGGCTGAGGACAATTTATTTGTTATAATTGTGGGACACCTGGACATTATGCTATAGATTTTTTGCATCCTGCCACGACTTGCATGTATTGTAGAGAAGTAGATCATACCATTGAAGACTACTCGCAACTTATAACTAAATGGAAGGAAAAGAAGAACCAGAATAGAATCAAAATCAAAATGTACAAAAGATCTCCACAGAACCGAGACCGAAACAGCCTACTGTCATTGTAGTAACAAGAGGTGGAGCTACGATGAGTGGAGACAAGAATAGTTCTAATAATCTGAGAGATCCGAGAGTAACCGGTAGCTCAGAAGCCACCACAGTTCGATGTTCAAAAGGAGAAAGTTATATTATTTGAAGCTCGTGACAAATTTATAAAGGGTCCATCGATAACCTCCCCTCCAACTGTTTCCAAAGAAGGATCTGTATATGACATTCCACCTCACTCAACAAGTCTGCACCAAAGAAGAACTTGGGAAAGGTAAATGCCCTTTATTCTTTATTAAAAAGTTGTTAAGCTTTGGTCAAAGGTGATAATGATTTAAGGGAACTGCAAAAGTTAATTGGGGAATCTAAGGAATAAGTAAGATCTGGAAGGATTATCAATCATGTTCAAAGAATACTCAAGACTAGTCGTGAACTACGATTTAACATGCAGATTGGTGACTATGACATCGATTTTGTTATTCTAGATCTGGGTTCAAATGTAAACATCCTAACCAAAAAAACATGGGAAAATATAGGTAAGCCATAGCTAATATGGACAACTATTTAGTTGTGGATGGCTAATTAGTAGAAAGTAATACCATTCGGTCGAATGGTTGGGGTCCCTGTTGAAGAGGAGGGGCTGCGAATGTATGCATATTTTGAAGTAATTTAGATTGTCGATGACACTAATCCATATCCTGCACTATTGGGGATTGATTAGGAAATTCAGAATCGGACTATTATCAATTTTAAGAAGAGAATAGTAACATTTGAAAATGAAGAGATTAGATTTATCACACCTTTGGATCCACTGGAAGGTTAGCGGTATGTCGAACCAATCAAAGGAGATTATGATGCTCAAGATCTAGATAACATCTATAATATATCCTCCAAGATAAATGACTATATAAATCCTATAGCAGATGGAACACTTAGTTGGAGGAATGTTAGTTCATGTTCATATGATTCTTGCGAAGCTCTGGAGAACTGGCAAAACAAGTTGCATGAAGTATCAATGTGAAGGTGTGCTCATGTGACAAAGTCACTTCGTTGGGCTAGAACAGAGGTATGTAGTCTCCCTACTTATTAAGGTTTACCTAATATGGGTCAATTTATTGATGAATTTGAAGGTAAGGCACCTGAGCAACAATTCTTATTAGCCCTGGATGTCACCTTGAAAGAAACATCGGCGAGATACTCATAAGCACTCTATAACCGGTTGGTCGCAGTGTAGAAGATACTTAGATATTCGTTTTGGAGAAGGAATCCCTTATAGTGGAGAAAAATACACAATGATTACTAGCCCTGTTGATAATTTGGATACCCGTACTACAATTTGGAAGAATCCCAGGAAAGAATGGGTACATGTGTTCATTCATACACTTGACACCATCCCAAGAAATTGGTATACGTCATTGGATCTGCGACAAGGAACTGTGGAATGGGACAATTTGGATACAAGCTTCAAACAGAGATTTAATTATGAAGATTAAAGTCCTGCAATAGATGCGGCTCTACAAATTACCAATTCTAACATTTTTGAAGAAATTCTAGGAACAGTGTTTAATTTGCCGCAGTAGAATGCGACAGTAGAGAAAATGATGGAGTGTTACAACATCAGTGAAGAACCAGAGGATAATGATCCAAGAGATATTCATATCCCATAAAGTGTAGGAAGTCGTGATCTGAAAGGACCAGAAATTTCATTAGACAAATTCTTGAAATTATTGAATATTAAAAAGGTAAATATAGGCTCTACTGAAAATCCAAAGTTTGCAAATATAGGTGATTAATGGGATGATGAAACAGTGGGAAAAATTACCGACCTGTTGCATGAGTTTCAAGATTTGTTCCCTACTAATTTTTTAGAAATGAAAGGTATTGTTGGCGACTTGGGTGAAATGAATATTCCACTGAAACCAAACGCTAAGCCAATTAAGCAAAGACCGTATCAGTTGAATCCACGCTATAAGGAAAAAGTCAGAGCAGAGCTCAATAGAATGCTTGATGCAGGAATTATTGAGCCCGTCGAAGAATCGGAATGGATCAGTCCAATGGTGGTATAAGACAAGAAGAATGGGGAGATTAGGATTTGTGTCAACTTGCAGAAATTGAATGATGTTTGTCCACATGATCCTTTTCCGACCCCATTTATAGACAAAGTGTTTGAAAGCGTCGGAGGTCAGGAAGCCTACTCTTTTACAGATGGATTTTTCGGATATCATCAAATAAAAATTGCTGAGGATCAACATAAAATGACATTTGCGACCGAGTGGGGTTGCTTTCGGTACACGATAATTCCTTTTGGCCTAAATAATGCCCCTATAATTTTTTCACATATAGTTGTTGATTCATTTAAGGAATACATTCATAATTTTTAGAAGTATATTTTGATGAGTGGATGGTAATGGGTTGCTCAAGAATCATATTGAAAATTTGAGGTTGATGTTAGAAAGCTATAGACGATATCAAATCTCTTTTAATCTGAAGAAATGCATATTTTGTGCTCCATTTGGTATATTACTGGGACATGTAGTTTGTAAGCAAGGTTTGTTAGTGGATCCTGCAAAGATTTCTATTATAGCTGAGATCCCTCCACCTACTACAGTCCGACAAATATGAATAACTCTGGGTCACACAGGATATTATAGGAAATTTATCAAATTCTATGCCCAGATTACAGCGCCAATGGAAAAATTACTCAAGAAGGATGCAAAGTTGCATTGGAACGAAGACTACTAGCAGAGTCTCGACCTATTGAAGGAGAAAATGGTTACAATACCAATTTTGGTATTCCCTGATTGGAAAAAATAATTTGATGTCCATGTCAATGCTTCATATGTCTCTCTGGGTGCGGTACTTTCTCATCCAAGTCAGGGTTCTATAGAACATCCTATTGCATTTTCCAGCACAAAGTTGTCCACTGCAGAAATAAATTATACTAGAACAGAAAGGGAAGGACTTGCTATGGTTTATGATTACAAAAGTTTAGGCACTATCTGCTAGGTGGATATTTTAAGATGTTTACAGGCCACTCTGCTTTGAAGTGCCTAGTCAACAAACCAGTGTTGGGGGGGAAGAGATGTCGGTGGTTGATGTTGTTTCAAGAGTATAACTTTTATATCATTGTAATGCCCAGGAGGTTGAATGCAAGCCCCTACAATATGTTGAGGTTAGAAACAAGTGGAGAACCGACAAATTTAGAGGATAACCTGCCATATGCGCATATATTTTCAGTAAAAATGGTTGATGACTACTTTCAAGATATAGTGACATTTTTATCCACAGGAGCACCACCAAAAGGATATATGACTACTCAGAAGAAGTAGTTGGTAGTCAAGTCTACAGACTATCAGTTGATAGCTTGTCAGTTGTATAAGCTAGGACCGGATGAAGTATTTCATCACTGTGTTTTGGAGCACGAGCGACCAATTATATTATCTAAGGCTCATGATGGAGTGGTTGGAGGTTATTATGCAGTGAATGCTACAGCATAGAAGATATTAAGAGCAGGACTATGGTTTCCAACCCTTCACAAAGATGCTAAAGAATATTTCCCGAACTATGACGTATGTCAAAGAATTGGGAATACATCATGAAGGGATTAAATTCCTTTGGTACCCCGGGTTACGTTGCAATATTTTGACAAATGGGCTATTGATTTTTTGGGACCCATCAATCCACCCGGGAAAAGGACTGGTGCGCGGTATATTATCTCTGCAACAGATTATCTTACATGATGGGCTGAAGCTGCACCAGTATGAGATTTCACTGCTGCGAGATTTGTATTTGAGAATGTCATTACAAGGTTTGGTTGTCCTTGTGTTCTATTAAGTTATCAAGGTGCACATTTTGTTAACAATACTATAGAGGCCCTTACTGAATAATTTCAGGTCTATCATCAAAAGAGTACTCCGTATCATCCGCAGGAAAATGGAATAGTTGAAGTGTTCAATAAAGTCATGGAACATGCACTAACAAAAGTTTGTAATGTGAACCACGATGACTGGGACTTGAGGATCCCTGCAATCTTGTGGGACTATAGAACAACGTGTAAAAGGTTGATAGTTCAAACACCTTTCAAGTTGGTATATGGACAAGAGGTTGTAATTCCTATGGAGTATATTATCCCTAGCTTAAGAATCATTGCTTTCACAGGTATGTCTGATACTAGTGCTATTGAAGAACGATTAGCACAATTACTTCAGTTGGAGGAAGACCAATTTGTCATAGGTTTCCATCAGCAGGTACAGAAAGATTGAGAAAAAACGTGGCATGATCGCCACATTACTAAGAAGCATTTCCAACGAGGAGACTTAGTTCTTCTCTATGACAACAAAATTTTCAAACATCCTGGTAAGTTACGGATGCATTGGCTAGGGCCATATATTATTAACTGTATCACGGAGGGAGGCGCAGTACAACTATAGAAATTAGATGGTGAAATCCTCCAGGGTCTAGTGAATGGAATTCGTTTGAATCCCTACAGGGATAGTCATGGCATGTCGAAGTGAAGATGTTTGATTGCATGTTTGTATATATAAAAAAAATCTATTTTTTCGTTTAGAAACCCAATTTTATTTTATGTCGTAGTTGTTTGTGTCGAAGTTTTTCATGTCGGAGTTGGTCATTTGTCAAAGTTTATTTATGTTACTCGAAAACCTCAACTTATTAGTTGTGTCAAAGTTATATTTATTTGGGAAGTTGGTTTTCTATCGAATTTCTTCCTATCCAAGTTGCATTTATTGAGGATTTATTGCTACTTTTATGACAGGTTTAGTGGCAGCACTAGTGGGATTTTTGAATTAATTACCGAAAAGACTAAAGTGTGTGAAGAGATCTGTTGCTGCCACCATCCTCATTGGAAGATAGAATACATTTATTTCACCTTGGGAATGATAGATAGATCACACGCGAGGGATAAACTTAAAAATCCTACCCCTACCTCGCTCGTTCTTCATTGTGACTTGAGCGATTGCAATAGTGTGAAGAAACCAGAGTTGAGTTTTTTGAGTCGAGTGATTGTGAAACAATAAGGTATCAAAATGCAGGTTGGTTTGTTAGTTGGTAGTCAGGATCAGGGGTCTATCGAGGAGGTCCCAATGTCAGGCTCTTTTTCAGCAAGTCTGAAGCTACCTGAATCCATTTCCTCATAGATTCATGTCAATGTCCCTAGGAAGATACAAAAGACGAACAGAACAAACCCAGAGCCGAGGACGAAGGCACGCCGCCATGATGCCGGTACATTTGCATAGGGATCTGTAAATTTCTTCCTGGAATATGCCCACCGATAAATTCATGTGCCAAACCAGTAAAGTTTCCAAAGAATGCGAGGTATCGGTTGGAAACTGTGTTGGTGCCAAAGGGGGTCATGGTACAAGAATATGTTTTGAATAACATCCAGAAGTTGTCTTATGCTGACCATGATGTTACCAGGTTCACTGATTTCAAATACACACATTGCATGTGGCCTATTGTTTCAGCAGAAGGCCATCCGGTTGAGTTGGAACCACAACAGTGGGCTCTTGGCATGGCCAGAGTTGGTATTTTGCCACTATTGCACCTTCCTCATTTCAGTCGCACTGCAGAGGAAAACGCATGCGTGAAACAGTTTCTATTATGTTTTCATGGAGGATTCTTGTGGTTGGAGACTAAGGTGTCCATTGATACAGACTTGATTGACACTATCATGGGTTTACCTAAGGCTGGGGTGGACCCGTCGTAGTTTTTCGTTGGGAAAGAAAGAGACCGTGACCTTGCAACTAGGATGAAGGATAAGTATAACCTGTCAAAGAGAAACAGGGGCTTCGACACAGCCTCTATCAATGACCTGGATGTCTGGTTCACTGCAAAATTGTTAGCTACCAATTTCTTACACAAGAATCGACTGAACCAAGTCACTACTTCTGTCATTGCTACGGTAGAAAAATGTTCCCAAGAAGTACAAATGAACTGGGCCCCTTTTCTACTGAATGAGTTTCTTGCAGATTGTGCGGATGGACAAGATAGCGGCTCACCATTTACATATTTGTGGTTGTTATTGTTCATATCATTTGTACATTGGGAAGAGCCAGCAAATTATCAAGGTATGCAACCAATTGGCCCATGCTAAGGCTCGAGGTATATGAACTTATTCTATTCTGATATAAGGAGTCAACAACAGGAAAGTAACGTAACATTGTATATGTAGCTAGGGGCATTGATATATTATGTGTTTCAAATACCACACATTGACAAAGCTGTGGTGGCTAAGTATCGTGCTGTGGTGAATTTCAAATCCGGGCCCCACCACATGTATGTGCAATCAAGAAGGGACCCACACCAGTAATGTTTAGTGATGGGTTTAAACTATCTCATGAAGAATTTGATGCAATGATTCACGACTAGCCGCCAAAGTGGAAAGTACCAATTGAGCCTGCGAGTATATCACCAGATACGTCGCAGTAAGACCATCAAAAGGACGGCACATCAGGCCAGCAGTAGACAAGTTAGAATACACAACACATTGAAGGTGGAGATGATGAAAAAGAAGACCAAGAGTCAATTCATACCCCTACTGATCTGGATATGGGACATAAGCGAGAAGGTGAAACATCTACGCAAGGTGCAAGGAAAAACCAGAAAGCACAGTGACATTAAAATTTCCAAGCCTTAATGAATGATGGCATTAATATCCTGTTCAATAGGATGACAGAAGTTGCAGAAGAGAACCAGAGAAAAGTAGAGGATAAAACGATACATCTATTCAGTGGCATCAATGATTTCCTAGATACGATGTGTCAGGAAGTAAAGAAGATCTGCATTTCGTCCTCGTCGCAGGTCACATCACCACAGGTTGAAGTTTCCCAAGAAGAGGAGGGACATGACCAAGCACTTCCCCCGGTGGAAGGGGTGGTTAAAATTCTGCCATGTGCAATAACTTTTGATGAACTAAGTACTAGTGTGGAAGTTCCAAAGTCTAGGTATGCAGACATTAAACTAGTTGAATTACCTCTTTATATGTATTGTACCGGTTACAAGACGATATTGAAAAGGAACTCAAATCGAGGGAGAGTTCTCTATTGGAGTTCATGAAAGGATACAACAATCAGGATGCTACATTGAAGGATTTGAATGTTGAGCTTCACAAGACAAGGACCTGCTGCGAAAGGAAAATGGCAATGTTTAGGAAGTGGTCAAAGTTGCATGTCGCACAATCCCAAAAGCAAAAAATTATAGAAGAAATGACATCTGAAGAGAAGATACAATGCCTAGAATTTTTTATCACAAGTTATGGGAAGAAGGTACAATACTTAAAATCCAATATCGTGTCGAGAACCCCACCTGAAGTAACTGAGCAGCAACGAATGGAAGTTCAAGAGGCTATTCAGAGCCTTCATGTAGCTAAATCTCAGTGCATGAAGATGTATGAGGAGGTGTCACGGTCATGGTATGCGTTATTTGAAGATGTTGCATTGCAAGAGGTTCAAACTAGGCTCGGGGATGCTGAAGGAAGAATGAACACTTTACGTGAGAAATTGAAGACTCTACCCCCGGTCCAGAGAATGAGCAGAGCCACAAAAATTAAAGAGTTGCAACAGTAAATCAATCAGTTGAGAATGCAGCATAGGAAATGAATAGAAAGAGTCCAGGCACTCCAGTCTTAGGCCGAGCTTGTGTCATAGGTCACTGGAAGTAATCATACCTCCATCCAGTCGACAGTCACCTAGGATGTCAAGGCGATCCAATCATATATTAGTGCAGAATTGGTCGAAGTTGTTGGCCAAAAGAAAGACGAAGTCCATTAGTTGGTCAAGTCGAGTAGGAATGTCTATGAAGAGTGTATGTCAAAGCTACAGGAACCTGTCTCATAGCTTGGAAGTTGCTCGGGATAAGCCATATGTGAGTGTTGGGGGCCTATTGGGCCTAGTATTTTTGGAGGTACCATTTTTGAAGAAACAGTTTTGGTGTGGACAAATACAAAGTAGAATTGGTTCATCGAAGTGGTCAACTCCGACGAAGTGGCCAAGGAAACAAGAAAAATGGTCATGTTGATTGAGTCAATGGTTGTATTTGATTCATTTAGTTAGAAATGGTCCACATTGTATTAATGAGTCGGTTAATAAGTTAGTGGGTTAGTGGGAGTCGGGCAAGCTAAGTGATCTTATAAATATGTAATAAGAGAGAAGTTTTGGGTTGGTTACGATTATACTTATGCTTATGCGGACTATTGTATTCGGGTTTACTGTTCTGTAATGAAGATATATGCTATGTGTTAGCACCCCAAAAAATCTTGGGATTAATTGTCTTATAGCGACATTAATCGTCTTCTGGAAACATAGGCGATGCAAAATAGAAACATTTTCTCATGAAGTAGGTTTCAAGCTTGGTCGAGAAAAAGAAATGGTCCTAAGTGTTCGAAGAACTAAGCCTTGGAATTTTTATAAGGGACCTAGAAGAATTTCTTATGGAGAAAAAAGCATTAATAAACTACATTGTGAAGGGACATTAATTGTTATTTTAACCTACGGTTAAAGGCTGCTATAAAGAAAGGCTTTAATATTTATATTAAGCCTAAGTTTCAACTTCAGGAAGGTTTTTTATAAAAGCCTAAGTCAAAGGTTATTATGGAAAAAGGCTTTTAATTTTTTTGTATAAAATTCATATGGCCTAAGTTTTGGCTTTAGAAAAGGTGAGATTTTCTTTTAATGTTTCATTGTGGGCCCGAATCCTAAAATTGGAGGAAATGTTAGACCCGGCACCGAGGACTTTACCATGAAACCGAGCGCCAAGCCATGCAAGGCCTACGTATTCTCCATCACCCAAGCGCCCAAGGCCAGAGGCTCCTCTCTTTTGTTACTTGGTAAATCTTAAATGCAAGGGAATATATAAAGAATAAAGAGAGTTTGTTTCTGTTGCATGTGGGATAAGTCCTCCAAAGGCAAAACGACAATAAGTGTGGCTTTATGTAAATCGAAAACCCAGTGTTGAAGAGGACAAATGGAAGGCCCACGTTCCACCGCATTGATCACCTAGCACATATAAAGGAGGAGAGATTGAGGTTGCGATGAGGAAAACTACCATCAACACGTGTCACCTTATAGGCACGTCGCATGCAGTTGGGTGGTTTTTAAAAACAAGTTACGGCCCATACGATACCACCTTCAGTTGAATAAAGGCCGTTTACGGGATTATAAAAGGTAAAGTTGCCCTATTTTGGCAATTTGCTCTTCTTTTCTGACCGAAGCGTCAAAGGTTCCCAAACCCTACTAGTTCAAATAACTTGATCCGGGAGGAGATTACACTAAGGCAGATGATTGACAAAGATCGTTTTTTGGTTCTCCCCCACGATATGTTGGCCATACAGTCTATATTCAAACGCTGCAGGTGGCGTTGCTAAATCGCTCGGCTCTGTCCATTTTATCTCAGTGTTGTTCCCAACGTAGGGGTATCTATCCATACTCAATGGCCCCAGTTGGTATGATGTTTTCATTCGATGAGGGAGGAAAGATTGGGGTTCCAGTGTGAAATTTTCAAACAAAGACCCCGGAAAAAGGACTCAACGTATGCCCGTCCTTACATCTACACATAACCTGGACGTAAGTTTTGATCACCGACTGCATTTTTTGGAGCTCGTAGAGCCCAATGCGTGGGTAACAGCACCTGCACATAAATCCAGGCGACTCTTAAATCTACGATTTTTCCCACCTCCATCCAGGGTTGACATTCAGCACTCACGTAACCCCGAAGCTATGCAGGAAAGCGTTACATGTTGAAAGATATAAAATTCGATATGGAGGAGGTTGCTGTCGAGGGTCTCGAACATGCCATCACGACCAATGGTCAACGGGCATTCTTCCAAATACTTGGAGAAAGAACCGAAGGAGAAGAAGGTATTCAGGAGTAGTGCTGCCGCCATCTCTCTGTGTTTGGGAATCTGTGGTTGGGAAAGAAATGTATCCAACTACGCTGAGACATGTTACGAAATTAGAAAAGAAGCAGCTTAAAAAGAGTCCGTTCTCCTTCCGTCGGGATCAGAGGATACTAGGTCTGTTAAAGACATTTCCAACCAACCCAATAGTTGTGGAAAACTTCGCAGATGTTTACCCGTTCTCATTTTCAGTTGTAGATGGACTGCGATGGTTGGCAAAGTTTAATAAACGCAAGTTTCAGGGTTTTTTGCCCATATTGGGTCTAGTTTTCGGCTCGCCCATGCACACCGGATGGCCAAACAGTAGCCGAATCCTTCATTGAGGATTGGATGCTGAGTCTTTTTTAGGGCTCTCATGGATTTCTCAGACCAAAACCCCATTTTCCACATCAGTCCTGCGACCTTTGCGATCGTTTTTAACCAATATGCTGGATAGGATTAATGCTTTGGCTCGAGTTGAGGTGCTTGGTCAAAGCTGTAGATGAAGAAGGCGTCCAAGGAATCAGGTGATATCGTCGCAACAAGAGTTTGGTCTCCATTAAACGCAGGATCTGCCTTATTACTGCTTTTCCTCATGTTCCCCATTTCCCATTCCATAGGGCAGAAAAGTATTGTTTATTGCTGGTGTTCCTATCTTTAATAATGTGTGGGTCTAGCAAAAAGGACAATATCATGTGTGAAGCTATTGCAGTTGCATTTTCTCCCAAAGATATTCGGAATTCTTGGAAGGTTTCTAGCTCAGGTATTAAGCCGGTAAGGGTTGCAGTAAAAGATGTTGTTGGAAAGTGAAGAATGGTTCATAAGAGAGTTCTGTAAAATCGAGGGTAGAAAAGCATGGAAGAGATGTTGGATAAACTTGAAAGCACTCATGAAACCCATCAAAAGCTGGGAGACCAACTTGAAGGTTAAGTGATGCAATACCTGGCATTCAAAAACGGGCAGAAATGAAGAATTCGAAAGCTAAGTGGAGCAGCCACCTGGAGGGAATCCAAATATCTTATGTCTTTTATTTTAATAAGTTCTTGTCATTTAGGGAAAATTGCGGCCATATGTAAAAAGCAGTTAGGCATATCTTTTAATTTATGTTTTGAAAAGATAGGTGGCAAAATTATATTGACGATCTATCACTCAAACTTGTAACCATTTCTGTTAAGAGTTAGGTCGAATAGGAGGCTTCAGACAGCTATATAATCTTTGTAATAGAAGAACTAAGGGTGAGTGAATCATTTGGATGAATCCTAGGAGAGCTCAGCTCTGTTTTTTTGAGATTTTATTGTTAATACATCAACAGTGTTTGAGGCTGGGTTATTTGCAGAGATTTCCTGTGTTATCTTTCTTGCAATCTGTCTTTCCTTTCCCATGTTAATTTGTTTATCTTTCTTTGTATTTCATTCTGTTAAATTTTCTCTCATGCTTGGATAAGTGTAGCATTGGAATGGGATTCATAGAAATAATGCCACATTCCTTTCATTTCAGGCATTTCACCATAAATTTCTGCTAAAGTTGGCATAGGATTCATCCTTGTTAGATGCCCTATGCTGATGGACTGTTCATTCTTCTTCTGTTTCACCCCTTAAATCTCTCTGACTGTGCATGGGTGGCTACCTTGCCTCTGTTTATATATCTTATGCAGCTGCACTGTTATGTGTTTTATTATTCATCTTTTGACTCCATTGCCCAACAGTTCTCCTCCTGATTCTCTTACCAAGGTTTTAAACAATTTGTTCCAGCAGAAATCTGATCCTCTGCACTTGTTGTTCATTGAATATCTTAAATGTTGAATGCTGGTCTGTTTCTTCATTATTGACAATCTTGATGATTTCCAGCTTTCTGTGAATTAAAGAGAGAGCCCTCTCTGTTTGTGTTAGGTCAGAAACGCAAGCTAAAAATTGGTTAGTGGTTACCCATAATTTCCCTCTCCACAACCTAGGGGGTCAATTTTGGTGTTAACACTATGTTTGTCGGATTTATTTTGGAGAATCCGAGTCGCTGATCTGTAGGCTGCCTGCACAGATCCTTTGTAATTCATGAAGAAATATGTAAGTCTTACTTGAAGTGCTTATTTGGTTGCGACTTATAATAAAAGACAAGCGCTTCCGTGGTTTTTCCCAGACGGGTTTAAAGTTAAACATGGTATCTTTATATGTTGTGATGTTTGATGTGATGTTAGTTGATATGTGTTTATTTGATCTATCGAATATTTAAGTGAATACTTGATCGATAAAGTTGTATATATGCAAATATAATCTAAATAAATCAATCTAGCGAAGTTGTGGGTGATCATGTCGATGTTATGAATGTGTCGAAGCCCTGATTCTGTCGATGTTATGAAGTAGAATATGTCGATGTTCAGATATTCCCCTACCATGCTACAGAATCATAGTTCCTACAGTTTCCCTAGGTACTTCGAGTGAGACTTCATCTCCTCTGTAGGTGTTTCCGAAAGGGATTAACTCATTTTCGGACCGATATCTGTGGTTAGGGTGTTTGTTGGTGGAATGTTAAGTGTTGAACCCTGGTCAAAGAAAAAGTGTGCCAACACATGATACAGATGTAGGACTAGTGTGTCATGTTGTCCATCCAAGAGTCCAAGTACAATATCCATCACCTGCAGAGGGGCCATCATCTATACTAGCTATTGTTGAGGGCAACCTGACTAGTTTGACACAAAACATTCTAGCATATAGGATTGAGCGAATGCCCATGGACATGCAGCATCAGGTGGTAGGAGTTCCCCCTACATGGATCAAACTAATGCGGAGGGTGTCCAATTGTTCTCTTTGCTACGAGTACGCAGCAACTAAGGAAACTAAGGCATCATATTGATTACAGTCTCTTCAAGAAATTTTTTATCTAGAGGCTATAGTTTCATCATGTAGGGCTATAAGCCCATTTTTTGTACTATGAGTTACACTAGTGTTGAACTCACATCTTTTGGACTTAGACTCACTCTGTTTTATACTTTATGGATATACCTTTATATACATATGAGGACTTTATTTGTTATATTTACATGTGTACAATGCTTATATATGCCTTATGTGTGTGCTTGTTTTCGATTATGATACAAATTTCGATCTAATATATAATTAACCAACATGTCAGTTAGATGATTGCATCTTCTAGGAACATATATATATATACGTAATGAAATGAAATTGGCACTCTAATAGGTGTACCCTTAAAAATTTATGCAATAACACTAAACATCAAATGCAATATATACCATTCAATTGAGACACTACCAACTACGAATCATGATAGATATTTAAATTCCGGATGTCCATAGAGATGGATTCCAAAATCAACTTGATCATAGCACTATATTTTGTGATATTGTTAGTGACTAGTCCGAGAGACACTCCACCTGAATTCACTAATTATCCAACTAGGTCATAAATCACCCATGATGCGAAAGTAATGTTCCGAGTGTGGTGAGAAGCTCGTTTGGTATAACCATAGAACATGTATTCATTGTTCAACATCTGTCAAACAATCACAAAGTGTAATAAGCGAGAAACCAATACTATCCGAACACAAAAGTAGACATAATCTAAACTAGATAAAGTACAATAATTAAAAGAAACACATGCCCAGACAAAAGTCTAGGAAAAGTACTTTTTCAAGTAGAGTCCATTCCTAGACCCCAGGGAGTTTCCATCAAATTGTCCCAGCTCGTAGGCTCCCTTACTAAGAAATTTCCTAAAAACATAAGGGCCAATCCACATAGAAGTAAATTTTCTAGACCCGAAGTCATTGTGCTTCTGGTCATAGACTAATACTATATCTCCTTCAGAGAATATACGTGGGTGTACTGATTTATCATACTAAGTTTTGACACGGTTTGTATTAACTTCAATAGAAGTAACAACATCCCTACTATGTTCGTATAAGTGTTCCAGTAATAAAAGGAATTCTTCTAACGTGTTAGTATCTGGTAGGAGTTCTACAGCTAGCTTCAATGATGGAATTTTTCACTCAATAAGTAATATTGCTTCTACTCCATGTACAAGCTAGAAAGGTGTAAATCCTATTGCAGTCTTGACAGAGGTCCAATAAACCCAAAGAGATGGATAAAGCATGATATTCCAATTAGACCTATGCTTGTTCACCTTCCTCTGCAACATAGTTTTCAAAGACTTGTTCATAGCTTCAACTTGTCCATTCGACTGAGGATAGTATGGTGAAGAGAAATCCTGGCAAAAACCAAGTTTCTCAGTAAATTCTGACATCTTATTTTAGAAATTACTGCCATTGTCAGTGAAAATATCTCTAGGGATACTGAAACAAGTGATGATCTGGTTAAACACAAAGTGTGCAGCAGTTTCACCGTCACAACGAGAGGTAGCCATGGCTTCGACCCACTTAGTGAAGTAGTCTACGGCCACAATAATGTATTTATGGCCACTAGCCAATTCCGGGTTACACGTTGTAAAATATATCCCCCACTTAGTGAAGGGACCGACATTGATAACTAGAAACAAAGGAGCAGGGTGTGAACGCATCTTTTTAGTGAACATTTGACACATATGACACTTCTTAACCACTTCAATGTAGTCTTTGAATATTGATGGCCAGAAGTATCTAACACGCAATATTTTTTGGGTTGTAGAAAGCCCAAATGGATGACCTCCACAGGCTCCACCATGAAAATCATTAAAACTTTATCAACCTCCTCGTGAACTAGACAATGCCTAAGGATATTATCTATTCATCAATGATATAAAGTATCACCAACTATGGGATAATGTTGATATTGGTGGCGAATTTTGTGTCTTTCTTCGCGAGATGACTAAGGTGGGACCCTCTGGGTTTGTAGGTAAATCAAGATATTTACATACCAGGGGTCATCCGAACTAATGATGAATATATGATCATCAGGAAATGAATCACCTTTTACTGGTCCATAATCCTCTCGAGTTAAATCTAACATAAGCTCAGCAAAGGCCAAAGACTTCTTCGATTTATCAAAAGCAAACCCTATCTCAAAATCTTGAAGGATGAATATTCACTTATTATACTTTCCCCCAATGATTTGATGAGACAAGGTATGTTGGATTAAGAGAATGTAGTGATGAAGTCTTTGTATCACATGCACGACAACTAGTGCCAGTTTATCAACATCCAAAAGTTGTAACTCGGGGCCTTGCAAATTTTTTCTTAGATAGTAAATGACATGTTATCGATGGGAATCATCTTCCTAAATAATAACCATTCCTACAGTAGACTCTGATATCGTGATGTATAGAAATAAATATTTACTGAAATTAGCAGACTTAGTAATGGGGCAGAAACTAACACCTTTTTTAATGCCTCGAAATATTTATGGGCATTATCTGTTGATGTAAATGTAACTTCGGAAGATATTCACTTGTATTTTATATTGATATTATTATTTTATTTGTACTTTCGACGGAGATTTTTTCCTCCATTCGGGAAATTCATTATTATGTTTGGTCATGCAAAGTCATTGAGGTAAAAAATCCATTGTAAGTCGGGGCAATAGATCCCCTAGAGTCAAATGTAAAAGGGTTTATTGAGTCTCCCTAGAGAAGTCGGCCTAGTCAGTTTTAGTGAGGCTGGCCTAGTTAGGTAAAAGGTCAAGTCAAAAGTAAAGTATAAATAGAGAGCCTTGCTCTCTCATTTGGACACACTACTCACTCACACAAGTTCGCATAGCAAGGGAGAGAAGACAAGTTCATTGGAAGAGAAAGAGAGAGAGCTGCAGATGACATATTTTGGGTTTTCCCTTTTTGGCTTGATATTGTATTAGTGACGAAACTATCTTTGAGGAAGCTGTGGGGTTTTCTCCTTTATGGTTTCCCTGAGGAAAACTATTGTGTCTATTGTGTTTTGATGTGCTTATTATTCAGTTAAATATCATAGATAATATTGAATTAAAGTACAAACTCTAACATGGTATAAGAGCTTACCTGAAAAGAAGGCATTGTGCAGCAGTGGGAAACAAGGGATTTCTAGTTTGAGGTATTCTCTCCACAGATCATTAGAAAAAGAGGGCTAGGCTAACTAGCCCTAGGAGGGCACATATTTTGGAGGAAGCAGAACCCAGTTCCGAGAAGTTTGATTTTTTACCTTGTCACTAGGACCCGAAGAAACTAGGGCTTCCTGTTCCAGGCACTTTCCTCCATAGATAAGCTTGAAAAGGAGGTTATTCCAACTCACCCTAGGAAGGTTCATTTTCCTGTGAAGGCATAATTTAAATCCAATAATTTTGATTTTTGGCCCCGTCACTACTGTAGGGAGAAAACTAGGGTATCAATTATTTTGCGATTTTGTCCACGGATTTGGAAAAAGGAGTACATTGGACAACTCGCCTTTGGGAGGTGCATCTTCCTGTCTAATCAGAAGTTCAAGATTCTAACTTTGTAAAATTAGGGTTTCTCTAACAAACCCTAGGCCAGCCAGCTCCAGAACGAGGTTGGGAATCTCAAATTGGTAAGACTTAAATCTTTTATATTTCCATTTGAGGTACTCATTTAAAATGTCTCACCACACCAAGCTTGAGGGGGTTGATAACTTCTGAGCATGGAAGTATAGGATTGCTCTTGTCCTTGAAGAAAATGATTTGGACAAGTATGTTAGTTAAGAGGTTCTAGTACCAGATGGAGATGAGGCTAAGGATATCCACAAGAAAAACTTGGTTATGGCCTGTTATCACACAACTTGTAGTTGTCCCTAAAGGTATCCCATCCAGGATGGTAGAGGTGTTGGAAAACTAAAGAGGTGACCCAAGAGATGCCACGGTTCCCAATGCAAGCTAGAAGTCACATCAACTGAGGCACTCTTCACTTTAGATCAAGAATAATCAAGATCAAGGGGGAGACCCTAGCCAATCAATGAAGACTAGCCACGGGAGCTTCACTCAATAAACTGCTATCATAGCACGTTCATTCGTGGCATATCAAACAATACACCTAATTTCACTAAATATTGGAAAATACCTTCCAAAATTGTTTTTTAAACCCCCTCCCAATATGCCTTCCCAAATTAAAAAAACCCCTATTTTCACTAGATATTATATGTATCAATCTTTTCATTAACATTTTTTATACCCCTTTATATTTCTACCTAGTATATTGATATGATACCCCTCTTATGACCCCACATGCATTCTACGATGCACCTTTCTTCTTTCGATGTAAATTGTGGATGCACATGACTTCACCCAAATTTCAATTACTCAACCACATATCATTATGATTTGCAACATCTAATGGTCTAATGAAGAGATAGGAGATCACTTCTTGTATGTCACTAGAGCCAATGCACATAATACAACATTTAGATTGCATGTTGCAGTTCCCCAATCGCTGACTAAGTCTATTGTGGGATAGGTATCCAAGCCCCCAGGGACTATAACAAGCTCAAGGAGGCTGACTAAACCTCCCAAGGCCTATAATAGGAACGAGTGGTTGGGTATTCAAGCCCCCAAGGCCTATCGAGGGCCTATAACAGGCCCTGGAAGCCTAGAGCCTCCCAAGGATATTGGTAACAATTAGCTGAGTGCTATTGGTAACAATTGGATGTCAATGACCCCTATCTCTTGACTATGATCGACTAGAAACCCAATTCACCATGAAACCCCTAGCCTCAAGCATGCCTCAAGATGCGATTTCCCTGCGTACTAGTAAGCCCGAGCCTTGCCTCAACCTGATTTATCATCCGACCGTGATCCCACCATCTCCATCTGGAGGATATTTGTCATCCCGCCCATATAAAAAAGACCCCAAAGTATTTTTGTATTGTTACATTAAATAAAAAAAACCGTTTGCCCCTTAATATATAAGCAATATAATTTTTAGGTTTTCATGAATATTTAATACCGCAATATGAATGAACGTGATATTATATTGCCTTCTAGTGAAGCCCTCGTGAGACTAGCTAACCCAAAGGTTCCTAGGAAAATGTGTGAGACAAAACTAGGAGACCAATGGTGAGTTAGATCTATGAGAGTTAAGTGGACCCAAGGGTTAAAGTGTGGTTGAAGAGGCTTAAAGAGTGACTCATGGTTCAACCCATGAATGACAAGGACCACTTATGAGGTTTGTTTAATAGATCTATTAGATGACTTAGTACCATGAAAATTAGCCAAGTGGGACCCACTCCTTAAAAAGTGGAAATTGGTCCAAGCTGGGTCTACTTGGTCAAAGTTAGAGGAAATTGGTACTAGGGGTGTTCTATGGCATGGATCTATGGATTGGCCAAGGATTAGGAACACCCAAGGGTGGGATCTAGCAAAATACCACTAGCCCAAGGAGTGCGATTTACCCAAGGGAGACTAGTGCCTTAAATTGAGGGGGCAAATGGAGTCCAAATTCCACCAAATTACATATCAGGATAGTTAAGGCAATTAACAAGGTGGGTTTAAGTTATCAAATCCAAATGTTTGCTATATCTCCATAGATATGAGATTTAAAATGCATCACCAAGTGACCCAAGTGGGGCTCAACCCTCAAAATGAGGAATGGGGCCCACAAGTTGAAGCACTAGGGGTAGGTTATCAAGGTTGATCTATCCGAATCAAGTGGGATCTCACCTACCCACGACTTGGAATTAGCCCAACTAGCCTTCCTAAAGGAGTGCAACCTCCCTTGGAGAGGCTAATGTGCCTTGGGAAATGGGTCAAATGAAGGCCAATCACCACCAAACTATAGTTCTGAATTTTCGTGGATGCTATAGAGGTGGGTTTTAAAAATTATCCCCAAATCCAAGCTAGATCTAAAAAAATGTAAAATGAGGGTTTTGATTTTAAGGGTTTGATGACCAATGAAGAAGAATGAATGGATCTAGGTACATACCTTGTAGAACATACCTCAATTTCTTGTGGCCACTTTGCAAATTGATAGCATTCCCCCTATGTGTATATTCAAGAGTGAGATCTAGTGCTCCAAGCCAAAACGTCCTCCTCCAAGGGTATCCAAATAATCCTCCTCCTACAAGACAAGATCAAGTTAGAAACAAGCCAAGTAGAACAATTATGAAAATGATGAAGAGATGTAATAGAAAGCATCAACTATGTCACAAAGATACAATAATGATACTCCCTGTCACAAAGATCAACCCAAGAGAAGATATGTGGGTCGCCCCAATAATATCCTCCTTCAAATCGTCCTCCTCCTCATCAATTCGGCCTCCCTGTAGAAAAACAACTAGTAGCCCACAATCCACAAATCATACATAGAGAAAATATTGTATATTCAACTTGGAAAAGAATCCATCAATACAATATAAGTATATCCACAAAATAGTATTCTATTCCAATCTTCAAGAGCTCCAAAGGTGCTTTTACAATAGGGGGGTGTCCTCTTTTTATAGGATAATAAACACCAAAACCCTAAACCACAAAACGACTTTTTAAAACTAGTGGATGAGATCAAAAGATATAACAATTTAATCAACGACTAAGATGAGCCAATACATAATATCACATGGATCACTCAAAAGGAGGGTGACGTCACGCCTAAAATGTCTCTAAGGAGGGTGACGTCGCACCTAAAGGGTGGCTATATGACATGGAGCCACAACATATGACATGGAAAAGACACTAGGAGCACATGGTGGGGCTAGGAGGCATTAATATCCTTCACTAACATTTCCCCATGGAACAATAATAAAAAATATAATTCTATGACATGTCCAAGTAACACAAATTATCAAATCCTGTCTCCATAATCTCAAAGAGACATGCAGTAAAAGACCTCTTGTAACCATTGTGGACTCCACTGACTGATTCCAACTGATATGGAAGAAGGGGGGTTCACCATGGATGACCTCTCAGAATACCAAATGCCAAAACCTTGCCTCAATTGCTCAAATTGAATTCCTCAGTGACCTTTTTATTCCATTTTTTGATCCTCCTGAAAACTCTGAAAGTGCTCCAAACTACCATCTGGGATGCCTGCGCTGTCAAACTGATCATACTAGGTTGTCTAGAAGGGGGGTATAATGGTAAAAAAAAGTGGCTGGACCACCCCCTTCCTCTGTATATCCCTAGGAAACGACTGGCCTCCAATGCCTCTGTCGAACAGGCTAGATCAGAATGCCCAAACTGGTCAACAGGTGGATAATTGTTTCTATCATGCTCGGGAGTGCCCGGAACTGAAATATAAGTGTCTCAATGGATCCAGAAGACCCAAATATACTAGATATGAGTACTCATACACCATATGATGACTTGTGGAGTCATTTGTAGGGTCTACCATACCCAAACAGTGTAAAATATGATGATCTGGAAATAATAATAAAACTGACCAACTGCATCCATCATCATCTGAAGCATATATACAACATATGGAATCATCAATAGGTCTATGTGGGACCATATATCAACATCAATAAGCACATGTGGTCCATCTCATCACGGATCCCAATACTGACCATGGTCAAACTATGTTTGACTAGGTCAAAATTTAACCAAGGACTAGATTATAACATAAGACTAAGACATGTTCCTTTAATCATATTCACAACTTAACTTAAAGTATAAACATCATTCAGTGGTATTTAATGCATATATATTTCATTTTTTATTTATAATTTACCTGCACAAAAGCTTTAAATACATACTCATTCAAATGGCATGGCCTAACTGCTAGCAAAGGGTGAAGGCTAAGAAGAAGGCTAGGCAAAAAGGGATGACTTTCTCAACTCAACTAAGTGACACTTTGGACGGGGACAGGGGAAGCTACACTTTGTGCTGGACAAAATAACAAAGGGAATGGCAATGCCTCACAAATGGATAAATTGTTTAGAGAGTGTTTATTCAACTTAGGCATCATGTCTACATCAAGTTGATCCAGGTTCATTAGGATCATTCATTTCATTTCCATGGCCTTTTTGGCCTATATGACCCCTCTGGGATTTCACATGCACTAAAAAGCATAGCTAATCACAGCTTGCATTCGGGGCATATTTACATTTATGAGGTCAACAATATTTAGATATAGAATTTGTTTAACCATTTCTTTTTAGACCTTTCTATACCCTTAGCAGGGTATTTTAGTAGTTCATTGCTTTATCCTTTATTCACGTGTGTTGAGAAACACATTCTAGAATTTTAAGTTCACGGGATTTCATAATATATTTCCAATATAAGTAGTACATGTGCTTTCAGTTTTAGCCAACAACAACTCATGTGACTAGAGGGAGTTTCGCGCTAAGCCAAACATCGGGGCAACCGACTAGAGTGATCTAGGCATAAATTTCAACTCACCAAAGGCAATTTCTGTCACCAACTCAGAGCCGAGACACAAAACAAACGTGGATGCGGTCCAACAAAGAGGTAGAAATGGGGAAGTCCTCTATATCAAGCAGTCAAGAAGGCAAGTCAAGGTGAAAGCCAAAATAAGGAAGGCCATGGATGGATGGAGTCAAGTGGATGTGGTGCCTAGGATAGCAAACAAAGATGTCATGAAAAACCATGTCCATGCTCATAGGAGGGTAATGAAACCAATGAGTATTGTCAGAAAACCTTAGAGTGCAAGTAATACATCCAGTTTTATATTTAATAAAATCATCCAAGATATTTCATTTTATTTATTTAGATAGTACTGCCACATCATGATTCATATACCAAGTCAATGCTATGAAGATGACTAAGAAAACAAGATGATAATCCATGATAACAATCACAAGTCCATAGGTCACATCATATCATATCAATAATCATCATCCATAGCCAACTGAAACACCGCTGCAATAATAACATCCTGAACTCTAGGCACTGAACTGAAACTGTATGAAACAAAAGGTCACATCGGTCATCAAATCTAAGCTCTCAAGGCTCAGCCTTGGCACAAGGTCTACTCAATATCTGATATATATACTGCTCTGATATGTGAGTGATCTCAAATAACTCTGCTCCTCATAACTAATCTTTGTAAAAGCACAGCTCTGAAAAGTGCAGATATCTGCTCAGCAAGAATAGTAGCCCAGCTACTATGGGGTGATAACAAGGCCAAGAGAATTATTGCATAATCCATTAAGGATCATCTCATCCCACATGTGTCATTCTTGAAGACACCCAAGGAGATTTCCGATGCATTGATAAGGCTATTCGAAGGGAAGAACATCAATCGGAAGATGACATTAAGCAACCAACTCAAGAACATAAAGATCTTGAACTCGGATACCATGCAATCCTATTTCACAAGGGTATCACAGATCAAGAAGCAACTTGAAGCAGTTTAAGAAAAGTTAGAAGAAGGACAGATCGTTATGACCACCTTGAATTATCTCCCAAGATCATGGGACTCATTCATTCAAGGGATATGTGCCAAAAAGAAGTTGATCACATTCAGCAGATTGTGGGAAGAATGTACACAAGAAGAAGCTCGACATGTGGCATGAGAAGAGAAGATGGGAGGGAATGATTATCAAGCTCTCACAAGTCAAGATATAAGAAATCACAACAAGAGGGAGCACCACCATCACAACAAGAGGGAGCACTACCATCACAACAAGAGGGAGAACCACCATAAAAATAAGAGGGAGAACTACGAATGAAAAAGGAGACCCAGAAGAGATCTATCCAATATTAGATGTTATGCATCTGATGAGAAGGGACACTGCTCTATATATTGTCTCGAAAACAAAGGCTCCTCCAACAATAAGACAAACCAGAAGAGACATCATGCTCACACCGCTGAAGATGATGAATCTGCAAAGAAAAGAACCAGAGAAGAAAGGGATGATTCTTCAAGTGATGAAGAATATGTATTATGATGAATAAAGGATGCAGAAGGAAGAACACACTGTCAGAGACTCTAGTAGTTCCTGCAAGGAAGAAAAGATCAAGAGGGAGTCCATCCAACAACCAAACAAAGATAAGTATTTGAATTGTGATCTCTTGTATGCTTAAATATTGTTTAGTTGTTGACATATTTATGTTTCTAGATTAAGTATGTTAGAAAAATGAATAGAATACTACTAATGTGCATGTGATGGGTAAGTGGCCTATGGTATTGTACAACATTCCATTGCTACTTATCTACAATGAAACTTCTTTGCTGACATGTTGGGAGTAGTGCACACTCTTCACAATGTTCTGGTAGAGATGGAAGGCATCTAGAAAGTTACTGTATGAATACGGGATATGGATGAATGTTGTTTTGAAGCACTGGCTAAGATAATTGCATGACTGTATGACCTATGTATTTATGTATAAGATTTTGTTCTAAAAACTATGAGATGTTTCTAATCATGCAATTGAATTTGACTTGTAGGAAAGATCGTGTACAATCACCTACAAGAACAAGTGACGAAGACTCAACATACAACAAATCAAGAAAACTACATATTGAAGAGATTGAAGAACCTAAAGTTCCTAGGATTAGAGACTCAGTGATGGAAGAAGCTATTCTAGAAGAGCATGCGACATAGCAGAACCACAAGAACCTATAGATCCACCACTTTAGAAGAACTCCCATAAGAGGAGACCAGCATGGGTACGAGAAGCAATACAAGATGCAGAGAAGTATGGTGCTCCAGATGGGATGCACAGAGAAAGTAAGAGACCTAGACCATACTCTAGCTATGTATTCCTACTGTGTAACATCATTGATAAAGAACCTTCCAACTATGAGGAATCAGTAGAGAAGAAAGAATGGAAGGATGCCATGATCTAAGAATACTAGTCGATTATGGAGAATGATGTCTGGGAGATAGTTCCGAGAGAGAGAGGGAATTCTATTTTGACTTCGAAGTGGATCTACAAGATCAAGTATGTTGCATATGCACTGAAAAACACAAGGAAATATTTGTGGCACGCGGCTTCTCCCAGAAGGAAGGCATAGACAACGAGGAGACATTTGCACCCGTAGAAAGATACACTTCCATCAGATCTATACTAGCATTGGCTGTAGTAATGAAATGGAATGTACACCATATGGACGTCAAGACAGCATTCTTGAATGGTGTAGTAGAAGAGGAAGTGTACGTGGAGCAGCCACTAGGATTTGAGACACATGACAGATAGACTCATGTGTGCAAGTTGAAGAAATCCGTGTACGGATTGAAGCAAGCACCCAAGACCTGGGTATGATACATTATTTATTAGGAATGGAGGTGTGGAAGAGTGTGAATGGAATCTTCCTTGGACAAGGACAATATGTAGTGGATATTCTGAAGAGGTCCAGAATGATGGACTACAAGGAAATGGACACACCCATGGCATCGAACTTGAAGCTACTGTGTGATACTTCATCAGAGTCATTTGATGCCACGATGTACCGTCAGATGATTGGTTTGTTGATGTATTTGACGAACACGAGACTAGACATATGCTTTGTTGTGAACACCCTAAGCCAGTTCCTGACGGATCTGAGACATGTTCACCTGATTGCTGCAAAGCATCTATTGAGGTACCTAAAGGGTACAGTTGACTATGGGCTCAAGTATGAGGAAAATCAGAAGATTAACCTACAGGGTTATGTTGATTCGAATTGGGAAAGTTGTGCCATAGATAGGAAGAGCACTTCAGGATGTTGATTCAGTATGGGATCCGGTATGATCTCCTGGTTTAGCAGGAAGCAATCATGTGTGGCACTGAGTATAGCCGAAGCAGAGTATGTTGCAGCTTGTTCAGCTAGTTGTGAGTAAGTATGTCTTAGGAAGCTACTGCCATATTTGTTTGATCCTCAGTTAGAGGCGACTTGTATATTATGTGACAACCAGAGTTATGTGAAGTTATCTGAGAACCTAGTGTTCCATGACAAGTCGAAGCACATTGAGATCAAGTACCACTATATCAGGCATATGGTGCATAGAAGAGCAGTGAAGCTCCAGTATGTGGCGACAGATGAGCAGATAGCCGACGTCTTCACCAAGTCGTTAGCCAGTGTGAACTTCGAGTACTTCGAAGATAATCTTGGTGTTCTCTAGATTAAGGTTCCTCCTAAGAGGGAGTGATGAGACCGGAAGACGCATATGCACTAGATTTGTTCTCGCATGGTGGTAGGGGTAGATGGCCCTTGCGACATAATGCACCTGGGGTGCTCCTGATTGTCCTCCCATGTTGGTAGATGTAAGGGTTGGTTCTCGTATGGTGGTAGGCGTAGGTGGTCCTTGGGAAATAATGCATCTAGCATGCTCTTGATTGTCCTCCCATACTGGAGACACTGATAGGTCCACCGGTCATAAGACATTGTGTGTGCGCCTAGGCAGGATCTCGCATGGTGGAAGGTGTAGGTGGTCCTTGGGACGTAATGCACCTGGGGTGCTCCTGATTGTCCTCCCATGCTGGTAGATGCGAGCTGACCGTTGGGAGACATAATGCACCTGGGGTGCTCTTGGGTTGTACCCACTGGGTGGGAGATGCAAGTGGTCTGTTGGACATGGGATGTGCATCTGCTCTGTGCTCCATGTGATGATGAGATGATTTGGATATGATGAGATGATAGTAGGAGATGCAGGTGATTGTTGTGGCAATGTAATGACTGGTACTGGGTTGTACCTACTTGATGGGTTGCTCGCAGAGATGATGAATACCTACATGAGGGCTAGGCCTACATCCAGCATGAAAAAGGGATGGATCTGTAGAACTTCCTATGACAGATAGATTTGAGATATGTCACTAATCAATGATCAACGAAATGAATATTGTTGCAGCAGCGATGATGATGTTCCAGCATCGAAGATGATCCAGCGATGATGACATTGTCCTGAATTGTGTCTAGGGTGATGATGACTGTGAAGAGAGAATACCTTCCTAGTTAAGAGGGAGTGTTGATGTAAATGTAACTTCGGAAGATATTCACTTGTATTTTATATTGATATTATTATTTTATTTGTACTTCTGACGGAGATGTTTTTCCTCCATTCGGGAAATTCATTATTATTTTTGGTCATGCAAATTCATTGAGGTAAAAACTCCATTGTAAGTCTAGGAAATAGATCCCCTAAAGTCAAATGTAAAATGGTTTATTGAGTCTCCCTAGAGAAGTCGGCCGAGTCAGTTTTAGTGAGGCCAACCTAGTTAGGTAAAAGGTCAAGTCAAAAGTAAAGTATAAATAGAGAGCCTTGCTCTCTCTCTCATTTGGACACACTACTCACCCACACATGTTCGAATAGCAAGGGAGAGAAGACAAGTTCGTTGGAAGAGAAAGAGAGAGAGTTGCAGTGTAATGTCCCCAACTTGACCCTATTGCATTAACATTGTAAATGATGTAAATATTGTTATTTAGTCATGATGAGGAGCTCAAGGCCAAGGCCCCGCCATTGATTTATCGTTCTATTTATCGGCAATTAGAATAGATGCATAGAGTTCTTGTGCTAGCGGTGCACAATGTAAAATCGGACATCATGTAAATATGCAATTTTAATGAAAAACCCACAACCAGCTACGCAATGCAACAAAGAGATGGGGGCATGATCTTTACAAGGAATAGGGAGGGAAAATAACCAAACCCTTGAGCCATGGTGTTAAGCCATTTCATTGAGGAAACCCATGAACTCTCAACTACCCATTTGGTCTCATGCACCCCATCATTTAATTCTTCCAAGAATTGGTTGAGACAATTAATGCCTTGGGATGGGAGAGGTATGGCTGTCAATTTTCGTGTATGGGAAAGACAGCAACCTGGGGAATCGAGTTTTGGTTTGCTGGGCAAGAAAACCCCCACAAAATTGTGCCCAAAGCCATCCTTCACCCATGGCATTCATCCTCCCACGCAGTCTGAGCTTGTTGGGGTTTCATCCTTCACGTTTTTCACCATTTCCTGCATTATTCCATGTCTGCAAACTCGTTTTTGGTTAGCTCAGTGGCTGGGAGAAGAGAGCCACGATTTTTGGGGTTATGGAGGCCGTTTCTGCCCACGAAATGCCCATGAGCATTTTTCTGAAAACGATTATCTTTCTTGGGGTTGATTTCCCACTTCCTCCTTTTCGTTTTTGGTTGCCTACGTTTTTCTGGAACCGGCAGAAACCCACGATTGGGAACTTCACTGTATAAGCATTTTTCTCATGCCCAACACTTATGCTTTTGATGTTATATGCATCCATCTCTTAAGAGCCTGAGAAACCCAACTGCTGATTGGCTTGGTTGATTCTGGTATACCTTTGGCTATGTGAGAGCCTGCTTTCCCCTTTTCCTTGTGGAGATCATGCCCAACTAGGGGGTGGCAGTGGTGCTGAGAGATTGAGGAGCACACTGGCCTACGGTTGGGTGGAACGTTGCAGAAGCGTAGCTGGTTGCTCAGGGGCTACTTGGTTTAAGATAAGTATTCTCATTTGATGATTTGATATTGCTTAGTTGAGGAATGACATGAAAATCTGGAATGTATGATGAATGTGAAATTAATATTACTTCCACTGTGTTTTTCTTGTATTATACATTTCCATATGTTAGCTGAATGCTTACTTAGTAAGTTCATGGGCTAGATGCTCGGTTTTAGCATCATGATCCTCTCTATCATGCTGGTATGATAGGAGGGGACATTACATTTGGTATCAGAGCTGTTGGTTGCAGCATTGGGCCTCTATGGGCCAAATTCCAATTGCAGTCATAAGAAAAGAAAGTTTTTAAATTTTTTTTCCTAAGTGTCTTGAAAAAAATTCGTTTAAATTTGTTTCGGAAAGAATTCCCGAATGACTTCCGCAACTACGGAAGCATTCGGCGAATTGCTCCGAAACTGCGGAAGCATTACACAAGGTTTTTTTTTCTGCAACGCGGAAGAGTTCGGGAAGTTGCCCCGAAATTTGCGGAAGGAATTCCCTTCCGAAATTTGCGGAAGGAATTCTCTTCCGAAATTTGCGGAAGGATTTCGCGAGTTGTCCTGCAATGCGAAAAAATTCGGCGAAATGCTCCGAAAAAGTAGAAAATTTTCTAAGTGTCTGGCGTCGAAAAGAAAATTTCGGAAGGAATTCTCTTCCGAAATTGCGGAAGGATTCCGCGAATCGTTCCGCAACGCAGAAGAGTTCGGCGAGTCGTTCCGAAATTTTGGAAGACTTCGGCAAATCGTTCCGCGACTGCGGAAGACCTCGACGAATCGTTCCGCAATTTCGGAAGCTTTCCGCAAAACCACCCGAAACCAGGGAAGCATTCCACGAACGGCTCCAAAACTGTGGAAGCCTTCGCCGAATGGCTCCGCAATTGCGGGAGCATTCGCCGAATGGCTCCACAGTTGCGGGAGCATTCGCCGAATGGCTCTGCAACGGAAGCCTTCGCCGAATGGCTCCGCAGTTGTGGGAGCATTCAGCTAATCGCCCTGCCATTGCGGAAGCGTTCGCCGAACTGCTCCGCAATTGCAGAAGCGTTCGGCGAATTGCTCCGCAATTGCGGAAGCGTTCGGAGAACCGGCCCGCAACGGTAGCGCGAAAAAAAAAAAAAGTGACGAAAACTTGATTTTTGGATAGCAGGAACATCCGGACTCAGAATGCGATGATTCCTGTGGGGCGCGGAGGCCATTGACGAGGGCCATGAAAGAACCAGTGAAGACCCCCTAGCCCATTACACTCCGATTTGACAGAAAATGGATAATAGTGACTTTTGAAGGACGGAGTCCCGAGGCTTGACGGAAGGTCAGTTTGAGCAGAAATTGATCAGGCGCGGCCATGAAGCAGGCACGATGTTAATTTCAGAATCTTGTAGCCAAACTCCAAAGGATGTGGAGTCGGGGTAAGCAAGAAGGCCAAAAAGCACTGTTCCGGGCCACTTTTTCAGGATTTTGAAAAGCTCGTGGGCAGTAAAAGTGACCCTAGATGTGGGAATAAATTTTTTTACTGAACTAGACATTTCATATTCTCATTAAGACGGACAGTTTCCATTAGACGAAGATTTTCCAGAAATGCGCAGTTTGGGAGATAGCCATTTTTGGCCCAAAATTTAGAATTTTGGAAAAATGTGAAAAGTGAGAAGTAGTAAAACCCAGAAATTCATAGAAGATGAATGGTGCATCGAAATTGAAATCCGTGAATTGATGAGTGTTCCTTGTTATATGGACTAACTTCGCCCGATAGATAAGTTTTTGTGATTCCTCATAGATTTTCTTCCACAGGTGGCTAAAGTTGGAATTCTGGACCAAAATGCAACTGTGTAAAATGTGCAGAATTGTAGTGAAAGTTGTCATTTTTGAAGAGATGCAATTTCCGCACCTGATGTCAAAATGGAGCATGAAGACAGGCATTGGAAAGCTTGTCCAGCAGGGAACAATGATGCATGACCAGAGTTTGAATGAGGTCTACATATATCATAGATATTTAGTGCAGAAGAGTGCCAGCGGCTGTTTTGACAAACAAATTTTGTTGTCAATATGGGCAATTTCTACAATTGCATGATATGGAAGAGGAGTTCCATGTTACGATGAGGGATCGAAAAGGGAAGAATTTCTTAAACCTCTGTTTGTTATCATACTTATAATTATGAAATTGTCATATGGCATAAAAATGTTAAAAATGTAAAGGATTACATAGATGTATATGCACTAGATGGCATCTTAACAAACATTGCATAGTGCATATAGAAATGCTTGTGCATAAATGGAACATTGCATATTGGTAGAATAATGAAGTCTGCATATGCAATGAACCACTAATGGAGAATATTGTGGTTGATAATCACTATTGATGTTGGTATTGGTTGTAGGACCAAAGATAACAAAGAGCATGGCTAAATGTGCTGAGGATGTTGTTGCATGAAGCCAACAACCTTATGCAGAAAGGATGGTGCAACAAATCTATGATCATAAAGTTGGAAAAAGGACTGAGCAACCGGCCAACTGACCAGGTAACATCAGGCGATGTTAATGGTAACCATGCAGGTAATGATTATTGGTGCCAAATTGCATGAATGATTGAAAGAGGATTTGGTAAGATCTCTTCAACCATGTTTGAGCTATGTTGAGTTAGTTGCATGTGATATTGAATACCGATTGGGACTGTTAACCTACCAAGCTTGGTGAGGTGTGGGTAAGTGAAGGAAATGATCCTTACACCCTATGACTGTTTAGAAATCTCAATGCATTCATATGAATTTATATCATGCCATGTGTATGTTGGTTATGTGCCTAATAACCAAAGCAAGTGAGGACTGGTGGTCCTGATTATGGTAATGCAGAATATTTTCAGGTAGAAAGGTCTTGCGTATGGCAATAAGGATAAGTCCATAGTAAAGAACGGGATCTACCATGTGCAAAGCCAAAGGTTATGAGAAGGTCCTCGTGGTTGTAAATTTACGCATGAAACGAATCTGAAAATTGTCTGGTTTAAATAGTTGCAAATCTAATTTCTGTAGGAAAACAGAGTTACAAATTTCAGATTTGAGAATTTGCTTATAATTGCTAATGATTGTTTGGCTTATATAGAATTGTGTCAGGAGGAGATGCTATAGGTGGATGTTCAGGTATGGTAGCAAGGGTGAAACCATAATGGGCAGAGTGATACCACTTACAAGAGCCAAACAATATGAGGAGAGACTCATTGCTAAGCAAATCAATTTCTGTAGGAGACAGAATTGTAAACTCATATTGAATTTAATTATTAATGCTATTGATTGGTTATGGAACAATCATGTTTGAACCTTATTGCTAAATGTTGCTGACTGTTTGGCTATTTGATAAAGTGTGCCAGGATGACACATTGCAGGAAGGTCATGTGTGATGGCCTGCAGAAGCCAAACTAGATGGGAAGGATCCCATGCTTTGGAAATGGGTTTCGGGTGAAACGCCATTGATAATGTCTCAGCCAAACCGCACGTCGGTAAACCACAAAAGTGAAATGGTAAAGCTATGCCCAGAAGGCATGTGAGACACATATGCGAAATAAATGAGTATTCTATGACCCTAGACAAGAACATGCATGTCTAAATTATTAGGGTTAATATGCAGAGCATGCTCTATCTTATTTATATCATTGCAGACTACTTGAGTATGATTAGGGCCTACATGGCGCACATCGGAAAGGGGGTGCACACCTTTTCTGGTGCTAGGTCATGATAGGGTTTTCAATATTGACTACACCCTAAGGGAATGGACGCATAACTGGTGTTTCAATACTTGGTAGTGAATGATATGAAATGTGGTTAAGAATTGAACAGCAATACTGATGAGCTTGCTTATCCTTCTTGTGTTGTCAGCCTACACAGATGCAGATAGATACTGCACATTAGAGGGAAAAGTAAAGAAGGGTACGCAAAGGAGACTGTATGGGAATTGGCAACCTTTCTATGCTCACGTGAAATATTACCAGAAGGGATGGAAAGGCCTGAAGAGCTCTGTAATAAAAGAAGGTATCATCCTTGTGTGAGTAGGGGGCATGTTAACCTGCAGTCAAGAAAGTCACCTATGAAGTTCCTAAAAGGAACCACCATTTTGCACAAGAGAAGGAGTGGCATCCTTGTATGAATAAAGAGTTGATGCGTGCGAAGGGTTATGGTGCAAGGAAGTATGGTGACATTGGTAAAGGCATGAAATCTCTATTGGGACAGCAGTGGGAGGGCGGGCGCCGAGGACTGACTGAAAACCCTGAGATTCCTATTGGGTCAGCAGTGGGAGTGCGGGCGCCGAGGACTGACAGAAAACCCTGAAATCTCTATTGGGACAACAGTAGGAGGGCGGGCGCTGAGGACTGACTGAAAACCCTGAGATACCTATGGCTCCATAGTAGAGCCTTGACCTATACTGGTCAGGTGGCGCAGTATCCTTCCATTGGTCGATGACCCAGATGAATGTGCTGGCTCGGCACTGGAGAGGGCCAACCAAGTATGGAACTGGTTGGGCACCACCAAATGCTTGGTAAATCCAGCCGATGGGGAGGCGTACTGGTTAAGCATTAACTATATCCAAGTCCATAGGCGATCCCAAGGCTTGCAAAGCGAAGCAGGATCCTGTGGACCAGAGGGGAAACGCACAATACAGATAAGTATTCGTTTTCATTTATGTCTTGTTTGGAATAATGAAGATTTCAGCTATAAGTCTTCTAACAGCTAAGCTAATACACTATTGTTTCTTTGTTGGAAACCTTGGTCATTGCAGGAGAGAAAGACCCTGAAAGACTGTAAATTGCTGGTAAATCCGGAGAGTAAATGAGTGGGCGATATAAATTGCTGGTAAATCCAGAGAGTAAATGAGTGGGCGATATAAATTATTAAGAAATCCAGGGAGTAGCTGGTTGAAGGCTATAAAGTTCTTGATAAGTCCAGAGAGTGACTAGTTGGGCATTAACCATTGGATATGGTAAAGCAGCGTGTACGCTGGCCCAACACCCCTTAAACAATTGATAAAACCAGTCGGAGCACTGGCCTAGCATGTTGCTAAAGGAAATGATTGATAAACCCAGTCGACGTACTGGCCTGAAATTGCCTATTCGAATGATTGTGGAGTAGCCTACGTGCTGGCCCAACATTCGTTATTGTGTTCACGGGAAATCCAAGGCTCGTAAAGCAAAGAAGGATCCCGGGGAATAAAGTGAAGACATCCAATACAGATAAGTATTCAGTTACCTTGCAGCTTCTTGCTCATGAATATACGTGTGTATATGATTTGGTTATGATTTCCTAAACTCTTGTTTAGAGAAAAACCCTATGAAAATGAACTAAACATGTGAATTAATTCAATTTTTGAGTGTAGGTATTGCTGGAAGCAAGGATTATGAAGGCATCTTAGAGATGCATGTGGACATATGACCGTCCTAAAGAGCTCAGTATGAGCAGTAATGAAAGATGGTGCTAGTGGATACTAGTGGATCCTAGCAGCCAAAGGCTCTGTAGGTAATAATGGGAAGGGTGCCCTAGCTGAAAATCCATATACAGACCTTAGACACTAAATGCCATAGCCAAGAAAGGAAAGTTAAAGCATTCACATTGAAGTGAAAGAGGCTAAGGAGCATGAAACCACAGCGATGGAGTAGCTCCATAATAGAACAAGACTAAGAGGGAGAAACCCCTACTCTTCTCTTTCCTTTTGATTGATGCATTTATAAAACAAAAGATTGTTGAGTGCATATCATGGCTGAAAATAGATTGTGTGTAATTGCTTGAGATGAATTGTGAATGCTGAAATAGTAAATTTCCTGTGAAAGGATGAACATGAATGAGTTCATGTGTATGTTGGGAAAGCATGAAAAGTGTGGAAGTCCCATGAATAAAGCATGGACATTCCATGTCAATTAGGAAAATAATTGACTAATCTTAATGTTTATGTTATGCTTGTCCTAACAAAGAATCCCCATGATGAATTTCACAGGTAAGAAAGTGAAACAATTGGCTGCAGCCGACACAAGAAAGTGTTGCTAGTAAGCAAAGTGTGTTCAGTTGTGCCCATTGACCATGGCAGTAGACCGAGGGCTATTAGAGTTGGCTAAAAGTCTTCTTCAAACAATTGCCAGGACCCAAGAAAATCTTGGGGAGATGCTCAAGCTACAGAGGCAACAAAATGAGATAAACCATGAGGCTTTGCGGGACTCCATTCGTCTGCAAAAAGAGGTAAAAAGCATTCTGGGAGCAATCAACAAGGGAAAGGAAAGTGGATCAATGAAGAAGCATTCATCCAATCCCCGATTAAGAAACGTTCCAGGTGGGAAGATTCAAAGGAAATGGACCGGGAAAAGGTAAAGTCGCCAATGAAATGTTGGGGATGTGGAGGAAATCATTGCCTCCGTGACTGCCCAACAAGAGAATATCAAGAGGGCAGCAACCGAAAATTCTCCAAGTTCGTGGACCAGTTGGAAGGAAAAGAAAAAGAAGGAATTGTTTTGGAACGATGTCCTCATGCAGAGCTAGAAGATCCTAGCCAGCAAGAGCAGTTTGTAAAGACCAAAGGACTTAGTCCTAAAAGACCCAAGTAAAGGGTGAATTGCAGGACAAACCTACCACATTTTGTGAATTTTGGACATATGTAAAGTGGGTATTTATTTCCGAAGTGTTGGAACACAGAGGACGGTGTTATTCCAAGGGGAGGGGAATGTAATGTCCCCAGCTTGACCCTATTGCATTAACATTGTAAATGATGTAAATATTGTTATTTATTCATGGTGAGGAGCTCAAGGCCAAGGCCCCGCCATTGATTTATCGTTCTATGTATCGGCAATTAGAATAGATGCATAGAGTTCTTGTGCTAGCGGTGCACAATGTAAAATCGGACATCATGTAAATATGCAATTTTAATGAAAAACCCACAACTAGCTACACAATGCAACAAAGAGATGGGGGCATGATCTTTACAAGGAATAGGGAGGTAAAATAACCAAACCCTTGAGCCATGGTGTTAAGCCATTTCATTGAGGAAACCCATGAACTCTCAACTACCCATTTGGTCTCATGCACCCCATCATTTAATTCTTCCAAGAATTGGTTGAGACAATTAATGCCTTGGGATGGGAGAGGTATGGCTGTCAATTTTCGTGTATGGGAAAGACAGCAACCTGGGGAATCGAGTTTTGGTTTGCTGGGCAAGAAAACCCCCACAAAATTGTGCCCAAAGCCATCCTTCACCCATGGCATTCATCCTCCCACGCAGTCTGAGCTTGTTGGGGTTTCATCCTTCACGTTTTTCACCATTTCCTGCATTATTCCATGTCTGCAAACTCGTTTTTGGTTAGCTCAGTGGCTGGGAGAAGAGAGCCACGATTTTTGGGGTTATGGAGGCCGTTTTTGCCCACGAAATGCCCATGAGCATTTTTCTGAAAACGATTATCTTTCTTGGGGTTGATTTCCCACTTCCTCCTTTTCGTTTTTGGTTGCCCACGTTTTTCTGGAACTGGCAGAAACCCACGATTGGGAACTTCACTGTATAAGCATTTTTCTCATGCCCAACACTTATGCTTTTGATGTTATATGCATCCATCTCTTAAGAGCCTGAGAAACCCAACTGCTGATTGGCTTGGCTGATTCTGGTATACCTTTGGCTATGTGAGAGCCTGCTTTCCCCTTTTCCTTGTGGAGATCATGCCCAACTAGGGGGTGGCAGTGGTGCTGAGAGATTGAGGAGCACACTGGCCTACGGTTGGGTGGAACGTTGCAGAAGCGTAGCTGGTTGCTCAGGGGCTACTTGGTTTAAGATAAGTATTCTCATTTGATGATTTGATATTGCTTAGTTGAGGAATGACATGAAAATATGGAATGTATGATGAATGTGAAATTAATATTACTTCCACTGTGTTTTTCTTGTATTATACATTTCCATATGTTAGCTGAATGCTTACTTAGTAAGTTCATGGGCTAGATGCTCGGTTTTAGCATCATGATCCTCTCTATCATGCTGGTATGATAGGAGGGGACATTACATGCAGAAGACATATTTTGGGTTTTCCATTTTTGGCTTGATATTGTATTAGTGACGAAACTATCTTTGAGGAAGTTGCGGGGTTTTCTCCTTTATGGTTTCCCTAAGGAAAACTATTGTGTCTATTGTGTTTTAATGTGCTTGTTATTCTTTCAGTTAAAGATCCAAGATAATATTGAATTAAAGTACAAACTATAACATTAGCATCCCATATAAATGGGATCCCTTTCCTCAATAATCGAATGGAACCCTTAGTGATTTCTACATAATTGGAAATGAATATTTGTAAAAAAATAGCCTTGCCCTGCAAGCTTTATAGTTGATTCATATTTTGTGGGTTAGTAAATTGAAGTATTGCATCAACCTTGAAAGGATCGACCATAATCCCATCATTAGAAATGGTAAACCCTAGTAATTGACCCGACTTGACATAGCCTACATTTGTGAGGATTCAAACGAATCCTATAATGTCAACATCTATCAAAGACAACTCTCCGATGTTTAGGGTGATCAACCCTCTTACCAAATTTAGCTGTCAAATCATCCAAATAGGCTTCGATTAGTTTCTTAATTTCATGAAAGGTATAATACATGGCCAGTTGAAAGGTTTCTATGGAATTTTTCAAGCCAAATGGCATCTTCCTATAATGCGAAAGTTCCCCAAGGACATATAAAGGCTATTTTATGTTGATCTTCGGGCTTAATCTGAATCTAATTATAGCCAAAAAATATGTCCATGAATGAGAAAACCTCATTACCAACACATTCATCAATGATCTAATCAATGAATGGGGTAGGATAATTATCCTTAGTATAGGAAATACTGAAATCTCAAAAATCAGTACAAACTCTAATATTTCATTCCTTTTTCTCAACGGGTACCAAATTGGGCACCCACTTAGTTAAAGGGATGGGATAGATGAAATCTGCACGAAGCAATTTTTCTAGTTATGCCTTAACAACAACACACTTTCTAGTGTTAACTGGTCTTAACTTCTATCAAACAAGTTTAACATGTGGATAAGTTTTTATCTCATGTTCAACAATTGAAGGGTATATTCCAATAATTTCCTCATAATACTAGGCGAAGACATATCTATACTCTTTAAATAATGTTGTATAAGTTTCAACCTCTTTCGGAGAACAATCAACACCTATGAATACATTTTCTACTATGCTTGGGGTCTTGGAGATATTAATGGGGATGGTTTTCGAAATGTTAGCCATATTTCCTTCCGCGTAAACTTGAGATGAAGCAAGAGGGATGCCATACCACTCCATAGGACCTGGTTTAATGATTCCATCCTTATCAATCCTAAAGTCATATTCAGATGGAAGCAATGATGTGTGTTGATGCATATCTTTCCAAGGCCTATCCCTTAAAGACGTTGCCTCAATGATAACTTCATCAAATGGCATAATTGTGTCTAAGGGGTCATGACAAGGTAATGAACTAATATCCCAAATGGGCATTGATACTGTTCATGGATATCCAAAATTGAATGTGAACCAACATGATCTGGTTCTTTAGAAATTGTGGCTTGATAAGCTACCTCGGCCACAGACAAGGCCGTAAAAGAATGACTACACCCAGTTTCATTTGAGGGTTATGGTAAATTCAAAGGGTCATTAAAATAAGAAGTCTTAAACTATGACACCTTACCAGTGGAATTATGGGAACCGATGAAATCATTTGTATCGAGGATGCATTTGCATGTAAGTTAGGTGGGGGTAGTTTAAAATTTCCCATCAAGTTAGGATACATCAACACACCAACATTCTCACAATCCATCATGGAATGGGATACTAAGGGAGTATTGGATCCTAGATCCTTATTGAACTCATTCCTACTAAAGGCTAGTTGGGCTATTGTCACAATATTTCCTTCATGAGGAAACTTGATAACTTGAAAGATTGAAGAGACTAAATCCATCATAGGTCGATTCCAACTTTGTCCTGGCAATAAATTATAATCGATCAGAGTATCAACAACTTCCACATCCACTTTAACTATTTCCCCCCTAGATCTATGGGAAGAGATGGGATAATTCTGTGAGGTTGGAAAAGGTCTTGTTGATGCCTCGAATATCGCTGCATCAATCAGCAAGGGATTCTCCCCAGTAAGCAATCCCAATTATATCACTCACCGTTTGGTGTGGGGAATCCATCCGGTTAACGATTCCGACTACCGTGGGTTTTAAATATTTGTTTGTTTCATCGGTTGCGGCCTGATCCACCGGTTATGTATTTTATATTTAAAATGATATGCAAGTGCCCTATATTAAATGCATGTGAGAAAACAAATCTATGCTAATCTGAATTTAATCTAAATTACCTATCCTTATAAGGAGCAAATTTAAAGACTGGGCAATAAACTGGAAAATACACCCACTAATTCCACAGATAGCTGTTAAATTGAAAGGAGCATTTGCAGCAGAAAAGGAAGGATTATCTGAGACAACTCAGATTACTGTAAACATTCAATTACCCATTTAACACATAAATTTCCATAAGAATATGAAACCATCCACAACAAAGAATTAGTTCATAAAAGCCAGGAAATATCTCACAGGAAATGTGTGAAAAAATTGCAAAAATAGTTCAGCAGCTTAATCAACAAGACTCCATGTAAAATAATGTGCTAGCTTTCACAGGCCAAAACGATTTCCATTGATGTAGCAGAAATAGTTCCTTTACAAAATAGCAAAGAGTTTAACCTTCCAAAAGTCCTTCTCTCTTCTTCTTATCAGCTATATATAGCCTTACAAAATATGTCTAGAGTTGACACCTATACCCTAACCATTTACATTCCCCAATTTGTCTTGTAGTGCTCAATATTACATAAAGGAAGTATATAAACTATTTTGCAATAACGGGAGTTAAATATTACAAAACATTAATATTCCAAAGGTACATGCAACAAATAAGCGCTCATGAGATATACTAGCAGCTGGAAGCCATCCCTGAGTCTGCTCCCCTGGGGCCTGAGGCGTTGCTGCATTTCCTTCCTGCATCACTGCAATAGCCGTGCCACTCTCTGATGTGGTAGCTTGGCTGGCTGCTAACACTTTCTCCACCTCTGCTATATGAATTCCCCAATGATTTGTGTCCCTTATGATGTTTGTTCCAATCAGGTGACGCATAAATCTGAGAGATATCTTTTGCTTGACCAGCTCTTCTTCCAAGGTGATTACTTCAGCCGCAGTGATCCGGAGGCTTTCCTCCAGGCTATTTTGATGAACGGCAGCTTGGCTAATAAATTGGCATAGATATTCTGCTGTCAATGTGTCCAGCTTCTGCACATATTCACTTTCTACTTGGATCTCTATCCTTAGATTAGCTAAATACTGAACCTTATCCGAGAAGTCTTCTATCTTTTGAGGCATGGCTATTCTATAGTTTTCCTGTGTGGTCCGGATTTAGGATTATACAGTCTTGCACTTTTCATAAGTTTCTGAAGTTACGGAGGCTAATTTTACTCCGCAGTCTTTAGAATACTCCAGGGTGCGTATATATGCCTTGTAATCAATAACAGACTTAAGGGGAAGGGTTGCTAGGAACCCTGAATTTCCTTCTCTCCATTTGATATGCCTTCTAATCTCCCCACTGATGCGTGAGTGTTTCCTCCTAATCCTGGTGGATTCAACATTTACTTCCTTGACTTGGGCCATGACTGTCTTTAGTCTATATATCTCTTCTGCTATGAGTTCTCTGACTCCATAAGTCTCTTTTAGGATTCCACAGGCCTGCTCATGGAAGGGTCTGATATCTCCCATTTTGTTGTTTGCTAACTCCAACTGTTGCTCCAGTGACTCATTCTCTCCTTGCAATTTTTCAATGCTCTCTTTCAAGTCATCTAACTCCTGAAGGTTGTCAAATTTATCCGATTCAAGCTTCAAATTCTTCCCTTTAAGCTCTGCATTTTCATTTTCTAATGTGCTTACCTGTATTGACAGAGCTCTCTCATTTGCCTCTAATCGTTGGAGTGCTCTTTTTAAATCTTCCTTTTGGGATGTGAGAGCATCATTCTTCTCAATCATCAGATTTGTGTAGTTCTGCTCTTTGACTAAAGCTTCCTGGACTTGGTGCGCCTTCCCCTTTTCTTTATCCAACTTATCTCCCAATATATTAACATTATCTGCAGTTGTTGTAATAGCGGCTATAGAGATAGATGCCAGGAGTGTAGCAACTTCTTATGTGTTCCGCGTGACCGTAGTTTCATGTGTGGTGACAATCTCAGGCCTAAACGGTATTTTCAGTTTGGAACCTGCTTCCTTGACAATGGTCTTCCTCTTCTTGTTGTAAGCAAAATTTACCCATTTGGAAACTGTGTTTCCTTTATAAGGTGTGAATGGGACAATGGGTAGATCCCTTATGGGAGAGTCCATATCCAAGTTTTGCAGGTCTGGGATTTTGGGGTCAATCTCTTCTTGGGGTTTCTTTTCTTCTTCTTCCTTCCTCTTTGCCTCTTCCTCTTGCTCCTTCTTTCTTTTTTCTCTTCTTCCTGCTTATCATTAGTTTCCAGCCTAATTCTTTTTTCCTCTCCTTTTCTCTTTGCCTCTGCTTCAGCTTCGGCTACTTGTATCTTCAAATTTTCTTCTTCTCTTAATTTATCTTCTTGGATCTTCTTTGCGTGTTCCAAAAGCTTCAGCTCTTCTTCAGAGGGAGCCTGGGATCTTGAGCTGGCTCCTCCTTTGCTTACCTGACAAATCTGTAGCTCGGCCATATTGTTGATTCCCCTATATGGTTCCTCCTGAGGATCATAAAAATTGGCATATTCACAGGGAGTAGAGTGCTCTTTGCAATGTTGCGCAACTTTGCCTTGTCGATCATTCCTGTGGAAAATCCTTTCTCCAAAGTGGAATCCCTTCAATTCTGCAACAAACTCCTTAACAGTCGTGATTCCTGCGAACTTGTAGGAGCCAACATAAAAGGGTAAGGGGGGAAAGGTGGATTTTTTGGCCTTGTACAAGGTGTTACCCATTCCGTCCATGAAGACCTGCCTGACCATTTCCTTATGGACTATGTAATCTATAGCATACTTCGGAAGCATATATGTTGCTTTAGAACCCCCATACATTCTTATGTAAGTACCTTCCAGAGAGAAATAGAAATTGCCATAGTTTTCCAAGGCTTCCATGGCGTTCTTCGATAGACAATTAGGTTCTTCATGGAATATCATTTCATAAAGAGGCATGATGAACTCCTCACAGATGACCTTGTAGTCCCTCTTGTGATTCTGTGCCCAAAATATTTTATAGGCAAGGAAAACTAGACCTTCTGCCGAACTCCACATGTATCCCAACTTGGGAAAAAGACACTTTGCCACAATACAATCTATGAGATATGAAGCCATATAGAATTCTGCCTTTCTTTCCTCTAGCCCTTCTTTATCCATTGTTATTGCTGACGTCAGGCTATCTGAGAGAATGTCAGCCCAATTGAAGATCGTCCCCCTGAACGCCACATAATGGATGATCGGGAACCACTGTAGCCTGAACATTGTCCCGTCAAGCCTCCCAAAGATTCTGCTTAGCATGAGAGCAATCAGTTTGAAGGGAGGCCTCAGATTCTGGACTTCATATTCCTCACTGTCCTTTTTCCTGATTTGCTTGCCCGTAATTAACATCCTTCTTGCCATGTCTAAGTTATCCATATTGATCTCATGCAACCATCCATCATCTAGTCGTTGATGTGCTTTGGGTAATTTGTAAGTTGTTGCAATGTAGGACGGGTGAAATGAGGTGAAGGCATTACCCATGTTGTCTGCTATGACTCTGGTTTCAGGGTTGGCATGCTGCAGCACCCATCCGATCACCTCTGAACATGGGAATAGTTTTGGATGTGTGGCTGCTTTGGATATACAAGAGGTTCGGATGTTTTGATACAAGCATTCTTCCTCAAGGAGAGCTTTCAGAAAGTCTTGATCCCTTATCATACGGTAAACATCACCCCAGTTCACTTCCGGAGGCACGTTTGTAGTGCATTTGGTGTCCTGAAACGTCGTCTCCAGTTTGGAGCTTTCCTCGACCGCTTTCGTCCTCCTCTTGCCACCTTTGGCCATAATGAGAATCATGAACAACAATTAACGTGAATAAACATGCATGACATAGTGTTTTACAAATCTAAACTGATGTCCATTAGATGGTCTTAAAAAGAATGCAAAAACTTGTGAAAATGTTAATCAGGCTATCCTTGTGGTTTATGTGCTGGTCGGGAAGAATAATGGCTACAAGATTGGTCTGGGTACTCAAGTCCTTAGGATATCGACCAGTGCACAGGCGCAGAAGAGGTCAAAACATTATAGCCGAGACGCCTATTGATTAGGAGCGAAAAGGTGGACAGGTCCAACAAGTCATGAAGAGATGCAGCTTTTAAAATATGAGAAACTCGAGACCATCTATGGTTACGCTTGGGGTCACTTAACGAACATCTCTTAGGTTGGGGAAAACAGTTATCCGTGATCAAGAGGTACAAAATCTGCTTAAATGACTGAACGAAAATACCGTCTTAACAGGACCTGCAGCATGTTAACTGCGTTAGACGCTCAAAGGGTTGACAACAGTTCTGGGAAAACATCGTGGCTTAGAAACGAACCAAACTAGAAAAATGAAACAACCTTTAAAAGGCATGCGTATCCTAAACAGGCTTGTAAATGTACTTACCTGGAATCGAAGGGCGTGGTGCCGATGAGTGGTCTGTAAAGCTAATCCTTCCGTTCGATGATGGACACTCCTTGATTGTTCAAAACGGGACGGGTAGAATGCTTGAGCGGTGAAAAACCAATTAAATGGTAACGGGGTTTCACCCCTAAATATTTGGGTTGATACGTGTGAAACCTTAATGCAGTTGTTGCAGGCCATTAAATGGGATATTAAGCCTACGTATGGTCGGGTCATGTCAAAACAAATTTCCATAAATGTGACCATCAAAAGCAGAAGATTTATACCAATGCTTCCGACTCACGCGGAAAGAAAAAGAGAAAACGTTTCGCCGTTGCGGGAGAGTTGTGTGAGTGCTTCCGCGAATGGCTCATGTATCGTGGTGGATTTCAAATGAAATCTTCCACTTCCGTGGGAAATTTATTCAAACTCTTCCAAAACGCAAAGGCTTCGTCGGTGCGTAAGTAGTGGATGAGTCCTTCTGAAAGAAATAAAAAAAATGTTGAGTTTCCGGCGCGTGCAGAAGAGTTAAAAGAAAGCTTCCGCTGTAGCGGAAGTTTTTGATGAGTTTGCTCCGCCGCGAGCTTGTTTATTTAAACGTTTCGTTCCTTCGAAGACTTTAAGTTAACCTTTCCGCTTCGGATCGACTTAGGGTTTCCTTCGGTGGTTTCGGAAGACTTAGGCCAACTCTTCCGTTATTTCGGGAAAATTAGTTCAAAGTTTCCACCGTTGCAGGCCGAAAGGCTGAGTTTGTTTGGTCAACAGACATAACTCAAAAAAAAAATCTAAGGCAAGTTTTAAGATAGAGAAACTAGGATGCTAAAAAACGTTGCAAAACTTTCTAAGCTAAAATACTCAAATAAGAGGAGGGACCCCAATAATTTTCAAAAATAAAATGAGGGGGGGGGGTGTACCAACAACAAATGGCGATTCGCTGGTGAACACAGATCTCTGAAACAGACTCACCTGAAGTCGGAAAAATCTCAAAGTGTTGATTACATGTGAAACCGGAGGTCTTCATAGTTCAGTTTCGTAGGATGCATCGATAGCTCTCTTTATGATGGTGATAAAGGGGAAGGGCAACTTTTCACTCAGCTTTCTTTGAAACTCTCTTAGGGCCAAACTGGGAGTTTTTTAGAAAGTTCATCTTTCAGAAGTTCAAAGGTATAGGACTCCACTGGATTGTGGAAAGATCTCACAGGGACATTCATTTGTTCCTCATTCCCATGCTCTCACATCATTTTGGATGTTTCTTTAATTCCTGGCTTTAGCCATTTTGAGTCTTCCATAAATATATTTCTTCTGCTTTCGAGATTTAGATAAAATTTCTTCAATCCATAACATCCTTTTGTGTGAATATAATATTAGATTTCATGATTCACGGACGGATAAGAACTTTGTTGGGCTGGTTTATTAGACAGCTTCCTTCGGCTTTCTCGAGCTTTCTGTTATTTTCTCAACCATGCTTTAATTGAGGCGAGAATTTCTGGAAACCAGACTCTTTGATATGTGCCTTTGGGATTCACTTGGAGCATGGGATCATTTTAAATACCATGCATATGTGAGACATGCTTCCTCTCCATGGGTCCATCCGCAGTCAACTTCTTGAGACAATTATTATTGTTAAGGTGATTAGGCCCTGAGATAGTTAAAAGGAAATGATGGATCTTAGTTATTTGATAGGAGTTATTTTGACCAATCAGGAAAGAGAACTAATGCATTCCAGGATACTGACCATTGAAGGTGAGGTTATGAATGTGCATTCCACTTATTTGTGATCTTTTGATGAGTTTTGTGGAGTCTCATTCATCTAGCTACACCATGATTGAAGTCTTGTCTTTATTGAAAGCAATATGAGCAAAAAATAAAAATGATTAGCAAGCTAAAGGAAAACTAAAGAAAACTAAAACAAATCAAAAGCCAAAAGAGACAAACAAAAAGAGAGAAAGCGTGCTTTATTTATGTACAAAAATCTGTGGAGGTTTATGCAAAGTATTGCTTTAAGGCAAGGCCGTTGAGAGGGAGGTTTAGTTCCTCTCCTTGTAGGTTTTTCACTTTATAGGTTGATGGGCCCATCTTTTCAAATATTTGATAAGGACCAAGCCATAGGTGCTGAAATTTTGTGTGCATTCCCTTACCATCATGTTGGTGATCCCACTTGAGGACTAAGTCCCCTACTTCGAAATTTCTCTTCCCAGATTTTCTTTTATCAAACCATCGTTTGACTATGTCTTGGTGATGATGAAAACGTTCTTTGGCCCTTTCTCTTGACTCTTCTAGTTTTATCAGAGTATCAATTCCAGACTGCAGGGCTTGACTACTAGTCCCTTGGGAGGATTGGGCCAACTTCAAGGATGGGAGTAATATATTCAGAGGGAGGATGGCTTCTTTTCCATAGACCAGGTTGAAAGGAGAAGCTCCTAAGGCATTTTTGGGTGTTACCCTGTCTACCCAAAGGGCGTGAGGGAGGGCTGTGTGCCAGCTCCTTTGATTTTCGATCATGGTCTTTTTCAGGATTCGGATAAGGTTTTTATTGGTTGATTCAACTAAACCATTTCCTTGAGGGTAATAATTGGCTGAGTAATGTAATTTGATTCCCCTTTCAAAAGCAAATTCATTAATTTTTATTGACGAAAAATAAGGTGCATTATCAAAAACTAGGGAAATTGGAACCCCAAACCTAGTTATGATATTCTCTTCCAAGAATTTGATAACCATGTATTCATTAGCTTTCTTGATGGGAATAGCTTCCACCCATCTCGTAAAATAATCTGTAGTAGTCAGAATGTACCGATGTTGCAGCGAAGAGTTGGGGATTATTTCCCCAATTATATCTATGCCCCATTGCTCGAATGGTTCTGTAATGATAACTGGCTACAAAGGGCTTGCTGCTTTAGGTATCTTTCCAGTTCTTCTTTGGCAAACATCACATCTCCTTACATAAGCATGGGAGTCTTTGAAGAGAGTAGGCCAATAATACCCCGCTCTAAGAATTTTGTGGGTTGTAGTGTCTCCGGAATAATGTCCTCCGGCAGGTCCATCGTGTAGTTCTTTGACCACATTAGTAGCGTCCTCCTTTTCCAAACATCTGAGATAAATTCCATCATAATTCTTCCTGAAGAGTACTCCTTCAATGATTTGATAAGCTGTTGATTTAAGACGGAGAGCTCTCCTTTGCTTCGGACTCCAATGCTCTGGCAAGTAGCCTAACTGCAAGTAATGTACTAGGTCTTTGTACCAAGACTCTGGAGCTGTGAAGATTGAACACACATCTATCATATTTAGCTCGGCTTCATTCCTCCAATCTAGCTCTTCGTCAGTTTGGCTTTGAGTGAGTAACTTACACAAGCCTTGACCTTTAATAATGCTAGCTGGCTTGAATTCTAAGTCATACTCCTAGAGGGCAGTGACCCAATTCCCTCTTCTTTCTCCCAATTCCTTTTGAACAAAAAGAGTTGTGACAGCGGGATGAGGAACTATGACTCTCGTCCTATTTTTTAGAATATATGTCCTGAACTGTTTTACTGCTTTGAAGACTGCATATGCTTATTTATCTACCACGAGATAGTTTAGTTTGGTGCCTTGCAGACCAGTTCTCATAAAAGAAATTGGATATTCATCTCTTGAATCTATCCTCTGAGTAAGCACAGCTGCAAGAGAGTCATCAGAAGCAAATGTATACATTATAAAATCCTTATCAAAATATGGACTCTTTAAGGAAGGTGCCTTAGCTATAGCAGTTTTAATCTCTTTAAATGCATCCTTCTCCAAATCTGTCCACTTAAATTGTACATTCTGCTTAATCATTTGTTGTAAAGGCTTGACGATCTGGGTGAAATCCGGCACAAATCTTCAAACAAAATTTATGGTTCCCAAAAAAGATTGCATATATTTCTTACTGTGGGGCAAGGGAATTTTAGGGATAACCTGAATTCTTTCTTGATCTATTGAGATTCCTTCTTTGGAGATGACGTGACCGAGGATTTTTCCTTCAAGAACAGCAAAAATGCTTTTCTTAGGATTTAGCAAAATACCGTACTTTCTACAATGATCAAAGATTTGCTTTAGGTGGGAAGCGTGGTCTTCTCCTTTTTTGGAAAAGACTATTACATCATCTAGATATACCACTACACATTTACCGCCCAGTCCTCGGAAGGAAATGTCCATGGCTCTCTGAAAAGTAGCTCTGGCATTGATTAAGCCAAAGGGCATTCTCCAATACGTGAAGGTTCCCCACTTCGTGCGAAAAGTGGTTTTGAGTCGGTCTTCCTTAGCTACTAGCACTTGGTTGTAACCAGAAAAACCGTCTAGTAGGGAAAAGAGCTCGGATCCTGACACGATTTGCAATATTTGTTCCATTGGAGGCACCGGATAGTTGTCTTTGTCAGAAGATCTGTTTAAGTTCCGGAAGTCTATGCACAACCTGATCTTTCCTGATTTCTTCCACACAAGGACTAGATTAGCCACCCATTCAGAATGTTGAACTTTGAAAATGATTTTGGCGTCTAGAAACTTTTTTAATTCTTTCTGGATTAGAGGCTCAAGCGTTGGATGCATTCTCCTTAGATGCTGCTGAAAAGGTTTGACCCCTTCCTTCATAGGAATTACATGTTGAATGATACGGGTGTCATATGTCTTCAGATCATCATAGGTCCAAGCGAACACATCTTTATATTGTTGAAAAAGTTTAATGAATCTGCTTCTTTCTGCCGGAGTACAACACTTCCCCAAATTGACATACTTCGGTTCAGCCTCTGTGCCCAAATTTATCAATTCATATTGGAGGGTCGAATTGTGGGTCTTGGCATTCGTCGGTCTTCTGAATTTGTTTTGTAAATCTAAGAGGGCTTCTAGCGTTCTCACTCCTTTGGGCATAAAGTTTCCTTTAACTGCATCTTTATTTTGTAGACTTGAGTCATGCTCTTCTTCTTCTATGATGGCTTCTTGAAAAGCATCTTCATTGGTTAAGAAACTAATGATATGTTTGTCATCGTCGAATACTCTAAAATTTGTGATGTTATCTAGTACAGATGGCCTGAAAATTAATTCAATAGAACATTTATTATTAGTGGGCACTAATCTGGAAGCGGAAGTGGCTAATAGATTAGCTGTAGCGTTTTGCAATCTTGGGACATAATTGATATTAAAAGCATCAAAATATGAAATTAAATTCCAGATTTCAGCCTGATAACCCTTTAAATGCGGTGAAATACAATGAATCATATTTCTTATTTGCCTAACAACAATTTCAGAATCGCCAAAGACTTTCAAAAACTTAGCATTAAGACCAATGGCTTTCTTCAAGCCTTGAATGAGAGCTTCGTATTCTGCGGTATTATTAGTACATTCAAACTCTAACCTACATGACAAAAAATATTTATTTTTCTTGGGATCAATTAAAATGCAACCAGCTCCGGATCCTTCCTGTGTCTTGGAGCCATCAAAGTAAAGCATCCAAAAGACATTTTCTTTTCTAACTAGGTTAGTTGGATTATTGTCTAAGTTAGTGGCTAAGTCTACTATGTTACAGTCAATGTCATCAGCCTACGAAAACTGAAGGAGATCAGGCTGTCTATCTCAAATATGGCTAACTTCTTCTGATTTATAGTTTTCAGGTTCAATTTCTAAAAAGTAATTTCCTAAAACTGAAGACATAAAAACCACTGCTTCATTCTTTCCATCCAGCAGAGTAACGTTTTGTTTCATATGTGGCTCCCTCAATATCTTAATCTAATTCTGACGATTATGATAAGGCAACCATAGATGAGACCAATATGTTGCAAAATAGCCATTAAGTTTCGCAGACCAGTCCCTACTCAATATTAGACCGTATGCCTCAGGAATATCGACCACCATTATATCAATGAATTGACACACTCTGGGATCGGATGACAATCTAATGAGTATGTCTTTCATCTCCCCAATAACATTAACAGCAGTCCTATCTAATTGTATGATTTGAGATGGGGATAGGACAGGCTTCCCATTAATCATCTTGCAAATTGACAAAGGCATGACATTTGAACTAGCTCCTGAGTCTACCAAACAGTTGTGAACATTATGATTAAATAATTCAAAGGTCAATAGAAAAGGAAAAGCCTGAGATTTTGATTTTCCGCCAATACTTGCTTCATTAATTTATGGGTTTTCCTCAGTGTTTTCCACTGGGACAGCTATTTGTGGATCTAGTACTTCCATCAGTTTCTTCTTATGTTGCGGTAAACTACACATATCAAAAATGGAGACGTTTGCTTTTGTTTTTTTAATATCCTCGATTATATCATAGCTCATGTCACAACCCTTCGACACCTCTAATTGGTTTTCTATTTTGTTCAAAGGAGCTTGTGGTTGTTTATTCATTTCAGAGTTAGGTACTTTCGTCACTGTAGGAGCAGCCACAATGCTCGTTTTGGGTTGGGGAGGTATTACAGTTATGTGCCGCCTCGGTATTTGGTTAGACCTTGTCTTAGGTAGTTCTATTGCTGGTTCAGTCACCGGGCCTTTACTTTTGGTAGTAATATTAACAGACACTGTTTGCACTTCATCTATGAGTTCTTCACAAGACATTTCTTGGGCAGGGATCCAATCCTAAAGGATGATTGTAGTGTCGGGGGCTGGTTCTTCACTGTCAAGAATTTGCTCTTTTTGGGGACTCATTTGCTCGGGTGTTTGCACATCTAACATTTGGTTCATTACTAAGCTCATCGAATTAATCCATTGTGGGCAGCTCTTTTCTGAGTGTTGTTCTTGGTGGAAAGTGCAGAAGTGGCCCATCCCTATTTCATTTAAATTTAGAACAACAGAATTATTGACTGGTGGGATTGGCTGTCCGTTGTCTTCTTTCCTTTTATAGAAAGGTTTAAAAGGTGGTCTCGAAGAGCTTGATTTTTTATCCTTTTCTAGATCTACAATCTTATTGGAGAGTTTCTGCATCATTTTGATTACATTCTCTAAATCTGGCGCAGGTTCTTCTTTATCCTTAGTTAATAATAAAGGTTTCTTGACAGTCGTTGGCTTACCCTCTACATCTAAAGCATGTTTCGCTATGCTTTCATGTTCTTCTTCCACCTTCTTGGCTTCCTCAAAATTTTCTATCAGGGTAGGTTCTTTTGTTCTCTTGATGAACATTGCAAGCGGGGATTTAAGAGCTATTGTATAATATTCTACTAAGCATTCCTCAGCGGGCTTGGTTGCGTCACTGAAATTATTCAACAATGTTGTGAATCTTTGGTTAAACTCCTGGACTTTCTCATTCTTTTCCATTCTCATAGACAATAATTCTTTCATAAGAGTGGCTATGGTTTTCTGATTTCCATACTTCTTAAGAAAGCATTTCTCAAAATTTTCCCAACTATTTATCGAACCAGCTTGCAAACTAAAGTACCAGGAAGATACTTTAGGTTCGAAAGTATAAGGAAAAATACGACAGACCACATCCTCGTGCTCCACATTTAAAATATTTAGGGCTAAATAAAAAAAATTTAAGGTGGTCTTCAGCAGAAACTCCCTTGCTAGGGTCATACTTAGGCAAAACCTTCTCAGGATTCTTGGGCAAATCATGGAATGGTCCAACTATGTTTAAGGCCCCTCTGGATCTCCATGCGGGTATGGCCATGACTCTCGGGGGAGAGCGTGGTGGTGAGTGCGGTGGTGAGTTAAGAGGAGTATCCCTTTGAGGGTGATCCTCTGGACCTGTAGGGGTCTCTGGACTAACTTCATCGAAAGGTTCAGTGATCTCTTCTAGAAATAAATCTAACAATTCTTCTAGACTTTGAACAAGGACAGAATCTCTTGTGCACTGAGGATTTTTTCAAGGAGCTCTGGTTCTGGGTAATAAAGGAACTGTGGTTAATCCTCCAAGACTTCTTACGTATGAGCGGGTATGTCTCCTAAATTGATTTACTTCTTCAAAAGGGACAGCATACACTACTTCTGACGGTTCTGTTCCAGGGTTGGGATCTTCTTGATTTTTGGATTCCAGATCTGGAAATTCTGGAAAGACTATTGTGGATGGGTTTTCAGTGGAAATTTTGCTAACAAAAGAATCTTTTCCGCTAGCCATGCACTGATGGCCCTCCTTCTAGCGCCAAAAATTGTTGATGCCTCGAATATCGCTGCATCAATCAGCAAGGGATTCTCCCTAGTAAGCAATCCCAATTAGATCACTCACCGTTTGGTGTGGGGAATAGTGTGGGGAATATGTCCAGTTAACGGTTCCGGCTACCATGGGTTTTAAAGATTTGTTTGTTTCATCGATTGCGGCCCGATCCACCGGTTATGTATTTTGTATTTAAAATGATATGCAAGTGCCCTATATTAAATGCATGCGAGAAAAAAAATCTATGCTAATTTGAATTTAATATAAATTACCTATCCTTATAAGGAGCAAATTTAAAGAATGGGCAATAAACTGGAAAATACACCCACTAATTCCACAGATAGTTGTTAAATTGAAAGGAGCATTTGCAGCAGAAAAGGAAAGATTATCTAAGACAACTCAGATTACTATAAACATTCAATTACCCATTTAACACAGAAATTTCCATAAGAATATGAAACCATCCACAGCAAAGAATTAGTTCATAAAAGCCAGGAAAGATCTCACAGAAAATGTGTGAAAAAATTGCAAAAAATAGTTCAGCAGCTTAATCAACAAGACTCCATGTAAAATAACATGCTAGCTTTCACAGGCCAAAACGATTTCCATTGATGTAGCAGAAATAGTTCCTTTACAAAATAGCAAAGAGTTTCACCTGCCAAAAGTCCTTCTATCTTCTTCTTATCAGCTATATATAGCCTTACAAAATATGTCTAGAGTTGACACCTATACCCTAACCATTTACATTCCCCAATTTGTCTTGTAGTGTTGAATATTACATAAGGGAAGTATATAAACTATTTTGCAATAACGGGAGTTAAATATTACAAAACATTAATATTCCAAAGGTACATGCAACAAATAAGCGCTCATGAGATATACTAGCTGCTGGAAGCTATCCCTGAGTCTGCTCCCCTGGGGCCTGAGGCGCTGCTGCATTTCCTTCCTGCATCACTGCAATAGTTGGGCCACTCTCTAATGTGGTAGCTTGGCCGGCTGTTCACACTTTCTCCACCTCTGCTATATGAATTCCCCAGTGATTTGTGTCCCTTATGATGTTTGTTCCAATCAAGGGACTCATAAATCTGAGAGATATCTTTTGCTTGACCAGCTCTTCTTCTAAGGTAATTACTTCGGCCGCAGTGATCTGGAGGATTTCCTCCAGGCTATGTTGATGAACGGAAGCTTGGCTGATAAATTGGCGTAGATATTCTGCTGTCATTGTGTCCAGCTTCCGCACATATTCACTTTATGCCTAGAGCTCTATACTTAGATTAGCTAAATACTGAACCTTATCCGGGAAGTCTTCTATCTTTTGAGGCATGGCTATTCTGCAGTTGTTATAGCTTGAAATGACACCTCTCCGTCTGTGACGACACTTGCTTCCCTTGGTCGCGTGACGATACTTCTTGAGATCAAGTTCAGTCACACAACAGGACATTTGTGGATGGAAGAGTCATTTGGGACACTAAAAATGGTTGAAATTACCTCATTCTTGACCCATTTGATGTATATGACCCTTAGGAACATTTTTCCAGACCAAACCATCTCCTGAAAATAAGCAGAAAAACCTGTTTTTGGCCATTTTTTAACATGAGCGTTCGTACACAGGCATGATAGTAGCGCTCAAACCTTTCTGAGTGCGACTCCACTGTTGAAATAGTAGCGCTCAATGCCATGTGTACGCTACTTTGTCTACTGTAGAGTAGCGTACACTCCTGTTTTGGTCAAAATCTCAAAATTCGAGTAAGTTAAGTTGGTTGGGAAACCTCTTGAGCAGCTATAACTTCTTTTCCTCTTCCTCACTGACTATATAAGGAGGGTAGAAGGGCCATGTGAGAGGACTAAGCCCAATTACAAAGTTATGATGGAGGAATGGAGACCCTCATCCCCCTCTCTTGTGCTTCAGTTTTGGTAAACCCTAGCACAATTGATTAGAGGCTAGAATCCTTGGAGAATGGAAGCAGGAGACCTTGAATCTAGGTTTCGTGAAGTGCCAAGCTTGAAGGAAGGTATAACTTTATGTACTTGCTTTCATTCATCAATAAAGATCAGATGTTCTTCTCTTTCCAAATATGACCAATTAATGTGTATTAGATTTGATTACAATTTGTTTATAATCTGGTGTCTTCTTTCTATTATGAATATCAGTCTTATATGTGTAGTCAAATGTATTTGAGAAAGGTATCAAGTTGTTTTGCAGGTCTGGGCATTGCGACACTGGATAAGCATTGAAGAGCGAGGGAGGCAAAGCTAGGATCAACCTTCTGAATGAGGTGCCTACATCTCTAAACCCTAATCTCTTAATTTGTTTGTTGTACTTGCAAAATGTTTGTAAGTCTATCTTTATCACCGTAAGTTGGTAGTTTCTCCCCTGAACTATAGGTGCATTTTCCCCACAACGAAATGGCGACTCCGCTGGGGAAAGCCTAACTGCTTAGGGGTATCCAAGGCCATTTCTTCAGTCTTGTTTGATGGTCTTTGTTCATTTTCTTGATTAGGATCAATTAGTAGGCTCTGTTTGACCCTGCTAGGCTTTTACAGACCTTTCTCGTCCCTTACAAACCCTTGTGGACCCAGGTGTGGGGGGTTTTAACCCCATTTTTCCAACTTTTTTCACCTGTACGCTACTATTTGTACAACACAGTAGCGCTCATACGCTACTTATCCTCTGCACAGTAGCGCCCATCCTACTATGGGAGCTAGTCTCCTTCATACACAGTAGTGCTCAAAATCTGGGTTTAAATTTCTTAGTTTTTTGGGTTGTGGACCCAAATCTGGGGGCTGTGGCTGCATTTTTTGGGGTCCCTGATGACCCTAGGTCTAAGTTAAACCACTGTAAGTGGTCTCCCATCCTTGTACTAATTCTACATTCATGATTTGAACCTCTTTTGATCAATTTGGGCTTGTTTGGAAAGTTTTGGGGTTTGTTGACCCAACTTGGGGGGTTGTGGACCTGTTTGGTGTTTTGTACCCTAATTTGAGTCCGACTGAACTTGCTTGCCCCATTTCCACTGGATTTGAAACCTCTTGAGTCTTCTTGACCCTGTTTGTATCTATTTGAGTGAAATTTCTCTTTTAGGTTGGTTTCTTATCCTCCCTTATGCTTTTAAGTTTTCTTTTGTAGTGAAAGCTCAAGTGTTTTGGCTATTGTTCAAGACCTTGTTTGCATTATTTATGTGCAGACCTGACTTTACCAAACCATACTTCTTCGTAGGTCATTTGCTTCATTTGGGTCTAAAAGTAGTTTTTTTTACTCTTTTCCCAATGGTTGGCATGCTTACATCAATAAGAATTTGAAAGTCATATTTGGTAGCTTTTACTGTTTCAATAAAGAGAACCTGAAAGTTTCTTTGCTTTGCTTTGACAGTAGGTTAGTTTCAGTTTTGTTTCCTACCTTTGAAAAGCATAAATAATTTTGATTCATTTTTTGAATAGAGTACCTTGTAAGTGGCTTAAAAGATTTTAGAGTGCTTTGCATCAAAAAGAACAAGTTTTCTTTCGCATACCTATTTGTTTGAGTAGCTGCATTCTTAGGTTTTGAGTTTAGACTTTATTTTTACCTTTTTTGCATTCGAAAGATTAAAAATTGCATTTGCATATGCATTCTAGATCAGAATTTTAAGACTTGCATTGAAAAGAAAAGATTTATTTGGTGGTAAATATTTCATTTTCAGTACTCTATCTCTATTATAACCACTCTCACACACCCACTACCTTTTTTGAGTAAGCAAGTAACCTTTAAAATGAACCCTAATAAAATGTACTAGTAACATTTTCTTTTCTAGGTTACACTACACCAACTAGTCTTGGTTAGGATCTTGGGTTTAAAACACCTTAAACCACCCAAGATCACACATTACGCAAAAATCGTAGTTCGACTATTGCAGGTAAACCCACTTCATTCAAAGCTTTCCTGGGATCTATGCAGTAGGTCTTGTGAGATCAGATTGTTGGGAATACTCCTCCTACTTTCTGTTTCGAGCATATACTAGGGTTGGATCATGTTTGGGGACTCTTTTGAGTTTCGGGTTCAGTCACCCTGCCCACACCTTCTTATTCGACCAGCGACTGTTCCCCCAGGAGTTTTCGGTGTTGTGGTATCCTTAGCATCTGACCATAGGTTCATACACAGGTGACAGTGGAGGGTATATCTGTTGTACCTAGGACAGACGTGGGAGGAAATCCCTTGCAGCTCTTTGGGAGGGCGGTTGGGTGATTCCAACACTTGCACCCTTAGTCATTGTATTGTGGACCCTGGGTAACTGTTCTTCATCCTTCATTGATCTGTCCTGGGCCCTCATCATCCCAGACTCTTCTCCGAAAGGCATCTGTTTGCCTGGTTTGATTTACCTAGGACCTTTTTTAGTGGTGTGCTCTTTGTGCTACTTGTTTTAGTTTTCCTTAGAGAACTTCTTGTTCATTTGAGCATGAAACTATGTCTAGCATTCCGGCGAGTGCCAATCAAGGTACCCCTATTCTGGGGGATCCTTGTGTTGTTCCATTCATTGGAAACATTGGTACTCCCTTAATGGCTACTCTGAATCTTCCTGGATTCACTATTGGGCTGCCGATTTGGTTGTTTTCCACTCTTAATGCCTTGCATGCTCCTGACGCTTCTTTTGTGATCACCTCAAATCAAGAGCATCAGAACCCTGTGCCTCCTTTGCCAGTAACATCTTCTCCTCCTCCTTCTACCTCATGTGGTGAAAGTAGCAATACTAGTAGCCATCAGTCTAAAAGGAATAGACGGAGGAAGAATGGGAAGAAGATGCCAAAAAAAGGGGGCAGCAACCCAGCCTCTACAAGTCATGCTGGGGGCAAGCACCCTTCCTCTGCAAATCATGCAGGGGGCACCTACCCAGCCTCTGGAGGTCATGCTGGGAGAAAAATTTTAGTCATTGAAAATCATAATGAAAGTTTGTCTTCAACCACTGTCAGTCATGTTGAGGACACGTCATTGATCACTGCTAGTCATATTAATGACAAGTCACCAGTTCCTGTGAGTCATACTGGAGACACCAGATCAGCCACTACAAGTCATGCTGAGGGAGTTGACATTGTCGACAAACCAAACAAACAGAATCTTAAGTTCCCTTGTAAGTTTTACGAGGGAGATCACCTTACTTACTTGTGCCCTGTACTTCCAGAAGTGCAAAAAGTGTGGTCCTTAGTTCAAAAGTCTGATGCTTCTGAGCAACCAGCCTCTGTGAGTCATGCTGGGGGCAAGCTGTCAGCCAATGCTATTCATGCTGAGAGTACTGATGTTGTAAAGGAGTCTAAACCTATAGGATGAAAACCAAAGTTCCCTTGTAAACTTTGTAAGGGAGATCACCTTACTCACCGATGCCCTGCCATTCCAGAGGCAAGAAGAGTGTGGTCCATGTCTGAAGGAACCTCTGTTCCTGAGTTGTCTATAGATTCCCTACAGTCAGATCAACCTTTGGTTGATAAAGTGGTTGAACCAATGCAATCTTTGGTCGGCCCCACTCTTCCTTCGGAGAGTGAAGTGATCGAATCGATGCAATCTTCAACCGATCCCGTCAGTCCTGCAAATATTGATGCACCTACTGCGGAATTCTTCTGCATTACCAGTTTGGATGTTCCTGAAAAAGGGGCCACTTCATCTGTTCCATGTGAACCCCTACCAAGCCCTAGGATTGTTTCCTTTGATTGGAATAGTCTAGTCGAGCCTCGTCTTCCTTCTTTGACACCTTTCAAAATAAAGGTTGATATCGGGAACCATACGGTTGATCGATGCATTGTTGATAAAGGTGCTTCTGTTAGTATCTTATCCACTTATGCTTGGAGAGATTTGGGTTTCCCTAATGTTATTCCAGCTGTTAATTGGCCGTTGACCTTCGATAAAAGACCTGGTGAACCGTTTGGATTCCTCTGTCAGGCACCTGTTACCTTGGGTGGAAAAATAGTCTTAGTTGATTTTATGGTTTTAAAGGACCCTATGGACTTTGATATGATCCTCGGGCATGATTACATTTATGCTATGCATGCTGTGGTGTCTACGCTTTTTCGTGTGATGCATTTCCCTCATAACGAAAACATTGTCACCATCGACCAGCTTGCATTCGTTGATCCTCCTTATTACCCAACTGTAGACCAGTCAAGTCCCTCGTCATTAGGCACTACTATGTCACATGGGAATTTTGTGGCATATTGTTCCTTGAGTTCAACTGCTACTGAGAAGAAGTCTCTGAGTTCATGCTTACCTTCTCGGGACTTGGTCCCAGCTTTTGACCAAGTGACACCTCCATCTGAATGTTTAGATATGTGTTCTATCTGGGATGATATACTTCCTTCTGATGAAGTTTTCCTAGAGTCCATAGTACAGTTTGCCATTCATTTGGATGTTGATCCAGTCGCAGTTATGTCCAGCCTCGGTTTGACCTTAAAGTTCGATCTTCCTACTGTTGAGTCTTTGGACTCTCCTATAGATCCACAAATCGGTGTTCCTACTGAGTTTGATTCTGCTTCTAGAATTTTCAACTCCCGTGATGATGAATTTGTTTCTGCAAATTCCATCATGTCCTTCAACTTTGATCTTCATCCTGAAGTTGATCTTGTTGATTGTAAGTCCTCGGGCTTGGGTACCATAGAGTCTTCATTTGAAAACTCTGCCTTGTTTATTCCTGTTGTTGATGATAGTGAAGTTGAAAGTATTTCTACCACAGTGACTTGTATCGGGTCTTTCCTTACATATGTTTTAGATATGATCCTGGTACTAATGTTTCTTGGAGACAGGATTCTTAGCTGGATGTATACTTGTTTACTGGTCATTTTCGACACCTTGTGCGACCATGTCAGGTATATTCGGAACCTTGCATATAGGTTTAGGCTTCCCCACTGTTATGTTGCATTTGAACCTTTTTCCATCCGAATTCGCCATAGGGTCGAACCTATTGGATATTGGTGTGTTAGCCATCTCTTATGCATCGTGCACCAGTCCGACGGTAGAGCCTACCTAACATGGGTCACCCTAGTCAGTACCCTTATGCCATTCTGGTGCCCATGCTGAGTTTTTCTCATAGGCTCGGGAGCCTTTTTAGATTTACCATGATTTTGAGAAGAAGCCTCATATCTTTCTTCCTCATATATTTCTGGCCTTCCCTGATAAGGCTCCCATCTTTGTGTTCAAATTGCATATGCATCGGTTATGATCTCGCTTGCGCTAATGAGCCTAATGCCGGCTTCCACGCTTTTAGCTTGTTGTATAAGCCTCCATCTCTGATCTCATTTCCGCTAAGCCCTGTATCATTTTGCCCTCACAATTTGACACCTTTTACCTGGAGGAGACACACCCTGAGTGTCCTTATCTTGCTCATGTTCCTTGCATTAGGCATAGCTTTGTTCCATGCTCTTGGAGCTAGTTTTTCATGTCCCTAACACTCGTCTCCTCCCAAGCGAGCATTCTTCTTTTACTTCGAGCTCATTAAAAACAGTAAGTAGGTTTCGAGCATTCTTCTTATACTTCGAGCTCGTTAAAAACAGTAAGTAGGTTACAAGCATTCTTCTGCCTTCACTTCGAGCTCGTTAAAAACAGTAAGTAGGTTACGAGCATTTCTTCCACCTTTCCTTCGAGCTCGTTAAAAACAGTAAGGAGGCTATGATCATTTCTTTCATCTTCACTTCGAGCTCATTAAAAATAGTAAGGAAGTTGTGAGCATTTTCTGTATCTCTTTTGAGCTCGTTAAAAAAAGTAAGGAGGTCATGAGTTTACTTTTACGGACTCATAAAACCTTTACGGAAAAGATCCCTATGGAGTTCTTTTAAGCCCTTTTCAGACTCCTTAAATAGGAAAAGTTTGCCGAGCATAGTTGTCTTTTCAGACTCGTTAAAATAACTGAACCGACATCCACTTAGGTATAGAATTACCCCTTTTCCGGGCCTTGGTGGATAATTTACGGAAAAGGTATACTCTAGGTATACTCTTGTATGCGCTAGAAGAGTTCTTCTTCCATCATTTTACACTTTTTCGGGGAAGGAGACTAACTTTACGAAAAAGGACCTTTGGAGTCGTCTTTAGGGTTTTCAAACTCTCGAAATGTGAAAACACCAAGCGAGCACATACCAATCCGGGCTCGATATAAAATCCACGGATAGGTGTATAGAGGACTGTTTAAGTTTTTCAACTCTATAAACAAGAAAACACCGCCGAGCACATACCAATCCGGGCTCGATATAAAATCCATGGATAGGTGTATGGAGTTTTCTTCTAGGTTTTTCAAACTATTAAATATGAAAATACTGTCGAGCATGCTTTAGTTCTTTTTCAAGCTCGTTAAAAAATGAAAAAGGAAAGGGAAGGGAAGAATGTTAAAATATCTTTCAATATGATGGCAGCAAGTCAACTATCTCCTTGAACAAAGCACCTGTTTTGAGTCTATCAAACAAGTTGGGTTCTAGCATTGGCCTTAGGATAAACCTGATCTCAGAGTTCCTACTCCTCCATTTGGTTAGTCTTCCAATCTTTTGGGGAATCTGTTAATGTATCCTACGTTGCAGACTTGCATCGTGGTCCCTTTGTGTTCAAAGTTGCCTAAGTCACTCTTGTGTCGGGCTCAATGTTCAAGGATATAACCTGTGTCGGCCATTTTGCAATTGCCTTGACCTCATGTGTCGGCCATTCCTTGGTGTCAGTATGTTTCATCATGTGTTCAGTCCTACTCCAAATCAGCTCATACCTGTTGAGTGTCCCTCGTGTTGGATAATGGAGGATGCATTAAGGCCTCCCTTCCAATGGACTTCTTCCCATCGACTTCAACTCATTGTACTCTGGGAATGAAGTTTAGAGTTTCGGTTAGTACCTTGGGGATTGCAGTCATTAGTGGCAGTTTCCCTCGCTATTGGATAGATTGGAATACATCAATGTCTCCTATCCAATGGATTCTTCAAGTGTTCGACGGCAAGACCATCTATTCGCACTTTCTTGAATGTACTAGGTACCCTAGGTTCCATTTCCATTATTGGTGGACACCCTCGCGTTTGTTAACGGTATACATCAATGACCGGTAATCAAACGATACCTCCCATGTTCGACATCAACTCATTTATTCGCATGGATAGGTTTGTACCTTGGGTTGTTTTTGGATGAAGACCTTGGGATCCCCGATAGCATCACCTCATTTATGTTATCGCCCAAGTTGCGCAAGACTGAGCCATACTCTTTTTTTGGGCTCTTGATGAGACATAGATCTAGCTTGTTCTCTATGGCTATGTTCTCAAGTTTTGACATAGATCCACCTTGTATTTATGTGGCTATGTTTACACTTATGTTCCTCATGGATCCACGCTTGTATTCTAGTGGCCATGATATATGCATCAGTTTTTGGATCATTATTGTATCCTCTTGGAGGTCATGTTCCACTATTTGAACATGGACAGTTAACCCAAGGATAAGTTTTTTTGACATTGCCTTTGCTTTCAAGTACTTCATTTGAGCCTATGATTCTTGGTTTCTCTGTTCCTCCATGATTCAACTCTTTGTTATTTATAATGTATTTTTGCCATCGTTTCCCGCACTCCCTCTGACCTCATACATTAGGGGGCATCTGTTATAGCTTGAAATGACACCTCTCCGTCTATGACGACACTTGCTTCCCTTGGTCGCATGACGACACTTCTTGAGATCAAGTTCAGTCATACAACAGGACATTTGTGGATGGAGGAGTCATTTGGGACACTAAAAATGGTTGAAATTACCTCATTCTTGACCCATTTGATGTATATGACCCTTAGGAACATTTTTCCAGACCAAACCATCTCCTGAAAATAAGCAGAAAAACCTGTTTTTGGCCAATTTTTAACATGAGCGCTAGTACACAGGCATGATAGTAGCGCTCAAACCTTTCTGAGCGCGACTCCACTATTGAAATAGTAGCGCTCAATGCCATGTGTACTCTACTTTGTCTACTGTAGAGTAGCGTACACCCCTGTTTTGGTCAAAATCTCAAAATTCGAGTAAGTTAAGTTGGTTGGGAAACCTCTTGAGCGGTTATAACTTCTTTTCCTCTTCCTCACTGACTATATAACCAGGGTAGAAGGGCCATGTGAGAGGACTAAGCCCAATTACAAAGTTATGATAGAGGAATGGATACCCTCATCCCCCTCTCTTGTGCTTCAGTTTTGGTAAACCCTAGCACAATTGATTAGAGGCTGGAATCCTTGGAGAATGGAAGCAGGAGACCTTGAATCTAGGTTTCGTGAAGTGCCAAGCTTGAAGGAAGGTATAACTTTATGTACTTGCTTTCATTCATCAATAAAGATCAGATGTTCTTCTCTTTCCAAATATGACCTATAAATGTGTATTAGATTTGATTACAATTTGTTTATAATCTGATGTCTTCTTTCTATTATGAATATCAGTCTTATATGTGTAGTCAAATGTATTTGAGAAAGGTATCAAGTTGTTTTGCAGGTCTGGGCATTGCAACACTGGATAAGCATTGAAGAGCGAGGGAGGCAAAGCTAGGATCAACCTTCTGAATGAGGTGCCTACATCTCTAAACCCTAATCTCTTCATTTATTTGTTGTACTTGCAGAATGTTTGTCAGTCTATCTTTATCACCGTAAGTTGGTAGTTTCTCCCCTGAACTATAGGTGCATTTTCCCCACAACAGCAGTTTTCCTGTGTGGTCTGGATTCGGGAGTATACAGTCTTGCACTTTTCATAAGTTTCTGAATTTACGGAGGCTAATTTTACTCCGCAGTCTTTAGAATACTCCAGGGTGCGTATATCTGCCTTGTAATCAACAACAGACTTAAGGGGAAGGGTTGTTGGGAACCCTGACTTTCCTTCTCTCCATTCGATATGCCTTCTAATCTCCCCACTGATGCGTGAGTGTTTCCTCCTGATCCTGGTGGATTCAACATTTACTTCCATGACTTGGGCCATGACTATCTTTATCTCTTCTGCTATGAGTTCTCTGACTCCATTAGTCTCTTTTAGGATTCCACAGGCCTGCTCATGGAAGGGTCTGATATCTCCCATTTTGTTGTTTGCTAACTCCAACTGTTGCTCCAGTGACTCATTCTCTCCTTGCAATTTTTCAATGCTCTCTTTCAGGTCATCTAACTCCTGAAGGTTTTCAAATTTATCCGATTCGAGCTTCAAATTCTTCCCTTCAAGCTCTGCATTTTCATTTTCTAATGTGCTTACCTGTATTGACAGAGCTCTCTCATTTGCCTCTAATCATTGGAGTGCTCTTTTTAAATCTTCCTTTTGGGATGTGAGAGCATCATTCTTCTCAATCATCATATTTCTGTAGTTCTGCTCCTTGACTAAAGCTTCCTAGAGTTGGTGCGCCTTCCCCTTTTCTTTATCCAACTTATCTCCCAATATATTAACATTATCTGCAGTTGCTGTAACAGGGGCTACAGAGATAGATGCCAGGAGTCTAGCAGCTTTTTCTGTGTTTCGCATGACCGTAGTTTCATGTGTGGTGACAATGTCAGGCCTAAACGGTCTTTTCAATTTGGAACCTGCTTCCTTGACAATGGTCTTCCTCTTCTTGTTGTAAGCAAAATTTATCCAATTGAAAATTGTGCTGCCTTTATAAGGTATGAACGGGACAATGGGTAGATCCCTTATGGGAGAGTCCATATCCAAGTTTTGCAGGTCTGGGATTTTGGGGTCAATCTCTTCTTGGGATTTATTTTCTTCTTCTTCCTTCCTCTTTGTCTCTTCCTCTTGCTCCTTCTTTCTTTTGTTCTCTTCTTCCTGCTTAGCATTAGTTTCCAGCCTAATTCTTTCTTCCTCTCCTTTTCTCTTTGCCTCTGCTTCAGCTTCGGCTACTTGGATCTTCAAATTTTCTTCTTCTCTTAATTTATCTTCTTGGATCTTCTTTGTGTGTTCCGAAAGCTTCAGCTCTTCTTCAGAGGGGGCCTAGGAGCTTGAGCGGCTCCTTTTCTTACCTGACAAATCTGTAGCTCGGCCATATTGTTGATTCCCCTATATGGTTCTTCCTAAGGATCATAAAAATTGGCATATTCATAGGGAGTAGAGTGCTCTTTGCAATGCTACGCAACTTTGCCTTGTCGATCGTTCCTGTGGAAAATCCTTTCTCCAAAGTGGAATCCCTTCAATTCTGCAACAAACTCCTTAACAGTCGTTATTCTTGAGAACTTGTAGGAGCCGACATAAAAGGGTAAGGGGGGAAAGGTGGCTTTTTTGGCCTTGTACAAGGTGTTACCCATTCCGTCAATGAAGACCTGCCTGACCATTTCCTTATGGACTATGTAATCTGTAGCATACTTCGGAAGCATATATGGTGCTTTAGAACCTCCATACATTCTTATGTAAGTACCTTCCGGAGAGAAATAGAAATCGCCATACTTTTCCAAGGCTTCCATGGCGTTCTCCGATAGACAATTTGGTTCTTCATGGAATATTATTTCATAAAGAGGCATGATGAACTCCTCGCAGATGAGCTTGTAGTCCCTCTTGTGATTCTGGGCCCAAAAGATTTTATAGGCAAGGAATATTGGACCTTCTGCCAAACTCCACATGCATCCCAACTTGGGAAGAAGACACTTTGCCACAATACAATCTATGAGATACGAAGCCATATAGAATTCTGCCTTTCTTTCCTCTAGCCCTTCTTTAGCCATTGTTATTGCTGACGTCAGGTTGTCTGAGAGAATGTCATCCCAAATGAAGATCATCCCTCTGAACGCCACATAATGGATGATCGGGACCCACTGTAGCCTAAACATTGTCCCGTCAGGCCTCTCGAAGATTCTGCTTAGCATGAGAGCAATCAGTTTGAAGGGAGGCCTCAAATTCTGGACTTCATATTCCTCACTGTCCTTTTTCCTGATTTGCTTGCCCATAATTAACATCCTTCTTGCCATGTATAAATTATCCATATTGATCTCCTGCAACCATGCATCATCTAGTCGTTGTTGTGCTTTGGGTAGTTTGTAAGCTGTTGCAATGTAGGATGGATGAAATGAGGTGAAGGCATTACCCGTGCTATCTTCTATGACTCTGGTTTCAGGGTTGGCATGCTGCAGCACCCATCCGATCACCTCTGAACATGGGAATAGTTCTGGACGTGTGGTTGCTTTGGATATACAAGAGGTCCGGATGTTTTGATACAAGCATTCTTCCTTAAGGAGAGCTTCCAGAAAGTCTTGATCCCTTATCATATGGTAAACATCACCCCAGTTCACTTCCGGAGGAACGTTTGTAGTGCATTTGGTGTCCTGAAACGTCATCTCTAGTCTAGAGCTTTCCTCGACCACTTTCGTCCTCCTCTTGCCACCTTTGGCCATAATGAGAATCCTGTACAACAATTAACGTGAATAAACATGCATGACATAGTGTTTTACAAATCTAAACTGATGTCCATTAGATGGTCTTAAAAAGAATGTGAAAACTTGTGAAAATGTTAATCAGGCTATCCTTGTGGTTTATGTGCTGGTCGAGAAGAATAATGGCTACAAGATTGGTCTGGGTACTCAAGTCCTTAGGATACCAACCAATGCACGGGCGCGTAAGAGGTCAAAACATTATAGTCGAGACGCCTATTGATTAGGTGCGAAAAGGCAGACAGGTCCAGCAAGTCATGAAGAGACGCGGCTTTTAAAATGTGAGAAACTCGAGACCATCTATGGTTACGCTTGGGATCACTTAACGAACGTCTCTTAGGTTGGGGAAAACAGTTATCCAGGATCAAGAGGTACAAAATCTGCTTAAATGACCGGACGGAAATACCGTCTTAACAGGACCTGCAGCATGATAACTGCATTAGATGCTCAGAGTGTCGACAACAGTTTCAGGAAAACATCGTGGCTTAGAAACGAACCAAACTAGAAAAACGAAACAACCTTTAAAAGGCATGCATATCCTAAACAAGCTTGTAAATGTACTTACTTGGAATCGAAGGGCGATGTACCGGTGAGTGGTCTGTAAAGCTAATCCTTCCGTTCGACGATGGACGCTCCTTGATTGTTCAAAATTAGACGGGTAGAACGCTTGAGCGGTGAAAAATCAATGAAATGGTAACAAGGTTTCACCCCTATATATTTGGGTTGGTACGTGCGAAACCTTAATGCGGTTGGTGCATGCCATTAAATGGGATATTAAGCCTGCGTACGGTCGGGTCATGTCGAAACTTTTTTCCATAAATGCGACCGTCAAAAGAGGAAGATTTATACCAAAGCTTCTGACTCACACGGAAAGAAAAAGCGAAAACGTTTCGCTGTTGCGGGAGATTTCTGTGAGTGCTTCCGCGAATGGCTCATGTATCGCGATGGATTTGAAATGATAGCTTCCGCTTCCACGGGAAATTTATTCAAACTCTTCCGAAATGCAAAGGCTTCATCGGTGCAGAAGTAATGGATGAGTCCTTCTGAAAGAAAGAAAAAAATGTGAGTTTCTGGCCCGTGCGGAAGAGTTAAAAGAAAGCTTCTGCTGTAGCGGAAGGTTTTGATGAGTTTGCTCCGTCACAAGCTTGTTTATTTAAAAGTTTCGTTCCTTCAAAGACTTTAAGTTAACCTTTCCGCTTCAGACCGACTTGGGGTTTCCTTCGGCGGTTTTGGAAGACTTAGGCCAACTCTTTTGTTATTTTGGGAAAATTAGTTCAAAGTTTCCGCCGTTGCGGGCCGAAAGGCTGAGTTTGTTTGGTCAACAAACATAACTCGAAAAAAAAAAAATCTAAGGCAAGTTTTAAGATAGAGAAACTAGGATGCTAAAAAACGTTGCAAAAATTTCTAAGGTAAAAAACTCAAATAAGAGGAGGGACCCCAATAATTTTCAAAAATAAAATGAGGGGGGGATGTTGTACCAACAACAGGTCTCCCTTGAAATATTTCAACATAGTGGTAGGAGAAACCACATCAGGTGATCCTAAATCCTTCCAACATGACAACAAAATGACACATATGGTGGCACCCTCATCAACAATTGTCCAATGAATCTTAGTCTTTCTAGATGTCACTTGAATCTAAAAGGAAACATGATGAGGTAAACTAGGCTTCCAATTTTCAAAATCAAAAGTGATCACTTGACTATCCACGAGATCTAGGGATCCTAAATCTAAAAGTAAGGTCTTCCTTTGAGTTGGACAACTCTAGAGTACCTCAAGAGTAGACATTGCACATGAAATGTGGGTGCTTGCCCCTTGTGATATGTAGGTTGGAAACATGCTCCTCGATATGGAAAATATGAGATAATATTCTGGAAAAATTATTTCCAGGATTTAAATTATTATATAGAAGGGAGACGCCCTCATTATTATTTAATCCCCAATATATTTAATATTTGTGCTCTCATTTCTCTATTTTAAGGGAAATCTTGATGGAAAGGGGGGAACCAAGAACCTCCTTAAATAATAATAATAATAGTAGGTCGTTTAATAATAATAGGCGCACATAGTAGTTTAGGCACTCGGGTCTTTAGCTTTTATCTTGGGCCAAATATTCAAATATACTACAATTTTGAGCGGCACACATGTTAATATTATATGTGGATTTTTTTAGAACGCGCTTTGGTATTCTAGGCATAGTATCGTTGGAAGGCTTCTTTATGTGTAAAGGATTATAATTTTGAGCTTAAAGGGTTTCCTTACCTTTGGATCCAAACGAATTAAATCCACAATTCTTATTCCTAGTCTGGAGGTTGACATCATGTTTACACATGAAAAATTCACTTGGCCCTGAATTCCCCCCTTGAGAGGAGGAACCCTGATCGCCCCCTTGGGAGGCTTCAGGGTGCTGGTTGGAAACAACAAACATCTGTTGTTGTTGTTGAAAAAATGGGTTAGTCAACACAATAGGTTGGATTTTCCTTCCTGTTGAGCTAATAGTATTTGATACATTTCTATATTGGGGCATTTATAGGTTAAGTGGTCATATTTACACAATTGGCAAGAAAATTTCACTTTACCCTTCTCTTTCTTATCCCCTCCAGCATTAGGATTGTTGTTGTTATTGTTATTCACATTATTACTTCCCTTATTCCCATTTTTCTTGTTCTTATTCTTCTTTCCTCTGGAATGATGGTTTCCCTTAGTATTCTGAACTATCAAAAAATCAAAAGGAGGGTTAGGTTTAAGGTTCTGTGTGTTGCTCTGGCCAGTTGTCAACAAATTTTGACTAGAAAAGTTATTACCTTTGCTAACTGGATTATTATCAACTACACCAATCACACCATCGACATGAGGTGTAGGGGTGGGTTACATTGGGTTAACTTATGCTCTAGGAGCAGTATGTAGAATTTCATAGAGTATCATGGATTGGGATTAAACCAAATCCGATTGTCGAGCTTTAATGATAGCCTACTCCTCAGCTTGAGCGCCATAAAGATCCACATATTTCTCTATAAATGGTTGCAGTGGATTAACAAACCAATCGATTATAAACTCATCGGGAATTTGAGCCTTTATCAAGCTATGCCTCCTTCGCCACTCATGGATGTGGTCAAATATATGAGTGGAATTATCTCGATGAAAGGATGTTAATAGCTTTGTTCCAGTCTCATAACGGATTGGTAGCTGAAAATCGTTTAGAAATGCCATCAAAATTGAGTTAGAATTTTGAAAGGATTCTCGTGGTAGCTCAATGTACCTGTTAGGAACCCATGTCAACCCTTCTATTTACTTTGTTAGTATATTGTTGTTGGATGCATATGCTTTGTAAGTCGTCCCATAGTATTTGTTGATCCGTAGTTTGTATTATTGTTGTTGGACGCATATGCTTTGTAAGTCGTCCCGTAGTAATTGTTGATCCATATTTTGTATTGGCCCATGGTTTGTATTGACACGTGGTATTAACCCATGGTATTGGCGACTAGACTTAGTGTATAAGTTTGTGTTGAGACCAATGAAGGTACCGTGAAGTTATTTGTATTGAACTTGCTCAAAGGAGGTTGCCCCCTCGAAGTGGCCTGCGATCAATATAAAAGTGATTCTAAGTTCTATCATTTCTGTTATTTCGCATATTCTTATTAATTAATTGTTGCAGGTTCTTCACATCTGGTATCAAAGCACTTTCTTGGGCTCGTTGGGTGGAATTTCTGCCAAATTTGTTTTTTGCATCTGTTGCAAATTCGGATCTGGGGATAACCCCTATCCGCTTAACTGTGGGAAGTACTTGGGCATAAGCCCTAAAACTCATTGTGAGGAGTACCACAGGAACCCCAAAGTAGTTGACCTATTGAGAGGACCTACCAGCGAAAAGGGAAATGTCCCCTACCTGATTGACTAGTTCCCACCCGTGAGGTAAACCAAGAGCTTTCGTTTGTGGCAAAGCGGTTATCAGTTTTACGTGAGTCGTGGAGTGAGGGGTACTGCCCCAATACGCAAGTCGTCATACAGCATTGGTGGCCGAGTGAATCCCCTGAACTGATAGGAAGTCGCACATACCTGGGGTCCATATCTATTTTCAGCTGAACTGTTGTCGATCACTTTCACTCCAGATCCAGCCGTTTCAGATCTATTCTGAAAGTCGTTCAAGATCCAGTCGTCGTTTCAGATCCATCTGTTTTCGATCCCTTCCGTGCCGTTGCAGATCCATCTGTTGCAGATCCCTTCCGCACCGCTGTTGTCAATCCATTTCTGAAAAAACAAAAAAAAAAACTCCCTTGTTTCAACTCTGTTTTCCCTGAAATTTTACTAACATCCCTGCAATCCCATTCTGCATATTTCATTCATGAAGACCCTATCCCAAATTCCACTTTCCAAGACCAAAAATCCCACATTTGTTTATTTTTAGGGTTTGCCATAACTCCTTCAATTTTCACCCAAACGCCTTTAAATTTTGCCACCATGTTCCTTTCCTAATTCTGCTTCTTTGTGCCTCTCTACCAAATTTTCTCATTCTTTCACCCCGCTTCTGAAATCCCCATTTTTTGCTTCCCTGTCCATCAAAAAGTGTCCAAAACCTAGTCATACCCCAATTACCCATCCGAGTTTTTCCCAAATCCAAATCTTCCTTTACTAAATAAGCTTTTGTTTGTGTTTTTCTATCCATTTCCCAAAATAAAAAAACTCTTGGTTCTGGTTGTCACCCGCGCAGGAGCAAACCCCATGGAGGAAGCACTTGCATCCATACAAACCAAACTCCAAGATCTGGATGAAAAATTTCTCAGCCTCCATCTTCAGCATTCAGCCATGAACAATAACCGACAGCCAGAATCTTTTGCAGCCACCGAGTTCTCTTCTTCCATCAATTTTCGTGGGCCAAAGCTTGATTTTCCTTGCTTCAATGGTACTGATCCGACTGGATGGATTTACCGAGCAGAACAATATTTCAGTCTGCATAATACTTTTGATGTCCAGAAAGTTCCACTTGCATCCTTTCATTTGGAACAAGAAGCCCTTCAATGGTACCGTTGGTACACCAAAGTTCATCCCGAACCAAACTGGACAGATTTTTGCCAACTCCTTTTGCCACGATTTGGTCCTAGTGCTTTTGATGACTTCACAGGAGCACTCACTAAACTTCACCAAATTGGCACAGTGAGAGAGAATCAGAAAGAATTTGAGAAACTGGCCAATCACACAGAAGGATTGTCTGGTGAATTCTACAGGAGTTGTTTTATCAGTGGTCTCAAGGATGAAATCCGCTCAGAGGTCAAAATGTTCTGTCCCAACACAATGATGGAAGTCCTAGGGTTGGCTAAGTTGGCAAAGGACAAGATCGTAGCTCAACAACACTCCAAACCCACCTTTGTTCCCTTCAGAAATATGGGTTCCCAACGACCTCCCATCACGCCTGCTCCTCAACCAACTCCTATCAAGCATTTGTCTAAAACAGAGATGCAAGCATGCCAAGAAAAAGGGCTTTTTTATAATTGTGATGAGAAGTTCACTCGAGGACATAGATGTGTTCAACAAAAGCTCTATCTCTTGGATGTGGATTCTCCACCTGCCTCAGAACTTGATGAAGAAGCTCCAGATACAGTAGATGATTAGGTCGACATTCCACACCCGCCTATTGACACCCCATATCAGGACGACCCACCCAAGATCTCTCTCCATGCTGTAACCGACGTCACCACCCCACAAACAATGCGAGTCAGGGGATACTTCAAGAAGCTCCCTCTTACCATACTCATTGATTCTGGTAGCACTCATAACTTCATTGACCCTCGGATTGCCAAACAGGCTGATTTTTTTGTCCATCCTTTCTCCAACTTTGAAGTCATGATTGCCAATGGGGGCACCTTACCTTGCAAGGGGAAGTGTCACAATGTGTGTATCTCTATGGAATATTAAAACCTGCGCTCTGACATGTTTTCCTTGGCCCCATCTTATGGGATTTTGTGGAACTTTGGATGCAGTTTTCAGTCAATGGGGCACAACACAAATTAATGGGCTTACAACCAAGGTCTCTCCGCATCATCAGTTCACATCGCCTGGAAAAAAACCTTAAGAATAATTCACATGGTGTCATCCCTCAGCTCCATTCCATTCAGATGCACCCATCAACGGTCTCCACTAATTCCTTAGATAGATATGCACGTGTCTTTGCTGAACCAATGAGCTTGCCACCTTCAAGAGACCTTTCCGGTAAGAATTTAGTCGCATATACCTCTTAGCAGGAAATTATGGCTATTTTGCATGCAGTACCAACGTGGTAGCCATCCCTATTAGGGAATTATTTCTGCATCAAGACTGATCTCCAGAGTCTAAAAATTTTCCTGGAACAATGGGTCTCCTCCCCAGCACACCTGAAATGGGTTATCCACCTCATGGGTTATGACTATGCGATCACTTACAAGAAGGGTGAGGATAATATGGTGGCAGATGCTCCTTCTCGCCAATTTGATGACCCAATTTCTCTTACAACTATTTCTCTGCTTGTTCCAAATTGGTTGCAATCTGTTCAACAGGGCTATCTCTTCTATGAACTCCATGCTTCTTCATCGGCAGGGCACACTGGGTTCCTCAAAACCTATGAAAAATGTAACTTCTTTTGGTATGGATTGAAAATGAAAATTCACCAGATGGTGGTTGAGTGTGATACTTTCCAGGTCAACAAGGGTGAAACGACACTCCTTTCGGGACTTCCCGAACCCTTGCCCATCCCTACACAGCTGTGGACAGCTATTTCTATGGATTTCCTAGAAGCGCTCCAGTGGTACAATACCACATCTAAAAGGACACCATATGAAGTAGTTTATGGACAGGCACCGCCAATTCTTATTCCATACATGCTCGGCAGCTCCCTAGTTCAGGCAATTGATTCGGTTCTTCAAAACCGCGATCAGATTCTTCTCATTCTGCAGGACAATCTTCACATGGCAAGAATTCAACTAAAACAACAAGCCGATTAGAATCATTCTAAGTGCACTTTTCACGTAGCTGATATGGTCCTTCTTTGTCTACATCCTTCCAAGCAATCCTCCCTGAAACTCAAAAGGCGTCAGTGGGACGGAATTCAACCCAAGGATGCTACAGGGGAACCACTCCTTCAGATTCTGCATCAATTTCCACATCTAAATCTTTGAGGACAAAGCTTTTTCTAAGGGAGAGGGGATGTTAGGAACCCATGTCAACCCTTCTATTTACTTTGTTAGTATATTGTTGTTGGACGCATATGCTTTGTAAGTCATCCCATAGTATTTGTTGATCCGTAGTTTGTATTATTGTTGTTGGACGCATATGCTTTGTAAGTCGTCCCGTAGTAATTGTTGATCCATATTTTGTATTGGCCCATGGTTTGTATTGACACATGGTATTGACCCATGGTATTGGCACCTAGACTTAGTATATAATTTTTTGTTGAGACCAATGAAGGTACCGTGAAGTTATTTGTATTGAGCTTGCTCAAAGGAGGTTTCCCCCTCGAAGTGGCCTGCGATCAATATAAAAGTGATTATGAGTTCTATCATTTCTGCTATTTCGCATATTCTTATTAATTAATTGTTGCAGGTTCTTCACAGTACCACTTCCCTGCAGGCCCAGTTAAAGTCCTTTCGAAGAAACGCAATATAATAGAATCATCCACTAGAGAGTTGGATCAACAACATAAATGAAAAGTCATCACATTATTTGCAAGGTCTTCCTTAGGTTTTCCTTCAAACTTAGGAATGTCTGGAGGTAACTTAATGGGTAGGTGTGGCCATATCGAGTCATGTAACACTATATTATTAGTTAACTTTGAAAGATCAAGTGGATTCAAAGTGGCCAAAATTGGCAACTTTGTCTGAGCCATAGTGCTCCAAGTTCTGGGAGCATTAGTTTCCCATTAGTTGGTGTTAACATATGGTTGCCTAGGATGTATGAATTTCCAATATTGGTGAAGAGCAAATTGTACTATCCAAGTTTCTAACAAAACAAGTTTTGAAAGGAAGGAAACATTGTTCTAAAATGTCCTCCCATTTCTCCTAATAGTTGGATACATTGTAAGATATTGATAATAGCATGGTTAGATATATTTGAACCACCTACTCCAGGAAAGGGAATATTCCTTGAGTGGCATTCTGCCCCCATGGAAATCCAGCGTTGGTTCCCCCTAGTGTAAATAAGTTACCTTGCAGTGCATTTGGTCCAAAGGGGTTACCAAAAATCATACCTCCAAAATATTGGAAAGGTAAGCTAATATGGGGTAAGGTGGAGCTAACAATACCTCCAAGTAAGGACAGGTTAGGATTGGACATTTTTCCATTGGTGATTCAAAAGGATATTGGTGGCCACCCGCCTATTCCACTTGGACCCCCACCATTGTTTCTTCAATTTTTCAGTTTCCTTAATTGTAGCACAATTTACTATTTTTGGCAGTTTTTCGGGTCCTAAACTTCCGGAGCCATTTTGAGGCCCTAAACGACATTTTTTCAATATCTGATGCCCGGGCAAATATGAGTCCATTTTGGACTCAATATTTTCCATTGTCGGATGCAGTCCTTGAATAGATCTTTGTTAGGAACCTATGTCAACCCTTCTCTTTACTATGTTAGTATATTGTTGGTGGACGCATATGCTTTGTAAGTCGTCCCGTAGTATTTGTTGATCCATAGTTTATATTAGCCCATAGTATTGGACGCATATGCTTTGTAAGTCGTCCCGTAGTATTATATGTCCCATGGTTTTGACTCATAGTATTGGGCATAGACTTAGTATATAAGTGTGTGTTGAGGTCATTGAAGGCACCGTGAAGTTAATTGTATTGAGCTTGCTAAAAGGAGGTTGCCCCCTCGAAGTGGCCCGTGATCAATATAAAAGCGATTCTGTTCTATTATTTCTGATATCTCGTGTATTTCCATTAATTAATTATTGCAGGTACATCTCATCTGGTATCAGAGCACTTTCCTTGGCACAAGTGGGAAATTTTTTTTTCTTTTTTTTGGGCGGCGACTTTCAGATCAATTTCTGAAACTTTCTGCACAAAATCAGAAGAAACCTATTGCATATCTGAATTCCTCTTTCAAAAATACGCAGTTTCAAAAAAAAAAATCATCTCATTTGGAGTTCTAAAAGTGGAGATATCGCGGATTTAAAATCAGCAATTTTTCAGAATTTCGGTGACGGCCGGGGAAATTGCGGCGAGAAAATCTTTTGACCGAGTGCCCAGATTTCTATTCCGCTTTCATGGGTAGAAGCAGAGTGGTTGTTCCAGTTCCGAAAACATGCTATAATAGCGATTCTGAGCAATATAGATCCGGTTTTTGAACATTGGGTGGAATTTCTGCCCAAATTTTTTCTGTTGCAGGTTCGGATCTGGGAATAATCCCTATCCGCTTAACTGTGGGAAGTACTTGGGCATAAGCCCTAAAACTCATTGTGAGGAGTACCACAGGAACCCCGAAGTAGCTGGCCATTGAGAGGACCTGCCAAGCGAAAAGGGCAACGACCCCTACCTGATTGACTAGTTCCCACCCGTGAGGTAAACCAAGAGCTGTCGTTTGTGGCCAAGCGGTTATCAGTTTTACCTGAGCCGTGGAGTGAGGGGTACTGCCCCAATACGCAAGCCGTCAGACAGCATTGGTGTCCGAGTGAAACACCTGAACTGTTAGGAAGCCGTTCATACTTGGGGTCCATATCTATTTAACTGTTGCCGATCACTTCCACTCCAGATCCAGCCGTTCAGATCTATTCTGAAAGTTGTTCCAGATCTAGTCGCCGTTTCAGATCCAGCCGTCTTCGATCCTTTCCACGTCGCTGCAGATTCATCTATTGCGGATCCCTTCTGCGCCGTTGTTGCTGATCCATTTCTGAAAAGAAAAAAAAAATAAATAAATAAATAAATAAATAAATAAAAAAATAAAAAATATATATATATATATATATATATATATATATATATATAAAATAAAAAATAAAAAATTGGTTATGGTTGTAACCCGTGCAGGAGCACACACCATGGAGGAAGCACTTGCAGCCATCCAAACCAACCTCCAAGATCTGGATGAAAAATTTCTCAGCCTCCATCTTCAGCATTCAGCCACGAACAATACCAGACAGCCAGAATCTTTTGCAGCCACCGGGTTCTCTTCTTCCAGCAGTTTTCGTAGGCCGAAGCTTGATTTTCCTCGCTTCAATGGTACGGATCCGACTGGATGGATATACCGAGCAGAACAATATTTCAATCTGCATAATACTTTTGATGTTCAAAAAGTTCCACTTGCATCCTTTCATTTGGAACAGGAAGCCCTTCAATGGTACCGTTGGTACATCAAAGCTCATCCCGAGCCACACTGGACAGATTTTTGCCAACTGCTTTTGTCACGATTTGGCCCTAGTGCTTTTGATGATTTCACAGGAGCACTCACTAAACTTCACCAAATTGGCACAGTGAGAGAGTATCAGACAGAATTTGAGAAATTGGCCAATCACACAGAAGGATTGTCTGATGAATTCTACAGGAGTTGTTTTATAAGTGGTCTCAAGGATGAAATTCGCTCAGAGGTCAAAATGTTTTGTCCCAACACAATGATGGAAGTCCTAGGTTTGGCTAAGTTGGCTGAGGACAAGATTACAGCTCAACAACGCTCCAAACCCACCCTTGTTCCCTTCAGAAATATGGGTTCCCAACGACCTCCCATCACGCCTTCTCCTCAACCAACTCCTATCAAGCATTTGTCTGAAATAGAAATGCAGGCACGCCGAGAAAAAGGGCTTTGCTATAATTGTGATGAGAAATTCACTCGGGGACATAGATGTGTTCAACAAAAGCTCTATCTCTTGGATGTGGATTCTCCGCCTGCCTTAGAACTTGGTGAAGTAGTTACAGATACAGTGGATGATCAGATCGACATTCAACACCTGCATGTTGACACCCCATTTCAGGACGACCCACCTGAGATCTCTCTCCATGCTGTAACCAGCGTCACCACCCCACAAACAATACAGGTCAGGGGATACTTCAAGAAGCTCCCTCTTACCATATTCATTGATTCTGGTAGCACTCATAACTTCATTGACCCTCGGATTGCCAAACAGACTGATTGTTTTGTCCATCCTTGCTCCAGCTCTGAAGTCATGGTTGCCAATGGGGGCACCTTATTGTGTCACAATGTGCGTATCTCTATGGAAGATTATAACCTACACTCTGACATGTTTGCCTTGCCCTTAGGCGGATGTGATGTGGTTTTGGGCATTCAATGGTTACGCACACTTGGCCCCATCTTATGGGATTTTGCTGAACTTTGGATGCAGTTTAAAGTCAATGGGGCACAACACAAATTTATGGGCTTACAACCAGGGTCTCTCTGCATCATCAGTTCACATCGCCTAGAAAAAATCCTTAAGAAGAATTCACATGGTGTCATCGCTCAGCTCAATTCCATTCAGATGCACCCATCAACAGTCTCCACTACTTCCTTGGATAGATATGCAGGTATCTTTGCTGAACCAATGCGCTTGCTTCCTTCAAGAGACCTTTCCGGTAAGAATGTAGCCACATCTACCTCTCAGCAGGAAATGATGGCTATTTTGCATGCAGTACAGAAGTGGAAGCCATACCTATTAGGAAATTATTTCTGCATCAAGACTGATCTCCCGAGTCTGGAAATTTTTTTGGACCAATGGGTCTCCTCCCCACCACACCTGCAATGGGTTATCCAACTCATGGGTTCTCCCTATGTGATCACTTACAAGAAGGGTAAGGACAATATGGTGGAAGATGCTCCTTCTCGCACAATTGATGACCCAGTTTCTCTTACAGCTCTTTCTCTGCTTGTTCCAAATTGGTTGCAATATGTTCAACAGGGCTATCTCTTCTATGAACTCCATGCTTCTTCATCAACAGGGAACTCTGGGTTCTGCAAAATGTATGACCGGGAACAATGTAACTTCTTTTGGTCGGGACTAGAAATGACAATTCAACAGATGGTGGCTGACGATGATACTTTCCAAGTCAACAAGGGGGAAACGACACTCCTTTCCGGATTGCTCAAACCCTTGCCCATCCCTACACAACTTTGGCCAACTATTTCTATGGATTTCCTAGCAGCACTCTGGTGGTACAATCCCACATCTCAAAGGACACCATATGAAGCAGTCTATGGAAAAACACCGCCTGTTCTTCTTCCATACACCCTTAGCAGCTCTCCAATTCAGGAAATTGACTCAGTTCTTCGAAACCGCGATCAGATTCTTCTCATTCTGCAGGACAATCTTCACATGGCCAGAATTCGCCTGAAACAACAAGCCGATCAGCACCGTTCTGAGCGCATTTTCCATGCAGCTGACAGGGTTCTTCTTCATCTACATCCTTCCAAGCAATCCTCCTTGACACTCCAAAGGCGTCAGTGGCCCGAAATGCAAACCGAGGATGCTACCGGGGAACCACTCCTTCAGATTCTGCAGCAATTTCTCCAACCAAAGCTTTGAGGACAAAGCTTTTTTTAAGGGAGAGGAGATGTTAGGAACCTATGTCAACCCTTCTCTTTACTATGTTAGTATATTGTTGGTGGACGCATATGCTTTGTAAGTCGTCCCGTAGTATTTGTTGATCCATAGTTTATATTAGCCCATAGTATTGGACGCATATGCTTTGTAAGTCGTCCCGTAGTATTATATGTCCCATGGTTTTGACTCATAGTATTGGGCATAGACTTAGTATATAAGTGTGTGTTGAGGTCATTGAAGGCACCGTGAAGTTAATTGTATTGAGCTTGCTCAAAGGAGGTTGCCCCCTCGAAGTGGCCCGTGATCAATATAAAAGCGATTCTGTTCTATTATTTCTGATATCTCGTGTATTTCCATTAATTAATTATTGCAGGTACATCTCAATCTTTCTAACGATGTATCATGTGAGTCAAACGGAGGTAGTATGCCAAAGTTACGACCCCTGGAAATTGATGTGCCAAGTTACCCAACAGGGCCCATATTATGGCGTTTCACCTCCTAGGGTTAGGTTTTCGGATGTGTAGGGTTTCCCTTGTTTCTCAATAATATATAGGCCTTCGAGCCTAATTGTAACACAGGGTTCAGAGGCATGTAGCCGCCACATCTCTTCTTAGAGATAAGCTACCAACACTCTAGCTAGTTTATTTCCATCCTGTATGTAAGCAAGTTTCAGTTCTTCAAGTAATGAAATGAAGTGTTATTTCTGCTGCATCTTTGTTTTTATGGGTATTTGTGTATTTTTTTGCGTTCCTGCATAAATTTGGATCAATTGGCGGGTGGGAAATTAGGAAAAGGGATTGATGGACCACTACCTGAAGCAATAGTGAAAGTTGAAGTGCAAGAAATAGAAGCAGGTATGGGTTGAAACCCCGAAAAAGGCAATCCAAATGAAAAGGTATTCAAACTCAACTGTGTTGATGAATTTGTACTAATAAGTATCATAGAGGATGATGGAGACCATCCTTATGTTAGGATATTTCAATACTCCATCCTTGTCCTGCATAGCATTATTTATGTTTCCTAGTTGTTGATGATATCATTTTCCCCCTAGTGGTGTGCAGGTGTCATCCACGATCCATCTACCACCTTTTGAGCCCTGCATGCATCATTTTAGGACCACTTCAGTCAATTCCCTATTTCATAGGAACCTACTGAGTGTTCCAGTGCAATCCACCTGAGTTAATTGACTCTTATGGGGGGTTAGAGCTCCGGATGCCACTAATTGTGGCCTCATGCGCCCTTTTCTGACTGGCATGCATGAAAGACTCACTATCGCACCCTCCTTATTCAGTTAATTGATTGTGACTTCATTTAGCTGAGTTTAGGTTCAGTTCAATTGACTTTGAGTCTTCTGGAGCACTCTAGTGGTGATCATCCCTATGCTAGACCAACTGAGGTTCGAATTATCTCCATTGTAACATCATTGTTTATTATATTGATAATGGGAATATGTGACATTATTCTGCTCCTATCTAAGTTCCGCTGCATTATTATTCTTCTTCTCTTTTTTACTGCAGTTTCCACTCTTCTTCAAATTTTATTCTCATTCTTTCTTTGTGAGGTATCCTCATCTCTTTAGATATGTTGTGACATAGAATTTCACACATGATCCTACTGCAGATTCCATGTTAAAATTATTTCCTCCTACATGTGTAGTGCTAACTGGGGCAGTTACCTCCCATGAGCTAAACATTTGTTCCACATTTCCCATATTAAACCACCTAGCTTCTGGAATAGGGGTATTTATATCAGCTTCTTGAGAAAAACTAGGACTTTGCAGCGGGTTCAAAAATATAGATGGATCTGATAGGTATTCAATCTCAATGGGACCTATATTCCCTTCAGGATGAGGAGAATCAGCTCTGGGAGAGTTATTCAACATCTCCTCAGTATCACTAAAATTTCCTTCTTCGAACAAACTCTCAAACTCACTTGAGCTAGAATTAGAGGAGTTTTCTTTTGTTTGTTGTTTTGTTTGATGTTCTTGGTTTTCCTCTTCTACCCCCTAAGGGGGTCGTTTGTTATAATCCATTCTTCACCTAGGATCAAGGACTTCCATCTATTCAAGAGGGTGTCCTTGAATTCTTCTATACCTGCGCAAAGGTTGATCGGCCACGGTGGCTCGCAGAAGAAACTAAGAAGAAAATCTACAAAAAATTAAAATCAAACAGCACGCACTAAAAATTCCCTAAAATATTTCCAACAAGAAACAACTCTTACAGTGAAAAGTACTTAGTTTCCAGCACCATTCATTTAAGATCCAATAAAAGGATCTTTCGAAGGTAATCCTAGGATGATGAGGTCCCAAGTCTAAGCAACAAAGATATGAGAGACAATTACCCTACTCTACAATTTCCCAATCACTAGGGGTGCAAGCACTAACCTTTGGCCAATACCCTCCCAAGGATTTGGTCCAAAGAGTCTACGTCTATCTCAGGTGACACAAGATATACCCTTTTAATGGCCTAGGAGGTACCTAGGAGAGGCAACTAGGGTTACCCCTTCACACTTATAAGCTGGGCGGGATGGTTGTTGGAAAGGGCTTCTGCGAAAAGGCAAGGAACATGAGACACAAATATCAGACCTGAAGCTGTCAGTAAGAAGTGGTGTCACCCCAAGGACTTCTACGTCTAATCAACTCCTAGACACATATAATCCCCCTCAATCAAGCAACAGTGGTATTATGTATACTTGAAGAAGGTTTACCTACCGCTAGACGTTGGTTTGAGTAGCACTTTCCTAACAAATAAATGTTACTAATGGATTTTTAACTCTCTTTAGTGATTCCTAGTTTCTAGTCTTATGTGGATTGGGAGACGTTAACTTACAACACCTAACTCCAAAGTCCTACTCCTAGACTATTAGATTTCTTTCTTACTAGAAATAAAAACCTCCTATCTTTCAAGATTACGGATTTGCTTGCTTAAGAAAATGAAAATTCAAAAACTTTTATGTAGAATCAAAACTAGTGAAACTAAAGATACAATGTTCTTTAACTGTAATATGAAGCACTCTATTCCCACAAACATGCACTTTTCATTTCCTATTTTCTTTAATGTAAATGCAAGTTCTATATGCAAGGTATGATTTGAAATGCAAATGCAAGTTTTTCAACGCACAATGCAACTTTTGATCTATTAAATGCAAAGGAAGACTGAATTATTATAGTAAAGGCAATTTTAAGCCTAGAATGTAAGTGTATAGCTACCTTTCAAAGTGCAAATACAAACTCAATTTGATAAGCAAATACAAGTGTAGAATTTTGAAAGCAAATGCAACTTTTGTTCGGTAAACTAATTCAAATTCAATCCTACAACACACATAAGGACTGGAAACTTGATTAACAAAAAAAATGTGCAAAATATTTTTTGTTTTCCAATATAAAATGCAACTTCAAACCATCTAAAGCCACTTGCAAAGTACCAAATCAACACTTAACTCAAAACTGAACCAACTTTGTTTTCTTTTTCCAAAATGAGAACTAAAACCTAATTTAGAGCAAACAAACAATAAAATCAATGCAAAAAGAACCTATGATATCCATATCAGACATAGTGAAAGCGGCCACAAACACAACACTATTCACCCATACAAACATGCAAGATTGAGAAAAGTACAAAGACTCTAAGAGACTCAAAAAAGCAAAATAACCTAATGGGCTATAGGGTATGGTAAATCCTAATTTTGCACCCCACCAGTGCAATCAGGGTAATGCAACAACAAGATATGCCCTAAGCTTCCACCTCAAAGTATTATCAAATTATAAACAAGCAAAAAGAAGATTAAAAACTAAAGACGTTTTTCAGTTAAAAAGATTCAAAAAACACAATTAAAAAGGAATGAAAGAGCAGACATTGCATTCCTGAGAGGTCAAATAAGACCTAAAATGAGCAAAAGCTTCCAAAAAATCACTAAAAATCATATAGACCAAGCAAGGAGTGAACAACACACTACATATAAAATCATGATTGTACTTTGGACTAACCGTGATTAGATCATGACTATTTAGAACATTAGCAGTGATTTCTAACTAGAATCGCTACTGTTAAGAGTGTGTTAAGAACAATGCCAACGATTACGTATTGAAATTTTTAAAAATAAAAAAGCAAACTCACAAAAATGAAAAATCATTAAGGTGTCTACTAAAGTCCGAGATCAATAAAAACTCGTAAAAAGACTCAATACAACCAAGTACACTAGAGGAACTGACCTCGAAACCCCAAAGCAGATGGATTATCCCCAACGAAGTCATCATTTATGTTTTAAGGATTTTATCCAGATGATTGGGGCTATAATAAACGTACTGGGGGTTGAACTAGATTGAAACCATAAGGTTGACATGCAAGTAGCATGACTCTTTACAATCAATTGAAATCAAATCAAATCTAAAAGAACTAGGGAAAGAAAGTAGTGTACCTTGTTTATGGTGGTTGATCCCAGATTTTGTTGCTCCTGTTAGATTCACTCCAAGTCCTTCACCTACAAAACAACCAAAATATACCTTCCTCAAACAAATAGGCTAATCATAATATTGAAATTCAAATACAACATTATATATATCATTGAAATAAAATGAACTTCAAAGATTTAACCTAAATATAAACAATGATGAACATTCAATTTAGGGAAGGGAAAGATGTCCAGTCTATATTCATAAAAGCAGAAAGTACAAAGTTACATTTAACTGCTAGGAACCTTGTGAAACAAGAACTCTGGGTCTCCTACTTGTCTTCTCCAAGAATCCCAACCAAATCTCCAATGTATAAGGGTATGAAACTAACTAGGGCAGCATTTCCAGAATGTAGGGCATGGATAGCAATATGATAGAGAGTAGCAATTCCTACAGCATAACAATACTTAGTCCAAAAGGTACTCCTTCATGAGGTTAGCGAGCCCACCTTGAAAAGTAAGTTATTTTCCAATAATTGTAGAATTCTTTATGAGGTTAGGGAGCTCAATTTTTTATTTTTTATTTTTTATTTTTTATTTTTTATTTTAGAGACGTGTTATGGCATATTTAAATAACACAAAGATGTGTCATTTAGTGGGTAAACCTACGGTTGGGGAAGCATAAACATAGAAAATACGAGGATACTTAAGACACATTAGTGCACCCTCACAACCTCTATTGGTACCTCTTTGAGTAGTACCACATCATACACCACCTGTAAATGGATTTTCACTTCCATGTACCCTCAAATATATTGGAAGTCCCATAGGTGTACTTGGAACCATCCTTATATAAACTAATTGTTCATATTGTTTCTATAGTACATCGAAAAGAACACTCAAGGAGATTACTCGCTAGTACCTAGGTAGTTGAGTAGTACACCTAAGGGCATGGTATATCCTCCCTGGTTAGTGCCCTGAGATATTGGGTCGAGTAATATTGTTGATCCCTACACGTATATCAGAGAGTTATATCACCTTAAACATCCTCATATTAGGACCCTATAAACCTTACTATCTACCAAGCATCCCACGGTGAACAGTCCTCCTCCTTATAGAACACCTTGCAAGACCACAAACAACATAAATACTTTATCTAATGTCACAAATCCTGATGTGCTTGATGAACAATACAAAAATATTCAAGCCAAAATCTAGGAAAATTATGATTTATATATGGGAGAGATTCAGAAAGTTCGAGAAAGTAGCCTACGGATTCAAAAAATTCAGTAGAAAATAAGAAACCTATACCAATACTTAGATTATATACTAGCTTGGATATCACCTCATGAAGATATTCCTTGGAATACACAATAGAGTGAGCCACACCAGGAAGAAATATCTCACTCTAGACTATGTAACCATCAACAAATCCCTCTGTACCCTCACATCCATAAACCACTCTCCATGGATAATAACACTTGGAGCCATTTTCCTAAAGTGGACTTGAATATATTTGATGGTTCTAACTCATCGGGATGGGTCACCCAAATGGAACATTATTTTTATTTGCATGGTATTACTGACTACATGATCAAAGTTACGTTGGGGGTCTTATATCTAGATCCATAATGATGGAAATAGTGGAAGTGGCATGAAAAAAACTATGGGAAATTCATCACTTGGAGTATATTTTTTAAAGCTCTCCATGAAAATACAGTCAAACCATTAACCTCGATTCTCAACTAAAGGATCAAAAAGGGATCAACTTAGTATTCTCCATTCGATGAGGTCATGTTCAAAAAAGAGAAAAACTTCAAGCAAAATGAAAACAAGCATGGCAATACAAAAGGCAATAGGGACATAGGACAAGAGAATCCATATTTAAACACTTAATTACATTGCATGATCCATCAGCGTTTCTTCTCACATTCCCCAAAAGTTATCAGAATTCAAATTTTGAACTATTGTTATTCCCCAATCTTAAACATGGTTACTAATTCTTTGTGTGTTTACTCGTCAATGGGTGAAAACATAAACTCTCCCAATTATCATTGTTCCAAATGAATTGACAACATTACATAACCTCTTATATTCATCATCTAATGACTCTTTAAACTCATCAATATTCTGAATGATAGATTTAATTCCCCTTAGCCAAGAATGTTCAAAGTAAAGGCCTCCAATCCAGGAACCAAGAGGATGGGGTTTGGATCTAAAGTATTTCTCGGGACAAGGTTTCATTTTTATAAGGAGTGTGATAAGCGTTAAGTAATTTCATAGCTTAAAATAAATGTTATTTTTATACATGCCATCCATTAAATAGAGCATAAGGTAAAATGTAATCTTCCCTAAATTTAAATCATAATTACTGCATTGCTCTTCGAATACACCTCTTTATTCAAAAACTAATGTCTTCCTTATTGAGTAGGTTTAACCATCAATACCTAAGGTGAAAATTTCAAACAAGTTACCAATTCAATTGTCATATTAATCTACAAAATGATGAATGGATAACAAGGTAGCAAATTCACATTCAAGGAACTAATAAGCTATTAAATTTAGAAAACACTTCTGTGATAAAGTCCTCTGAATGTCTTTTCAAACATGAAGAATAAATTCTTTTCAAATGATTAAATGGATTAAACAAATGTTTTTTTTATTTTCTTCTTATTCAATTTTAATCATTGAAGCATATTGATCCTCTTGTGAATAAACATGAAAAGTTTGATGACTCATACTTCCTGCTTCAATTATGAGTAATATTTGATCATGATCCAGAGTAATATTTGATTATGAAGGATCATGACTAATGAGGGTATTAGCATAAATACCTTTCAATTAATTTCCTTCTCTTCAAATGTTGATATTGAATATGATCAAATCATTTTATGGATATGATGAATAAATCACCCCTAAAAATCTTCAAATCATTTTATAGATACCAACAAAATATTTTCATCTTCGATTAGTAAGTCACCCCTAAAAAATGTGACCTTGAAGGCCTTATCTTGTATAGTTTAGGTGATGAAGACTTTCTTAAAACTTTTCCACCAGGAGATAACCCAATATTGATTTGTTTCCTAAATAGGATGAGTTACAAAAGTGCCATTTTTTAATAATCCAACATTAATAAGGGGGAGAATGAAATGAAAAATGTCTTATTCTAGGCCAGACTTCAATCTTGTGTCACGGCTGAGTTTATTAAAAAAAAAAAAAATGCAACGAATGAAAATGAAGATTAATCTAAAAAAATTCACACATCTGTAATACCAATGGGTTAATTTATTGGCAATCCAGTAAATGCAAGTTCCAACCCCATGGCGGCTAGGGTTTACTGGTTTTCCTGCAGAAAGAGGACGGTAGGAGTGACATTTTCTTGAACGCTCATCAACTTGGAGTTAAGATGGTTCATCCGAACCATCCTAGTACCAACCAAGTATAAAAAAAGTGGGAATTTGGCCTTCGATGACTGTTCTCAAATTTGTCGCGCTCCTGATTACTTCTCTTTGCTCCTCCGTTGGTTTTTACTAATATTGGTGGTCTCTATATTTGAGTGGAGGTGTCATATTTTGTGGGATTGGATATCTGTTGTTCTGGGGGTTGTTACCATTTTTGTAGGTAGGCTATTTTTTCAGACCTATTTTGTTCTTTCTTGTGGTGGACAGCTGCGCTCTACTTGTACGTTTCATATTACCCACTAGCGGAGTTTTGGACGGGACGGATGCCGGTTTTATGGGTCACCATAATGATGGCCCAGTTTATGTTTCCCATACTGCTGAAGGCGATGTCTTTCATGACAAGGTTCCTGCTCGTCCTGTGCTTGAATACTCACTAAAACCTAAGAACTATGAGGATGGGAGCTACCATGATTGGGGTTGGCCGTCCAGAAACAAAGGGGCAAAAGGGAGAAGACAGCAGAAGGTGAAGGCTCTGAAAGTTCGGGAGGGAGTTGATCGTTTTACTATCCCTCTGGATACAAACCTGGATAGAATTGAAATGTTGGCGACACGGACAATCGTGGGTCATTTGGAGTTCACATCAGGGGATCAAACGGAGCTCCTGGAGTGGGTTCGTAAAAACTAGATGCCAATCTTGGGGGATATGCCGAGGGTTTTACAACTTGTCAATGGTTGGATACTGTTTATCTATTCTAAGCCTGCACATGTTGGGATGATACTTAAACGCTTTTGGTGTTTTAAAGAGGACTCTTTTTGCCTGAAAAAATGGCATTTGGCCTTCGATCCTCTTTCGGAGAAGCAAACTTCCCGTCATCTCTGGCTTCTTATACCAGGATTACCCATTGAACTTTGGACGGAGCAAATACTGATTGGAATTGCCAATACAGTTGGGAAATTTGTTTGCATGGATAGTCGTTCTCTTTATGGCTATGACCGACGCTTTGCCAAGGTTATGGTTGCTTTTGATATGGTAAAGGGTTTTCCTGAAGAGGTGGAATTGGTCTGGGGTTCCAAGATTTGGAGGCAGAAACTTGATTATTTCGGGATTCCTTTTAGGTGTTTTTGTGTCATGAAACTAGGCATGTTAAGGCTCATTGTCCAAGTAAAACTGCGTCATTTCGTGCTGTTCATTCACTGGATTCCCCTGCTGATAGGACTCCGACTTGTAGGGATTCGACTGTTGATGCCTTGGAAGGGCCAGTTTTACAGAGTAATTCAAATGCTCATCCTTTTTATAATTTTGTTGAGACTCTGGATGATGCCCTTAATAGGATTTATGACACAAATTTGTCGTTAAATTTAAAGAATTGTGGTGATACCCCTGGTAGGGTTGTAAATGCCACCCACTCTGATAAATCACATGCTTGCCGGGATCTTTTCAGTGTGAATGTGGACTTGGCGGCAGTGAGTCCTGCTCTGGAAACACACCCTTTGACAAATCATAGTCCTACTTGTAAGGTTACCAGTGATGAGGGGTGGGAATTGTTGAGACTGGAAGGGGATGATGACATTTGTTTAATTTCTGAAGGGGAAAATCTTATTAGGGAAGCTAGATATGGGGATTCTGAATCCATTGTTTCCCTTACCCCATTAGCTATTTTTTCAAAAAACCCATCTCCCAACCCTTCAGTTCAATCAGTGAATGTTTCTAGATTACAGAATGTGACCATTCGGAAATCCCGAAAGCTTGGTCGCAAAAAAGGGGGTTTGTATGAGATTGAGGAGCCGGGTTATATTCCTGTTTCTAACAGGATTGAATTGGTGGATGGGGCATTGGAGAACACTGTTGTTGTTGGGGGCCTTAGAGAAACTTCCCCCGTGGATAGGGTTTCCTGATGTCTATATTCTCTCTGAACATCCATGGGTTGGGTAGGGCTACACGAGTTAGGGCCCTAGCTGACTTAATCTCTACTACTCATCCAGGGATACTACTTTTGCAGGAAACTATGTTTGATGATTTATCAACTGTCTCAAAAATTACTAGGCTACTTGGGGGATGGGAAGCCTCTGCACTAAGCTCTATTGGGATGTTGGGTGGGCTTTTAGTAGCTTGGGATCCTAGATTTTATAATTTTTTGGTATACAAAACGAACTGGGGTATTCTGATGGAGGGTTTGCGCAGGTCTGATGACACTCCTTTCTCTATTCTGAACGTTTATGCCCCCAACAAAAATAGGATACAGTTCTGGAATGGTTTACACTCTTCTGGCATTTTGAACCGGCATAACATCATAGTGGTCGGGGACCTTAATTTTACCATATTATCGCAGGAAATTTAGGGGAGAGATGCAAAATTGGATACATTGGCTGATTATTTTTCTGAGTTCCTAATTAAAAATTATCTTATTGATGTCTGTACAAGTCCTTTTGCCCCTACCTGGTCAAATGGCAGAGGTGGAGGGGACTGTATACTCAAAAGATTGGATAAGTTTCTTATTAAAAGGCCTTTTATGGAAGCTTGTAGCAGATATCGGTCTTGGGTTGGCTCGAGCAAAATTTCAGACCATTGGCCTATTTTCTTTCTGATGGATGACTGTGAACTGAATCGAAATTATCCTTTCAAATTCGATAGTTCTTGGCTTACAAATGAGGATTTTGTTCTTTATGTGAAAGATGTCTGGTTGAATTTAACATTTGATGGGGACCTAAATCCTGTGGACCGGCTGTGTGTGAAGCTACGGGAACTTAAGGGAAAGGTTACACATTGGATTCATAAAAAGAAATTGTCTGACAAACAGAGTTTATGCTTGGTGGAGTCTCGTTTGCAAACTCTGTACTCATATGATCTTGAAGCTCCTTTAGATTGTCACAGCTTTAATCTATTGAAGGATCTGGAAGCTGAAAGAGAGGGTATTTATTTAAAGGAGGAGATGGAATGGAGATTAAAAAGCAGGGCATTATGGGTTAAATTTGGTGATAAGAATACACGGTTTTTTCATTCTTATGCTTCATCCAGACGTAATAAGAACACTATTTGGAAAATATTGGATGGGGGTGGTAATGAGGTGGTTGGGGAAGTGAATTTCAGACATTGGCAAAAAACCATTTTTGTAACATATACTCTGATGATCATGGATGTGATTTATTGTCACAGCTCAGGGTTGCTAGACTTTACCCTAGGTTCTTTGATGAGGAGGAGGCTGTTGAGTTTTACAAGGAGATCACCTTGGAAGAAGTGGAAAGTACTATAAAATCCTTTTCAAAGGAAAAGAGTCCCGGGCCGGATAGTTGGTCGGTCAAGATCTTTTTGCATTTCTTTGATATTATGGGGAGTGACATTCTGGTGATGGCAGAATTTACTAGGAGGCAGGGTTTTGTCTCAGGAGCTTTAAATGCGACCTTTATCACTTTGATTCCAAAGGTTACTGATCCTAAGTCCTTTGGTGACTTCCGTCCTATTGCATTATGTAATCTTGTTTATAAGGTGGTCTCAAAAATTATTGTTGGCTGACTAAAGCCTGTGTTGTCAAAGTTTATCACATTGGAGCAATTTGGTTTTCTACAAGATCGTCAAATCCATGATGCTGTAGGCATTACCCAGGAATTATTACACTCTATCAAATGTAAGAAGATGAGAGCAATTTTGTTAAAAATGGACTTAGAAAAAGCATACGATCGGGTTAACTAGGATTTTCTGCGACTTGTATTGATCCAGATCGGTATTCCTGCACCAGCTATTCTATGGATTATGGCATGTGTGGAAACCATGAACTTCTATGTTCTGGTGAATGGCGCTCCAACCTCATTTTTCAGTTATTCTCGTGGGCTACGCCAGGGCTATTCCATGTCCCCACTTTTATTTCTTTTGATTATTGATGGTTTGAGCAGGCTGATCAAGTTGGCACTTACTGAAGGCAGGATCAAGGGGCTGAAAATTGCAAAAGATTTAACTATCTCCGACATTCTATTTGTGGATGATGTTTTATTGGCTGGTATCGACTCCTTGGAGGAATGGCAGTCATATCAGGGTATCATTGAACTTTTCTGCAGAGCATCTGGTATGAAGGTAAGCATTTTGAAGTCTTGTTTATATCAGAATCTGGTTGATGAGAATAGACTAAGGTTAATCCGTGCTATAGTTCCCTATAACTGCTGCAATCTCATTGATGGGTTTACTTATTTGGGGTATCATCTCAAACCTAACGGATACTTGGTTAAAGATTGGCACTGGCTAATTAAAAAGTTTGAGGCTAGAATTTCACATTGGACTTATCGCCTTCTGTCTATTGGTTGAAAATTTACCTTAGTGAAGTCTGTGCTGACGGGAACCCCGGTATATTGGTTCTCTCTTCTTCATGTTCCATGTTTGGTGCTGAATACTCTCAGGAAACTTATGTTTACTTTCCTGTGGACGGGAGGTCTAAAGGATTCATATTTATCCATGATTGGTTGGGAAAAAATCTCATTGCCTATTGCTGCAGGTGGTTGGGGGATAAAAGATCTATCTATTTTCAATGTTGCTTTAAGACTGAAGAGTCTATGGAGGGTTGTTTTTGGAAACTCTCTTTGGTCTACTATTATCCATCAAAAGTATGTGAAAATTTCTACGTCTCATTGGTTGAGGAGGCCAAAGAAGGTGGTCAGAGGTACTTCTCCTATTTGGAACGGGTTTCTAAAAGTTTATTGTTGGTTAGCTGACAGACTTTGCTGGAAAGTTGGAAATGGAGTAGAGGTTTCTATTAGTACAGACCCCATTGTTGGGTTAATCGACAGCTACAAATTGTCTGACCAGTTACTTGCGATTTTAAGGCATGTTGGATTTTATACCTTAAATTCAATTTTGGTTAATAATGAACAGGGTTATTGGCTTAAAGCGAAGGATCTAAAGCTGTTGGGGCAGTATGCTATTGAATGGACCCAGTATATTAATGCTTTAAACGAGGCTGGCATTCGTTTGACTTATGGAGTAGATTCGGTTATCTGGGATGGCAATGAATCGACGAGGAAGGTGACTGCTAGCACGGCATATGCATTCATGATCTGGCGTCATTGTATTTATCCCATCAATTGGTGGTATAAATTCATTTGGTATTGGCATCTCCCATTGAAGCTAAAGAGTTTCTTATGGTTTCTTTTACTGGACCGGCTCAAAACATGGGACAACTTAATGCTTAAAGGATGGATTGGCCCCAACCAGTGTATTTTCTGTAGGGAAGCTTCTAAAAGTTCCATTCACCTTTTCATTCATTGTTCCTTTATAAAGAAAATATGGGAGAAGTTTCTCCTAAATTTTAATTTCTCGATGAATTCGACTGGTCATTCTTAGAAGACTGTTTACACACTTGGATTACCAATGAAAAATCACACGCCACATTACCAATGTTTGTCTGTTGGGCCATTTGGATGGCACGAAACAGGGTTATCTTTGATAATTATCATCCTATCCTGGAGTGTGTTTATAATGTTGCACTTTGTCACTATTTGAAATTCCATAGGATGGAACCTGAACCTGTTTGTCAAAGCATTGGGAACTTTCAACTTATTTTTGATGATCCTCTTCTTTTCTTTGATGGGATAGCAAACCTGGGGAATTGTGGCACCGGTGGGGTAATTTTCCTCAATTCAGAACACTATTTCACTCTCCGTATGAACTGTGGCAGAGGTAGTAATATGAAGGTGGAATTATTGGCATTATGGTGTGTCACACGAGTTGCCAATCATTTTGGTTTGGCAAAGATTAGAATATATGGTGACTCCCGGGTGACTATTAAAGGGCCATGGGTGAATATGAACTAAAGGTCATACATTTGGAAAACTGGTGCAGCAGGATCCAGAATGAGCTGAAATACTTCAGAAACTTCACACTCCAGCATATTTATAGAGAATTCAACTCCCAGGCAGACCTGTTATCGAAGCAGGCTTTGGAGGGGGATGAAGGGGTTCTATTTTGGGAAGAATTTTTCGACCACACGGTTCTGGATTCTGGATCTTTATATTTCTATGATTAAGTGTTATTCTACTATTAGTTTTTTTTTTGAGATGTTGGTATAAGGCATTAGTATTTTTGTATTAGTTGGAAACTGAAAATCATGCTACATGGTTTTTTTTGGGATGACTGTACTCCAATGACTACATTATGTACTATTTGATTCAGTAATTGAATATCAATAGTATGCTTTTTTTCGCGGGAAAAAAAGAAGATTAATCTAAAATAAGTGAAAATAGAAAACAAAAAACAAACTTTGCTAAACAATTCCTAGTCCTACGTTACCCAGGTGAAATATAAGCTAAGGTGAAATATAAGCTAAGTGAAATCATATAGCCAATGTATCCATCTAAGTAACTTCAATGTTGCGGTAATATATAAACGTCGTGTCAGAGAAAAGGTTGATTTACTTAATAGTTGAATGTTTCAAAGAATTAATTCTTCATATGATTTATCATTCATAGGAGGTTGAATGAGGAACTCAATGGTCATTGGAAAGTTTTTTAAATAAGAATTCTCTAACCAAGTTGACCATTGGAAAGTTTTTTAAGTAAGAATTTTTTAACCAAGTTTCCATTAGATCATAAAAATTGTATCGAGAGAAATGGTAAACAAGGGCCCAATTGCCACTAATGAAATGAAGCTAAAGCAAAATATTTTTTCAATTTTTTTTTATGATAGTTAATTTAATCTATATTAATCTCAAATTAATCAAATGCAAAAGAAAATTAATATATTTGAATAAAGAAAAAATAAACCTATCCTAACCATTATTTGGTCAAGAGCTTTCCTTATAACTAATCGGATACACTGATAAAAGATAATATTGTTAAAATATAGAAAATAATTTTTACAATAAATAATATATTAAAGCACCAATGTAACATAAATAATAAATAAAGTGTTCATATATAATAAATTTAATCAAGCACCAAGAAGGATCAAATCTCCCGAAGTGCAAACTTCTCCTTGAATAGCTCCTTGAGTGCAATACCTGAGCCACCTAATCCTAAGCTCTAAAGTCTCTAGTTTAAGTTTCATATTTACTTTTTACTTTGTATTATTCTTTTTTGTTTATGGAGGACATAATATTTATTACTTTTTACTTTGTATTATTATTTTTTGTTTACTTTGTATATTTTGTTACTGGACAAACACTCTAAAGTCTCATATTTACTTTTTACTTTGTATTAAAAGTTAAAAGTAAAATCTCTAGTTTAAGTCTCATATTTACTTTTTACTTTGTATTATTCTTACATAATATTTACCACCTAATCCTAAGCTCTAAAGTCTCTAGTTTAAGTCTCATATTTACTTTTTACTTTGTATTATTCTTTTTTATTTATGGCCGACATAATATTTATTACGTTTTACTTTGTATTATTCTGTTTTTGTTTACTTTGTATTATTTTGTTACTCGACAAACACTCGACTCACAAGATATCCCCCATACTGGGTTGTAGAGCTCCTCTTGGCGCAATCATTGAACAAAACGGGAAATAATTTCTTATTCAATTATTTAATATCTGATTTTTAAAGATGCAAATTGACTTCTATCAAATTAACTTTATAAGTAATTTATTGTGTTCCATCAAAATGTCTGGTTAACCCAATTAAGCATCATAACCAAGACTTGACAAGAATGTCGAATTTGATTTTAAGTCAACCTAAGTCCTCAACAATACTCCTTATTACACCTTCTCTTCAAAGAAAACCCAATTAGCCCTAATCCCAAAGGCTTTCATATGATGTTTAATATCCTTCTTCTCTTATTTGTAACTTATCCACGTTACCATGCATAACTAAAGCTTAGGATAAGCCTAATGTGGAAACCCATTCCAGGAATCCAAGCAAGGTGAGTATAGTTTAAAAAGCATGAGTAACATGAAGAACATTTCACGAGTTGGAGAATAAAGCAAAGATAAAGGTAAGCGAGCCATCAATCAAAAATTAATCTCCATGTCAATCTTAAGAAAGATCGGGGATGCAAAATATAAAAATATTCAAAGTGATGATCCCTCTCCAAGAAAGTATAAATGATCCATGTATAAGTCATAAGATAGGAAAGAAGGTGTGGTTATCTTAGCCATCACACTGAAAATAGGTCTAGGTAATCTATGCAGAATCGAGTAATATGTCATTAGGCATCAAGGATCGTGACTTGAACCATTCGAAGCCAATGGAAAAACATGACGTAAATATATCATGATTAAAAGCATAATCCAAGTAATCAATAGCCTCATCGTAGTAATCAATGGCAATGATATGACATCATTAAAGGTTAGGAGTCAACTCAACCCAAGGACCTCAAATCAAGAATCATAACGAAACATAAGTTCATTATTGTAAAAAGGTAGTGGTTTCAAAGTTTAAATGGGGGTCCTTTATTTTTGCTCAAAAATGGAGGGTTGTTGCAAGCACAATACAATTGTGTGTCAAGAATTTGGGAAAGTCTACTCATGTGAAAGAAATGATGGCCATCCATGAAGTTGACACATGGATTTCATATCTCATAGGGCAGCGCTTCCAGATCAAGATGGACCACCACAACATAAATTATTTTTTGGAGCAAAGGTTGTCATCCCCCAAGCAACATAAATGGGTCACCAAAATGCTTGGTTATGATTATGAGATAGTCTACATAAAGGGAAAATACAATGTTGTTGTAAATGCCTTGTCAAGGAAACATGAGGAAGAGGGGTCACTCTTTACCCTATCCTCTCCAGTACCTAAATGGTTAGAGGAAGCGTGACAAGAATGGTTAACCAATGCCACTACTTATGATCCCATCAAGCACCTACAGGAGGATACCAACCCTCCTCTGGTTTACACTTGGCAGCAAGATACACTACAATATAACATTTGTTTTTTTTGTTACCTAATTCTGCTTCGAAACATACAATATTAATAGAGTTGTATTCACCTCTTGTCACGGGTCACTCGAGATTTCAAAAAACTTATGCACATGATAGGAGGACCTTCTTTTGGGAAGGCATGAAAAAGGATATACTTACTTTTGTAAAAAAATGTCACTTGCCAAAGGAACAAGGGTAACAAACTAGTGATCGTGATGGTAGTTAATCGAATTTCCAAATATGCTCATTGTTTGCTCTGCAGCACCCATTTACCCCAGCAATGGCTGCCCAAATTATTTTAACCATATTTTCAAACTCCATGGCATGCCTACCTCCTTTGTGTCAAATCGTGATCCTACATTCACCAGCGATTTTTGGCAAGTATTGTTTACACTCCTAATGATTATCATCCCACTTTTATCATTACATAATTATACACTGAAATTCCAACTTTCACTTTGCATTGGAAATAAAACAAGAATAACTGAAAGATAACCATGCACAATAGATACAAATATTTACCCTAGGAAAACTTGTACAGGGGAAAAAAAAAAAAAAAAAAAAAAAAAAAAACCCAACAACTTTTCTTAAGATCTTTCCAATAATAAGAGTACAACAATAATAATGAAGAACACTAATTCACAAGGGCATGTCAAACCTCTAGTCATAAACCTAGTCACAAAGAGAAAGTGCGCATCATTGGTGACATAGTAGCCACAGAGAAGGTGTGAACATTCAAGAGGAGAAAGTAGCGAACCCAAGAGAGATAAGAGTCTTCAATGGTTGCTTTTGAATCTTCACTTCACTTGCCCTACTAGAATTGCGCACCAAAGAGGAGGAGCTATCTTGGATGAGATTTGTGTTCAAATGAATTGTTGGAGCTCTCTATTTATGCACATCAAGTTGCTTGTTTTTCACTTATGGGGCCAACTTGTCTTTCTTCTTAGGGTCGACTTACTATTTGACCACTTCAATTGTTAATTCACTTGTTGACCATTTATTATTGGATTTTCCATCTTGCTTAAGAAAAATTCTTTATGATGATGATGTTATTCTTCTCCCCGTAAGCATGTTTATTCATACATAGAGTTCTAATGTAGAATAGACCCACTAAAAAGTCCCAAACACTTCTTAGATCTTGTCAATTCAACAATAGTCCTCTATCATAGAATAGATTACTCCGAGCCCCATTCATAATGAATATCTGCCCGATGCTGCATATTGGAGAAACATCAACACTCACTCTCAGTGAGGGAGACATTTTGCATCACACTTGGTGAAAATGTATGTATCTAGAGTCACATACTCCCAACCAAATCACAAGACCATGCCAACACCTCAAGTCTCCTTCACTTGGCCATGGTCTAAGTAAGACTATGCTTGGGCCATTCACCACTAACCATGTGCACATCGGCATTTCCCATGAGTGAATATATCATTCTCCACTAGCCAAATCACATGGTCTCGTGGTAGTCTACTAGCCAAATCATATGGCCCTGTAGCACTCCACTAACCAGAACACATGGTCATGTGATAGTCCACTAGCCAAAACTCATGGCACCGTGGTACTCCATTGACACATGGGCCATTTTTCGAGGTAGAACGTCTTCCCGATGATGTAGAGCCATCCATCACTAGCCGAATCATATGGTCACATGATAGTCCACTATCCAAATCACATAGCCCCGTGGTACTCCACTAACCAAAAAACATGGCCATTTCCTGTGAGTAGAGGTCACCCACTTCTACACATCTGTCGGGCCATCCGTCATGAGTCAAATCCATGACCCAGTGAGTGGAAGTCACCCAAGGCCATCCATCACTAGCCAAATCCATGGCCCTATGATTGGAAGTCAGCCAAGGCTGTAGAGCCATCCATCACTAGCCAAATCCACGGCCCTGTGAATGGAAGTCACCCAAGACTGCTCATCTATAGGACCATCCATCACTAGCCGAATTCACATGGCCATTTCCCGTGAGTGGAAGTCGTCTGTCTATAGAACCATCATGATGTCTAATCCATCCACCTCTCGTGAATATATGTCACTCATCTAGAGCTTGTTGTCACGTCCAATTCCTGCTATATTTTTTAGCCAGTCCTTTGCACATTTTGGTTGAGATCAGTTGATGATGAGCAACATATTGATGATCACTCTCATGTATTCAATGGATCAAGATATTGTACATTTGACAGTCTCATTCCAGGACTGAGCCCCGTGACCCTAGTTCGGTGACTGAGTTAGCCATTTCCTATCATTCATAGCATATTGTTGACAGTGCCCACGATGATTTTTCAGTTGCAGTGTTTTAGTATAGTTCAGATGATCAGATCAGTGCTTCAAATTTATATGATCTAGCAAGTATATCTTGTGCATTTGGGTTGTTGAGTTGCTCTTTCCTTTATCTAGGTAGTCTTGACTGATTATATGATGATTGTTTATTGGCTATATTATATATGCTATGCTTGCTTTTGGTTTAGAGTAGAAGTGGTCAGTTACTATGAGTAGGAGATTCTTGTGTATACTTGTTGGGAATGCCCTTACCTTATAAGTATAGACTCGGTCATTCCCTTTTACAGGGATTTTTCTATCCATGGCATCATCAGTCACTTCTCCCATCCATTTGTTATCCTCCAGTCTTGATTTTATCCCGACTTTGGTACCTTAACTAGTGATCTCGAGGACTTCCCCCACCTAGAGCTCTTTGTTGGATAGATTCCTTGTCTATTTTGTGTCTCGGCTCTGGACTGTGTGATTCTAGTCATAGTAATTGTTCTCCTCTAGTCCTCAAAACCAAGTATGCCTACCAACAGTGTTTCTAAACATTAAAGCATTGGAACTTAAATGTTATATCTAAAGGAATGCTAAGTCAGCAAAAACAGTGTTGCTAAACACTACTACATATATCTATATTAACTATTCAATGGTCAAAGGATGAGCACTCATCCTTGTTTGATGTAAGGTCGTTTGTCCCCACAGGACAACAAGGTGGTCACTCAATCGCACCTATGGACAGTGGCGGGAAATGGAGGTCATACCGAGTCACATCTGAAGCCCAGAAGGCTTTCAAGGCACCTGCTTTTGGAGGCTGGCTAGTGAAAATCTATAAAGTGAATTAAATGAAAAAATATCAAAGTGAGCAAAGATGACAAATAAATGAAATTGTTAAAAAATTCGCTTGTCTAGAGTCTATTGGAAGCAATCTCATCACTCTACCCATTTGTGAGACACCTCCATCCCCTGTGTTTTTCTCTATCTAGCATATGTGTAGGTGATCTTTCATTTTTTCCCTCATCCGAGAGATTGTAGTGTTGAGGTTGTCAAGTCTTTACCCTTAGCATAGCCTTGTTTATCCACCCTCACCCATGGTTATCAAATTGCCCCAGTCTATAAATGAGTATACACTTGAGGTTCTTGTTTATAATAGTTGGATACTTTGATCTAGACTTATTATTATTGTTATATTTACATGATTATGTCATTTAAACATCATTCTATACTTTGGTGTAGCTACTAATATAATTGAAGGAGCATACTTCATCCATTTGGACTTGTAGCAGCAGTTATTTGTGATCTGGATCATTATTTTGATCAATTTTGACTTGGTCAACCTCATTTGACCAAGTCAACCATAGGGTCTGGGATGAGTATGGGACAACAATGTTCAATATGGTTTATGCATGGCCCCTTGGTGCCCATTAGATGGTTCCATGCCTCAGACAATAGTTTCAAATGATAGTTTGATGGATTTTTATTATTATTATCATTTATAGACCATTATTTTATTATTATGGGCATGGATGAGCTTACAGATGTATCTCTTGATGGTCACATAGTGTATGAGTACTCATACCTAGTGGATTTGGGCATTTTGAGTCCAATGCTACACTGAGTTATCCGTTTCGGGCGATTACAGGTGATGATATGGTCATATTGCCACTTTACTTCAGTTTGCCATGTAGAAATGGCATGTCCAGCACTTTTATTGATTACTTTGGTTCGCCTAGAGCACTCGACGCTCCTTAGGGGATATAGGGTCCAAACAGTAGTTATTACCATATTACCCCATCTCCAGACATTATGATGCAATCGGTTTGGTTCCCCAGGCATGTGGCAAGGAGTTACAGACATTTTTGTATCTTCAGAGGTGGTTTTGTGGCAGTGAAATGGCTAATAAAGGAAATCAATTTGGCTCAGTGGGGTAAGTAAATGGAATGATATTGGTCTGGGACATGTACGGGACTTCATTATTATATTTTCCACACCTTCCAGCTTGGTCTTAGGCATCAGTGAGATCCACATGTCATCCCATTCATCAGTTTGGGGGTTTATTATTGTATTTTTTTTAGCACGTCCTAGTGTCTTTTGACACTTTATCACATGATGTATTATTTTTAATGTAGGTGGGACATTATTCTAGTGAAGATGCGATATCCTAGACCCCCCCACCATGTTATGACATTATGTTGTGTCCCTAGTCATGTTATGAGGCTCACATCCCCCCTAGGACGTCAATGAGGGAGTACGTCCCCCTTATTTTGAGTGATCCATGTTTTATTATTACGACTCATCTTAGCCGTTGATTATCATTATTGTATCTTATGATCTCAACCACTCATTTATAAAGTGGTTAGGGTTTTGGTCTCTCTCATTCCTATTTAAAGAAGAGACCCCCTCATTTGTAAAGGGACTTTTGGCTCTTGGCTATTGGAATAGAAAAATATTTTGTGAGAAATTCTTGTGATCTTGGGTTTGATGTTGGTTGTGGTGATTGAAACTACTTTTCCATTGCACTGAAAGATCTTGGTGGACATCTTGCATATTTTGGATCCATATTTCTATTTGCGGGTGAAGAGGATGACTTGGAAGAGGGGCAACTAGTTGGGGAGGCTCACCTTGTCTCTCTCTCTCAGATCCAGTTTATTCGGGGAGTGATTTTGTCTTTGTAGCAATTATTCTTTGTATTTTACTTCTTGTTTGCATCTACCTTCATTGTTTCTTACTAATTGAGTTTTTCTCCTTAGTTTTGCAGGAAGAGAGGGGCGTACTTGTGGTCTTGGGAAAATCGTAGGAGTAAGAGAAACATCAAGACTTTCATTTGATCTTTGCAAGAGTATCCCGCGTCATACCGGAATTCATTCTCATCATCCAAGTATGCATCACAAGGTATGTATTTATTCCTTTAACTTACTCATATGTCATTTACATTAAAACTCTAACTGCTAAAACTTATAAAAATTCTCTGGGTTTAATTATTTGGACTTCTCGTGAACCATTTTTTGGTTTTCACCTTTAGGCCTAGCCCTAGGTGGGTCCTCAAGGTTGTCTTGCTTTGTGGACTCCAACTACCCTTTTTCTTAGGAACTGATCTCTCCATGCTTGCGCCCTCCTTGGTTTTCTTACTTTCCGGATAGTTGGTACCATGTTTTATGAGCTTGTGACCTTTGATACTATCATATCTATCTCCAAGTTGTGCTAGGAAGCACAATCCTCTCAGATCCACTACTTGGGACCATTTTTCCCTGTTTTAAGTACATGTTTCCCAAGGCATTTGATTTTGATCATTTACCCTGGCACCTGCATCCTAGATCCATTACTAATTCTGAGTTATTGTAATTGATAAAAATATAATTCAATATCTCATCTTCCTTAAGCCTCTACAGTAATTCTAACCCTTAGATCTAGGGTTTTACACTCCTCACCTTATGTACCCTAATGAATATCTTGATCTAGTGAATGGGTTAGATCTCTCCTATCAGGAGTAGATCGAGGTCTCCCCCTTTGTTATCTAGGGATTGGATAGAAATAAGCAAAGAGTGCCTCGATTGGTGTAACAACCAATCCATCTTGGGAATCAAGGCCCTCTTAGGTCACCTATTTAGTTGCATGTCTCCTCTACCATCCTAGATAGGATCATCATCAGGGGCTACTACAAGTTCTGTGATAACACAGCCATCAACACTCCCTCTCACTAAGGAAGTCATTCTCCATTACGCCAAGCTTGTCTCTGAAGTATGCAAACTTCACCTTAAACAAAGGCTTGGTGAGAATATCTGCAATCTGCTCATCTGTGGATATATATTGGATCTCTAATACTTCCTTTTGCACCATGTCTCGAATGAAGTGATATTTGATCTCCATATCAAATAGTGCTGTGACATTGGTTGCAATATACTCTACTTATGTTCTACGAAATGCCACAAAATCCTGCTTCCCTCTAATCCAGGATATCATAATTGATCCAAGCTGAAGCGACACCCCAAGGTGCCATTTATGTCCACTGCACTCCTCCAGTCAGAATCTGTATATCTTTGCAGCTTCACTTCATCACTCGAGACATCTCTCAAACCATATCCAACAATACCATGCATATACCTCAATACATGCTTTGTCGCAACCCAATGTACATGCCTCGATCCAATCATATAATGTCTCAAGGTGCTCACTGAAAACTCAACCATAATGCCTAGGCCAAAGAAATGTCAAGTGAGGTAGCACTCAAGAAATGAAGCCTATTGTTATCGGTCAAATTCGCACTTCTCCATCCGTGACCACACTGCTCCATTGGTCACACAAAAGGACAAAATGGATTGAAGAGCTTACTTTTACCAAAGATGACTTTAAGTTGAATCTTATAATCCTATCCTCATATGTACACTTCTCTGCATATTTTTAGATATAACCGCGACCCTTATGCTTGTCTACCTGCGAGTCAACCGCGGGTCCCTCTACTGAAAACTCGCAGGTATCAATAAAATTGTTGCACTCACTACATGCAAGTTGAGACACTCACGAGTTGTCTCATACCAAAGTCGCGGGTGTCTTAAGAAAAATCTAAAAAATAATTAGAAAACACGAATTGAGATTAGTTGAGGCAGGTACCAAAACTACCCCAACTTCCCAATTCAACCACCTTTTGAACCTGCCTTCCCTGCCTTGCTATAAATAAAAGGGGAAGGGCTTGGGAAAGGGACCCTTAGAATCATTTAGAAGGTTATGCTGGAGAAATTCAAAGCTAAGAGAGAGGAGCAGGAGCCCAGGATTGTGGTTACGACGGTGCCGGTACAGGACAAGTATAAGCATTTGTATCTTCTACATTTATTAATAAAAGATCGAGACATATTTTCCTTTCCAATATAGATTCATTCATATCTATCATTATTTGAGCACATGTTGATGTTATTTTGCTTTATTAATATCAATATTTTATATGTGGTCAAATACATTTGAGAAAGGTATTGTGCTTGTGTTGCAGGTTATTTGAATAGGAGAACGAGAAGGAGAGAAAGCTTGGACCGACCTTCATAAATAAAGTATACATTCTCTTACTTTAAATCTCATTTGCTTATAACCATGTTAGCACACCTTTATATTTCTATCTATTAGCCCCCCAGTACGTTGGAAGTCTCTTTCCCCAACTATAAGAGTAAATTCCTAACAACGGAATTGGTGACTCCACTAGGGAGCACCATTTTGTTTGTCTGCTTTGGGGACTCTTCTTGAGTTTTTTCCAGTTTTATAACTTGTTTGGTCTCCTTTATAAGTGTCTAGGACATCCTGAACCTTTTTTGCTTGACTCATTGCTTTTGATCTTCAAATTTTTCTTTATTTTAATATTTTCTCAGACCCCACCCGACCCGCGAGTTTCTTGTACATACAGGTGCGGATTTATAGTTGCACTCGTGCGTTGCCTATATAGGTACTCGTAGTTTGTTAGATGCACCCGCTAGCTGCTTCCTGTTACAGTCGCGAACATCCCTTGATTTTTTGCTCTTGGTGTTAGGGTTTGGTCTTAGAGCCCCCTGTGTTGGCTTTGGAACTTGGTTTGTTGGTCTGACACCCCCCTCAAGTTGTTGAGTGTCCTTTTGAGTCTTTTTACAGCCATTTGTGGAGATTTCCTTTGATTTTTATGTTTGATTCAGTTGGTTTCTAGGCTTTCATTTCCTTTTTGGGAGTTTTTCAAGGCTCACCTGCGACCTGTTTGTACTTACAGTCGCGGATTTTCTTCCCTAACTGCGAGTTGCTTTCATATGTACCCGCGGGTCAACCGCTTATTGCTACATTCTAAAGTTGTGGCTTTTTCCTGAGGTTTTTCTTTTTTTTAGGGTTTGGACTTAGGTGGGTTTGTCTGTGGATTTGGAAGTCTGTTGATGGCCTGATACCCCTTGGACATTTGTTCACTGTCTTTTGAGTCTAGTTAGAAGTTTTTTTATAAGTTTCTTAAAAGTTTTGTGCTTGTGAAGTACCCTTGCTTTCTAGCCCATTTTCTTGTTTGGAAGGTGCTTGGTTTCTTTCCTCTTTGATTACTAGTGTTCAGGAGAAGACTTATCTCTATATAAGGGTCTCTGCTTTTTCCACTTTACACATTAATTTTCTTTGTTTGCACTTTGTTCCAAAACCTAGTTACTTTCGAGAGGAACTAGTTGGGTTAGTCTTTGTCGATCTTTCATAAGGTCTATTTGCTTTAGTTCGGGTCATTTTTCTTTACTTGCACTGCTTGATAAGCCTTGTTTGTTCACATTTTGTTTGCATTTCTTTCATAGTTAAAGAAATTCAAATATAAAAGAACTTTTCATTCGTAGTAAGAGTTGTCATTTATTTTTCAAAGTAGTTGTAGTTGTTAGTGCTATCATCTTTGAAAATAATAATAAAAAAGAACTTTTATGCTTAGGTTTACTTTGATTTATAGTTTTGAAAGAGAAACGAAAAAGTACAATTGTGAAGTTTTACATTTTATATGCACTTTATTTCCCGTTGTAACCACATCACACATCGCACTATCCTTTGAGTAAGTAATAGCCTTAAAAATGAACCATTAATCAAATTGATTAGTAACTTTTCTCTTTTAGGGTTACACAACATCAACTATCTTAGGCTAATGTTTGGAATACATCACTTTAAACCTTCCAAACCATTCAAATATCAAATTGTAGTGCAAACTATCGTTTAGGTAAATCCACTATTGTGGAGGTATTCGGGAAGCTCTACTCAAACCAGAGTTAAGCACGAGGTCGTGTAAGATCAAACTTTTGGGGATACCCCCCACCTTTATTTCGAGCATACACCATAGCCTTTTCGCGTACGAGGGTTCATTAGTGCCTTGTGCATTTTTGGATTTCGGGCTTAGTTACCCTACCCATGCGTCTTGGCTGGACCTGGGACTGTCCCCCCGGGTTCTTTCTACAATTTTGGTAGCCTTTAGTATCTTTTGACCTTTACGGCTCTACACAGGTGACGACAGAAGGCTATTTCTATTGTACCTAGGACAAATGTGGGAGGAAACCCTCTACAGCGATTTGCGAAGGCGGTTCGGTGATTCAAGCGCTTGCACCCAGAAAACCTGTCTGTGGACCCCAGGTAACTGTTCTTCGATATTCTACTAGTTCGTTTTGGGCCCTCATCATCCCATACTTACTTTTGAGAATATTTACCTTTGTTTTCCTAGTCTGGATTACTTTATTACAATTTTAGTGGTGTGCTCTTTGTGACACTTGTTCTTAGTTGGTCGTAGGGATTTATGGCTCATTGAGTCGGAAACTATGGATAGCATTCCGGTGAACACCAATCAAGGGACCCCTGTCCATTCATTGGGAATGTTGGTACTCCCTTAATGGTTGCCTTGAATCTTCTGAGATTCACTATAGGGCTATCGGTTTGGTTGTTTTCCACTATGAATGCCTTGCATGCTCCTAATGCTTCTCAAGTAAGCACTTCATATCAAGAGCATCAGAACCCTATGCCTGCTTTGCCTGTAACATCTTCTCCTCCTCTTTCTACCTCATGTGGTGAAAGTACTAATACTAGTAACCAGCAGTCTAAAAAGAATAAATGGAGGAGGAGTAGGGAGAAGATGCCAAAGCAAGGGGGCAGCCACCCAGCCTCTGGAGGTCATGTTGGGGACACCTACCCAGCCTCTGGAATTCATGTTGGGAGAAAACTTTCAGTCACTGCAAATCATACTGAAAGTATGTCTTCAACCACTGTTGCTCGTGTTGAAGACACGCCATTGATCACAGATGGTCATATTAATGACAAGTCACCAATTACTGTGAGTCATACTGGAGACATTAAATCAGCCACTGCACATCATGTTGAGAACGTTGACATTGTCGACAAACCTCATAAACAGAAGCTTAAGCTCCCTTGTAAGTTTTGTGAGGGAGACCACCTGACCAATTTATGTCATGTACTTCCAGAAGTGCAAAGAGTGTGGTCCATAGTTCAAAATCCTTTTGCTTCTGCGCAACCAGCCACTGCAAGTCACGCTGGGGGCACACTGTCAGCCAATGTTATTCATGCTGAGAGTATTATTGTTGTAAAGGAGTCTAAGCTTATAGGACACAATCCAAAGTTCCATTGTAAACTTTGTAAGGGAAATCGCCTTACTCACATGTGCCCTGCTATTCCAGAGGTGGGGAGAGTGTGGTCCATGTCTGAAGGATCCTCTGCTCCTAAATTGTCTATAGATTCCCAACAGCCTAGTCAACCTTTAGTTGATAAAGTAGTTGAACCAAAGCAGTCTTTTTTCAACCCCACTCTTCCTTCGGAGAGTGAAGTGTTCGAATCAATGCAATCTTCGACCGATCCCATCAGTCCTTCGGAGAATGATGCACCTGTCCTTAAGTCTTTTGCATTACCAGTTCAGATGTTTCTGAAAATGGGAGCACTTCATCTATGTTGAGTGAACCACTACCAAGCTCTGGGATCATTTCCTTTGATTGGAATAGTCTAATTGGGCCTCGCCTTCCTTCTTCTACACCTTTCTAGATAAAGGTTGATATCGGAAACCATGCGGTTCATCTATTATTGTAGATGAAGGAGCTTTTGTTAGTATCTTGTCCCCTTATGCTTGGAGAGATTTAGGTTTCCCTGACCTTGTTCCAGCTGTTAATTGGCCGTTGATTTCCGATAAAATACCTAGTGAACCGTTGGGATTCCTCCCTCAGGTACCTGTTACTTTGGGTGGAAAACCAGTCTTAGTTGATTTTATGGTTTTAAAGGACCCTATGGATTTTGATATGATCCTCGAGCATGCTTATGTATATTCTATTCACGTTGTAGTGTCTACACTTTTTCGTGTGATGCATTTTCCTCACAACGAAAGCATTGTCACTATCGATCATCTTGCACTTGTTGATCCCTTTTATTACCCAACTGTAGACCAAGCATAACCCTCGTCAGTAGGCACTACCATGTCACAAGAGAATTGTGGCATTTTTGTCCTTGAGCCCGATTACTACTGAGAAGAAGCCTTTGAATTCATGCTTACCTTCTCGGGACTGGGTCCCAGCAATTGATCAGGTGATGACTCCATCCGAATGTTTAGATATGTGTTCTATTTGGGATGATATACTTCCTTCTGATGAAGTTTTCCTAGAGTCTATAATGCATTCTTCCATTCGTTTTGGACATTGATCTATATTTATGAGCATTATTTCACCTTTCCTTCGAGCTCGTTAAAAACAGTAAGGAGGCCACGAGCATTCTTCCACGTTTACTTCGAGCTCGTTAAAAACAGTAAGGAGGCTAAGAGCATTTATTCCACCTTTCCTTTGAGCTCGTTAAAAACAGTAAGGAGGCTATGAGCATTCTTCCATCTCTCCTTTGAACTCATTAAAAACACTAAGGAGGTCACGAATTTACTTTTTCGGGCTCGTTAAACCTTTACGGAAAAGATTTTTTTATAATTCTTTCATGCTCTTGTTAGAATATTTAAATATAACAAGATTGTCAAGTACACTTGCCTTGTTCAAACTCGTTAAAGGACTTGAATAGTTATCCACTTAGGTATAAGTTTACCCATTTTTCGGACCTTCGTGGATTACTTACGAAAAAGGTATACTCCAGTCATACATGGCTAGAAGATTTCTTCTCTCATTGTTTTACACTTTTTCGGGTAAGGAGACTAACTTTACGAAAAATGACCTTTAGGAGTCTTCTTTAGGGTTTTCAGACTCTCGAAATATGAAAACACCAACGAGCATTCACCAACTCGGGCTCGATGTGAAATCCACGAGAGGGTATATGGAGTTATTGTTTAAGTTTTTCAGACTCTTGAAATATGAAAACACCGACGAGCACATACCAACTCGGGCTCGATATTAAAATCCACGAGTAGGTGTATGGAGTTATTGTTTAAGCTTTTCAAACTCCTTAAAATTGAAAACACCGACGAGCATGAACAGATCCAGGATCGATATTAAAATCCATGGATCAGTGTTATCAAGTACTAGTCTATCTCTTCTTCAAACTCGTTAAAACATGAAGAAGGTATTGAGTTTCCCTCCCATGAACTCGTTAAATTAGACATGGTTGGACTTATACCAAGCATTCTTTTATCCTCTCTTCGAGCTTGTTTTCAAAAATGAAGGACTATTGATTTTTCTTTCTTGGACTCATTAAAACTAACAAGAAGGACATTATCGAGCTTTATTTTCCACCTTTTCATGCTTGTTAAAATCAAGAAAAGACATTCTTTAATAAAAAGAGAAAAGGGAAGGGAAGGATGTCAAGTATCTTTTCAGTATAAAGGTAGCAAGTCATTTATGTCCTTGAACACAACACCTTTTTGAGTCTTTCAAACAAGTTGGGTTTTAGTTTTTGGCCTTAGGGTGAACCTGATCTCATAGTTTTTACTCCTATGATTGGTTACTCTTCCAGTCATATGGAGAATATGTTAATGTCTCCTACATTACAGATTTATATTACGATCCCCTTTGTCTTCAAAGCTGCCTAAGTCACTTTTGTGTTGTGCTCACTGTTCAAGGACACCCCTTGTGTCGGCCATTCTGCAGTTACCTTGACCTCATGTGTCGGCCATACCTTGGTGTCAGTTTGTTTCATCATGTACCCAATCCTATTCGAAATCAAATCAATCTGTTGATTGTATCTCGTGTTGGATGATGGAGGATGCCTTAAGGCCTCCCTTCCAACGGACTTCTTCCTATCGACTTCAGCTCATCTTGCTCTAGGAATGAAGTTTAGAGTTATCGATAGTACCTTAGGGGTTGCAGTCATCAGTGGCAGTTTCCCTCGTCATTGAATAGTGGGAATACATCAATGTCTTCTACTTGATGGATTCTTCAAGTGTTCGACTTCAAGACCCTTTATTCACACTTGTTAAAATGTACTAGGTACCTTGAGCCCCATTTTCATTAATGGTGGGTTCTCTCGCGTTTGTTAACGGTTTACATCATTGGTCGATAATCAAACGGTATCCTCCATGTTCGACCTCATCTCATTTATTCGTATGGTTAGGATTCGTACCTTGACAGTTTGGATGAAGACCTTGGGCCTATAATAGCAACATTACATTTTGTTATTGCCCAAGTTGCACAAGACTGAGCCACACCCATTTTTTGCTCTTGATGAAACATAGATCCAGTTTGTTGTTATGGCTATGATCTCTTGTTTGACATGGATCCAAGCTTTTATTTTAGTGGCCATGCTATATACATCTTTCAATTATGTATTGGAGATTATGTTCTATCATTCTAAACATCTCCCGATGTCAAGATTCTACACTACTCGCTGACTTTGTTTCTGTTTCAGGTATTGTTTGTGACATCATTCTGCGGTCTCTTTTCTCCTCCTCTACTTGGATTGTAATGTATATCGGCCATCGCTTCCCTCTAACCTCACACATTAGGGGGCATCTATTATTGGTCAAATTCGCACTTCTTCGTCTGTGACCACACTGCTCTGTTGGTCACACAAAAGGACAAAATGGATTGAAGAGCTTACTTTGACCATAGATGACTTTAAGCTAAATTTTATAAGCCTATCCTCAGATGCACACTTCTCTGCATATTTTTAGATATAACCGCAACCCTTATACTTGCCTACTTGCGAGTCAACCGCAAGTCCCTCTACTGACAAGCTGCAGGTATCAATAAAATTGTTGCACTCACTACATGCAAGCTGAGACACTCACGAGTCACTCGCGAGTTGTCTCATACCAAAGTCGTGGGTGTCTTAAGAAAAAGATAAAAAATAATAATTAGAAAACACGAATTGAGATTAGTTGAAGCAAGTACCAAAACTACCCCAACTTCCTAATTCAACCACCTTTCGAACCTGCCTTCCCTGCCTTGCTATAAATACAAGGGGAAGGGCTTGGGAAATGGACCCTCAGGATCATTGAGAAGGTTATGCTGGAGAAATTCAAAGCTAAGAGAGAGGAGCAAGAGCCCAGAATTGTGGTTGCAACGGTGACGGTGCAGGACATGTATAATCATTTGTATCTTTTGCATTTATTAATAAAAGATCAAGACATCCTTTCCTTTCCAATATAGATTCATTCATATCTATCATTATTTGAGCACATGTTGATGTTATTTTGCTTTATTAATATCAATATTTTATATGTGGTCAAATACGTTTGAGAAAGGTATTGTGCTTGTGTTGCAGGTTATTTGCATAGGAGAATGAGGAGAGAAAGATTGAACCGACCTTCATAAATAAGGTATACATTCTCTTACTTTTAATCCCATTTGCTTATAAACATGTTAGCACACCTTTATATGTCTATCTATTATCCCCCCAGTACGTTGGTAGTCTCTTTCCCCAACTATAAGAATAAATTCCTAACAACACCTATGATGATGTTCCTGTCGAAACAAGTCAAAATCAGCAAATAACAAAAGGATAACAAGAATATTATGCATTATCTATTGTAATTCATAAGAAGAAGAGCCTCGAAGGTGAAGATGAAATGGCAAAGAAAAAAACTCTAAATGCGGGTGAAGATGATGGTGCCTCCTCAGATAAGCAAACACAATCTCGTTATTTTGGAATACCAAGATGTGAAGGTGAGTCTAGTGAACAAGCCAAATTCGATGTCAATGGTGAAAATGATGACCACATTTACTCTCATCCAATTGATGATTCAATGGTCAGACAAAAGGATGTTGTCATAAATTGTACTCCATAAACCTTGCCAAATACAATGCACTTCCAATTATTATTTTGAACATCTTACCTTATGGACTACAAACATCTTGATTTTCCAAATACAATGCACTTCCAATTGTTATTTTGAACATCTTACCTTATGGACTGCAAACATCTTGATTGTCCCGAGCCTTTGTTTACTATCTTGAAAACGTATGTAAAATGACTAATCATGGAAAAGTCTTGGAGATAATAGTCATGTTTAGAACATAAGCAATGTTAATGTTTTTACTTATAGAAGCATAATTTCAATATATAAGCAATAAAAGGATCACTAAAAGAAAAACTATGCACAGAAAAAATAGACACAACACTTTACCCCGAGAAAACTCAAACTCGGGAAAAACCCAGCAACTCTTTCTTACTCTAAGATTTAGTACAATGAAGATAAAAAATACAAAATGAGTCAATGTCCAAGAAATCAGCTACACTTGTCTTCTAGTACCCAGAAAATGCGAACTACTCCACTTGAGCGAACTTGCTTGAGTTGAATGATGAAATGAGGGAGCCAACACTTCTATTTATACATTACTTTTTGTAAAATTCTCTTACTGGCCGACTTGTCCTTTTGCAATAGAAAAATACATTTAATGTTTGTTTTACATCTGTAGGTCGGTTGGGCTAGTGAGGATGCCTCACGTAGCTATAACAACAACACTCCCTCTTAGCTAGAGAGGTATCATCACATTGGAACTCATCAAGCATCATCTGGTCGTCCCAACTGGACTCGTACATCTTGGAATCATCATGGTTGGACTCGTACATCTTTTGATAGTCACAGCTGGACTAGTACATCTCGGCATCATCATGGTTGGACTCATACATCTTGGCATCATCATGGTTGGACTCGTACATCTTCTGATCGTCACAACTAGAGTAGTACATCTCTACATCTTAAGAAAGGGTCAACATCGTCAATGCAGGACGATATCCCATACAGGGATCAAATATACTCTATACAAGAGTCCTCTCCATACTAGAGAAAAAGGTTCCTCACAGGAACAACAGTCTTAACTAGACTAAGCTCATTATGGTCTACAAGGACCACATGTTCTAACTAGACTGAACTCTTTGTCGGTCTACTAGGACCGCCTGTTCTAACTGGACTGAACTCATTATCGGTCTACAAGGACCGTCTTTCCTAACTAGACTGAGTTCATTGTCGATCTGCGAGGACCGACTATCCTGAACGGAGTTCATTGTCAATCTATAAGGATCGATTGTCCTACCTGGACTATGAGCACTCCCTCTCATTGAAGGAAGCATTCTCCAATACTCCGTCTTTCACGGAAGTACGCAAACTTCATTCTGGAAAGAGGCCTTGTGAGAATGTCTGCAATCTATTCATCTGTCGTGATATACTAGAGCTGAACTACTCCTCTTTGTACCATATCTCTTATATAGTGGTACTTGATTTCCACATGCTTCGATCTATCAGGAGATATAGGACTCACTGAGAGCTTCACACAACTTTCATTGTCAATGTGAATCATGGTAGGCTCAAGTGTTTGCCCGGACAATCATGGAAAGAGCTTCTGAAGCCATACTGCTTCTCGTGCTGCCACACTTGCTGCAATATACTCTGCTTCTGCAGTGCTCATGCTACTGAGGATTGCTTCCTGCTGCACCAAGAAATCACTGCAGAACCCAAACTGAAGCAACAACCTGAGGTGCTCTTCCTATCCACGACACTTCCTGCCCAATTTGAATTTGTATATCCATACAATATCATGTCACTCCTAGAAGCATATCTCAATCCATATTTTACAGTGCCATGTAAATATCTTAGCACATGCTTCGCTGCAACCCAATGTACCTGTCTTGGTTCACACATAATTGACTGAGAGCACTCACTGCAAAGCAGATATATTGTCTAGTGTTAACTAGATACATTAGTGAACCAATCAGTTGTCTTTACATGGTAGGATCTATCAATTTGTTAGGAACCTATGTCAACCCTTCTCTTTACTATGTTAGTATATTGTTGTTGGACGCATATGCTTTGTAAGTCGTCCTGTAGTATTTGTTGATCCGTAGTTTATATTAGCCCATAGTATTGACCCATAGTATTAGACGCATATGTTTTGTAAGTCGTCCTGTAGTATTATATGTCCCATGGTTTTGACTCATAGTATTGGGCATAGACTTAGTATATAAGTGTGTGTTGAGGTCATTGAAGGCACCGTGAAGTTAATTGTATTGAGCTTGCTCAAAGGAGGTTGCCCCCTCGAAGTGGCCCATGATCAATATAAAAGTGATTCTGTTCTGTTATTTCTGATATCTTGTGTATTTGCATTAATTAATTATTGCAGGTTCATCACATCTGGTATCAGAGCACTTCCCTTGGCACAAGTGGGAAATTTTTTTTTTCTTTTTTTGGGCGGCGACTTTCAGATCAATTTCTGAAACTTTCTACACAAAATCAGAAGAAACCGATTGCATATCTGAATTCCTCTTTCAAAAATACGCAGTTTCAAAAAAAAAATCATCTCATTTGGAGTTCTAAAAGTGGAGATATCGTGGATTTAAAATCAGCAATTTTTCAGAATTTCGGTGACGGCAGCGAAAATTGCGGCGAGAAAATCTTTTGACCGAGTGCCCAGATTTCTATTCCGCTTTCATCGGTAGAAGCAGAGTGGTTGTTCCAATTCCGGAAACATGCTATAATAGTGATTCTGAGCAATATAGATTCGGTTTTTGAACATTGGGTGGAATTTCTGCCCAAATTTTTTCTGTTGCAGGTTCGGATTTGGGAATAATCCCTATCCGCTTAACTGTGGGAAGTACTTGGGCATAAGCCCTAAAACTCATTGTGAGGAGTACCACAGGAACCCCGAAGTAGCTGGCCCATTGAGATGACCTGTCAGCGAAAAGGGCAACGACCCCTACCTGATTGACTAGTTCCCACCTGTGAGGTAAACCAAGAGCTGTCGTTTGTGGCAAAGCAGTTATCAGTTTTACCTGAGCCGTGGAGTGAGCGGTACTGCCCCAATACGCAAGCCGTCAGACAGCATTGGTGGCCGAGTGAAAACCCTGAACTGTTAGAAAGCCGCACATACCTGGGGTCCATATCTACTTTCAGCTGAACTATTGTCGATCACTGCTGCACCGTTTCAGATCCATTCTGCAAGCCGTTCTAGATCCAGTCGTTCGGCGTTGTTCCAGATTCCTTCTGAGCCGTAGCCGCTCCAGTCTGTAAAAAAATTATAAAAAAAAAAATCAGTTTTTCCTCCATATCTCCCTTGTTTTACCTTTGTTTCCCTTGAAATTTTTAGGGAACCCCTGTCATTCCATTCTGCATATTTCATTCCTGAGGACCCTATCCTCAATTCCCCTTCCTACAGCCTGAAATCTCACATTTGCCTATTTTTAGGGTTTGCCATAACTTCCTCAAATTTCACCCAATCACCTTCAAATTTTACCACAGAGTTCCTTTCTGAATTCTGCTTCTTTGTTCCCCTCTGACAAATTTTCTCATTCTTTCACCCCGCTTCTGAAATCCTCATTTTTGCTTCCCTGTCTATCTAACAGTGTCCAAAACCTAGTCAAACCCCAATTATCCTTCTGATTTTTTCCCAAATCCAACTTTTCCCTTACTGAAGTAGTTCCTATTTTTGTTTTCCTACCCAATCAACCAAAAAAAAAAAAAAACTGGTTATGGTTGTCACCTGTGCAGGAGCACACACCATAGAGGAAGCACTGGCAGCCATCCAAACCAAACTCCAAGATCTGGATGAAAAATTTCTCAGCCTCCATCTGCAGCATTCAGCCATGAACAATACCAGACAGCCAGAATCTTTTGCAGCCACCGGGTTCTCTGCTTCTAGCAATTTTCGTGGGCCGAAGCTTGATTTTCCTCGCTTCAATGGTATTGATCCGACTGGATGGATATACCGAGCAGAACAATATTTCAGTCTGCATAATACTTTTGATGTTCAGAAAGTTCCACTTGCATCCTTTTATTTGGAACAGGAAGCCCTTCAATGGTACCGTTGGTACATCAAAGCTCATCCCGAGCCAAACTGGACAGATTTTTGCCAACTCATTTTGCCACGATTTGGTCCTAGTGCTTTTGACGACTTCACAGGATCACTCACTAAACTTCACCAAACTGGCACGGTGAGAGAGTATCAGATGGAATTTGAGAAACTAGCCAATCACACAGAAGGATTGTCTAATGAATTCTACAGGAGTTGTTTTATCAGTGGTCTCAAGGATGAAATCCGCTCAGAGGTCAAAATGTTTTGTCCCAACACAATGATGGAAGTCCTAGGGTTGGCTAAGCTGGCCGAGGACAAGATCGCAGCTCAACAACGCTCCAAACCCACCTTTGTTCCCTTCAGAAATATGGGTTCCCAACGACCGCTCATCACGCCTGCTCCTCAACCAACTCCTATCAAGCATTTGTCTGAAATAGAAATGCAGGCACGCCGAGAAAAAGGGCTTTGCTATAATTGTGATGAGAAATTCACTCGGGGACATAGATGTGTTCAACAAAAGCTCTATCTCTTGGATGTGGATTCTTCGCCTGCCTTAGAACTTGGTGAAGAAGCTACAGATACAGTAGATGATCCGGTCGACATGCAACACCCGCCTGTTGACACCCCATCTCAGGATGACCCACCCGAGATCTCTCTCCATGCTGTAACCGGCGTCACCACCCCACAAACAATGCAGGTTAGGGGATACTTCAAGAAGCTCCCTCTTACCATACTCATTGATTCTGGTAGCACTCATAACTTCATTGACCCTCGAATTGCCAAACAGGCTGATTGTTTTGTCCATCCTTGCTCCAACTTTGAAGTCATGGTTGCCAATGGGGGCACCTTACCTTGCAAGGGGAAGTGTCACAATGTGCATATCTCTATGGAAGATTATAACCTACGCTCTGACATGTTTGCCTTGCCCTTAGGCGGATGTGATGTGGTTTTGGGCGTTCAATGGTTACGCACACTTGGCCCCATCTTATGGGATTTTGCTGAACTTTGGATGCAGTTTAAAGTCAATGGGGCACACCACAAATTTAGGGGCTTACAACCAGGGTCTCTCTGCATCATCAGTTCACATCGCCTGGAAAAAATCCTTAAGAAGAATTCACATGGTGGCATCGCTCAGCTTAATTCCATTCAGATGCACCCATCAACGGTATCCACTACTCCCCTGGATAGATATGCAGGTATCTTTGTTGAACCAATGAGCTTGCTGCCTTCAAGAGACCTTTCCGGTAAGAATGTAGCCACATCTACCTCTCAGCAGGAAATGATAGCTATTTTGCATGCAGTACAGAAGTGGCAGCCATACCTATTAGGCAATTATTTCTGCATCAAGACTGATCTCCCGAGTCTGAAAAATTTTCTGAAACAATGGGTCTCCTCCCCAACACACCTGCAATGGGTTATCCAACTCATGGGTTATCCCTATGTGATCACTTACAAGAAGGGTAAGGACGATATGGTGGAAGATGCTCCTTCTCACACAATTGATGACCTAGTTTCTCTTACAGCTCTTTCTCTGCTTGTTCCAAATTGGTTGCAATATGTTCAACAGGGCTATCTCTTCTATGAACTCCATGCTTCTTCATCAACAGGGCACTCTGGGTTCTGCAAAATGTATGACCAGGAACAATGTAACTTCTTTTGGGCGGGACTAAAAATGACAATTCAACAGATGGTGGCTAACGATGATACTTTCCAAGTCAACAAGGGGGAACCGACACTCCTTTCGGGATTGATCAAACCCTTGCCCATCCCTACACAGCTTTAGCCAACTATTTCTATGGATTTCCTAGCAGCACTCTGGTGGTACAATACCACATCTCAAAGGACACCATATGAAGCAGTCTATGGACAAACACCGCCAGTTCTTCTTCCATACACCCTTAGCAGCTCCCCAGTTTAGGAAATTGACTCGGTTCTTCGAAACCGCGATCAAATTCTTCTCATTCTGCAGGACAATCTTCACATGGCCAGAATTCGTCGGAAACAACAAGCTGATCAGCACCGTTCTGAGCGCATTTTCCACGCAGCTGACAGAGTTCTTCTTCATCTACATCCTTCCAAGCAATCCTCCTTGACACTCCAAAGGCGTCAGTGGCCCGAAATGCAAACCGAGGATGCTACCGGGGAACCACTCCTACAGATTCTGCAGCAATTTCTCCAACCAAAGCTTTGAGGACAAAGCTTTTTCTAAGGGAGAGGGGATGTTAGGAACCTATGTCAACCCTTCTCTTTACTATGTTAGTATATTGTTGTTGGACGCATATGCTTTGTAAGTCGTTCTGTAGTATTTGTTGATCCGTAGTTTATATTAGCTCATAGTATTTACCCATAGTATTGGACGCATATGCTTTGTAAGTCGTCCTGTAGTATTATATGTCCCATGGTTTTGACTCATAGTATTGGGCATAGACTTAGTATATAAGTGTGTGTTGAGGTCATTGAAGGCACCGTGAAGTTAATTGTATTGAGCTTGCTCAAAGGAGGTTGCCCCCTCGAAGTGGCCCGTGATCAATATAAAAGTGATTCTGTTCTGTTATTTCTGATATCTTGTGTATTTGCATTAATTAATTATTGCAGGTTCATCACACAATTCTGACTCGGAAGCTGAGTCACTCAACTTCTTAAGGTTTATCTCCATGGGTGTGTTCATGGACTTACAGTCCATCATACCAAATCCCTTCAAGATATCAATAGTGTATTTTCCTTGGCTCAGGAAAATCTCATCATGTCTCTGCCACGCCTCCAAACCTAAGAAGTAATGCATCAGACCAAGATCCTTCATCTCGAACTCAAAGGCTAGCATCTTCTTGCACCATTCGGTAAGTTTCTCATCTCCTGCGAGAAACAAATCATCAACATACAGTACTAATATAAATGGTCTGCCATCATCAACCTTGTAGTAAAGGTTGGAGTCTGGCTCACTCTTGGTGAATCCCAAGCTCACCAAGTATCCATCAATCCTGGCATACCATGCTCGTGGTGCCTGCTTGAGGTCATACATGGCCTTCTTTAGTCTGCACACATGGGATTCCTTCCCATGAATCTCGAAACTCTCTGATGAAGACTTCTTCCTCAATTACTCCGTTGAGGAAAGCATTTTTAACATCCATCTGATGTAACTTCCATCCCATAGTTGAAGCTAGAGATATGATCGATCTGATGGTCGTGTGTCATGTAACTGGAGCAAATGTCTCGTCATAATCGACTCCCTCTTTCTGAGAGAATCCCCTAGCTACAAATCTCACTTTGTGCTTTTCAATGCTCCCAGCTGCTGCATGTTTAATCTTGTAGATCCACTTGAAAGTCACAACTAACTTTCCTTCAGATCTCGACACAACTTTCCATACGTCATTCTTGATGATGGATTGATATTCTTCCATCATAGCATCTTTCCAAACTTGTTGGGTGGCAGCCTCCTTGTAACTGGAGGGCTCAAAATCTATAATGTGGGACATCAGTGCTACGTATCCTGAATATCTTTGAGGTTTCTTGCTCTCCCTGAATGTACCTGGGGGAGTAGCATGCTTTTCTGCATCCTCTAAAGTCTGTCGGGCCCAAATAGGCCTCTTCCTGCCAATAGCAAGATCTCTAGGAACATCTGTGGGCTCTACTGGATCAACTAGATCCATGGGATCTACAGAACCTACTAGATAAGTCGACTCCCTCTGAAAGCCATCCCGCCATCTTATCTTGAGAGTCAATTTTGAGCATTTTGCTCCCTCTCAAATACTGAGTATCAACGAGATCTTAATCTGGCTGGCTATACATCCATCACTTGCTCTTCATAACAAGTCCCATCATCCTTCTTTTGTAGGTCATAGTCATATGGTCTTTCCCTACAAGTCAAATTTCGACAAATAGTCAGCAACATTAAATCATATATCAATAACAATAGTTCACACAGTCATGTAAGTATCTTAGCCAATGCTTCAGCACAACATCCATCCATATCCCGAACATACTTGGTGAATATATGGGTGCCTTCCATCTCTACCAAAACATACTGTCAAGAGCGTGCACTGCTCCAGTATGTCAGCAAAGAGGTTTCATTCTAGACTAGTTTCATCTAGGGTTCATGGAATGTTGTACAACACTACAGGTTGTGTACTCAACACATGCATAATATGAGCTTGCTGCTAGTCAATTTCAATCATATAACATGCTATATCATAACATGCATAACACACTTCCTGATTCTAAGAATACAAATATGCATACAACTGTTATGAACATTCAGATTGATCTACAAGCAATAATGACGTATGATAATGAAAATACTTATCTTTTATTGTTTTGTGTAGGCTCCCTCTTGATCTCTGCCTCCTTGCATGGATCACTAGAGTCCCTTATCTTCTTACTTGGAAGCTACCTGCAACCTGGATCTTCATACAACACTAATGACAATCTCGTTATCTAGAGATAATACAATCATTGGTGTACTAGAAGAAGAACTCATTTCGATGGTCATCATCTTCTGCATTCATTGACCTCTTTGGTGGAGTTTCTTCATCTACATCAACTGTGGAAGCATGTTCTTTCCTCTTTTCTAATGTACATTGATTCTTGTAGTGGCCGAACTTTCTGCACTTGTAGCATTAAACCTTTGAGATGTCCTTCCTTTGATCAGGATTAGGACTTGATATTCAGACATTGTCTTTTCTTCCAAAGTTTCTCTTTCCTTTCTTCTTGGTATGTGCAATGAGAGCTTGATCTTCTTCATGAGGGGCTTGTATTTTGCCTCTAACCACAAGTCTAGTTCCTTCTTGTGTACAGTCTGCCCATAGTCTTTCAAAATTTGGTAGTTCTGATCTTCCCGATATGCTTCGGATGAAAGGTTCCCAAGATTGAGGGAGACCATTCAAAGTTATCATGACCAACTATCTGTCTGCAATAATTTCACCAATTGTTGCCAATTTATCTTTTATCTCTGTGATCTTCATTAAGTATGAAGCTATGGTGTCTGATCTAGACATCTTGATGCTTGAGAGTTGTTGCCTTAGGGAAAGAGCCCTATTAATGTTTGTATTTCAAACATTTTCTTCAATGAGTCAAACATTGCCTTTGTTGTCTTCTTTTGAGAAATCTAAAGAATCAAATGATCCTTAACTGAATCTATTAGTATCCTCCGTGCCTTCATATCATTCTTCTTCCATCGAGTCTTCTCTAAATCTCCTTCAAGTTCTGACACTCTTTCTGTAGCAAAGTTTAGTAGATCATTTTCTTCTAGAGCAATAAGCACTCTAGAGTTCCATGAGTAGTAATTTGAACCTCCATCAAGCCTATCTTCAACCTTGATGCTTGACATTTTGACTGAGTAGTAGATCTACAATCTGGATCAGAAACCCTAGCAGGAGCTAGGTCAAAATTGAATTTTGGATTTTTGGAAAACCACTTCCACAGATAAATTCACCCTCTCTCCTAAGGCGAGTTGAATAAACCTTATTTTCTTCTTGATCTGTGGTTAGAACACTAAGAACCAACAAACTCTAATTCTCAAAAATTAGGTCAAAAATGAAAATCTGTTTGCACGAAAAAATTTGTCTTGCTGAGGCGAGCTCAATGAAGGTAAGATCGAACCAATTTTATGGTTGGAAGTTGAAGAAACTCCATACCCTAGTTCTCTGGCAATAGTCACTTTCAATGTAGCTCTGATACCATGTTAATGCTTTTGCTTATAGCAGCATAATTTCAATATATAAGCAATAAAATGATCAGTGAAAGAACTATGCACAGAAAAATAAACACAACACTTTACCCTGGGAAAACCCAAACTCAAGAAAAACCCAACAACCCTTTCTTACTCTGAGATTTAATACAATGAAGATAAAAAGTACAAAATGAGTCAATGTCCAAGAAATCAGCTACACTTGTCTTCTAGTACCCAGAAAATGCGAACTACTCCACTTGAACAAACTTGCTTGAGTTGAATGATGAAATCAACTACACTCGTCTTCTAGTACCCAGAAAATGCGAACTACTCCACTTGAACAAACTTGATTGAGTTGAATGATGAAATGAGGGAGCCAACACTTCTATTTATACATTACTTTTTGTAAAATTCCCTTGCTCCCTTGTTGGGCCGACTTGTCTTTTTGCAATATAAAAATACATTTAATGTTTGTTTTACATACATAGGTCGGCTGGGCTAGTGAGGATGCCTCACATAGCTATAACAACAACAAACAATAGGACTTGAAGGAATAATAAACGCTCACCTAAAAAGTGATGTAATAATGACGTATTTAAAGTAGCCATTAATAGATGTAAATGACCAATATGGAAGGTCTTGGAGATAATAGTCATGTTTAGAACATAAACATTGGGACTTGAAGGAATAATAAATGCTCACCAGAAGAGTAATGCAATAATGATGTATTTAAAGTAGCCATTAATGTAGTGGTTAATAGATGTAAAATGACCAATATGGAAAGGTCTTTGGAGATAGTAGTCATGTTTAGAACATAAACATTAGGACTTGAAGGAATAATAAATGCTCACCAAAACAGTGATGTAATAATGATGTATTTAAAGTAGCCATTAGGGTAGTGGTTAATGGTCAGTAATTTGGAAGTCACGTGATGTAACCCTCTTCCCTCTTACTCTGTAATGAGGCATTGCATCATCTAAATGAATGAACAAATCCACTATCTCATTCTTGTGTATTCCTGTCCACACGTGTCTAAAAATCTCAATGGTCAAATTCTAAAAATAATCCCAAAATCCAATATGCAAAACAGAATAATGGCAATGAAGAGCATGTTTTGGTGTGATTTTGGCACTGTCAATGTCTTCTCGATCTTTTAGAATACAAAATTTCAGAGCTCATTACTCTGACCAAAGTATCAAAGAAATGGCACCATTGACCTTCTCAGCTCTCTAAACATGTCAAAATTTATTTTCGTGTCCAACATTCTTCTTGTTCTGTCTGAAGAGAAAAAGGCTAACGACCTTACTTCTGCATCAATGATTTGGAAGTTTCACTCCAAAACATGTGATTTGATTCTATCAATATGCAAATCATGATTTTGTACTTCCCATAAACTGCACTCTGCTAGTTTGAAGCAGTCAAGTTTGAGTATAAAGCTCATTTTATTAAAAGTTCGAACACCTTGGCATAAGAAAAACTGGTGTTTGCAAGACTTCTAAATCCAACATTTTGATACATGCTATGCCTTTAACTAGAGTTCAGTTGAAGTACCGTATAAATATGATATACTAAAATCCTAAGAATAAACATAAGCATTTAACAGTTTTATAGTGAAACCATTTTACTGCTGAACAAAAATCTTATTTTGTGAATGCTATATGATGACTGAGGATATGTTCAACAATCTTGATTACAAGGCTTGTTGGATTCTACATAAATTCTGAGCCCCGGCCCCAGAAATTTGTAGTCTTCACCCAGCCTTGAATAATCAATTGAAGCTGACCCTTCACTCTTAACACCAAAAATAAATTTGATGGCATTGCCTAGTCACTATGCAAAGAATGAACCAAACACAAAAATGGTTGCGTAACTTTCATCTTTTAGACACATAAATTACCCGGCACAAATGATTTCTTCTCTACGGCTTGAATACTGACCTCTCTTTCACAATGTCGTGAAAAACAAACTCCATTCTACCTGTGCTATGTATATTCAGTTAGCAATATGAGCAACCAGAAAGTAAAATGTGCACTGCACTCCATAAAATCAAGTGTAGGACAAATGCCTAATATAATGCCTCATACAGATTGGAAGGAAAATGGAACAAAAAAGATTGCAGATTGCTCTTGGGTTCACGCAAAGTGTGCAGATTGAGAATTAAATCAAAGTTACAAAATAGAAGCTGTGCTACTTTCTTAGCTTGTGTAGAAATAATAATGCTATACACCCTAGGACAATTAGAGAAATAGAAATAGTCACACAACCTCGAACAAATTCGTTTACATCCAGTCACCCAAAATCATAGATGCTTTTCACATGCAGTAAATTACAGTTAGTATAACAAAATACAGCTCTTAATGTGTTTTTAACCAACTATGCCTTGGTCAAGAGAACGGTCTTTTCAAGATAGCCTGCTCTATACCTCTCTAAAGCAATTATAAAAAATCAGTATGACTCTACTTGCATTTGCCTGAATCAGATATTGTTAGTCAAGTGGAAGGCCTTTTCAAGACAGACTGTTGTCTACCGTCAGGTATTGCAATCAGAACTATAGGTTTTGATGGCCTCAAATAGGGCACGTCGCATCTAAAATATCCTTTCCTTTCCAACTGTAAAATCTTGCCTCTTTTTAGGTTGCGCATATTTGCATCGCCTATAGCTAGGCTTTCCCATCTTGTACATGGATTGAGAACTTCAAGAAAATCGTCAGTTTCTTCAAGCTGCAAAATATAAGTCAAACAATCTCAGCAAGAAATAACATGAAGAAAACATTAACATATCCAGAGAATAAAAAGAGATTACATACATAAGAGAGCAGAAAGCCTAAAATTTTCATCAAATTTATTTTAGTACAAAAGGGATGCACTCTTTTATATAAAAGAAAAAAGTGTCTCGACAATAACAGCAATTTGTACAAAAATGAAGAACAAAGAGTCCAGAAGAACATGGCGAAGGTAATCTTAAATCTATAGCTTGGACTAGAAGACAAATTTATATGTACTATTATCTTATTGGGAGAAACAGGCAGGCTATGTGGGTTCTTTAAAATAGGTCAACTATAACAGGAAAAAGTACCTTCTTTTTAGTAATTAAGTGATCAAGCTCAACTAGAGACAGATTCACCAGCTCAGATATCTCTGGAAGCCAGGTAAGCTTTAACTTTGTTGTTTTAACTGAACCCTCAAGATGCAGCACTCCACTAAGTCGTATAATGATGCCATCCTTGTCCTTTTCAACATGTTTTATGATGGCATTGCCCCAATCCATCAGTGTTACCTCTTCACCTTCTGAGACAACAGCTGCATCAGCACCATCCAGCCAGATTTTTTTTGTGTAAGTAGTTGCTTTATTCCCAGCTCCTTCATACTTTTTATGCCGGGGTACAATTCTAACAAAAGGTTCTTCGGGGCCATTTTTTAACCACAAAAGCACACGGCCTTCTTGGAGGACAGCAGTGTGTCTTGGACATACAGGATCAATAATTTTCTTATTCATTGTCCAAAGCTTGTCCCACTCCATGAGATTAAGATTTTTTGATGCTCCCTGAAGCAATAGCATAAACAAAATTTATAAGTGTTTGACCAAATCCACAAGATAAGATAGAGTAAATCAAATCAGACACGGATAATAAGAGAGGCAAAATGGAACAATCCTATAGCAAAAGGAACTACAATATTAAGCCTTACTTGAGACAGAATAAATAGCTTCAAGGCCTCCACTGTCAAGCCTCTTCGTATTATTCCTTGTACTGTTGGAAACCGAGGATCATCCCAACCCTCTACTTTACCATTATCTACAAACCATTGTAATTTCCGCTTGCTCAAAAGTGTGTAAACAAAATTCAGACGACTAAAATCCCATACATGAACCTTGTGCAAACCCATATCCTGTAAGACCCAATAATACTGTTCATTGCGATCATGGTATTCACTTGAGCGGAGAGCATGTGTCACACCCTCAATGCTATCAACATAGGGGCATGCAAAGTCATACATTGGATAAACTTTGTACATGGACCCAACACGATGATGAGATATAGGATTGCATCTATAATAAACAGGATCCCTAAGTGATTTATTTGCAGCCTGCATATCCATCTTCCCTCTAAGACAGCATTGCTTGCCTCTCTCAGTCCCCGTAACCATTTCTTTCCACAAAAACATATTTTGCTCCACAGTATTATTCCTATTGATCGACTCAATTCCATCCATTCTCTCTTTCTGCATCTGCTCTCGGGGTGTGTCATCTACATAGGACTTTCCTTCGGCTATCATTTTCTCAGCCATCTCCATTAACTGCGGAAAATAATCTGAAGTATAGGTGGGTCCTTCTCCTTTGATACCAAGTGTATCCAGATCATTCAGAATGTTCTCCACAAATTCATTGCTTTCTTTAGCAGGATTTGTGTCATCGAAGCGTATGATTAAGCGCCCTTTATACCTCTGAGCAAAGTATTGGTTTAAAAGAGCAGCTTTTGCATGCCCGATATGGAGATAACCACTAGGCTCGGGAGGGAACCGTGTACACACTTTTCCCATTTCGGCTTCTGGCAGGTCAATGTCAAATGAACCCTCTTCTTTTTCCTTTTCATTGATTTCACCTTTGATCCCAGTACTATCATTCTCTTTCCTATTCACCAACCCTGGCTTGCCAATTCCTCGTCTGCCTACATATTTTTGAATTACTTCACTCAATACTGAATATTCTGACAATATTGAATTGAACCACCGGACTAGATTCTGAAACTTCTTTGATTTACAGATACTTTCCCATCTTTTCCCAGTGCCTGGGAACAAGAGAAGTCAAAAGTTTTGTGATACATCTATCGTTCTGAATTTGCCTTTGCCTTGTAGTAAAACAAAAGAAAATCTATGAATACAGACAAGCCTACATGCAATAAATAGGCAACAAATTCACCTAACTTATAATAGAGCAAGAAATACAAACTAGTCCTGCATGTGCAATGCCCTACATATATTACCAATATGTGCTTCAACTGACAATGGCCTCTTAAAAATAGATGGCTAGTGCTACAAATATATAAATGACTAAAAATAAATAGCATACCTGCTAGACCAGACCAAACTGCTATATCAGCTATAGATAAGCTATACCCAACCAGGAAAGTCCGCAGTGACAGATAATTATCCACATAAGTACAAGATTTTTCAAATTCGGCTCCAGCCAAAAAGACAGTGGTGTATTCCATCCATTCATCAATCTGGAATAATATCATACATTCATAAAATCAGTTTCTAGCATTGGTAAAACAACACATTGGAAGCACTCAGCCATTTATAACATTCATCTTTAGCATTGCTGCAACAAATATATAGAAAGCACTTAACTAAATCATTACCTGCAGATTCATCCACCACAGAATTCCCAACCCCATGTATATATGACATGTAAATTAATTTGCCTTTGCATGGTACAGCATTTAAATATTTTTGTAACTATCAAATCCTCAAAATTCACTTCAATAACCACTATAGAATGCAATTAGCTAATCCCTAGATCAAAAGACAAAGTAGGAATAAGAAATAGTGAAAAGTGAATTATCAACAGTCAAATGTTTCTAAATGGAGTAGTAAATTTTAATGATTTAAGTACACAGTTTTCAATGTGCAAAGACTGTACAACTAAGCAAGGAAATGCTAAACAAGAGGAACTTGTCTAAAAATTTAACAGTAATCAAAGCAATGGAAGTCTGAGAAAACTCATAGGTTAAAGTTATTCATTAATAGAGAAAATGTCAAAGAGAAGCACCTGAGCGGTAGCAATTGCGTCACGGTTGTAAAAATCGGGAACACTTGCAATGCGGCCAAGGTATCTTAATAATATTCCAGTTCCATGCAATTCCTCTCTGTAACAAGTAAACAAGTAATCTCATGAACTCAAGTATTTCCATGTGCAAGAGGAGTCAAAACCCTCATCACTATACTCAGCATCTCACAATGATTGTATATCATTTCCATAATCCAGTCTCTTTAGAGCCCTTGGTTCATAAAAGGTAAAATGGACATAAAGTCCAATCAAATACAGAACACTCTGAAGCACTGAATTTTTAACCAGTAAGAAACATATGCCTGCCTCAGAATCTTTTCATTTTCCAAGAATACTACAGTCAAGTCTTTTATTGTCCATGAATACTTATGCTAAACTGCATCCCACAGCTAAAAAATAAAAGAAGTATCGTAAGGAATCATAATTCAGGACAGATGTTCATAATAGGGTAACATAGAGCAAAACAATCATGCAATGTGCATCATGGCAAAAGATACAAAAGTATAATTCTCAAATCAGAAGAAAACACAATATAAACTATAGGAGCATACCCAGAAGGAAAGGAGAACGTTGGCGGCAACCCTGGAGGAAGCTTGGGTTCAGCCTTTAGCGATATACCAACAACTGCTGCTGTCGCAAAAATCGAAAGGGGAGGAGCATCTTCTGCATATGCCAAAACCACTTCCATTCTGTATGCATCCAGATCACACTCATTGTCACATACTCGTTGCCTTTCTCACAAGGGTTAAAGAAATGAAATAAGATGTCAATATTGCAATAAAAAGACCAGAAAAATAAGGAATATGCAGCAATTCATAATTCATAGGCAACAAAGAAACAACGAAGGAATACCTAGGGATTGTGGAAGATGGAGGATGAATGGTAGCACACAAAGGAGGAGGATCCCACTAAACAGACAATGTGAGGCAAGTTGACACTGGGAAGAAAAATAAAGCAGGCCAACCAAAGACAAGTCATGGAATTATTTATTGTTGAAATAAGTATTTATAAATTCCTAATATTTACAAACTTATAAAAATATAAAAATTGTCTTGAAACTTGAAAGACAGTAATGTGCATGTGAAGACACCACTGTGTAGGGCACATGGGCAATGTGATCCTATGACAAGAGTGCAGTAAAGTGAGACCATGTATGCAAGTGCATGGTCTAAGGGAGTTCAAGTCGTGCACAGAAGAACATCGGGTTGGCATGCGAGGCTGCAGGAGTCCAGAGTAGCAGATGGTCGTGTTGGGGATGCAGAGGCTGCACAAGGGTTGTGGGAGTCATGTTCAGGCTGCACAAACCATAGGAGAGCCACACAGGCTGCAAGAGAGCCACAGAAAAATCCAAACTGGTCTTAGCAAGCCTTGAAGGATGTTTGGTTGGACTAGCTACCTCAACAGAGAGAAGAAAATTTATGCAGTAGGCCCATCAAAAGAGGTAACAGATCTGAAAAAGTCAATTTTGCTTTGATGTCTACTGTTCATAATTATTTTGAACCCCAAACTTATAAGAGACAAAAGGGCAGCCTGAATGAGAAAAAGCAAAGCAGATTGATCCAAATTTGGTTAGAGATTATGTGGCTAGAGGTAAGAGCAACTGATGGCATATATTATAGAATACACCCTAGATTTCTAGCATGCAAACCATTTGGATATTTTGTATCAATCTTGGGGCCAAATGAAACAACAAGCACAAATAAGGTTAAAGAGGATCAGCAACTATAGTAGATAATGAACGAGACACCCTAGTTGTTGGAAGAAGGCCATAGTACAAGGGACATAGTTTTATAATTGTTTGCATAAGAGCATGTAGGTTTCAAAATTCTTCTTTTAGATAATCCTAAGACCGAATATGTTATAATGTGCTTTATTTATTAATCCTACTGATAAAACCTAGCACATTTTTCATTAATAATGACATGTTGCTCCAATGACAATAAGGAAGGCAAGATTCAAAGGTACAGATATGATTGTTATAATTTGATATATTTATACTTTATGTCACTAATATATTTATAATTTTTCGTTTTGGATGGCATTGCAGAGACATTCTCGAACCCTCCAAAAATAAGGTAGAGTGGAGGAATTTCATAAACATTAGTTGGCATTCTAATTCAAATCCATCTGGCTATGAATAAGTAAATGTCATATGAGATGAGAGAAATAACAGTGAATTCAATTTCTCATTCATAAAGTGGAAAAGGATAGGAGGAAATGAAAATATAGAAGGTGGGAAAAAATGTTCAGGTCAATTTCAGCTTAATAACTAAGATGCACAAATGAAAGCAAAGTAGAAGGCATTAAAAAACCTAGAAATGGTCTAGCTGATCTAGATAAAGAAGAATATCTGGCCAGAGGTGAGAACAATTAACCCACATATCATATTATAGAGTACACCCCATATTTCTACCATGCAAACCATTTGGATATTCTATATCAGTCTTAGGGACAAATGAAACAATGAGTAGAAAGATGTGTACAAGAGGACTGGAAACTACAATAACCAATGAAAAAGATCCCCCAGTTGTTGGAAGAAGGCCATAGTACAAGGGACACAGTTTATCATTGTTTGCATAAGAGCATGCAGGTTTTAGAATTCTTCTTTTAGATAATATGACAAGATCAAATATGTTATAATGTGCTTTATTTACTGATCCTAATGATAAAACCTAGCCCATTTTTTTTAATTTATAATGAAATGTTGCTGCAGATGATAGCAAGGAAGGCGAGATTCAAAGGTACATAAATAACTTTTATTGATATATTTATAATTTATGTTACTAATATATTTATAATTTTTTGTTTTGGATGGCATTGCAGAGACCATTGAACCCTCCAAAGATAAGGCCAAGCGGAGGAATTTCATAAACATTAGTTGGCATTCTGATTCAACTCATCTAACTATGAAGAAGTGCCAACTGAGATGAAGAAAGAATGGTGAATTTTATTTCTCATTCATAAAGTGGAAAAAGGTAGAAGTGAAAAAATATATATATAGAAGGTGGAAAAATTCTTCAAGTATAGTTCAACTTGTTAACTAAGATGCTCAAACACACACAAGGAAGAAGGCATAAAACAAGTTCGAACTGGTCCTTATCTAGTTAGAGAATATGTGGCCAGAGGTAAGAGCAACCAACCCATATATCATAGAGTACAAAATGGATTGCTAGCCTGCAAACCATTTGGATATTTTGTATCAATCTTAGGGCCAAATGAAACAATAGGACTGACAACTTCAATGACTAATGAAAATGACCCGCCAGTTGTTGGAACAAAGACATAGTGCAAGGGATATGGTTTTATCACTGTTCGCATAAGAGCATGCAGGTTTTAGAATTATGCTTTTAGATAATTTGACAAGACCAAAACCGTTATACCGTGTTTATTTATTGACCCTATTGATAAAATTTAGCACATTTTTTTCATTTATAATGACATGTTTCTCCAGATGATAGCAAGGAAGGCAAGATTCAAAGACACATAAATGGTTATTATTGGTATATTTATAATTATTGTTACTGATATATTTATAATTTTTTGTTTTGTATGGTGTTGCAAAGACACTGTTAGACCTCCAAAGATAAGGCAGAGTGAAGCAAGCAAGGAAGCGAAGATAAGAGACCTTCATAAGGAACTGATGTAGTTGGTGACCATATTGAATGAATATTATACTCCCAAGAGTTATTTAGAGGAGATGGAAAGAAGATGAGCATGAGGGAGGCTAACAAATTCATGGAGGATGATGTGAAGAATTCCTTTGCAGCAAGTTGGCTGGCAAAAAGAACTCAAGCAAAGGCCTACGCATGCTCAAGAACATTGGAAATCCATATAATGTTATGCACATGGTTTTATGTTTCTGTGTTCGATGAGAAGTGAAAACTAAATAGTAGCAAGTGAAGCGGTTTCATGTCTTGAGAGGGGAAGCAAATCATATACATGATGGACCTCTAAATTTTTTAGACCGTAGATTTTCTTAAATCCAAAACCATCCCTGTCGCTTCGGAAAACTGTAGCAAAAGTTCCTTATACTTTTCTATCTCTCTCCGAGAACCATTGGATAAAATCATGATATCATCAACAAAGAAAACATGGGATATGTACACCGTATCGCCAAAGTGGATCCCTCTGATAGCTCCTTGTCTTTTTGCCTGATAAATACTTTTGCCCAGACTTTCAACCACCAGCAGAAAGAGGAGTGGGGCTAGGGGAAAACCTTGTCTAATGCCCCTTCGCGGTCTAAAAAAGGGAGATGCAGTTCCGTCTATAAGGATGGCAAAAGTAACAGATTGAATGCAGGAAAGGATCCAATTTACAAACAAAATTGGAAAGCCAATTCGAAGGAGGACTAACTAATATAAAGTCAACTAAATGTATACATAGACATTGTAAATAATAATAAAAAATTATGTTGAAATTAAAGTTATGGGTTAGAGATGGTGTTTAGAGTGAAAATTAAAGTTAAAAATTGAAGTTAGAGTGAAAGTTAAAATAAATATTAAATGCATACCTAAACAAATAAATTAAAATTAATATTAAATGTATATATAAACAAATAAATTAAATATTAAAGTTGAAGTAAATTGAAATTAACATTAAATGCACACATTCACAATAAATAAAAATAAAGTTGAAATCACAAACAAGAATTAGAGTTGGTGTGGAGTGATGTGAAATGTAAACTGCTTGTTTGAAGTTGAATTTTAAATTAAAAATACATTTTAAATGAAAAAACTATAAAATATAACAATGCATTTAATTTTAAATTATCAAGTCATTATACAAAAAATATTCTAATTAAAAATAAATTAAACAAATTAAAATTTTAATTTATGTAAATATGATGATTTAGATATTTTCTACACATTAAACAAGAAAACCAATACAAATAAGTTAATTATACCATACTTAAATTTAAATTATACACAATACAAATTAAATTGGTATTGATTTTAAATTACAGTATTAGGCATTATATTATAGAAATTATTATTATGTCTTTTTAAAATGGTTTACTAACACATTTATAAAAAAATAGTAAACAAATACAATCACAAAGACTCCTCAAAAGACCCCTTGAAAATAGGTTTGGCCATAATTAACAAAATTCCTATTAAGGATTGGCTGCAATTGCTGCTGGGCTCGAAGGAAGGTAGCTGGCTGCACCCCTGCGCTGCTTTCCATGGCGATGGAGTGGGCTCCTCCCCCTTCCCCCTCGGCAGACAACTTGGATTTCCAAGCTCTGCTTGCAATTCTCTCGAACAAACCCCAATCAAAGAAAACTATAGATCGGTTTGTCAAAAAAGTTGAAGAAATACCCAAAGTTGCGTTGCCCTCAACAACTTTCAGGAGTATGACGCTGTCTCTTACTGAAAAAGGTCTAGTGGGTCAGTTCACCGAGATCTGACCCTCTCCGACATCAATGGAACAGTGGATCGACAAATCATGGCGGCCGCTAATCAAAGGTAGCATAGCTTTGTACGCCTGTGGTAAGGGGTTCTTCATTTTCCATTTTCAATATGCTGAGGATAAAGATCTAATCTTTCACAACGGCCCTTACTTCTTTGATACTCGTGGACTCTACCTCAATCGATGGACTTTAGATTTCAATCCTGATGAAGACATTCCATCAGCTATGCCAATGTGGGTCAAATTGCCTCCTCTCCCCCTGGCTTGCTGGAGTGATGAGTGCCTACGCACAATTGGAAATTCTCTAGATAATTACATTGATCGTGTCGTCCCCAAAGGCAAGCAATTCACCTGCGCTCGGATTTGTGTTGAAGTAGATTTAGAGAAAGGTTTACCTGCTAAAATACTTCTAAGTTATGTCCCATGGATCGTGAGAACACATTCAGGCTTTAGATCATGACTAGCTCTCTTTCAAGTGCAAAATATGCCACGATTACAAGCATTTTGCAAGAGATTGCAAGAAGATCTCAATTGACATTCCCTAGGTAAAGCAATGGCAAATCCAAAAGAAGAAAACTAATACCAAAGGACCGGCAAAATTGGCCAATCCCTCAGTCGCAACTTCCAGCCAAGGACCACAAGGCAACAATCGTTTTAATGCTCTAGCCAACATACTTGAATAAATCCCCTCTCAAGATCCAGAAGATTGTCTCCCAGCAGCAGCAGAATGTTCAGATCCGAACAAAAGGCAGAAAGTGGAACCAACTCAACTTCCCTCCTCTCAAAAAAGCTATAAGGTAGCCATGGTAGGAGTGGATCTGGTTCTTATTCAGATCCAGGCATATCTGGATCTGCCTACAAAAGAAATTCAAGAAATACAACCAAAATTTTTTGTGAAGTGGAGTGGTGGATCAACCATTACACTACCTGAATCCATCTCGATCTTCAAACCCAAAATCCAATGTGGGAATTTCCACCCATATCAGATCTAGCCATCGAAACCCCAAAGATAAATCTGATGATTAAGAAATTGCCCAACAGAAGCAAAGAGGTCGTCGATCCCATAAAGAAAATCGAGAAGCAGAAGCTGTTTGTGATCTTCATCAGGGAACTCAATCTAACTTGGACAAATATAAAATTGGTGGAGCCACAACAATGTCGAAACACCAAGAAAAAGGAGGGAAGTCCTACACACACAACAGTCAATAATGAAGGTAGTCTCTTGGAACTGCAAAGGACTAGGCACTGCTAAAAAAGTTTCAGCTATGAAGAATCTTTGGTTTTCTGAAAAGCCCAACGTCCTTTGTCTCCAAGAGACCAAGCTAGAGAAACAGAGAATGGAAGAGTTAAGCTCTCAAAGTTAGCGAAAAAATTTCTCCCCCGTAGTCAATTCGAGGGGAGCATCTGGAGGGCTCTACACAATTTGGAATCTGCAACGCCTGGAGATGTTAGCAAGCAAAGAAAATCAACACTATATTCTCACGGTTTTCAGGCAAGCCTCTGATATAAGTCAGATAACAGTTATCAATGTTTACTCTCCAGTAATCTATTGGGAAAAGGTCATTTTTTGGAACTCATCTTCTCACCTATTGCAAAAGGGCTACAGCTCTCGTTGTGTAATTGGGGGAGACTTCAACACAACCCTATTGCAATCTGAAAAGCGGGGTGGAAGCAAAGTTCGAGACCCATTTCGAGAACAGATGGAGGACCTGATCTCGGACTAACATCCGTCTGATATTAAACCTATAAACGGTCGTTATACTTGGCCAAATAGGAGGTCAAGGATCAGCCATATAGCAGCATGCTTGGATCGATTTCTGGTCAGCTTTGATCCATTAACTCAAGATAAAAAAGTATTATCTTCAATTTTAGCTTTCAGTGAAACCGATCATCGGCCAATTTCATTAGCCTTTGAAGACTCTGAGGATTATGGTCCTATAGCTTTCCAATTCAACCCTCTCTGGCTACAGCAAAGGGAGGTTTATGATCTTATAGCTTCAACATGGTCTAAGTACATTAACAGCTCTCTAGCTTGTGTGGGAATCCAAGCTCCAAGCAATTAAAAAGGCATTGAAAGAGTGGGAAAAACTCTCCTACAACCCTCCAAATGCAAGAAAATTGGACATTCAAAACAATTCGCAAATGATCCAAGCTCAAATGGAAACATCAGTAGTCATGCCTCAATTGCTACAGCAAGAGAAAATGTTAAGTACGGAGATGGAAGGAGCGCTCAAAAATGAAGAGGACCATTTGCATTTGAAATCTAGAAGTTTATGGCTAAAGTCTGGTGATAGTAATACAAAATACATTCACAATCAAGCCCGAGCCAAGGTTCAGCATAATAAGGTCAAAGAGATCACAGTTGATTGTGGAGAAACCATAAGCTTCTTTGATGATATCAAGCAGGCAACGACGGAGCATTTTTTAATTTTATATGCAAAGGAAGACATTCTAGATCAAGATACATCCTCAACCTTTCTTCAAAACGTCCCTCGACTAGTCTTCGAGGTAGAGAATAGAGATTTATGCAAAGAAATTTCAGAGAATGAAGTTATTGAAACAATCTGGAGTCTAGATCCAAATAAAGCACCAGGTCCAGATGGATTCTCCATCCATTTCTACCATGCTTGCTGGAATATTGTTAAATTTGATCTCTATCAAATTCTAAATTGGACATGGACTAAGAATAAAATAGGAGGGACAAAGTCCACCTTCCTTGCCTTAATTCCTAAAGAAGTTAATCCCAACTCTTTCAGTCGATTCTGGCCCATCTCTTTATGTAATGCCTCCTATAAAATCCTCACAAAAATTATCGCTACTCGGTTGAAACCTCTTATGACAAAACTTATTTCTAAGAATCAAGATGCCACACCGTCAGATCATGGACATCATCATTCTGGTTCAAGTGGCTCTTCATTCCAGCAAGGCAACTGGCAAAAAAGGCATTGTAGTCAAGCTCAATATGGCCAATGCCTTTGATAGGGTGAGGCACTCTTTCCTGTTCAAGGTTCTTGAGCATTTTGGCTTTATTTCAAATATAATCAGCTGGATCAAGGCGTGTATTGAATCCCCTTGGATTACTCCTTTGGTAAATGGCAGGCCAGCTGCCTTCTTTCAAACCTCCCAAGGTTTAAGGCAGAGCTACCCTCTCTCTCCAATTCTTTACATTCTAATGGCCGATAGCTTCAGTCATAGGTTGGATCATGAAAGGGGATTGGGAAGATTGGTGGGACTTCAAATAGCTCGCAATATTCGCTCCATAAATCACTCCCAATTCGTGGACGATACACGTCTGTTGGGTGGTGCTTCTCGTATCATTGCCAAGCGTTTCAAAAGTCTACTTGAGCCAAGGTCAACAATTGAAAGTGCCAAGCCCCCGGGGTGTAGAACAGTTGGCAACCATGCACTTGTTAAGGCATACGGGCTGTTAAGCACGTCGTTGGTTCAAACCTCGTTGCAGCATTGAGGGTGCATTGTGGGGCAGGCGTACTCTCCTAGGGGTATAGTGGTAACGAGATTGGATCCTTGGACCCCGTGTCACGCGAGTACCAGCCCAACTCTAGTTGTCGATTCCCCTAGATAATAAAAAATAAAAATAAAATATAACAATTGAAAGTGCCAAATTTTTGGCAATAATTGTCTTGAACATATTCTAAGAGCAATTTCGAACATATTGGAATTCCCTTATGTCTCTTCCTCGCAATCCTTCAAATATTTGAGCCTTCCAATTTCCACTACCTCTTGCCCATCAAAGGATTGGGAAGGTCTAGTGCAAAAAATTTCAAAGAGGATAGTGTCATGGGGTTCTCGTTGCCTTAATCTTGCAGGGCGACTTACACTTCTTAAGTCAGTTCTCTGCTCCTTACCTATCTATCAGTGTTCTGGATTATTAGCTCCAAAAAGGCATTCTCAATAGAATTAGTGCTCTGGTTAACTACTAAAAATTTCATTTGCTTAACTAGAACATAGTTCGATCTAAGAAGACAAATGATAGCCTTGGTATAAGAGATCCTCTTCTGGTAAATCAAGCATTGGGAGCCAAAATAGTTTGGAGATTGTTCATTGGAGAATTGACATAGTGGAAGCAAGCTTTCGAGGCTAAATATTTCTCCATTATCTCTCTTCCAAGACCAGAAAACCTAGTTTGGAATGGGATCAGATCAGGTATATGGGGTCTTTGCAAAGATTCCCATTCTTTGATTACTGATCATTTCTCTTGGTAGGCAGGCAACAACAAATGAATCAATTTTTGGTCGGACAAGTATGCCTTGTCCTTAACCCCAGTCATCATAATAGAGCAGCTTGCTCCTCTAAAGCATTGGCTATTAGATCAAGCAAAAAGAACAATCTACAATCCATCTCTTTGGGATTCCTTATCGGGAGATTGGATCAATTGGGATTTGGCAGTTGTTTCTCTAGATCTTCATGCTCTAAAAACTCTCTTTCTTTCAACAATCAAGGGATCAGCTCCATTTAATATAGATATTCGCTCTTGGAACTGGAACATGTTGGGATATCAAGTAAACCAAGGTTACAACATTCTACTTGAGAATTTTGCTCACCCGCCATTATCTTCTATCTGGAAAACAATTTGGAAAGCAGACGAGCTTCCCAAAGTCAATCTATTTTGTTGGACTCTGGTCCACGGGAAGATTCTTACAGCAGGTAATCTGCAAAATCGAGGAATTCAAGCTCCTTACTGGTTGGTGTCTATGCAAGCAAGCAGAGGAAACAATTACTCATTTATTTATGGATTGCTCATTCACATTAATAGTTTGGATGCAGGACTTTGTTGATGTTGGCCACATCTCTTATTTACCCAAGACATGGAAAGTTTTGATAGTAGACTGGAAAAGTTATCTTCCAAGCTCCCTTCAAACCAAAGCTTTGCTTCAACGATAGTACATTTCTCTTCCAAAATACTTGTGTTGGAAGGTTTGGTTGACGAGAAATCGGGCAATTTTTCGTTCAGAAATGTTGAAACCCCATCAGGTAGCTGTGCAAACTCGATCTCTGTTATCGAAAGTCTTGTCTTCCCATGGGGATATCTTCAACCCTTCTATTTGAACTAACCAAATCAGAATCCAATTGGTTAGCTGGAATTAATAATTCAAATTCCCCAGCAATGATAATGTGCAAGCCTAGTGCGACTACACAGTGGAAACTCAGGATGTCAATCTCAAAATTCTCGAAATGGATTTGTTAGCATTCGATCCCAATTCTATTCTTCGATGGAGCCTCCAAAGGTAATCCGGGGGCCACTGGAGCAGGAGGAGTGATCCATTATCCCGATGGAACTAAAGATTATTATGCCTAGGGATTGGGTAATACAATGAACAATCAAGCTGAGAAATGGTCCTTGTGGATGGGGGGCCACTGGAGCAGGAGGATCCATTATCCTGATGGAACTAAAGATTATTATGCCTAGGGATTGGGTAATACAACGAACAATCAAGCTGAGAAATGGTCCTTGTGGATGGGATTACGCCTGCTTCAACAAAAAGGGATTCATTTAGCCATTGCTATCGAAAACTCTCTAATCACAATATCCCAAATTCGAAGACTTCAAAAAGGTGTCTCAAGTATCCCTTTGGACCTATCAGGTTGTATTTATCGTCTCCACTGTTGGTTTGACTCGATATATTATTTTCATGTGCTGAGATCGTTGAATTCAAGTGCTGACACTCAAGCAAATCATGGTGTGGTCCTTCCTTTTGGTCACCTGCAAGAATCTAAAGGCATAACCAATCAAATATATCCTCCATAATCATGAATTGGCAACGCTTGTGTCCGAGAGAACCAACAGCAGATACAACTGAAATTTTAAAAATCAAGATGGACGCCAACGATGGATGTACATGCCGATACTCAGGGTTCTTCGACTAAGGGATGGTAAATATTCAAGCTGATGACATATTGTCCATAGGAATGGTACAATTAGATTATGACTGGTTTCAATTCATTTTCTAGTCTTTCATGCCCTACAGATGTATATTGTTATGCTCAACTTTTTGTCGTATTTATAGTAATAGCAATAATCTAGTTCTATGTAATACTCTGGATTTTTTAAGTTGGCCTTCCGGGCTGCATTTTAGCAGTCTACTCAAGCTTTGATTCCAGCTACTCCACTTTGTACTCTAGCTTGCTGAGCTTGCTCAGCCTTTTTTATTAATACTAATTAGTCGCTCTTGTGAAAAAAAAATTAGGTTTGGCCATGGCTATTTCGAGGGGTTTTGGGAAAGGACCACCTTCAACCTTTCCCCCAAAAAAAAATGATTAATTTATAGTTTTTTGAGTTTTTACAAATAATACAACTTGCTTGGTAGAGAGAATTTACATTTTCATCCAATTGTAATCCATCCTAAACACTATGTTACCGGGCAAACTGGCAGGACTAGCGCTTAGTAAGTACATGCACAGACTTGTGACCCAATGTCACTTGGGTCACCTCAATCACAAATCCTTAACTTCTTCGGAGTGTCTTGACGTCCAAGGGGAGAGCCCTATTCTGAGTTCCTGTCAATAATTACACAAAATACCTTCCACAACCTCATGTATAGATCAGTGCCTTATGGACTCAAATAGAGAATGAAGAAGACATATCAAAGTATAATTATGATTGGGCAATAGTTTGAAACAAATAGTATGGTATGGACAAGATAGCAACGTTCAAGTGTATGCCATTAGCCTTCAGTATGCTCAAGTTAGTTTGCAAATGTTATGGTTCCAAGTATATCATGTATCACTTATCATCCAACATTTAAGATCAGCAAATGGTAGCACACATTGAGTGCATTTACAGAGATGAATAAGACAATTTCAGTATTGTATAACAACATATATCAGAATTGTATATCAGCAGCAGTAACTTTGGTATAACAGTGTTTGTAGTACCCTTATAAGGTATTTAACATCATTCATCCCCACAGTTCACAACCATAAGCAATCGCATCCCATGAAACATCAATTATGCCAATTAGATTTGTCTATTAACCTCTGATTGGTGATTTTTGCAGGTCTGTCATACAGTGACACTTATACCCCAAAGGTAAGCAATGTCCAAGTGTCTATCAAGCCAAGTTTTGTCATGACTAATTGAGACCCGTTTTCAACAATGTGTTGGCACAGTTACCAGTAGTCACCAAAGATTCATTACCAACATCAAACTACTTGAATATGAATGCAAGCCAACAATGATCATGAAGTACGTGTTAACCATTGTAATACTATACTTTGCAAACAGTGAATATCAGTTTGTTACATAAAACAAATCAGGACTTAAAGGACAAATTATTTCAGAACAGTTGTAAGGTACATAGATACATTTGTTCCAATGATGATATCACCTTCTAAAATTAGTCTTGTAGAATGGAATTTAACCAATGAAACAGTAGTAATTTCTGGCCTATTATCAATCTTTGTTAAACAATAATTAAGTGCTTCTTTTACAAGTGTAGTCTAACAATTGCTAACTTTTTTGTTGTTTTGTTTGTAGCAGGTTTAGGGCGGCAATGAAAGTGTGCAGGCTGCCAATTTGGCAGACCTGAGATGAGGGTAGGAAGAAGGCTGGAAGAAGGGGAGAGGAGGCCGTTAAGGCCTTAGAGAAGGCTGCCAAGGGTGATGTGAGGAAGGCTGAGGGTTAGAGCAGGAAGCCAAGGTCTTTGAGGAGCAGGTCGAGGGCTGCAAGAGGGAGACCGAGGTCAGCTAGGGGCTGCAAGAGGGTTTAAGGCCTGAAATGAGGGGTCCGAGGCTTAAGAGGAGCAGCAACAAAGAGGTCGAGGGCTGGAAGAGGAAGTGCAGGGTAGATTTAGGTTTGTTAGGGCCTTTGGAATTTCGTTTTAGGGTTTCTAGGGCCAGGCCGAGTTTTTAGGAAAAATGGACAAAATTTTATGCAGGCCCATAAATTCAAAAAAAATAATATTTTTCTATTTTTCTAATTTTGTTATATTTTTTTAGAGTTTTTCAGACATAAATTGCAAACCTAATTCTAACCCTAACTCTACCCTGAAAATGCAAAATTACACATGAAAATGCAAGGAATTTGATAAAAAAAATTGGTAAAACAAGGGTTTTAATAGATGAAACCCTAAACCCTAGGCCTAGAGGAGAGGTGACCAGCCTCCCTCTTGGACTGATTTTCTCCTTGACTCTAAACTAGGGCTTCCTACAACAACCCCTAGGGTACATAGTAAGGGCCTAATCTAGGGAAAATTTAGAGATCCAAGGCCAAACTAGGGAAACCTTCTCTGGGGATCGTTCTCCACCATGAACAATTGATAAAAAGAAGAAAAGAAGCCCAAAATAAAAAAAAATGCAGCTCTACGGCCACCATTCAATCATCAAAGAAACAAAACTTACCTACCTTCACCAAGAAAGAATTAGCAAGACTTACTTGAGTTGTGTGTTATTCCAACAATTCCTAGCATCTACCATGCATGAGTTAAAACCTTAGAAAGCATCCAAATTCATCCTTAAGCCAAAGAAGAAGATCATCCAAGAGGTGTGCATCACTTCCAAAAAGCCCTAATTAGGGTAAAAGAGAAATATAGTGTATTTTATCCCATGTGTTATGATTTACAAATGAAATGGGGATCTTATTTATAGTCTCTCAACTCACTTTTACAAAATAACCAGGCCGACAAGCCAATATAATGTCAATGTAAAAATATAACATTAAATAATCTAAGATGTGGGTAACTTGGGTTATTTTCCCCCATAGTCACCAAAACTGATGAAAAGTAGCTAAAATTGAGCAAATGGCTCCACTCCGAAAGATGGAGTGGGCAGGGGGGGGAACGCCATGCCCCATCTAACCCCAAATGTGCTGAAAACCCTCAACGTCCCCCCTCAAATCATGCTTGAAGGCGTGGGAGACAAGACAGCGTCATCACTGGGTATAGGGCCTAAGGAGAGAGGGCGCTCTGTTGAAAAGGGGCCAGGATGGGTGCATAGGGTGACTGGAAGAGGAGGCAAGTGCCTCTGAGCTGGAACACTGTCACTTGTGTGGAAATCAAGTAGGGGGTCATGTGACCTAAAGACCTACCCCTAGGAGCCCCGAACACCAACCTCAGGGCTACAAGGCCCAAAATGAGTCAATCAGCAATGCCACTAAGCCATAGTACTCCAAGAGGGAGAATCAAGGGGTTCATCCATAACCAACCCTCAAAACTACAGATAATACCCCCATCCTGGCCCAAAAGAAGAAAAAAACGACCCCTCTCCCTGGGCAGATATCTAAAAGTGAGCAGGTACTGGTACACTGCGTAACACACTCTACCAACCAATATGTTCAACCAACCAAAATATGGATGATGAAGGTTGAATTTCATGAACATGTGCTTAGGTTTCAATCATAATTGATTCCTATTCAATTACCACGAGTTAGAGTAATCATCAACATTATAATTTATGTATAATTCACTTGCTGATAAAAGAAAATAAAAAATATTCATGAAATTTAAGAAAAATAAAAATAGTGCAAAGATTGTTAAGTTGGCAAAGTCTCTCCTCACCTTAATGGATGAATACTTTACTCTATTTGTAAAAGGGGTAAAGCATGTTTGTACAACACTACAACCCAACCATTCTAATGTTTCTATCCATTGAATCCTATTTCAATGCCACATGTGAAATTATGATCATAATTAATATTACAACATATAAATAAAATTAAATAAATAAATAAATAAAAATACAATAATTAAATTCATTATAATGATGAAAATGAAAGTACTAAATAAATTCATCAAAATGATGGAGTCCAACCTCAATAGACAATAGATAAATAGTCATTTTGATTTTTATTTTTTTAACACAGACGATTGAGTAGCTTTGATTAAAAATAAAACCGAAATTTACATAGTGCAAAGGCAGATTGCTCCTTTAACAAGGTAGCATCTAAAGCTCCATGTTCATCTTTTACATGCTTATAACTAGAATAAAACCTTCCAGGTCCATGAAAGCTATAACTTTTGACAAACTGTCCTAGGAGTCTAATACAGAAGAAATACATAACTATACTGGTAGATTTGAAACAAAATACTAAGAGTTGAAGCTATCCAAAAAAGTGTCTTTCCTATGAAGTGCTCCCATCCCATAATTTCAGTGATACAAAGTTGAAGCCAAAAAACTGATATAGATGCATAACAGGCAAAAAAAGACTGAACCAACAATCAAGAAATTAGATTGTGTTGATTTTCATGACTGCTGCGCTAGAATCAGCGGTCCCATTCTTGTCTGGGGTAAGGTCGACGAAGTTCCTTGCTTGAGCCATGAAACTCTTTAATTTCTCCAGCTTCCTGCGCAGATTGACCATTTCACTGCTCTCGACACCAAAATTACGTTTTTTGTGAGGGTAGCCGAGACCCAACGTCTCTTCCAAATGCTCCACTTTCTCTGCCACCATACTATTCAGGTGTTTCACTTCAATATGTGTTGTTTGAGCCAGGGAATAGAGGCGGATCAAGACCTTCTTGAATTCCAAGTTTTCATTGCGTATCAACCGGACTTGGCCTTCCAATTCATGCAAACGACTCTTCATTTCCAATTCAAAGTTTGTGAGGCCATGCCTCTCTTCCAATTTCTGAAAGCTTCCAGCCCTGTCCTACCTGCGACAAGGGCCATGCACAGGGTGCCTGCTATCCGCCGAGACGCCTAATTCTTCATCAACCATCGAAATTACCCTGACACAAGCAACGTTCGGGCTTCTAATAGCATTGCTGCACCTGAAGCACCTCAGGTAGACGCTATTCCCAGCCTGCCATTGCGAGTGATGCTCCATGCTACTATCCAAAACGAACACACACCAGAGTGAAGATGAGTACAAACCCAACTTAACACTTAGCAAAATCCAGAATGATGAGCAATCAACGAGAATGCAAAATGCATCCGCCCTTCCCTGTCTTAATCCAAGCCCCTAGCTTCGCATGCTGGCCAACTGGCGAGCCGGCCAGTCGCAATAAATGTTGGTGTGCCTCCAAATCTTACGGGGATTGTGCAGACCGCCACTTTGGGTGGTGAGATTTGCAAAAACCAAAAAATTTGCAATTCTATGGTTTAAAATCTTGAGTTTAGAAGGTCTCTTTGAGCAGTTGAGAAGGACCAAGTTTCCATGAGGAGACCCTAGGCTAGGGGATCCAAATGTTTTTGGAGATGACATTATCACATTCGAGGAAGCCATATGGGAGTCCAACTCCAAAGTTTGCCATGGCGTCAGCTTGTCCATTGAGATTTCTCAGAACATGGTAATAGGAAACCTCTTTAAATTCTTTACTGATGCTGAGAAGGAGATGATGCGATTTGGAAGAGAGATTCTTTTTTTTTTACTATATTCCTGGCGTTTTTGATGACGATGAGAGAGTCTCCAATAACCTTCAAGTTCTCAATGCCCAGAGTTGAAGCAATCTCTAATCCTTTGATGAGCGCGAGCCATTCCGCGCCATTGTTCGTCTTTCTCCCAATACCCCAGTCATACTCTTTCTTTTGATTTCCCTTGGAGTCATAGATCACTCCCCCCGCACCTGCCAACCCGGTAATAGTCATTTTTATTTTTCACTAAACTATAACTTATCTATTTTAAAAATATATTACATAAAAACCCTAAAATAAATTTGCAAACACAACAAGTCCTCAACTGAAACATAACCTCATCTAATAAAGTGGATCGCTATCATGACAGGGTTGGGGTCGAGTTCCCCTCTCTCTCATGCATGCTAGCTAGCAACCATCAAAGTTCGAGGCTTGCGAGAGAGTTTCTATCAAAAGATACAAATAGATTCTCCCTCGTTTTTCGATATAATGAAGGATGAAGATATGGAAGCAGGGGTCGAATAAACTTAGGAGGTTTTTCCATTAAAATGTTTTCCTACATATCGCCAAACAATAATGCAAAATAATTTAAAAACCTGGAAGGTGCTTTAAAAAAAGACCATTAGAACATAACTTAGAAATTCGAAAATCGGTGAAAATAGAAAGAGTAGTCGAAATCTATTCTTCCAGCATAGTATTCGAGCCTACAAATTGTCTAAAAAGAAAGCACGAATTACCAATGAAATGGGAGAAAGTGTGTTGGGCGTGGGAGCTTGAAACATGTTCTGCTTCCCAGGTAACCTCCAGAGAGAGCTAAAAGCATTATCCTTCCTTGCCAACCCTTAGAGCCGATCGACGAGCTCCCTCTTTCCACCAACCCTTAGCCGTGTCTGGGCTGGTTTGGCCGATAGTGGCTAGCTAGAATCATTGTAAATGAAGAAAACGAAGAAAAAGAAAGGAGGCCCCGAAACAGCCAACTCCATTCCCGTGTTTAGCCTTCTTCATTCCTTCTACATTTTGACAGAATAATTGGCACAAACAAGCATGCGGCAGCTTGGTTATGAGGGAGGAATAAACTCGGGCTTAGTGCAGCTAGCCATTAGGTTAGGTAAAGAATACGAGGGTTCGAGGAGTTCTCCCCTGCTATTCCAACCTAAGTTAAAGCTGCATACAAGATACATCGGTAAATGCGCAAAACATATGTAGAATAAGCAATAACTAGAACGAGGGTTTGAATTAAGAAAATCCGCGGTTCTGGTTCTGTTCCCCAAATAAGCAATAAATAGAGCGAGGGTTTGAATTAAGAAAATCTGGTGTTCTGGTTCCGTTCCCCAAATAAGCAGTAACTAGAACGAGGATTTGAATTAAGAATTCCAAATCCGCCTATCTCATTAAGCTAAATTGAAATGAAATAAACGGTAAAATCAAAAGAAAAGATAAGAATTAAGAATAGAGAAGGCATTTCATTAAAAAAAACTTTCAGCGCTTAACTGTATGCTCTATGCATCTGCGTATCTGTATGCTCTATGCATCTGCGTCCGATTACCCAGGAGCGAAAAGTGAGTGACAGGCATATGCTATGTAACTGGTAGATAAACAATTTTGATAATTGTTAACAGAATAAATAAATGCATCCTCCTCCTCACGCACCATACATACTTCATTCGTTCGTTTCCCATACAAACAGAGGCGCCATTCTTTCGGACTGCATTCCTTTGAACCCAGCAAATCCAAAGAATAAAAAAAATACACACGAACACTTGACCATGGTCATGATAAAACAAATAATGAAAGAAAAAACACATTAGGGGAGAGATGTCTATTGTTGAACAGGGACCAGTAGTTGACATAGTACTGGTCCCACATAACCACCATATCTTGACACAAATAAACCCATAAGTTAAACACACACATTTCATATTAAGTGCAGAAAGTATTTAAATTATGTCCAAAAATTGCCATTAACTGACTGGGCCAATAGCTGTCAATAAATAGTCTTTATATGACAAACTGTACAAAACATCTTGTCCCAACAAAGTACAGATCTGCTCAAATATCCAGAAGTACATAAACAGCTAAATAACCCAACTCGTTTTTGCCACCTACTGCAAGGTACCTATCAAAGGAGGACCCACGAATATCTAATGGAGCCTAAATATCCCAGCATTCATTGAAACCTGTCCAAACATTCATGCATACCTGTTCAAGCATCAGAAAACTTAGTGTCAGCCATAACTGCAAGATTGTTCAACATTCCAACCCTCTGTATTCAATAAATGACACCTACCCATTAAATGCACCCATTAAACAGATGGAAGCACACAGATCATGAAACAGATGAAGGCACAGGGATCCACAATGACAAGCTCCCAACCATTGGATCACTTTCAAATCAATCCACAACACACATTGAAATTTCAGAGATTGCAATCCATGTGCAACCTTCTTACCAACCCAATTCAATAGCAAACAACTATAAATGAACCACAACCCTTATGAAGATGCATTTCATAAATTCGACCTGCAGAGTGTGTGCACAGTTGCATTTTAGAAATTTGAACAACAGAGTGTGTGCATAGTGGAGGCATACCAGCAGAAGTGTGTGCACAGTGGAGGCAGGTTACTGTTACTGTGATTTAAGTTTCTGTTTATGTTATTTCCAGTTATGTTATTCATGTTAATTATGTTATTTATGTTTCTGTTATTCATATTATTTATGTAGATTCAGGTTACTGTTACTGTGATTTAGGTTATTCATCTGATTTATGTAGATTCATATTATTTAGGTTACTGTTATTTACATTTCTGTTATAATCAACTTCCAGTTTCTTCTACATAACCAACCTCCCTTCTAAATGTGCAGGTTGTTGTAGGCATGGCAAGAGTCAGCAATGCAAGGAGAACAAGTCGTCGACTGAGTAGGGGTGCCCAGCTACGCTGCACCTCATCGGATGAGGAGAGGCCCAATGATACAAATGCCAACAATGCTCCCAGCAATGTTGTTGAGAATGACAATGTGGTGGAAGAGGACATTGTTGTCCCACCACCAACCACACAGTCAATTCCAACCACAGTTCAAGGAACAAGTTCAGTCACCAAAATCAGTGCAATAAGAGGTTGGACAAAAGAAGACATGCTAGCTGCTATTGATGATATAGAGTTCAATGGATATTCCATTCGTGCTGCTGCTAAAAAACATGGAGTTGCTATCTCTTCAGTACATTATTGGATAAATGGACTCACAGATACAAAGCGCAGAGGGCCTGTTACAGTTATGACTGAAGAGGAGGAGGCCGAGGTGGTTCAGTGGTGTAAGGAGATGGCTGAAATGGGACATGGGCTAGAGCTGATACAGCTAAAATCCACAGTAGCTCAAATCTGTCAAGGGAGGCCAAACCCCTTCAAAGATGGGTTTCCTGGTAAGTCATGGTGGTCTGGGTTTAAAAAAAGGCATCCAGACCTTGTGTTGCGTACAGCTGAGGGCCTAGATAGAGACAGGGCTCTCAATCTACGCCCTGCAATTCTGACTAAGTTCTATGCCACCCTTTCTAGTGCATATGAGAACCATGGGTATGCTCCAGACCATATTTGGAACTGTGATGAAACAGGTTTACAGGCAGGAAGGAACTGTGGCATGCGTGTAATTGCCAAGAGAGGGAGTCGTAATGTGCCAAAGATTTTGCCTAGGAGCAAGGAGTGGATCACTATTCTATGTTGTGTCAATGCAATTGGTGCTTCAATCCCAGGATTTTATCTATTTAAAGGTAAAACTCAACTCAAAAACTATATACAGAATTGTGAACCAGGTGCATGCATGGCTGCACATCCCCATGCTTGGATGACCAAAGAACTCTTTTTGAACTGGCTTACTCACTTTGCTGCATCTATACCAGGCGGTGTCTCACCTATAAATAGACACCTGCTGGTTTTAGATGGTCATGGAAGCCACATTGCTGTGCAAACAATCGAGGAGGCTAACAATTTGGGCATCGACCTGTTGACACTGCCTGCTCATACCACTCACAGATTGCAACCCCTAGATGTCAGTGTGTTCGGGCCTTTCAAGAACTATTTCAGGGGTGAGCGAGCTTCATGGATGGCACAGAATCCAGGGGTGGAGGTAAAAAGGTTTGAGCTAGCCGAGCTTGCAAGTAAAGCCTTTAAAAGGGCTCTCACACCTTCGAATATCAAGGCTGGGTTTAGGAGGACTGGAATATGGCCACTGAATTCTGAGGCTCTCATGCATGATACTAGTTGTAGCCTGGCATTTGATCTGAATGGTCAGGAAGAAGGGGATGTCCAAGCACATGTTGCTGGCCAAGAAGATGTGGAGGTAGAGGAAGACATTGTTGCTGCTGATCATATGATATCCCTCTCTCAAGGAGAACCATACTGTGGTGATGAAGAGGAACAGGTAAGTGAAACACAGTATAACAATGAACCAATTGACAGTAACATGGAGGTACATACACCAGCTGAGACAGCTGCAAATTCTGCTTCTGTTCATGTCTCTATGCAAGAAACAGTTGCAACTTCTGCTTCTGTTCATGTCAATGAAAACGTTGACCATGCACCAGGAAGCAGCAATGGAGAATTGACTTTGCCAAGCCAGGTTACCCCACAATCATGGCTGGTAGAAGCCATGATGAATTTGGACAAAAATATTGTGTCAAGGACAAATGAAGAAAGCATGAACATGCCTTCACAGCCCAGAGAATTGGAAGAAGAAATTGTTCATTATTTTGTGGACAATGGAAACCTGGTAGAAGATAGTGTCCAGAACGAGGTTCCAGCTGAAGAGGACAATATGGTTCAGACAGAGCAGGAGAACATTGACCCAAATATTGAGAGGCAAGAGTCAAGCAAGGAGCAACAAGTGTCAAAGAAGAGCCAGTTGCTTGGTCGGTTTCTAAAGCTACCGGTAGAGAGAGTGTCAGCAAAAAGAAGGCACTTTACAGCAGACAATCTTCGTCTATGCCGAAGTTCACAGTTACTCACATCAGAGGACTATATAAAACTATTGGTTGAGTCTGAGCATAGGAAACTTGAACTCCAGGATTTAAAGCAGAAAAAGAGGGACTTAGCTAAAGAAAAGAAGGCTGCAAGGATTGCTGCAGCAGAAATTCGAGCACAGGAGAGGCTTGACAGAGAGAAAGAAAGACAAGAAAAGGCTCATCAAAAACAAATGGCAAGGCATGAAAAGGAATTGAGAAAGGCTCAACAATTGCTTCAAAAAGAACAAGGGGTGGCTAATAGTTCTGCCATTGATGCAAACATAGTGGAGGGGAGTAGGATGATGCCAAACACATTGGAACATCTTGTAGATAATACTCCATGTTTCCAAGACCTCCTAAACATCCAAGTCCCCCGCTATCAACAAGTGCGCATGCCCACTTTATTCCCTCCTACCAGTGCAGGTGTCAGACAGATGTATGAATATCGGGGGGGTCAAACCAATGCAGGGGTTAGTAGCACTAGTGTCCACTGTGGCTACTCAATTCCTCCATGGCTGCAGGAAGCAAATTGGATAACATATGGAGGCAACCAGCCACAACCTAATCAGCCATTGGTAGGTATGCCAACCAACCTGGCTCAAGCAGGAAACTCAACATGCTTGGGAAGTGAAGATCTTGGACGACATCAAGCATAGGAGTGTCATGTAGGGATGCCAAATTTTTTGTTGTGACCACATTGCATTGTGGATTTTGTAATCACTGGGTCTAACTACTGCAACATGGCCATTTTGTATACAATCCTATACATTTTTGGGTATAATCCTAGGTCATATCGTTCCCTGATGTTTGCGGGGTTGTAATCAGGGGTTTATCATAAGGTTTAATATACAATTTCATCATTTCAAGAGCAAGCTGTAATGTACTCTGATTAAACATTTCATTAACATTTTTTAGGGATTATGAATTTAGTTTGTTGTTGGTTTATGTTTCAATTTATGTTTGGGCTGAATTGTTGGTTTATGCACCTACAACCCAAAAAACTTATTCTCATCACTACCATTATGAAAGACCAACACATACACACCAAAATGATTAATCATCATTATTGATGGAAGCAAAATATCTTCTACAACCAAACAAACATTGTTGTATTTCTATATAAGGGAGGGATGCCAGTTGTTGGACACCCCACGTGGCTCCCTCCCCCATGCCACACTGGAGAGTCGACACGAACGCAGCCCGGGCCCAGATGGCACCGCCACTTGTCGTGGTGGGTGGTATAATTAAAGCGGCCTCTATGGCACACTTTTTCCCGCTTTTCCGGCGCTTTTCCGGCAAACTCTCCTTCCTCCCGTGTATTGTTGCTCGGGCCCTGTCTGTGAACACTCCGCCACCCCACTTCCTGTTCACGCCCGCTCTGGTTCTGCACCACCCCCGCCCAGGTTCTGCACCATGGGCGCACTCGTTCTGCCGGTATCCAGCTGAATTATTGAAGGTTCTAGGGTTTATGCTGCAACAGGGTCCATGGCTTATGCTGCAGCTTAAGGTCCATGGCTTTAAATCCTGGAGTTCAAGTTTCCTGGGTTTTGTAATTAAGGTTCAGTGGTTAATGTTGAAGCTGCGTTTCAATTTTTACAGGGTGTATGAATTAGGGTCCATCTTCTATGGTGTATGTTCTAGGGTTTGGCCGTGTTTCATCACAGTTCCATATATGGTCTGGAGCATACCCATGGTTCTCATATGCACTAGAAAGGGTGGCATAGAACTTAGTCAGAATTGCAGGGCCGGAACCTTAATTACAAAGGGTAGTGTTTAATTTTTTATAGGGTGTATGAATTAGGGTTTTGTAATTAAGGTTCTGTGGTTAATGTGGCAGGGTCCTTGACCCCTATATTTTCCTTAAACTAGCAGCTAGGAATGGGGTTGAACCATTGCATGGGTGTGATACCCATCCATTCGATGCTAACTGTACTGCAACATGGTGCCTATCTCTCTCCTATTATTAAAATGCTTCTATAAGGAATGTTCCATGGAGGGCTGTCATGCATGACTTATTACAACTTAATACAGTATCATACTAATCAACATAACAGGCCTAAATTAGATCATACAACAGCAGATAAGATGCAGCAGATCACTTCATGTTAATAGGTAAAAGTAAAAACTGCATCATACACTTATAATTTAACAATAGCATGCAACTTGTAAACTGCAATAACAACAGCAGATGATAAGGTGGAGCAGATCGCTTGTAAAATGCATCAACAATAGCCAATTTGGCAAACTTGCTGATATCAAAAACTGAATTATGGGTATTCTTCCAATTAGATGAGACAATGGAGAAGTCATTGTTGTCAACTGCCATCCATCCCCTGTATGATGCAGTTTTGCCTTTTAACTATTACCATTCCACTGCGACAAAAACCAACAACATAAACCAACAACAAACTAAATTCATAAACCAGATAAAATTTAGGGACACTGCTGCAACATAAACCAGCAATGATGTTGATCGGAATTGGGGGGGAATTTGGCTCCAAGAAGTGATACGAAGGAGTACGTTAGCTATGAAAGATGAAATCTGGGGGCAGCATTGAGCTGGAATACTGGTAGAAACTAGACGGAGATCATTCCCTGAGTGGAGTTCCAGGGCAAGCTGATACCCTATGCGACTGTAGAGGTGCTTTTGGTCACTTGCACGGAGTAGCATTCGCAGGGATCGTTGCAGGGAGAGTTCTTTACTGGTAATGGCTTATGATGGAACCGTGGATGGAGGATCGTTTTGGCGACATCTGATGGGCTCCTTCCAGCCTGCTAGCAGTCTGTGATTTAATGGTGCTGGCGTTGAATTAGATCGATTTCTTTGATCTGATGGTAGTTTCTTGCATTTGTGAAGCGGTGATCGATCATTAGGCACGAATACAACCCTGGACAAATTGTTGGAAAGGGATTATTCTATCTTTTTGCACATTTGCCCTTTGGACACTGCCTTTTGCTCAGTGGATTCGACTGGCCCATTAGCTGGCAGCGGTGTGGCACATTTATGGCGGTCCCGAGGCGAGAGGATGCAGTGACTGACGATTTCCAGCCACGATCAGGGATGTATGCCAAGCCTGACACCATTAAAATCCCTGTCAAGAAGGTCAAAGAACGTAAGAGACTGGATCAGTTAGTGCTGGGGGTCGATGTTACGTTGGCTGAGGCAGTGGATTACACTCATACAGCCGTAGTAGGACATGTTAGAGGCAGGAGATTAGGCAGAGGATTCCTTCAGCGTTGGGTGGCTGAGAATTGGCTTAACATCGCACCTTCTGTCCCTGAGGTCCGTGTTTTATCGAAAGGATGGTTCTCATTCATTTTCCTGAACAGCGGGGAGGTCAATGCAGTTCTGGGTAAACATTGGTCGATGCTGGGAGTACCACTTGTACTGAAACGTTGGTCACCCTTTTTCGATGCTAAAACAGAAAGAATTGCTAAAGAACCGCTGTGGGTTAAGCTCCCAGGACTTCCCATGCACATGTGGAACGAGACTAGGTTTGCTGAGATCGGGAATTATCTGGGTGAATACTTGTGTTCTGATTCCTCCCATCTGCAGAATGGTATATACTCGGTTGCTAAGATATTAGTCAAGCTCGACATTAGGATGGGGCTTTCTGCTGAAATTAAAGTCCATTCCAAGGATGGGGATTATGTACAAACACTGGACTATGTGGGCGTGCCATTTAGGTGTCATCGCTGCCATGATCTTGGACATCTTGTAGCCGGCTGTCCCCTATCGTTTCGGAAAAGCAAGCCACAGATTGTTGATGATGCTGAGGTTGTAGCTGTCCCGGTGGTGAAAGTGGACCCTCAGGTAGAGGTAGTGGAGGGGAGTGGGCCAGCTACTGACGGGGGGGGGTTTCTTGCACCTGTGGATCATTTGGATAATGATGGGAGGATAGATTCAGAGGTTCGTATGCCATCCTTGGCGACATCTGGAACGCAGCAGCATGGACGTGAGCTTCCCGCAGTTGAGGGGGATTCCTTGAGCTCTGTTACTCCGACTTCACCGGCCACATTATCGCAGCAGGAGAGGTCCTCTCCTCGGCAGGATCCTACTGAGATACACTTGGGTAAGTCTACTATTCATACTCCTTCCATTCTTGCTGACCCATTTGATGTGGGGGGGGGCAGCCATGTGTCTCCCCCTCGACAGGCTGACCATATACTACGACCTGTTTTGGGTGATGTCACTCCATCTATTGATTCTACCTCACACTCTTCATGCTCCGAGGGTAAGCAAATTCGCTATGCTCTTCGTAGTAGGGAGATTACAGCAGATGGACTGGGGGGCAAGGGGCTACCTGAGTTGGCCACTAGTGTTGAGGGGAAAGGCCGGGGACGTAAATCCCATATGACTAAAGCAAAGGAACGGGCGAAAGTGGATTTAGTGATGGGCACGCAATCGTCTATTGAATGGGCACTTAGAGCAGTGAATGCCCCGGATGGGGATCGTTTATGAAGATTATGTCCTTCAATTGTCGTGGGTTGGCGAGCCCACTTAAAAAATCTTCGCTTCGTAGGTTGGTTGACTTAAATCAACCGGACATTATTATGCTGCAAGAAACTTTGGGAGGCTGTGAGGAAGTGGTTCGTACACTAGAATCTTTACTCCCTGGCTGGAAGTTTGTAGGAGTGGATGCCAGGGGGCGCTCTGGAGGGCTGGCCTCGGGGTGGAAGGTAACGAGCTGCAGATGTGATTGTACTTGGGGGATATCCTCTGGTCTTGGTTTGGAAGTCTGGGATGCTGAGATAGGTCGGATGATCACGGTACTCAATATTTACGGGCCCTACCTTGACAGGGTGGGATACTGGGACTCCTTGTTAGGTATGGAGATTTTTGATGGCAGGGAAGTGATTTTGGGTGGGGACTTCAACCTCACTCTGGGATCCGCTGAAGTTTGGGGGCCTCGGGCTGTTCCGGACTCCTTAGCAAACCATTTCATCAACGCCTTTGTCAGAAAGGATCTCCTTGATATCATTCCATCCCAGCTATCTCCCACTTGGAGGAATATGAGAGCTGGGGTTCATCGAGTAGCTAAACGTCTGGATAGGTTTCTGGTGGCCGAAGGGTTGGCACATGGGGTTGATCTTGTTAGACAGTGGGTAGGGTCAGGTGGAATATCAGACCATTGTCCCATTTTCCTGGAGATACGAGGCAGCGGGCTAAAACCACCCAGCCCCTTCAAATTCAATCCTAGCTGGCTGAAGGAGGAGACATTCATTAAACTGGTACAGGAGCTATGGGTTCATCATCCACTTGACAATTAGACTCCTGCTGGTTCTCATTTTTTTCACAATCTGCAAAGAATTAAAGAGGCCACTAGAACCTGGGCTCATGGTAAAAGGGAGATTGATGATCAGAACTTACAAGAGGCTGAGTTCAACATAGCCAGGTTACAAAATAGTCTGGGCATGGGATACCTGGATGATATGCAGAAAGATGAATTGGTGGAGTGGGAGAAACGCAGGAATTTGATACTGGGTGAGCGTGAAGAGATGTGGAGAATGAAAAGCAGGGCGGTTTGGCTACAGTGCGGTGATGAGAATACCAAATTTTTTCAATCTTACGCTAAGGGGAGAAAATTCAAAAACTCTATCTGGGAACTCTCATCAGCTACTGGGGAGCAGGTTTCCAGCTTTGATGGATTAGCAGCACTGGGAGTTCGACATTTTGGAGATCTCTTCACGGCTACACCTGGAACTTCCATTGCTGAGGTCATTCGGGTGACTCAGCTTTTTCCCAGCTTTGTGGGGGAGGCAGATAATTGTATGTTGATGGAGGAGGTGTCGCTGGAAGAACTCTCGACGGTGATGAAATCATTAAACAGAGATAGCAGCCCGGGGCCTGATGGATGGCCGATAGAATTCTTCCTAGGATTCTATGACTTCTTCGGGGAGGAGATTTTGCAAGTGGTGGAAGAATCGCGCAAGGCTGGGTTTATCCATGGTCCATTCAACTCCACGTTTTTATCTCTGATACCTAAGACTGACAAGCCTGTCAATTTTGCAGAATTCAGACCAATCTCTCTCTGTAACTGCATATATAAGATCATCTCTAAGGTAATGGCGCGCAAACTCAAGAAGATTCTATCTCAGAACATTTCGTGTGAGCAATTTGGCTTCTTGGAAGGACGCCAAATTCATGAGGCAATTGGAATTGCACAGGAAGGATTACACACGCTCAAGGTGCAGAAGTAGAAGGGAGCGGTGATTAAGATTGATCTCTCCAAAGCATTTGACAGGGTTAGCTGGCTTTATATCCGGTTGCTTCTTACTCACCTGGGGTTCTGCTATGATTTTATCAGATGGATTATGGCCTGCCTCACCACGGTGAATTTTGCTGTACTAATCAATGGTTCTGCAAGCCCTTTCTTCCAGGCTGGGAGGGGTCTTCGACAGGGATGCCCCCTGTCTCCACTGTTGTTTCTCCTCGTCGCTGAAGGCCTTAGCCGTTTTATGCTGAACGCCAAAGCTGAAGGTGCCTTTAGAGGCATTTCTATCTCTCAGGTTTTGTTCATTACACACCTCCTTTTTGTTGATGACATCCTGATTTTCTGTGATGGCACGAGCCAGGATATTGACAAGGTGGTTGAAGGCATCCACTTATTACAAGCTGCAGCAGGTATGTTAGTAAATATCGACAAATCAACTATCACTTGCTCGCATTTATCCGAGCCGGAGATTCTAAACTTGGTGAACAAACTACCCTACCAGACATTGGATTTAGATGATGGATTACAGTATCTTGGCTTCCAATTGAAACCGAATGCTTATTTGAAGGCAGATTGGAGATGGCTAATAGCAAAATTAGAACTGCGTCTTCACGGCTGGAGTCACAAATGGCTCTCTCGGGCAGGGAGGTTGGTTCTGATAAAATCCGTATTGGAAGCAATTCCGGTTTATTGGCTGTCACTTGCTTGGATTCCCACTGGAGTTCTGGAGCAGATCAGGAGACTGTGTTTTGCCTTTCTTTGGAAGGGTACGAGTGAGAATCGGGCGTTGGTGTGGGTACGCTGGGAGAAGATTGCTGTTCCTAAGGCATTGGGAGGATGGGGTTTAAAGAATATTTTCATGTTTGCAAAAGCATTGGGGGCCAAAGTGTCGTGGCGATTAATACATACACGGAGTCTCTGGACTAGAGTGGTCTATCATAAATACATTGCCCCTTTAACACTTCTCGAATGGATCAGGATGAGAAACAAGTCGAGGGCTAACTGCTCAGTGGTGTGGAAAGCTGTGGTTCAGCACTTCACTTTAGTCGGATCGGGTTTAGTATGGAGGATTGGCGACGGGAGACTTCTTCGGATAGGTTTGGATCCATGGGTTGGCTGCAGGGGTGGACATGTACTTTCAATGGATCTGAGGACCTTATTGGCTTCTAGAGGATGTAATAATCTGAATGACTTAGCGGACCAGGGATCTTCTACTCTATGGCAACAGGGGTGGTTTTCGGCACAACAACTTGGGATCTCGGCTGAACTGCAGGAGGAATGGGAAGAATATATACGGCGGTTAAGACTGACCCATATTAGATTGACCAATAGGGCTGATATACTTATATGGGAGCACCATCCATCCGGTGTATATTCTCCAAAACATGGATACATCCAGCTCAATGTAGAAAACCATAACAGGGTTTTGGTGTGGTGGTGGAAATTATTATGGAAATTGAGATGTCCGGGTAAAGCTAAATTACTTTTCTGGGCTATACTGGAAAATAAGGCCCCTACTTGGGACATTCTACAAAAACGTTTCCTCCAGGGTCCGGGAATCTGTCCCCTTTGTAAGGTTGCTGAAGAGAATCTGGCCCATCTTTTCATACATTGTCAATTCTCACAGACTGTTTGGTCTGAGATCAGCAAGATATTGGCTAATAAGGTGGGGTGGAGGGGAACGTGCGTGCTGGAAGCATTCCAGTTATGGTGGACTGATCAGTATTCATCCCCTCTCCGGGCTCTCCCGTGTATATACACATGGGGCATATGGCTTGCCCGCAATAAGGTGATTTTCCAGGACTGCAGGGTACCTATGGAGTATGTAGTGGCTCAGATGGTGGCGGTCACTCTTCATTACGTGGCCCCAGTACAAGTGAGCAGAACACGACCTGTGAGAGTGGAACAGATTGATCTCTCCATGCCATGGGCATATTTCGATGGTGCCTCAAACCAACAATCGGTTTGTGGAGGGGGGGGAGTCCTTTACAAATCTGAGGCACATTATTTCCATCTGGTGGCGGGATTGGGAAGTGGAACAAATAACTACGCAGAACTCATGTCACTAAAATTGATGATGTTATTTGCACTGGAACAAGGATGCTTGTCCCTTCAGATCTTTGGTGACTCCATGTTAATCATCAACTGGGCTAAGGAGATTACTTTGTGTCATGTGATGGAGCTTTTACCTATCCTAGAAGAGGTGAACCGGATAAAACTAAATTTCAACCACATCACATTTACACATATTTACAGAGAGCGGAATGTATTGGCAGACCAGCTATCCAAAGAGGCAACGGACTTCGCGATGGGTACATGGAAGATCACCATTCACTCTCCGGCTGGCACTTTCAGCTATCCACACAGTCCATTTGTATGAGGTCCTGGAGGCTCGGCTCTGCACTACTAAGCATATATTTGATGGGGGCGTTGAGAAACAGAAGCACACTTTCAGCCATCCACACAGTCAATTTTGAGGATCAGGAGACTCGGCTCTGCTCTACTAAGCAGAAATTTGATGGGGGAGAGCACGCTATTATTCTCCAGATGGGAGAAGGTTTAATTGATTTTGAGGACCGGTCTCCAGTCAATGATCGAGTCCACAGGGTATAAGTATATCGCACAGTATTTGAACCAGAGTAAAAAATGATAACAAATAATCGGTTATCATGCACATAATGAGAATTTATAGATACAGGCTGGGACAGCCTTATATTGAATTCATATGAATTATTGATGCGGGAAGTAAGGACAACGTTCGATCAGAGATGATCAAGACACTGCTGATTTTTGTAAATATGAATATGGAAAGTAATTTGTGACAATGTAGGGATCGTAGTGATCTTATTACATGTGCTGAATGTAATTTTGTTATTTTCTGAAATAAAATTACGAATTTTTCCAAGGGAAAAAAAAACATAAACCAGCAACATACCAAAATCATAAACCATAGAGCCTTCAATAATTCAGCCCAAACTATGATGCAACATTAACAGACAACAAACTAAATTCATAAACACTAGTTCAAATTACAAACCCGACTGCAACATAAACCACTGAACCTTAATTACAAAACCCTAATTCATACACCCTATAAAAATTGAAACACAGCTTCAACATTAACCACTGAACCTTAATTACAAAACCCTAATTCATACACCCTATAAAAATTGAAACGCAGCTTCAACATTAACCACTGAACCTTAATTACAAAACACTAATTCATACACCCTATAAAAATTGAAACGCAGCTTCAACATTAACCACTGAACCTTAATTACAAAACCCTAATTCATACACCCTATAAAAATTGAAACGCAGCTTCAACATTAACCACTGAACCTTAATTACAAAACACTAATTCATACACCCTATAAAAATTGAAACGCAGCTTCAACATTAACCACTGAACCTTAATTACAAAACCCTAATTCATACACCCTATAAAAATTGAAACGCAGCTTCAACATTAACCACTGAACCTTAATTACAAAACACTAATTCATACACCCTATAAAAATTGAAACGCAGCTTCAGCATTAACCACTGAACCTTAATTACAAAACCCTAATTCATACACCCTATAAAAATTGAAACGCAGCTTCAGCATTAACCACTGAACCTTAATTACAAAACACTAATTCATACACCCTATAAAAATTGAAACGCAGCTTCAACATTAACCACTGAACCTTAATTACAAAACACTAATTCATACACCCTATAAAAATTGAAACGCAGCTTCAACATTAACCACTGAACCTTAATTACAAAACCCTATTTCATACACCCTATAAAAATTGAAACGCAGCTTCAACATTAACCACTGAACCTTAATTACAAAACACTAATTCATACACCCTATAAAAATTGAAACGCAGCTTCAACATTAACCACTGAACCTTATTTACAAAACCCTTATTCATACACCCTATAAAAATTGAAACGCAGCTTCAACATTAACCACTGAACCTTAATTACAAAACACTATTTCATACACCCTGTAAAAATTGAAACGCAGCTTCAGCATTAACCACTGAACCTTAATTACAAAACACTAATTCATACACCCTATAAAAATTGAAACGCAGCTTCAACATTAACCACTGAACCTTATTTACAAAACACTAATTCATACACCCTATAAAAATTGAAACGCAGCTTCAACATTAACCACAGAACCTTAATTACAAAACCCTATTTCATACACCCTATAAAAATTGAAACGCAGCTTCAACATTAACTACTGAACCTTAATTACAAAACACTAATTCATACACCCTATAAAAATTGAAACGCAGCTTCAACATTAACCACTGAACCTTATTTACAAAACCCTTATTCATACACCCTATAAAAATTGAAACGCAGCTTCAACATTAACCACTGAACCTTAATTACAAAACCCTAATTCATACACCCTGTAAAAATTGAAACACAGCTTCAACATTAACCACTGAACCTTAATTACAAAACCCTAATTCATACACCCTGTAAAAATTGAAACGCAGCTTCAACATTCACCACAGAACCTTAATTACAAAACCGTAATTCATACACCCTGTAAAAATTTAAATGCAGCTTCAACATTAACCACTGAACCTTAATTACAAAACCCTAATTCATACACCCTAAAAAAATTTAAACGCATCTTCAACATTAACCACTGAACCTTAATTACAGAACCCTAATTCATACACCCTAAAAAAAATTACAATGCAGCTTCAACATTAACCACTGAACCTTAATTACAAAACCCTTATTCATCCACCCTAAAAAAATTGAAACGCAGCTTCAACATTAACCACTGAACCTTAAATACAGAACCCTAATTCATACACCCTAAAAAAAATTACACGCAGCTTCAACATGAACCACAGAACCTTAATTACAAAACCATAATTCATACACCCTAAAAAAATTTAAACGCAGCTTCAACATTAACCACAGAACCTTAATTACAAAACCCTGCTGCAGCATAAACGAAATGCATTTCACCATTGCCACAAATGCAACGTAAACCCACCATACACAATTCAAAGTGCGAGCAGGAGGGCACCAAACCATTTCACCAACAGAAATGCACAAATTCACAACCCAGAAAACCAGAATTAAACCTTTAAAAGCAGCAGAAATGGTCCACGAAATCCCCAGAAGGTTGAAAGTGTTGACAAACACTGCAGAGAATGGCTGGTAGGAAACCTACCACCGAAACCGAAGAAGCGTTAAGGGACGAGCCACCGCCGCGAGCAGGAACAGCCAACGCCGCCGCCGTGAGCAGGAACAGCCAACGCCACCGCCGTGAGCAGGAACAGCCTGATGGAAGCCACCATCGCCACCAGCGAAACCAGCCGAGCGGCAACCCAACAACACTACCACCGAACCGATGAAAACCTCCAACGGGGTCCGCCGCAGACAACTTCGAGCGCCTGTGGTGCGCTATGGCCATGGAGCGAGGGTCAACGTCGGGCGAGGTAGCAGACAGAACAAACAGCAGCGGCGAACGCCACTCGTCGGGGGGTAAGGCAGCAAGCGCCCGCTGCATAACAGTATAACGTGACGACGAACGCAGAACGAGAGCGCCCATGGTGCAAAACCAGAGCGGGGGTGGTGCAGAACCAGACCGGGGGTGGTGCAGAACCAGACCGGGCGTGAACAGGAACTGGGGTGGCGGAGCGTTCACAGACAGGACCCGAGCAACAATACACGGGAGGATGGAGAGTGTGCGGGAAAAGCGCCGGGAAAGCGGGAAAAAGCGTGCCATAAAGGCCGCTTTAATTATCGCACCCACCACGACAGGTGGCGGTGCCATCTGGGCCCGGGATGAGGTCGTGTCGACTCTCCAGCGTGGCATGGGGGAGGGAGCCACGTGGGGTGTCCAACAACTGGCATCCCTCCCTTAGAATCCAAAGAGAAAATGTAATGTCCCCATTTTGACCCCCTTTGTATTAAATCGTAAATGATGTAAATATTGTAATTTAATCATGGTGAGGTGCTCAAGGCCAAGGTCCCACCATTGATTTAGCCGTTTATGTATCGGCAATTAAAGAAATAGATGCCTATGGTTCTCGTGCTAGATAGGCACAATGTATATAAGCCATCATGTAATTACGAATTTTAATGAAAAATCCACAACTAGCTATGCAATGCAACAAAGAGATGGGGCATGATTCTACAAGGAATAGGGAGGGAAATTATTCAAACCCTTGAGTCAATGGTGTTAATCCATGTGTCAATGAGAAAACCCATAAACCCTCAACTACCCATTTTGGGTTATGGACCCAATCATTTAATTCTTCTAGAAATTGGTTGAGGCAGTTAATGCCTTGGGAATGAAGAAGTATGGCAACCAATTTCGTGTATGGGCAAGCCATCAACTTGGGAATTCGTATCTTTGCTTTTTGGGCAAGAAAACACCCACGAAACAGTGCCCAAAGCCATTCTGAACATATAGTTTTTCATCCTCTCACACAGATAGAGACGGTTGGAAGTTACATTCACGTTTTTCATAAAAAACGCAAGGTTTTCCTTGCCTAGAAACTCGTTTTTGGTTTTGGACAGTAGCTGGGAAGAAGGGGCTGCGATTTGGGACCGTATGGAGGTCGTTTTGTCCCAGAATTGCCATGGGCATTGTTCCTAAAAACGATTTATGCTTCCTGGGGTTTTCCCAAACCTCCATTGTTCATTTTTAGCCTCCCCACGTTTTTCTGAAGCTCAGGGAATCATTTTCATGCTTATCACTGTACAAATGTTTTTATCATGCCCAATAATTGTGGTTCTGTTGTCATCCACATCCCTGTTTGATTTGGAGACTGTAAGCAAGAGATTGGAGTGGTAGTGGACAGAGAGGGCTTGATAAACCTAGTGGGGGAAGATAACCTCTCAAGAAGATCAAGAGGGCTTTGGCTACTTTTCTATGCACACCCTAAGAGCACTAGATGGGGAAGGTATGGCTTGAGGGACTGTACAGCAATGAAAAGAATACTTCCTTGTGTTGGGGTGTAGGTATTGTGGGTGACAAGCTAGATAGATCTTGTAAGGTTACCCCTGGCTCTGTGCTTGAGCTCCCTAGCTTAGCCACTCTTCCTTTCCATTTCCTAGCAGCCCGATAAACCCAATTGTAGATTGGATTGGCTCATCTTGGTGTATGCTTGGCTATGTGTGAGTCTGTTGTTCCCTGGTTCCTTGTAGTAATCATGCCCAACTCGGGGGTGGCAGTTGTATCAAGAGGTTGATAAGCACAACTGGCCTATGGTTGGGAGGAACGTTGCAAACGCATAGCTGGTTGCTCGGGACTACCTTGTTAAGATAAGTATTCTCTTTTATAAATTCTGCAATGTTTTATTTAATGGTTGTCACAAAAAATTTGAATGTATGTTAGAAATTAAACATGATTTTTATTCCGCTGTGTTTCTATAACATGCACATATATATGTCTTTTTATCAATAAGTTTTAATTAATGGATATGGGGCTAGATGCCCGGTTTTAGCACCACGTCCTCTCCATCATGCTGGTATGATGGGAGGGGACGTTACAGAAAAAATAAAACTTACTCCAAAACCTGCAAACCCTATAATCTAAGGTCCCGGCCCCTTATTCTATAGACTGTTATCTGCTCGAACAGACGCTCCTCTCGTTGTTCTTTTCCAAATGAATCAAAATGTCTTTTCCTGGCCTTTAGCTAATACAGATGCAACACGGATCCCAATGCATGTTTTATTTTGTAACACGAATTTCAATGTGTGTTTTATATTTTCCCAATTCCGAATTTCAATGTATGTTTTATATTTTCCCAATTCCGTTTCTTTCTTGGAGGTTGGCCTTGCCTTTCCTCTGCCCCTCGAATTTTGAATTACTAGAAGGTGCGGATTCCAATTCATATTATTTTTTATTTTATGTTAATTTTTTTAATTGTTGGAGGGTACGGATTCCAATGCATGTTATTTAGCTAAAATCTAATTACTTCATGATGTCCCAGATTAGTGTTCTCTATGGGAGTAGTGGACCGGCCAGGAAAGGACGTTAATTTTTTTTTTCAATGAAAAAAAATCGCATTCTATTAATAAAAACATAACATATTGTTTAATATAATTTTTGGTCATACAAGTTGTCTAAGCATAAAAAAGCACAGCGCGAAGAGCTAAAATGAGTTGAAATCCTTTTATAAGGCATCAATAGATTTGCAATATGCTCAAATAAAAACTAAAAAAAAACTCCTCAAAAAGAATAGAAAAATAGGAAAGATGCCAAGAGAATTTGCATCTCAGAATAACTAAAACATGTCCCTTCATGAACTACAGTTCCCAATACCACTGATGAGAGTCGTCGCTCGAAAACCAATATGGATAGGGCCACCAACTTGCTTGGGGATGGTTTTGTCGCCACTGTCTTCACCGTGGAAGCCTCCTCTTTCCAATAAAATCACAACCTCTCATGTAAACGCCCGAGGGGGGCACCGACTACAAGGGTAAGCAGCTTCAATGCCACCACGCCACCCGTCGCTGCCTCCACAAAAAAGGGCCACCGCCCACCACTGAAAGATCCACCTCTATCGCAGGAGTGTCGAGAACCACCAGCTAAAACGCCTCCACTCCACCAAGAAGCAGAGCGCGACACAATGGATATCAGTTCGACCGCTACTACTCAGCACTAGTAGGTCCGTCACCCCCAACAAAAATTGTTGTCGTCGCCACAATGAACTATGGGTCACTACACAAGGGCACCTTCTCCACACTAGGAAGAAATCCAACCTTCATCTCTCTCAAATAGCCAACGCCCGAAGCCTCATTGTAAAAAGGGGGCAGTTAAGGATGAAACCCTAGCCGCCAAGTACTATTTCAAATCGACTCTCAAAACCTATGCAGAGCTTGCCCAAGAAAAAGCATGAAAAGCATGAAAGGATACTACTTGCATAAAAAGCAAAGCAAGATGAAACAGTTTTGCAATGAGAATTATTTGATCATTCAAGAGGAGGCAAAAGATTTGCATGATTTATCAGTTATTTTTTGTTTGTGGTGGTACAAAGTCATTTCGTTTGAGTCCTTGACTTGACAAGAGGTCCCAACTATGGGTCAAGTGGTCTGCACGCCTGGTCATGGCTGCGGTAGCCATGGATGAACGCCTGGTCATGGCCGCTAGGAGTTTAGGCCACGTTAAGGCTGGTCTTTCCTTGATTGCTTGTTATCCTGTAGTTTTTCTTGCCTCTTGTTACCTATTTGGTGTGTAGGGTTTGATTTCTGCCTCTTTTTGCTCTTGTCGTGGACCAGTTATTGGTTTCTTCCCTCTGTACTTAGTGGACGGACCCTCGGCCTGGAGTCAAGCTTGTCTTCTATGACAAGCCCAGTACCAACCAGGATAATCCAGTGGGAATTTATTATTTTAATTCCAGGGCCTGTCATACTCGGTATTTTTTATTCTACTGTTTGGTTGCCTTTGGCCTCCTCGGTGTCATGTCCCTGGGGTTTCTTTGACCGCCTTTGACTCTGCTTTCTGTGGTTTTTGGTGAATGATGGGTTCTGATGGTGCTCAATGTGCAGAAATTGGAGGCTACCCATTTCATGGTGGTTCTCGGTTGCCCTCGTACAGGACAAACCCACAGGTGACGGTGGTAGTTGACCCCTGACCGGTCGCCCAGCTTTCCGGTAGTCCTCGGGATGGGACTAGGTTATCCCCTCGGTGGAAGGGTTCTCCAACAAACCCTAGCTGGCCTGACAGTGCTGTTGAGAATATTTCGTTGTCGGCAAAGAGTCCGATTGGAGTTCAGTTTGAAAAATCCCGGAAGGGACGGCCCCTTTGTGTTCTGGGCAAGGATGTTGTCAGAACCCGATATTTCTGAAAAATTTAAAATTTTTATTTTAACAATAAATGTTAATTAATTGCATCCCTGGTCCTGTTTAATTTCAGTAACTAATAATAATCTTGTTTAAAAGATTCTGTCTTAATACAAATGTGATTTTTTTGTGATTTTTAAATGTTGACTGTTTTCGTTTCTAACTTCAAAGGGAGAGCTAGCCATAGCTGACTGGCTTACTTAGCTTACGAGCTAATGCATAATTTGTCTTTTGTTCGCAGGTACACCGGTGAAATATGGATCACTGTAAATTAATTTTTGTAAGCATCAACTCCTTTCCCTGCACTGTAAAAAAAAAAAACTTAAAGAAGATCTATTTACTATTACTGGTTGTCGTGTATGACAGTAAGGTTCTTTTCATGAAATTTACGCTTGAAATAAGATTGATAGTCTGCCTCGACATGATATCTCTTATCCTGGATAGTATCATCAGGTTTTGCGATGAATTACAATGTTTCCGTCATATCCGTTGCGTTACGAATATGACTCTAAGTTAATGCTGTAAACTATCACTGGAACAATTGTTTGTATTATGTTCATCGTATGCATAACGTGACGTTAGCATAATGTAACCTACTGTCAACTATTAGCTGCAATTACTGGTTATTAGTATGAGTTGGAAAAGTGACGCCTCTGGCGAGGTTCCATTATATTCATCTATAATTCAAAGTCCAATGACTACGTAGTATTATTGTTTAACTTATGTCATCTAACTGTGCCTTGTTTTTAAACTACGTTCATGGTATGGACCTGTAGATGAGTTTATATTTAAATATCATAATAATAAAGATTGTTATTTTCATTGTTGATTAATTTAACAATAGTATCAAGAGAAATATGACGATAGGGCTTATTTAAATCATGGTGTATCCAATCATATGTTCATGGTAATATTTCAATGTTTTATATGATGGGGAGTTCTCATTTGAAAGTTGACTACATCATTGTTTAAATGATTGTAGGTAAAATATATTGGGCTCTTGACATTATCGATGGCTTGGTTTTCAATATATATATAATACAATGATTATCAATCATAGTGTTTCTCCATACGTTGAACAAGGTTTATATCCATGCAAATGATTTGGAATCGATGAACAATTAATCGAGCTGCAACTGAACTATAGAATTCGACCCATGTGAAAATGATAAATCCAATGGCTACGTGGTTGACTCTCCTCCTTGCGTTGGTTGATATATAAGTCAGAGTTGAAACCCTACCTGGTCATTATCTCTGCCTTCGGGCTCGGGTTCTAAGGGAGAAACCCTCCATGTCTGAACTCGAAGTTGGGCACTGTAAATGCTATTTGCTTGGGTTCTGGTCACGTTGTTTATTTCACTGGTAGTTTAAAAGTCTTGGGCTCTGCTATTGGCGTCTGAAAACAGTTTCATTTGTATCTTGGTCTCGTTGTCATTACCAATTTTGAGTCACCTGCTACTTACAGCCCTCCACTGTCGCTGGTGTGAGTATGAGGCAGGGTTTCGCTGTTGTTTTTATCCATGAGGTGGTTGTGTATTGGGTTTTGAAGTGTGCTCCCCGACTGGTTCATTCACAGCTTAAGGGTTTTGTCTAAAATGTTGCCTGTCGTGGCTGTTAATCGAGAGGTACTGGAAGTCTCTCTTACTCATCCAACTGACGAATGTGATGGGGTTTCGCTACCTGGCTCAACTTGTGGCTACCTGGTTGTCCGCGGGGTTGCTTTCTCCATTGGCTCAGGTAAGATAATATCAATATTTTCACAGTTTTGGTTTTGCAAAAGATTGTTTAGTTTTACATTAGTATTAACAACTCTCGGCACTTGGTAATGTGCAGGTCACGCTGTTCTGAAGGTGCACAGGGCTTCATCTCCAGCGCTGGCTCCTCCGGGTAAGCCTGGTTATCCACGACTGTCTCTCCCTTTGTTGGTTTTGTTGTGCTAGGGTTAAGTCTGGAAGGAACCTCCTGTATAATGGGGTTGTTATCGTTCTTATGACATGGAATAGAGTCACCTGTATAAATTGTTTTGTTTATAATAGAAAGGGTTTGATACCCCGGCATGTCTATGAAGAACCATCTACGGCTCAGACTGTATGAGGCCAGGGGTTATTATCGTCATTGTATTTTCTATGTGTAGGGTTTTACCCACGCTGTATAAGTTAATAGTTACGGTAATATTGGGCCTGTCATGTGACCGTGTATCATTCTGTGTTTTTGTTAAATGAATAGAGTGTTTAAATTATAAGAATGTTTTTAGATCTTAGGTACTTGCAAGGGATGATAACTCTGCTGTAGGTGAATCCATGTATTTATCTCTCTGCTTTTTCTTTGATTTTGAGTGTTTAATAAAAAGAATATTGATGGTTTACTACCATTACTGTAATGATTAATTAAAATAGGGTTAACCCTGGCGAGTTGGGAATTTTGGTGTTTTTGTTTAAATATTAACTGTAACTGTGGATACCTGGACTATGTATGCGATCTCCTGTTGGTTCGATCTGTTATATGAGGCATTTCCTTTCTCTTGTTTTCAACCTGTCGACTTAATGTGATAAGGCTACGGCCGTGTTAGGTTTGCTATCCACTTCCAAGGAGAAATACTGATAATGAAATAAGTCTTATTACAATAAAAACTATGAGGGTTTGTAACAGCCAACAATGGCTAAGTGCGTTGATGGCTTCTCTGCGTGTTAAGATGTTTGACTATAGATAGGACAACCTACGACAGAACTGTGTATTTCATGTAATACAAGCTCGAAAATGAACAGTAATTCTATGCTTATGATTTGGATAATGAAACAATGAAGTCTCTAAGTATTAAGACTTGGCTTCGGGCCAGTCAAGGTGTTTGTCTTGTTTTCAAATAACGCTGTTAATCTGTGTTGTGACAACATGGCTATAAATACTGTAGTATTAGGTTTAAAAGGCAAAAACCATTTACAGTTTATGTGTTTGCATTTGACTACGGTTTTTATACAATGAAACATTATTGCAACCACATCTTTTGGATAATCGATAACAGTCCAATATATTCTGAGTATAGATAAATGAAATGATATAAGTTTTGTTCTCCTTTAGCTCGATACCGAGACTAACCTGTATCTATAGTTGACAGAGATATGAAGCAGAGATAGACTGATACATTACTCTTATAGAAATTATTCCTGTACATTTCTCTATTGGGAAATATTTCACATTAATTCTCAGATTTATCTAGGTGTCTGTTCTTATGATTGTTTTAATAAGTATATTTCTGGAATGACTACTGTTTAAAATTCTATGTCTATTATTTAACTATTAATAGAAAATCTAGAATAAATCACCATGATATTTGATTACTGTAATAATAACAAATATATTCTGCATAAAATAATTACTCCATTTAAGTGATAATAGGAAAAATTCTAAGACATATGAGTTCTGCAAATTCTACCAAAAGACAATACAGAAAGACTGAGCTACTGAAAATAAATACTGTTCAAAACACAGTTGAGATAGCCCATTCTACATTTAATTTATTAAATACACAGCAGGAAGAGTGGCAGAACCTGTATCTCTGGTAGACAATAACAGCAATGGGAGGCTGTTCCTCCCTACCAATTCCTGGAGAGTGCCCAGACAGCACTTCTCAGGACCCCCGAGCTTGCTCTGGTCTAACTGGCTGGAACTAGGTACAGCCAACAATTCCCTCAGCCAAAGCAGCTATACTGGAACCAAGTTACTGCAACTTCCTGACTCAAAACACTTCCTTACTGTTTTCCCACTTCCTCAATGGGACTCCTGAATAACATTCACCTGAATGTATTCTCCCTCTAGAACAAATGCTAAACCCCCAGCTCAGTTCATTGAGTAGTATTTAAAATATTGCCTAGGTCTTAGTTGGGTTAACTGTCATTAATGAGCCACCTGCTCAGATTCCACTTTCTTGGGGAATCATGACCCCAAAATATAGGGAAGTTGCCACCTGCAACTCAGGAAGTGTTTGAGGATGCTGCCACTTGTCTTTTGTCTTTCCACCTAGTTCCATCCACCAGTTAGACCAGTAACCTCTTTTAACAGCTCTCCCATGCTGTTGTCTCCATAATTTATTTATTAATAATAATTATTCAGAATTTACATTCCATTTCTGGAGACTCTGCTGAGTCATCCATTCCTACTTAGCATTAAATTTAACATAATGTCTCAGGAATATTAATAAAATAATTACATTATTTTAATAAAATTGGGGTATGTGACATACACACCCCCTTAAAATGTAACATCGTCCTCGATGTTACTTATTCTTCTTCTTCAGCCACCTGCTGGAATAGATGAGGATATGCTTCCCGCATCTTACTTTCCAGCTCCCAGGTAGCTTCTTAAGGACTAAGGTGCTTCCATTGCACCTTCACTTGTCCAATTATGCGGTTCCGTAGAGTAATTTCCCTCCTCCCGAGGATACAATCCGGTTCCACCAGAACTTCCCCTTCTGGTTCTACCTGTACAATGTTCCAATCAATAACATGAGTAGCATCATGAACATACTTTTTCAAAACAGAGATATGAAAAACATTGTGTACTTTTAGATTTGGTGGTAATGCTAACTGATAAGCAACTTGACCGATTCTAGATAAAATTTCAAATGGACCACAGTAACGCGGTGCTAATTTTGCACAACTTCCTAATCTTAGGGAGCTCTTCTTTGGCCTTACCTTGATGAACACATGTTCACCTACCTGGAACTCTTTAGGAGTTCTTTTCAAATCTGCTTGACTCTTTTGCCGATCCTGGGCAATCTTCAAGTTCTCCTGCACTTGTTTCACAATCTGTTCCATTTCTTTCAATAAATCAGGTCCTAACACTAATCTATCTACTGGATTACTCCAAGAGATAGGAGTGTTGCATTTTCGTCCATACAAAATCTCAAAAGGACTAAACTTAGCTGATGATTGATAGCTGTTATTGTATGCAAATTCGGCTAAGTGTAAATAATCCTCCCACTTACCTGGTTGATCTTTAACATACATCCTTAATAGATCTTCTAATACCTGATTAACTCTTTCAGTTTGTCCGTCCGTCTGAGGATGGAAAGAGGTGCTGAAATTCAAAGTGGTGTTTAATCCTTTGAACAAGGATCTCCAAAAATTTCCTGTGAATTTAGGATCCCTGCCTGATATAATAACTTTTGGAATACCGTGTAACCGAAAAATCTGTTTTAAAAAGATATCTGCTAGGTTTGCAGCCTTGTATGTGGTTTTAACAGGAATAAAGTGTGCTGATTTACTTAATTTGTCTACCACTACCATAATTGAATCATTCTGATGTTGATTTTTGGGTAAACCCGTAATGAAATCCAGGCTGATTATTTCCCATTTCCAGCTAGGAATAGGTAAAGGTTGCAGCAATCCAGCTGGATGTTGGTGTTCTGTTTTTACTTGTTGGCAGTCCAAACATCTAGCTAAATACTCAGCTGTTTCAGATTTCATGTTAGGCCAAAAGTATTCTTTTCTTAACATGGTGACAGTCTTTTGATAGCCTGGATGCCCGGAATAAGGGGTTTTATGAATTTCGTCTAGAATTAACAATTTAACTTTAGGTGTATTAGGAATATACAGCCTGTCTTTAAACAATAAAAATCCGTTTTCATTTAAACTATACCCTTTTATCAAACTTTCTGTGGGTTGTTCTTTGGCTGTAGTTTGTAAATGCTGATAATTTTCGTCTAATTTTACCCCTTCAGCCAGCTGTTCATTTAAGTCAGAGGTGTAAGTGCTGCTAGCTGATATAAAATTTAGCTTTGCATTTCTGCTCAAGGCATCAGCCACCTTATTTTCCTTCCCTTTTATGTGTTGGATTTCAAAATCGTATTCACTTAGGAATGCCAACCACCTGGCTTGTCTTGCATTTAAATTAGGCTGATCTAAAAGGTATTTCAGACCTTTATTATCCGTTAGTAAAGTGAATTTTCTGCCTATTAGATGGTGTCGCCACATCTTTAAAGCATGAATTACAACAGCTAATTCTAGGTCATAGGTGGCATAATTCTTTTCATGGATTTTCAGCTTCCTAGATTCGTAAGCAATGACATGTCCCTCTTGAGTCAGCACTCCGCCTAAACCATCATTACAAGCGTCGGTGCAAACTATGAAATCTTTATTTGGATCCGCTATTCTAAGAATAGGTGCAGTTGTCAATAAGGTCTTAAGCTTCTTGAAGCTTTCTTCACACTTCGCATTCCAATCAAACTTCTTGCCTTTCTTTTGTAAAGAAGTGATTGGGTTGGCTATTTTTGAAAAGCCTTCAATAAACCTCCGGTAGTAACCGGTAATCCCCATGAAAGATCTAACGTCCGTCACATCTTTAGGTACTGGCCATTCTTCAATCGCTCGAATCTTTTCGGGATCCACTGAAATCCCTTCCTTAGTGACTACATGTCCTAAGTACTTGTCACATACCCCAATTTTATTAAAATAATGTAATTATTTTTAATATTCCTGAGAACATTATGTTAAAATTAATGCTAAGTAGGAATGGATGACTCAGCAGAGTCTCCAGAAATGGAATGTAAATTCTGAATAATTATTATTAATAAATAAATTATGGAGACAACAGCATGGGAGAGCTGTTAAAAGAGGTTACTGGTCTAACTGGTGGATGGAATTAGGTGGAAGGACAAAAGACAAGTGTCAGCATCCTCAAACACTTCCTGAGTTGCAGGTGGCAACTTCCCTATATTTTGGGGTCATGATTCCCCAAGAAAGTGGAATCTGAGCAGGTGGCTCATTAATGACAGTTAGCCCAACTAAGACCTAGGCAATCTTTTAAATACTACTCAATGAACTGAGCTGGGGGTCAGCAATTGTTCTAGAGGGAGAATACATTCAGGTGAATGCTATTCAGGAGTCCCATTGAGGAAGTGGGAAACAGTAAGGAAGTGTTTTGAGTCAGGAAGTTGAAGTAACTTGGTTCCAGTATAGCTGTTTTGGCTGAGGGAATTATTGGCCGTACTTAGATTCCAGCCAGTTAGACCAGAGCAAGCTCGGGGGTCCTGAGAAGTGCTGTCTGGGCACTCTCCAGGAATTGGTAGGGAGGAACAGCCTCCCATTGCTGTTATTGTCTAACATCTACAGGTTCTGTCACTCTCCCTGTTGTTGGTTCAAATTATTTTCCTATGAGATAAACTAGTACAACTATGTATTGATTGTGTTCAACTTCAGCAAATCATTATCTGTACTATCCTTTGGTATAAATTTCAGAATGCAGATGTTTTAGAAGTTTTCCTGTTTTTATTTAAATAGAGTATTTATCTTATACAGAACCTATTTGTCACTGCTACAGTTAATAAATACTATGTTTATGCATATGCTAGAATTTCTGTTATTAGTTTAATAATAGACAGAAATATTAGATAATAGATAATCCAGATTTATAACTATTAAACAATCATAAGAACAAATCTAGACAAACCTTAGTGTTTATTTTGAGATAATTCCTATCAGAATAACCTATCTGTATATATATATGTATTGTATATTTTAGTAAACTTTAAGTTACAGGTCTTTCTTATATCAAGTTAACAGATAAACAAAACTCATTTTAATATCTTATTTATACTCAGAACATGTCTGACGGTTATCGATTAATTAAAAAGGTGACTGTAACAATATTTCATTGTTACAAGTTTTCATAAATCTTAAACATTTACACAGTAGTCAAACACAGACACTAGTAACTGTAGATTATTATTTACTTGCTATCTAGTATCAGAACACAGTAGCCATGTCAATATAATAGAAATAACAGAGTTGTTTTTAAACAATACAAACATATTAATACAACAGAGAAACTGTCGACTAACACAGTCATCATTGGCTGATTACAAACCATCTTAAATTATACACAGTAGTAATATTATTCAGTATAAATATTTCCCTTGGAGTAGTTCCCAAAAACCCTACATGGCCGTAGCCTTACAGTATCCCATCGACAGACTGAAAAACAAATGAAAAGAATGCCTTATATGGCAGCTATAACCTACAGTAACTTTACACATATTTCTATGTGTATATATATTATTTAACCTACAGTTTCATTTAACAACTGTACAAGAATCAAAACGAATATTATTATAATTCATACCCAGTCGCTATCGAGTTCACAATACCCTACATATGCTTTGAACATAAAACAGAACCCCAATTCACCAGAGCAAACCTATGCTTTTAAAGATTATAGTCACAGCCGAGGATTATCCATAATCTTTATTTTAACACTCCAGACTGAAGTAAAACGCAGAACAACAATTATAGGGTTTCATTAAACATAGTTATCTTCCATTGCAGGTACCGAAGAATACATCTATCCACACATTACAAATACATTGTAATATTTTAACAAAATACGAAATTCAAAATACGGCCATATCAGGCCCAACATTATATTAAGTTTAAATCTCATACAGTGAGGTTAGAACCCCATGCTCAGCAAATACAAAGCACAATAACAGAAAACCCTGGCCTCATACAGTTGGCCGTGAATGGCTCTCCATAAACTTAACAGGGTTTCAAACCCCATTTCATTTCAAACAAAACAACTCCATACATATGACTGTAACCATAAACATCAAGTCGTCAACCGACCTCACTACACAGGAGTCTCCTCCTTGACACGACCCTAACCACTTAAACCAGCAAAGGAAGAGACAGCCGTGGATAACCAGGCTTACCCGTATGAGAGCGTTGAAGATAGAACCCTGTACACCTTCAAAACCGTAAGACCTGCACATTCATTGCAGAGGGATGTTAATATACATTCATTGCCGAGAGTTTAAATAAAAGGAAACTTACACTTGCTTGCAAAACAGAAATAATGAAAGTAATGTTGTTCATTACCTGTGCATTTGTAGCCGTGGATAATCTGGAAGCCACCGGTGAAAGCAGGCAGTGAAACCCCAAACCCTCGTCGGTTGAAAGAGTAAAGCACACCCTCATAACTTTCAAATGACAGCCGCGACAGACAACTCTTGCAGTCGAAACCCTCACACTGGAATTGAACCAGTCCACAAGCACACCAAAAAAAACCAATGCTTCAACCCTCTCATAACATTAAAAACAATAGAGAAACTCTATCTCACATCCGCACCAGTACAGTGAAGGTTTGTAGACAGCCGAGACTTAAACAAAGAAGGAAGAACAAGACCACGAGACAATGAAAACCATAGCAAACGCCATGACCAGAGCCGAAGACTTATCTTGCTACAGAATGGAACCACGAGGCTATAACCACCACACTCTGCACTTTGTTACAGGGCTTCAATACGAAACTCAGACAGGGAGGGTTTCATCCCTAGGACCCGAGCCCGAAGGCAACTACAATAACCTGTAGGGTTTACGAAACCAGCTTATTTATCACAAATTGCATGGAGGAGAGTGAACCACGTAGCCTCCAAATAAATCAACGTAATATGGGTCGAGACCCTATAGTTCCATTGCCAACCAAATCATCATACACCGATTTTTCCAAATCATTACATATGTAAGTCAACGTATAAGATAACAATGATATATAATCATTTGGCATATAGTGCATGCCTTGCAAATGAATCATCGAAAATCCCAAGCACTTGGAATGTATAATCACTACAACGATATAAAGGAGATATAGTCAATTTAAAACCATAAAGTTTATAATCAATACAACCTAAACACTATATAGAATATAAAGCTTGCCAACGTATGGGAATATTAAGATTATTGCACAATCAATTTATGATATAGATATATTAAAACCAAATCATAGACTAATGCTATGAGCATAATACATTCTCATGATCATTTAAGAAATAAGGTAGTTAACCTTAAATGAAATACCTTGATATTTAACCCTGGAAATGTTACCAAGTCTATCAGACATTTTACACAATTGCTATCATACGCACTCATCGGAATTGCTACTAATACTAATGATAACAGTATTAATTTGAATAATAAACCTCTATTATTAATATGTTGAAATAGAGTTTCATCTATAGGTTCACATTGTAAAGGTAGTTAAAAATAAATCAAGACGCAGTCAGGTAACATATGTTAAACTCTAAGTAGACATTGGACTTCGATGCATAGGAGTATATATTGAAACAACGCTAGAAGCGCCACCTTCTCAACTCGCATTATCATTATGTGAACAAAACAGTAATCACCAGTATTAAATTGACAACATGTCACATGACGCTAAGTCGCTTACACAGATGATAATTTATGATACAAACTATTGTTCCATTGATAAGTTACAGCAGTAACATAACATAATATTCATAAAACAATAATTATAACTGAACTGTGTAATCTATCGCAGAACATGTTGATGCTATCTGCATAAGAAATATCATGACGATCTTTTAAGTTTTAAGTACAGGGAATATTGATGCTCACCAAGTTCAACCAACGGTGATCCTTACTTCACTGGCGCACCTGAGAAACAAAAGACGACATATGCATTAGCTCGTAAGCTAAGTAAGCCAGTCAACTACGACTAGCTCTTCCCTTGCGGTTCAAAACAAAACAGTCATTAATTACAATCACCAAAATCAAAGTTTTTAATAAGACAGAGTCTTTCAACAGATTATGTTAGTTATTTAATTTAAAACAAAATCAGAAAAACTACCTAGTTAACATTATTGTTATGAATAAAAATTTTAAATTTTTCAGAAATTTCGGGTTTTGACAGTACTGGATCTCGTCTTTGAAGAAGTCACACTTACTGAATTTCGCAAAGAGCTGTTGTTCTCTCAGTTCTTGTAAGACTATACGTAAGTGTTCTTTATGCTCCTCCTCACTCTTAGAATAGACTAAAATGTCGTCGATGAATACGACAACAAATTTATCTAAGTACTTATGCATTATGTTGTTCATTAAGCACATAAAAACAGCTGGGGCATTAGTAAGCCCAAATGGCATTACGACAAATTCGTAATGTCCGTATCTTGTTCTAAAAGCTGTTTTGAAAATATCTTCCTCTTTAATTCTCACCTGATGATAACCCGATCTCAGATCGATCTTAGAGAATACCGTAGCTCCACGTAGCTGATCAAACAGATCATCTATACGAGGTAACGGATACCTGTTTTTAATCGTCATCTTGTTTAGTTGACGATAATCTATGCAAAGTCGCATAGTTCCGTCCTTCTTTTTAACGAAAATCACTGGTGCTCCCCAAGGGGATACACTGGGTCGAATATAATTCTTGTCTATTAACTCCTTTAACTGAGTTTTCAACTCGTTAAGCTCCAAGATATTCATGCGATACGGGGCTTTTGAACTGGGAACAGCACCTGGTACTAGCTCAATTGTAAAGTCTAGCTCCCTCTTGGGAGGTAATTCTGGGATTTCCTCAGGAAAAACGTCAATAAATTCGTTGACTACAGGGATGTTCTCTACTGTTTTCTGGTTGCTTTTGGACTTATCTGTCTCATCTGTAATAGTTACAGCATAGGTCTTGCACCCTTTTCTGACTGCCCTTTTAAGTTGTAAGGCAGAAATCTGCCTAACTATTGTTTTCCTAGGGATACCCCTGACAGTTACAGGCTGTCCACTACTGTTTACACACCTAAAAGTTTTGTCAAAACAGTTTAAAACGACCCTATGTTGTTCCAACCAGTCCATTCCGATAAGTATGTCATAAGAGCCAAGTGGTAAGATGTTTAGTTTAACTGTAGTTCTAAAATCGTTCATGTTTAAGATGCATTCTTTTACATAACAGTTTACTTTCCTCTTTGCCCCAGTAGCTAATTGTACAGACCAAGAATTATCAAATCTTTCAACAGTCAATTTACATTTTTCTACCAGCTGAGGTGAAATATAACTAAGACTAGCACCTGGATCTATTAAAATAGTAACAGGGGTTTTGTTAATCATACCTCCTACTTCCACCATGGAAGTTTGGTAGTCAGCCTGGTGGTTTTCCAACGCTGCATTGATTCGGGGCATAGTTCCTGCAAAATCTCCAACTGTCATTTCATCTTGCACCGTATGAATATTGCTGATTTGTTTCTTTCTGTTTGGGCATACTGAAGCATAATGTGGCCCATTACACTCCCAACACTTGACAGGTTCTTTTCACTCGAAATTTTTGGTGTAGTTTCTATGGTTATTAGGAGTCTCCTTGCTGCTTTTGTAATTGTTCGAATGGCTGACAGCTCCATTTTTGTTTCCCTGGAAGCTTTTACCATTGAAGTGATTTCCGTTTTTGCCATTCTTGAAACTTTTATGAGAGGCAAACTCCTTTTTCTTGTACTCCATCTGATTGCTGTTCTTTTTGGCTTTCCAGCTGGCTATCCCCTCTTTCTTTTTATTCTGTTCATAACAGAAATTGGCTTTGCGCATAGCTTCTTCCAATGTTTTGGGGTTGTCATATTCAATTCTGTCCTTGATATGATAGGGCAGACAACTAAGAAACCGCTGTATTTTTGGTTTCTCTTCGACAAAATACGGTACATACCGCAACAGACTTAAGAATTTACTGTTTAAGTCCTTCATCGTCATAGATCCGAGCTTTAGTTCATAAAATTCCTTGGCCCTCTCCTCATAATACTGTTCGGACAGGAATTTCTTCTTGAAGTATCTTTTAAAAGTACTCCAATTAACTTCTCTCTCTTTAATCCCCTTGACCCTTTTCAGATCTTGCCACCATATGTCTGCCTTTCCCGAGAGGTTGTAGATGGCCATTCGTGCCTTCAGCTGATTTGAGTAGTTATAGATCTGAAAATATTTTCTCATCCCGGATAACCAGGATTCCGCCTCTTCTCCAGTTTCAGATTCTCCATTGAAAGTTGGGGGCTTTATTTTCTTAAACTCCCCAGAAATCTCTTCATAAGGCCTGTACTTTTTCCTTCGGTTGTGCAGCTCAGTTTCACTGCTGTCACTGCTAGTGTGATAATTGGGTTGTCCCTTTCTTTCTTCAGATGAGGAACTGCTGTCGGACTTAGCCGGTTTTGTCCTTTTTGACCCTCTTTGATGACTAACTTCTTCTGAGTCAGCTCGTTTGCTCCTTCCTTCTGTCTGAAATTTTTCTATCAATAGCTGATTCAACTGCTCCTGAGTCTTTAAAATCCTTTCATTATCCTTCTTGACTGTTTCCATCTCTGTCTTTAATCCTCTTATGGTCTGCATCAGCTCAGTGGTGTGAGCCATTACTTCTTCTGTCTCAGGTTCTCTTGACATCTGTCTTGTCATAGTGTTTGGAGATTCCTCCTCAGCGTATTCTCCCAGTTTTTCCATACCTGTCTGAAAAATTCAGAAAAAGGAAATTTTCTGTTCTGTTCATGAAACCAAAATATAAGTTAGTACTTTATATAATTTAAAATTTTTCTTTTAGGGTCACTGTTTTGCGGAAGTTAGTGGAGTCACATCCAAGCCTAGTGTCTGAACCATGCTCTGATACCACATGTCAGAACCCGATATTTCTGAAAAAATTAAAATTTTTATTTTAACAATAAATGTTAATTAATTGCATCCCTGGTCCTGTTTAATTTCAGTAACTAATCATAATCTTGTTTAAAAGATTCTGTCTTAATACAAATGTGATTTTTTTGTGATTTTTAAATGTTGACTGTTTTCGTTTCTAACTTCAAAGGGAGAGCTAGCCATAGCTGACTGGCTTACTTAGCTTACGAGCTAATGCATAATTTGTCTTTTGTTCGCAGGTACACCGGTGTAATATGGATCACTATAAATTAATTTTTGTAAGCATCAACTCCTTTCCCTGCACTGTAAAAAAAAAAACTTAAAGAAGATCTATTTACTATTACTGGTTGTCGTGTATGACAGTAAGGTTCTTTTCATGAAATTTACGCTTGAAATAAGATTGATAGTTTGCCTCGACATGATATCTCTTATCCTGGATAGTATCATCAGGTTTTGCGATGAATTACAATGTTTCCGTCATATCCGTTGCGTTACGAACATGACTCTAAGTTAATGCTGTAAACTATCACTGGAACAATTGTTTGTATTATGTTCATCGTATGCATAACGTGACGTTAGCATAATGTAACCTACTGTCAACTATTAGCTGCAATTACTGGTTATTAGTATGAGTTGGAAAAGTGACGCCTCTGGCGAGGTTCCATTATATTCATCTATAATTCAAAGTCCAATGACTACGTAGTATTATTGTTTAACTTATGTCATCTAACTGTGCCTTGTTTTTAAACTACGTTCATGGTATGGACCTGTAGATGAGTTTATATTTAAATATCATAATAATAAAGATTGTTATTTTCATTGTTGATTAATTTAACAATAGTATCAAGAGAAATATGACGATAGGGCTTATTTAAATCATGGTGTATCCAATCATATGTTCATGGTAATATTTCAATGTTTTATATGATGGGGAGTTCTCATTTGAAAGTTGACTACATCATTGTTTAAATGATTGTAGGTAAAATATATTGGGCTCTTGACATTATCGATGGCTTGGTTTTCAATATATATATAATACAATGATTATCAATCATAGTGTTTCTCCATACGTTGAACAAGGTTTATATCCATGCAAATGATTTGGAATCGATGAACAATTAATCGAGCTGCAACTGAACTATAGAATTCGACCCATGTGAAAATGATAAATCTAATGGCTACGTGGTTGACTCTCCTCCTTGCGTTGGTTGATATATAAGTCAGAGTTGAAACCCTACCTGGTCATTATCTCTGCCTTCGGGCTCGGGTTCTAAGGGAGAAACCCTCCATGTCTGAACTCGAAGTTGGGCACTGTAAATGCTATTTGCTTGGGTTCTGGTCACGTTGTTTATTTCACTGGTAGTTTAAAAGTCTTGGGCTCTGCTATTGGCATCTGAAAACAGTTTCATTTGTATCTTGGTCTCGTTGTCATTACCAATTTTGAGTCACCTGCTACTTACAGCCCTCCACTGTCGCTGGTGTGAGTATGAGGCAGGGTTTCGCTGTTGTTTTTATCCATGAGGTGGTTGTGTATTGGGTTTTGAAGTGTGCTCCCCGACTGGTTCATTCACAACTTAAGGGTTTTGTCTAAAATGTTGCCTGTCGTGGCTGTCAATCGAGAGGTACTGGAAGTCTCTCTTACTCATCCAACTGACGAATGTGATGGGGTTTCGCTACCTGGCTCAACTTGTGGCTACCTGGTTGTCCGCGGGGTTGCTTTCTCCATTGGCTCAGGTAAGATAATATCAATATTTTCACAGTTTTGGTTTTGCAAAAGATTGTTTAGTTTTACATTAGTATTAACAACTCTCGGCACTTGGTAATGTGCAGGTCACGCTGTTCTGAAGGTGCACAGGGCTTCATCTCCAGCGCTGGCTCCTCCGGGTAAGCCTAGTTATCCACGGCTGTCTCTCCCTTTGTTGGTTTTGTTGTGCTAGGGTTAAGTCTGGAAGGAACCTCCTGTATAATGGGGTTGTTATCGTTCTTGTGACATGGAATAGAGTCACCTGTATAAATTGTTTTGTTTATAATAGAAAGGGTTTGATACCCCGGCATGTCTATGAAGAACCATCTACGGCTCAGACTGTATGAGGCCAGGGGTTATTATCGTCATTGTATTTTCTATGTGTAGGGTTTTACCCACGCTGTATAAGTTAATAGTTACGGTAATATTGGGCCTGTCATGTGGCCGTGTATCATTCTGTGTTTTTGTTAAATGAATAGAGTGTTTAAATTATAAGGATGTTTTTAGATCTTAGGTACTTGCAAGGGATGATAACTCTGCTGTAGGTGAATCCATGTATTTATCTCTCTGCTTTTTCTTTGATTTTGAGTGTTTAATAAAAAGAATATTGATGGTTTACTACCATTACTGTAATGATTAATTAAAATAGGGTTAACCCTGGCGAGTTGGGAATTTTGGTGTTTTTGTTTAAATATTAACTGTAACTGTGGATACCTGGACTATGTATGCGATCTCCTGTTGGTTCGATCTGTTATATGAGGCATTTCCTTTCTCTTGTTTTCAACCTGTCGACTTAATGTGATAAGGCTACGGCCGTGTTAGGTTTGCTATCCACTTCCAAGGAGAAATACTGATAATGAAATAAGTCTTATTACAATAAAAACTATGAGGGTTTGTAACAGCCAACAATGGCTAAGTGCATTGATGGCTTCTCTGCGTGTTAAGATGTTTGACTATAGATAGGACAACCTACGACAGAACTGTGTATTTCATGTAATACAAGCTTGAAAATGAACAGTAATTCTATGCTTATGATTTGGATAATGAAACAATGAAGTCTCTAAGTATTAAGACTTGGCTTCGGGCCAGTCAAGGTGTTTGTCTTGTTTTCAAATAACGCTGTTAATCTGTGTTGTGACAACATGGCTATAAATACTGTAGTATTAGGTTTAAAAGGCAAAAACCATTTACAGTTTATGTGTTTGCATTTGACTACGGTTTTTATACAATGAAACATTATTGCAACCACATCTTTTGGATAATCGATAACAGTCCAATATATTCTGAGTATAGATAAATGAAATGATATAAGTTTTGTTCTCCTTTAGCTCGATACCGAGACTAACCTGTATCTATAGTTGACAGAAATATGAAGCAGAGATAGACTGATACATTACTCTTATAGAAATTATTCCTGTACATTTCTCTATTGGGAAATATTTCACATTAATTCTCAGATTTATCTAGGTGTCTGTTCTTATGATTGTTTTAATAAGTATATTTCTGGAATGACTACTGTTTAAAATTCTATGTCTATTATTTAACTATTAATAGAAAATCTAGAATAAATCACCATGATATTTGATTACTGTAATAATAACAAATATATTCTGCATAAAATAATTACTCCATTTAAGTGATAATAGGAAAAATTCTAAGACATATGAGTTCTGCAAATTCTACCAAAAGACAATACAGAAAGACTGAGCTACTGAAAATAAATACTGTTCAAAACACAGTTGAGATAGCCCATTCTACATTTAATTTATTAAATACACATCAGGAAGAGTGGCAGAACCTGTATCTCTGGTAGACAATAACAGCAATGGGAGGCTGTTCCTCCCTACCAATTCCTGGAGAGTGCCCAGACAGCACTTCTCAGGACCCCCGAGCTTGCTCTGGTCTAACTGGCTGGAACTAGGTACAGCCAACAATTCCCTCAGCCAAAGCAGCTATACTGGAACCAAGTTACTGCAACTTCCTGACTCAAAACACTTCCTTACTGTTTTCCCACTTCCTCAATGGGACTCCTGAATAACATTCACCTGAATGTATTCTCCCTCTAGAACAAATGCTGAACCCCCAGCTCAGTTCATTGAGTAGTATTTAAAATATTGCCTAGGTCTTAGTTGGGTTAACTGTCATTAATGAGCCACCTGCTCAGATTCCACTTTCTTGGGGAATCATGACCCCAAAATATAGGGAAGTTGCCACCTGCAACTCAGGAAGTGTTTGAGGATGCTGCCACTTGTCTTTTGTCTTTCCACCTAGTTCCATCCACCAGTTAGACCAGTAACCTCTTTTAACAGCTCTCCCATGCTGTTGTCTCCATAATTTATTTATTAATAATAATTATTCAGAATTTACATTCCATTTCTGGAGACTCTGCTGAGTCATCCATTCCTACTTAGCATTAAATTTAACATAATGTCTTAGGAATATTAATAAAATAATTACATTATTTTAATAAAATTGGGGTATGTGACAGATGTAACGTTCGACATGGTCTCGACGTTGAGCAAGCGTGCACTCATAAGTAAATTTTAGTATCTGAAACCGTCCAGAGCTGATATTTTGTCGTGGGTTCGTCTCAAATGGAAAGGGGTTGTCAATAATATACCTCGCATTTTATTACTTTCGAATGGATGGTTTCTCTTTTTATTCCTTTCTAAGGAGGATAGGAAGGTTGTTGAATCTCATTACTGGATCTCGGGCAAGGGTTCACTAGTTTTGGACCGATGGCATTCGGATTTTGACCCTAGGAAAGAGGTTTTGAAGCGCCGACATTTCTGGGTGGTTTTACCAGACTTCCCCCTTCAGTGCTGGAACTTCAAGGGTTTCTCGGAGGTGGCAAATACTATCGGTCGGCTTATTCTGTTGGAGGAAGAAACCCTGGTAGGGTATGAACGGAACTCACCGAGAATGTTGGTGGATATTGATTGTAAAGATGGTCTCCCTGCGGAGTTGGATATTGTATGGGAGGGTGGCTCCTTTTTACAGATTTTGGACTATTGGAAGGTGTCATTTCGTTGTTTCAGGTGTAAAGGTTTGGGCCACTCTCGGGATACGTGCACTCGGGACTGGCAGTCTCCTCCGAAGATGTTGTCTTCAAAGGCCTCTTCTTCGCAGGATGGCGGGGATGAAATTATTCAGTGCCAACTTACGTTGGACATCGCTTTGGCTCGTGATGTTTTAGGTATGTTACACAAATTAATTCCCATCATTGCAAAGTTCATTTCTTCTCAGGAAATCTCTGATTCCTTGGTCGTCCTGGCTTCTTCCGAACCCTCTTGTCCTCTCACTTTTGGGACAATCCCTCCACTTATTGTTCCTACTCCGGACAGGGAGGGGGGATCCTGCCCTGTTAGTCCTCCCACATTACCACCTTCCTCTAAGGTAAACTCTTTAGGGATTGTCCTGTCACCCTCCTTTGTTCCTGATTTCGATGGGGATCCACCTGTGGATTTTCAACCTCTAGGTTTAGCCTCGTCCTCTTTACAGCCACTATCTATCTTCTCTGCCAATGACCAGGGAGATTTGGGGGTTTTGCCTATCTCCTCTATTATGAGAGGAAACGTAACTGTTTGAAAGCCTCAGTGCACTAAGAAACAGCTTGCTCGGACCGGCGACCTCATTTCTAATTACACTAACTCGCTGGTTTCTCCAAACGTCGGTGATGGTTTGGATAGACAGTTCTCACTGGATTGTTCCCCTTCTTCCCTTAACTCGACCCTTAGAACATGTGAGGCCTCTTTCACAGTTACTCCATGTTGATCAATGCCTTGAATATATGTGACCTTTGCAGCGGGCCCAAGTGTGTTGCATTAAAATATTTTCTTGACACCTTTAAACCTTCCATTCTTCTCCTTCAGGAAACTATGCTTTCAACTACTGATGCTCTTCAGTTTTTCTTGCATTTAAAACCAAATTGGAGGGCATCTACCATGGATTCTTCGGGCCTCTCTGGGGGAATCCTTACGGCTTGGAACCCTGAGGTTGCTAACCTTAGGGTGTTTCAATCTTGTGTAGGTATCCTCTCGGTTGGTACCTTGTGGGGTTTTGATAGGTAGATTCAGCTTCTTAATGTTTACGCTCCATATCAGCACCGTAGATTATTTTGGGATCGAATTTCTGTAGAGGGTCTTTTACTTGACTCGGCCCTCATCTTGGGAGGTGATCTAAATCTGACACTTTCGGAGGCGGAGGTTTGGGGCTCGGGGAGGGCTGTGGATCCCCTGGAGGATTATTTTTCTGATCTTTTTGATGAGGCTAACCTTGTGGATGTTGCGCCACCAAAGTTAGTTTCCACTTGGTCAAATGGACGTGCTGGTCAGGATGGAATCTCTAAACATCTCGATCGTTTTTTCATGGCAAAAGATCTTTGTTCTTCAGTTGGCAGGTTCAGAACTTGGTCTTATTCCACCGGTTTCTCTGATCATAAGGCCGTATCCTTACAGTTGGATTTCGAAATGAAGGGTGGGATCTATCCGTTCAAATTCAATCCCATTTGGCTCGGGGATGAGGAGTTCAATGTTTTTGTGAAATCCATTTGGGATGACTGTGCCAGCTGGTTTGATGGTTCTCCAACCCATGTTTTAACTATGAAACTCGGTTACCTTCGGAAGGAGGTGTGTGCATGGGAAAGGAATAAAAAAGTTGCAAATAATAGAAGACTATCGAAGATTAACAAGGAGTTACAAATTGCAGCTCTTGCGGTGGATGAATCGTCTTTTAATCCTGCTGTTTTAGGCAGATTACGAGCTTTGGAGTTGGAAAAGTCTCAACTGTTGGGATTGCAGGAGGAGACTTGGCGGCAAAAGAGCAGGGCGATTTGGGTTAAGGCGGGAGATTCAAATACTAAATTTTTCCATCGCTATGCCAATCATCGCAGAGTAATTAATTCTATATGGGAAATGGTCGGTGAACAAGGTCAGGTTCTTCATGAACAGTATTTGTTATGTGATGCAGTAGTACATCACTTTAAAGGCATTTATGGTCAAAACTCCTCAAGAAACTTGGAAGATCAACTCAGAATAATTCAACTATTCCCTCAGATGTTTAATGAAGATGCAGGATTGGTTATCGGGAGGCCTGTTTGTGAAGCTGAGGTATTGAGTATTCTAAAGTTGTTCTCGAAGGACAAGTCTCTGGGTCCATACGGGTGGACCGTCGAGTTCTACCTGCACTTTTTTCCCTTATTAGGGAGTGAAATCACGGCTGATGTGGAGGATTCACATATTAAAGCTCGAGCCCGCCCTCTCTCAATGCGACCTACCTTACTCTTATTCCTAAAGTGAACAAGCCCACCGACTTTGGAGATTTTCACCCAATCTCTTTGTGTAAGCTCATGTACAAAGTTATTGTTGAATGATTAAAACCATATCTGGTTGTTGGCATCTCTGAAGAGCAGTTCGGTTTTCTACAAAATAGACAACTGCTGGATGCGGTGGGGTTAGCCCAGGAGGGTCTGCATACCATTAATCAAAAGGATTTGTCGTCATTGGTTCTTATGTTGGATCTGGTGAAAGCCCGTGACAGGCTCAATTGGACCTTTCTTTGGTTCATTTTAATTCAAATTGGCATTCCACTAGATTCGGTGAATTGGATGATGTCCTGCGTTACTACGGCAAACTTCTCGGTCTTATTTAATGGTTCACCGTCTGCTACCTTTGGTGGGGATAGAGGTTTGCGACAGGGTTGCCCCTTGTCGCCTTACTTATTTATTCTAGCGATTGAAGGATTAAGCCTGTTGCTTAATGATGTTAGGAGTAAAGGTATTATTAAAGGTATAAAAGTTGCCCTGACTCTTTATTTAACACATCTGTTATTTGTAGACGACGTGTTGTTATTTGGTATGGGTTCCTTGGGGGAATGGCAGCATTTTAAAGCCATTATTGTTTTTTTTTGTAATGTTGTTGGCCTGGAGATCAGTCCTCATAAGTCTGTTTTTCTACATCACTGGATTGAGCCTGCTCTGTTGTCTCAGATCTGTGATATGTTTCCTTATCAGCTGAAGGAGTTGTGTAGTGGTTGTAGATATCTCGGATATTATCTTAAGCCGAATGGTCTCAAGTCGGCGGATTGGGGGTGGCTTCTAAAGAAAATAAGGAGGAGAATCACTGGATGGGGTTTCAAGTATCTTTCGTTGGGTGGTAGGAATACTCTTGTGTGCTTTGTGTACAATGTCTTCCTGTCTTTTGGTTCTCCCTCTATATTGCTCCTATGAATATTATCAAGGCGCTTAGAAGGATTTTCGCAGGTTTTATGTGGAATGGCACCGTTGGTGAACATAAATGGCATTTAGCGTCATGGGACTCGATTGCTCGGCTGAAGATGTATAATGGATGGGGCATTAAAGAGCTTAAATTTTTTAATTTATCACTTGTTGCTAAATCTTGTTGGAGAAGTTTTCAGGTTTCTAGGCTTTGAGGTCGGGCTATCAAAGCTAAATACATGGGTCGACTTCCTCTGTCCCTGTGGCTCCGAACTGGCACTTGGAAGAACCAAGGATCCATTATTTGGCATAGTTTTAAGAAATCCTTCCCTATTATAAATGTTGGGTTATGTTGGAAAGTGGGGAGGGGTACTCAAGTCTTCATGGGCCTTGATCCCATTGCTGGTATTGGAGCTAGCTTTCATCTTGAGAGTGATCTGGTCAGGGTGCTTCAATCATGTAATATTTATGTTCTAAAGCAGGCTTGGCAGCATTCGGTGGGTGGTATTATACGATGGAAGTCAGGCGAGGACTTGTCGTTGGAACCACATCATGCTGACAGTTGAGACAGGTACGTTAATCTTCTTATGCGGGCTGGGGTTTCCTTTTCACAGGATGATGATGTTCTTTGTTGGGGGTTTAATTCAGTTGATGGAACTTTGTCTACGCATCTAGCTTACTCTTACTTGATGGAGGGGGAATTTGGTAAAGAAGGACACCACTGTTTTGAAAAGATCTAGAAGTTGAAGTGTGCCCCTAAGATTCGGTGTTTCGTTTGGCTGGCCCTTAATAACAAGGTGCTCACGTGGAATAATACGTGCAAATGTGGTTTTCATGGTCCCGTACCGTGCGTCTTTTGCAGGAAAATGGATGAAGATGCGGACCATTTATTTAGGCATTGTAATTTTTTTGGTATGCTTTGGGTGGAGTTACAATTTGCTTTGGGGTTTCTTTTCCCATGGATGGGTCTCCCTCTTGCATAGTTTTTTCAGAAATGGATCAAGGCTCATATTTATGATCCTGCACTTTTATGTGTTACTATGTGGGAGCTTTGGAAAGCTCGCAACGGAGTCATCTTCAGGGACGTTCACACTCCTCTGCCTATTCTCTATGGTCGCATTGCTGGATATTTTAAACATTCTCAGTATCCATTGAAGTCGATTTCGAGAAGGATAGCTCAGCATGTAGAAAGTGATCTCGGTCTCCCCTTTGGTTATTTTGATGGTGCGGCCCAGAAAGGCATTTGTGGAGCTGGCGGTGTCTTCAAAATTAACCCTCATCTGTATTATCAGCTCCAGTTGGGCACAGGAAGAGGTACCAACACCAGGGCAGAATTGTTAGCACTGTGGGGGTTGTTGTTCTTTGCCCATTCCTTGGGTCTTTCCAGGCTGAATATTTTCGGTGACTCCCAAGTTATTATTTCTTGGGCTAATGGTGAGTGGGGTATTTCATTGTTGCTGCTGAATGGTTGGATGAATCGTGTGCGGACACTTATTGACGGATTTTTTGCTATCTCTTTCTGTCATATTTACCGAGATTTCAATGTGGAAGATGATAAGCTTTCTAAGCTAGCCCTGGGGGATATGGGTGGCTCTATCCATCTTCAGAATTTTTGTGATGGTGCTCCTATAGAATCGTATCACCTTGATTATGTTTAATATTTTGTCGTTGGGAGTTTTTGATTAGTGGTCAGGCTACTGAAAACCAATGTTTACTTTCCGGATTAGTTGCATTATGCTGGACGGTTGGTATTTTGTTTTGTATGATTGTGTATGTACTGGCTTCTCGCCATTTGGTATCTCTGGATACAACTTTTTATTTAATAAAAGTTGTCTTTTTTTTAATGAAAAAAAAAGTCATTTCATTTGTGGCATTGATTATTATTTAAACAAGTGGAATAAGCAACATAGTTGCTTACTACCCGCCTCTTATGCAAAGTTAGAATAATTATCAAACATAGACAACATATAGAACTAAGAGCATTGTGATTGTTTATTACCCCTTGCTTAGGCATTAATTATCCACACATGTAAGTCATATTAAAAAATAGACCATGCATAAATTATCAATAGAGAAAGGGGGGGCATTGGACAACAATGTTATAATAGTCCACATACAATTTTCCCTTCGGATTAACTGCAGAGGGTTGGCCAGCAACCTAAAATAGCTGGCTCTTATGAGATTGGTAGAATTAAATTGTCTAGATGTGATGGTTATTCAGGAAACTATGTGTGATGGGTTAGTTTTAGTTGATAGATTGAAGCGTTTGTTGAAGGGATGGGAGTTTGTTTGGTCCGACGGTTGAGGGTTGTCTGGAGGTTTATTAACTGGTTGGAAAGACAATTTGGAAATCTTAAACAACTTCTCATTTTGTTCTGGGACTGGTACTTCCTTTCTTATCAAGGATTTAGAGTTGAAGTTTACCATCTTTAATGTCTATGGTCCTTATAATTGGAAAGCTTTCTTTTGGGATAACTTCTTTGAAAAAACATTCTTCCAAGATCTTCCCTTTTTAATTGTAGGGGATCTCAACTTTACCTTAAATAGGGATGAGGTTTGGGGGATTAGAGCTAGACCGGAACCTTTACAGGATTATTTTCAACACCATTTAGAGGGCATGGATTTAATAGGCATTGAACATACAGAGATCAAACTAGCCTAGTTTAACAAGAGATCAGGGGAGGCAACCATTTCTAAAAGACTCGATAGATTCCTTTCTGCTGGAAAACTACTAAGGAAAGTAGAGAGGGTAAGAACCTGGAGGAAAACATGTGGGGGTTCGGATCATCTACCTATTCTTTGTGATCTAGAAAAAGGAGAACCGAAACCTGGGACTCCTTTTAAGTTTATTCCCCATTGGTTGGCTAATGTTGAATTTACTGGATTGATTAGAGCTCATTGGAAAAGTTTTGATGTTTCTTTGAAGGAGTGTTGTTGTTTACAATTTGCTAATTCGTTAAATGCTATGAAGAAACTTACTGTAGATTGGTCAATTAAACAAATGAAGAGTAGGGATCTTAGACTTAAACCGACTGGATCTCAGATAGAAACCTATTACAATGGTTGTTCAGCTACTTTTGTTGTAAGGAGTTGCAAGAACTAGTTGATTTAGAAGCAAGAAGGAATGCTATTATAGAGGAAAAGGAAGTCGAGGTTAGGATGAAAAGCAGAGTTGTCTGGTTATCTTTAGGAGATGAAAATAACGCTTATTTTCATAAGTTTGTCAATCAAAGGAAGAGGACTAATACCATATGGGAATTAAATACAGGAGGAGGAGAATCTATTAGGGTTTTTGATAATTTGGCAGTTGAAGGTGTAAATTTCTTTGAAGATATTTATGCAAATCCAGAACTAAACAATCTACCTGATATTGTACAAACTTGTACGAAGTTTCCTAAATGGATTAAGGATGAAGATAATGAAAATATCTTCGCTCTTGTTTCTATGGAGGAGTTAGAAGCTACTTTGGGGAAAGCTAAAAAAGAGAGAAGTCTGGGTACGGACGGATGGACATCTGAATTTTTTCTATCTTTTTTTGATCTTTTAGGAGCGGATCTTCTGAGAGTTATTGAATACACCAAAACAATGGGTAGAATGTTATCCTACTTTAATTCTACCTTCATAGTTCTAATTCCTAAGGTGGATAATCATGTCTCATTTGGGGATTTTCATCCAACCTCACTCTGTAATGCTCTTTAAAAGATATTTTCCAAGGTTATTGCAGAAAGACTGAAACCATTTCTTGCTACTCATATCTCTCCAGAGCAATTTGGATTTTTAGCTGACAGAAGCATACATGAAGTTGTAGGTACTACATAGGAGTGTGTTCATACTATCAAGTGCAAAAAAATCCCAGCTAAGGTAATTAAGATTGACTTGTCCAAAACATATGATAGAACTTGTTGGTTGTATTTAACACTGGTTCTTATACATATAGGATTCTCATTACAAGTTGTTAACTGGATTTGGTCTTGTATATCTACTGCCAATTATGCCCTATTGATAAATGGAGTAGCCTCTCCCTTTTTTATTCCATTAAGAGGCTTACGATAGGGATGTCATCTTTCTCCATTTCTCTTTTGCTGGTAATGGATGGTCTCAGTAGGTCATTATCTGAGGCAAAATGTTGTAACAAAATTACGGGTTTAAGTTTTGAAGAAGAAATTGTTACACGTATCTTTTTCGTGGATGATACTCTTCTCTTTCTTGGAGACTCTGGTGAGGAGGACCAAGCTGTTAGTGAGATTTTAGGGAACTTTAGCTCTGCAACAGTTCTGCTCATTAATTTTGGTAAGTCGGCATGTTACCACAATGAACTAGAGGAACTCCGGTTACAGACTTTCCAAGCAATTATGCCTATGGAACAATATCCTTCAAGTGAGGGATTCAAGTACTTGGGGTTTCACCGGAAATCGAACAAATACTGTAACATTGATTGCACATGGTTGATCTCTAAGGTAGAAAGGAGAATCAACTTTTGGTGTAATGGGTTTCTTTCAAGGGGTGGTAAATCTATGCTGATACAATCAGTTCTTAATGCAATCTCAGTATATTGGATGATAATAGCTAAAATCCTTAAAGGAGTCTTGAACAAATTGAGGAAAATGTTCTTCAGGTTTTTGTGGAAAGGAAATTCAGATTTAGGGATTCATTGGGTTGCTTGGTCCTCAATTGCAAAACTGAAAGAGGAGGTAGGATGGGCTTTGAAGGAGTTACACAGTGTTGGAAAAGCTTTGGCAACTAAATTTGTTTGGCAATTCATTTCCAAGGAAGGTAAATGGAAGTCTATCTTAAAAAGGAAATACCTGAAAAATATGACTTTAAATGAATGGATCAGAGATCCAATGAAGAATTGCAGGGCAGGATCATTGTTTTGAAAAGCTATTGTGGGAGCCTTTCCGGTAATAGGTGACTTATTGGGTTGGGAAGTAGGTAATGGTAGAGATGTATTGATAGGAAAGGATAAAATAGTGGGTATTGATAATTAGAGCAACCTTCCGGAAGGACTGATTAAGTACCTTATAGATCGAGGATATAATTATTTATTTGATGTTGTTGGCGAAGGAAGAGTGGACAGTTATGTACAGGAATGGAAATCGGCGGCTAATCTGGAACTTTTAGAGAGGTGAACAAAAACGTGGAATAGATAGATAGCTAATATGAACAAAGGATTTATCCTTCTAAAGGAACACCCAGACACAATGGTATGGAGTGGAAACAAGGAAGGAGGCAAGTATGCATTGAACATAGCTTACAAATTGTTTTGGAAGAGTTTACATCCTCTTAGAAGTTGGTGGTGGAAAGTTCTATGGCAGGTGTGTGCTCTTCACAAAAGCATAATTTTTATGTGGTTGATACTAAAAGGGAAGGTCCCGACTTGGGATAATTTGAGAAAAATAAACTTTTGTGGCCCAAGTTGGTGTTGCCTTGTAGGAGTGAAGAAGAAAATTATGAACACCTATTTCTAAAGTGTCCTTTCTCAAAACAAATTTGGCTGGGACTTGGGGAAAGTCTCCAATTGGAACATCTGTGGGAGGCAGGAACAATAGAAACCAATTTAAAAACTTGGTTTGAGAACACAAACTTGAAATCTCTAAGATGCATCCCTTTTCTAGTTATGTGGAGTATTTGGAAGGTCATAAATGCAACTATTTTTAAGGATAGACCTTATCATGCTTTCTATGTTATCTCACAGGTACTTGCAACCTACAACTTTTTTATAGATCAGGACAACAAGGGTAAGGTCAGGACAATGAAAGAAATTAGTGCAGGTAAGGAGGACATTACAGGTTTTCTTTATGGAGTTTGCGAGGACCTTGAAAAACTCTGTGGTTTTGGAGGAATTATAGTTTTTACTAAGCAAGAGTCTATTGAATTCAAAGCAAATAGTGGGAACGGAACCAATAATAGAGCCGAAGGTCTAGCATTGAGAACTTTATTACATATAGTTAAAGAGGAAAAAGTGAACATTTTAAATATTTTTGGTGATTCAGAATTCTGGATTAAATATACAAGGAAGGAGAAAAGAATTAGGAATCTGAATCTGCAAGGCATTGGACAAACCTGGATTTGATAGCAAATTCCTTCAACAACATCGAATACAATCATGTTTACATGGAACAAAATGAGACTGTTCACGCCTTATCAAAAGAAGGACTTCTTATTGCTACAATAGATTGCATGGTAACTAAAATAAAGGGAGGACAACATGAAGAGAAAATGATAAATCTGGACTACTGGCCTGAGATATAAATGAATTTTGCTCAATTTAATTTGGGCTGTCAGTTGTTGAAATTTTGAAATTTTGGTTATGATACAAAATGGATAATTAGGCTGTATAGAATATATTCTGAAACATTTTCGATATATAAACAATGAAATACTAAGTAAGTATGGAAAGATGTAAATAGTGCAGAAAGCACCTGAGGAATGTATTCTAGATTTCAGTATGAATGAAAAGAATATGATTTTTTTTTGTGGAAAAAAAAACTTGGGAGTGACTAAATTGTACACCTATATGTCAAAGAAGATATTAAAGTTAAAATTGTGCACTTTGAAAGATGGATTTGTTTTAGTGTAATTAGAATGCTCCGTCTTGCTTGAATGGCTTAGCTGAAAAAATTGTATTATGAATAATTTGTTGCTATTGATATTGCATTGCCATGGTAATAATAAGATCACATAAACATTTTAATTAATAAGTTTGTAGTTTTGACAAAGTGAAATTGCAGTTTTTGGATTCCACTAAAAAAACATATGGAAGGGAATATAAACACAATGTTTTAATTAGCCCTTAGCCTACTCCTATTGATATGTCACAAAAACTTGGATTAACCAAGTTTTCATTTGATTAAGGTATAACAAGGTCATTTTGCTTTGGAAGGAAGGGAGTGCGTTATGTTGTTGATGGCACTTCTTGTATATGGTCCCTAGTTTGTGCATCTTTAACATTCAAATCAATCATGATAACATAGAATTATACTCGTAATCCATGTTCACTTTAACTATGTTTGTGTTTCCAAATAGAGAGTAGCCTCCATCCTCGCTCACTCACCGCATTAATGAAGATCCATCTAATGTTCTTCTGCATCCAACTATTTTATGGTTAAAATTATATATCAAGGTGCATTTTAATACTTTCGTGAAAACATGAAATTCAATGGTGTACTCGTTTGACATCAATTAAATCCAATTATTATATCCCATGTGGATTTCAACACATTAAATTCTATAATGTATTCCTTTGAAATCAAATTTTCTCCATATGCGATGTGTAGTTTATGTTTACAGACAATCCGTCAGTGCGGACACTAACCGATCTCCCTAGTCTAAATGGTTCAGATCTAGAACAAAAGTAGTACAAAACACAAATATCTTCTTAGATTAACCAAATTGCAAAGGTATGAAGGAATGAATTACCTTATGATTGTAGCGCTATCTCCTCACTTGGTGTAGCTCCTGATCTTCAGATCTCCAGCTGCAAAATAGTACACGACAAGTGGAAACATACAAATACCAATAACATGCAAATATAGATCAATCTAAACTGGCAGTCAAAGAAGCTAATTCTAAAGATCCTACAACAATAAGATTTTTATGGAAAGAATCTGTATTACTATAAATATAAGAAGTACATAGGGAGAGATTTATAACCAAGCTTTGACGTTGCAACTTCTTCCAAATGGTCCTAGCGTCAAAGGTCCAAGCTTTTGCCTCCTAAAGAATGAAAGGGAAATAAGCTCTAGTAGAATTTCACCAGCATTTAAGTACTTTATCCTTCTCCTCCCTAGCCATGGAAAGAGGGCTTGTATTTATAGGCCTAAAGGGATAGGAGAGGTTGATGATTTTTTGGAGAAGCTCAAGGGATCATCCCAAAAGGTAAGGGTATCGAATGCCACCCTTCCTAGTTCATAGGGATAAGCCTCCATGTAACCATGGATTCTAGAAGCCGCTCGAAGCTTCTCTTTCTCCTTTTAAACCAACAGTGCCACACTTTGTCCATAGGTAACATGCATCTTTGGAGAGTGACGCACCTTGTCCAAAGGCAGAAGGTGTCACCGACGCGCTCTGTCAATGTGCAGGGGTCTGATGCACTTTGTCAATGTGCAAGGTGCGTCGGGATGACAACAAAAGAAGAAGGAGTAGCCACAACTCTCCCTTCAAGCAATTTGGCCTAAGTGCTTTAGGAATCAGGGCAAATAAAGGACGCATAACTCATGATGACGAGATTTTGGGGTAACAAGATGCCCCCAAAAGCATGAAGCTATCATAATGGGATAGGTGAGGTGCTTTTCTATATGGAAGTTCGAGGCAAGGACCATCGGTTGAAGTGTCGAACAAAGACTTGTGCAGTACAACATACTCTGAGATATATATCTCAAATAACTCATAACATGGTTGCCGACCAATACACTGCAGATCCATGAAACATTGAATAAAAAGTATGGCCACTAGGAATACAATTGTGGATCCATATGCTTATGACAAGACCATATCGTAGCCATGAGATAAGGAGTAAGCTATATCCTCGACGATTTGCACCCGGGGCCATCGAGGAGACCCTCACGCCGTCTATAAACTCTGTCACCACCATACTCCTTCCGCCAGCAGTCTGAGTGCACACCACTCGATGGAAACCTACCTTCAGCTGGGAGCGGGTCCCTCACGCCGTGTATGTCGGCGGCCCAACTGCCCGGACTCCATGTAGTTAATGCATGGCTTTACAAAAAAATTTAACGTAGTTGGAGATCGACCTTCCCCTTCCTCCCATAGTAACTTGAACTTCATTCTGCTCTCCCCCGAACTCGAACCCCGCGTGCTTCAATCTCAAGGACTCTGCCTCGCCCCCAAATACCTCATGGTTTCAGCAGGAGTGTGCAGTCAACTTCAAACACATGGATTGCCAATTCTCAGGTTTTAGTGTGAAATCTACATCATAGGAACCTTGATCAGCACTATAATTTCAGTTACTGAAATAAAGAGCTACAAACATGATAAATAATCGTAAGAGGAAATATTATTTTCAGTAAGAGTTTACAGAAAAATAATGAAAAGACTGCCTTGAATTTGAATCTAGACACAATCGTGGAAAATAAATAAGATAATAGTTAAGAGAAGAAAGTACTGAATGATAATGAAGAATAGAAGGCATATCAAAGAAATTCAACAGGAATAAGAATGACAGGCATATTGTAAATCAAAGAGATGGTGACACTAGCTTGACTGGGTTTTCTGTTATCCACTGGGTTTTTTCACCTTGGATTTTTTGAACTACTCCTCTTAGATAGAAATTCTGGTACCAAAATCATAAAATGTTGGTTGCTTTCAACACTTGGGAGGAATTCTAAATTTCTCTTGCATATGGACTTTGTGAGTTTGAAAAACAGAAAAACAAAACATACTGTTCCATTTCATATCAAGGACCTTCTCATTTCATAAGCTGACGCAATTGAGGAACACAATGACAATGACTCTTCTCCTTCTCAGTCTTATTTGTGGAACAACCACTACCTAAATATTGTGTGAATAGAACCTCTAAAATGGAATGTGTAGATTTGTACTGATTAGTAATAACTCAATCAAATTATCAATGAATGGGAGCAAGCACAAATAGAACATTACTGTGAAGAATAATGTAATATCTCGATTTTGACCCTATTGCATTAAAATTGTAAATGATGTAAATATTGTTATTAATCATGGTGAGGAGCTCAAGGCCAAGGCCTCGCCATCGATTTAGCATTCCATGTATCGGCAATTAAGATAGATGCATATGGTTCTTGTGCTGGGCTTGCACAATGTAAATTCGGACATCATGTAAATATGCAATTTTAATGAAATACCCACAACGGGCTATGCAATGCAACAAGAGAAGGGAGCATGATCTTTACGAGGAATAGGGAGGGAAAATAATCAAACCCTTGAGCCAATAGAGTCAATCCATGTGTCAATGAGAAAACCCATGAACTCTCAACTACCCATTTTGGCTTATGCACCCAATCATTAAATTCTTCCAAGAGTTGGTTGAGGCAGTTAATGCCTTGGGAATGAAGAGGTATGGCAGCTAATTTCGTGCATGGGCAAGCCATCAACCTGGGAATTCGAATTTTGCTTCATGGGCAAGAAAACACCAAGAAAATTGTGCCCAAAGCCATTCTTCACCCATGGCATTCATCCTCTCACGCAGTCTGAGCTTGCTGGGGTTTTATCCTTCACGTTTTCACCATTTTTCTGCATTTTCCATGCCTGGGAACTCGTTTTTGGTTAGCACATTGGCTGGGAGAAGAGAACCACATTTTGGGACTATTATGGAGGCCGTTTCTGCCCACGAAATGCCCATGAGCGTTTTCTGAAAACGATTCTACTCTCTTGGGGTTGACTTCCCATTTTTCTATTTCGTTTATGCTTACCCACGTTTTTTTGCAGCTCAGGGAAAACCCCACCTTGGGCATCTCACTGTAAAAACGTTCTTCTACTGCCCGACATTTGTAAATTCTGTTGTTTGTGCTTTGGCTTGGTTGAATTCTGGTGTATCTTTGGCTATGTGAGAGTCTGTTGTTCCCTTTTTCCTTGTGGAGATCATGCCTAGCTCGGGGGTGGCAGTGGTGCTGAAAGATTGAAGAGAACACTCGCCTATGGTTGGGTGGAACGTTGCAATTGCATAGCCAGTTGCTCGGAGCTACTTTGTTTTAAGATAAGTGTTCTATTTGTTTTAAATTCTGAAATGTTTTATTCACTGTCTATTATGGAAATGCTGAATGTATGTTAAATCTGTACATGAATTTACTTCCGCTATATTTCTTAGATTTATACATCTGCATGCATGTCTTTTTATATTATGAGAATGTTTACTTAGTAAGCATGGGGCTAGATGCCCAGTTTTAGCTTCACATGTCTCTCCATCGCCTTGGTAGGATGGGAGGGACATTACAGTTTGGTATCAGAGCTCATAGGCTACAGCATTGGGCCTCTATGGGCCAAACCTAATCACAATTACAATGGAAGACCACTTCCTGATCACCACAGATTGCAGCATCAGGACTAGGCGGGCTAAGCTGGATAGTTTGCATAGGTAAGATCACCTTCTGTTGAGTAGTAATCATCACAGAAAGAAGGAAAGATTTCAAATTCTCTTATGAGTTTTGAAAATTTTGTCCAAGCCTGAATCGGCCAGAACTGGCGAGTTGGTGCCGAAACAGTCGGCTCAAGTTAGCAAGATTGGGCCGAAGTAGCCGACAAAAAGTTAACAAAATCCGGCGAAACTCGCGGAGTGGAGTCGAAATGGGCCGGTGAAACTCGCGGAGTGGAGCTGAAATGGACCGGTGAAACTCGCGAAGTGGAGCCGACACGGTCGGCGAAGTTGGCTGAGTTGCGCCGACAAGATTGCGGAAATGCCCGGGAAGGGAAGAAAGATTTTGAAAATTTTTCTAAGTGTTTTTTAGCGTCAAAGAAGAAGTTTCGGAAGAACTCAGCGAGTTCGTCCGCAATGGCGGCAAAACCTGGTGAGTTGCTTCGCAACGAATCGACATAAAATCGAGTTCACCGAAAAAGCGAAAGAAATTTTCGGCGGAGAGTTATGAGTTTTTCGCCGAAACGACGGAAAGAACTTGACAAAATTGGTCCGGATTTGCAGAAGGATTTGGTGAGTTTTCATCGAAACGACAGAAGTATTTGGCGAAGTTTTGGACTGAACGACAGAAAAAGATGATGAGTTCCACCGCAGAGTCGGAAGGAGTTGGTGAGTTTTTGCCGAACGACGGAAAGAACTGTCGAGTTTGCGCCGAAGTTGCCGAAATGGTCGACCGGAAGAGATGGATGAGTTCGTCCGCGACACCGAAAGAACTCAGCGAGTTTGTCCGCAATGGTCGGAAGAGAATTGCCAAGTCTTCCAAAACAGGAAATTTCAGTGGCTTTCCAGGGTGAAATTTAGGCGCTAAAAGCTGAAAATGGCCGTGAACTTATGCGCCAGATTGCGCAGGGCAAGCCCCCTTGACCCCCGTCGTTCCCCGGAGACAGTCGTTGAAAGTGTGAAATGCACTCTTGGGATGAGGAGCACGGATTGCATAAAGGGTGGTGGAATTCTCAGCAAGAGTAATGGGTTGTAATATCCATTATGGAGGATGAAAGAGAAATTCCTCACCTTAAACTATTTCTGGTTATAGCATAAGAATTGCATGTTTGGAAAATAGCAAAAATGAATGTTATACACGTATATATATATTGAATTGCTAATTCGTGCAAATATCATAGCTAATGATTGCTTGTGCGCATGGTAGAGAGCCATGAAATTGGATCAGCTATGATGTGGAAGAGGAAATCCCATGCTACAATGATGGAGATTAAGAAGGGAGAATTCCTTCACTCCTCTCTTACTATTGTATTTATATACTGAAAATTATGGCATAAGGATGCTGGAAATGCAAGAGAGTAATAGATTAAATATAAATTAGTGGGCATGATTAAATAGTCATTGCATAGTGCATGTGAATTGCTTATGCATGAGTATGATGTTGCCTATGGGTAAAGGTAGTGAAGTTACACATGCAATAGCTCATTAATGATATTTAATGTTGTTGATAATGGTTGTGTGAATTAGACCATAAAAGCATGATTGAAAATGTAAGAAAATTAGATTGATGAAGTGAATATGCATTAGTTGGAATACTAATTGCCATTGCACAATGCCTGTGAAAACGTTTATGCATATATGATATTGCATCTTGGTAAAATAGTGAGGTTTTACATATGCAATGAGCCACTTAAGATAATCATTGTGGCTGCTAATAAGTAGCTGTGTTCGCATTGGTTGTAGGATCAATTACAACCAAAGCATGGCTGAAGATGTGGATGATGATTGTTGCATATGACCAACAACCTTATGAAGAAAGGATGGTGAAACAAATCTATGATCATAAAGTTGGAAAAAGGAATGCGAAGCCTTGGTAAGAGGCCAACTGATCAGGTAACATCAAGAGATGTTAAAGATAGCCATGCAGGTAATGGTTATTTGTGCTTAAAGTGCATGAATGCTGAAAGAGGATTTGGTAAGATCCCTTCAACTATGATTAAACTATGTTGATTTGGTTTGCATGTGGTATTGAGTGGCTGAATGTGAATGTCAACCTACCAAGTATGGTGAGGTATGGGTAAGTGAAGGCAGTGAGCCTTACACCCTATAGTTTCTTAGAAACCTCAATGCATTCATACGAAATTATAACATGCCATTTGTGTATGCTGGATTATAAGTTTAAATAACCAAAGAAAGTGAGGAATTATGGTCCTATCATGGTAGTGCATGCTATGTGGGGGAGACATGGTTAGGCCATAATATGTTTGAATGCATAATATTCATGAATTAATGCAAGGTTGCATTGAGGGGATGTGCATTAAAAATATTTTGTACAATCTCGTGGTTATGCATTGAGTAGGTGCACATTAAAGGATTATGTGATTATTGTAATATGTATTCATATGTATGGGTGCACATGTTGAGATGCATTATGGAATGCATGGTTGTGGTGTATGTTTCATTGCACTTAGATAATAGACGGAATGGTGAACAATTGTTAATCTTGAGACTATTTCATGAGCTGCTGTGAATGCAGGAGAATGATTGCATGAAGAAAGTAGACATGTTGATGGGCTACCAAGAGTACCCTGTTGAAAGGACAAATTTGTATGGATACGGAGTAATGAGTATCTAAAGCTTCGTTTAAATTGCAAAAATGACGTGACTGTGTCTTGCAATTTCGTTATGATAATGATGCATATATATATATATATATATATATATATATATATATATATATATATATATATATATATATATGTATATTTCATTGCATTTCAAGATGTTAACAACTGGAAATGTTTGAATTATGGAGTGTTATAATTCTGAAAATACTCCAGTGACTGCGGCAGCAATGAAATATTATATGCATAGAGACTTACAAAGCGTTTGGTTGATTGAAGTTTCAGATTTCAGGTAGATTGTTTTAGGCATGGAAAATATGGGTAAGTCCATGATGAAGATTGGAATCTACCGTCAGCAAGAGCCAAACGATATGAGAACAGACTCATGGCTAAGCAAATAAATTTCTGTAGAGGACAGAATTGCAAATTCATACTTGAATTTATTTATTAATGCCATTGACTGATTAGAGAAATCAGATTTGAATTCTATTGTTAAATGCTGTTAACTGTTTGGCTATTTGATAAATGTGCCAAGAAGACACATTGCAGGAAGACTGGGAGTGATGGCCTGCAAAAGCCAAACTAAATGGGAAAGACCACATGCTTTGGAAATGGGTTTCGGGTGAAACGCCATTGATTATGTCTCAGCCAAACCGCATGTCGGTAAACCATGAGATTGAGATGGTAAAGCTATGCCAAGAAGGCATGTGAGATACATCTGCAAAATGAATGAGTATTCTGTGACCCTAGACTAGAACATGCATGTCTAAATTATTAGGGTTAATATGCAGAGCATGCTCTATTTTGTTTATATCATTGCAGACTGCCTGAGTATGATTAAGGTCTACATGGCACACATCGGAAAGGGGGTGCACACCTTTTCTGGTGCTGGGTCATGATAGGGTTTTCAATATTGACTACACCCTAAGGGAATGGACACATTCCTGGTGTTTCAATACTTGATAGTGATTGATATGGAATGTGGTTAAGAATTTGAACAACAATACTGATGAGCTTGCTTATCCTTCTTGTGTTGTCAGCCTACACAGATGCAGATTGATATTGCATATTAAGGGGCAAAGTGAAGAAGGGTACGCAAAAGGACTGTATAGGAATTGGTAACCTTTCTATTCCCACATGAAATATTACCAGAAGGGATGGACAGGCCCGAAGAGCTGTGTAATAAGAAGGGGTATCACCCTTGTGTGAGTGGGGCCATGTTAACCTGCAGTCAAGAAGTCACCTATAAAGTTCCTAAAAGGAACCACCGATTTGCACAAGAGAAGGAGTGGCGTCCTTGTATGAATGAAAAGATGTATGTGTGAAGGGTTGCGGTGCAAGAAGGTGTGGTGACATTGGTGAAGGCATGAAATTCCTATTGGGTCAGCAGTAGGAGGGCAGGCGCCAAGACTGACTGAAAACCCTGAAATGCCTATTGGGTCAGCAATAGGAGGGCGGGCGCCAAGACTGATTGAAAACCCTGAAATGCCTATTGGGTCAGCAGTAGGAGGGCGGGTGCCAAGATTGACTGAAAACCCTGAGATACATATGGCTCCATAGTAGAGCCTTGACCTATAATGGTTAGGTGGCACAGTTTCCTTCCATTGGTCGATGACCCAGACGAATGTGCTGGCTCGGCACTGGAGAGAGCCAACCAGGTAGGGGACGGGTTGGGCACCACCAAATGCTTGGAAAAATCCAGCCGATGGGGAGGTGTACTGGTTAATCATTAACTATATCCAAGTCCATAGGCGATTCCAAGGCTTGCAAAGCGAAGCAGGACCCTGTGGATCAGTGGAGAAACACACAATACAGATAAGTATTCGTTTTCATTTATGTCTTGTTTGGAATAATGAAGATTTCAGGTATAAATCTTTTAACAGCTAAGCTGATACACTATTGTTTCTTTGCTGGAAACCTTGGTCATTGCAGGAAGGCAAGACCCTGAAAGACTATAAATTGCTGGTAAATCCAGAGAGTAAATGAGTGGGTGATATAAATTATTGAGAAATCCAGGGAGTAGTTGGTTGAATGCTATAAAGTTCTTGATAAGTCCAGAGAGTGACTAGATGGGCATTCACTACTTCATATTGTGAAATAGTGTGTATGCTGGCCCCATTACCCCTTAAACAATTGATAAAGCCAGTTAACGTACTGGCCTGGCATTGCTTATTCAAATGATTGTGGAGTAGCCTATGTGTTGGCCCAACATTCATAATTGTGTCCACGGAAATCCAAGGCTCGTAAAGCAAAGAAGGATCCCGTGGAATAAAGTGAAGACATCCAATACAGATAAGTATTTGGTTATCTTGCAACTTCGTGCTTATGAATATATGTGTGTATATGATTTGGTTATGATTTCTCAAACTCTTGTTTAGAAAAAAACCTTGTGAAATAAACTAAACATGTGAATTAATTCAATGTTTGAGTGTAGGTATTGTTGGAAGCAAAGATCAGGAAGGCATCACAGGGATGCATATGGACATATGGTTGTCCTAAAAGAGCTCAATATGAGCAGTAATAAAAGATGGTGCTAGTGAACGTGAGTGGGTCCTAGCAACCAAAGGTTCTGTAAGCAGAATGGGAAGGGGTACCCAAGTTGAAAAACATTAGACAGACTTTAGACACTAAGTCTCATAGCCAATAAAGGGCAATTCAAGCGTTCACATTAAAGTGAAAGAGACTAAGGAGCATGAAACCACAATGATGGTGTAGCTTCGTAATAAAGCAAGACTAAGAGGGAGAAACTCTTACTCTTCTCTTTCATTTCTATTGATGCATTTATAAAACAAAGAATTGTTGAATGCATGTCATGACTAGAAGAAGAATGTGTTTATTTGCTTGAATTAAATTGTGAATGCTAAAATAGTTATTTCACTGTGAAAGGATGAACATGTAAGAGATCATGTGTATATTGGGAAAGCATAATTTTTTTTTTTTTGGAAGTCGCATGAGTGAAGCATGGACGTTCCATGTCAATTGGGAAATAATTGACTAAATTTAATGTTTATATTATGCTTGTCCTAAAAAAGAGTTTCCATGATAAATTTCACAGGTGAGAAATTGAAACAATTGGTTGCAGCCGACACAAGCAAGTGTTGCTAGTAAGTAAAGTGTGGTCAGCTGTGCACATTGACCATGGCGACATACCAAGGGCTATTAGAGTTGGCTGAAAGTCTTCTTCAAACAATTGCAAAGACCCAAGAGAATCTTGGGGAGATGCTCAAGCTACAGAGGCAACAAAATGAGATAAACCACGAGGTTTTGCAGGACTCTATTCGTCTGCAAAAAGAGGTAAAAAGCATTATGGGAGCAATCAACAAGGGAAATGAAAGTGGATCAATGAAGAAGCATTCATCCAATCGTCCGATTAAGAAGCGTTCCAGGTGGGAAGACTCAAAGGAAATGGACCAGGAAAAGGTAAGGCAGCCATTGAAATGTTGGGGATGTGGAGAAAATCATTTCCTCCGCGATTGCCCAACAAGAGAACATCAAGAAGGTAACATTGCTTCGGAACCGAGCCATCAGATAGGTAAAGGAGCAATGGAAGCACTACGGTCCCGATGAGGCTACATGGGAGCTGGAGGATGCCATGTGAGTGGCATATCCATTTTTATTCAATTTTGATGAGCACTGAGGACAGTGCTAGTGTAAGGGGGAGGGGAATGTAATATCCCGATTTTGACCCTATTGCATTAAAATTGTAAATGATGTAAATATTGTTATTAATCATGGTGAGGAGCTCAAGGCCAAGGCCCTGCCATCGATTTAGCGTTCCATGTATCGGCAATTAAAGTAGGTGCATATGGTTCTTGTGCTGGGCTTGCACAATGTAAATTCGAACATCATGTAAATATGCAATTTTAATGAAATACCCACAACAGGCTATGCAATGCAACAAGAGATGGGGGCATGATCTTTACAAGGAATAGGGAGGGAAAATAATCAATCCCTTGAGCCAATAGAGTCAATCCATGTGTCAATGAGAAAACCCATGAACTCTCAACTACCCATTTTGGCTTATGCACCCAATCATTAAATTCTTCCAAGATTTGGTTGAGGCAGTTAATGCCTTGGGAATGAAGAGGTATGGTAGCTAATTTCATGCATGGGCAAGCTATCAACCTGGGAATTCGAATTTTGCTTCATGGGCAAGAAAACACCAAGAAAATTGTGCCCAAAGCCATTCTTCACCCATGGCATTCATCCTCTCACGCAGTCTGAGCTTGCTGGGGTTTTATCCTTCACGTTTTCACCATTTTTCTGCATTTTCCATGCCTGGGAAATCATTTTTGGTTAGCACATTGGCTGGGAGAAGAGAACCACGTTTTGGGACTGTTATGGAGGCCGTTTTTGCCCACGAAATGCCCATGAGCGTTTTCTGAAAACGATTCTACTCTCTTGGGGTTGACTTCCCATTTTTCCATTTCGTTTATGCTTACCCACGTTTTTCTGGAGCTCCGGGAAAACCCCACCTTTGGCATTTCACTGTAAAAACGTTCTTCTACTGCCCGACATTTGTAAATTCTGTTGTTTGTGCTTTGTCTTGGTTGAATTCTGGTGTATCTTTGGCTATGTGAGAGTCTGTTGTTCCCTTTTTCCTTGTGGAGATCATGCCCAGCTCGGGGGGTGGCAGTGGTGCTGAAAGATTGAAGAGTACACTCGCCTATGGTTGGGTGGAACGTTGCAGTTGCATAGCTAGTTGCTCGGAGCTACTTTGTTTTAAGATAAGTGTTCTATTTGTTTTAAATTCTGAAATGTTTTATTCACTGTCTGTTATGGAAATGCTGAATGTATGTTAAATCTGTACATGGATTTACTTCCGCTGTATTTCTTAGATTTATACATCTGCATGCATGTCTTTTTATATTATGAGAATGTTTACTTAGTAAGCATGGGGCTAGATGCCCAGTTTTAGCTTCACATGTCTCTCCATCGCCTTGGTAGGATGGGAGGGACATTACAAATAAGTATCCTCTGACCTAGATTGAAGACCGTTGGTGCATAATTCTTTATTGAAGGCGATCTTATATCTCAATATCTTCAAATCCAAACGCATGATTTTAATTTATGGAAAGAATGCTTTGGAAACCATGTTTGGTCTTTATTGATATGAACCAATGGTTAATTGTGCCTTTTGTCATGGTTAATAACTTAATACAATTGTCATTTTTATGGGGCTAATCAATAGCATCTTTCATTCTTATCTTTGGCAATTTCTTGTCACTTATCTGGTTGAATTCTTAATCTTATGTGTAACTTGTTCTTGATCTTCTTCGTTAATGGCAATTCAATGCAAAACTTGAGATATCTCTTCAAATCCAAATACACGCTTTTGATTTATGGAAAGAATGTTTTGGAAATCAAAATTGAACTTTATCAATATGAACCAATGGTTAATTGTGCCTTTTTTCTTGGTTAATACAATGTCAGTTTCATGGGGCTTATCCATAGCATCTTTCATTCTTATCTTTGGCAAATTGTTGTTTCCTATCTGCCTGAATTCTTAATCTTAAGTCAGACTTGAACAAACTAATTACATATGTAACTTGTTCTTATCTTCTTTGTCAACATCAATTCAATGCAGAACTTAAGATATCTCTTGGCTACAAACTTCTTTCACTTATGTTGGTTTCCTTGTAGATTCTCAAGGAATCCATGGGAATCATGAGAATGTTTTGAATGAGTTGCCCAAATCAACAATTTGAATATGTCATTTTGCCACAATTGCTCATCTATTAAATCAGCTCACCAACTGCAATATGTCATTCATAGGTGGACTTTATCTAGATAAACCATTCCAACAAGATGCTTTACACACAAAACCTCTATCTACACTTTTTGATATACAACAATCTATTGAGGTTGAGATTGATGCCTCTAACAATGCAATGGGAGTTGTTCTAGAAGAGGGAGGAAATGTGGTAGCATATTACTTGGAGATATTTTCTCAAGTTGAATTAAACTATAGCACTTATGAAGCATTAAATATCTTATTGTCAAAGGAACACCATCTAGTGCACACCAATCGCCTGCCTCATCAGGATTATATTGATATATCTAATTGATAAGAGCTGTAAGATTTTGTCAATAAAAAGTAGGATTAAAAATAGATTGATCTGCTAGTTGATAAAAGATGTAAGATTTCACATTAGAAAATAGGATTAAGAACATATATATTAAATGAGATGAGATGTAATGATTTTGTCATTAGAAAGTAAGATTAAGAATATATTTATCTTAATAGACATATCTAAAAAATTATAATTCACTGTTGAAGACAACTAATAATCCATAGTTAAGATATTTACTGGGATCTACTTTTGTGTATTGCTTACTCCATTTACTAATGTGCCAATAATGTAGTCCAATGCAGGTGATATAACAGGTGTGAAAAATAATTATATACTCTAAACTGCCATTAGAACAGGAGACTCCTCCTTCCACATTCAAAGACGGAAATGCAAAACTAACCATTCACCATCTAGGTTTATAAATAGATAGAAAAACATATTACAAATAATTTTATTGAAACCAATACATAGCAATGAAAATTCAACACTGGAAAAAAAAAAAGATTAATAAGATGGAGCCATAGAGATGGTCATATGTGGCAGAAATAGTCATCTGTTTATGAACATAAATTTAGATACCTACTTACAGGCATTGGAAGAGAAGGGTAGGTGCTTGATCATGCTGCAACGTGGACTCCCTGCAACATGCTGGTTGTTGCATACTTCAAGAGGAGCTTCACTGGGTGTGGAGTATGGAGTATTCATAAAGGAGAACAGGGGATTCTGTTCGCTAGAGGATGTGAACCGGGCACGTTCAAAAAATCAGCATTTGAAAATGCATTAACGTGGGACGTGGGGACTGTGCTTTCAGCCCAAGGTAACGCCGACTAAAGGTTTCCGTTGAGTGGCGTGCAGTCGGATCACCGACGGGAGGAGGTTCGTAGTGACGGAGTTTGCAAAGGGTGTGAGGGTCTCCTCGATGGCCCCGGGTGCAAATCGTCGAGGAGATAGCTTACTCCCACAAGATAATACATAGTGGATCTACGAGATGAACCAAACATAGCCACGAACCAATACAATGTGGATCTATGTAACAGTATAATGGTTCCATCATGATATCTATGTGGAACCTACTCAAGAAATATCTCCATTGCAGCTTGGGTGAAATACATAAGTTAACCCAGGGTCTTCAAACCGAACCCGCAATGATATAAATATAACCAAGTGATTACAATGCATTGAAGTCGAACATGGTAGAAACCACTTGATTACCATTCAATGATATAAACCGTTAACAAGTGCGAGGGAAATCATCATTGATGTCAATGATCCCCAAGGTATCATAGTACATACCACTGAATGTGAATCAATGAGGTGAGGTCGAACATCCAGTGGAATCTTTCAATCAGAAGTCAATGATGTGAACTTACTGTTGAAAGCGAGGTATCCTTTCATTAAGGAATGCAATCCCAAGGTACTTGACTGGTTTCTAGGTTCAATCCTAGGATGATGTGTTGAAGTCCACAAAGATAAACCCATCGAAGGAGGGCCTTGATGTTCCCCCCATCATCGACACAAAACAAGATCAAATATGATTTGTATTAGATCGGACTGTAGAACGACTTTCAAGACTGACTCAGGGGTGACCGACATAAATGAAGGTATAACGACTGCAGAATTTGACTCAATCAACAGGCTTCCCTTAAACATGGAATGGCATGACTTGGTAGCATCGACACGACGAGACGGATACCAAGACCTAATACAACAAATGGTTGATGCATTCTTTGGATGACCCAAAGGAGTATGATGAATCATGGAATTGGTGAGACTCGAGGACAAGTAGATTACCCAAGTAGTTTGAATGAAATGAAAACGAGTGCCATGTTCAAAAGCGATTATGAACTGCCATTAATACAAGTGAATACAAACTCTTTCCTTATTCCCCGTCATGATTGATGAGTACCTCTTTGTTTATTAACGAGTTTGAGGATAATAACAGATGCTCGGTATAGCTCATCCTTAGGACGAGTCCAATCTCACATGTTTAGCGAACCTGAGATAGGAAGGGTTTGTCCCTGTAAGGGCCCTTTAATGTTACAATTTAACGAGTCCAAAGAAGGTAAACTCAACGTCATTTCATGTTTAGAGAGTCTGAAACGATCAAAAGAAGACTCCAATGAGTACTTTTTCGTAGATTTTAGTCTCCTCACCTGAAAAAGGATAAAACAATCTGAGAGAGAACTCTTCTAGTCTTGATTAACTAGAGTGTTCATTTTCCGTAAGTAGATTCACTGGTTTGAAAAAGGGGTAAACTATCACCAGAAAACCAACCTTTCTAATACTTTTACAAGCGTGAATGAATCAAGTTCGCTTGGCGATCTTTTCCTATTTAGGGAGTCTGAAAAGAGCTTAAAGAGGAATCCAGGGGGGTTCCTTTTTCGTAGAAGTTTTATGAGTCCAAAAAAGAGATAAAAGCTAACTCAGTGACTTATTCTCATGTATTTACCAGCACGAGAAAGAACAAAGACTCAGCTCGATACCTTTTATACTTAGCTTTAATGAGAATGATAATGGTATCAAGAACGCTCTAAAGCCTTTTCACACTTGATGAAGAGTATGCAAATTCAACAATGGTCTCTGCCATAGTCAAAACATTAGTCACCTCCATCTAGAAGCTTCAAAACAAAGTTAAGAGCCATCACAAGGTTGTAAAACACTAAAACAAGATCAACTATAGTTAAAAACCCATGGAATGATACAAATCAATAAAGGAATATTCCATTTTGATATAAAAAGGGTGAATAGTAAAGAATATTTACCATTTCATTTTTACCAAGTTGAAAAAGTGAGAAAAAACCTCTTTCAAGCTCGATCTTGCGGTGAAAATTCTGGGAGCCTCGGTTGATCATTTAGTTTCCGGTCAATTCCAGGTAACTCTAAACTCTCTCCCCTTTGATTTGATGGTTGAAAATTTGATTTTAATGCATGTTTTAGGGGGTTTTGGTGCTCATTTCATAGGGGAAAATGTGCGCCCTTGGTGACGCGCTTTCCCTTTACGGGAAGTGCATCACTCAGAGGCGACGCACATCCCGCATGGACTAAGTGTGTCGCTTACGCCCTATCTGCAAAGACGGGGTGCCTCGGCGCAGATTGGACCATGAACTTTGAGATGGGGCCCAAAAAATGATTTCTAAGAAAATGGAATGGACCTAATGCTTATTATTTTGATGTCCATGCAGGGTTTATCCATCAAAATGGTGGAGTGGAAAGAACGTGAGCAGGAATTGGAGGATGTGCAAGCCGTAAATGATCCTCACTCCATGAATTCTTTGAGGGAGTGTGGGTTGTTCAAGTTATTTCATGTCTAGGGGAATGAGAGCCCAAATACAACTATTGGGCTATTTGATTCGGTAATGGGATCCGAACCAACAACATTTCAAAGTTGGAGCACATATCCTCACTTTAGACATTGAGGATATATACTTCTTGACAAGATTATCCATGCGTGGGGCCCCGATGTCATTATCCAGACCTAGGGGTAGTGAGCGGTCCACTGAGGATCTCATTGCACAGTTCTGCACTCCAGGCACACAGATGTTGGGTGGGAAAATTCCCATCAAGAACGTGCGGGGTCGTCCCTTGAGGACTATATTGTTTACTATCGAGCGAGTGGTAGATAATAGGGCTCCACATCAAGCCACCAAGGCCCACATGTTGTATGCCATCGAGTGTATGGCTCCTATGGTATTTAATTGGTGCGAGGGGCTCCTCGCAAGCTTAAAGGAACAACTGTCCAAATGTCGAAGAGGGGAGTTGAAATAGTTTGGTTATGGCTCTATTGTGGTCTCTTTTCTTCTTAGAGAGGGTTACACTTCTTCATCCTCGGGTCGAGATGAGTGATCTCGATCCACAAGATCCGCGTATGCAGAGGTGGGCCGAGGTGATGGCCCGCCATGGTGGCAGTGGGCCAATGATCACATATGGACCGACTTTCTTTAGGTGGTTGCGTATCTAGCTCCTCATGGTTGAGGATTATGCGTATGCAGGGGAAGAATTCCAAGGAGACCTCGATTTAGCTCTTCTAGATGGGGAGCAATGGGGAGAGATTGGTAAGAAAAAGACTCTCTTGTTTTTATGTATTTTATGATTTTTTTCATTTTTCTATAGTACTGATATCTCATATCTTGCTTCCACAGATATTGGCCCATCGAGACCGGTGGGATCCTCACTCATCAAGAGGCGAGGAATAGTTCGTGAGATGGCAACGATCCATTAGGAGTCTTTGGAGGAGCTAGATAAGCTCAAGGAGAACCTCCAGCGGCTGACTGCCGACATTCCAGACATCTCCATGAATGATCTTCCCCAAAACTATTAGCGTAGGACAACTGGAGTTTTGGGACATTTTGGTCAGTTACTCCACTGGGTGGATATGGCCATCATATGCTACCACGAGCACCCTCGGGGATAGGCTGTATATGTGATGATGTACTGAAAGACACATGCTTTAGATTTTGTAGATGTGACTTACTGAAAGCCATGAGCTTCAGATTTTTGTATCAGTATATGTTTTGTACAACATTTTGCCAAACTTAATATGAAATGCTATCTAGCAGTTTATAAAATGTGTTTTTATGATGGATATGAGTCTTATGTATGTTTGCTTATACATTGATAGATAATTTACATGTCATGTCAATTATGCATTTTTTAATAAAAATGCTTATGAATGTGCATTGTGCCAATCTAATACAAAGTTAGCCAACGAATCGACAACCATGTTCATACATCTCGGGATATGTTGGTATTGAATGGACTCAAAAGACCTTTCCAAGAGACGTACCCACCGAAACAAGCGAAGTAATATAGGGTCACGGATAACGTATACTTGGTTCAGATGAGAGACCACTAGTTGAGAATCGAGGTAGATGACAACGTGGTCCACACTAAGGGAAAAGGCATCGATCTATAGTCCGATCACCACGTGGTATTTGGCGACATTATTAGTTGCAAGACCTAGGAAAGTTCCTCCTGAGCTTATCAGTTCACCGGCATGGGAATAGAGTACCCAAGTTGTCAAGGCGAGGTTCCGGGTGTGCCGACTAGCGCCATCCATGAATCCATAACAAGTTTCCATCTACACATCCAAGCAGAACATGGTATAGGTGAAAATTGAGATAAGACCCTAACACACCAAACATAAACACACGTCATGTACAATATGTATAGAGTACTGATACAAGATAACTTAAGCATATTACCGCTTTAGGTAGAGCCCATTACGAGGCTCTCCTAAGGATATTCCATCATAGTCAACCAACTCATAAGATCCCCTTTCTAAGACACGTTTTACGATGTATGGCCCATGCCACATGGACACAAGTTTACCTGCCCCTAGCTTATCATGTTTTTGGTCGTAAGTAAGGACCAAATCACTCTCATTGAAGATATGGGGTTTTACGGATTTGTAATACTGGGCTTTGATGCATTTCTTATGCTCTTCATTGGCTAGAGCTGCATCACGACAGGTTTCGTCGAGTCGAGCTAAGTATAAGAATATTTCTTCCTCAGCGGCTGTGTTTGGTAAGAGTTCAACGACTAATTTGAAAGACATAATTTCGCACTCAATAGGCAATATTGCCTTTAGTCCATACACCAACTTGAAGGGTGTGAAACCAGTGGCAGTTTTGATGAAAGTATGGTATGCCCATAGGGCTGAAAAGAGAATCACATGCCAATTGTGCGTGCCTACCATGTTATACCTCCATATTTCACAGTGTCACATCTTCACAATAAAAATAGTTGACGACACTTCCCCTGCTGCCTAAAACACCCAGAAGAGAAAAATGATGAATGATCCATGAAGACAAACCTGTCCTGTCAGGAATCAACCCAGCTAAGACTTCATATACCTACACTACCGCTCCTTGCTCAAGCTTAGGAGCGCGGTAGTCCCCACTACCGCGCCATGCTCCTTCTCTGCTACGCGGTACTATCGCGCTATGCTCAGTTGCAGGGGTGCGGTACTCCTTTTTTAGCCCTTTTGCCATGGCTTGTGGAATCTTGATCTTCGAGAGATTTTTGAGGATTGGCATCCCTGATTCGATCCTAACTCACTTTCTCAGATTAGTGGGTCTGATCCACTAAACACTCCCAAGATCCATCCTTATCTCTTGTTGGTTAACCCTATTACACACTATAAGAGAGAGGCCTCCCATGAGAAAAGGGGAGGACTATTGGAGACATCAAACCTATGATCTTGAATCTTTGTGGAGATAGCTAGAGGAGAAAGTACTTGGAGCTGGGAGTTGGCTTGGACATCAAGCAACCATTGTAAGTAACTTCAAGTTTGTAATAAAACATAACTTGTCTTGTTTCCCAAATCATGTATGTTGATCTTATTTCAATCATATGATTTGCTTCTGCTATAGATTTAGATTCTAACTCATATTTCAAGTTGCTAGAAGATGGCATGTGCTTGTATCTTGGTTTACTCTAACAGGTTCATTCACGAGGACTTGAAGATTGGAGTATCAACTAGGACGAGCAATTAAATTAAAGGTCAGTCAAATCTCTTTTCATTTCTTCCAGCATTATGGTATTTGAAATGTTTGTTTAGATCTAGGAATTTAAGGTAGCATTTGTTATCTTTTTGTCTTAGTTTAGAGTCAGTTAAGTCTACTTTAACCTAAGAGAGTTTCTACCTATCCGTAGGGAGAAATATCTACAACAAAAACTGGCTGTGTCATTACTGTCTCATGGATCTATGCTTGTTCATAGTAGCCATGATTTGTCTACAGTCTATATCATCTCAGTACTCATGGATCTGAAATGTATTGGTCGGCAACCATGCTTTGAGTCAATTGTTTCTGAGCATGGGGACGCCCGCCTCGATGGTATATCTGTGTTATACCTCCATATTTCACAGTGTCACATCTTCACAATAAAAATAGTTGATGACACTTCCCCTACTGCCTAAAACACCCAGAAGAGAAAAATGATGAATGATCCATGAAGACAAACATGTCCTGTCAAGAATCAACCCAACTGAGACTTCATATACCTACACTACCGCTCCTTGATCAAGCTTAGGAGCGTGGTAGTCCCCACTACCGCGCCATGCTCCTTCTCTGCTACGCGGTACTATCGCGCTAAGCTCAGTTGCAGGGGCACGGTACTCCTTTTTTAGCCCTTTTGCCATGGCTTGTGGAATCTTGATCTTCGAGAGATTTTTGAGGATTGGCATCCCTGATTCGATCCTAACTCACTTTCTCAGATTAGTGGGTCTGATCCACTAAACACTCCCAAGATCCATCCTTCTCTCTTGTTGGTTAACCCTACTACACACTATAAGAGAGAGGCCTTCCATGAGAAAAGGGGAGGACTCTTGGAGACATCAAACCTATGATCTTGAATCTTTGTGGAGATAGCTAGAGGAGAAAGTACTTGGAGCCGGGAGTTGGCTTGGACATCAAGCAACCATTGTAAGTAACTTCAAGTTTGTAATAAAACATAACTTATCTTGTTTCCCAAATCATGTATGTTGATCTTGTTTCAATCATATGATTTGTTTCTGCTATAGATTTAGATTCTAACTCATATTTCAAGTTGCTAGAAGATTGCATGTGCTTGTATCTTTGTTTACTCTAACAGGTTCATTCCCGAGGACTTGAAGATTGGAGCATCAACTAGGACGAGCAATTAAATTAAAGGTCAGTCAAATCTCTTTTCATTTCTTCCAGCATTATGGTACTTGAAATGTTTGTTTAGATCTAGGAATTCAAGGTAGCATTTGTTATCTTTTTGTCTTAGTTTAGAGTTAGTTAAGTCTAGTTTAACCTAAGAGAGTTTCTACCTATTCGTAGGGAGAAATATCTACAACAAAAACTGGCTGTGTCATTACTGTCTCATGGATCTACGCTTGTTCATAGTAGCCATGATTTGTCTACAGTCTATATCATCTCAGTACTCATGGATCTGCAATGTATTGGTCGGCAGCCATGCTTTGAGTCAATTGTTTTCGAGCATGGGGATGCCCGCCTCGATGGTATATCTGTGTTATACCTCCATATTTCACAGTGTCGCATCTTCACAATAAAAATAGTTGACGACACTTCCCCTGCTGCCTAAAACACCCAGAAGAGAAAAATGATGAATGATCCATGAAGACAAACCTGTCCTGTCAGGAATCAACCCAACTGAGACTTCATATACCTACACTACCGCTCCTTGCTCAAGCTTAGGAGCGCGGTAGTCCCCACTACCGCGCCATGCTCCTTCTCTGCTATGCGGTACTACCGCGCTATGCTCTGTTGCAGGGGCGCGGTACTCCTTTTTTAGCCCTTTTGCCATGGCTTGTGGAATCTTGATCTTCGAGAGATTTTTGAGGATTGGCATCCCTAATTCGATCCTAACTCACTTTCTCAGATTAGTGGGTCTGATCCACTAAACACTCCCAAGATCCATCCTTCTCTCTTGTTAACCCTACTACACACTATAAGAGAAAGGCCTTCCATGAGCAAAGGGGAGGACTCTTGGAGACATCAAACCTATGATCTTGAATCTTTGTGGAGATAGCTAGAGGAGAAAGTACTTGGAGCTGGGAGTTGGCTTGGACATCAAGCAACCATTGTAAGTAACTTCAAGTTTGTAATAAAACATAACTTGTCTTGTTTCCCAAATCATGTATGTTGATCTTGTTTCAATCATATGATTTGTTTCTGCTATAGATTTAGATTCTAATTCATATTTCAAGTTGCTAGAAGATTGTATGTGCTTGTATCTTAGTTTACTCTAACAGGTTCATTCACGAGGACTTGAAGATTGGAGCATCAACTAGGATGAGCAATTAAATTAAAGGCCAGTCAAATCTCTTTTCATTTCTTCCAGCATTATGGTACTTGAAATGTTTGTTTAGATCTAGGAATTCGAGGTAGCATTTGTTATCTTTTTGTCTTAGTTTAGAGTCAGTTAAGTCTACTTTAACCTAAGAGAGTTTCTACCTATCCGTAGGGAGAAATATATACAACATACCATGCGTTGAATCATGGTTTTCAAGACCTTGTTAATGGACTCTACTTGTCCATTCGATTGAGTATAGTAGGGGGTTGAATTTTTATGATGAAATCCCAACTTGGTGCTTCGTTCATTCACAATCTTATTTTGGAAATGTGATCCATGATTTGTGATGATGGCTTGTGGGACTCCGAGTCCAACGATGATATGATTGAACATTAAGAGTGCGATAATTTCGTTGTCTTCCTTGTATGTAGGCATAGCCTCGTCCCATTTGATAAAGTAGTCTACAACGACAATGATATAACCATGCCCCTCGGCTAAGGTAGGCTTACAATGCATGAAGTCGATGCCCCATTTGGCTAAGGGGCAACAACGATAACTAGATGTAGTGGGGCTGGGTGCGAGTGCTTTTTATGATGAAAATGCTGGCAGGGATGACACTTCTTGACCGCTTCCATACAATCTTTGAAGATGGATGGCCAGTAGTATCCAACGTGTAAGATCTTATAGGATATAGCCATCCCAAAAAGATGACCGCCACATGCCACCGAGTGGCAATCATTTAAGACATGCTCGACCTCCTCTTGATTTAAGCAGCGTCGTAAGATGGAATCAATGCCACATCGATATAGAGTATCACCGATGATGAGGTAATATTTTGCATGGTGACAGATACGACGACGTTCATCGCGGGATAAGTGAGGGCTAAAGCATTGTGTTTGGAGATACAAGGTGATATCTCCATACCAAGGGTCAAAAGTACTAATAAAAAATGATGACTCATCGGAGAGAGAGTCAATGGGCTCAGATTCTTGATCAGTACGAGGAAGATCACAAATGAGCTCTGCGAATACCAATAAATTTTTTGATTTAGCCTTTTCAAACTGAAGATCGAATTCTTAGAGAATCACGATCCAGTGCGAGTATTTTCCCCATAGTACCTGACGTGCGAGGATGTGGTACATAGGGTTAGAATCACCAATGATGATAGTAGTTCGGAGCAGGATATAGTGAGGGAATTTCTGGACAACGATGACCGTTTCCAGAGCTAACTTTCCCACTTGCAAATAACATGTTTCAAAGTCTATGATACCCTTACTAAGGTAGTAGACCACATGTTCATGCGCATTGCTATCCTCCTGCACTAAAACCATAACAATAGTTGAGGTAGAGGCAACAAGATAAAGGATGTAATCCTTGGTCTAACACGGTGGTTGTAACATGGGTACATGAGTGACGACGTGCTTGATATTGTCAAAGGCCTTTTGGGCATAATAATTCCAAATGAACAGGACGTTCTTCTTTAACAATCGCATGTAACCTTGTGCTTTTTCTGCAAAATTACACATGAAACGATGCAGGTAGTTTGCCTTCCCCTGCAAACTTTGAAGTTCTGTAATATCCATATGTGGGGGTAGGGAGACAATGGTCGCTACCTTGAGGGGATCAATGCATATCCCATATTTGGAAATGATTAAGCCAAGGAGACGTCCGGACTCCACACAAAATATGCACTTATGGGGATTTAAACGGATATTGTACCGTCGACATCTGAGAAACACAGCCGTTAAATGATTGCTGTGAAACTCACAATGATTTATATGAGCGGGGAAATCATTGAGGTAGGGTTCCACAAAATCCTTGATATCGTGAAAGGCATACGACATGGACCGCTAGAACATGGCACCAGCTTTTTCAAGGCCAAAAGGAAATTTGTGATAAGCAAACGTACCCCATGGGCAGATGAAAGCAGTTTTATGTTGATCGGCTAGGTGGATCTCAATCTGATTATAGCCAGAAAATCCAGCCATAAATGAAAAGATGACGCTTCCGAAGCAGTTGTCAATAATTTGGTCGATAAACGGGGTAGGGTAGTTGTCTTTGGGACAAGCCTTATTGAGATCCCTGTAATCAACGCAAACTCTGATTATTCCCTGCTTCCTTGTAACTGGGACGACATTAGAGACCCAATCTGTCAAGGGGACATTATAAATGAACCCAACTTTTAACAGCTTTTCAATCTTTGCTTTGATAGCTGTAGTCTTTATGGGGTGGACGAGACATAGTTTTTGCTGGATGGATTTTGCGTAGGGATATGCTTTGATTTAACGCATAACAATAGTAGGATCAATCTCGGGTATTTCTTCGTAGCTCCATGCAAATACATCGCAGAACTGTTTAAACAAGGCCATATAAGTCTTGAGTTCGTCAGAAGAAAAAGTTTGGCCAATGCGGATGTGTTCCACGATGCCTGGTTTTATCGAGACGTTGATCGTGGTGGTAGGAGTGATGTTTGCCAAGTTCCCTCGATTACATTATCCTGGATAAGAATAGGAAATTGAGGGTTTGGGAAAACATCTGGTGAAACAACAATATGAATTGCGTTCTCTACCGTGTCTAGATGCGGGAGGAAAGACAATCGATGATGACAATATTCCCATGGAGGCTCATCCAAGCTCATAATCTCCATACTCGATTTGGATCAGAGTGAAAAGTCTAGAGGAGACGATACGGTGATGGTGGGGATGATTTTTGCCGAGATGGCATAGAACCTGAGTTAGATGCCACCGAATAATGGTCATCGAGTAAATCAGGCGTTGATTGGATGGCCTCATAAGTGGCTTCAGCAGGGCTGAGAGGCATTGCATTTCCAATCGAATCGATATGATTAAGATTGAGTACAATCCAAGGGTCCGTCATGTTGGAGGAGGATGGGGTCATGGATGCGATCATGTTCACTGTGGCAACATGTGAGGGGATCAGGTGTTGGAAAGACTTCCATCAGTGATGAGTATTTTAGGATTCCTACCCATACACTCTCATATATTTGCGATGAGTGTCCCAAGAGAGGGATATTTTCCTCAGGATGAGTAGTGGTATTCAGTGTACAAAAATCTAACTAGTCGATAGTGATGATTTTCCCATGATGGGGAAACTGCACAATGCAGAAGATAGATGATGCGACCGCAGTCATGGCATAAAACCAATTTTGACCAAGTAATAGGTTATAATCCAATGGGGCAGTGACTACTTCCATGTTAATGGAAACAATCTCACCTCCCAATTCGATGGCTAAAGATTGTAACAACCCGTGAGGTTGAAATCCACGTCCGTCAAATGCTTTCAGAGTAGTAGGGGAACGGTTCAACTCAAGAGAGCCGATGGATCTCCAGCAGGATATCGACATAGCAAAAGTAGAGGCTCCTTCGTCTAAAACAGTACGATGGATACTTTTCCCATAAGCATTAGTAACAATTTGAAATGCCAATTGGTGGGAGAGCCTCGGCTTGAAATATTCCAATTTGAACATGATAGTATTAGAGGAATCTGGATCCACTGCTCCTATAGCATATAGCAGAGTCTTATGTTGATTGGGACAGTTTTGTAAGACTTCAAGGGTTGACATAGCACAAGGAGCCTGAGCTAGATATTCTACAATATTGTAGTTTTGAGTGGCCTGGGCATTAGGGTTGAAAATGGCTTTTCGAATTGTGCTTTTTGGTGGATGCAATATTGCATCTGGTAGAGGTTTCTCTATGGTTAAAGGACCTTGTGGTAGAGGACCATTGGACGTAAACAGGGAGTATTTTTCAGTATTACCTCCATTGGATTCCTTTTCAGGAATAGAGTCGTATGTACGTGACCTGGTAGATAAGTTGACCGTTTCACTGTGCATCATGAGAACATGAGCGGTTGTGGAAGGTTCCCCTTGAGAAGGAGGTGGTTGTTGTGCAACCATTTGCTGCTGTTGTGTGGGGAAGGGGTCAGTTAAAACTATGGGTGTGGGGTTTCCCTTGAGAAAATTTTGGACTTCTTCACAATGTGGACATTCTTTCCAGAAGTGATCATCAGCGCACAGTAAACAAGGATATTTGGCCTTCCATCTCGGTTTTGTTTCATTAGGATCAGAATTGTTTTTGTGCTCCTGCTGGTTAGAAGACTTATTGGATTTGCCTTTGTTCTTCTTTTTACCATTGGTTTTCTGAGATGAAGTAGATTGGACTGAATTCACCTCCGTAGTGGAAGCATGATTGGGTGATTGGTTGGTATTGTTGCCAGCCTGTGACGAAGTTGAGGTTGGATCCATGTGGCTCTGTGATCCCACCGATTGGGTAGCGGGATGGATATGAATGGAACCAATGATTCCATCGACATGTGATCCCGTGGGAGGTTTTTTTGGGTCATGTGTGGGGCGTGGGGCATTAGGAATAATGTCATAAAATGTGCCAGATTGATCATAGACTAGGTCTAAGTACTGAACACATGAGATGGCTTGTTCTTTCATAACAACCCGCCCATAGCGATGCCTTTGGCTATGATGGGTAATAATGACTTCGTAAACCAATCAGCAAGTAGTTGATCCGGAATGGGAGATTTAATGAGTCGACGTCTCCTTCTCCACTCATGAATGTGGTCAGAAATATGAGTGGAGGTTGATTGTCGAAGAGACGTCAAAATATCCGTGCTTGTTTCATAGCAGATCAGTAATTGAAAATGGGTCAAAAAGGCCATAGCTAAAGATCTAAAATCGACAAAAGAGTGTGGCAGTAACTCAATGTACCACTTTGCGACAGTACTAGTGAGGGTTCATTGAAAAAGCCTTAGACGAATAGAATCATCCATTAAGGAATTTGAGGAGCACCACAAATGGTATGTCATAACGTGGTTCTTAGGATCCTCGTCGGGTTTGCCATCAAATTTGGGTATGTCTGATGGTAACTTCACAGGAATGGGTGGCCAATTCATACCATGTTGGATGGGATCATTGGTAAAACGTGATAGATCTGGCAAATCTAACATATCCAGAAATGGCAACTATCGGTTTGGCTGTCTATACTGGTAATATTGATAAGACATCTGGGTACTAGTAGGATCATGGATCAATTGATCATAAGGTTCTCCAATAGATGTTTGTCCATACAGAGGTGGTCCTCCCAGATTAGGAGGTGGACCTGAAGGGGGTCCTCCTATAGAGTGTGGAGGTCCTCCTCTGGAGTACGAGGGTGCTCCGGATGGTGGAGGTGGAGGTGGGATAGGTGGTGGGGGTGGTGGTGGGGGGGGTGGGTGGGCCGCTGGCTGGAGGTCCATTCGGTGGAACATTATGATGCCCCCATGGGGTGTTCATATTTTCGGGATAAGGTAATCCATGATAAATATTCCTAGGGTAATTTTAACCTATTGTGATATTGTGCTTACCTGGATATGTATGCCCCCATGGGGGTTGGGTCCAAGTATACGGCCCCCCCACATGATACACCCACGTAGGTTGTCCCATGGATGGGAGTGAACTTCCAACCATAGTGTAGTTCATGTGTGAATTATATCCTCCACTTACACTTTGTCCCCTAACTAGAGGTTTCCCCCTGGTTAGATTTTGTCCACTAACTAGGGTTTCCCCCCCAGTTGAAGGTTGTCCACCAATTGGAGTATGCTCGGTAAGCATATATTGACCACTAACTAGTGGGTAGCCTCTGCTCGAATTTTGAGGCATAGGTGGTGTTCCAATTACGACGTTAATGGTAGCTGAAGGTTTCCCTCCAGTTTTTGGGGTCAACATGGGTGTAGAACCGACCGAATGATTTTGAGGTGTTCTAGATGGAAAAGAAGGTTGGCCCGGTTCATAGGTGGTCATTATGGATGCAAATATTTCTGGTGAAGGGAGAGTAAAAGAATGTATAGGGTAATGATGTTCGGGAATGGGTACCTCCGGGGTGGGTTGGGGAGGAAAACTCTAGCGTCTTACCCGCTCTTTGAGTGTGCATAAATGCTCGATGGTCACCTAAACTGGTGCGAGAAATTCCTCGTTTGGAATAAATCGGGTACGAAACGGGTGTGGTGAAGTTTCCACAATCGAAGGTGAACCAAAATAAAAAATAAAATGACCTAAGGAGGTCCCCAAAAATGATGCAGTTGGACCAAAAGCGGTTGCTATCGGGTTGAGTGAAGATCCAATCGATGGCTCCAGGGTTACCTTTAAGCGAGTGATGAAAATATGTGTCATGCAGAGGAGGTTGTTCTACCAATAATGGTCCTGTAGGATCAGTGATGGGAAGATTTACAGGAGGAGAAAAGTTTCCTCTTGATTCAGTGATACGAATTTCTTCTTCGATCCAGATGTTGTTGGTTGATCCATGCTTGCTCCTAAGTTCTCCTAGATAAGGGGATATTAATGTGGCAAATTTAGTATTTTACTGGATCTTCTTAAGGGTTTTTCAGCCAGGGTGGCTGATGAAAGGCTTCCCCTAAAAGTCTTATAAAGAAAAAATACACTTCAAGTCTTACTCAAGCTAAAGCCACAAGCAAACTTATATGATATGCGAGATTAAAGTCTGGAACCTCAAGGGAGTATCAATGCGTCGCAACTCACGATATACTATAGGGTCCAAAAGTAATACTCGACCCAATTTTTCAAAGCACTAACCAGGGAGGATTAGGACCGTACCCCTGACCGTATTACGCGACTACCTAGCAGTACGTGCGTAGTATCTCTCCGAGTGTTGTTCTCGGTGTATTGCCATGCCAAGACAACCAATGGTTGACTCGGATGGTTTCACGAACCTAGTGGGGTCTCCCGATATACACAAGGTATGTGGGAGCTCAAAAAAGTGGTAGTGTTGTCTAATGCACAACCGTACGACAGGAGCCTTCCTATATACTGTTAAGTACGTGAAGTACCTTTCTATATACCTGAAGGTACGTGAAAGGTCGTTCGATATACCGACTGGTACGTGGAAGAAATGCAAGTCCCCGGGATGCAGTGCATGCAGATAATGATAGCTGCTACGTTTTAAGACGTCGGAACACATCTCTACCCTATCACACCAGTTTCTATGAAATTTTAACCTAGGCTACCGCTTGATTTTATCTTATACAGTTAGGTGAATGCATGAAGTGTAGACTTGTAAAGTAAACAAAATGCACAACTAAGCTAAATGAAGTGCAAATCGTTCGCTTTTTCGATGAAAACTAGCTAAAGGAAAAAGAAATATTTTCTTTTTCCGAAAGTAAATGAACAAAGTACCCCTTTTTACTTTCTTTTCCAATCAAACCAAAATACTACCAACACTCTTTCATTTAACTCAACAAAATGAAAACAACACACCAAACCAAAAATATTTTTTCTTTTTTCTTCTCAACTAAGCTAGATCTATGAGCAAAATGAAAAGATGAACTTCCTCTTTTTGATTGCACCAACTTCAATTTGAAATCAAGGAATAAAAGAGAAATAAAAAATATGAGAGCATTCACTAGCTTTTACGATACTTTGAGCAGGCCTAAATCCACTTAATATTTTCAAGGAGATGAAGATGAACTTTTCAAAACCAAGAAAGCATAAGCATTCACAATTTTTTAGCTTTTTCAAAGTTTCTTAAACAACTATCCAAAGCATAAAACACTCTTCTCGACAATCTCAAGTAATCCACTCGAAATGAAGAAGATAAAGAATTTTTTATTTTTCAAACGAATGTACTAAAAAAATATGAGAATAATATCACTCTCTTAAACTTGATTCACTATACTATAGACCACTTACTACTGCAATATTTAAACAACTAGAAGTTGTCAAGAAGTTAATAATACAAAATCGTAATACAACACAAAATCCACACCAAATTGTGCAAGAATCACAACAACCTAGTTTTCTGGAAGACTTAGAAATCAGAGCAAACAAATTAGAAATACTGAAGGGAGTCACAAAACTAGTTGCACTTGCGAGGGATTGAAATTTCCCACGACTGGAGAAACAATCGCTTGACTATCTAGGACTCAAATCAAGCTCTAAATTCCGAAATAATCCCAGGATAAAGCACACTGAATCTGAGGGATATTATGGCTAGAATGGGTGACACATACCTCATAAAACCAAGCAAAACCCAATTTTGTGGAATTTTTTGACCCTATGCACTAAGCTTTGCAGGGTGACGCACATACAAAACATGTCAGCGACGCAGTCTGCCTAAAGATAAAGCACATCATAATTATAGTGACGCAGGGTAGAACTGCCCAGGTGCGTCGTGCAAAATCCAACTTTCAAAAAATGAAAAATCCCAAGAACAAAAAATGTAAATGGCTAAGTTAAATATCCTAATGAGAGACTAGATCACCTAGTAACTCTCTGAGAAACAAATCCAAGAGAAAGAGGCAATTTAGAGTCTATTGGAAGAAAAAACCAAGAAAACATAAATCACAATCAAATCAAAGACTATGGGACTGAAGTCCCTAGGATGGTTGTCAATTTTGTTTACGGACAATCCGTCAGTGCGGACAATAACCGATCTCCCTAGTCTGAATGGTTAGGATCTAGAACAAAAGTAGTACAAAACACATAGATCTTTCCTAGATTAACCAAATTGCAAAGGTATGAATGGATGACTTACCTTATGATTGTAGTGTTATCTCCTCACTTGGTGTAGTTCCTGATCTTCAGATCTCCAGCTGCAAAATAGTACACAAGTGGAAACATACAAATACCAATAACATGCAAATATAGATCAATCTAAACTGGCAGTCAAAGAAGCTAATTCTAAATATCTTACAACAATAAGATTTTTATGGAAAGAATTGTATTACTATAAATATAAGTACATAGGGAGAGATTACAACCGAGCTTTGATGTTGCAACTTCTTCCAAATGGTCCTAGCCTCAAAGATCCAAGTTTTTGCTTCCTTCTCCTCCCTATCCATGGAGAGAGGGCTTGTATTTATAGGCCTAAAAGGATAGGATAGGTTGAGGATTTGTGGGATAAGCTCAAGGGATCATCCCAAAAGGTAAGGGGATCAAGTGCCACCCTTCCTGGTTCATAGGGATAAGCCTCCACGTAACCATGGGTTTTAGAAGCCGCTCGAAGTTAAGACTTCCCCAACTATTACAAGTGTATTAATTCTTATTTATCCTTAGTCTTTTGCTTATGAAAATACCCTCAATGCAACAATCAAACACTAGAGTTAGTTTCGGGGATCAAGTAAGCATCACCTCTTTTCTATTCGACTTTATTCTTGAAACAACCCAAACAGTTAGAACAATCTTGGGAGTTTATTCACCAAGACATAGATAGGGAAGAACAACGCGAGTTGGCTGCTATACAGGCTAGGAACCCTAGACCTGCACTATTATGTTTCAGACTCCCCATCGATCTCATCGTCTTAGAAGACAATCTCCCAAATTTGATTTATTATCCGAGTTTAAGAGAAGAAGAAAGGTGTTAGAGAAACTGTGTCAGTAAATCATACACTATCATTCTAATTCAAAATCTTGTAGTGCAGAAACTTATATCCTTGGATCACCCCCTTCAATCACCAAAAATATGGCTAGTCCAATATGTAACAACCCTCATATATGAATATAGAGAATATTTAATATAATAAATAAAATGTAATATAAAATAATGTAAGATAATAATATAATTGGGAATATGAAAGAAAATAAGGGAAAACAAATTGCATTAAATAAGAAATTAAGAAATTGGGAGAAGGAGGAGATAAAAGGAGGAGAAGAAGTGAAGATAGGGGATCTTTGTCTTTTGGCATTTGGGAAGAGAAGATCTTGAGGAGAGGAAAGCAAGATAGCACTGTTACACCAAAATGTCGTCACCCTTGTGCAAGTGTCACAAGTGTCGCAAGTGTTGCAAGTGTCGTCATCCTGACTTAGTGTCGTCACCATGACCGTTGCAAGTATCGTCCTTATGACCAAGTGTCGTCATCATGACCGTTATGATAAAGTCGTCATCTTGACCATTGTGTAAACTCTGTGCTCTAACCCCTAAACTCATTCTGGGATAAAACACATCCAATTGAGAGATTTTTCCTTCCTAGTTGACGTCTTTGAGTAGGCTGTCGCACTTCTCCTTCATCTAGGGTGCGATGTCAGAATTCTTGGTCAGCTAGGGTGAGACAGTGTTGCAGCTTGTCTTCATACAAAGTGTGATGACCCCTCTTTGTCGCTCTGTGTCCTCTACCAGGGTACGCTGAGGTTGGTTAAAGGCTATTTTGGGGAGTCTCGAGGTCTTTCTAGAAGTTTGTTGAGGTGGAGACCTATCCCTAGTCTCTAGGTGATGTGGCATTTCAGTCCCTAACCTAATGGGAAGATCCCTTAACCATCTCCCCCTAATCCTCAACCTACCCTATCTCTTTAGCCCTATATAAACACCCACTCTCTCCATGAGAGGGGGGGAAGGTCTATGGTATCCTTATGCTGATAGAATCCATATTGGTGATTGGGAATCTTGTACCATCTTGGAGGCTTGGCTTGGACATGTTGGATGGAGGATGCAACATTGAGGCTTTGGTTGTAGCTTCATCCTTTCTATGTAAGTCCCACTTTTATACAATTAATATAATCTCTTTCCATAAACTGTTGTCTCATTGATGATGTTTAGAGTTTTCTTCCTTAATTGTTAACTTAGATCAATCATATGAAATGTATGCTTTCACTCTTTGTTAGTATCTATATGTTCAACAGGGTCTTGCAGCTTGAGATCAGACGATGCTGGAGCATTGGATCAACAAAGAGCAAAGGGATCTGCAAATCTGCGGTAAGCTATCTATCTACTAGTTTGCACTTATATTGATATAGGAAAGTAGATCTATATTCTATTCTATTTGTTCTAGACTTACGTTAAGCTAGGGAGATGACGCCTTAGATCCGTCTTTGGTAGATTATCCGTTAACAAGCACTGGCATAGGGTTAATTGTTGGGGGCTCGGGGGCCTCAGCCTTTGGCTGGGGGTTGGTTGGGTGGAGAGTCGTCCCTCCACCTTCAGTTGCACTATTGGAGCTGTCAAGGTAATGGTAGTTGCTAGGTCATCTATCCAGGTATGGCTCCTTAATCTTCATATAATATTTTCGGTTATTGATGATTAGATCCACATTGTTTTTGCAAATATTCTATGCATGTTGTTCTTGTTTGTTTCTGGATTTTATATGATTTTACATGTTATCATATTCTTGTGTTGGTTCAGAGATCTGCATGCATATTTAATATTATTTGTTATTTAGTGGTTTTTATGAATTTTAGAGTTCTTACATTTGGTTTTTTACCATTTATGTGCCAAGCGTCATTTATCTCTAGATGCCATGATAAAGCTATAAAATGCTAAATTAATATCATCATGAAATAATATCATATATTTTGTATGACATGTTATCGTTTCATGCTAACCCTTATTGCTCCCCGTAGAATGCATATTTGATATGATGATGGATTATGTGAGTTGTTACTCCATGTTGATAGTACTAATGTTGAAATATGGTAGCTTATCAAGGCATATTAATGAGATGCTTAGTGAAATTATGAAAGTATCATGACCAGTTATATTATAATGGTAGCACAAAGCACCTAAATGCATTAGATGTTAAAATTAGCATGACTTATCGTGACAATGGCTTATGATGCAATGTATTGCAATATGAATTGGTGGCTAGACATTCTTGTTAGCACATGATTCAAGGTTGATCCATGATATTATTATATTGAGAAATGGTTACTAATGATTATTCATTAAGGAAAGTGCCAGTTGTTCCAGGTGATCCACTCAAATAGCCTGATGAGGCTAAGTATTCTATGATTTCGTGGGAGACCATAACCACGAATGAGAATGGCTACTATAAAAATATTATGGGCTGGGGACAAGCCCAACAATTAGCTCTATGACAGTAGCGCTTGACTTTTGTACCAGAAGTTGGGAAGGTGGCACTGCCACGGATACTTCCCGGAGAACTTTTGATGTGACCAGAGTCCACGGTTGGAGACATACTCACCGGGAGGGAGGTTTATGGAGAAGGACTGCTGATGCCTGGGGCTAGTGCCTTGAGGGTGCTGTAGAGGATGTTTAGGCTAGCCTTCCGAGATGCCTGGGGTATAATGATCCTGATATTAGGATCGGTGTACCGGGAGTATCAGGATCAGGGTACCGGGAACCAGATGCCGATTAATACCGATGAGGCCGTACTATTACCAGAAATTGGGAAGGTGGCGAATGCCATGGTAACTTCCCAGATAACTTATGATGACTACTATATGATGATGCCTGGGGTATAATGATCCTGATATGCGCAGTGGAAGCGTGGTGGGCCCATAACCCATAGGTTCCAGGATCGGGGTACCGGGAACCAAATGCCGGTTAATAACGATGAGGCCGTATTATTACCAGAAGTTGGAAAGGTGGCAATGTTGCGGTAACTTCCTGGGGAACTTTTGATGCCTACTATATGATCCGCGAACAGGTTACAGTAGAGGGCCTGTTCCATGGCGAGCGGGACCATCCGAAGTTGAAGGGGGGGTTTATGGAGGTGGCGGATGGTATGATTCTCAGGGAGAGGATGAGTAAGGAAAGAGGAAGTAAACAAATACAAAACTATTAATTATTAAATAATTATCTAATGCTTTTGTATGTATGATACATAATTGTTGTTATGGTTGCATACTAGACTCATAGGGAATTACTTAAGAGCATGTTGTAACTTAGGGAATTTTATTGTATTACTGTGGTTTGGAGACTTCTATGTGGTGGTCACACATATAAATCTCTTAGCTTCACAATAGTACTAGCTACCTATATATTCTAGTATTTACTTGATTGATTGATTGAATAAGTATTGTATTTATTGCTTGAATATTATAACTTCAGGACGAAGTTTCTTGAAGGGGGAGAGTATGTAACAACCCTCATATACGAATATAGAGAATGTTTAATATAATAAATAAAATGTAATATAAAATAATGTAAGATAATAATATAATTGGGAATATGAAATAAAATAAGGGAAAACAAATTGCATTAAATAAGAAATTAAGAAATTGGGAGAAGGAGGAGATAAAAGGAGGAGAAGAAGTGAAGAGAGGGGATCTTTGTCTTTTTCCATTTGGGAAGAGAAGCTCTTGAGGAGAGGAAATCAAGATAGCACTGGCATAGGGTTAATTGTTGAGGGCTCGGGGGCCTCAGCCTTTGGCTGGGGGTTGGTTGGGTGGAGAGTCATCCCCCCACCTTTAGTTGCACTATTGGAGCTGTCAAGGTAATGGTAGCTGTTAGGTCATCTATCCAGGTATGGCTCCTTAATATTCATAGCATATTTTCGGTTATTGATGATTAGATCCACATTGTTTTTGCAGATCTTCTATGCATGTTGTTCTTGTTTGTTTATGGATTTTATATGATTTTACATGTTATCATACTCTTGTGTTGGTTCAAAGATCTGCATGCATATTTAATATTATTTGTTATTTGGTGGTTTTTATGAATTTTAGAGTTCTTACACAGTAGGTTCTTCCTAAACATTTGGGAGTATGTACATTGGGTACAACCCCATTATTTCCACCAAGTGATAACAAAATTGGATTGTTTGAGTTCGAATAATATTTGAACCTTGCACCATGGCACGTACCTTCACCCCTAAATTTAAATTCTGCAAGATTACCTCTACCTAAGTTTAAGGATCATCTACCAAGATGCTCAGGTAATGGCACTTGTTCAGTTGAAGAACACTTTAATGCCTTCTTAAATTCTTGCAATAACATTGGGGCCAATACGAATGACGTTTGCATGCATCTATTTGTCAACTCTTTAGAGGGAAAAGCGGCTTCTGACTTCTTTGAACTACCACCGAAGTCTTTTTCAACCTGGGCTGAACTTTTCTACTGGTTCTGTTCAACTTATGGACAACCATAGAACCTTGTAGATTGGATTAAGGATTACAATAATCTGATTTATCAATCGAGACAATCCATTAAATCCGTTAACCTGTGTTTTACGAAGTTGTGCAACCGTATCCCAGAGTTAATCATACCTAACAATCAAGTTGCTATGATTCACTACTATAATACCTTGTCACTTGTTTTTAGGAATAGACTTGAAGAAAAAGGTGTCAATGATATAGCTACAACTCTTGAGACTTTCTTTTAGTATGAGTAGCAAGCTCTTTCTACCGGATTTCCTTTAACTTATACTTCAAATAATGTTGAAATGAATGTTGTCTTGCAGCTTATGTAGGATATCAATAATAAGATGATATCATTTGAGAGAAGGATGACTCCTACTCCTTTACAAATTAATCCTAATCTCCCACCTCCTCTAGCTACTACTCAACCCACTCATCCCATGAATTTGATGACACGACCTTACTACATTTTTTGCAAAGAACATCATGATCCAAATACATGTGAACTTTTAAAAACCACCAAAGAAAGAGTAATTGGAAAAATACTTGAACTAATCATAAATGCTCTTGATTGGGTAGAGGATGATGAGGTTTTTGTTGTTACTACTAGGGGCCAGTCCAATTTCAATCGAAATTAGAGGAATAATGATTATTACAAAAATCACAATTTTAATTTTCAAAAGCAATCCTCACATGGTCCCTCTCATAATGTAGAAAAGACTGAAGTTGCCCCACCACCCGAATAGCCCTCAACTTTCTAATCTTATGTTACTCAAAAATATAATATAATTGAAGAATTGGAAAAATTTAAAGCAAATGCTATGTACCTTGACCTGGCAAGGACCCCAGAGAAAAGGAGAAACATTGAGAAGTTTTGGGTTGAAGAACCAATTAGTGATTACACCTCTCATCCAAAATATGCTAATGCAAACATGATTTTAGGAGAAGAAGAACACCCTAGGGAAGTTGTAGGATCTATTGTCACTCCATCGACTACTAAAAATCCTTCGTTTTATGTCTCCATGAAAATTATGGGAAAAATTTCCCAATGTTGTCTTATTGATGGTGGATTTGGCCCAAATGTTATGTCCAAGAAAATCAGGGAAGAACTAGGACTTTCATGTACAAACGAGAACCCAAGGAATATTCTTGATTTTAACAAGCAACATCAGCCCACAATCAGAGAGATAAAGGATGTCACCTTGAGTATGTGCTTGCATCCCGAAATCCACACTACATGCAATATTTAGGTGATGGACATGAGAGTGAGTAATTATTCCATCATATTAGGAAGAGATTGGCAGGTATTGGTATGTCGTTACTATTCCGTGGATGGAATAAATGTGATCATCCCGAGAGGTCCTAAAAATATTATTGTTTATAGGGAAGATCAGATTGTGCAGTGTACTAAAAACGCCCCTCAACCTACTGTTAATTTCATTGAGACAGGTCTTGGTGTTTACTAAATCTTTTATGAAGTAGAGACACCTCAAATCAATTTGGTAGATACGCTATAGGATGAAATCTGGCACATGCATTTTGATGGTGCCTCCTTGCGTGAGGGTAATGGTGCTGGTATTTATTTATATACCCCTCTTGGTGTTAATGTGTGCACTTTAATTCAATTAATCTAGGATCTTTAACTGAAGGAATAACAAGAACATAAAAACACAATAGACACAATAGTTTTCCTCGGGAAAACCACAAAGGAGAAAACCTCACAACTTCCTCAAAGATAGATTTGTCACTAATACAATATCAAGCAAAAATGGAAAACCCAAAATATGTCTTCTGCAACTCTCTCTCTTTCTCCTCCAACGAACTTGTCTTCTCTCCCTTGCTATGCGAACTTGTGTGTCCAAATGAGAGAGCAAGGCTCTCTATTTATACTTTACTTTTGACTTGACCCTTTATCTAAATAGGCCGGCCTCACAAAAACTAACTGGGATGAATTCTCCAGGGAGACTCAATAATACCTTTTACATTTGACTCTAGTGGATCTAATGGCCCGACTTACAAAGGAGGTTTTACATCAATGAATTTGCATGACCAATCTTAATAATGACATCCCCGAACTGAGGAAAAACATCTCTGTTGGAGGTACAAATAAAATACAATAATAATACAAGTGAATATCTTCCGAAGTTACATTTACAACAACACTCCCTCTTAACTAGGAAGGTATTCTCTTGTCACAGTCATCATCACCCTAGACACAATTCTGGATAATGTCATCATCGCTCGATCATCTTCAATGTTGGAACATTGGATCATCATCATTGTTACTGCAACAATCCTCATTTCATTAATCATTGATTAGTGACATATCTCAAATCTATCCATCATAGGAAGTTCTACAAAGTCGACCCTTTTTCATGTTGGATGTAGGCCTAGCTCTCATGTAGGTATTCATCATCTCTACGAGCAAGCCATCAAGTAGGTACAACCCAGGACCACTCATTACATTACCATTGCAATCACCTGTGTCTCCTACTATCATCTCATTGCATCCAGATCATCTCATCATACACGGAGCACAGCCCATATGAACATCTCATGTCCAACAGACCACCTGCGTCTCCCATCCAGTGGGTACATCCCAGGATCACCCCACGTGCATTACATATCTCAACGGCCAACCTGCATCTACTAGCATGGGAGAACAGTTAGGAGCACCCCAGGTGCATTACGTCCCAAGGACCACTTACGTCTACCACCATGCGAGATCTTTCCTAGGCACACACAAAGTGTCTTATGACTAGTGGACCTCTCAACGTCTCCAGTATGGGAGAACAGTCAGGAGCATCCCAGATGCATTACATCCCAAGGACCACGCATGTTTAGCACCATACGAGAACCATCCCCGCATCTAACGACATGGGAGAACAGTCAGGAGCACCCCAGGTGCATTACGTCCCAAGGACCACCTATGTCTACCACCATGCGAGAATTGGCTCTAGTGCATATGTTTCTTCTGGTCTCATCACTCCCTCTTAGGAGGAACCTCAATATGGATAACACCAAGCTTCTCTCTGAAGTACTCGAACTTCATTTTGGCTAACAGATTGGTCAACACATCGGCTATCTGCTCGTCTGTCGCCACATACTGGAGCTTCACTGCTCCTCTCTGCACCATATCCCGGATATAGTGGCACTTGATCTCAATGTGCTTCGACTTGTCATGGAATACTGGGTTCTCAGACAACTTCAAACAACTCTGGTTGTCACAAAAAATACAAGTCGCCTCGAGCTGGAGATCAAACAAATCTGACAGTAGCTTCCTAAGCCATACTTGTTCACAACTAGCCAATCAAGCTGCAACATACTCTGCTTAGGCTGTACTTAGTTCCACACATGACTGCTTCCTGCTGAGCCAAGAGATCATACCGGATCCCATACTGAAGCAGCATCCTGAAGTGCTCTTCCTATCTGTGGCACTCCCTGCCCAATCCGAATCAACATAACCATGCAGGTTAATCTTCTGATTCATCTCATACTTGAGCCCATAGCATAGAGAAAATTTGGGGTCTCAAGTGGGCCTTATAAGAAACCGAGCCACCTCATAAGAAAATGAGCCATTGAATTCAAGAACCAATAGAATTTCAAGAAAAGAGTCAACCATAATGGTTGAGTTGGTATATTTGACATTAAAAAAACTACTTTTTAAATCATATGTTGAACATATCTCCTTGTCATTTTACTCAAATTTCAATCAGGAGCACTCGTTGCATGTGGAATTAAATTCTACATCCAACGAGTACCCACACTGCATACTTTTGAGGGACCCCACCCCACAACTATTTTTTTCTTCGTATTTCCAACATATATCCCCATCATTTGACTAAAATTTCGAGCGGGAGGACTCATTGGATGCAGAATTTAATTCTGCATCCAACGAGTACCCACACTGCATACTTTTGAGGGACCCCACCCCACGAAAAATGAGAAATACATTAAAAAAAACATGTTACTTTGAAAAGTAACATGTTTTTTTTAATGTATTTCTCATTTTTCGTGGGGTGGGGTCCCTCAAAAGTATGCAGTGTGGGTACTCGTTGGATGCAGAATTAAATTCTGCATCCAATGAGTCCTCCCGCTCGAAATTTTAGTCAAATGATGGGGATATATGTTGGAAATACGAAGAAAAAAATAGTTGTTTTATCTTTTCCTCCAAAATTCATAAAAATTATTTTATATTTTACTATTTTTCTTAGGAGACCCATTTTAGACCTCAAATTTGCTGTAATGTCTATTGTACCCTACAGGTACCTCAATATATGCTTTGTAGCTATCAGGTGAACATGTCTCGGATCTGTCAGGAACTGGCTCAAGGTGTTCACAACAAAGCATATGTATGGCCTCATGTTCGTCAAATACATCAACAAACCAATCATCTGATGGTACATCATGGCATCAACTGTCTCTAATGAAGCATCACACAGTAGCTTCAAGCTCGATGCCATTGGTGTGGCCATAGCCTTGCAGTCCATCATTCTGAACCTCTTCAAAATATCCACTGCATACTTTCCTTCACCAAGGAAGATTCCATCCGCACTCTGCCACACCTCCATGTCTAAGAAATAATGCATCATCCCTGGGTCCTTCATCTCGAACTCTGCGGCAAGCCTCCTCTTCACATCTGCAATGATCTCATCTTCACCTGTCAGAAACAGGTCATCTACATATAGCATATGTATCACTCGACTTTCGCCTTCAACCTTGAAGTAAAGGTTGGAATCCGCTTTACTCTTTGTAAAGCCTAAGTTCATCAGGAAACTGTCCATCCTGTCGTACCACGTCTTGGGTGCCTGTTTCAATCCATACAAGAATTTATTCAACTTGCACACATGATTCTTCATGTCATGTGTCTCAAATCCCAATGGATTCTCCATGTACACTTCCTCTTCTACTACACCATTCAAGAATGTTGTCTTGACGTCCATCTGGTGTACCTTCCATTTCATTGTTGCACCCAATGCCAGTATAGATATGATGGAAGTGTATCTGGCTACAACTACAAATGTCTCCTCATAGTCTATTCCTTCCTTCTGGGAGAAGCCACGTGCCACAAATCTTGCCTTGTGTTTATCAATGCTACCATCTGCAACATACTTGGTCTTATAGATCCACTTCGAAGTCACAACGGACTTCCTTTCTGGTCTCAGAACTATCTCCTAGAAATCATTCTTCATAATCGACTAGTACTCCTCGATCATGGCCTCCTTCCATTCTTTCTTTTTGCTGCTTCCTTGTAGTTGGAAGGTTCTTTATCAATGATGTCACACAACAAGGCCACATAGTTGGATTATGGTATAGGTCTTTTGCTTTCTCTATGCATCCCATTTGGAGTGCCATACTTCTCTACATCTTGTATTGCTTGTCGTGCCCATGCTGGTCTTCTTTTGTGGGTTTTCTTCTCACGTGGTGGATCTACAGGTTCTTATGGTTCTTCCATGTCACGGTATTCATGATCTTCTGGAATCATTTCTTCCATTACTGAGTCTCTAATCCTGGGAACTTTAGGTTCTTCAATCTCTTCAATGGGTAGTTTTCTTGATTTGTTACATGTTGAGTCTTCATCGAATGTTATGTCTCTGTTGATGTCGATATTCTTGAATTGTGGGAAGTATATTTGGTAGGCATTTGAAGTTTCATTGTATCCTACGAATATTCCATTCTTTCCTGAAGGATCTAGCTTCATTATTTTCTACTTTGGGATGTGTATGTACACTGGGCAGCTAAATATCCTGAGATGGTTGACTTCTAGTTTCTCACCGGAGAAAGATTCTCCGATAGTCTTTTTATTTAGTACTCGGTGAGGATTACAGTTATGCACATACATTGTTGTCCTCGCAGCTTCTGCCCATAAGTGAATCGGAATATATTGATAGTGTAGCGTTGCTTTCGCTGTTTCCATTATCGTTCTATTCTTTCATTCTGCAACGCCATTCTGTTGAGGATTCTAGGGAGTGCTCAACTCCCTCTTAATCCCAGATTCTCTGCAAAGATTCTTGAATTCTCCCAAAGTAAATTATCTACCATTATCTAATCGTAGGGTCTTGATATTCTTCTCTGTGTGCTTCTCAACCAAGGCTTTGAATTCCTTGAACTTGCTAAATACCTCATATTTATTTTTCAAGAATTAAATCCAAGTCTTACGAGAAAATTCATCTATAAAAGAAACATAATATACATACCCACTTAGTGAGCTAGATGATATGGGACCGCATACATCGGAGTGGATTATCTCCAAAATTGATTTTGCTATTGGGAAACGCCTTCTTTACATTCTTTCCTTGAGCACATCCCTTGCAAATGCCTTCATGTATTCTCTGGATTTGTAGAAGTCTTGAAATTGCTTTGCTTGCAATAGGTAGTGCTCTATAATGCACATGTTCGAGCCTTATATGTCATAGTTCACTTGGTTCCATGGAGTCATGAACCAATGCTTGTTCGGGTTTTCCCTTCAACTTGTACAATCCTCCCTCTTGCTCTCCAATCACTGTTGCATCATCTAGTGTCTTTCCTTTTGGCCACATTAGGACTTGGCCATCGATGAATGAAACCCTCATTCCCTTGGCATCTAGTGTTGATATGGAGAGAAGATTCTTCTTTAATCCTGGAACATATAGAACATCTTTCATCTTCAAAGATTTGTCGGAATCTAGCTTGTAGGAAGCTTCTCCACTTCCTTTTATGGGGTATTGGTAATCATCCCCAAGTTTCACATTATCTGGTGACTCATGCTTAGATAGATTAACGAATGATTCTTTGTATCCCGTCATGTGCTTGGAATCTCCACTATCTACAATCCAATAATTTCTCTCGTGTGTGATAGTGCGTGTGGGTGCTGAGATCAGGACATATTCTTTATCACTTGAAGAATCATCTCTTTCTTCTTCTCTGGTTCTTTTCCTTGCTAGTTCATCATCTTCAGTGGTGTGAGCATGATGTATCTTCTTGTTTATCTTCTTGGAGGAACCTTTGTTTATAGGACAATCTTTGGAGTAGCGTCCCTTCTCATCACATGTGAAAAATCTAACATTAGATAGATCTCTTCTGGGTCTCCTTTGTCTTTTGTGATGGTGGTTCTCCCTCTTATTGTGATGGCGGTTCTCCCTCTTGTTGTGATTTCTTCTAGCATGAACTGTGAGAGATTGATCATCATTCTCTCCCATCTTCTCTTATTGTGCCACAAGTCAAGCTTCTTCTTGTGTACATTCTTCCCATAGTCTATTGAAGGTGATCAACTTATTCCTGGCACATGTCCCTTGAATGAATGAGTCCCAAGATATTGGGAAACCATTCAAGGTGGTCATAACGATCTCTCCTTCTTCTACCTTTTCTTCAACTCCTTCAAGTTGTTCCTTGATTTGCGATACCCTTGTGAAATAGGATTGCATGGTCTCTGAGTTTAGGATCTTCACTTTCTTGATCTGGTTCCTTAATGTCATATTCCGATTGATGTTCTTCTCTTCGAATAGCTTTGTCAACGCATCAAACATATCCTTGGGTGTCTTCAAGGACGACACATGTGGGATGAGATGAACTTTAATGGAATCTACAATAATTCTCTTGGCCTTGACCAAGTTCTTCTTGTGGATAGCCTTAGCCTCATCTCCCTTCGGTGCTGGAACCTATTCATTAACATATTTGTCCAAATCATTTTCTTCAAGGACAAGATCAATCCTATACTTCCATGCTCGAAAGTTATTAGCTCCCTCAAGCTTATCCTCAAGCTTGGTGTGGAGAGACATTTTGAATGAGTATCTCAAATGGAAATAGAAAAGATTTAGGTCTTACCAATTTGAGATGCCCAACCTGGTTCTGGAGTTGGTTGGACTAGGGTTTGTTAGAGAAACCCTAATTTTCCAAAGTTGGAATCTTGAACTTCTGATTGGACAGGAAGATGCGCCTCCTCAAGGCGAGTTTCCCAATGTACTCCTTTTTCCAAATTGATGGAGGAAAACCCCAAAAGCTTGATTCCCTAGTTTTCTCCTGGCACCGGTGTCTCGGTCAAAAATGAAAATTCTCCAAATTCGATTATGCTTCCTCCAAAAGATGCGTCCTCCGAGGGCGAGTTAGCCTAGCCCTCTTTTTCAGATGATTTGTGCAGAGAAGACCTAAAACTAGGAAGCCCTAGTTTCCCTTTGTTGCACAATGTCTTCTTTTCAAGTTAGCTCTGATACCATATTAATGTTTGCACTTTAATTCAATTAATATAGTATCTTTAACCGAATGAATAACAAGCACAACAAAATACAATAGACACAATAGTTTTCCTTGGGGAAACCATAAAGGAGAAAACCCCACAACTTCCTCAAAGATAGATTTGTCACTAATACAATATCAATCACAAATGGAAAACCCAAAATATGTCTTCTGCAGATCTCTCTCTCTCTCCTCCAATGAACTTGCCTTCTCTCCATTTCTATGCGAACTTGTGTGAGTGATTTGTGTGTCCAAATGAGAGAGCAAGGCTCTCTATTTATACTTTAATTTTGACTTGACCTTTTACCTAACTAGGCTGGCCTCACTAAAATAGATTGGGCCGACTTCTCTAGGGAGACTCAATAATATATTTTACATTTGACTCTAAGGGATATAATGCCCTGAATTACAAAGGAGGTTTTACCTTAATGAATTTGCATGACCAATCATAATAATGACATCCCCGAATGGAGGAAAAACATCTCTGTCGGAGGTACAAATAAAATACAATGATAATACAAGTGAATATCTTCCGAAGTTACATTTACAACAATACTTGGAAAGGTTCATCCATACTCATTCAGGTTGAATTTCTTGTGCACAAACAATACACCAGAATTTGAAGCTCTTCTTCTAGGTTTAGAAATGCTCTTGCTCTAGGCTGCCAAAACATCACTCTTTTTGGAGACTCATAATTAATTAATAGTTTATTTACCCTCAAATAAACTTAATGAGGAGATATACTGGTCTTGTTTCTTAAATAATTAACTGGTTTTTAGATTTTAATATTACCCATGTTTGAAGGGGATTAAATGTGATTGCAGATAATTTAGCAGCATATGCAGCTAGACCAAACAGACATCCAATTTCATACAAGCCCGAATGTCCTATTGTTTCATTATATCTCCCTCATATACTTGATAATGATGACTTGTGGCATGTTTTTGACAATGCCAAATCACTCCATGCCTTCGTAACTAATCAAACTGATGAGACTTCAAAAAACATAAATCTAGAACAAAATAAATTCCCAAAAGGACTGACTCCCTTAGAGAACACTTTTACTCCAAGTGATGCCTCGAAACAAGGTTCCTCCAAAGAAAAGTCTAAACGAAAAATTAATGATACCATCCCAGTTAACATTGCGACTGTTGAAAACCCCGAGCTGTTATATATTGCTTGTTTTGTTGTAGCCTCTTGTCTTTTTTTTTCCCCGAAAAAAAAGGGTAATTTCATTTCATCCTTAAGAGTACGAAATTACATAGAGTGTCTTCACTCAGAATGAGTGAATGAGGTAGTTTTGAAAACCGTCTGAAAAAGAAGAGATGTTCTCACCACGTGAGCAATAACATCTATTACATCCATAATGATAATAACCGGTGAAATTCAGTATAGATAACATTTATATGAGTCAGCCTGTGAAGATCGTTTAGCTGCAAAATTCAAGCTTGTAAATATATACAAAAGTTACTGTTTAGCCGAGTTCGAAATAAGTACATAGAGCTACCAAAACAAGTGCCAAAGAGCAAAATAAAGATCAGTCTATGAAAGGCCTGTGGTAGAGATCTCGACTGACCCCATCAATGAATTCAGTGACTTTCCATGATCCAGGAGCTAGGAGCAAACCTTCCTTCGAGGCTATGTCCGCCTCTGAGTTGTTTTCCTGAAATACATGCCTGCAATTGAAAGTATCAAAGGTGTAAGAGACATTTTGAATATGTTCCAAAACAGCAACAATTTTCTGGTTGTTGCACTGATACAATCCATTGACCCAGTTAATCACATTCAATGAGTCCCCAAAAACTGTAACAATCCTGACAGAGTGTTCCAAAGCAAAGGAGATTAAGAGATTGAGGCTGAGAATCTCAACCCAGTTATTGGTCCCTCTCCCTATTCCAAATGACATCACAAAATAATGTGAAGGGGACAGAAATAGGAGAGCCCCTCCCCCACAAAGATCGTTCTGACAAGCCCCGTCGAAAAAGCCCCATGACTGAGAGCGATCAATGTCCAGTGGTTGAATGTTCCTAAGAGAAGTAGTCTGTTCGCTACGATGGAGAGCTAAATGGAGGCCGCAGCTATTGATGGCCACTGATGCAGGAAGACCCACTATGTCCGCGAACAGGCAATTGTTCCGGGATAGCCAGATGCCCCAGATAACAATGGTGGGTAGGCCTTTATAATTTGCATACACAGGGTTATCAGTCCAATGCCGCCAGGCCTCCACAAGTGTGTGCCCTTCCCACAGAAAATTGACCTTAAAGATCCGAGACACCACCTTCCAAACCTCCTTAATGAAGCTACAGTGGAGAAATAGATGTAATACATTTTCCTCAAAATGAGAGCACAAGTAGCACCTGCTAGGACCCTGTAGATTTATTTTTTGCAGAGAGTCCCAAGTTGGGATCCGGTTAGCTAAGATACACCACATGAAAATGCGAGCTTTTAGAGGGATCTGCAGTCTCCAGATAGATTTCCACCACCACACCGGTTCCCTGTCCCTGAAGTTCTCGCTGATCCACTGATAGCCAAATTTCGGAGAGTAAGTACCTGAGGGATCCCCATCCCAGATCAAAGTGTCCTCTTCATCTTTGAGAAAGATCTGATCCCTGCTAAGAGCTCTCAAATATATCCTAAGTTCATTTTCCATGTTCAAGTCTAATCCAAAGGTTTCAGCTCTCCTCCAGATAGGCCTTCCCATCCAGATGTTTCCTTCATCTGATAAATGATGGAGAACAGAAATATTATGTAGCTGAAGTTCCGTGACCAGTCCAGCTGATAGTAGGTGTTGAGCTTCGCAACCTACCCAAGGATCTCGGCCAATCCTCAACCTCCTCCCATTGCCAACGACCCATACAAGGTTCTGTTCGATAACATGGAAGGAGGAGACAAGAGCTTTCCAGATGACAGACCCCCCTTTATGAGTCTTGACCGGGGATATAATCCACTCCTCCACAGAATCCGGTTCAATATATTTTAAAGTCATAATTCTAGCCCAGTACCCTCCAGATGTGATTAACCTCCATCCACATTTGGCGGCCAAAGCCTGAGAAAAATAAAATATGTTTTTGAGTCCCCATCCTCCCAGGGCTTTAGGAGCAGCAATTCTTTCCCAGTTCACCCAAGGTGTCACATGTGCATCCTCCTTACCATTCCACAAGAATCGAAAGCAAATTTTCCTAGCAGCTTCCAGGATCCCCTTCGGTATCTAGGCCAGGGACATCTAGTATACTGGAATAGCTTCTAGCACTGACTTCACCAATATCAACCTGCCAGCACGGGAGAGCCACCTGAAGCTCCAGCTTTTGAGTCTTTTTTCCAATTTTTCCAAGAGCCAAACCCAGTCGTGTTTTAAATAGTTATTGGGATTTAGGTGAAAACCCAGGTAGCGTAACTCCTCCGAAAGGTTAAGGAGCTGGAAGGGGAATAGTTCAGTGAAGGTGTGAAGCACCTCCTCTTCCAGTAAAGAGACAGTAAGAGAGGATTTGTCATTGTTGATCTCCATTCCAGTTGCAGTGGAGAAGAGATCCATGATTTCTTTAAATTTAACGGCCTCCCCTCTAGAGCCATAGTAGAAGATTAGTATGTCGTCCACAAAGAGCAGGTGTGTAAGCGAGGTGCCAGGTGCCACCATGATTCCTCCAATATCACCCGCTCTCTTAGCTTCCTTAATGGCCCTGCTCAAACTTTCAGCCACCAATAAAAATAACAGAGGGGACAAATGGAATCCCTGGCGTAAGCCTCGTCCAGAGTGGAAGAAGGGGGTCGCTGCTCCATTCATAAGTATTGAGAACGAGACAGTGGTAATACAACTCATGATCCAGCGAATAAAGCCAATCTCGAATCCCAGATGAGTTAGCATAAGTCGGATGTAAAGCCAACTGACCTTGTAAAATGCCTTTGAGAGATCAATTTTAAGTATTACACCTTTCTGCTTGCTGGATTTGATACTGTGGAGGCCTTCCTGTGCTAAGCCAATGGCTTCATGAATCTGACGCCCTTCAAGAAACCCGTACTACTCCTCAGAGATATGTGTGGATAATATAGGTTTGAGTCGACAAGCGATCACCTTAGTGACAATCTTATACACATAGTTGCAAAGAGAGATGGGGCGAAAATCATTGAGCTTGGAGGGAGTGTCCACTTTGGGAATAAGAGCAATGAAGGTAGAGTTTATGCTGACGGGAACTTTGCCTTCCCTCCTGGAATCCTCAACAAGCTGTAAGAGATCTTCCCCAATAATATCGAGAAGTGCTAAAAAGAACTCAATCGTCCACCCATCAGGCCCCGGACTCTTGTCCTTCTGAAAACTGCGCAAAACTACCTTCAGTTCATCCATAGTAATGCTATCCATCAACATCCGGTTATCTGCCTCTTCAACAAACCGAGGGAAAAGTTGTGCAACTCTGATAATTTCCTCAATATTCACCCTGTTGTTGGCTTTGAAAAGGTCTTGGAAGTGATTAACCCCAATCCCATCCAAACCCTCAAAGGTGGCCTGGGAATTACCATCAGAATCTTCAAGGCTCCAAATAGTGTTGACAGATCTTCTGCCTTTAGCATAAGCATGGAAGAATTTTGAGTTTTCGTCCCCACTTTCCAGCCAGATGGCCCTGCTTTTAAGCCTCCAAGCCTCTTCGTTGTGAAGAAGGATCCTGTTCCTTTTGTCCATCAGCGATACAAGATGGTCCTTAGTAACTTGTGTAACAAACCCACCTCCAGATCCCCCCGAAATTTTGGAGATAGCCTCTTCAATGTCCTTGAGCTCCTTGTCCTCCCGACATCTCTTAGCTGCAGCCCAAGATTTGATAGGTTCCTTGAGTAATTTGATGTTCTCCGCAAAGTGAAAGGCTGCAGTAAGATTGGATCCCGGGTGATACGGTATCCAGTGCTGATGGAAAAGATCAAAGAAGTTTGGGTCCTCCAACCAAACCTTATTGAATTTTATTGGTGCGGGAGGTTTGTTAGGCCCTGCCTTCAGTTCCAGGAAAATCGGTTCATGATCTGAGCATCCCCCCGACCCAATCCATTGCATGACATAAAAAAGAGTCTCCACAATCTGCTCCGAGATAAGAAAACGGTCCAACCTTTTAGCCACTCTATCCAGTCCAGCTCTCATGTTCCTCCAGGATGGCTTCAGGGAGACCGGCTCCACATCAATCCAATTGCCATAAGAGAGCTTCCTAATAAAGAAGTTTGTAAGAGGGTCCACCTGAGCATGTGGCCCCCAAATCTCAGCATGCCCAAGAGAAAAATTAAGATCCCCACCCAGGATCGTTGAGTCACCTTTCAGCAGGTCTTTATCCAGCAGAGCATTCCAAAAAGGTTCACGATCACAGTAAGGACCATAAATGTTAACAATAGTAAAGAGTTTGTCGAAATCCAAAGACTTACAGGTCATACCTAACACCGAGTGCATTCCCCACAGGGAGGAAACACACACCTTAGCTTCATTCCAGCCAATCGCCAAGCCTCCAGAGCGGCCCCTGGCATCCAAGCCCTCAAAACCCCAACTGGGGAACCAAACCTTAATTCTACTAACAACATCAACCCCACTGCACATAGTTTCTTGCAGTAGAAAAATATCAGGATGTTCCAGTTGCAACATCCTTCGCAACACTGGTCTTTTGGAGGGATCAGCAAGACCTCGGCAGTTAAGGGACAAGATCTTCATCGGATCCCTTCCTTGTGGGCATTCACCGCTCTAAGTGCCCTTTCAATAGACAATTGTTTGCCTTTCTTAAGATCCGAACAGGCTCTGGTCTTATCATGGGAAAGGAAGGATTTCCTTCCTCTGGGTTTGCGAGTTTTAGGTTTTTCTTTCCCCAGCCCCCCCGCAGGAAGTGTGTTCATGGATCTCAGGAAGTAACCCGACTTTGAGGAGCCAGTGGGTGAGAGTTCAGGAGATGAAGTCAGCGAATCAGGTTTAAGTACAGGGCTAATGACCGGTGAGCATTCCAGCAGTGGAGTATCCTCAACGTGGTGTGAATCCATAGGGTTAATTGGGGTCGAAAAAGAGGACAGAAGCTGAGGGGAAATGTGCAAATTCTTAAAGCCATCCACCCAATCCAGACCAGGAAAAGTAAAGTTATTAAAAATAAGACAGAAGGAAGGGTTGGAAAAGGTAACAGAAGTAGCACCTGCAACCATGTTTGGTGACCGGAGGAGGGATAGCAGAGGATCCTCCAGAGCAGAATCCTGAAGCAGTGTAGAGTGCGGCTCTTCAGCAACAACATTGAGACTTACAACAGGGACCGAACCTTCCTCTGCCTCATTTTCATCTACCTCCTCACCGCCAGAGGGAACTTCACCATCCGACCGACTCTCCAATGGAGTCTCCAAATCAGAATGTACGTAACCCTGCTGACCCTCAGAATCCTCAGCCGAGGCCAACCCAACCTCCTTGGCCACAATCCTACGCTTCAAGGTGTTACCAAACACCATACGAACAGGAACTGAACAGTCAATAGCCGGATTTCCATATTCATGACATCGCCTACACCGGAAAGGCACATTTTCATAGTCAAGGGTCTGTTCAAAGGTATATGGTCCCCATTTCAAATCCATAGTCTCGAAAAGCCCATCCCTGACGTTGATACTCACCAGTATGCGCGCAACCTTCTGCATCGTCGTTGCTACAAAGGAAAAGTCAGCATCTAGGTAAGACCCCAGTAAGTTTCCAATCCTCCTGAAGTGTTCCTCAGTCCAGTAGTGGAGAGGGAGTTCGGGTAGCCGAACCCAGAGCGGGATAACATCCATTCTTTCACGGCTAACATCAAAGAGGGGGTTCCACGGTTTTAACAACAAAGGGACTTTAAGGATTGACCAGTTAAGGCTTAATGCCCATTTTGCATGTGCATCCGATGAGAAATGGAAGGCAAACCACCTGCCCGAGAGTCCCACGACACGGGGGACGTAACCACAGTGTCCCAACCAAGCCCCAGAGGCCCACGAGATCAATGTCTTGAGACAAACAGGCTTCCCATAGACCCTTCCAAACAACACCTATTTGACCATCCCGACAATCTGATGCATGCCAATGTCTTCCCCCAGTGCGTAGTTAGGAGCCTTTCCGGAATTCTTAATCCATTTCCTCCGGCTTTTCACACGATGATCCTTAGAAAACGGCCCTGCAGTTCCCTCTACACGCCCACAGTCCCGATGATCAGAGTCCCCAGATGGGATAGAAAACCCCCACTGTTCCGCAAAGTCCAGGTTGGCTGCTACAAACCCGCTGGGAGGTAGCAGAGGACCCACCCTCCGCTCCTCAATACCCACCGCCTCGACTCTGAGATCCTGCACAGATGATGGAGGGTTGGCACTGTCAGAGGAGTTGATGAAATCCGGCAGCTCGCCAATACCTGCACTCAACGGCCCCGGAGACGGTGAGTTACAGAAACCCCTAACTCCCCAAATGTTCACAGCATGCCCCTCCAGTGAAAAACGCTCAGCAGGCCCTTCCCAGAACGACGAGCTAGATTGGAATGGTTGAAAGCCGGTCGCCGAGGAGGCATGATGTCCATCAGGAGTCCGTTTTCCAGCAAAACCACAGAACCCTAAACCGCCATTCTCCTCCTGATTCCAGAAAGCGCCAGGTGGCGAGCACCAGATATCATGGTGCCGCAAGGTGTCACTACCATAGTCAACTTCATCCATCGAAGCCCAAAACGGAACCCTAAACGGAACAGATTCCGTCTCAATGATGGAGTAACAGTAAAAAGAAAACTACCTGGGAAGGTAAGAGCCCAAACCTTGTTACCAAGGTTGAAAACCATCATGAAAATCGTGCAGTGCATCGTACAGGCTGATGACCTGCGGTCATCTGCAGAAAACCTCCCAGCGCCCATCGCTCTCCATCCGTCAAACCCTCCCAGCGCCCGTCGCTCTCCGAGTGCTAGTTAAAGAGTAGCTGTAGCCTCTTGTTTTGCTCAAGAAAGAGATCAATTCATTGCTCTTTTCCATGAATTTCGTCATATTTTTGCATGGTCTTATATAGATCTTAGAGGATTTGACCCCAACATTATTCAACATGCTATTCCCATTAGAGTTGATGCTTCTCTAGTCCGACAAAGGCAAAGGCCAATCAATCTATCCCTTGACGCTACTATACACAAAGAATTGGATAAACTTTTGGATGCTAAGATTATTTTCTGGTCAAATATTCTGAATGGGTTGCTAATTTAGTTCATGTTTGTAAAAAGAACGGTGATAATCACTTATGCGTAGATTTTTATGTCTTGAAAAAGAGTGTCAAGGATAGTTTTCCACTGCCTAACACGGAATTAATTTTACAACAAGTTGTTGGTTCTCAGATGATGTCATTACTAGATGGTTTTTCTAGGTACAAACAAATCTAGCTTAAAAAATCTAATAGGTACAAAACTACCTTTACTATAAGGTGGGGTAATTTTTCCTACGAACAAATGCCATTTGGTTTAATTAATGTTGGTGTAACTTTTCAGAGATCCATGCGCATCACTTTCGATGATTTAATTGGCATTATCATTCAAGTATATATTGGCGATCTTATTGTTCATTCCATATTTAGAAAATACCATTTTCAACATTTACACCAAGTATTTCTGCATTGCAAGAAATTTGGAATATCCCTCAATCCAACAAAGCCTGTTTTCGGTGCTTCATTTGGTAAACTCCATGGCCATGTAGTCTCTAAAGTAGGTGTAAGTATTGATCTAGAAAGGGTCAAAGAAATTCAAAATATGCTTGCTCCTGATTCAAAGAAGGCCATTCAGGATTTTATGGGTAAAATTAACTTTGTGCACAGTTTTATTCTCAATTTTGCATATATTATAAAACCTCTCCACAACTTATTAAAGAAAAATCCAACCAAGATGCTGAAAATGTATTTATAGAAATAAAAAAGGCTATATCCTATGCACTTGTTTTAGCTACTCTTAATTTTAATAAAGAGTTTATAATTTATACTAACACAATAGAATAAGCTATTTCAACCATTCTCATGCAGAAAAATAAATATGATGTCGAACATCCCATAGCCTTCATGAGTCAAAGTCTTTATGAATCAACTACTTCATACTATTTGATCGAGAAACACGCTTATTCATTGGTTAAGGCAATCGAGAAATTTCGGCATCTGATTCTTGGTAAGCATACTTTGGTGAGAGTATCTCTTCCAATAGTTAAGTTTTTACTTTCACAAACTTATTTGTTGGGTAAGTTAGCTCATTGGATTACTAAAATATAGGAACATGATCTTACTATATCAATTGAAAACACAATAAGAGGTAGGGATTTATCGTTGCATTTATCCCAACATGCTACTCATTCGCTTGACCATACAACTAATGATGAATATAATTTAAATTTGTTTTTCATTGAATCTCAATACATTGAATTATCCGACCATTCTTGGTACAAAAACATTATTGTCTTTTTTAATCATGAGCATTGTCTTGATGGCCTAAGTAACAATGAGAGAATGAAGTTAAGACTTGAAGCTCCTACATATGCTATCATCAATACTTCCCTTTTTTGTAGATAACCTAATGGTATATTATTGCGTTGTGTAGACAATGTCATCTCAAATAAAATCCTTAAATCCTTACATGGTTCCTTTGATGAGAAAATCCATGTAGGAGGACATTTTGCTACCAAAGCAACAACTTACAAAATTCTCAAGACAGGTTATTATTGGCCTAAGGTTTTCAAGGATTCTTTTAAATTTGTTCAGTCTTGTGATGCTTGTCAATGAGTGGTTGGTAAACAAAAATTTTCATCTATGCCATTGAAGTATGTCACTGTCGTATGCCCTTTTGAAAAATGGGGACTCGATTTTATTGGCCCTATTAACCCTCCTTCATCATTCGGTCACATCTTTATCTTAATAGCAACTGATTATTTTAGCAAATGGTCAAAAGCAATTTCTATTAAACATGCTAAAGATGAACAAGTTATTTCATTTCTAGAAAATTTATTCTCACATTTAAGAATACCACTTAGTATTGTTTCAGATAACGGTCCTGCCTTTATTTCAACCAATTTTACTCAACTTTGCAGCAATTTCAATATCAAGCATTCTCACTCTTCTTCCTACTACCTATAAGTGAATGGACTCACATAGTCAACCAATAAAGAACTAATCAAAATCTTAAAAAGGATAAAAGAAAACAAACCTCATTAGTGGCATTTCCAGCTACCTTATTCCTTATGGGAAGATACGACCACTACTAAATCTAGTACATAAGCCACTCCTTTTTAGTTTCTCTATGGTCAAGAGGTTGTCATGCCTATTGAATTACAGTTAGCTTCTTACATGCTTTCTTTCCAACAAGAAGAATTAGAAGAATCAGATTTAAAATAGTGGTTCCATACCCTTTTAACTTTAGAAGAGAAACAAGAACATGCTCTAAATAACATTGAAAAGAGACAACAATTGGTCAAGAAATACTTTAATAAACGTGCTAAAACTACGATATTTGAAGTAGGACACTAGGTTTTGTTATGGGATTTAGTGCACACGGACAAGGGAAAACACACTAATTTCCAAAAGCTTTGGATAGGACCTTATACAATTGTTGTAGTAGTTGGAAAGAACTCTGATCTTCTAAGAGATGAGGACATCAAACTCCTAGCATACACTACAAATGGATCTCATCTTAAGCATTACTATGATCCATCACAGGATCATACTAGTATTGAACCATTTGAAATTTTGAAGTTTCTTGTAAATAGACTAGTTTCCTTCCTATTTTGTTTTGTCTTTTTGCATTTTGCTCATTTTTCTATTCTTGGACAGTTATTTTTCTATATTGTAACTGCTTTTTTTCTATGAAATTCTTGTTTTATGGAAGCAATGAGATTTAATTACAAAAATTTCTTAATTAGGACACTACTTATGATTGGACTAGCAATGTGAATCAGGAATACACTAAATTTGTTATGCCAATATCAATCTTGAACCAATAATTTTTGCAATTAAATGACTAGTTGAATTGAGTTACATGAAAATTGCAGATGTTCCCTGAAAAATTATCATCATTTACATCATTAGCAGGTTTGCATTTGCAATCTTCCCTTTATCTTCAATCATTTACTGAAGAGGCTCCTACTAAGAAGAACTGATCCTTTTATGTTAATTTTTGTTTCAACTTATCCTTCACTTTGTTATTGACTATTCCATGTCAAATCAATATTTAAATGTCACTCCTATCAAAAACTTCCACCTGAGTTATTGATTCGGTCTTTGCAAAGCCATGTTTTCGAAAGTGATTATATTCTATGAAACCAAAGATTCTAGAATCGGACTACCACACATTGATGATGGATATTACTGTTGAGTTGATCAACCAACATTGATGAAGGTCATGTGTTATTTGTATGTCATTTGATTATAGGCCCATTTGCTCATTTATTTTTCAAGCTCATCACAACCTAAACGTGCAACATTGCCACCAAATGCAATTTAATTGCAACACTCTTTTGCTTTTGGAATTGGTTGTACCCATATTTGATGTCATTTTCGAAGTGTCGATGCAAGCCTTCCATTCTGAAAGCATTGCTCAGTTGGTTAATTTGGAAAGCATTTGGATAATTTTGAAGGATGAAGCTCTGTGAAAAAGGTAGGAACTAGTGCATCACGATCCATCAACTGTAATCTTCACAAGCATGTCTGTACAATGGATAAAAATGGTTTACTCGTTGCATTGTTTGTTTGAATTTGATTGCTTGTTGTCATGGTGTTTCCCCTCCCCCATGCCTCATCTCCCTCCTCTAGGATGCATATGGAAGATCTATTTTTTACACAAGTTGGTGTGGTTTACTAAGTCTATGAAGTGATAAGTTTGGAACCAATACAGTGTTGTTCCCTTGTTTTTAGAAGTAAAGTGTTACTATTAGAGTTGTATGAATTGTTGAAGAAGACACAATATGAGTTTTTTGCCAGCAATGTATGCTTATATCACACCTTCAAGTTAATCCATTGTTGAAAGAAATTTGAAAATGACGGCTTAAACCCTGACCATAATAGAATAAACAATTTAGTGCCTCTCCCTATTGGTGTCAGTTCAGAATTTCTCGGATTGCATATATTGTATCAACTTGGTTCACTGGAAACACAACGATGTTTGATAATAATGGATAAAGATGGTTGTAAAAATAATATATGAAGAAATGAAACAAGCTCTAAAGGGAAATGACTTAAAGATGCTTTGCCCCACTTTTTTTTGCATTTTGTTGAAATATGGAAAGCTTGTATCTGAAATTTAGGCGAATATTTGGAACAAGGATGTATTCAAGTTTTTACATCAAGTTTTTACATAATCGTTATCCTGCTCATACGAATCTGGTGTGATCGCATTCGTCCCTTTTCCCTTGTCAAGTTTTATAAAAGACCCTATTTGATTATATATTCCTATTGTCACCCAGTTGTTCAAGAAATGGGATACATTAAATGTTAAAAGGGTTTAAAGTATCATGATAGTTGAAACAAATTTTAAAGGAGTTGTGAGGTGATCATGTACAGTGATGTGAACTTCTGGATAATCAAAATCAAAGTTATGGTGCAAGCTAATTTCTAGATTGTTTTATACGGTGTATTAAAGGATGTTCAAGTGTGAAGAGTAAGTCCGATAGAAAATGGTTACAGAATCTATAGATGGAAGTCCCTTTAAATCTTGTATTGTCATGGCCTTATTCATAAACCTATCCTTTGTTATCTCTGTCCCGTGTCACTTTGACAATAGTTGCATGATAATGCAAGTAAATTTTGTTGATAGGTATAAAAGAGGAATGAGTAGTTGTTTGTCACTGTGCATTTTTGTACTTTAAAGATTGATTTGTTTGAAATAATGGTTGCTTACACTTTGATGTTATGTTAAATCATAAATGAGTTTTTTCAACAGGGGCTCAAGAAGATCAACCAGGGGTTGGGGTGGTATAGGGAAGTACCTTTGGCAAGAAGGAAGAAACAAGAAAATCATATTTTCAGCACATTTCAATGCCAACTCTGAGAACAAGTTATACAACTTGACGAGAACTTTATACTCAAAACGAGAACTCTAGCCATAAAAACTCATTTTTTTGCATAAAAAACACCAAAAAACAACCCCGAATCAAAAAGTCGTGCTACTGATAGCACCACTTTTTTTTGTGGCTAAAAATATAGACATGGGCCAAAACAATCCTTATTGTTGTTTACAAAAACCTTAAAATCATGCCCCGAATTGAAAACTGATGCTACCGGTAGCACACTTTTTAAAAAATTGGCATTATTATACCATTTTATCATAATTTAAAATTGTATTTATTAAATATCTTATTAACACTATTTAAAACTAGCAGTGAGTTAAACACAAATTATTCAAGAATTTAATTCACCTCTCTTTCCATATAAAATAAAAGAATTTATGATATTATTCATTATAAAACTATATATTAAACCATAAAACGTAGAGGTTATGATGAAATATAAAGAATGAGAACTCTAAGGCCATAAAAATCCATATTTTTGCGTCAAAACCAGTAAAAAACAACCCCACAAATAACCATGAGTGGTATCATTGCAATCAAAACCCTAAATTGACCCCAGATTGAAACGTGGCTTACGACCGCTGCGCGACCTTCGCACATAGAATCAATGTCATTTTTGTGTCATTTTTATTTGAGGATAAAATCTAAAAACCAATAACTTAAAAAAAAAATTAAAAAATATAAAATTTATTAAAAAAAATTTAGAAACGAAATTAAAATAATTTTCAAAAATGATTTACAACTTAAAAAAAAAAATCAAATTAGAATTTATAAAAGAACAACAAATTAAAAAAAAATGATTTTTTAACTAATAAAAAAAAATCATTTTTTTAACTAATTAAAAAAAATCAATTTTTAAATAAAACTTTCATTTAAAAACAAATTGAAAAGAAAATTTAATAAAATAATGAAAAAAAAACTATAAAGTTAAAGTTAAAAAAAAAATTATAAATATAACAAATTTCATTTTTTTTTAAATTTAAAAATTTTAAATAGAAATAAAAAACAAATTAAAAAAAATATATATAAAAAAAAATCAAAACCATCCCTCACCTCCCCTATGCTCGCCCTCCCCCCTCCCCTTCCCTCCCTCATCCCCATCTCCTCCTCCCCCCCCACCTCCCCTCCGCTCCCCCTTCCGCCACCCCTCACGTCCCCTTCCCTCCCGCACCTCCCCTGTCCCCCTATCCCCCCTCCTCTCCCCTCACCCGTCGTCTCTGCTCCCCCTCCCCTCCCCTCCCCTCCCCCACCCCCTATTCCCCCTCCCCTCCCCCTTCTCCCCCCTTCCCCTCCCCCTTCGCGCCCCCTTCACGCTGCCCATGTGTCCCCCTTCCGACGATGTGTTTCCGAGAATTGCGCCGCCGCGAAGTGGCGGTACATGGGTAGAGTAAGGAGCGCTACTTCGCGGTGGCGCGATTATGGGAATCATGTCATGATTCTTCGCAGCGGTGCATGGACAGAGCAAGGAGCGCCACTTCACAGCCGCTGGAAGGGGGCCGCATGGGCTGCAGGCGGGGGGTGCAGAGGGGGAGGGTAAGTTTGATAGGGGGACGGGGAGGAGAGGGGGATGGCGAAGAGGTGGGGGAGGGATGGGAGAGAGGGGGACATGAGGGGTGGCAGAAGGGGGAGCGGAGGGGTGGTGGGGGGGGAAGAGGGGGACGAGGGAGCAGAGGGGAGGTGGGGGGGGAGAGGGGGACGGGCGAGGGAAGGGAAGGAGGAAGGGCGAGCAGAGGGGAGGTGGGGGGGGAGAGGGGGACGGGCGAGGGAAGGGAAGGAGGAAGGGCGAGCAGAGGGGAGGTGAGGTGGGGTTTGATTATTATTTTTGTTTTTATTTTGTAATTTGATTTTTTATAAATATTTTAATTTTTTAAAATTTTGTTTAAATTTTTTAATATTTTTAATATTTTGTTTTTTTTTTTTTTAAATTTTGTTATAAAATTCCATTTGGTTATTATTTTTTTTAATTGTTTTTTTTCTAATTTGGTGTTTTTATTTTTAACCTTTTTTATTTTTTTCCATTTTTTTAAAATTTAAAATATTAAGTTAAATATTTAAAATAATTGAAAATATTAAGTTAAATATTTAAAATAATTGAAAATATTAAGTTAAATATTTAAAATAATTGAAAATATTAAGTTAAATATTTAAAATAATTGAAAATATTAAGTTAAATATTTAAAATAATTGAAAATGCCTTAAAAATAGTTTAAAATGTCCTTTTTTTTCTTTCTCATTTTTTACAAATTTGTCCATAAAAATTACACATTTAAGATAAAAGTTTGAAGAAAAAACATTGAAAATGTATATAGTTTTTGTCCTAACTAGCTTCTAAATCTTAAAAAAATCAAAGAAGTGTGTATTTTTGCATTATAACTAGGTACTAAAAGTAAATTTTTTTTGTAGAATTTGAAAAGAGGCCCTTGTAAATAAAAGTTATACTTTTCTTATGACCAAGAAGTTTCAAAATCATAAAAAATGGCTCAAAATAAAAAAAATGGTGCTACCAGTATACACACTTTTTGAAACGGAGGTAAAAACAGCTACTAAAATTGACCCCCCAAAAAACAAGAACAATGTCGGGTTCTCGTCAAGTTGTATAACTTGTTTCAGGAATTTAATCAGTTGGCAAGAATAGGTCACCTCTATTTAGGACATCCCCCTCCTCATGCTGCCCCATTTTACCAACCTTCTCTTGCACACATGTATCAAGTTCCACAACCTCGTCCTAGTTTAGTTGAGCTACCACACCATCACTCTGTACACAATTCTGGTTGGGATGCTAGACCCCTTACCCACGAGGTAAAGGTACTTGGTGAGATAAAATTATGCGTGAACCTCTTATACAATCTGTTACCATCTTTGGCTCTTCCAGTAATGGTCATAATATTTCCAATGTGCCATAACATCAGCCATCGCCTGCTGATCACCTTACAAAACCAGAACTTGTAATTGATGATGATCCACTTCCTTCCCAAAATACACCTGCATAAGAGCAGGAAAAGGAGGGAGAAACTCCTAAAGCTCCATCTTTGAAATCAAAGGATCCAGTGGTCAAGGCACCTGTTTCAATATTATGTGGCTTACATCTTCCTTTTAGGTACATTATTCCTAAGTTTTTTGAAGATTGTCATGATTTTGGGTTGATATGATTACTCTGAGCATATGTGTTTTGACTATTGACATACAGTTTGTATAACTTATTTTGATAGTTTGAAAACTTTGGCTATGGAAGGATCATATATTCTATGTTATGACAAGTTTTGAATAGGCTTTGATATATACAGGACTTTGATAGATATAGATGTTTCTTGTGTTGTGAAATGGTATGATATTTTTGATATACACATGTGTTATGGACATGTTTGCATACAGGTTATATGGGAGGCACAATGAGTTTTAAAAAAGTAAAATCATAAAACAACAAGAAGGGTCCCCCTTCAGTTAGTTATCCATTAAACATTTTTGTTTAAAGTCTTCCCATCCTAAAGTAAAAAAAAACCAAATGTTTATTCTTTTGAAGGTCTCCTTTGAGTCAAGTCTTTAAGTTTTTTTCCTTGGAGTCAAGTCTTTAAGTTATTAGTCATCATTTATTATTTAAAATTAAACAAAGAATTTGGAGAGTTAGATATCTAACTGCTACTTGGAGGAAAAATATTTTAAATACTTGTCTACACGAGGAAAGTTTCCATCATCTCTATGCTATGGTATGCTAGAAGAATGCTCCTTTGTTCTTAAGTTTTAAATGTTTTCACGGTTGCACTATATTTCTCGTGTCTAACATTTATGTGATAGCAATAGTTCTTTTTAAGTGGTATATTGGAGACCTATAGTTGATTCATGATTTAAAAGGCAACCTTGCCTACTGACTGTTGATGTTTTGAGTTAAGGTTTTCCTGTAGCCTACCATTGATTGGTTATTTTGGTTGCATAAAAGATATTCCATCTTCCAGGAATTCTTTATTTGATTCTTCCATTAAAGCTTTATTGGCTCCTATTATATATTGTATCTATCACTTACACTCTGATCATGCGGTCTTGGAAATTCAATTGTGACGGACAGTTCCTGGTCTGGATTTAAAGACAATCATATCTAGTTTAATTTTGAAGCTGATTAATAAAAGGAATCTCGTTGGCTACCATATTTCATTTATTTTATTTATCTCTTGTTTTTTTTCTCTTTCATTTTCAAAATGGTTACAATCTTTGTACTTTTGTGAATGATGTTTATATTTTATTTTGTAATTAATTCCTTTGATATAAATTTGCAATAATAACTTAATACTGAAACAGATTTACTTTACATTTGTATTGTTGAGATTGTACCTATTTGTCTTGTGTCTTTATTTATTAACAGTAAAGAACAAAAAATTGCAAAACACAACTCCCCTGAAATAAACATGAAGGTGGAGATTTTGTGTATTTTCTTCACGTTGGCTTTAAATTAGGGTGTCCATTCTCATTCATTCATAGTCTATCCCACTTTGAGATTCAAAATATTTGATCTAGAACAAATCATTTACAACATCAACATATTACATTGAAGAAGATTTAGGTGTATATTCAATATTTCTCAAAGAAGATGATGATTCTATAGTACCTTGTTCAGAACTTCAAGATGGAATTTGGTATATGCATTTGTATGGTTCCAGTTCAAGTGAAGCTAATGACGTAGATATTATATTATATTATTTTTAGGAAAAATTCATAATTTCTCTTATAGGCTTGAATTTCCTTGTACTAATAACATTACAAAGTTTGAAGCCTTGATCTTAGGAATTGAAAATGCTTTTAATCTTGGTTGTTTTCACCTTGCAATTTTTTGGGACTATGAATTAATTGTAAACGTCATTAAAGGAGTCGATAGTCCCTCGAATAAACTTAAAAAGGTGTATGTAGGAAGCATGGTCTCTTGCTTCAGGTTTCTTATCTTTAAACATCACACATATTAGAAGAGACCTGAATTATATGGTTGATAGGTTGGTTGTTTTTGTTGCTAATCCTTCAAAGCAATTTCTACTAGAAAGACCTGATTGCACATTTTTGCCATTATATCGACCCCATCTTCCTAATAATGTAGAATATTGGAAAGTTCTCCTCGATGATGAAAGCATTTGTGCTTTCATACAAAATGAACCTATAAAACGCAAAGAAATCATATCTCTGGAAGACAAATATTTCCTAAAGTATTAACACCTTTAGAAGAAAAAAAATCTTCTAGTGATGTCGGAAATAAAAAATTAATAAAGAAGAATGAAAAAGAAAAATAGGTGAAACTATTTCAGTAAATTCTGGGACTCCTGATGATCATAAATATTTGAAAAATGGAGCTCAATGTTCTAATGATGAGAAAAAAAAGTTCATGGATTTTTTTCATGAGTTTAAAGATGTTTTTGCATAGTCCTATGAGTATCTTCGTGGTTTTGATCTTAATATTATCCAACATACTATTCCTATTAAGGAAGAAGCAAAACTTGTAATACAAAGGCAAAGACCTATCAATCCTGCCTTAGAAGCTACTATTAGAAAATAAGTTGAAAAGTTAATTAATGCTCATATTAAATTTCATGTTAAATATTTTGAGTGGGTGTCAAATCTTGTCCCAGTACGAAAGAAAAATGGTGATATTAGATTATTTTTTGATTTTCCTCCTTTGCATGGGGCAAGTGTAAAAGAAAATTTTCCTCTTTCTACAGCGGGTAGCAGGGTCACAAATGATGCCCCTTCTTGATGGCTTTTCAGGTTATAATCAAATCAGAGTCAAGAGGGAAGATAAATACAAAACCATGTTTACCACCTATTGGAGCACTTTTTTGTATGAAAGAATGCCCTTTGGATTTATAAGTGCTGGTTCCACTTTCCAAAGGCTTATGCAAATAGCCTTCAATGATCTGATCGGTAAAATAATTCAATTATTTCTAGATTACTTAACAGTCTATTCTAATTACCAATAGGATAATTTTGATCATCTTCAAAAAAAATTCTTATGCTACAAAAAGTTCAGAATGTCTTTGAATCCAATAAAATCTATTTTCGGTGTTATTCAAGGTAAACTTCTTGGTCATATTGTTTGTGATTCATGAATTAGTATTGATCCTGAAATGGTTATTGCTATTCAAAATCTTCAAGCTACTACTTCTAAGAAGGAAATTCAATATTTTATGGGGAAAATAAATTTTGTAAGAAGATTTATTCCTTATTTTTTTGTTATCGCTAGACCTATTCATCATATGGTTAAACAAGATCAATCCTTCTCCTAGAATGGTAATGTTGAAAAAACTTTTGTTCAAGTCAAGAAATCAATCTATTCTATCCATGTTCTCGCAAGATCGAATTTTGAAAAAGATTTCATCATTTATACTAATTCCACTGAAGAAGCGATCTCATCCATTCTTCTTAAAAAACATGATCAAGATATTGAAAAACCAATAGCTTACAGGAGTCAAAGCTTATTTGATGATGAACTTAAATATACTTTGATTGAAAAACATGCTTTCTCTCTTGTTAAAGCTATTGAAAATTTTCAACATCTTATTTTTGGAAAGCATACACAGGTAAAAGTCCCTTTGCTTGATGTCGAGTTTTTACTCTTGCAAACTTATCTTTATGGAAAGCTTGCACATTGGCTTGCTAAAATACAAGAACATGATTTAATTATTACTACTTCATATACAATCAAGGGACAAGATCTAGCTCTGCATTTTTCTCAACACCCTAAACCAAGTGTTCCTTTTGAAAATGATGAGAATACTCTATTATAAATATTTCTTATAGAAATTGAAAATCTTGAATTGGTTGAACATCCTTAGTACAAGGACATTATTTATTATCTATTATTTCAAAAAATGTCCTAGTAATCTTGAAAATCACCAATGCAGGAGGATTTCTTTAGAAGCCTCTAAATATTTAATCTTGAGGACTTCTCTTTTTCAAAGAAATGTTGATGGAAGGTTGTTTCTTTGCATAGATGATATGGAAGCTAAAAAAATACTTAAACAGGTTCATGGATCACCTGATTCAGACGTACATATTGTTGGGAATTTTTCTGCAAAATCCACTTTCTTTAAAATTTAAAGAGCTGGTTATTACTGTTGCTGGCCTTTTATTTTTAGTGATTCATATAAATTTATGCAGGCCTGTGAACAATGCCAAAAAATGTTCAAGTAGAGAACATTTTTATGTAATGCCTCTACAACTAGTTCTCCCTGATTTTCCTTTTTCAAAGTGGGGATTAGATTCCATTGGTCCAATCAATCCACCATCCTCTATAATACATATCTTTATTCTTACAGCAATGAACTATTTTACCAAGAGGACTGAAGATGTCCCACTCAATGAACAGGTGATGTCATTTTTGGAATCAAATACCTTCTCTTGTTTTGGTCTTCCTTTAGAAATGATCTCTGATAAGAACCAACTTTCATTTATGCTAAATTGACTCATTTTATAAATAAATTTGGAGTAAACTTCATCTACATATTATCCACGAGGAAATGGGAAAGAAGAGTCAACTAATAAAACTCTGATTAAGATTCTTAAGAAGATCAAAGATTAACAACCTCATTAGTGGCATACTCTCCTTATTTATGCATTGTGGGATGATAGAACCACCACTAAAACCATTATAGGACATACTCCTTTCCAACTCTTATATGGCCAAGAATTCATGATGCCTATTGAATTGGAATTAACTTCCCTTGGTTTTACTCTACATAATGAAGAACTTAATTCTACAAGTATTCATCAAAGAATAAATGCCCTATTAGCTCTTGAAGAACAAAGGAGACATGCTCTTGAGAATTTGAAAAAGACACAACAAACTATTAAAAAGTATATCTATAAGAAAGCAAAGTCGGTTTCCTTAAAAACTAATGATAAGGTGCTTCTTTGGGATTCTGCTCATGCAGATAAAGGAAAACATTTAAAATTCTAGAAGTGGTGGCTACATCCTTATAAAATTTCCTTCATTGTTGGTAATAATTCCTATTTATTGAAGGATATGGAAGAAATATTATTTTCATTCACTACAAATGGTTCACATTTGAACCATTATGTTGAACCTAACTCATTCCTTATAAAAAAATTATGCTTTCTGTAAATATCTTTTGTTTTCCGTTTGTTAATATTTTGTTTATTTTAAACTTTATTTTCTTAATTTGTCATTTTTTTATTGATTTCTTTCATTTTCTAGTTTGAGTCAAGATGGATCAGTTAAGTTATTAATCAGTCACATGTTTTACAAAAATGATTCTTGTTTGCATAGAAAATATGAACAACAAAGACAAGTGTATTTGTTTGATCCGCATAATTACTTTTATCATTGTCATTAAGACCTTTGGTTTCCTCACTCAGACATGGTGATCTAAACTCTTTCCCGTTTACTTTTATCCCTTTCTACCCTCCATGAGTGATTTGCAAGAGCATATCATAAATTTCAAGAAACCAAAAAAATCAACAGATTTATATTTTACAGCAGACCCAAAAATTATGAGTTCTATCCAATCTAAAAATTGACCACCCTGTGGAGTCAATAGATGTTGAATCATAAAATTCGCCACTGAATATTAGCCTGCAAAATGTTGCAAGGCATATTTAATGTTATTATTATGATATAATAATAAGCGGGACCCCCTAAAAGCATAGAATAACATGCTAATGATTTAACGCCAAAGAATTATTCTTAATCTACAAAAGGGTTATGGTGGCTTGCACATATGTTATTTTTTTATGGGATGGTTATGGGACTTATACATTTGTTTGGTTAAAGTTGCTACCACTTTTCATTTCTTGCTCAAGGTATGAATTTCAAAATAATTTTTTTAAGTCCTAATGGTTTAAATTCATATTTTATATGGTATATATGATCAATTTTGAGGGCTTATGATGACATTGGTGCTAAGTGTTTTTGTCATGGTCAAAACATGTGAATTATGGAAGAATCTATGAATGTGACAATATGCTTCTCGAAAGGGTTTGTGGACTCCATATTATACATTCAATACTTTGAATTATATGTTGGTACATTATGAGGCAAATTTCATTGGTATACAATGTAAAGGGTTCGAATTCTATATAGTTTAAACTATATCATATGTATGGTCAATATCAAGGTTCGAGGCTTGTGTTCCATATGGCATATGTTTTATTTTTTTGCATCGTGCAATACAATGATTTAGCACCTAAGCAAACAAATTTGATTTAGCACCCAAGCCAACCCAAGCAAATTGTGGGTTGTTGTTTCCCACCACGTTGAGCCATCATTCAGTGAATATCTTATCGAAAATATTGTTGTAATTGATGTCAAAGGCAAGGAAATATTGTTTCCATTAATGTCAAAGATGGGGGAGACTACAGATAGAGATTGCAAGATGAAGATTGTTGGAAATATTGTTTTTGGATGCCCAATTTGGATACAATATATTTGAAGGAATTTTTACTCTAGATATCTAGTTCAAATTGGAGTATTGGTTACATGGGGAAAGCTTATTTTAAGACCTTTCCAATGGTATATGGAACTCCCTCTAACTCCATAGGAATGAGGAGAATGAAAGAATTTGTACAGTCAATCCCGTCAGAATGTCGGTTCGACCCTTTTAGGATATTGAACAATGTTAGGTCGGCCCCAAAAGTGATTTAATAACACTAGAAATAAGTGGATAACTCTCCTCATTTGTTCATTCAATCATACACTTATGGAGCTCTGAAAAAGGTGCATAATTCTAAGGAGAAGATGAATTTTCTAGGGTTTCTTGAAGATGATATCTTGGGTTTTATTCAGGATTTTTTAGATTCTTGAAGTTGTTCTTGAAGGATTCTTGGAGATGTTTTTGAAGGATTTTTAAGGTTATGTAAGGAGGAGGAGGCACACCTTGTGAAGAGGAAGGGATGTTTTCTTGTAGGTTCTTCTTTGGTTAAGGTAGTAAGTAGAAGAATGGCTAGAAAATGAAGCACAATGACATCTAGCGAGTTTTTGGGTTTCACAATGTGGAATTTGACGAAGAAATCAATGTCAAGGATATGCACAGGAAGAATATAAGCATTGTGGTGGATGCAAGAGAAGAATGTAGGTACAAAGATAGATTCATATCACTCAAGTTTATCTTGCGTAAAACAAATCTCGACATGAAGAATGTAGGTACTGTGATGAATGCACAACAATCAGGGTTACCTTGCACATAACAGAACTCGACAACTAAGTTGGTAGTAGCTAATCTCTAAGTGTTACAGTGTAGAATATAAGGAAGAATATATATGCAGGAAGAGTGCAGGTAATGTGGTGGATGCACAATAGTTAAGATTGTCTTCACAAAGAAGAGTGCGACAGAGCAGAGTGTGACATTAGTTAAGATTGTCTTGCATGGAGTAGTGTACAACAGAGGAGAGTGTGACAATAGTGAATATTATCTTGCATAGAGAAGAGTGAGACAGAGCATAGTGTGATAGTAGTTAATATTTTCTTGCGCATAGCAAAGTGTGGCAGTGGTGAAGATTGTCTTACGCAGAGAAGAGTGCAACATAGAAGAGTGTGACAATAGAGAATATTTCCTTACGCGGAGAAAAGAGAGACATAATAGAGTGCAACAAGTAAGTTGTCATGCAGTACATCAACACATAAGCCTGGGTTGTTTTGCACTATGCAAAAAAGTAAACAGGTGAACAGGAGTTAGAGTTGCTTTGTGCAGTACATCGCAAGAAGGTACATTGGTGTACACAAGTTAGATGTGTTTTCCAAAGTGTAGTGTACAACATACAAGTTGTTGTAGAAGAAAGACTTGAAGTAAGAAGCATCACAGTATTCAATCTAATGACGGATACATTAGACGTGTTACATGAGCTTAAGCAAGTTACTCAAAAGTTGAAGTTGCACATAAGTTAAAGTTGCGCAGAAGCTAAATATGCACAGGAGTTGAAGTTGCACAGAATTTGAAGCTATGCAGATGTTGAAGCAACACAAAAGTTGAAGTAGCCCAAAATTCAAAGATTGTGAAGAAGTTGAAGTTGCAAAAGATAAAGCATTGTAGAAGCTGAAGACCGTGTAGAAGTTGAAGTTACACAGGAATTGAATATTGTGTGGGAGTTGAAGCTACATAGAAGTTGAAGCTACATAGAAGTTGAAGACAACGTAGAAGTTGAAAGTATCATAGAAGACTATGTAGAAGTTGAAGTTACCTAGAATTTGAAGCTGCACAAAGGTTGAAGTAGGATAAAAATTGAAGACTATGCTAAAACAAAAGTTACAGAATTTTAAGCTAATTATGAAGACATTATGACAACATCTTGTACCCAGTCCTTCAATAGGTTGGTGCGTACATATTACTAAGTTGGTGCTTAGTTGAGGAGATTGGTGTCTCCAGTAGGTTGGTGCCTACATATTACTGAGTTGGTGCTCAATTGTGCAAATTAACGTCTCTAGTAGGTTGGTGCCTACATATTGTTGATTTGGTGCTTTATTAAGGGGATTGGTGTTAGTTTTTCAGAATTTACTTCAATCTGATCTAGAATCTTAACTGAGAGAACAACATGTACAACATATCTACAACATATCAATCATTGACACAATAATGCAAGCACACAAGAGACACAAAGTTTCACCGGGGAAAACCAAGAAGGTGAAAAACCCCACAACTTCCTCAGAGATAGATAGAGCCATGATACAAAAACCAAGCATAAGAGATATACTCCTAGAAGCAGCTTCTCCTCCTCCAATAGTGTGCCACTCTCCAATGAGTGTATGAGTGATAAGTGAATGATCAAATAGAGTGCCTCCAACACTCTATTTATACTTGACTTGACTTGCCTAATAACCTTACTAGGTCGGCCTCAACTTAACCACATAACATAATGCTGATAGGGCCGACCCCCAATAGGGTGGTCTAATAACCCTTTAACCCACATGACTTATATAGGGCCGACCCCATCAAGGTGGTCTAATAACCCATCAAGTATAAGTTATGACATTTACAATATAAATGACGACACTTCCGTATAGAGGAATAATAACATCTCTATAGGAATACAATATACATATGTGAAATACATTCCGAAGTTACAAATACATCAACACTCCCTCTTAACTAGGAAGGTATTTCTCGACACAGATCTGCTAGAACAAGTCTTCTTCTCTGGATCATCGTCACTGGATCATCGTCATCGCATCATCGTCACTGCTGCTGCTATCTCAATCAATCTCCAATCTACTCGTCATAGGAAGTTCTATAGAGCCAGGCCTTTTTCATACTGGATGTAGGCCCACCACCTGTAAATCTTCATCATCAGTGGCCATACTGTGGAACCTAGGACTGATTACGTGCGTCAACAAAACCTAGCACAGACTATGGGATCTTTTACATGTTGACCTTCACAAAACCTACTCAGAGCATCCTAGGATGTTACGAGCACACCGCTCTACCTATCCGGATCTCGATAGAGAATCCCAGGCTGTTACGAGCACACCGCTCTACCTGTCCGGATTTTAAAGGATCTTTTCTATGTGAACTTTCGCAAAACCTACTCAGAGCATCCCAGGATGTTACGAGCACACTGCTCTACCTGTCTGGATCTCGATAGAGCATCCCAAGCTATTACGAGCACACCGCTCTACCTGTCTAGATTTTAAAGGATCTTTTCTATGCGAAACCGTAGCAAAACCTACTCAGAGAATCCCAGGATGTTACGAGCACACCGCTCTACCTGTCCGGATCTCGATAGAGCATCCCAGGATGTTACGAGCACACTGCTCTACCTATCCAGATTTTAAAGGACCTTTTCTATGATACCTGCACAACCTGTCCACGGCCACAGAGTATCAACCTGATACTCAACATACATCATCCTGATGTATACATGATCAACCCGATCATCATCGCTGCATCGTCCTGATGCATGTCATCTGGAGCAACATCCTGAAGCTCATCATCTCTGATCATCCTGATCATCATCATAGCATCATCCTGATGCATGTCATATGGAACAACATCCTGAAGCTCGTCATCTGTGATCATCCTGATCATCATCATAGCATCATCCTGATGCATGTCATATGGAGCAACATCCTGAAGCTCGTCATCTGTGATCATCCTGATCATCATCATAGCATCATCCTGATGCATGTCATCCAGAGCATCATCCCGATACTCATCTTCCATGATCAACCCGATCATACCATGCATCCACTTGATGCATACAATGTATCTACCTAATGCATATCATCATATGTGATCCACCTGATCATACAATGTATCCACTTGATACATATCATCATACATGATCTACCTAATCATACAAGTATCCACCTGATACATATACAAATACATAATCCACCTGATCATACAATGTATCCACCTGATACATATACAAATACATTATCCACCTGATCATATAATGTATCCACCTAATACATATACAAATACATGATCCACCTGATCATATCAAGCATCCAACATGATGCATATACAAATGCATGATCCAACTGATCATATCAAGCATCCAACATGGTGCATATACAAATGCATGATCCAACTGATCATATCAAGCCTCCAACATGGTGCATATACAAATGCATGATCAAACTGATCAAAGCATCCAACATGATGCATATACAAATACATAATCAAACTGATCAAAGCATCCAACATGATGCATATACAAAGCAGTAACTGGAGCATCGTCCTGATGCTCATCATCCAGCGCTTACATCCACAGCTATGGGAAGGATCCTCCTCTCACCATGCTTGGAATGGCTCCTGCAAATGTGTCCATCGACTCTTCCTCGAAGTGTCATCAATCTAAAGAACACCAAGCCTCTCTCTGAAGTACTCAAACTTCACTCTGGCTAGTGGTTTCGTCAACACATCTGCAACCCGCTCATCCGCCGCAACATACAGGAGCTTCACTGCTTCTCTCTGCACCACATCCCTGATATAGTGATATTTGATCTCAATGTGCTTCGACCTGTCGTGGAACACCGGATTCTCAGACATCATCACACAACTCTAGTTATCACAAAAGATACCAGTAGCCTCCAATGGGAGATCAAATAACTCAGACAGTAGCTTCCGGAGCCATACTTCCTCACAACTATCCGAACAAGCTGCAACATACTCTGCCTCGGCTGTACTCAGTGCTACGCAGGACTGCTTCCTGCTAAACCAAGAGATCACATCTGATCTCATACTGAAGCAACACCCATATGTGCTCTTCCTATCTGCAGCAGTGCCTGCTCAATCTGAATCAACATAACCCTGCAGGTTAAACTTTTGATTCGCATCATACTTGAGCCCATAATCAACTGTACCCTTTAGGTACCTTAGAATATGCTTTACAACAACCAGGTGAACACCTCTGGGATCCATCAGGAACTGGCTCAATGTGTTCACCGCAAAGCAAATATCTAGTCTAGTGTTCGTCCGGTACATCAAGGACCCAATCATCTGACGATACACTGTGACATCAACCGGATCAGATGAAGCATCACACATAAGCTTCAGGTTTGATGCCATAGGTGTGGCCATGGCCTTGCAGTCCATCATCCCGAACCGCTTTAGGATCTCTACTGCATACTTCCCTTGTCCCAGGAATATTTCATCTGCACTCTGCCACACCTCCATGCCTAGAAAATAGTGCATCACCCCCAAGTCCTTCATCTCAAACTCGGCAGCAAGCTTCCTCTTCGTATCGACAATCAATCTATTCACGCCTGTAACAAACAGGTCATCCACATACAAAAGTAGTATCACTGGATTGCCTTCCTCAACCTTGTAGTAAAGGTTGGAATCCGCTTTACTCTTGGTAAAGCCCAAACTGGATAGAAAGCTGTCTATCCTACCATACCATGTCTTAAGAGCTTGCTTCAATCCATACAAGGCTTTCTTCAACCTGTACACATATGACTCCCTGTCATGTGTCTCAAAACCAAGTGGCTGCTCCACATACACTTCCTCCTCGACTACACCATTCAAGAAAGCTGTCTTGACATCCATCTGGTGTATCTTCCATTTCATCACTGCAGCCAGAGAAAGTATTGATCTGATGGAAGTGTACTTGGCTACAGGTGCAAAAGTCTCTTCATAATCAATCCTTCTTTCTGGGAGAAGCCGCGAGCTATAAATCTCGCTTTGTATTTCTCTGTGTTGCCATTTGCAGCATGCTTGATCTTTGGAAGTCAGAACAGACTTCTCAGCTGGTCTTGGGACCACATCCCAAACATATTTCTTCATGATCGACGGATCATGGTATTCTTCCATTACTTCATCCTGGATCCCGGGAACTTCAATATCTTCAATAGATAGCTTTGTTGCTGGAACAAATGTTGTAGTCCTTCTTTTGTAGGTGATGATATACGATCTTTCCTACAAATCAAGTTAAATTGCATGATTAGAAACATCTCATAGTTTTCAGAACAAATTCTTACACATAAAGAAATATGTCATACAGTCATGCAATTATTTTATCCAATGATTCAATACAACATTTATCCATATCCCATAACTTTCTAGATGCCTTCCAATCTCTACCAGAACATTGTTAAGAGTGTGCACAACTCCCAACATTTCAGCAAAGAGGTTTCATTCTAGATAAGTAGCAATGGAATGTTGTATAGTGCCATAGGCCACTTACCCATCACATGCATATTAGTAGTATACTGTTCATTAATGCAATTATTCTGATATGCATAATACACACCCTAAGTCAAGGAACACAAGCATATACATCATTGAAGAGTATTATTTAAACAATCAAATATACAAGAAATGACAATTCAAATACTTATCTTTGTTTGTTTGTTGGGTGGACTCCTTCTCAATCTTTGCTTCCTTGCAGGAACTACTGGAGTGTGCTCCCTCTTGATCTTTGCTTCCTGGATTACCTGTCCTTGAACTTATATCCATCCTCGATCACTATGCATGCTTACTAGTATCATCATTGTGTTATCCTCGAGATCTCATACATAATCATACATTCATTAGTATAATCTTAATACTATCAAAACACAATAATCTTAAACATGTATAGTCATGATCATTTCAAACTTCTGAAAGGATAGAAAGATGAGTGTTGATGAGCTGAACAACCTGGTATACTCAGAATTTGAAAACTGCAAAGTTTCACCCCTCAAATTTGCTTTTCAAACTTGCGGATTCACTAGGGAGGAACTTGAATTAGGGTTTGAGTTTCCCGGAGCTTGATCCAACCAAATAGTTTGATCCAAAGCTCTAAACTTTGATTTTTCCAAGGAGCTTCCAGCTATAGTCACAGACTTCAAAAATTCCCAATTTTGCAAAAGCCCTAATTTTTCACCTTTATAATCAAAGTCCCGAACTAGGGTTTGATCAATCCCGGCCTTCTGCCCAACCAAAAAATTTGATCTTGGTCTCAAAATTTCGATTTTGATGATGAGAATCCAGCCATGGTCTCCAATTACAAAAATTCCAAATTTTTTCCGAAACCCTAAATTCCCGTAGTCATGAATGAAGGTGCACAAAATCCAATTCTGTTTTGACAGAAATATGCACCTGATTGTTTCTGGTGTAACTCAGAAATTTTGGATCTACAGGGACTACAACTTCTACCTGTGGTAGCCTGACCTGTTAAATTTCCAACCCCATAGGTTTGACCTCAAATGGATTCTCTGAGAGAGAGTTATGCCAAGTGTCGCAACATGACCTATTTATGGGATAAAACAGGAGAGCAAACTTGTATTGAGTGCCACATGTCACTGGTTCAATTTTGGCCTCTGAAAATTGGATCTGTGAAAGTACGGTCCGTGCCCTACCTGCCACTTTTTATGAAATTTCATTTGGATCTTCCTAGCCCAAGTTGTGACCTTTTTTCCTAGGTCACCTGTTTATGACTGAGATTTGGAAGAGGCAGAAACCCTATATTGTACAGATCATAAATGTGAAAGTACAACGAATTAGAGGCTCTCCTTTGGACACAAGGTACATGGGGATCTTATCTTCAACCTATAATATTTTTAGATCCTGAAACTTTGCCAAAATGAATTTATAGTGAAAGTGCTACAATGATTGGTTTTTGCTATATCAAGCCCTAGCTTCGCAAGTGCAACAAGTGTCATAAATGCCATACCATGCCTTCTTTCAGGATAGCTCTGATACCATGTTAGTTTTTTAGAATTTACTTCAATTTGATCTAGGATATTAACTAAGAGAACAACATGTACAACATATCTATAGCATATCAATCATGGACTAATGCAAGCACACCAGAGACACAGAGTTTCACCGGGGAAAACCAAGAAGGTGAAAAACCCCGCAACTTCCTTAGAGATAGATAGAGCCATGATACAAAACCAAAGCATAAGAGATATACTCCTAGCAGCAGCTTCTCCTCCTCCAATAGTGCGCCACTCTCCAATGAGTGTATGAGTGAGAAGTGAATGATCAAATAGAGTGCCTCCCGCACTCTATTTATACTTGACTTGACTCGACTTGCCTAATAACCTTACTAGGTCGGCCTTAACTTAACCACATAACATAATACTGACAGGGCTGACCCCCAATAGGGTGGTCTAATAACCCTTTAACCCACATGACCTATATAGGGTCGACCCCATCAAGGTGGTCTAATAACCCATCAAGTATAAGTTACGACATTTACAATATAAATGACGACACTTCCGTATAGAGGAATACTAACATCTCTATAGGAATACAATATACATATGTGAAATACATTCCGAAGTTACAAATACATCAACAATTGGTGTCTCCAACAAGTTGGTGATTGTAAACATTGTAATAGTAGGTTGGTGCCTACTCAAGATTCATAAAGATAAGAATCATTTTGATTTTCTCCCAATTGGGTTTCCACATTATATCTTGTGTTCTATGGTTTGAGACTACTTTTATTTATTATTATGAATTGTTTGATGAATGAGTAAAGAAAGAAAAAGTAGAGCAGAATTGTGCAAAAGTTGAAGTTACCAAGAAGTTGAAGTTGCACAAAGGTTGAAGTAGCATAAAAATTGAGGACTACGTTGAAGCAAAAGGTACAGAAGTTGAAGTTGATTATGAAGAGATTATGCCGACATTCTTGTACCTGATCCTTCAGTAGGTTGGTGCCTACATATTACTGAGTTGGTGCTTAGTTGAGGAGATTGGTGTCTCCAGTAGGTTGGTGCCTACATATTATTGAGTTGGTACTCAATTGTGCAAATTGGAGTCTGTAGTAGGTTGGTGCTCTATCAAGGGGATTGGTGTCTCCAACAAGTTGGTGCTTGTAAACATTGTAATAGTAGGTTGGTGCCTACTCAAGGTTCATATATATAAGAATCACTGTGGTTTTCTCTCGATTGGGTTTCCACATTATATATTGTGTTATATGGTTCGAGTCTACTTGTATTTATTATTATGAATTGTTTGATGAATGAGTAAAGAAAGAAAAAGTACATTATACTGATTCACCCCCCCCCTCTCTGTTAAATTTTGAGCATTAATTCATAATAATCTAGGATCTTTACTGAGAGAATAACATATACAATATATCAATGCATGACAATCACAATAAGTATGACAAGCATCACAAGAATCAAAAGCATAAGAGACAAGAGACACAGAGTTTCCGTGGGGAAAACCCTAAGGTGAAAAACCCCACAACTTCCTCAGAGATAGAGAGAGCAATGGCTCAACCAAAGTACAACCAAAATACACTGAGATAGTCTCCTAGTAATAGATGATCCTCCTCCTCACTAGTGTGCCACTTTCTGAGTGAGAGAGATGTACTTTTCCAAATGATCTAAATAGAGATCACCTGATCTCTATTTATACTAATCTGTTTGTCCAGTGACCTTATGGGGCCGACTTGTCTAGCTAGGTACATCCACATTATAATATATATTTCAGGGTCGACCCCACACATGGTGGTCTAATAACCCATCGCCAAGTACACACACTTACGACACTTGTCAATCCACATGACGACACTTCCTTATAGAGGAATGACACATCTCTTATAAGGGTACAATAAATATATATAAAATACACAGATGAAATACATTCCGAAGTTACATATACATCAACACTCCCTCTTAACTAGGAAGGTATTTCTCGACACAGATCTGCTAGACAAGTCTTCTTCTCGGGATCATCGTCATCAATGCATCGTCATCATCATCGTCACTACTGCTGCTATCTCAACCAATCTCTGAATCTACTCGTCATAGGAAGTTCTACAGAGCCAGTCCTTTTTCATACTAGATGTAGGCCCACCACCTGCAGGTCTTCATCATCACTAGCCATACTGTGGAATCCTCAGGACTTATTACGTGCGTCACAAAACCTGGCTGCAGCATCCCAGGCTATTACGAGCACACAACTCTACCTGTAGGATCTCCCAGGAGCACATTACATGTGACCTATCACAAAACCTGGATGAAGCATCCCAGGCTGTTACGAGCACACGACTCTACCTGTCGGATCTCCCAGGAGCACATTACATGTGATCTCACCACAAAACCTGGTTGAAGCATCTGAGGCCTTTTTCATCCTATCCAGATCTCCCAGGAGCAAATTACATGTGGTCCACCACAAAACCTGGCTGAAGCATCTGAGACCTTTTTCATCCTGTCCAGATCTCCCAGGAGCAAATTACATGTGGTCATGGAAAAACCTGGCTGAAGCATCTGAGGCCTTTTTCATCCTGTCCAGATCTCCCAGGAGCAAATTACATGCCATGGGACAAAACCTCGCAAGAGCATCTCAGGATGTTACAGGTACACAACTCCGACTTGAAGATCTCCCAGGGCACAAATTACATGTCCTCCCAGAGAAATGTCTCGAAAGAGCATCCCAGGCTGTTATGGGTACGCAAATCCGACCTATAGGATCTCCCAGACATGCTCATCTGCACAACCTGATCCACGACCACAAAGTATCATCTGATACTCACCATACATCATCCTGATGTACACATGATCATCCTGATCATCATCACTGCAACATCCTGCTACATGTTATCTGGAGAAGCTCATCATCCACGATCACCCTGATCATACAATGCATCCATCTGATGCACACCAAGTATCTACCTGATACATATCATCATACATAGTGTATCCACTTGATACATAGATACATGATCCACACAATGTATCCATCAACATACATGATCTACCTGATCATACCTGATACATATCAATATACATGATCTACCTGATCATACAATGTATCCACCTGATACATATACAGATACATGGTCCAAGCATCCAACATGATGCATATACAAAATACATACAAATGAACCAACCGATCATATCCAACATCCAACATGATGCGTACATACATATAAATGATCCAACTGATCTTATCCAGCATCCAACATGATGCGTACATACATATACATGATCCAACTGATCATATCCAGCATCCAACATGATGCGTACATACATATACATGATCCAACTGATCATATCCAGCATCCAACATGATGCGTACATACATATACATATAAATGATCCAACTGATCATACAAAGCAGAAACTAGAACATCATCCTGATGCTCATCATCCAGCACTTACATCCACAACCATGTGAAGGATCCTCGTTCCAACATGCTTGGAATGGCTTCAGCAAATGTGTCCATCACTTCTTCCTCGAAGTGTCCTCGATCTGAAGAACACCAAGCCGCTCCCTGAAGTATTCGAACTTCACCCTGGCTAGTGGCTTCGTCAGCACATCTGCAATCTGCTCGTTCATCGCAACATACAGGAGCTTCACAGCTGCTCTCTGCACCATATCCCTGATATCGTGATATTTGATCTCTATGTGTTTCGACCTGTCATGAAACACTGGATTCTCGGACAGCTTCACACAACTCTGGTTATCACAGAAGATACCAGTAGCATCCAATGGGAGATCAAATAACTCAGATAGTAGCTTCTGTAGCCATACTGCCTCACAACTAGCTGAACAGGCTGCAACATACTCTACCTCAACTGTACTCAGTGCTACACAGGACTGCTTCCTGCTAAACCAAGAGATCACACCTAATCCCATACTGAAGCAGCACCCAGATGTGCTCTTCCTATCTGCAGCACTGCCAGCCCAATCTGAATCAACATAACCCTACAGGTTAAACTTTTGATTCGCTTCATACTTGAGCCCATAATCCACTGTACCCTTCAGGTACCTCAGAACATTCTTTACAGCAACCAGGTGGACACTCCTCGGATCCGTCAGGAACTGGCTCAATGTGTTCACAGCAAAGCAAATGTCTGGTCTTGTGTTCATTAGGTACATCAAGGACCCAATCATCTGACGATACATAGAGACATCAACCGGCTCATATGAAGCATCGCATAGAAGCTTCAGATTCGATGCCATAGGTGTGGCCATGGCCTTTCAATCCATCATCCCGAATCTCTTCAGGATATCTACTGTGTACTTCCCTTGACCAAGGAAGATCCCACCTGCACTCTGCCACACCTCCATACCTAGGAAATAATGCATCATTCCCAAATCTTTCATATCAAACTCAGCAACAAGCTTCCTCTTAGTATCTGCAATCAGTCTGTCATCTCCTGTTACAAATAAGTCATCCACATACAGGAGTAGAATCACAGGATTCCCTTCCTCAACTTTGTAGTAAAGGTTGGAATCGGCTTTACTCTTGGTAAAGCCCAAACTAGATAGGAAACTGTCCATCCTACCATACCAAGTTCTGGGAGCTTGCTTCAAGCCATACAAGGCTTTCTCCAATCTACACACATATGACTCCCTGTCATGTATTTCAAAACCAAGTGGCTGCTCTACATATACTTCCTTTTCAACTACACCATTCAAGAAAGCAGTCTTGACATCCATCTGGTGTATTTTCCATTTCATCGCTGCAGCCAAGGAAAGTACTGTTTTGATGGAAGTATACCTGGCTACAGGTGCAAAAGTTTCTTCATAATCTATTCCCTCTTTCTAAGAGAAGCCATGAGCTACGAATCTTGCCTTGTATTTCTCCACACTGCCATCTGCAGCATGCTTGATTTTGTAAATCCATTTGGAAGTCACAACAGACTTCTATTTAGGTCTTGGGACAACATCCCAAACATCATTCTTCATTATTGATTGATATTCCTCAACCATGGCATCCTTCCATTCTTTCTTTTCCGCTGCTTCTTCATAACTGGAAGGCTCTTTGTTCATAATGTCACAGAGTAAAGCAACATAGCTGGTATGTGATCTAGTTCTCTTCTTTGCTCTGTGTTCTTCTTCTGGAATGCCAAATCTTTCTGCATCTTGAATGAGCTCTCTAGCCCATGCAGGTTTCCTCTTGTGAGAGTTATCCTCACGGGGTGGATCTACAGGTTCTTGTGGATCTTCAATCTCACAAACAACTTCTGGAACTGCTTCAGTCATGGCAGTGTCTTGAAATCTAGTTTCCTTAGTTTCTTCATAAACTTTGATCGGTGCCTTCCTTGATTTGATGAATGCTGAGTTCTCATCAAATGTCACATCCCTGTTGACATCAATCTTCTTGAACCCTGGAAAGTATATTCTGTAAGCCTTCGAGCTTTCACTGTAACCCACAAAGATACCCTTCTTTCCTGAAGGATCTAGTTTGGTCCTCTTTTCCTTTGGGACATGAGTGAATACTGGACAACCAAATATTCTGAGATGGCTGACTTCAGGTTTCTTACCAGAAAAGACCTCTTATGGTGTCTTGTTGTCCAATATCTTGTGGGGTGTTCTGTTCTGCACATATACAGCTATTCTAGCTGCTTCTTCCCATAGATGCATAGGTAGATCTTGGTCATGGAGCATTGCTCTTACTGCTTCCATGATAGTTCTGTTCTTCCTTTCTGCAACTCCATTCTGTTGAGGATTATAAGGAGCAGTCAACTCCCTCTTAATCCTTGAATCACTACAAAGCTTCTTGAAGTCACCTGAGGTGAATTCTCCACAATTGTCAAATTTGAATGTTTTGATCTTCTTGTCAGTTTGATTTTCCATCAAGGTTTTGAATTCCTTAAACTTATCAAACACCTCATCTTTCTTCTTCAAGAAGTATACCCAAGTCTTCCTGGAGAAGTCATCAATAAATGAGACATAGTAAACATACCCACTTAGAGAACTGGATGACATAGGACCACATACATCTGAGTGGATGATTTCCAGGATGTCTTTTGCCTTGCTTTCACTGCTTGGGAAATCCTTCCTAATGTTCTTACCTTTTGCACATCCTTTGCAAACACCTTCATGTTTGGTCTTGATTTCAGGAAGACCCTCTACAGCCTTGCTTGCAATTGGAAGTGCTCTATAGTGCATATGAGCAAGTCTTCTATGCCAAAGTTCACTTGGCTCCATGGATTCATGTACCATGGCATGTTCAGGTTGTCCCTTCAATTTATACAAACCTCCCTCTTGCTCTCCAATCACTACTACATCATCTATGTTCTTTCCCTTTGGCCACATTAGGACTTGGCCATCCACAAATGCAACCCTCATTCCTTTTGCATCCAATGCAGAGATGGAGAGTAAGTTCTTCTTGAGCCCAGGTACATAAAGAACTTCTTTCATCTTCAAAGATTTTCCAGAATCTAGGTTGTAGGAGGCTTCACCACTTCCTTTGATTGGGTATTGATAATCATCCCCAAGTTTCACCTTATGGGGTGATTCATGTTCAGATAGATTCACAAAAGATTCCTTAAACCCAGTCATGTGTTTGGAAGCCCCACTATCAATCAACCAATCATTACAACCATGGGAGATGGTACATGTGAGAGCAGAGATCAGAACATACTCTTCTTCACTTGATGAGTTATCATCACTTTCTGCCCTAGCCTTCTTCTTGGGTGGTTCATCATCCTCAGCAGCATGAGCATGAAACCTTCTTTTGCTGCCCTTCTTCTTCTTGTTGGAGGTGTTGTTGTCCTTCTTGTTCTTGGGACAATTTATGGCAATATGTCCTTTCTCATTACAGGTGAAGCATATTCTTCTTTCTTTGAAGTGATGTGAATATTTCTTGGAGTGAGATGGCTCTCTCTTGGACTTCCCTTTCTTGGTGTGAGCTGTGAGAGCTTGATCTTCATTCCCCATCTTTTCTTCTCGTTCCACAAGCCTTGCTTCTTCTTGTGAGCATTCTTCCCGTAGTCTACTGAAGGAAATCAACTTCTTTCTTGCACAGATTCCTTGAATGAAGGAGTCCCATGACCTAGGTAAACCATTCAGAGTGGTCATGACAAATTCACCATTCTCTACCATTTCATCCACTGCTTCTAGTTGTTCCTTGATCTGGGAGACTCTTGAAAAATAAGATTGAATGGTTTCTCCATTCTGAAACTTTACCCCTTTCAATTGGTTCCGCAGGGTCATCTTTCGATTTATGTTCTTCCCTTCAAATAGCTTGGTCAAAGAGTCAAACATCTCTTTGGGTGTCTTTAGAGAAGACACATGGGGTATGAGATGGTCTTTGATAGAATCAACAATGATTCTCTTTGCCTTGACCAAGTTCTTCTTATGCAATACTTTAGCCTCTTCATCCTCTGGGATAGGGATGTCTTCTTTTACATATGAGTCCAACTCATTCTCTTCCAGGATTAACCCAATCCTATACTTCCAAGCTCGGAAGTTATCAGCCCCTTCAAGCTTATCCTCAAGCTTGGTGTGGTGAGACATCTTAGAGAGTACTTCAAATGGAAATAAAAAAGATTTAGGTCTTACCACTTGAAATGCTGAAAACTGGATCTGGTCCTGGATTAGGGTTTGTCGAAAAAACCCTAAAATTTCAAAATGTGAATTTCAAATTTCTGAAAGGATAGAAAGATGTGCCTTGATGAGCTGATCAGCCTGGTGCATTCAGAATTTGAGATCAGCAAAGCTTTACCCTTCAGATTTATCCTTTTGTCCTCCCGGGTTCACTAGGGAGAGCCTTGAATTAGGGTTTGAGTTTCCCGGAGATCTACCCAGCCAAAAATCTCGATCCAAAGCTATAAACTTTGATTTTTGCAAGGATCTTCCAGCTATGTCTTCAGATTCCAGAAATTCCTATTTTTGTGGAAACCCTAATTTTTAGGGCCAAATCTGAAAATGCTCGGAATTGAATTCTGATTGGACAGATAGATGCGCCTTGATGAGTAGAGTCAATATACTATACTGCTTTTCTAAAATCTGTGGAGAGAAACCCAATAAACAAGAAACTCAAGTTTCCGTCACTACAAAATGTCTTCTTCTCAGGTTAGCTCTGATACCATGTTAAATTTTGAGCATTAATTCATAATACTCTAGGATCTTTACTGAGAGAATAACATATACAGTATATCAATGCATGACAATCACAATAAGTATGACAAGCATCACAAGAATCAAAAGCATAAGAGACAAGAGACACAGAGTTTCCGTGGGGAAAACCCTAAGGTGAAAAACCCCACAACTTCCTCAGAGATAGAGAGAGCAATGGCTCAACCAAAGTACAAACAAAATACACTGAGATAGTCTCCTAGTAGCAGATGATCCTCCTCCTCACTAGTGCGCCACTTTTTGAGTGAGAGAGATGTACTTTTCCGAATGATCTAAATAGAGATCACCTGATCTTTATTTATACTAATTTGTTTGTCCAGTGACCTTATGGGGATGACTTGTCTAGCTAGGTACATCCACATTATAATATATATTTCAGGGCCGACCCCACACATGGTGGTCTAATAACCCATCGCCAAGTACACACACTTGTGACACTTGTCAATCCACATGACGACACTTCCTTATAGAGGAATGACACATCTCTTATAAGGGTACAATAAATATATATAAAATACACAGATGAAATACATTCCGAAGTTACATATACATCAACACTCCCAGTTTAACCATAAATCCAACACATCCTCCATAAATGGGCACTACTGAGTCAGATGATCTCCCTAACAAATTTTGCAAGGGAATTTAAACTTTTGTCTCTCTTGAGTGTCTCATGTTGGAGGGTTTTGGTTTGGTGCAGCTCTCGTCCTAGGAATAGCATTTTGATTTTTCTTGTGTTTCTTATTTTTTCCTTTAGGGTATAAATCTTGGACTATAAGTATTTCCAAAGTTTGGAAAGGAGATGTGGATTGTTTCTTTTCTTGGCCAACTGTAGGCTACAGGTTTTGAATAGACATTTGTCCCAATTGCTAGGTAATATGATCAAGCGTATTAACGGAACCAATCACACCATAGTCATGAAGGCCCTAACGTGGCCTAGTTGGATAAAAAATAGGTCATGCATCATGGGATATTAAATCATAAGGGGTACTCAATCAGGAATATATCAAACCCTTCTGTTGGGAACTCTGAATGAGTTTTTCTTCGATCATGTCTCCTAACATAGCTACATCTTTAACAAGAGTAGGCAACAATGATTTTATGAACTGATCTTCTAAGAAAGCATTTGCGATATCTGCTTTGATAATTTGTTGATGCCTACACCACCCATGAATATAATCAGATATGTAAGTAGTAGTGGTTTTCCAAAGCAAAGGTAATTGTTCTATACCCATCTAATAGCAGATAGGTAACTGAAAATGTGTCAAGAATACCATGGTTAATGAAGAAAAAATCATGAAAGTATTATGAGGTACCTCGATGAAACATTTCGTAGTGCTTCCCATGAGGGTCCACTAAAAGAGATGCAACCTAACACTATCATTGTCCAAGGATTTAGATGCACACGATAGATGGAATGCCATCACATGTGTAGATGGGTCATCTCCCAGTCGTCCATCATATTTGGGTATATTTGATGGAATTTTAGTGTGTAATGCGGGCCACCCATTCATATATAGAGAAGGATCATTAGTCAACTAGGATAAATTCAGAAGATTCAAAGTGGCCATAAATGTTGATCTCATCGACACTATCACAAATGCTTGCTACATGGGTGGAGCTTGATGGCCCCACATATTGGGATTTTGTTCTTGGAACTGATTGGCATTCCAAGGTGCATTTCCCCCTTGCGGAGGATAGCCCCAAGAAGATTGGTTACTTCCCAGAAATAGACCACTCCATTATGGAATGGGGTTGATAGATGGTTTATTGCCCCACGACATGGTAACTCTTTTGAAGGGTTGATTGCCCCAATGCATTGTGATAGTATGAGGTGGATGATGACCCCCCGGACATTACTACCCAGATGTGGAGGATAACTCCAAGCGACATTCATATTCCAAGGTCCAGTGCTTATGCTAGGAATATTAACATTCCATTGTAAAGTGTTTCTTCCAAAAGCATAACCTAGCTAATTGTTGGGAATAATGAGAAGATTTTGATACCCTCCTTGTGTGTGTGTTGTCTAGGACTAACCAACCCAACCTTAGGGAAAACCCATGTTCGGTAGACCAGACCCACCAATAGGGATACTTGATTATGAAGTCGACATATTTCTAGGATTGGAATCTGGAATTTTACCAACCAACATTGAAGTGCTATTCGAATTCATGTAGGGATGGGTACATTCACTAATGGGATTGGTAGTGTTTTCAGTGGCATTATGGCAGAGATGGTGCTTGGATTATGCGGAACACTAGTCGAGGTGAAGGCTTGATGATCTCTAGTATCTATTTGTGTCTAGGTGGGTGTGGATATGGGAGATCCCAATGAAGTCATAGGATCAAATGGTGTGTGTTGCATATTTATCTAACTTTAAAAAAAAAAAAGGAATATATACGGGTGACTGACTGATAGAAATTACAACTGGATCCATAAGATTTGTGAAAGGTGGATTAGTGTAAGCAGTTGATCAATCTCTTAAGGTTTCAATGTCAAAAGGAGCAAGTTCATGAACTAATTCTGTATTCGATTTGTGATATGACGATGTATGTTAAGATTTAGTTGGATAATGTTCTTCTCCAATAATATTTCCTAAGTCAATAGATGGTTATTTTCTTGAGTCACTATGGTTTGATTCTTGTATGCATCTCTGCGAATAGGTGGGGCCAACAAATTCTGGTGATTCACCTTGTTTATGCCTTGAATGGAAGATCGACATGCTAGCCACTTTGAAATATTGTGTAAGTACTTGTTTATGATAATATATAAGATAAAATCAAAGAATCCTAGGGCAACTAGACTATAAAATTTTCAAAAGTTCACACAACTAAAAATGTATTAAAATACTAAGCAAAAGAACCACTTTTCCAAATACCGAAGTTAGTAAAAGGTTGAATTAGGTGGCCTTTTGAAATAACAACTACTAAGGGATGTTAAGCCTCGACAACTACTATACAAAGGTGTGAAAGAAATAATTATGCTAATTTTCATGCAACAATCGCTAGGGGTGCAAGCAATCACCTTCGATGAATACCCTCCCAAGGAAATGAAATGGAGGTTCCACTTCTACTTTAGGTATCGCAAGCATTTCCCACTTGCAATCACCCATGTGATGTCCTAGGAATAGGAACTAAGGTTACCACTTCACAATCAATGACTGAAAAAAACAATCGATAGTTAAGACAAGGCATGTGGGTAGGGAAGATAAGACATATGTCCTCTACCCAAAATTTTAACAAAGTGATGTCACCCCGAGGACTTGTCACTTTACTAAAAACTCGTATACGCTCGAATCTCACTAAAAAAGCTAAGGGGGGATACCACTTTACTTTCCCATATTGACCTCATGCTTGACACATGCAAGACATTCTTTCTCGACAACCACTCCTTGCTACTGATGCCTTTCCTCTCTTTAATAAGTCCCAATTTTGAAATTTGGTGGCCTTGGAGTTGTTTACTCTCATATCCCGAACCAACACAGTTAATTATGCTTGTTGGTTTAGTATAAAATTAAGTCTCAATAAATTTTGAATTTAGGTAATTTGATTAGTCTCAAAAGGTATGGATTGAAATTGATATGATGTTGTGTGACTCAATGTGTGGAACCAATCAATGCATGACTGCTCACAAAGTACACTTTTTTTCCCGAGGAATTCCCTACTTTATGGTAAAGTGAGAGGTTTCTCATTCTTTTTCCAAGTATGCAATAAGTGATGTTTAAACAACTTAAGCAATGTTTCCAATGATAAAGAAATTTCCAAAGTAAAACAACTTTATACTTTATTTTTTCAAAGAATCATCTAACCTTTGATGAGTTAAGAGAAACTTGCTCTTTTTTTCAAACAAGCCACATGCAACACTTCACAAATTCGAAATTGATGTTTCAATTGATAAATAAATTTGTAACACATTCAAATCAAAGCAACACTCAACACTTCCAAAAAGCTTTCAATGGTGTTTCAACCGATAAGGAAAGTTCTAAAGTAAGCAATGCAAGACAACTCTATACTATTTCCTTTAATTAAAAAACAATCGACACTAAGAGTTTAAGGAAGATGAAACCCTTTACAATTTTGGAAAAATCAAGGATTTGAGCAACAATTTCTTCAAAGAAAAGCTAATCTAAAAACCAAAACGACACTTCCAGAACTATGAAATAATGTAATCACTTCAAAATTTCTACCATTTTTTGGAGATCCTCTTTTGAAAATTTGAAGACTATGAACCAAAATGACTTTTCTAATGCATCAATCATAGTACTAATCTAATCAATCATGGCTAAAAGACCTGTAAACAAGGGGTTTTTACTTATTTGCGGAAAATTAATCTCATGAACAAGCAATATGCAAGCAAATGTCGCAAATGAAAAACTAAGTATAACTACTATTGTGCCACTAAATTATTCAAAGAGATTGCCTAATAAAGCAATGAGACAAGTTTATGATGACTTGCAGGTAAAAAAACACCTCTTCAAACAAAACACAAACAAAAAATACGGGAAAAATCAAATCTTAGGTGAAAACGATGACCTAAATCACTTGGGTTGCTTATGTTAGCCCAATAAGGGTGATTAGGAGATTCTGGGTGCAGGTACGAGGCCTAAAGTGGATACCATAAGGGTATGGCCACTTCTGTTTAATGTCCCCATTCAAATAAATCTCAAAAGAGAAAATTCCACCAATCGACTAGTTTCCTAGGTTGGGCTGGAAACATTAGATTTGGAATAAGGAGACTATAAAACCCCAAATGGAAATTAGATTGACATAAATATATTAAAATGGGTTAAATAAATAGTGATGATAGGAAAATAAGGTGGCACTTGGTCATGGAGACAAATTGGTGGTGTGGGACCCACACAAAGCTAGATTCCTCATGCCACATGGCATTCTATTCTCACCCATTCGAATCCAAGGTGGAGCTAATGATATTGTTAATTTTTAAGCATTATTTCAATATACTCTAGGATCTTTGCTGAAAGAATAACATGTACAGTATATCAATGCATATCAATCATAGCAAGCATGTCAATCATCACAAGAAGCAAACATAAGAGATAATAGACACACAGAGTTTCCATGGGAAAACCCTAAGGTGAAAAACCCCACAACTTCCTCAGAGATAGATAGAGCAATAGTACAACCAAAGTACATAGAGATAGACTCCTCCTAGCAGCTGATCCTCCTCCTCACATGTGCGCCACTTTCCGAGTGATGGAAGAGTGAGTTGTGAAGTGATCCAAATAGAGATCGAGAGATCTCTATTTATACTTGTCCTGTCTGCCCAATAAACTTATGGGGCCGACTTGTCTAGCTTAGTACAATAACCCAATGTTAACTTAATCAGGGCCGACCCCACACATGGTGGTCTAATAACCCATTGGCAAGTTATGACACTTGCAACACTTGTCAATACAAATGACGACACTTCCGTATAGAGGAATAATAACATCTCTATAGGAGTACAATATACATAGATGAAATACATGGGTGAAATACATTCTGAAGTTACATATACATCAACACTCCCTCTTAACTAGGAAGGTATTTCTCGACACAGATCTGCTAGCACAAGTCTTCTTCTCTGGATAATCATCAGCGAATCATCATCCTCGAATCATCGTCATTGTCACTGCTACTGCTATCTCAATCAATCTATGAATCTACTCATCATAGGAAGTTCTACAGAGCTAGTCCTTTTTCATACTGGATGTAGGTCCACCATCTGCAGGTCTTCATCATCACTGGCCATACTGTGGAATCCTCGGGACTTATTACGTGCATCACAAAACCTCGCAAGAGCATCCCAAGACTGATTACGGGCACACAACCCAACCTATCGGATCTCCCAGGGAGCTATTACATGTGACTATCACAAAACCTTAAAAGAGTCTCTTGACTAGCAACAACCCTAAAGAGCATCGGAGGCCTTTTTCATCCTGTCCAGATCTCCATGAATTATTACATGTGACCCCCACCACAAAACCTTAAAAGAGTGTCTTGTCAAGCAAGAACCCTAAAGAGCATCTAAGGTCTTTTTCATCCTGTCCAGATCTCCAAGACTTATTACATGTGGTCATGGCAATGCCTCGAAAGAGCATCTGAGGCCTTTTTCATCCTGTCCAGATCTCCCAGGTCTACTTACATGCCATAGGACAAAACCACAAAAGAGCGTTTACCATATCTCCCAGGGAGCTATTATATGCCAGTGGAAAAACCTAGTAAGAGAATCTGCAAACCTCCCAGGGCGCTATTATATGTCCTCCCAAAGAAAAACCTCGAAAGAGAATTTACCAGATCTCCCAAGGAGCTATTATATGCCAGCGGCAAAACCTAGCAAGAGAATCTGCAAACCTCCCAGGGAGCTATTATATGCTTATCTGCACAACCTGTCCACGGCCACAGAGTATCAACCTGATACTCATCATACATCATCCTGATGTACACATGATCATCCTGATCATCATCACTGCATCGTCCTTACGCATGTCATCTGGAGCAACATCCTGAAGCTCATCATCCATGATAATCCTGATCATACAATGCATCCACCTGATGCATACATAGTATCTGCTTGATACATATCATCATACATGATCTACTTGATCATACAATGTATCCACCTGATACATATACAAATACATGATCCACCTGATCATACCTGATACATATCAATATACATGATCTACCTTATCATACAATGTATCCACCTGATACATATACAAATACATACACATGATCCAACTGATCATATCCAGCATCCAACATGATGCATACATACATAAATGATCCAACTGATCATATCAAGCATCCAACATGATGCATATACATATATAGAGCAGTAACTAGAGCATCGTCCTGATGCTCATCATCCAGAGCTTACATACACAGCCATGTGAAGGATCCTCCTTCCAACATGCTTGGAATGGCTTCAAAAAATGTCTACATCACTTCTTCCTCGAAGTGTCATCGATCTGAAGAACACCAATCCTCTCTCTGAAGTACTCGAACTTCACTCTGGCTAGTGGCTTCGTCAACACATCTACAATCTGCTCATCCGTCGCAACATACAGAAGCTTCACTGCTCCTCTCTGCACCATATCCCTGATATAGTGATATTTGATCTCTATGTGTTTCAACCTGTCGTGGAACACCAGGTTCTCAGACAGCTTCACACAACTCTGGTTGTCACAAAAGATACCAGTAGCCTCCAGCGGGAGATCAAATAACTCAGATAGTAGCTTCCTAAGCCATACTGCCTCACAACTAGCCGAACAAGCTGCAACATACTCTGCTTCGACTGTACTCAGTGCTACGTAGGACTGCTTCCTGCTAAACCAAGAGATCACACCTGATCCCATACTGAAGCAACACCCAAAAGTGCTCTTCCTATCTGCAGCACTGCCTGCCCAATCTGAATCAACATAACCCTACAGGTTAAACTTTTGATTCGCATCATACTTGAGCCCATAATCAACTGTACCCTTCAGGTACCTCAGAATATGCTTTACAACAACCAAGTGAACACTCTTTGGATCCATCAGAAACTAGCTCAATGTGTTCACTGCAAAGCAAATATCTGGTCTCGTGTTCATCAGGTACATCAAGGACCCAATCATCTGACGATACATAGTGACATCAACCGGCTTAGATGAAGCATCACACAGAAGCTTCAGGTTTGATGCCATAGGTGTGGCCATGGCCTTGCAGTCCATCATCCTGAACCTCTTTAGGATCTCTACTGCATACTTCCCTTGTCCAAGGAAGATTCCATCTGTACTCTGCCACACCTCCATGCCTAGAAAATAGTGCATCATCCCCAAGTCCTTCATCTCGAACTCAGCAGCAAGCTTCCTCTTTGTATCGGCAATCAATCTATCTTCACATATCACAAATAGGTCATCTACATACAAGAATAGTATCACAGGACTGCCTTCCTCAACCTTGTAGTAAAGGTTGGAATCCACTTTACTCTTGGTAAAGCCCAAACTAGATAGGAAACTATCCATCCTACCATACCAAGTTCTAGGGGCTTGCTTCAAGCCATACAAGGCTTTCTTCAATCTGCACACATATGACTCCCTGTCATGTGTTTCAAAACCGAGTGGTTGTTCCACATACACTTCCTCTTCAACTACACCATTCAAGAAAGCAGTCTTGACATCCATCTGGTGTATCTTCCATTTCATCACTGCAGCCAGAGCAAGTACTGTTCTGATGGAAGTGTACTTGGATACAAGAGCAAAAGTTTCTTCATAATCTATTCCCTCTTTCTGATAGAAGCCATGAGCTACGAATCTTGCCTTGTATTTCTCTATGCTGCCATCTGCAGCATGCTTGATCTTTTAGATCCATTTGGAAGTCACAACAGACTTCCCTTCAAATCTTGGGACAACATCCCAAACATCATTCTTCATTATTGATTGGTATTCTTCGACCATGGCATCCTTCCATTCTTTCTTTTTCGCTGCTTCTTCATAATTGGAAGGTTCTTTGTTCATGATATCATAGAGTAAAGCAACATAGTTGGTATGAGATCTAGTTCTCTTCTTTGCTTTGTGTTCTTCTTCTGGAATGCCATATCTTTCTGCATCTTGAATGAACTCTCTAGCCCATGCAGGTTTCCTCTTGTGAGAGTTATTCTCACGGGGTGGATCTACAGGTTCTTGCAGATCTTCAATTTCACGATCTGCATCTGGAATTGCTTCAGTCATAGTAGTGTCTTGAAATCTACTTTCCTTAGGTTCTTCATAATCTTCAACAGGTGTCTTGCTTGATTTGACGAATGCTGAGTTTTCATCAAATGTGACATCCCTGCTGACATCAATCTTCTTGAACCCTGGAAAGTATATTCTGTAAGCCTTTGAGCTTTCACTATAACCCACAAAGATACCCTTCTTTCCTGAAGGATCTAGATTGGTCCTCTTTTCCTTTGGGACATGAGTATATATTGGAAAACCAAAAATTCTGAGATGGTTGACTTCAGGTTTCTTACCAGAAAATACCTCTTTTGGTGTCTTGTTGTCCAATATCTTGTGGGGTGTTCTGTTCTGCACATATACAGCTATCCTAGCTACTTCTGCCCATAGATGCATAGGTAGATCCTGGTCATGCAGCATTGCCCTTGCTGCTTCCATGATTGTTTGATTCTTTCTTTCTGCAACTCCATTCTGTTGTGGATTGTAAGGAGCAGTCAACTCCCTCTTAATCCCTGAATCACTGCATAACTTCTTGAAGTCACCTAAAGTGAATTCTCCACCATTGTCGAATCTGAATGTTTTGATCTTCTTATCAGTTTGGTTCTCCATCAAGGTTTTGAATTCCTTGAACTTATCAAACACTTCATCTTTGTTCTTCAAGAAGTAAACCCAAGTCTTCCTGGAGAAGTCATCAATGAAAGAGACATAGTAAACATACCCACTCAGAGAACTGGATGACATCGGACCACATACATTGAAGTGGATAATTTCCAAGATACTTTTTGCCTTGCTTTCACTGCTTGGAAATGCCTTCTTTATGTTCTTTCCTTTTGCACACCCTTTGCCAACACCTTCATGCTTGGTCTTGATTTCAGGAAGACCTTCTACAACTTTACTTGTAATTGGTAATGCTCTGTAGTGCATATATGCAAGTCTTCTATGCCAAAGTTCACTTGGCTCCATGGAATCATGCACCATGGCATGTTCAGGTTGTCCCTTCAATTTATACAATCCTCCCTCTTGCTCTCCAATCACCACTACATCATCTATGGTCTTTCCCTTTGGCCACATTAAAACTTGGCCATCCACAAATGCAACCCTCATACCTTTTGCATCCAATGCAGATATGGAGAGTAGGTTTTTCTTGAGCCCAGGTACATAAAGAACTTCTTTCATCTTCAAAGATTTTCCAGAATCTAGGTTGTAGGCTTCACCACTTCCTTTGATAGGGTATTGATAGTCATCCCAAAGTTTCACTTTATGGGGTGATTCATGTTCAGATAGATTTACAAAAGATTCTTTAAACCCAGTCATGTGTTTGGAAGCCCCACTATCAATAAGCTAATCATTACATCCATGAGAAAGAGTACCTGTGAGAGCAGAGATTAGAACATACTCTTCTTCGCTTGATGAGTCATCATCATCACTTTCTGCTCTAGCCTTCTTCTTTGGAGGTTCATCATCCTCAGTAGCATGAGCATGATATCTCTTCTTGTTGTTCTTCTTTTTGTTGAAGTTGTTGTTTTTCTTCTTGGGACAATCTGCAACAAAATGTCCCTTCTCATTGCATGTGAAGCACCTGAAATCTTTCTTCTCTTTATGTTGATGGTGGTGTGAAGATTTCTTGGTATAAGATGGCTCTCTCTTAGACTTGCTCCTTTTAGTGTGAGCTGCGAGAGCTTGGTCTTCACTTCCCATATTTTCTTCTCATGCTACAAGCCTTGTTTCTTCTTGAGAGCATTCCTCCCACATTCTACTGAAAGAGATCAATTCTTTTCTTGCACAGATTCCTTGAATAAAAGAGTCCCATGACCTAGGTAGGCCATTTAGAGTGGTCATAACAACTTCACCATTGTCCACTACTTCATCCACAGTTTCAAGTTGTTCCTTGATCCGAGAGACCTTGGAGAAGTAAGATTGAATGGTCTCTCCATTCAATAGCTTGACCCCTTTCAATTGATTCCGCAGAGTCATCTTCCGATTTATGTTCTTACCTTCAAATAACTTGGTCAGGGAATCAAACATCTCCTTGGGTGTCTTCAGAGATGACACATGTGGTATGAGATGGTCTTTGATAGAATCAACAATGATTCTCTTTGCCTTGACCAAGTTCTTCTTATGCAATGCTTTAGCTTCTACATCCTCCGGGACGGGGACTTCAGAACTGATATATGTATCCAATTCATTTTCTTCCAGGATTAACCCAATCCTATACTTCCAGGCTCGGAAGTTATCAACCCCTTCAAGCTTATCCTCAAGCTTGGTGTGGTGAGACATATTTAAAGAGTACTTCAAATGGAAATAGAAAATATTTATATCTTACCACTTTTGCTGAAAATTGGATCTGGTCCCGGATTAGGGTTTGTCAGAGAAACCCTAAAAATTCAAAATGTGAATTTCAACTTTCTGAAAGGATAGGAAGATGCGCCTTAATGAGCTGATCAGCCCGGTATACTCAGAATTTGAGTTCTGCAAGGTTTCACCCTTAAAAAATGCCTTTTAGATTTACCCAGTCAAAAATCTCGATCCAAAGCTCTAAACTTCGATTTTTCCAAGGAGCTTCCAGCTGTGTCTTCAGATTTCAGAAATTCCTATTTTTGAGGAAACCCTAATTTTTAGGGCCAAAACTAAAAGTGCTCAGAATTTAATTCTGATTGGACATATAGATTCACCTTGCTGAGGAGAGTCAATCTATCATATTGCTTTTCCAAAATCTGTGGAGAGAAACCCAATAAACAAGAAACCTTGGTTTCTGTCACTGCATAATGTCTTCTTCTTAGGTTAGCTCTGATACCATGTTAATTTTTAAGCATTATTTCAATATACTCTAGGATCTTTGCTGAGAGAATAACATGTACAGTATATCAATGCATATCAATCATAGCAAGCATGTCAATCATCACAAGAAGCAAACATAAGAGACAATAGACACACAGAGTTTTCATGGGGAAAACCCTAAGGTGAAAAACACCACAACTTCCTTAGAGATAGATAGAGAAATAGTACAACCAAAGTACACAGAGATAGACTCCTCCTAGCAGCTGATCCTCCTCCTCACATGTGCACCACTTTTCGAGTGATGGAAGAGTGAGTTGTGAAGTGATCCAAATAGAGATCGGGAGATTTCTATTTATACTTGTCCTAACTGCCCAATAAACTTATGGGGCCGACTTGTCTAGCTTAGTACAATATCCCAATGTTAACTTAATCAAGGCTGACCCCACACATGGTGGTCTAATAACCCATCGACAAGTTACGACACTTGCGACACTTGTCAATACAAATGACAACACTTCCGTATAGAGGAATAATAACATCTCTATAGGAGTACAATATACATAGATGAAATACATTGGTGAAATACATTCCGAAGTTACATATACATCAACAGATATCGGGGAGTTGGAAGGTAAATATACTTGGCATAACTCAATGAAGGTCGAATTGGAGTGGAAGAATAACTCCCATGGAAGAGGAAGAGGCATTTGAGAGATATTGAGACACTTGGGCTAGATTCCCTAACTTTTATGACAACGATGATGAAGATGCTATGACACTTATGACACAAATCAGACCTGAATGCTGACATCTGAAATATATGACATGTCAAGGCTAAAAATAGCCTCCAATGAGGTGCACAAGGGAGTTAGGGCAGCCAAAGAGACACCCATTCAAATTGAGGGAAGATGGAGACTAGGAATTCTTGGACAAGTGGCACACATTGGAATCTCTTCCCAACTTGAGTTGGCATGAGGATTTTGGAAGGAATTTGACCCATGGAGGACTTGATAAGTTTATAAAATACAAGAACAAATAAGGAGAGTGGCTTTTGATCATTTCTCATTTTGCATATTGGAGAGCATAGCTTGTTCATACTTGTGGAGTGTTTACTCTACTTGCCTTAGTACCAATTTCGAGGGTGAAAGATTCCCATCCTAATTGGAAATTGGAGAGGCCATTTAGACCTTTCATTTGGATCTACAATGGAGTCATTTGTTGCATGTTGAAGCTATAGGGATGCTCGTGACATTATCTTCTTCAACTTGTTTCCACACCTTTCTCACTTTTCTCTTCATATTTTGGCTCTTGGAGGAATGGCGCACTTGGTGAGATGGTGATCTCTTTGGGGGAGCTCTCGTGGCCCCATTTATTTGTAATATGATTTATTTACTCTATATTTTATGCTTAGAATATCCTTAGGTTGAAATACCAAGTGAAACTATGTCAAAATACCAAACAATGTCTAAATGGTGCCATTTTCCCTATATCTTGTTATGAAAGCTTGAAGTTGCTTTATTTCGATTTGTATCAGTTCATATCTGTAATTTTTATGATGTACGGAGATTCATTAATGTCCTGAATAATTTTCATATACATTACCTAGGCCTTTGTAACATAAATCTCGAATTTCATAGCAAATGGTGAAGTTTTCCTATCATTTCCCCCTAGGTGAAGACATGTCCACAAACCTCTGATTTATGAGAGTTGCAGAAGCCTTTAGAAACTGATTGATGATGCATTTTGGAGCCCATTGAAGTCCTTTAATAATTCCATGTCTCCTCTTTTAAATTTGGGAGGTTATTACTGCATTTAGAAAGCCATTTTTTTCCCCTACCCTTGGGGGTTTGGAACCTAGAATTGACTAGTAAAATTCCCTATTTTTCCCTGATTGTAAATGAATGTTTCAGAAGTCTTTTGAGAGTGTCCAAGCATCCATAATCCTCATTTTTATGTATTAATACCTTCCAAATACCTTCAGACCCAATTTGGAATCATTTGGAGCCATTTGGGATCATTAGAGTCATAACTAGTCTAAGGGTCAAATTGGCCAAAAAGTGCATTTTTCCAATTTTTCCAAATTTATTAAAAAGGAACACTACATTCTGTTTCCAAAAGGAGCGCAACCCTTGGGGAAGAGAGGTAATTTTTTGGTCAAAAACTAAAGCAAGAGTGCTAAGTTTTGTCCCAAATTCCTTGTGATAGATCCTCGAGGATGTATGAAAAGACTGAAAGCTATAGAAATTGAAAAAACAAGCATAAGCACCATATTTGTAAGAAACAATTCTCAAAATAATTCTTCCCTAGTATGGTCGCAATTTTGTTCCGAGGATATCTGAATGGAACGCTACAAAGAAGAGCTCAAATATCCCAATGGTTTGGTGAGGACCACTGACTTAGGTACAAGAAAATAACTATTCATTTTCCCTAAAATCTATTCATAATTTTCCAAAAGTTTTAAGCCAAGCGAAGGATGAAGAGGAATACTTGTTGTAGCATGAACATTTGATGAGCTTTGGCCCTTTGATCCTTGGTTTCTTATTGCTCCAAATGCTCTCAAAATGACCTTCACACATTCAAAGCAAATACCCTTCTCATTCCTTAATAAAATCAATCATAAAATGCATCTTAATTAAGATCTTATTCATTACCAAAACAAAAACAAGTAATTTGGGGTAAAACTGAATTTACTTGTATTGAATCAAGAGGAAAAAAAATATTTACATCGTAATATCTTGGGGTACTGACCTCCACCAAGATACAGGTTCTCTCTCCCTCACCCTTAGCTCTAATCACCAAAATTTTCAAGTGAATGAAGCCTCATGGCATTCCTCCAACATTCCTGCATCTCTTTACTCTCCAAATTGTTTTCCCAAGTCTTACCCCAAATGCTTCTTATATAGCTTTGGATTTGGGTGGAAAAGGTAAGAATCTTAATGTGGGATGACAATTCCCAATTAGTTGACCTTTTGATACTTTTCATTTCAATTTATCTGCATAGTTTAATCTTTTCATGTTTTATACAACTTTTCACATCTTGAATACACTTTTCCATGTATTTTATGTCGCTTTGAGCTAATGACTATTCATAGCTTGGATTTAGCAACCTGATCACCATGGTTCCCGCTTTAGGGAATGATAAGTAACCATTCACTCCTTTCTTCTAGGAAAGGTAGCGATCATGGCATGAAACAATGGTTTTGCTTTGGTTGATTATCTATATTGAGGAAAGCTTTGCTGGGTTTTCTACCCCATGAGGGTTTCCCAGGGTAAATATTTGTCTATCTTGTGATTGTGTTTCTTTCAGTGATCTTGCTTGTTAAATTAGGCTAAAATTAACATGGTATCAGAGCTAGCCTAAATAGGACATCTTTCACAAGGTGAAAATACCTCTCTCTCCTCCTCTGATGAAAATTAGGGTTTCTGCAAAAGTTGGAATTTTTGGATTCTGATTGCATGGCTAGATAGCCCTCCTCAAAATTGAAGTAGCCCTGGATCAAGATTTTTGGTTGGGTAGAACTTCGGGAAAGTCAAACCCTAGTTTGACCAAAAGTCCAGAAAACCAGAGAACCAGAAAAGCTGCACACTAGTGAACCAGAAAAGCTGCGAACCTGTGCACCAGAAAACCAGAAATTCTGTTGCAGATCCGGAAGGTGAAAAGTTGAAGTTTCCAGAAGTAGAACACACCAGAACTTTCAACTCAATCAAGCACATCTCCTGGTAAGTGTTATTCTATCTCTCGAGAAACTTCAATCTCTTTGACCCCTGGATAAGATGGCTCCAAGCACTAAGCTTGAAGACAAGCTAGAGGGTATAGAAAATTTTTGGGCATGGAAATACAAAATTGGTCTCATTCTTGAAGAGAATGATCTTGCCCAATATATCAACGATGAGGTTACAGAACCTGAAGAAGATGAAGCCAAAGAGAAGCATAGGAAGGATTTGATTAGGGCAAAGAGAATCATTGATGACTCTATCAAAGACCACTTGATTCCCCAAGTGGCATCCAAGAAGACTCCAAAGTAAATGTATGATGCCCTTTCCAGAATGTATGAGGGAAAGAACATCAATAGGAAGATGAATCTGAGAGCTCAATTGAAGAGTACCAAGATGAATAAAGGAGAATCTATTCAAGACTATTTCTCAAGGGTTTCCCAGTTCAAGGAACAACTAGATGCCATTGGAGATACCCTTGATGAATATGAACTAGTCATGACTGCTCTAAATGGTGTCACTAGACCTTGGGAGTCATTCATCCAAACTATGGGTGCCAGGAAAGAAAGGATGAAGTTTGATGTGGTATGGGAGGATTGCATTCAAGAAGAAGCTAGGGTAGCCAATAGAGAATCTCTTCTCAAAGAAGATGACCAAGCTTTGGCTACTCACACCAAAAGAAGAAGATGGAGTCACTTCAACTCCAAGAAGAATGGTCACAAGGAGTCTCAAACTCCACACAGATTTCAAAAGAAAAGAAGAACAAGTTCAGGAGGATACCTCTCATCAATCCAATGCTTTTGTTGTGACAAATTGGGACACCTTGCCAGGAATTGTCCTTTAAAGAAAAAGAAGAAGAACACTCATTACAAAATACATCAAACACATATAGCAGAAGATGATAGTGAAGAAGAAGATGAGAGGCCTCAAAAGAAAACATCTAAAATAGAAAAAGAAGATGTAGAAGAATATGTGTTATTCTCTGCTCTCTTTGGGTCTGTGACACCTGGAGAAGATACATGGCTCATTGATAGTGGTGCTTCAAAGCACATGACAGGACAAAAGAAAACTCTCTCAAGTCTTGAGGAGAAGACCTCTCCACAGAAGGTATCTTTAGGAGATGACTATCAATATCCCATCAAGGGAATTGGTGAAGCAAGCTACAAGCTTGATTCTGGAACCCCATTGAAGATGAAAGAAATATTATATGTACCAGGTTTGAAGAAGAACCTACTTTCTATCTCAGCATTAGATAAGAAAGTCTATAGGGTTGCATTCATAGATGGCCAAGTACTCATGTGGCCCAAAGGAAAATCAATTGAGGATGCAATTGTTATTGGTGAAGAGGAAGGAGGTCTATACAAGCTCAAGGGCCATCTAGAAGCCGCCCTTGTCCATGAAGCCACTAGCCCAAGTGAGCTATGGCATAAAAGGCTTGATCACATTAACTACAAAGCACTACCTCATGTGAGCAAATTTGTCATAGGACTACCAAACTTAAAGATTGATCACGATGGCACTTGCAAAGGTTATGCAAAAGGAAAGAATATCAAGAACCCATTTCCAAAGAGTGAAACAAAGACTAAGAGTACATTAGAATTGATCCATTCAGATGTATGTGGACCAATGCCATCCACATCCCTGAGTGGATATGAATGCTGCCTTACATTCATTGATGACTACTCAAGGAAGACTTGGATATATTTTCTGAATGGAAAAGATGAAGTCTTTGGAAAATTCAAAGAATTCAAAGCCTTGATAGAAAACCATTCAGAAAAGAAGATTAAGATACTCAGGATAGATAATGGTGGAAAATACACTTCAAAAGACTTTGAAGTATTTTGTAAAGAAGCTGGGATCAAAAGGGAGCTAACCACTCCCTACAATCCTCAACAAAATGGTGTTGAGGAAAGAAAGAATAGAACCATCATGGAAGTTGTAAAGACAATGATACATGATCAAGACCTAACTATGTATTTATGGGCTGAAGTAGCTAGGACAACAGTCTATGTGCATAATAGACTATCTCATAGTGCTCTTGACTTCAAGACCCCAGAAGAAGTGTTCACAGGGAAGAAGCCTGAGGTAAGTCACCTCAAGATATTTGGATTCCCAGTATACATTCACATCCCAAAAGAAAAGAGGACCAAGCTAGATCCCTATGGGAAGAAAGGAATATTTGTTGGATATTGTGAAGCATCCAAAGCATTCAGAATATACATCCCAGGATTCCATCATATGGAAATAAGTAGGGATGTCACATTTGATGAAGAGGTAGCTCTCAAAAGATCTAGGAAGTGCCAGTATGAAGAAGTATATGAAGAAGATGCACCTTCCAGAATTACAGAAGCTGCACCCATCCCTGAAGAGACAACACCTAAAGACCATGACATGATGGAACCACAAGAACCCACTGTCATGGAAATATCAAGGAAGAGAAAACCAGCATGGGAAAGAGACATTATTCTAGGAGCAGAAAAGTATGGAGCTCCTGAAGGCTCCACTAGGGTGAGCAAGAAACCAAAGACATTCTCCAACTATGTGGCCTTGATGTGTGACCTTGTAGATCAAGTACCCACTAGTTATGAAGAAGCATCTCATAAGAAAGAGTGGGTGGAGGCAATGACGGAGGAATACCAGTCAATAATAAAGAATTATGTTTGGGATATAGTCCCCAAACCAAAGGACAAGAGTGTGGTATCCTCCAAATGGATATACAAGATCAAGCATGTTGCGGATGGTAGTATTGAAAAATATAAGGTAAGATTTGTGGCCAGAGGATTCTCTCAGAAAGAGGGAATTGACTATGAAGAAACATTTGCACCAGTGGCAAGGTACACTTCCATTAGGACCATCATGGCGCTTGCATCCATGATGAAGTGGGAGTTACACTAGATGGATGTAAAGACAACCTTTCTGAATGGTGTGATTAAGGAGGAAGTGTACATAGAACAACCACAAGGATTTGAGGTGGAAGATGGAAGAACCCATGTGTGCAAACTGAAGAAGGCCTTGTATGGGCTGAAGCAAGCTCCCAGAGCTTGGTATGGTAGAATTGACAGTTTCTTGACTAGCTTGGGATTTACCAAGAGTAAAGCTGATCCTAACCTTTATCTCAAAGTTATGGATGATGAACCTGTCATATTATTGTTATATGTAGATGATCTATTCCTGACTGGAAATGAGAAACATATTATCGAGTGCAAGAAGAAGCTCTCTTCAGAATTTGAGATGAAAGATCTCAGATTGATGCACTACTTCCTAGTTCTGGAAGTGTGGCAAGGTTCAAAAGGAATCTTTCTTAAATCAGGGAAAGTATGCGGTGGAAATCTTGAAAAGATTTGACATGTTGGAATGTAAATCCATGGCCACTCCCATGGATTCCAACTTAAAGCTGCTAGCTAATGACTCATCAGAGTTAGTGGATATGACTCTGTACAGAAAAAAATAATTGGGTCATTAATGTATTTGACAAATACCATACCAGATATATGCTTTGTTGTGAATACCCAAAGTCAGTATCTAGTGGAACCTAGACGAGTTCACCTGATAGCCGCAAAGCATGTGATGAGGTACCTAAAGGGTACAACATATTTTGGGCTATATTATCTTAGAGATCATGACTTTAGACTGCATGGATACTTAGATGCTGATTAGGCAAGAAGTGTATCAGACAGGAAGAGTACATCGGGAGGATGCTATTGTCTGGGATCTTCCATGATCTCATGGTTTAGCAGGAAGCAGTCTAGTGTGGCTCTTAGCATAACTGAAGCAGAATATATAGCTACTTGCTCTGCTAGTTGTGAAGCAGTTTGGCTTCGGAAACTATTGTCAGGACTATTTGACTTAGAGATGGACCCCACTGTGATCCTGTGTGACAACTAGAGTTGTATCAAGATGACATAAAATCCAATGTTCCATGATAAGTCAAAGCACATAGAGATCCGATATTTCTATAAACGGGATATGGTGCAGAAAGGAGCTATCAAGCTCGAGTATGTAAGCACTGACAAACAAGTTGCTGATATATTGACCAAACCTCTGTCTCGAGTAAAGTTTGAGTATTTTCTCTTGGTGTAGTTCAGAAGGACCCTCCTTGAAAGGGGGAGTGATGTGGTCATTGATGATGAGATTGCCTGCATCGACAGTGAGGTCGTTGATGTGGATACCTGTATTGGTGATACCTATGATGAGGTCGATGAATGGTTCTTAGACTGGGTCTAAGTTGATAAGAGGGATTGCATCATCCCTGGACTTCGGTCCCCTGAATTGATCCATAGATAGATGTCTCTGAGAATGTAGGGATTGCATCATCCCTGGACTTCAGTCCCCTGAATTGATCCATAGACAGATGTCTCCGAGAAGTGGTCCCTAGTGGACGAGAGGGATTGCATCATCCCTGGACTTCAGTCCCCTGAATTGATCCGTAGACAGATGTCTCTAAGAAGTGGTCCCTAGTGGACGAGAGGGATTGCATCATCCCTGGACTTCGGTCCCCTGAATTGATCCGTAGATAGATGTCTCCGAGAAGTGATCCCTAGTGGACGAGAGGGATTTCATCATCCCTGGACTTCAGTCCCCTGAATTGATCCGTAGACAAATGTGGTCCCTAGTGGACGAGAGGGATTGCATCATCCCTGGACTTCGATCCCCTGAATTGATCCGTAGACAGATGTCTCCGAGAAGTGGTCCCTAGTGGACGAGAGGGATTGCATCATCCCTAGACTTTGGTCCCCTGAATTGATCCGTAGACAGATGTCTCCGAGAAGTGGTCCCTAGTGGACGAGAGGGATTGCATCATCCCTGGACTTCGGTCCCCTGAATTGATCTGTAGACATCTGTCTCCGAAAAGTGATGATAGGACTACATCGTCCTTGAACACTTAGTTCAAAATGATGTGTTTGGATTGCATCGTCCATAGACATGGGACTTGTCTTAAATTGATAAGGATTGATCATCCTAGGAATCTGATCAGGATTGTATCATCCTTGGACCTATGTCCTAAAGTGAGAGGGATTGATCATCCCATAATAGGATCTTGTGTGTTGCAGAGTATACTGAGATGATCCAGATACTGTAGATCGAGATGATCTAGATGCTGTAGATTGAGATGATCCAGATGCTGTAGATCGAGATGATCCAGATGATGATGATGATGCTGTAGCTGATCGAGTGCTATAGAAGATGAAGACTCAATACTGATGATGTTGATATTCTAGTATTGATTATGTTCCAGTAACTATTTGAGTTACTGATGATGATGATGTATTAAGAAAGCTTCCAATGATTTATAGATGTATCATGTAGTGGATGACTCCTTGCTCCTGCAGATGTTGTTATAATATCCTTCTCGTTAAGGGGGAGTGTTGAAATATTGTAACTTCCAAGAATATTATATTTGTATTTTATTATTCCGGAGATGGTACATTCCTCCGTGGTGACCCTATTATATATCCAGAGATGTTTATTCCTCCGAGAGAGTGTGGTAACTAGGGTTATTAGATCTCCCATGTGAGGTCGGCCCCGAGTTTACTATTTGGGGGTTATTAGACTCTCCTGGGAGAGGTCGGCCCCATTAGGGTAAAAAGTCAGTCGGAAGATGAGTATACGGTACATCCATATACATCCATATAGACTGTCCAAATATCAAACCCATAAATGCGCATAATCCATAAACAAATAGTCTTGTAAAACATCCATCAATTCAACAGTATACTCTATCTCAAATATCATAATTACGACACTACTTTAGATCGTATTTTTCTTCATTGAAGTACAGTGTAAAACCCCCAAAAATGCACTAAAATTAAAATTTTTTATAGCAGCATTAGTTGCTATGATTATGATACGGAAATAATAAATGTAACAACGTCATACTAAACTTTCTAGTGCTGACTCAATGATAAACATCTTTCCAAAATATGTTGTTAGTTTTCCTAACATTCTAACACAAAAACTTCAGTAGTTAACACTCAGCTTCAAATTAATGAAACACTCATTTAGTATTAAAATATAAAGTGTCATAAAGTTACATTAGTCTGCTTACTAAAGTTATGCATTTTATAATAACACTTCGTCATTAGCTCCAATTATATATATTTTTCTTCTAGCACTAACTTGATCATTTCTATGTACTGAAGGGGTCCTTGACTCGCCCTGAGGCTTACTTAGCTATCGCTAGCTAATGCTTGTGAACACTATGTGCAAAGAACATGTAACTGTCCAAGACTTTCAATAACGGTTTACTTATGTTTTCAATACCCTACAATGCAATACTAGTATCGATGTTTGAGAACAGTGTTAACTGCTTAATGAAACATTCCAGGTATGATAATTTAATATCCCTCATGTTTATTTACAAAGTTCTTCAGGTCTAAAGTTAATAGTTCGAGTATTAAATAGATGGATATTTACTGAAGTTAAGGAGACCTCTTTCAAGTTTCGACTTCGTGTGCAATACCATAAAATAAGTGCTAACCTTGTCATACTTATGATGATTCAAAGATCAATTTTCAATGCTTATGTTTAGCAATTAGAAGTCATAGAAAATTGTTCATGAACATGCAATTATTTGTCCTTCATTAATAATTATGGGGAAGCATTGCCCTATACTTAAATTATAACTACCATATATATATAATTCCTATATATATATTGATATAGTTTTTATATTTTAATAAATTGCAAAATACTTGATAAACAATAATGCCTAGACTATAGTGTGTGGAAATATATATATATATATATCGACCCTATAAAAAAATCCATAAGGCTTACATAAATGAATCAAATCCTGTAATGTATATGTGCCTAACTCAAACATTGGAAATGTTTTCAATGAACAACAAACCGATAAATGAGTCCAAGGTTTTGGATCATAGGATCCTTCTTATCCATGGTTTAAACTTAGCATTAGGTGAAGGATGATGTGATAATTCTTCATAAATGGTGTTGGCAGGCACATGTCTCCACAGTAGTGCATTCAATGCTTCCATAAATGCCATTGTAGTGGATCTCCAGGTGTAAGCCTTTGTGGCTAGTCTTCATGTGCTCAAGTTGTGATCACAACTTAAAATACCAAGGAACCATCGTCTTGTTGGAAAACTGTGGTAAGACATGCTTAGCTGGAATTGCGTTGGCATCAAGCTTTGACTGTGGTGAAATGTATGATAAATGTGGTTTTTAATGTAAGTAGGTGAACGTACAACTATGGAAATGAGATGGCTTCATCCAGATCGTTGATCTGTAAACTTCTTGGGTTTTGTAAAACCCTACCTTTCCATAACCCGGTTTTCAAGCTGGCAGCATTCATTTGATTTTGAAAGAGTGGGAGGGAGGCCGACAGGCTCTCCGAGTCCCCAGGGTTCGATATTGAACTTCTTGCTTCGGCTCTCCAGGTTTCCATGGCGTTAATGTATCGATTGTTTAGCAATTTAGGAGGTTAAAAAGATACGCAGTGGTAGACCTTCAGGTTGTGATGTGTTCGGTTTTGAGCCTGTGACTTAGCAATATCGGTTCTGGATATTTTGCAGAGTAATATGTTTTAGGAAATTCTCAATGAAGATTGTTGTGAGCATTCTTGTGATTGGTTTGGTTTAGAGTTGTGCTCGCTCATTAACTGAGTGCACCGGTCTAGTTTTGCTCGTCAAGGAACTATCAGAGTACTGCTTGGTTAACTTCTGTGCGACTGGAGCAATATGAGGCAAGCTACTCCACTCAGCTGATGTACCGGTTTTACCTTTCTCCATTTCTAGTTAATACCAGTGTAGAGTTACAGTTTGGAAAGGGTTTTCGTAAAACAATTTTAACCCTTCTCACTATGTTAATGTAGGTGTTCCAACGTTTTGGTAAAAGCATTCAACAACGAACATGGATAATAGCTTATCCGGTAAGCCTCGGGTTTATCTCCAGGTTTTCACCGACAGATACAAGAGAAATGATTTTGATAGGTGTTTTAGTCTCTGTCAAGGTTTTTTTGAAATGTAGATACGAATTTTGTAAAATATTTGAAGTCATCGAAAACTTGTAAGGCAAGGATTGATGGAGCCTTGCTCCATGAATTGTAGCTCGTGTTTCTTCTCTGTTTTTTGCCACTGTTTACAGTGTTCGTCGAGGCTCAAATTTGAGTTTTAAAACAATGAATTGATGCTAATTTTTTTGACTAAATGTTCTGGATAATTCTAATAGGCTCAAATGGATTTGAACGTTGTCTAAACAAATTTTCTATGTTTGTTTTATGCATATGTTACTATAACAACTTAAGGCATAACCCATAAATGAAAATTGTGATATTAGGTAAAAAGCTGTAAATTTCGATTTTTAACTCCACAATAACAAACTATGTGATCTTGTCTTCGGTCTAGGGTTTGGTTTGGACTTTCAGTAGTTTTCTAAATGATGTACTTCATGCATTGTCGAGTTGGGAAAACGAATGCCCATAATGTAAATAATGTTATTGTGGCAACCTTACATTTCAACCTGGTTTTGTTTACGAAAAGATATGAAATATTATATGCTTAAATACATAGGGTATTTGCAAATACAATTAGTATGAATGTTTGAGATCCGTGGAGAGGAAGATTTGAAATAAAAGTTGAAATCGAAAATTTTGATTTGCAAATGTTCATACATTACTGTATTGGAAAAATAGGCATATTTTCTTTAAGAAATAATAGCATCTATTTGTCTTCTGTGCGGTTAAAAGTGATGATTTTTTCTGCTAGTATACTATCCAAACTATACTAATCTTATTTCTAAGATAGATAGAATAAATATGAACAGTTTGTTCATAAAACCTATGTAATAATTATAATTTTTACTTTACAAGAAGAGAGTTCAGTTATAAAGGGTCTGTGTATTGTTTTAAGACTAATCAAGTTACTGTTTAGCCGAAAGATTCTTTTGATGAAAAGAAATACTGTTTGAAATTTAAGACAGAGATAATTACAAACAGAAAAAGATAGTGAAGGGTTTAGAGAAGTAAATATAACTTTTGTTTATAGATCAATCATTTAAATTTCTCTAAAGCATATAATCATTCTGTTCTTCCTAAACAACCCCTTCTGTACTAGAGTACTACACTGTTACCGTGTCGAGAAAAATACAGAAAGGTGATTTTATAATCAATCATTCTATCTTTACCAACTACATCATTCACACTGCATTTTAATTCATCAATACAATTTACAGAGATGGAATAATTATTAATTTAAACAAATATTTTTAAACAGAGTAAGAAGAATAGATAGACATTGCATTTCTATTTAATTAAATAACCTAGCAGAAGTAGAAAATATAACACAATATGAACCTGTAACTGTAGAAGAAGAAACAAATAGCCAAAGGAGCCCGTTCCACCCAACCAACTCCTGAAGACAGCCAAGCTACTTGCCTTAGGACCCCCGAGCTTGTTCACTGAACCACTAGGACGAAGATGCTGTGTGGAATAATGGAACAAAGTTCCTTTGCAACTCAGTAGTAGTACTTAGCAGCAACACTACTTGCCTTTAGCAATATTGAACTCAGCAATGTGGTTGCACTAGTTCAGAATGCAGATTTAGTTCACTCAATCAATTCTAACTTTCCCTTCATCAAATCTCTTGTGCTCAGAAATTATCACAAGGTAAAAATGAACATCCTCCTGCTGAATTTGATGGATAGATAAATAGCATGCCTATATCTTTTGGTCAGTTTATTTCAGTAAATGATCCACCTACTCAGTTCCACTTTCTTGGGGAACATGACCACAAAAGTAGGGAAGTTGCCCCCTGCAACAGTTAGAAGTGAGTTGAGGATGCTGCCAAGTGTCAAACTACTCTCCACCACAGTCCATTCCCCCTAGTGGGCCAATGAACACTCATTCAACAATCTCCTTTGGATATTTGTCTCCACTTTTATTTATTAATAATAAAATATTCAAAATAATTAATTACAGTCATCCACAATCTCACTTGATCAATTATTATATAACTTTACAATAAAATAAAAACATAATGTTTTCTTAATAACATAACATGTCTAGAACTTGGGGTATGTGACATGCAGCCACAACCCCATGGACAATCTGATCTGGAACAACCATATACGTCTATATGGACTGTCCTAAATCATACCTCTGAGCATTCATAAATTCCATAAACAAGCTAGCTAAAACCGTTTAAATACATCAACATACCTCTTCCGTGAGCTACCGATTTACCAACATAGGGTTATCCATTCACCATATCGATCATTTAAAAACATATAATTACATAGATCTAGCAGCCTCCATGGGAACATATATAGCAACATACATAAAGAATATAAATAACATAAATACTTATCTTTTACAAGGGCGCAACTAACATCAACCAGACAACTTTCCTCCTAGTCGTAGACACTGTCAAGCCTATTTTCTTGAGCAAGTCACCCCCAAGATGAGATCTTGGAATTCACATCAGAAGGCCTCTTCTAACTCGATCCCTGAGGACAATACTTGTAACACAGGAGCTCCCTCCTTCTTCAAGACAAAACGTGATCAATAAACCTTATTTCTCAGGATTATACCCCCTCTCTCGAAAGGGAATATTATGATCACTACGCTTTATTTCTCGGGATTATACCCCCTCTACTGAAACACAAGATATGGCCAACGTGTTCTCCTTCAAAAGATTATACCCCCTCTCCAAGAGCACTACTTACCACAGTTAAAACTCTCTTATACAGGATTATACCCCCTCTCCTGCAAGATAAGAGTATGATCACTACGCTCTTTCTTAGGATTACACCCCCTCTCCCGAAAGACAATCTATGGCTAATGTGGTCTCCTTCACAGGATTATACCCCCTCTCCCAAAGCACCACTTACCACAATTAAAACTATCTTGTACAGGATTATAACCCCTTTCCTGCAAGATATGATAACTACTCTTTCTTTCTCAAGATTATACACCCTCTCCCAAAATACAAGCTATGGCCAAAGTGGTCTCCTTCACGGGATTATACCCCCTCTCCCAGAGCACCGCTTTCCACAATTAAAACTCTCTTGTACATGATTATACCCTCTCTCCTGCAAGACAAAGTTATGATGAAGTTACTCTCCTCCCCTTGTCACAACACTTCTTGACCATTCAAAACCCTACTCAGGAATTCGAATCCAATGGAGTATAGATTGTTAAATTTTCAGAATTTACTTCAATCTGATCTAGGATCTTAACTAAGAGAACAACATGTACAGCAAATCTACAACATATCAATCATGGACACAATAATGCAAGCACACAAGAGACACAGAGTTTACTTGGGGAAAACCATAAAGGTGAAAAACCCCAATAACTTCCTCAGAGATAGATAGAGCAATGATACTGCTATGAATATTATATGTAAGTTAATTAAAGTTATTAATTATTAAGTGAAAGGGTGTAACCCTTCACTATACATGCTCAAGCTTATAAAAGCGAGCCTCATTGTAAATTATTAAATCATCTTTATATCATCAATTATATATTATTATTTTATTAAATGGAGTTATTTTCCATTGGAGGATTATTCGCTTGAATAATCACGGAGTATATCCGGACACAGATATAGCATTGGTATCAAAGCCCTTTCCTCAGGCATCCGATTCTGGTTTTTAACCATCCAAGTAGAGTTTCTCTACATCAGTGGTCTCTGACCAAGAATATAAGCCCTTGGCCTCTCGTCCACCTATTCTTCTTCCCCACTGTTTTCCATTCGGTGCTGCTACACACCAACACCTCCACCTCCACGCAAGCCTGCACATTCTACCAGCCCTTCACTCTAATCCATCACAACCCGTGCCACCATCAGCCATCTCCCTCCATTTCCACGCCTTCATAGCATTGCCACTCTCTTAGAAAAGTGGCAATATTAATAATAGGTGGCAATATATATATTAATAATAATATTATTATTAAATTTTAATAATAATTATTATTATAAAAAATAATAATAATAATAATTATTATTATTATTATTATTTTATAATAATTATATCTGGAAAAAAAAAATTATTAAAAAAAAAAAAAAAAAAAAGTTGAAGAACATTTATCTTCGAAGAATCAAGTCAAAAAAACGACCAGTCATTGTCTAGGAAGTCAAATTCAAAGGAAGGCTCATCAAGAAGTCGAGACACGTTAACGACAAGGATGACCAAGTTTGACATTATGAGCAAGGAACAAAAAATGTTAGACAAAAAAATGACGCAGAACCATAATACATTAATGGAGGTGTTACAAAGACTAATGCAAAAAAAGGACCAAGTCGGTAGTCCAAATGTGCTAGATGTCTCATCTCATGTTTTCACACAGGAAGCACTTGCCAAAAATCAAGATATAAAGAAGGAAATAAATAATTACGAAGCAGAAATAATACGCTTGAACAAAATCATTAGCGACAAAGATGAAGAACTAATGCAGTTACGACATAAATTAGAAAGTCAAGAATCAGAGGTCGGCCAGTGTCGACAACAGATAAAAGTTCTTCAACAACAAAATGACGACTCTAAAAAGACACATAAGTCAGAGATCACGAAGAGTAATAAAGCATTATCTAACAATGCTGAAGAAATTTTTAGACTAAGAAATCATAACAAGATACTAGTCACAAAAATTAAGAAGTTGAAAAATAGTCGGAAGATAGAACAATCCTTGGACGACATTGAAGGGAAACTTCTAGACAAACAGGAAGAAAATAGTTGTATCAGAAATCATAATGAAGATCTTAAGGAACAACTTAAGACATCTGAAGCTGACAGAAAATCGCAAGTCGAATTGATTAAGAAGTTTCAAAATGATAATAGGCAGTTAGAAAACAAGTTGGAAAAAATACAGAACAAAAACTTAAATCCTCAAGAGACGAAAATACAACTTCCAACTCAGATCAATGCTCTAAAGGCGACATCTGAAAACGAAAATGACATCGTGAAAGTTCCTTATCGACACCCCAACCATAAAAATCGATATTTGAAAAAGTGGGAAATGTCGAAAGATAATGGTACTAATGTGATCAAATTTCCTGACGACACATCGGTAGGGAATCCCATCAATCCACAACAAATCAATTTGGGATGGATTCATCCGTTGACGTATCGGAAGTTATGCTCTACACTTAACAGTTCATATCAACATGTTTCATCAGCCATGACATCACAAAGAACAATGCGACAAAATTATAAGGCTTTGAGGACAAAGCCTTTCTAAGAGAGTGGAAATGCTATGAATATTATATGTAAGTTAATTAAAGTTATTAATTATTAAGTGAAAGGGTGTAACCCTTCACTATACATGCTCAAGCTTATAAAAGCGAGCCTCATTGTAAATTATTAAATCATCTTTATATCATCAATTATATATTATTATTTTATTAAATGGAGTTATTTTCCATTGGAGGATTATTCGCTTGAATAATCACGGAGTATATCCGGACACGGATACAGCATAATAACTTTAATTAACTTACACATAATATTCATAGCATATACAACCAGAATACAAGAGATAGTCTTCTCCTAGCAGCAGAGCCTCCTCCTCCACAAGTGCGCCACTCTCCAAAGTGCGAGAGAGAGAATAGAATGTGTAAAATGAGAGAGACACACTCTCTATTTATACACTAACTTGACTTGACCTTTACTCAACTAGGTCGGCCTCAACTTAACCACTTAACATAATGTTGACTGGGCCGACCCCCACTAGGGTGGTCTAATAAACCTTTGACCCACATGGCCGACCCCCAATAGGGTGGTCTAATAACCCTTTGACCCACATGACTTATACAGGGCCGACCCCAACAAGGTGGTCTAATAACCCATCAAGTATAAGTCACGACACTTACAATATAAATGACGACACTTCCGTATAGAGGAATAATAACATCTCTATAGGAATACAACCACTTCCGTATAGAGGAATAATAACATCTCTATAGGAATACAATATACATATATGTGAAATACATTCCGAAGTTACATATACATCAACACTCCCTCTTAACTAGGAAGGTATTTCTCGACACAGGTCTTCTAGCACAAGTCATCTTCTCTGGATCATCGTCACTGGATAATCGTCATCGAGTCATCATCATCGTCTCTGTTGCTGCTATCTCAATCAATATCTGAATCTACTCGCCATAGGAAGTTCTACAGAGCCAGTCCTTTTTCATACTGGATGTAGGCCCACCACCTGCAGGTCTTCATCATCACTGGCCATACTGTGGAATCCTCAGGACTTATTACGTGCGTCAAAAAACCTGGCTACAGCATGCCAGGCTATTACAAGCACACAGCTCTACCTTTCGGATCTCCCAGGAGCACATTACATGTGACCCATCACAAAACCTGGCTGAAGCATCCCAGGCTGTTACGAGCACACAGCTCTACCTGTCGGATCTCCCAGGAGCACATTACATGTGATCTCACCACAAAACCTGGTTGAAGCATCCCAGGATGTTACGAGCACACAGCTCTACCTATCGGATCTCCCAGGATCACATTACATGTGGTCCACCACAAAACCCGACTGAAGCATCTAAGGCCTTCTTCATCCTGTCCAAATCTCCCAGGAGCAAATTACATGTGGTCATGGAAAAACCTGGTTGAAGCATCTGAGACCTTTTTCATCCTATCCAGATCTCCCAGGAGCAAATTACATGCCATAGGACAAAACCTCGCAAGAGCATCTGCCAGATATCTCAGGGTACAAATTACATGCCATAGGAAAAACCTCGAAAGACTATCTACAAATCTCCGAGGGCACAAATTATATGTCCTCCCAAGCAAAACCTCGAAAGAGCATCCCAGGACTGATTACAGGTACACAACTCCGACCTATAGGATCTCCCAGACATGCTCATCTGCACAACCTAATCCACAGCCACAAAGTATCATCCTGATACTCATCATACATCATCTTGATCATCATCACTGCAACATCCTGCTGCATGTCATCTGGAGCAGCATCCTGAAGCTCGTCATCTATGATCACCCTGATCATACACTGAATCCACCTGATGCATACCAAGTATCTACCTGATACATATCATCATACATGATCTACCTAATCATACAATGTATCCACCTGATACATACACAGATACATGATCCACACAATGTATCCACCTGATACATATCAACATACATGATCTCAGTATCCACCTGATACATATACAGATACATGGTCCAAGCATCCAACATGATGCATATACAAAATACATACAAATGATCCAACTGATCATATCCAACATCCAACATGATGCATACATACATAAATGATCCAACTGATCACAACAAGCATCCAACATGATGCAATGATCCAACTGATCATAACAAGCATCCAACATGATGCATATACATATACATAGTAGTAACTGGAGCATCGTCCTGATGCTCATCATCAATGATCCTCCTAATCATCATAGCATCGTCCTCTTCAGATCATCTCATCGTCCACGAAGCACAGCCCAGATGCACATCATCCATCACTTACACCACCGACATGGGAGAACACATCTACCACCATTCGGGGAAGGCTCCAGCCCTTACTTTTTCACCATGGGAGAACACATCTACCACCATGTGAAAAATGGATCAGCAATTACATCATGACCAAGGGAGAACACATCAACCATGTCAGAAAAGCTCATGTGCATCTGCATCTTCCGGACTCATCACTTCCCTTTGGAAGGAACCTCGATCTGAAGTGCACCAAGCCTCTCTCTGAAGTACTAAAACTACACTCTGGCCAACGGCTTGGTCAATACATCTGCAACCTGCTCATCCGTCGCAACATACTCTGCTTCGACTGTACTCAGTGTTACGTAGGACCGCTTCCTGCTAAACCAAGAGATCACACCTGATCCCTATCCACAGCACTGCCTGCCCAATCTGAATCAACATAACCCTGCAGGTTAAACTTTTGATTCGCATCATACTTGAGCCCATAATCAATTGTACCCCTCGGAATATGCTTTACAACAACCAGGTGAACACTCCTCGGATCCGTTAGGAACTGGCTCAATGTGTTCACCGCAAAGCAAATATCTGGTCTTGTGTTCGTCAGGTACATCAAGGATCCAATCATCTGACGATACATAGTGATATCAACCGGCTCATATGAAGCATCACACAGAAGCTTCAGGTTCGATGCCATAGGTGTGGCCATAGCCTTGCAGTCCATCATCCCGAACCTCTTCAGGATCTCTACTGCATACTTACCTTGTCCAAGGAAGATTCCATCTGCACTTTGCCACACCTCCATGCCAAAAATAAATAGTGCATCATCCCCGAGTTCTTCAACTCGAACTCGGCAGCAAGCTTCCGCTGCATGTCGACAATCAATTTATCCTCACCTGTTACAAACAGGTCATCCACATAGTAGTATCACTGGATTGCCTTCCTCAACCTTGTAGTAAAGGTTGGAATCCGCTTTATTCTTGGTAAATCCCAAACTGGATAGAAAGCTATCTATCCTACCATACCAAGTTCTGCACATATATGACTCCCTCTCATGTGTCTCAGAACCAAGTGGCTTCTCCACATACACTTCTTCTTCAACTACACCATTCAAGAAGGCTGTCTTGAAATCCATCCGGTGTATCTTCCACTTCATCACTGCAGCCAGAGCAAGTACGGATCTAATGGAAGTGTATCTGGCTACAGGAGCAAAAGTCTCTATGCTACCACCTACAACATGCTAGATCTTGTAGATCCTCTTGGAAGTAACTACAGACAACCCTTTGGGACTGAATCCCAAACATCTTCATGATTGACTGGTACTCCTCGATCATGGCATTCTTCCCAGATCCTGGGAACTTCAATATCTTCAATATATTCAATAGATAACTTTGTTGCTGAACAAATGTTGTAGTCCTTCTTTTTGTAGGTGATGGTATATGATCTTTCCTACACAACAAGTTAAATTGCATGATTAGAAAACATCTCATAGTTTTTAGAACAAATTCTTACACAAATAAATATGTCATACAGTCATGAAATTATCTTAGCCAATGCTTCAATACAACATTTATCCATATTCCGTAACTTTCTAGATGCCTTCCAATCTCTACCAGAACATTGTTAAGAGTGTGCACAACTCCTAACATGTCAGCAAAGAGGTTTCATTCTAGATAAGTAGCAATGGAATATTGTACAGTGCCATAGGCCACTTACCCATGTATATTAGTAGTATATTGTTCATCAATGCAACTATTCTAATATGCATAATACATAACCTATTTCTAGGAACATAAGCATATACATCATTGAATAACATTATTTAAACAAACAACTATGTAAGAAATGACAATTCAAATACTTATCTTTGTTTGATTGTTGGGTTGACTCCCTCTCAGTCTTTGCTTCTTTTCTGCAACTCCATTCTGATGTGGATTGTGAGAAGTGGTCAACTCCCTCTGAATATCTACATCCTTGCAGAAACTACTGGAGTGTGCTCCCTCTTGAGCTTTGCTTCCTGGATTACCTGTTCTTGAACTTATATCCATCCTTAACCACTATGCATGCTTATTAGTATCATCATTGTGTTATCCTTGAGGTCTCATACATAATCACACATTTAGTATAATCTTAATACTATCAAAACACAATAATCTTAAACATGTATAGTCATGATCATTCACAGATAATAAACATTAGTATTCAAGGTTTCAGGGAAGTCTTCTTTTACTCATGCATATTCTTATTTGATCATAGGACTCTTCTGATTAGTTAAATCATCAATGCATAAACCCGTGATTACTCAAACCTATACCTTCATGATTCTTCTGGTTAGTCATATCATCAATTATGGTAAGAAAAATAATATGCATACAACCATGACTATTCAAACTTATGACTTCATGAATAATCATTATCAACAACACAACAGTATAAGATCCTAACACAAGGTAGGATTCTAGCTTGATATAGGAAAAACATACCTGGATTAGCATGCTAGCTAGTTATGTCTAACATACCCGCATAATGTCTTCTGGTTCTCTTCAGTGACTTGTGCTAGTAACCTGCATGTCTCATAATTTAACCATTGTAGAACCAAGTTATACATACCTCGTAAGTAGATCTTCTATGTGATCCATGACAATGGATGAATCTTTGTCTTCATGTCACCATGATCATATGTTCTTGAAGTAGAACATGATTTGTCTTTCTTGGTGTACCTTTTATGTTAGCGAACAACATAAACCTCATACAACATCACAATGCATTAGTACTTCATAAGTGTCAAAACCTTAATCAATGAATATCTTCTATTAAGGTGATATGACAAGTCTAGTAATTAATCAAGATTGTACTGTAATGATATGAAGACAAACATATAATAAACTTAACCATGAAACATACCTGTAAGCCATACCTGTCAAGATTGCTTGTAATATTCTTATGTAAGGCCTTAGCCTCATCTCCCTCTGAGACAGGAACTTCTTCACTTATGCAAGTGACCAATCCATCTTCTTCTAGGATTAACCCAATCCACTTGATTTGCAAGAACTGGACCTGGAGCTGGATTAGGGTTTGTCAAAGAAACCCCAAAAATTCAAACTTTGAATTTCAAACTTCCGAAAGGATAGAAATATGCGCCTTGATGAGCTGATCAAGTTGGTATATTCAGAATTTGAAAACTGCAAAGTTTCACCCCTCGAAATTGCCTTTTAGATTTTCGGATTCACTAGGGAGGACCCTGAATTAGGGTTTGAGTTTCCCGAAGCTTCACCCAACCAAAAGATTTGATTCAAAGCTCTAAGCTTTGATTTTTATAAGGAGCTTCCAGCCGTGGTCACATATTTCCAAAATTCCAATTTTTGCAGAAGCCCTAAATTTCCATCTTTCCGATCAAAGTCCCGAACTGGGGTTTGATCAATCCCGGCCTTCTGCCCAACCAAAAAATCTGATCTTGGCCTCTAAATTTCGATTTTGATGAGTAGCATCCAGCCGTGGTCTCCGATTACAAAAATTCCAACTTTCTCCTAAGCCCTAAATTCCGGAAGCCATGAATGAAGGTGCTAAAAAATAATTCTATTTAGACAGAAATATGTACCTGATTGTTTCTGGTGTAACTCTGAACTTGTTGATCCACAGGGTCTGAAACATTTTCCTGAGATAGCCCGACCTGTTATCTTTCCATCCCGATAGGTCTGACCTCAATTGGATTCTCTGAGAGAGAGTTATTCCAAGTGTCGCAACGTGACCTGTTTATAGGATAATACAGGAGAGCAAACTTGTACGACATTCCACGTGTCACTAGTTCAACTTCGGCCTCTGAAATTTTTTCTTGAGATAGTACAATCTGTGTACTAACTGTCACTTTTTACGAAATTTCATTTGGAGCTTCCTAGCCCAAGTTATGACCTTTTTCCCAAGGTCACCTGATTTTGACTCAGATATGGAAGAGGCAGAAACCCTATATTGTATAGATCATAAATCACAAAGTACAACGAATTAGAGGTTGTCCTTTGGAAAAAATGTATATGGGGATCTGATCTTCGACCTGTAAAAGTTTCATATTCGAAAACTTTGCCAAAATGGATTTATAGCAAAAGTTCTACGATCACTGGTTTTTGCTATATCAAGCCCTAGCATCGTAAGCACAACAAGTGTCATACATGCCATATCATGCCTTCTTTCAGGCTAGCTCTGATACCATGTTAAATTTTCAGAATTTACTTCAATCTGATCTAGGATCTTAACTAAGAGAACAACATGTACAACAAATCTATAGCATATCAATCATGGACACAATAATGCAAGCACACAAGAGACACAGAGTTTACTTGGGGAAAACCATAAAGGTGAAAAACGCCAATAACTTCCTCAGAGATAGATAGAGCAATGATACAACCAGAATACAAGAGATAGTCTTCTCCTAGCAGCAGAGCCTCCTCCTCCACAAGTGCGCCACTCTCCAAAGTGTGTGAGAGAGAATAGAATGTGTAAAATGAGAGAGACACACTCTCTATTTATACACTAACTTGACTTGACCTTTACTCAACTAGGTCGGCCTCAACTTAACCACTTAACATAATGCTGACTGGGCCGACCCCCACAAGGGTGGTCTAATAACCCTTTGACCCACATGGCTGTCCCCCAATAGAGTGGTCTAATAACCTTTTGACCCACATGGTTGTCCCCCAATAGGGTGGTCTAATAACCCTTTGACCCACATGGCTGTCCCCCAATAGGGTGGTCTAATAACCCTTTGACCCACATGACTTATACAGGGCTGACCCCAACAAGGTGGTCTAATAACCCATCAAGTATAAGTTACGACACTTACAATATAAATGATGACACTTCCGTATATAGGAATAATAACATCTCTATAGGAATACAACCACTTCCGTATAGAGGAATAATAACATCTCTATAGGAATACAATATACATATATGTGAAATACATTCCGAAGTTACATATACATCAACATAGATCCCCCTTCTTAACCTTCCAAGTGCAAAATAACCAATTCAAACCCCTACTAGAGCATTTGAATTTAGAGGAGAATGGATCTTCAATCCTTACTATCTTTTTTTCACAAGATCTCCATAACCTGCAAGACAAACTGGTACAAAATGTGTGCATAATCCTATGCCATATCCCTCTTTGGCATTCGCCCTTCTTGCCAAATCCTCCTCTGCACTCACCAATAGACTCAATAATGAATGAATGAATCAACTCTGGAGCAATTCTAATCCCCTTCGACCCATTCGAATTGCCTCCAAGAGATGGAATATAGACCACTAAGGAAGGACTCCCAATCACTAAGGCTTCCAAAAACAACTGACTGGCTCATTCAAGTTCTCAACCAATTAACTTGAATCCACTGAGACTAACTCTAGAACATTGACAAAGAGACTCCCAGTCCCTGACTAATTCGAATTCATCAATGTTTGCTCCAATCTACCTTAACTGACTCTTAATCACCCATGAATTACTCCCCATGCATGGAGGCAACTCGAATTACACATATTGACTTGAATTTCCTTGAAAACACTTCCATGAACCCAAGATAATTCACATTAACCCCAAATATACTCAAATTAATTGAGGATGACTCGAATTTATCTGATTAACTCAATATTAACTAAAAATAACTTAATTAAACTCAATTTAGCTGAAATTAACTGACATTAACTCAATTTAGTTGACATTAACTCAATTTAACTGAAATTAACTCAATATTAACTTACATTAACTCAATTAAACTCAATTTAACTGAAATTATCTGACATTAACTTAATTTAACTCAATATTAACTGAAACTAACTCAATATTAACTGACAGTAACTCAATTAAACTCAATTTAACTGACATTAACTAAATTTTATCTCAATTTAACTGAAAATTACTTAAATTGACTGAAGATAACTTCAAATTAGCCAAATATGCGCACAAGCCAAGAGTGAGGTGAAAGTGGGCCCCACTATTATCCAGATAAGGGATATTCTCTCCAGTGAGGGCGCAATAGTGCATGCAAAACATTAATTAGACAAAGTAGGACCACCATTGTCCATTAACATCAAAATTAGGAAGACTAGAGTACTGTTAGGGAGAGCCACAACTCCTAACCCCAACCCCTTCTCATGTGGAATCCCAAGACGCCCAACAACGTTGTTGTCCGTGTTGTGCCATTATTTTAGTTATATGTAGATAATAATGATAATAATAGAATAATAAAATAATTTCAACAATAATCATCATAATATCCATGGTTCATGGTCTAGGCACCTACTAACACCATAAAATCAAATAACCAAAATCACAGGTGTTTGGGGCTTACCTTCGAGATATTAAATCCCCTCCCCGTTAAAAAATTGCATCATCCTCAATGCATACTTACTCATGCATGCCTTCACGCATGCCTTTATCATTGCAACTCTTGAAAATCCTCTTCTGAGAAACCACAATACTTCCCACTACCACCTGCTTGTATGTCTGTCTCCACAGCCTATGGGATGTGACTTCATTCACCCTACTAGTCCCTTAGGATATCCTTATCCCTTCACCCTGGAAATTCCTCGGAATATCACAATCCCATTCCTAGGCTCCCCGTATGAGAACCTAGACTAGCATAGTGGTTCCCGGTGTTGAAGCAAGGGTCAATATTCAATCCCCATTATAGGGTCTTCAAACCTTATTACAAGGCCTTCAATCTTTCAACAAAATAGGTCCACCTAACTCATAATTCAATCAATCAACCACATGATTAGCCATCAAGTATAAAGGCATATGCTACATGATACAAGGAACAAGATACATAAAATACATATTCATGATACATGAAATTAATTATAATTAATCACAAGCAATACATCGGTATATACAAAGTTACATAAAATATAGATACTTCTTCAACATATATCATAAAGATATTCATATCACGAATATACTTTTCTTAACAAAAATCACAAAGATACTTATATGATTGCATATTTCCTTGACGAGGTTGCCACAAGAAGAATTCATCTCTCAAGTATTCCTTCACCATCTACTTTCCCTCGCAGGAAACTCAGGCCATACCTCCCGAGAAGCACAATATATTTCCATCACAGGAGACTTAGGCCACACATCCTGAGAAAGCATAATACATTTAGATCACAAGAAACCTAGGCCACGCAACCTGAGAAAGCACAATACTTTTCCATCATAGGATTTTCACCTTCTAGTGCTCATACCCACCAGTTTTCCCCCTCCTGGCACTCACCTGAATCACATTCCAATCATCATTGACATGGTCATGCATCAGTTATATATATTTTCAACAAGGTATACATGGAACACTTCTTTAGAAAAGATACATGAATCACATTCTAAATAGATCATATGATTAGTATTTGTCATATACTTTTCAACATGAATTACATCAACCAAAGATACATGAATCATATTCTAATCATTTACAAGAGCTACATCTCAACATGACCTTTACCACATCTCAAGAATACACATAAGAGTACTTGTCTTAGTCACACAGAATCAACATATTTGTAGCATACCCCTTTTTGCTGAAAAACATTTTATGTTGGAAACATTATCTTAACTTTTATTGTAAAGTTTTATATTGGACAAGTGTCCAAGGACGACTGTTATTTGCACAATATTTTATTATTAAATAGGAGACAAACACCTGAGACTGTTGAAAGAGTGTTCACTGAACCACTAGGTGGAATGGAATCTGGGGTAGAAGGCAATCGACAAATGGCAGCTTCATGAGGCAAGTAACTAGCTGTTGGTATGGGACAACTCCCTTGAATTGTGGTCATAGTGCCCTGAAAGATGGGACTGGAGCTTGAGGCTCATTTATTGAAAACTGACCACTAAATACCTAGGAAATATTTTTAAGAGCCATCGAATTTTGGACTGAGGCTCATCACTTTTCTCGACGAGGGAATTTACCTTGGGGTTCTGCTGCTTACACCCAAGAGATTCGATGAGGGGATATGCTATGCTTTTTATCATGGTGTAAGCCTGCCTAATTTACTGCTGAGTGCAGAGCTATACTGCTGAGTGTAGAGTCTTAAAAGCTGAGGAGCAAGTCTCTATTGATTGTTGGTTAAACAATTTCTAAGTGCCTTGCTTCTACACAAATTCTTCTACCTAGCGGTTCAGTGAACAGGCTCAGGGGTCCAAAGAAGGCAAGTAGATTGGTTGCTTCTTCTGGAGAAGGTTGGGAGGAACAAGCCTCCTTAGGTGTTTGTCCACCCTATCTACAGTTACAAGTTCTACTTGTTATTTCAGCCTCTAAGTAGTTAAATTATTTTCTATAATTGTTAATTTAGTACTCCTTAGTTAATTAATGATAATGTAGAAGTTCAAGTGTGATTTTATGATATGTTTAGGATTTTGTAAACTATTGAATAGATATATGAATTGATAAAATGCCTCCACTGTATTTTTCCCCATACTGTTTTCTGTATAGTACTCTAGTACAGGGAGGAAGAATTAGAATAAGATGAATGATATGAATGAGTATGATGAATGAAAGAACTAACTCTGTTCACTTCCCTTAAAGATTTCCTTTCTGTTATTTTGTTCTTTTAAACCTTCCTCCTATTTGTTATATTTTGCTAATTTAATCTAAAAAAAAAAGTAATAGCGTTTCATATTGCGGGCATGGTAATATTTCTTTTACATAGCAATAGAAGTAAACATTTCATCCCTGTACAAAACCTAAGGTTTTCACTTTAGGACATTTATTTCCTTTCAAAGATATATGCTATGTATTCTCTTATCATTCTTTTCAAACAGTAGCATTATAATTTCACTTTATTCTTTCATCAGCATTCATGAAATATAACAACTGCAAAATAAACATTACTTTTATTACATAATCAATTCTCTCACAGAGTTAACCGAACTATTAATATTCACCATAGACAGAACCCTAACATCCATACTTCAACGTTTAATATTCTTTTGCAACACATCAGACATGGGATCGAAACCCTCAAAAGAAAACCAA